>JALBWW010000002.1:14362500-16862500 GCA_023212625.1 Styphnolobium japonicum
ACTTCAACCTTAAAAACTTTAAAGGCATCCAAAGCTTCGTCCTTAGAACGAAGTAAATAGAGATGCATATATCGTGAATAATCGTCTATAAAGGTGATAAAGTATTTCGGACTATTTGCATCCATGTCTGGACAACAAATATCTGTATGTATGATTTCCAATAGGTTTGAGCTCCTCTTTGCACCCTTTTTAGACTTGTTAGTTTGCTTACCCTTAATGCAATTCACACAAGTCTCAAAATCAGCAAAATCCAAAGTACTAAGTACCCCTTCATTTACTAATCTCTTAATTCTCTCAATGGAGATGTGTCCTAATCTCCGGTGCCACAACATAGAGGATTCTTCATTCACAACACATCGTTTTAACCCAGCAGTAACATGCATAGAATTATAAGCAGCATCATTTTGTAATTCAATAGAATAAAGACCATCAAATAATTTACCAAAACCTATAATTTCAGATTTATTAAACAAAGTGAAACCAGAATCTGAAAAATTAAAAGAAAAACCCAAAGGTGCAAGTCTTGAAACAGAAATTAAATTCCTAGAAAAATTTGGAACATAAAAGGTCTTTTCTAAACGTAAAATAAAGCCGCTGCTTAAAACTAAACTGCATGTCCCAATGGCTTCCACATGTGAGCTCATCTTGCTTCCTGAATAGATGCATTGCTCACTTCCCACTGGCCTCCTTAGGTTTTCCATACCCTGCAAGGTATTAGAAACATGGATTGTAGAACCAGAATCAATCCACCATGTGTTATGATTAACATTAACCATATTAGATTCATAACAAACAAATACAAATGGAGTACCTTTCTTCTCAAGCCAGTTCTTAAACTTTATGCAGTCTTTCTTCATGTGCCCTTTCTTCTTGCAAAAGAAACACTTCGACTCTTTCTTTATGACTGACTTAGGAGGAATGTTGCCCTTATTTTTGTCATGATCCTTCTTTTTCTTTCCTTCAATAGTCAGGTTTACCCTTTCGCCCTCCTCCATCATCAACCTTTCCTCTTCTTGAACACACATAGTCAATAATTCATTAATTGACCATTTATCCTTATGTGTGTTATAAGAAATTTTAAAAGGGCCATATTGATGTGGCAGAGAGCACAAAATGTAGTGTACTAGGAAAGAATCTGACATAGTAACCTCTAAGGCTTTCAGCTGAGCCGCTATATCCCTCATGCGCATGATGTGATCACGCACACCTCTTATCCCAGTGAGCTTCATGGATGAGAATTGTATAATCAGGGTGCTGGCAAGCGCTTTTTCAGATGTAACAAACTGATCATCAATGGCTTTCAGAAGATCCTTGACCTTAGTATGCTGGGCTCACGTAACCACTGGATACTAGCAGATATTTTGGTCTTTATGAACATCACGGAGAGACGGTTAGATCTCTCCCATTTTTCATAAAGATCAACGGCATCTGGAAGGCTGGTTTCAGTAATACCCGGTGGTTCATCCTTCCTAATAGCATAGTCAATGTCCATCCAGCCCAAATGGAGAAGAATTCTCTCCTTCCAAACCTTATAGTTGTCACCTCTTAATTCAGGAATATCACATTTAATATCAGAAATATTCGCAGGTTGAATAACTGCAAAGAACAATCATACATGCTTATAAAATTTGAGACTAAAATAAATGTCATGTTTTACCAATGTAAATCATGTCTTAATACATGGATCTAGAGACATAAAACTTGCCTGTGGGCTAAAGTCCTACTCAATTAGATTCATATTGTAACCTTATGATAAAACTATCAAATTATGCTCCTTTTCTTAATTCCTGTGGGTATATTAAGAAATATAATATGATATTTTATCCTAATTAATCATACAAATATAACAAAATTCCTGTGGGTAGATTTTATTATATTACATATGATTAATTACAATTAATGTTTTTTAATGTGATTCTTAAACTTAATATATAATTTAAATTAATTAAAGATGCTGTGGCTATTCCCTAATTAATCAAAATTATATCAATCACTTAACATTAATCAATCTTTAATAAAGAGCTAAATATTTGCATAAGATCCTCCATAATGCAAATAAACTGAATAAAAATGCATAAATATTATTTAACATAATTTTTGCATGTACAACAATCATAAATTTATACATACAATTTTCAAGAAATAAATAAATAATATATGCATACAATTATTTAATAATTGAAACCATATAAGCTCTTTAATCATTAATTTTAATGTGCATAAAATATTTAACTTAACTTTGCATGTTTAAATTAATACCAAAATTAAACATACAATTTAACTAAATAAACACATTAAAATGATTCATGCATGCATTCATAAGGTCACGGTTCGTCTCACGCAGCATACTATTTTATTTTATTATTAATGTGCAAAATCAAAAAATTGAATTAAAAGGGCATGCAGCAGGTTCGATCCTGCTCCCTCAGGTTTGAACCAAAACCAGCCTACCACTGCACCACTTCAATATTTAGTGACAAACCTAGACCGCGTTTAGTATATAATAGTAACCAAACGACACAACATTAGACATCTTCACCTTGAGCGGGTCACTTTGACGTTGCGACCAGCGAAACGAATAGAAAAACCCGACGTGTTTCCTATTTTTCAACACCAAAAGCACCATTTAAAATTACAGAAAGCTTAGAAACTTGATACCATACAAATTTCCGATTTTAGTTTGAATTAAAAGGGTCAAAAACACAATGCTCATAAATCTGAAAATTTTTAAACTCCATGACAGATAAGAAGAGCAAGCAAGGCAGAGGCATATACAAAGCTCTGATACCAAATGTTATAACTAAAGAACGATCTAAACATGTCAAACAATTCTAACAACATGTTTTGATCATACAGCGGAAGCTAAAACGGATTTAAGAAAAACCAACCTCCCGCCATTGCTATTTGATTCACTCTTCTTCTTGATGTTGCTACTTGTATTTCAGACCTTTTATCACGAACACTTGTGACCCGGGCCGCTTAGATTTCCAAACCTTTACTCGCTCATACTCGATGGTGTTTATATGTCAAGAGAGGAGTAGGCTTAGTGACCTTTACAGAGAGCAACACATCCACCTTATATAGAAATCGCCCATCACAGAAGTTCCTATGAAGGAGGAGCTAAACGTGGAACGCGTGATTTCCGCATTACAATCGCTTGTTAAACGATAATGGGATAATGGGTTGAACTTATCCTGAAAATGGACCATATTGGAAACAAATTTCCCATGAAGATAGCAACGTTTATCAACTCAAATCTATCTTCAACAAACAGAGCACGTCTGCTCCGAAATTAAGGGGAAATTCCATCATAGCCTAACAATAACATCAACATACATTTGCACTGCAACATTCTATCAACTACCCTGTGGAAGCGGCATTCTCCGATTCCAAGGTCCTCCAAATTCGCCATCTTTGTGGACAGACAGGACATTCTTGTCGCTCTCTCTCCAAAAACACTCTCCCGCTGCGTGGCGCAACAGGGAAAGATTACAGAGAGAATGATTTAAAAGTTTAATTTGGTAGAAACGTGAAATAATTTAGTTGATTTTAAAAATTAATTAATTAATTAATTTATTTAATTAATAATTTATATATAATTAATTACATATTAAATATTAAAATAAAAATAAATTATTAGTTAATTATATATAAATTATTGATTTAATTAATTAATTAATTAATTAATTTTTAAAACGAATTAAATTATCTAATTTTTTATCAAAAAAAAATTTTAAATAATTTTCCCAATATTATAATAAACAACATTCTTGGGTCTATGTTGTCAGAGATTGTTGACGTTGTTTATATTTGGTTAAATTACCCTCTACTCCTCAATTTTTTTTAAAAAATTCAAATTGATCCTTACCCATTAAAAATTTATAATTGAACCCTTAAAATTATAACACCATTAAAAATTATTAATGGTAATTTAAACTTAGACACTTAATTATAAAATTTAAAAAATTATAGGTCTATCGTTATAAGCTTTTGATGATAGAAATTTAATTAAAAAAAAATAAATTATAAAAATGTAATTATAAAATTTTAAACTATAGAGATTTATTTAAATTTTTTAAAAAGTTTATAGAGCTACAAATAATTTAACCTTTATATTATAGTGATGTACATAACTTAAAAGTATATGTTTTTCAAGCCATGTTCGATTTCTTGTGTGTTTGTTTTAGGTTATTTGTTCCGCTTTGGAATTTCCTTGCGTTACAATGTATTGCTTATAAGTAGTACGTGAGTTGTTGGCGAATGGCGATAATAATAATAATCCAAGAAATTCAAGCAAGGGTGTAATATAAAAATTAAAGATTTTAATGTTACAAATTTGAGGATGGTAGAACATTAAATTGCAGATTGAGCTAATACACGAGAGCCAATGACTTATGCAAAGTATCACTTGATTTGAAATTACTACTAAAAAAGGAGTTTAATTTTAATATATTATTTTTTTATACTGTTATATAATTATATATTATTAAATTATTAAAAAAGTTTAATTATCATAACAATTATATAAGAAGTTTAAATTTTCAAAAATATATTACAATACTAATAGATGATACTATGAAATTTTTACACTGACAGTGAATTAAAATTAAATTTAAAAAAAAAATAATAATTTGATGAGCTTTAAAAAAAAAATTAAGTCAACTAATTTGTATTGGTCTGAGTAGAATGAGCTCGGTCACTTTAAGCATTTTATACCGGATTCAATTATTGGGGACGGTGTGTATAGAGAAAATACAATTATTTTTTTTTATATTTTCATATAATTATGTATTATAAAATTATTAAAGAAATTTAACTATCATAACAATTATTTAAGAAATTTAATTCTTTAAAAATATACTACAATACCATTAGATGATAGTGTAAATTTTTTCCAAAACTAACAGTCAATTAAAATTAAATCCAAAAAATATAAGAATGATTTGATGGGGTTTTAAAAAAAAAATTAAGTCAACTAATTTGTGTTGGTCTGAGTAGAATGAGCTCGGTCACCTTAAGCATTTTATACCGGATTCAATTATTGGAGTGGTGTGTATAAAGAAAATACAATTGGAAAGAGTCCTTGCTTCACGCACTTGACCGTATCCTGTGAGATTAGTTTCTTGTCTTCAGGACGAGAGAATACCTTGATTTACATAAAAAAATTAAATTATTTTTTATATTTAAACTGTTTATTATATTATAAAATGATCTTTCTTAAAAATGGAAAATTTTAGTTAAACAAGTACAAATTATACTTTTCTTTTGTGTTTTAGTTTTTCTTTTAAAAAGAACATATAAATATATAAAAATATATTTTTATAAAAAAAGAACACATTCAAAGGAGTCTATAATTTTTCTTATATCAAAATGATTATCAAATACGTCAGATTCGAACAAGCTCATAATTAGTTAACTTGTCTTGCATTAATTAGTGAACTTAATGAGACTGGCTCATTTAATAATTTAAAAGAAATAAAATTGAATAATCAAAATTTATTAATTAATGTATAAATTTCAAAAGTTTAACAAATATGTCACAAATTAATAATAAAATAAGTTCTATAATTCAGTAAATAACTATTAAATTACATGAAATTACAAATTAATAATGAATAATAAAATATAATAATAAAAATATGTAGAGAACTTGCATATTAAATGAGGTGATAAAAAATACTCGCGTTTATGTCATTAAAATATAAGACAAACTCACTTAATTTATGCAGTTAAAAAGATTAATTTGTTAAAATATTATGTGTATGTTTGAAAAAAGATTAATTTTTTTCTTAAACAATTTTTTTATATTAAAAGCTATTTTGTGTAAATCTTATCATATTTGATTAAAATGTGTAAAATTAATTATAAGTTGAGATTATTTTTTCATACACTAAAATCTACCTTTTTTTAAAAAAATATTTTAAGCATTTTGATTAAGTATTTTTAGCTTATTTTAAAAGTTGTAATAGATAAATATTTTTTTGTCTTCAATAAAATAATTTTTTATAATTCTTTTATATATTTTTTAATAATTTAATACATAAAAATAATTTTATTTATACAATTAAACAAAAAAATTTATCTTAAAATTAATTATACATATAATTAATTTTCACCGTAGTTTTTTTTTCATATCTAGAATTATCATATTTAATTGTCGTGGAATTACTGCACCGTGTGACGTCGGTAGGGAGTTGGGACCTAGCACTAGCATCATGCAAAAGCCAATTTACTTTAACTAGCTTCGCGAAACGAAAAGGAGAGAAAAAAAAAAGGCATTTATTTATGAGTAATGATAAATGTTACGAAGTATATTTAAAATTGTTACGAATGAGACGTGGAGTAAATTTAGCATTTGAGATGTTACAATTTTTCTTATTTTGAGTCCTATAATTTTAAATATTCATTGAAAACCTTTACTGTCATTTCATTTGTGTTCTTTTCGTACAATAATTTTCGAAACATATATCATTACATTACTCTTTATTTATTAAGAAAGTGGCGATACAAATACAAAGGCGAAGGCATCGGCGTTGACAACAGACAGAGTCACAGAGTGAGGCACAAATAAAAATGATCACTTCTCATTCTGATTTCGATTCCGATTCCGCTCCTCCACGGCAGCCAGCACCACCGACGGTGATTGATCAAACCCCGACCCTAATCCCGGGCCTCCCAAACGACGTCGCAGCACTGATCCTCTCTTTCATACCCTATTCCCACCACGCTCGTCTCAAACCCACCTGCAAATCATGGAAACTCCTCCTTTCCTCCAAGGCCTTCATCTCCCTCCGCCGCCACCGCCACCGCCACCTCTCCCACCTCCTCTGCATCTTCCCCCAAGACCCTTCCATCGCTTCCCCTTACCTCTTCGACCCCCACTCCCTCGCCTGGTGCCCCCTCCCCCGCATGCCCTGCAACCCTCACGTCTATGGCCTCTGCAACTTCGCCTCCATCTCCATAGGCCCTCACCTCTACGTCCTCGGTGGCTCCCTTTTCGACACCCGATCCTTCCCCATCGATCGCCCCTCCTCTACCTCATCCACTTTCCGCTTCAATTTCCACGATTTCTCTTGGGAGCGCCTTTCCCCCATGCTCTCTCCCCGCGGTAGCTTCGCCTGCGCCGTCGTCCCTGATTCCGGCCAGATTCTCGTCGCCGGCGGCGGGTCCAGGCACACGATGTTCGCCGCCGCCGGCAGCCGGATTCGCTCCGCGGAGAGGTACGATGTTGGGAAGGACGAGTGGGTCGCCGTGGATGGGTTGCCTAGCTTTCGTGCTGGGTGCGTTGGGTTTCTCGTTGGGGATGGGAAAGAGTGTGGGAGGGAGTTCTGGGTGATGGGTGGATATGGTTCTTCGAGGACCATTTCGGGGGTTTTTCCTGTGGATGAGTATTACAGGGATGCTGCGGTGATGGAATTGAAGAATGGGACGTGGAGAGAGGTTGGGGATATGTGGGGTGATGGGGAAAGGATGAGGCTTGGGAAGATTGTTGTCGCCGAGAACGAGGGTCATGGTTGCCCTGGCGTTTTCATGCTTGATGGGAATGAGATTTTGAGGTACTTTCTGATTTCTGACTTCTCAGTCTCGTCAGTGATACGAATTGGGTCGTGAAAAAGAAAAAAAATTGAGTCCAAATTGATTGATTTAATTATGAATTCTGCAATACGTTAGCTTCAATGTTTTTGGTTAGTTCAGGTTTAATTTTTCCTTAGAACTTAGAAGTGAAGTAACTAATTAGTGAAGTGTGTGTAGACCTTTATTATTAAGGTCTGAATGAATTATTTGTTGCGGTTATATATATGGTTTTGATTTGATGAGAAGCATGTATGATATAATGAAGATATACTATCCAATTTGGTATTGTTGAATCTTGGTGCCATATACGAATAGGTTGGTTAACATACAAATGGGAGACCCAGTTTGCTACTTTGTGTTGCAGTTTTGCTAATCTGAAATGGAACAAATACCTTAGCTATTTAGGCTGTTCTTTTGAAACTGTGGTTGAATTACACTGTTTGCAAAACAAAAGCTTAGTGAGGGGCCTAGTCATGGGCAGGGCAACCTTGGTTGTGTGCAATAAAGTAATTCTTAATGCACATTGGAAGTTTTGTTCAACAGTAATGTAAGTATTCATCACATTATTGGACAAGTTTGCACTTTGTACCTGGGAGTTTCTTCTCTTTTGTTAAGATTGATCTGTCATTATTATAGCTTAATTGTAGATTTTTTGTGTGCGCACAAATCTGAGCACTACAGAAAATGTTCAAGTTGGTCCAGTTAAAGTTTTGGTGAGACCAGTTAAACTCAGATTCTACCAAGTGTGCAGGTGTAGAAGTGGTGCGCTTTTATTGGTGTGCAACTGGCATGTCAATTTTTGTTTTTTTTATTTGTATAAATAGTTGCTTAAAACTTATAACGATATAATGAATAACATATTTGGTTGTTGAACAATTATTTTCCCTGGCTAATCAACATGATTGATGAACTTCTTTTTTAATCTCATGGTCTTCCCTGTTATTGCTATACCCCTTTGTCTTTTGTGTATCATACCTGGACTTATGTCGGTGGTTGGGCAGATGGGGGTTTGGGTAAGGTTGTAGAGGTCGTAGGTTTAACTCCAAGTGTATTAACGAAAGAAAGTTAGACTCCTTTCATCATGTTACCACTTAGTTTCTAGGCACTGTAATCAATTGTGGTTTTGTGGCAATAAGTCATTGTAATTAGAAAAAAAATTATATATTGCAGTAGAAGTGCTCAATCACATGATTTATTTAATTATTTATTAAGTTCAATGTAGAAAATATCTGCACTTAACTGAATCCTGAAGTGTGAAGTGTAAAACGTGGAGAATAAAATATTCTGATGTTTCTGAAATTGAAATAGATTATGCCAAACACATAGTAACATGGCAAGTGTAAAATATGTTTTGTGATTCATTGAACTTGAAAATTGTTCTTGGGTTTTGCTTTTTTTTTTTTCCCTTTGAAAAAAAGTGATGCAGGAGCAGTAGAACATGAAATAATTAGTAGCAGGGTTATTTTATTTAATTTTCGCATCTTCTGGCTATGGGTAGTATTTTAGGTCAAATATGTGCTATTTAAGAGTTTAGGTGTCTTATTTGTAAGGCCCAAGGGTTCCTAACGAGCTTGGATTAGTAGTGTGTGTCAAGGATTACATTTTGGGAGTTGTTTCTTGAAAGTTGCTTTCTAGTAAGTTGTGCCTAGGAAGTTGTAGTTAATAATTGTAATCTTAAGTTCCTAAGAGATGTAAGCTGGAAGGTCATGTAATCTGAAAGGTCTTAGCTTGCACTATAAAAGCTAAGCCTCAGCCTCTGCATAGCAGCTGTTTTGAATCATAAATCCAGATTTATAAAAGAACTTTCTTCTTTCCTGGTTTGTTACTACAGAAGAACCAGCCCATTGGCTGTGTTTGACTCATTCTTCTCTCAACCATTCTCTATTTCTTGGTAGAACCCTATCTAGACTCTTTGTCCTACCCCAAAAAGTCTTTCTCTCTGGTGGATCTTGACCAATGGATAAATGAGACAAGCATAATAAAATCAATGTTTACCTGATTCATGATTATGCACTGGGGAATGTTATTGCCTTCTGCCAGGCTATATGAGCCCCATTTATTTGAAGTTTTGTATAACAGAATGGATGATGAGGGTATGTTATAAAATACTGAGATAATTATATTGGTTAATTAGTTTGCTTCTCGATCATCTAGTTGACCAGAAGTGGAATGCTTGTTAACAGTTTTACATTGCTTTGTCCCTGTTATTATGTATTATATATTCATCCAAACATTCATCCTAATTGATTTCTGTGCTTTTGAATGTGTTTCCTTCATTATAAATCCTTGTATCAGATTGCATGAACTTCTTGCAATCCACGTTCTTAGTAGTGATCATGTAGTATTCTTGATTGCTCTGCTTTACTTGTAAATTAATTCCTAAGCGTTTGAAATTACAGATCTGTTATTGACTTTTTTTATGATGAATACACCTTGCAGATATGACATGTCTTCAAATCGTTGGCTATATGAGTCTCGTGTGCCAAGAAAAGCTCCTTACAATTCGTCATATGGTTTTGTAGTATTAGATGGGGAGCTATATGTACTGACACACTTATGTGTTGTTGATTTGACAAAAACACGAAGGGCCAGACACCACAAGAGGGCAGCAACTCTGTACATTCAAATTTATAACCCAAAAAAGAGGATGTGGAGATCTCTCGTCACAAAATCGCCTTTCAATTACCCTATAGATATTAATAGTGCTGTCTTGAGCTCAATTTGTCTATGAACTATAGTGCATCGTATTTGTATAGTTTAGGGATCCCCACCAAATTTCTTGTGGATCACATCATTTGATCCACCTGGTTCCATGCAGGTGGCTTATTTGTATATGTCTGTATGTAGTACATCTTTAGTCTTGGCCAGGGTATAATTCATTTTTTATTAGGTGATACCATCTGAATTTGGATATAAGTGACATATTGTATCAGTTGTTACTATAGTGTGTTAAACCTGATGTACAGAATATCTGTAATGGATAAAGAAATGGATGTAACTTACAAATTGTTGCTTGATTTTATACTTGAGAGATGAATTAGTACTGAATGTAGTGCTACTTCAGCCACACCTTCCCTGTCGTACCCACCTTCTCTTTTAAGTTATAATAAACACGACAAACCACTTCAGATTGCACGGGGAGCCTAATTTTGTTTCCTACCTTCTGTATTTATAAAATCCTCCATTAGTAAGGATAATGTAATGCAAAACTCTCATGCAAGTCAGCTTTAGCTTTAACCAATTATCTATTTCTCATTATCACCTTGTTGACTATGATTTTATAATGAGACAAGTCCAATTTAGGAGTATCTTGCACCAGCTCTTACCAAATTTGAATTCTTCCATTTACCAACTCATCTCATCTACTATTAATTAGTAATTGAAAACTAGCTTGATTTTTCATTAAATACCCTTCGTTTGAAGAGTTTGCAAATAAATCTCCAATTTCAAATAAAGATTTTTAATCTTTCTTAAAATTCAACTTCTTTTTCAAATGTGTAATTCAATTCTGTCAGCGGGTCAAGTCAAATATCTCAAATTTTTCTTGACACCTAGTAGTGTGCCTTTCAACTTAAATGTTCAATTTTTACATTTGCTAACAATTTGATTACTAACTTCAGTTTTTCAGCAGCAGCACTTCATTACCAATATATTAGTCTTCAGGTTTTGGCCGAGCAGCCGAGCTGCAGGAATCTTTTTCTTAGACATTAAATTTAATGGCACTTTTCTTACCAAAAAAATTTAATGGCACTTTTAAACTAAACGTTGACAGTACAGCAAATCTAAATTCTAGTTGTATGGGGGTTGTGGGGTTATAATGTTTCAAGAAGTTCATAAGCTATTGATACCGAGCATAATTATACGGAGTATATTAATTGGTCTTAAATTAGATGCAGATAATATATCATATCTCATTATAGAATCTGATTCCCAAAGTGCATTTCACCAGGTTCATGTAGCTATGATGTACAGAGAGGTTAAATGGTTAATAGCATTGTTAGTTCCTACCTAAACAGCTACAGTTAAGATTTGCGAATCGGTTATTTTGGAGCAACTATCTAATATATATTACTAGACTAGCATCAAATGAGAAATTATTTTGGAATCGGACTCCTTTAATTTCTTAACTCAATTGTATGATTTCATTTTTGTTTTGATCTATTCTTTATTTTACAAAGGAAAAAAAAAAAAACCTATGAAAAATAATAGGTCTCGGACAATAATTAAGGACGCCATCTCGCCATCTAAAATCTGCATTTACTTTTTACTCCCACCAACATTAAACCGCCGCGGCAACTTTATTCTAATTAAGATCTAACCGAGTTTATTGATTTTCAATAATTGGAGTTATATGTAAAGAATTAAATAGAAAACTATTTGTTCACTTAAGCTTGGTTCAACGCTCGAGCAGTAAAATTAGAAATTATAAATTTAAAAAGAAGTAAGAAATTTCTAAGCTAGAAAAAAAAGGCTATATAAATTATTTGACAAAAATGCTTGGATGGTATAATTTTCAGGAGAGAAAAAAAAAGATTTTGGTCAAATTTTGGTGCAGAGGTCAAAGGGCGCCTAATTCTGTGTCTACGGTAGAGTTCACATGCCATTGGCTTTTTTGTTTCTTCCCTCAAAGGCAAGCAAATTGAGCTCGAGCTTTTTTTTACTTTTAAAGAAAAAAGTTAAGAAAAAAGGGAAGTTAACACATTCTAATTTCTAAAATCAAACATGCTACAGACCTCAACGAGGGAACTTAATTTCACATAACTTAAAATATCAATATAACCATGATAGTAACTAAAGTAAAATTATTTTATTTTTCTCCATGCGAGGTAGATCTGTTTATAAGAAATCCACGAACTGGTGGGGTTAGTTTCTTGGCTTATGAGTTATGACCCATTCAATATATATATATATATATATTGGTATAGAGACCCATTCAATATTTATTCCTTTGACATTTAGTCAGAGTCAGAAATGAGAAACCTGAAACACAGGAGACTTTATTTTTTTGGTGAGATACACAGGTGAGTTTCTGATTCAAGCCTTCTTTCTCTTTTCCTAAAACTCGGAAGAAAAAAAAAGTAATCGAGGCATCAATTCAACGTTATATATACATTTCCTTCTACACGTGAGATAATGTTTAGTGCACGTTCTAGCTGGTCAAAAATGAAATTCCAGCTCCGCCATAGTCATGCACTTCCAGTTTTCCACGCACCTGACCTGAGGCTTAGTATAGCAGCCTAACACAATATTGAACGAAGACCATAAGAGTTTGTGGGTTATGTCGCTAACTACTACCTTCTAGCCATCCGATATGACCCTATTGCCATTGAAAGGTATCAGACTAGAAGAAACCTCAGAGAAGAGCTTAGAGCTCAGAGAATTTTAGTGAGAAAGCAAGCAAATAAGCTTTTTCATATATGTTCCGAGAGTACACTTCCATATATATAGTAGTGCCATTATAACAAACTTAAACTGAATTGGAACTAACTTATAGCAGTTTGCATAACAAACATAACTATAATAGATACAACTACTGTAACAGAACCATAACAGATACTACTACTTTATTATCTCTGTAGCCCCCTGCAAGTATGTGAATCTTCTACACTGAGTTTGTGTCTTAATAAGTGAAATTGTGAACTTGAAACAGCTTTAGTTAAAACTAGTCTATGTCTATGCGAATTTCATGAATATTTTTTTAAAAAACTTATATATGTGTTTTTTAATATAAGTTTATATTTAATTTTAATTTACTTGTTAATGTAAAAAAATAATCATTTAATTACGTGTTGTCTTATCATTAATTAAAAGAATTTAATTGTGAAATAATTATTTAAGAAATCAAACATTATTAATAATATGATAATATATTATTAAATAATATTATGACATATTATTAAATGATATTATAAAAAAATTACATTGACAATTAGTTATAATTAAATTTTATAATTTTTTAGAAAGATAAATTCATTCATAATAGTTAAAATAAAATAATATATAAATAAAGTTATGACAGTGCAATAATGGAAGATATTAATATAATATAATATGTTTGAAGTAAAAGCATTTGCTTGGAATCACAAAAAGAAATGAATTACCTATGTTAAGAGTAAGATCTTGCGGGCTGCTTCTAGGCCAGGAGTTTAGTGCGTAGAGAGAGTTTGCGATAGGGGGGGAGTGTGGGAAAGATAGAGTAGATAGAGAAAGTTTTATGGGTGTGAAAAGAGAAAGAAGTGAAAAAGGAAAACAAAAGGCACGAGAGAGCGTGCGCACTTTTGGTTTGGAGAGAGGCGCAAGTCCCCGTACAATTTACTATCACATGACACTTTTTTGAATTGAAACTTGGGATTGCCACATGGAATCAGGGGCAGCTGCTTTATTAATAGATAATAAATGTTAGCAATTTATTCTCCGGATGGAATGCGTTAATTTCTTTTTGCACTACTTTCTCTTTGACAAAGCAGAGATTAGGGTTTAAATGCTTGGCTCTAGCATGAAAAATTGGGTTTGCTGCTAACATAACAACACTTTAATTGTCACAGTAGATGGTTGGTTGGCTTGGTGACTGGAGCTTGAATAAGTTATTCGCTCATATTTCTTCTAGTCTGATACCTTTCATGGTATCATAAAATTTATGACTAAGTTGTTAAAAGTTTGATTATTATTGTTTTTATGTTTTAAAATAAAAATTTAAATTTTAGTATAAGATAGAGTGAATATATTATTTTCACATTTTAACTTAAAAAGCTCTTGTATGAGAAGTTATGTTAGAAATAAATTTATTCATAAATCCTCACCTAACAAAAGAGTTATCCTTAATAACTGTAAATAATGTTGATAATTTAGCTGCTAATTAAATTACTAGTAACAAATTGAACAGAGAATAATGTTAGTGTTACAATTTTATGAAATAAAAGAACATGTGACTTTACTTTCCTGTTATTGTCACGTGAGAAAATATATATGTCTAATCAACAGTACAGTTGTTGATACCAAAATAAAATCATTCCATAGAGTTATTATTTAATAAGAAACGTTTGAGAAAAAGTATTCATAAAAAATGAAAAGATTAACATAACTCGAAAGGCTATTTTCACAATGGTTAACATGATTTTGACATAAATTTTTGACAAAATTTGAAGACCTTTGATATTTAAAGGAAAGTTGAGAGATGTCGAGATGATGTATATAAAAAATGTGTCTAATACTGACAAATGTATTGGTGACATGAAGTATGTAATTTTGGTCATAAGGATGGTGATTGTTAATAATGTGTCCAACACTAACAAATAATACTGGTATGACGTTATTTAGTGTCAAAATCGAGTTTTGTCAAAAACATGGATAGAATGTGACTCGACGCCAACACTTAGTAAATTTTAGAGGCAAGATAACTCACAATGACTTGAATTTGTTAGTGATATAAAAATTATGTTTTCGAAAAAACATGAAGTTGTCGAAAAGAGCTTTGATATTGACAAAAAGAATGTACATGGTTTCGATAAGCATTAAGAAAAATTATAATGAGAATTGTATTTGTTGGTGATAAAAATCAAGTTTTCGACAATAATGTGAAGTTGTCGAAAAATACTTCAATGTTGACAAAAGAGTCCATATGGTTTTAGTGGACGTTAAGAAGAGTTATTGAGAGGAGAAATGTTAAGTGATTTTAACATCAACACTTGTGAAATCCTTAAAGAAGAAGATTTGTTTTCAACTTGACATGTTGCTGGAAATTATTTGTTTATCTGAATTCAAAAGTTTAGAAACTGACTGGTAAATCAACGTTAGTTTTAAGTTAATTTTAGAAGCTTGAAAAATGACAACAAGTGTGAGAATCCTAGGACTTAGGTAGTTTACTTATTTGTCTATAAATACTAGTTCTTTCATTTGTAAAAAAGTTAGCTCTTGAACACATTCTAACATCATATTGTCACTCTGATGCCTACAGATCATTGAATTATAAATCAAGTATGTCTTCCACTTTCAATTCATGTATCTTAATGTAACAATGCAATTAAATTCAGTTATTATTCTTCATTCCTTTATATTCTGCACATTTAATTTCTTGTCCATTTATGTTTCTTGCTTTTAACATTGTTTTTGTAATTTATCTTTCATTTAACTTTACATTTTATTGTCTTTACAATTCTGTCAATTTTACTCTTAATGTTGGCATTTTCATTTCTAGCACTTTAACAGCGTTTAAATTCACTCTTTGCATATTATCGAATTTTTGTTAAAATTTGACATTTGTTTTTCAATATTATTGTGATATCAAATTTGACACTTAATCTTTACAAATTATCAATAACTTAAAAATTCATTTAAAAGAGATTCTCTTCCAAGATTGAGAACTGAAATTATAACTTAGTCAAATTCATTAACAAAATTTCACCATAAACAATAGTATAACATATTTTTTCTCATAAAAATTAATTTTTTTATAAGACGATCAAAATTAATCAAATTTGCATACCAACGTATTCACAAGTAATAAAATTTCACAAGTATACGTAATAAATTAACCATGAATTCCATAATTACACCTCGTACATATTTGAAAATGAGATAAAATTAACAAAAAATTAAAATTAAAAGAAAAGTGAAATATGATAATATGTAACAAAAATAAAGTAAGGAGTATAATATATATCTAAAAAAAGGAGATGTAACTTAAAAATTACCTAAACTAATATATAAAGAAAAGATCCATTATATTAATTTTGTGTATAAGGGTTCGCTAGTTTTACATAAAAATTATTTCTGTCTATCTTTTAATTTCCTGATTAAAACGTTATTGTATTCTTAAAAAACAAGAGAATCCAAATTTATGAGTGGTGGTATTTAGCAAATTATTTACAAACTTCAAATATACTGTCTTGTGAGACCAGCTATACTTAAATTTAGCTTATCTTATCTTATCTAAATTGAAATAGATGAGCCAAAAGGGATCAGTAAAATTTAAATATAATATATAGAATTGTGGCATCTCAATTAAATCTAACTTCGAAAAACTTCATTCTATAACTCTGACGGATTTTATGTTTGCATAGTCGGTTCGTTGTTTTCTCACTTGTCTGTTTAATTCAGACAGTAAGTTAATTTGATAAATATGTCTTTCAAAATTGTCTTTTAAATGATATATTTTTAAGTATATTGAGAATAATACTTTTAACCGTCCAGATTTTATTTAAATTTTTTATTAAATATTTTAAATTTAGCATGTAATGTTATGGTGTGCCATTTGTTACGTTTTTAGTGAACTAATATATTATAAATATCTCTCATTTTAAACATGCATGCGTGGAGAAATTAAAGGCCTAACTACTAACTGGATATTCTTTGAATTTCGAAATGGATTTACTAAGTATTTCTAAGAGACATTGTAATTAAAATAAATTTCTTGATCCAATTCACAATTCCGTAATAAGCCTAGGCATTATCATCTTACGGTACATACGTATTATATATATACTATACATAAACTTGTTACATGAGCTATCTAATTATCATATGTAGTACAAGCCCGCCAGCTATAGATTTTCGTTATTTGTTGTTTAAAATTCCAGTTCTGTAGTACTTGTATCATTGTTTCGCGCGCAGTCAATCTGTCATAATCTATTCTCATTGTTAATTAAAGACAAACATTTTATCCCATACAAATATTTGAATTGAATAGAGAAATTTTTAGGAATTTTGAATATTGAAAACTACTCTCGATTTTCTTTGATAGTATAGTTACACGCAGTCGTGAATCTTGATCTCTTAAATGTGTTACGTGTGTGTGTTTCGGTTTTGCTTATTAATTATAGTGCGATAGAAGTTACATCTTTTCTCCATCCACGGCCGGATCATATCAAGTTTTAGTTTCAATTATATTAGTATTCTAGGTGGGAAAACATCAAGTGATCATAAATTGCTTAATTTTATAGATAATGGAATATATAGTGATTACTCACAAAGGCTTAGTTTCTTTTAAAGAATATTACAAAACTTCTGTTAATTATTAGAATAGAATATGAAAAGAAGAATAATCTTTGCAATACAGCCAACTATTTGCATGGGAACCCAATTATACTTGCTACATATGGGTGTTCCCAGCATGCAAAACCAAAAAGAAAATAGATATGAAACAATTACAGCAAGAATATGTTTGTCATCTTTAATTGTTATATGAAACAATTAGCTGTGCGTGCCCGCTCGTCCATTTAGAGGGATCTTACGGATGAATTGAATTGGGAGTTGATGGCATCGGAGGGCCTCGTGGAAGAGACTGCAACAGATTACCATCATATTCCCTCAACCACTGATCTTCCTGTAATGACCTGCAAGTTGCTCCAAATTGAGGAGAAGCAACCAAAATGGCGAAGATGATCAGTAGAACTGTGAAGAGGATCCTCCTGTAAGAGAAAGCCATATCTGTTTCAGTAACTGAGGATCAGTGGAACAAAAAATGCTCTTCTTCTGTACTTTCAAGTTGTCCAATTTCTGCTTTTGCTGTCTTGAGATTTGGAGAATGGATTGGTAGAAAATGTGAGTTTGTGATATGGATGGTGAAAGGAGGCAGCTTCACAAATATATATATATATATATATATACACATATACAGAGAACAAGCTTTGCATTGACCGGTGCCTATAGTGGTTTATGAAATCGTTTAGCTTGACTGAGCATGGTTTGAAAGGTTGAAAACTAGCTAAAACGAGTTGACAAATCAAAGTAAAGTAACTTGGACGCCAAACACCCAGCTGCCTAGAAAGTGAAATCAAGTTTTTAATTTAAGTAATATATATGGGTTGATTTATGTGATATACATATATATATATATATATATATATATGTATATATATATATATATATATCATTGGTAAAAAAATAATTAACAAATTATTTTCTTATAAAGTATGCTATACAACATAAAATATCATGTTGACCAAGGGTGAGAATGTACAAGAATGCAAATTTAATACTCTATAATTTTTATTTTTATTTACTTTTGTTTTGCGGTGTGTTGACATCTAATTTAATGTGTCAGATCAGCAATAGTGATGTACGTATATTTTTTTTTTGGATATACTTTAGTTAAATAACATCGAGTTGAATTCATCAACTTGGCACATCATTCGGTCCTATTTAACTTTACTTTTTTTTTATGTGTGTAAATTAAAATATTTTTTTATTTAAAAAGTAAAAAATTAATATCATAATATATAATTAAGTGGATGAAATAGAAACTCTTTTAAATTATATTTTTTTTACATTGTTTTAATAATCAAACTCAAAATAATATATTTAAAATAATTAAATTCTTTTCACTCGAATTAATACAAGTTAATTTAACTTTTCCTTATAGAGATATGATTTTTTAACAATGACTAAGTCATATATATTAGAGACTTTTTTTTATCAGTTAGGTGAACTTACATGCATCTCGATTTATTTATTTTTAATTTAATTAAAGACATATAATTTGCATCAAAACTTTAAAATTTACAAACAAAATACTTTATGACTTGAATTTTGCAATTAATACAACAACAAAAAAATTATTTTTTATCTTCATTGTTGGATAAATTATTAGCCAAAATATTACTAAAACAAGGGGAAATTGATAACTATTTTATTCAGTGGCCAATTTTTTAACCCTGCCCCCAAAAATTCCAAGTTCCATCACATGAAGATCACAAACAAAGGAGATTAATAGTAGTAGACAATGGTCAATTGATCTAATTCAACAGCTGTACCCTAAAATTACGCATGTTCCACCACTGATTTCATTCAATTCTTGAGGGTAGCATAATACAAAAGGTCCAAAAGTGCAAAACACATGGTATGTGTGCATGTTAATCCTTCAACATTGAATGAAGCAGACGAGATGCCATGTTGCATGCGAGCATGTCGATTTAGTAGGCATTATTTCCTGTTTCCACGGTGGGCTTTTAATTATAACATTCATTTTTTATTTTAGACTTGCCTGTCCGAGTCAGATACCTGATGAGTAACAATGTAACATATTTAATTATAATAATTAAGTTGTGCCACGTAGGATAATTTATTTAGTTAATATTGGGCTGCTTAGCCTAGCCTTCTAGTTCAGATTAAAAAAGTATACCTCAGCCAAGGCTGCACAACAAGTGGACAAACAAACACCTAACAATGCATACCGTCTAAAAATTAACTATTTCAATTATTTAAGATGTTACGTAAAGATTTGAAATTGATTTTGTATCTTTGACACATTTCTTTATATAATAATTTTTTTTTATTTGAAACGTATATAATACACATACTTATTTTATTTTATGTTAAAATTTAATTTTTGTAATAAAATTTAATTTTATTTAAAAGAATAAAAACAACAAAAATTAAAATTTTGACCACTAAATCATAAAAACTTTAATATTATGTCAAAAACAACAATTTTAATAATTTCAGAATAGTCTATTTTTAAAATATATGAGTTGTTATGATATTTTGATGAGTTTGATACTTAAAGTAAATTATTAATTATTTATTGATTGTTAATTTTATAATAAATATTAAATATAAATAATAACTAATAAATATTAAAATAACTTGCATTAAATACTAATACTTTAAAAAAAATACAAAAATAATGTCCGTAAAACATATTATCAGACTCTTTTGATTTAGTTTTTAAAGCCTCCAAATTATAATTTAAATAAAAACGTACAAATCATAATTTAGAAGGCAACTAAACAAAATCATGCTAGAACACTACACTACTCCACCAACGCATTGCTTGCTTATCTGCATCACGTACAGGGTGTAAAGCTGCAGTACTGGAGGACAGTATAGTTGTGGCAGCGGGAGCATCGTTCATTTGCTCCCCCACTCAACGCAATTTTCACTGGGCTAGCACTGCTGGCACAACTGAACAATAAAACAGAGGACTCTAGAACTACAAGTGGGGTTTTGTCTTTGGTTGTGGTCGCATCCATTTCTAATCGGAACGTACCTCGGCACCGCAACCGCCGCCAGATTTGTCTCTCATTCTGACTCGCCAGAGAACTCCAGTCTGTGTTAGATTTAAATTTTATAAATTTAAATGAAATGATTTATATTTATTTAATAATATAAATAAAAAATATTTTTTAATATATAATTATAAAAAATAATATGAGTTATTTTAAATTAAATTATTAATAAATTAATATTAAAGATTAAAATAAATAATTGTAAATAAATTAATGAGAAAAAATATTTTAAAAATTATTTTTGTTTAGATATTATAAAATATAATAATTTTTTAAAAATTAATTTTCTTTAGATATTATAAAATATAATTATAATTATATTTTTTAAAATTATTATGTTATTTTTATATATTATTAAAATAATAATATAATATCAAATTATAAAAAATATTTAATATATATGTAAACAAATTTTCTTTCCCTACAAAAATATTAAAATATTATTTTTACGTTTAAAATATTAGAATCTCATTTATACTCAAACACAATTTTACTTTAAAATTACCAAATATGTTAAATGTTTCAATGGTATTTTGAACTGGGAGCTTTAACATCGCTACAAATATTCTTGATGGTATAAAATATGATCTTTAATTTTAGTGGTTTTAATACATTTTATCCTTGAACTAGCCATTTCTCAACTTAGTCAAGTTTATCAATTTAGTTTTAAATAAAAATGTTATTTTTCAAGTCAAATAAAATATAGGTTAGCCTAAAGCTACTTAAAACTAAAGAGTAAGTAATTATTTTGGTCTTTTAAAAATATAAGTGTTATTAGTTAAGCCATTTAATAATGAATACATCAAAATGGTATAAAAATGTTAATTTTTAATATTAAATTGATCCTTAAATGTTATTTTTTGACATCAAATTTTTCTTTTAATGTTATTTTTTACATTAATTGGTTCTCTAAAATAACTAATTTGTTATTAAAAATTATTAAAGAATCAAAATAATGATACTCATACTATTGAATGACTAAAAAAAATGTTTACTCTATACTAAAGACCAAGAGTTAAGTAATAAAAAACAAACTTAGGAGGTTAAGTGATAAATTTATTTTTACTTTTTGTAATAATAAGGTTATGTGATGTGCACGCATTGTATGCTCTGTAATTTAACTGAAAAAATAATATTTTCACTTAAAACTAAAATGTGGTGGGATTAAGTGATTGAAAGAAAAAACTTTATACGAAGAAGTTGAAAAATGACTATACTTTAGAAAGGTTAAATGCACTTTACCCTAATTAAAATTCATTAACCAACAATTTTTTTAAGACATGGCTTTGACTTCTACGTTACAAGATACGTAAGCATTTTAAGCAAGGAAAATTTATAAATATTTTAATTAAATCTTTTATCTTTATTTTCTACCAAAATTGTAAATATAAATATTTTAATTTTATTTATTTATTATTATTTTTACAAAAACTATAAGTATTTTAATTTTTTTATCTTTAATTTTTAGAATAAATATTTAATTTGGTCATCTAAATATATATAATATATTATTTTAGTTATTCAATCATTTTTTATATTAAATTAATCCTTTTAGAGGGGACCAATTTTAATGTAAAAATTAATATTTAATGACTAATTTAACGTAAAAAAATTAATATTTGAGAACTATTTTAATGTAAAAAATTATTAAAGGACTAAATTAATGTCTCATATATTTTAAAAAAATTAATTTGAACATTTACTCTAATTTTTATTAAATTTATAAATATGTTAATTTTAATTTTTCATCTTTATTTTGTTCAGCTTGTAAATATTTTAATATAGTCTCTATTGTTATTTTTGCATTGTTGTTCATTTATTTTTATTTTGTGAGATAAATTAAAATGTTTAGGTTATTAATAATTTACATAATTAATTTTAAGATAACCATTTTGAATGAATGTACATATATGCAGTAAAATTAAGTCTCAACTATTATCTTTATATAAACAAACTCCTTAATCCAACTTGTTTAGTAGACTAGTTTTCTTTTTTTAAGAGAATATTTCCAGTTATTTTGAGTAACCAAATAAAAATTGGTGGCAATTTGAAAATATTTTTTAATTAGTTGTCTCTCTTATCATGACATCCTTCGGGACAATCATGACAATCTTCTTTACGGTGTTGTCAACCATGAACATTTTATTGAAATAACCAAGTGAAACACAAGAAGGGGGGTTGAATTATGTTTCTTAACCCTTTTAAGAAACTTTTCCTTTTAACAACAGAATGAACACAACGAAGGTTAAAGGTTGACAGCAAAGAACATAAAAACAAGACTTCTCAGTCCTATTGGACTCTAAGGATTTTGAAGAGATTTTTAAGTAAGCAGTTAAGAAGTTCGAAGAACCAAAGAAAACTTGTTAATAAACACAATGGTAAACTCCAGAAGTTAGTGGAAATAAAAAAACACACTAGAAGAGAAGAGAAGCTTACACCAGAGATTTATCCTGGTTCACTCTCACCAATCGAGAGCTACGTCCAGTCCCTTCCACCAGAAGAATTTTTAACTAATCTTTTTCGAGATTACAAGTATTATTCACCTTTTCAGGTCAGAAGTATTTTCAACATCTTCAGGTTCAACCACACCAGTATTCTTTTATATCCAGCCTCTTCAGGCTTACAACACTAATATGAATAAGTAGAAGAGATGAAAGCTTGAGTTTGAAACTCACTAGAAAGTAAGAATAGACAATGAATCTCAAAAATTTTATCCTTTTTACAAGTGAAAAGAATTCCAAGAGATAAAGCTTTTTCAGTCTTTTTAGCAGCTTGGGCAAAAATCACTCTCTTCTTCTAACGCTGCTTCTCATTTTTATAAGCGAGAATAATTTGAGCAGACTTCATAGGCTTCGTCGTCCAACGGAAACATTTATTACCATTCTAAGTAGCATTAAATGTATCGACTGAAATCGTGTTGAGCTTCTTCTGAAAGGTGACTTTGATTATCAGAGATTTCCAATCATATGATAACTGAGTCCTGATTTGTCTGAGATCACAGAAAGTTCCTTATTTGCTGATCTTTGTAGTTGTTAGACAATGTCAGCAAAAAGTGGCTCAGTTGACTTCTTCTGTAGTCATAAGCTGTCAGCGTTCTTTTCGAGCAATTAATGAGGAACAGTTCTTCATTTTTGAATTTTAACAATGGACGAGAGCTTGAGCTTGAACTTTGTAAGAGTGATTTGAGTCTGAGCTTTGATAAAAAGAAAGTATTGGACGAACCAATAAAATAGTAACTTGTATATGTAGATAGTTATTGGACGCATGAATATATATATAACAGACTGGACGCATAAAAAGATTTCGCAAAAACAAGTTGGACGCAGACTATCAAATAGTTTATTTTAAAAAGCTATTTGCTCTTTTAAAACTCATCGAAGACTTCTCAAAGAAAACAACAACAGTGTCAATATATAAATGAATTTCAGTTCTATTAAACCACTCTGTCGAAACGCTTACTTGTTCAAATTTAATAAATATTTTTGTTATCTTCAAAACTTAAGCAGGGAAAGTTACAGCTTTTTGTCATTAGTGCTAAACCTTATAAAAGATTTTGGTTTCAACATTTATGAGTTACTTTAAAAATAAATAAAAAAGGTGATAAAATAACAGAAAGTAAGAGAAAGAATTAATAAAAAGTAATAACAAAAATTAGAGAAAAAATAGAGTGTAGTTCATAAGTAAAACATATAGGGTATATAATTGTCTAAAACAATTATTTTTATATTCCATATATTTTATTATTTAATCACAATAAATAAATTACAATAAAAAAATTTTCCAAACGTTTTGTATTGGTAATAGAGTTATAATTGTGTCAGCAAGTCCTTAATTATTAATTTTTGGGGGTAAAAAAGCTGCTCAATTTGATGGATTTCGGAGTTAATTTATAATTAACAATGTAAAGTAGCATTGAGCTGCTATTAAGAATCAGGGTATGGCAAAGTATAATTAAATAATTCGTATTTTGTTTAAAAAAATATTATAATTTCTAGTAGTTTATTACAATTAATTAATGGAATGTCAATAAAAGAAGATTACGCCTCCTTTGGTGCTTGGAATTAGATTTAGAATTGAAGCTTGAAATTAGATTAGACCTACAAATTAATGATAATTTTTATGTTTAAAAGGCCTTTTAGAAATAGAATTATAATTCCATATACCAATTTCAAGGAATTTAAAAGCAACTAACCTAAGCCTTCTCAATTCCTATCCTCAACCCTAAAAATTGTCAATTCCAGAACTTTATAATCATAGCCCTTCTCTCTTTTATTGTTCTAAAATGAATTCTGTGGCTATTATATTAAAAAATATTATTATTTCATTTTTATTTTTTTATCAATTTTAATTTTCTAAATAAATAATTTTTATTCAAATAATAATTATAGTTTTGACATCTTATTCCTTAATATATAAAATAATAATATTTTATAATAATATAGGCATAGTAGTGCTATAAAACTCCTACACTCAGGGTATAGGAAAGAGCCTAACTCACTGAAAGGAAAGAGCCTAATTCACTATAAAGCCTCTACTATGCTTGCCAATCTTACTTTAAAATTGTAAGAGGTTGATTGCACAGCTCAAACTTATGACTTTCGAGTTACATTACGACAATTTCAACTGTTGCGCCTAGGTTTTGTTCAATATTTTATGGTAATATAAAATAACAATAATATCTATTAAAATAAGAATTTAAATATATTTTGATATTTTTTTTACTTTAACTATAATTTTTTTCTTCTCTCCTACTATCATTGATATGTGTGCAATCATTTATTTTTTGGTTTCATAATTTTGTAATTTTTTAAATAAAATTTTGAATAAACACTCATTTTGGTCCTCTAAAGATACAAGTTAAGTCCTCTAGTAATGAATACATCAAAATGAGCATTTGATGTTAATTTTTGACATCAAATTAGTTGTTTAATATTATTTTTTGACATCAAAATAAATATTTACTTTAAATTTTTATAGGATCAAAATGAATGTTTATTTTAATTTTTTTTAATTAAATAGTTTTATATTTATTGAAATTCAATATATTTATAGAAAATTTTCATTATTAAACAAAAACTTTGCTATACTCTAACCTTTTTTTCTAAAAATAATCTTCATATAATTTTACTTTATGACAAAATAATATTTTAGAAAAATGTGTCTATTAATTTATTATAAAAAATTATTATTGTATGCATTAATATTTTATTAAATTTTAAAATTTTAAATAAATATTTTATTAGTAAAAATTATTCTTAATGTATAATTTTATCATTATAAATAACTTTTTAAAATTTCACAGCATACATATAAACAATAAAATTAGAATTGAAGTTAGAATTACAATTTCTCTGCACAACCCAAACATAAAATATAGGATTCTGTACCAATTAAAATGTTATGTTCCAATTCAATTCTAATGTCCAAATGGACTCTAAATTGTGTTCAAAATCAATTAAAATAGAATTATATTGATTGATTTAAAAATCAAAATTTAAATTTCAAACTCATTATAAAAAAATTGATTTGAATTAATTTAGAGATCAATTCTTATATTTAGAACTCATTAAAAAAAGAATTAATTTCATTTCATTTCATTATTTTATTTTTTTACCCTTATATTATTGTGAATAATATTGTTAGGTTACTGAAGTAAAATTAAAAAGTTAATAAGAGTAAAATAGTCAATGTAAATAATTAAATTTAAAATCAAATCAAATTTTAACAAATCTCATCATATTAGACAGAATTCCTAAATCTAAACAATTAATATCCATGAAATTTTAAAAATCAATTATTTCTTATTTTTTAACATTCTAAACATAAGATTTGATTTATAAATCAAATCAAATCTCAATTTTTTACATTCCAAATATGAGACTTGATTTACAAATCAAATCAAATTTTATTTTATTTTTTTACATTACAAACACACTCATAGTGATATGCAAATGATTCAATACGAATTGTATTAGAAATGTTCAATCATCCTTTTAATACGTTTTTAGAGTGAGGTAAATCACAACAATTTAAAAGTTGAATATGTTATAGCAAATTTATTTTCTATATGCATCCATTGGTGAATTTCTTTTTTTTACTTTATATGTATAGGAAAGTTTTGTGAAAGGAAAATTATCTCATTTAAAGGTCACAACATGCCAAAATTTTTGATAAAAGCTTACAGTGATACTTATAAATCACCTATCAATTAAAGAATCCCTAATAGAATTCGAATACGAATCCAAATCCTTCGTGTCTATTCAATCATACCAGTTTTGGCCGTGAAATTCAAATTTTTTTATTCAATTTGCAATATTTAGTATTACTCAATACTCTTAAAAAATTTATGCAATAAAAAATGGTTGCATTAATGGGAATCGGATTTTCCCGTTTGTTATAAACGTTCCCTGATCCTCAGTAGGAGAAATTAAAAAAAAAATATTACGAAACATATTTTTAAAGAAGAAAGAAAGAAAGAAAATGATCCAGAGGAAGGAAGCATGACTCTCAGAAGGCCATATATATTCCTTCAAATTCAATGGCCATCGTTGCTCCAAATTATGTACACAGATAGAGGATTTTTTTAGGGCCAGATGAAAGAATATTTTATTTAGACAGTTAGTTAAGAATTTTTATTTTTTTAAAAAAAACATATAAAAACAGAATTTTAAAAATATTTTGGGGCATGGCCTTCTTAAACAACACTACCCGTCAACCATCTCTCTGCAACAATTAAGATGCATATATGAAGCAAACTTTGCTCTTTTGTATTTCAAGTTGTGCTTTTGCATGCTTAATTTCCCCTCTTGTTTGGCAGAACTTGTCATATGGATGGTGGAACACACAGTAACAATTTTTTTTTTGATAAGCAAAAGAAATATATTAATAAAAGTACAAGGGGTACTCAAACCCGATACAACGAACTATATCAATCCTACTTTAAAGTCTGCAAACAACTCATTGGGCTAATATACCAATAAAAAAAAGAGAAACTTGTAAATCTACCCTCTATGAATAAACCACCCCCAAGAAACAGCCTTAATTTGAGCTAAAATAGGAGAACAATCAGCAACAGCCCCTTGAAAGATAATCTTATTTCTTAGCAACCAAAGGTTCCAAACTACTGCACACCAAATGAGATGCCTCACCTTTCTAAACTTTTTCCTTTAAAGAAACCGCCATGCTGCAGGAAATGGTCAATACAATCTATATGTGATACTCCAACAAAACCCAACCAACCATAAATCCAAGACCAAACTCTATATGAAAAAGAGCATGCGAAGAATAAGTGATTAACTGATTCACTGTGATGAAAACAAAACACACAACAATCACCATGATTACTAGGACTAATTCCCCTATGTACCAGCGCTTCCTTAGTTAGAAGTCTTTGCCAAATTAATTTCCAAGCAAAAACAGAAACTTTAGAAGGTAAGGAACACCTCCAAAGATCATTAAACACGATTTTGAACCATCCAACACCCACACCCAAGAATCCCTACCAACTTTTTGAGGACAAACATGAAGCAATAGATCTTGAAGTTCTCCCTCTAAATTTTCTTCCTAAACAAACAAATTCCTCCTCCAAAACCAAAGCCATTTCCACCGTTCCCCTTCCCAAGCACCAGATTCAGCCACAGAAATGTCCCTATTAGCAGCCACCTGGAATAATCTAGGATAACTGTCTTTCAACGGCACCGTTCCCACCCAGATGTCTCTCCAAAAACTTATCTCATTCCCTATACCAAGTTTCAACCGAGTTGCATCAGAAAACCATGAGGGGCAAAAGCCCGTGCCCATCTCCACTTCATTTAAATCTCTCTACCACAAAGAGAACTGTTGTAAGAATGGTAAATCCTCAGCCTCTCTCCAAAACAACGCCCCATATTTAAAACAGAGCAATCGATACCAAAGTGCATTATTATCAATCAAGCAACGCCACTTCCACTTAGACAGGAGACTAATGTTGAATAATTCTAGATTTTTCATCCCCAAACCACCAAGCTTTTTAGGAAAACAAACTTTTTCTCAACTGACCCAATTATTATTTTTTTTTGATTCACTACACCCTTCCCGCAAAAAATTCCTCTGAATACTAGTGAGCATCTTCACAACCTTTTTAGGCGCTTTGTAAAATAAGAAGAAATAAAGAGGCAAACTAAATAATACAGAATTAATCGAAGTTATTCTACCTTCCAAAGATAGATGATGCCTAGATCAGGAGGACAATCGCTCCTTCATAGAAACCACCACCAAGGCCCAAGTAGAGCATCTCCTTGGATTAGCACCAATAGGGATTCCTAAGAATTTAAAAGGAATCTTTCCGATACAACATGATAGAAAATTGGAAGCAACGTCGAGGAAGAAATCATCAAGATGCAGGCCAAATAGATTACTTTGAGAGAAATTAACCTTTAAACCAGAAACCAGTTCAAAACCTCTCAAGATAGCCTTAATACTCCACAAATTATCCCAAGAAGCCTCACATGTCAAAATTGTGTCGTTCGCAAATTGTAAGATGGGATATGAGATATCTTCACTCACCTTATACCCTTAAAAACAGCCTAAATCGATTGCTTTGCCAACCAAGCCCGCCAAACCTTCAGCAACTATTAAGAACAAGAAGGGAGCCAATGGGTCCCCCTGCCGAAGGCCTTTTTGTACTTCAAAATCCCCTGTTGGGCTTCCATTAACAAGAACTGAAACTGAGTTAGAATTGATGCAAGCCTTCATCCATCTTTTCCAGGTAAAATTAAAACCCATCTGTGCCAACATAAAATTCAGATATTTCCAATTTACAGAGTCATACGACTTTTCAAAGTCAACTTTTAAGAGCATAAATTTATCCTTCCTCCTCTTTGCCAAATCAATAATTTCATTAACAACCACCACCCCATCAAGAATCTGCCTATTTGGGAGAAAAACAGATTGGCAAGGTGAAATGATATTCCCCAGCTCTCTTTTCAATCTCAATGCAAGAATTTTATAGAGACTACCAATAAGTGAGATTGGTCTATAGTCAGATAACGTTTGCGGATGAACCTTCTTAGGAATGGGAGCCAAAAAGGATGCAGTGATGGCCTTATGTAACCGAGCATTCACATAGAACTCCTGACTGAAACTGCACACCTCTTCTTTCAATAAATCCCAACTAGATTTAAAGAAATTAAAATTGAAACCATCGAGCCCTGGGCTTTTATTTCCATCGCAACTCCACACCACTTCTCTAATTTCATCAACTGTAAAAAGAGCCGTAAAACTAACATTATCCAAATCTGAAATTTTTGAAAAGGCTACACCCACTAACTTAGGCCTACAAAAATTAGATTTAGGGTATGTTTGGATAGATGGAGTGGAGTGGTTAGTAATAGAGTAGATTGATAAAAAAATCTTAACTTATTTAAGAATTTTTTAAGTAATAGAGTGAAGTGGTTAAGGAGGGGAACCCAAACTTTTTCATACTACCAAAACTCTTAATTTTTCATACCTTTTAATTTGGAGATTTGAGATGGAATATTTTTCTCTTTTATTTTTACTTAGTCATTTACAATTTTATTCTTCTTTTATTTTTAAATAATGTTGTGAGTAACAAAAATTAAAAAGATAATATTAGAAGTAAAATGTATAATCTACTCCAGTCTATTAATGATCATTGTGACTTCTAAACAATAAAGTGAGGTTTTCTTTCATTCTTTCATTAAAACTTCTAAACAATAAAGTAAAATATTTTTATCCTTCCACTCTATTCCATTATAAACCACTCCATTATAAACCACTTCACTTCTTCTACTTCAAAACTCCTTCAGAGAAATTCTTCTGAAAATGCCTTTGAACTTCAGATTTAACCCCTTCCACGTCATCAATCCAATTATCCCCCACCTTCAAAGCTAGCTTTTGATTTTTCCTTCTTTTCGAATTTAGGCATGCATGGAAAAATCTAGTATTAGCATCCTTCTCAAGAATCCACTTAGCCCTGCATTTTTGCAAAATCAAACTTTCTTTAGCATGTATTTGATTCCAAAACTGAATAGATAAAAGATTTCTTCATTCTACATCAAATTGACCACCCGCAGCCACAACAGTATCTAAGGCGTTAATCTCTTCAACATTTTTATCAATCTTCAAATCTAATATGCCAAAAACCTCCTTATTCCACTATTTCAACCTCTCCTTTAACATTTTCATTTTTTCTTTTAGAAAATAACCCTTCCACCCCTGAACCTGAAAATTTTTCCTACACTCTTCCATAAAATTTTTAAACTCTAGATGCTCCATTCAACAATTATTGAACCGAAAAGGTTTAGGACCCCAATTATTTTTAGAAACCTTCAACCAAATGGGGCAATGATCATAAACGTCTCTATCCCCGATCCACTGAGCCGAAATCTTCCACTCAGTAAATAAATCTTCAGATAGTAAAAATCTGTCAAGTCTACTCATAGAACTGTCATCAACCCTAAACCAAGTAAAGCTTGACACACAGTAACAGTTGCACATGCACATATACATGCTACATACATAATGGGGCATTGATTTCTCTGTGTTTCATAGATCCTAAGTAGGTCCGTAGCCAGAACGTACCCTAGTGGTTTGGATTGACTTCTCAGTTCTCATGGTTTGAAATTGAATATAAATTAGAAATGAATCAAATACGAGTAACTTCAACGCCAAACATCCATGCATATGGGCAGAAGAAAAAACAGTGTTTGAAAACTATCGTGCGGGGAATTGACCAAGTAAGTCTCATTTTAGAAACATTTTATTAAATTAGTATTGTTTTTAAACTATTTATTGATATGGAATTGTTTTTTTTTCATATCATATTTTTTTATTATTTTTATTTTACATATGTGACGCTTACATTAGTATATTTGGCACAAGTGATGTGACACGTGATACTTGCGCCACGTGAATTAGTGTAAGTGGTGTGAAGTTTGACACGTGGTGTCGTTTAGCCGCAGTTTTTACAAAAATCGCGGCTAAACGACTTTTTTTTTATTATTTCGCTTCCTCTTTCTTTTAAAAGTGACATGGTGTGGAATTGAACCTCACATACCTTTGGTGGGTGTTAGCTTTACCACTACACCAATTGAATTTTTTGACTTATGAATGTAAATTATAATATATATATATATTAATTATTAGTAAATGATATTTGTATTGATGTTACTTTTAAAATTTTCAAATTTGCATATAATTTGAGCCGTCAAAACGATCCAACCTTGTTGGGTCAGCCCGTTTACCGTATAAATTATACGAGTCGAAATTCAAAATTAATGACCCGTAAAAACGGAAATAATTTTAGATTGACTCCGCAAGTTAAACGAGCCAACCCGCAGGACTCGCAAGCCGCCCGCGTATTAGGGGGCGGCCTGCGAGTTAGCCCGTTTAACTCGCGTGTTAAATAAGTCGATCCAAAATTATCCCCGTTTTTACGAGTCATTAATCTTGAAGCCCAACTTGCATAATTTATTCGAGTAAACGGGTCAACTCGATGATGTTGGACTGTTTTGACGGCCCAAGTTATCTGCAAATTTGAAAATTTTAAGTAATTATTTAAGGTAATACTGATACAAATATCATTTAAGGATAATTAATATATATATGATAATTTACATTTAAGTCTCAAAAAGTTATTTGATGTAGTGATAAAGTTAGCGTGTACTAAAGGTATGTGGGTTCAATTCCTCACCCTTTTCCTTTTAAAAGAAAGAGGAAACGAATTTTTTTTATTAAAAAAAGGTCGTTTAGCAGCAATTTTTATAAAAAATGCGGCTAAACGACACCACGTGTCAACTTCACATCACTTGCGCTAGTCCACTTGGCGCAAGTGTCACGTGTCACATCACTTGCGTCAAATGGACTAGCGTAAGTGCCACATGTGTAAAATAAAAAACATGTGACATGATAAAAATAACCACATATTAATAAATAGTTTGAAAAGAACACCAATTTAGTAAAATATTTCTAAAATGACACCTACTTAGTCAATCACCCCGATCGAGCTATGTTATTAACTTATTATAATAATTATAATATCTGGAAAAAAAAAGTGGGAGGAGGAGAAAAAACTAGTTTACGCCCTGATCAATATTCAAAATATAAATCATATTATACGTCTCAATCTTGTTAATTTTCAATATATATGTAAACATTTCGTGTTACACAAGAACAATGGCCATATGGTATAGGATACATTCCATGACTGTGAGATGGATAGGTTTGTCACCTAGGAATAAGAATCAATGTAAGGCTCATTGGGTTTGTCTCTTCAAACAAATAATGGATAGGTTTTTCAAAATATTCATTTTTTAAGAAAAAAATAATGTTTTATGGGTTAATTTGTTTTGACTTCTAAGTTTAGATTAAGGTTTTACCAAGAATTTATCAAAGTATGACTCAACCATTCATTGTTTGAAGATTGAATTGGACATTGGACCGCAAGTCATTTCTGCCTCAAGTTTTTACTTTTAGGCATTTTTTTCTTATTGTTTTTATTTTTATGAAATTTTAGTGTGTTAAGATTATACTGGTGCCATCCTTGGCAACTATTTGAATTGCGAATACTGCTAGTTATATCTCGAAAATTACCTAATCCGAATCATACTAATACACTCATGGGACCTACTTCAAGTAGGTCCCACACATAAGTGGAGTCCATTCTTCTTTCTATATATCCGTTTCATTAGGATTTGATAACTTTATTATTCAACGTGTGTTTGATTTAATTTCAGAAACTTTAAAATTATAGTTTAAGTAAAAATATTAAAAGATAAATTTTTACTCAAATTATAATTTAAATTTTTTTAAAAATTAAAGGTCCATTTATTATAAATTAAAAAAAATTATTTTGACCTTCAATAATTTAGAGATTATTTTTTAGAGATTTTTTAAAAAAATATAAGCTATTTTATGTTTATTTACAATCATAAAAATTATTTTTTAAAATGAGAGTAGTTTCTCTCTTTTCTATCGTAATAAATTTTTTTCAAAAGCTAATGAGAATAGTTTTTCATTTTAATCATAAAAATAATTTTTTTAAATAAATAACTTTTAAGAAGCTTAAATAAATACAATTAACATTATTAAAAATAATTTTTTACTTAAAAAAGTAATTTTTTCATCAAATAATCTATAATAAACAAACTCTAAACCAAAAATTCTCTTAAATTGTTATGACATGTATATATGTATAAAAGGAGAAAATTTCTTATTCTCACAAAAGCTGCCTTGAAGGCTGTGTCATCCTCCGTTTGCGTTTTAAACTAGATATGCCATGACAATGGTGCATCTAAGGCACCAGACTTATCTTTCTTTGATCGCAGTCATATACGGAAGGGAATGAGCTAAGCTTGTCAAGCCTCCTTTTTTAGGAAGAAAAAGAAGAACAAAATTACCTAATTAATAGCCATTATTGAAGGAGATAAGACCGTATCTCAATTGGGGTCAAATTTCGGCCTAACATTTTTTTTCAACTTTACTCATAATGCTAGAAAAAGAATCAAATGGCTAAAGTGACAAAGTGAAACTTTTGATCTCACATTATGCGCAAAATGTGCAGCCCTCTCAACTACGTGTGATTTCTTCTTAATTATTTTTTACCCTTTTCTGCCAGACAGAAGAAGATTACGATTAATATACTCACGAAAGATTTGCATGAATGCATATATATGATTAATTGATTAATACATTCGTCATTACTTATATACGTGCTGGACCAATTGGTGAGGAAGTACAAGAAAAAAAAAGTCGAAATAAATATTTTTGAAGTCAAAGGATTTTTTATTTGTTCACTATATAAAAAAAACTAAAATATATAAAGGGAGGGAGGAGGGCGAATTAATGTGCCAGACGGAAAAGGATCATGCGTCAAAATAAAGAGCTTCATTTAATTTATACATAATGGGACACTTTAATTTTCACCAAAGATTAACATGCAATAATTGACCTAAAAGAATCTATTACATTTTTGTTTCAGAGAATTAATATATATTATGTGAGATTATTGAAATGGAATGTGAATACAATAATATATGGAACTAATATTTGAAAAAGATTTGCATGTGAAAACATGCAACCATAAATATAATGAAAAAATCACGAATGGAAATATATCCACTCACACATGAAACCTTTACAACGAGAATGTAATTACTCCAATTGCATATCAACTATCAAGAACTTCAGTAAATATTCTTTGTCAGCCTCGTCAGCTATATATGTGCATGCTTGCACGCTGCTGGTCCATTTCAAGCTGGCTTAGTGAATTGGATCGGTAGTTGACGGTGGCGCGGGGGCGTTTGGAAGCGACTGCAAAAGAAGCCCAATTAGCCCATATTCCCTTGACCACTGATGATGTAATAATAATGGCCTGCAGGCTGCTCCAGATTGAGGAGAAGCAACAAAAATGGTGAGGATGATCAGCAGAAGGTGCAGAGCTGTGAAGAGGATCTTCCTGTAAGAGAAAGCCATGACTATGTTGTCTCTGTAAGTAAATGAAACAAAAACAATATGCTCTTTTTGTACTTTGAATTAGTATCGATCGATATGTTGTGCTTTTTGATCCCCTTGGGAGCTTTTGAAGGACTTTGGTTCTTTGGTAGAACTAGAATATTGATGACCTTGTGATATGAAATGTTTGGTGGAAGGAGGGGAGACACGCTCAACATTTATATAGGGATTAATTGGGATTGAGTTCTCTATGTTTAACTTGACTGCGAATGGTTTGAAGGTTGAAAAATTTGGAACCCAATACCTTGGACTGCAAACACGTGTACGCGCAACTAGTTTGAAAACGAAGGCGACTATAGACTAATGTTAGAGAAGTAAATTAGGTTAAATATTAGATGAATTTTACAATACATCTCATATATTCTTAAAACTAATTAAAAATAAAGAATTACATCATTGTAGTGATGGCACATGTCAAAAAATAAATAATGTAACATATATCTTAAGAAAATAAGAGTATAACTTAAAAAAATCACTTAAATATTAATTTTATATTTGTTTAGGGTATACACAGGGGATTTACCATATTTTGAGAAACTTAATATTTTCATATATTAGTTTTTTTTAATTTTTCAAGGTATATAAAAAAATTCCTTTTTTTTATAAAAAGATTACAATTTTATAAAGGCAATAAAGTCTATAAAAATTACAAATAAAATTATCACTGTCATCACAAAATTTGTAATATTTTTTTCTAAGAACTGTATACATTGTAATGTGCTCCGTAATCATTGCCTTATTTTTATATTTGGCAGCGCAGAGAAATAAAAAGTAGTTGTAAATAAATATGATTTCACATATACATCTAAACTTTTTCGGCAAAAGAAATGTGAGTGAGATTTTTTCTTGGGCTATTAAATCCTTATTGAGATAAGAAACTCTATTTGAAGGTTGCTATTAATGCTACAAGTACTACTCACTAGTAATTTAATATTTGTTTGGATTAGATTGTTTTAAAAAAAAAGTTTTATAGAGGAATTGATATTAAAAAAACTAATTGTAAAATAATTGATAAAAATTAATTTTAAAATTTTATTTTGTTTAAGTATTGTGATATAGATTTACTTTTAAAATAATTATAAGAATATTTTAAAAAATTATTAGATATTACTTATTACAATATTATTAATGATAATACTAATTACATCTAATCATGGGAATAATTTTATAAAAATATATCCAGATACAAGTTATAAATCGTAAAAGCAACAACATGGGTACCTCTATAGTTGAGGTCAAAATACATTCTTTTAATCGCAATGCAAATCTCTCAAATTAAGTGGTGCCAAAAATGATGACATGACTTTCAATATGTATTTGCAGAGGAAAATAGGATTATATACCCAGATCACCACCACTAAAACAAATAAGCACTTAACCATTGTACTGTAATTAAGTTGAAACTTTATGTAGTATAAGGTGATATGATCATCAATATCACACAATTAAGAATCAAATCTTGTTCTTATTTGATAATTTTGTTCAAGGTTAAGGGGGAAATGTTAGTATATATGGCTGGCTACATAATGAAAAATTTTAGATATTTTTTGAAGTATGTAGTTTTAATGACTGAACTTATCTAAAAATGTGTAAGAGTGTGTATTTCACTTATTCTAATATAATCTTTTCTGTCATCAACAGTTAAATTCTGCATTAAGTATGTGTTTTGATTAGAAAAAAAAAAGATTATATTAAAAATCAATTATGTGTATAATTGATTTTCAAGAAAATCAATTATGAAAAAATTAATTTATGTTTAGATATATTAATTTATAAACAATTTTAAGAGAAAGACTTTTGTTTAGATTATATAAAGAAATCGTTTTTATGTATTAAATTACCAAAAGATATATGGAATTATTAAAAAAGTTATTAAGTTGATGGCAAATAAGTATTTCTCTCTTAAAGTTTTTGAAATAATCTGAAATCATATAATTAAAAGCTCAAAATAAATTTTTTTTTGAAAAAATTGTTTTTAGTTAATGAAAAAATAATCTTAACTTATAATCAATTTTACACACTTTAAACAAATAAGATAAATTTTAGATAGCGTGTATTTGAATTAATTGTCAAAAAAATATTATGTTAAAAATTGATTATGTGTATAATCAATTTTTAAGAAAAATCAATTATGAGAAAATTAGTTTATATTTGAATATGTTAATTCATAATCGACTTGAAGATAAAGAATTTTATTTAAATTCTATAAAAAAATTATTTTTATGTATTAAATTACTAAAAGATACATAGAATGATTAAAAATATTATTTGGTTAAGAGTAAATTGTTATTTCTCTTTTAAAACTTTTGAAATAATCTCAAATCAAATAATTAAAAGCTTAAAATAAAAAAAAATTAAAAAAGTTATTTTTAGTTTTTGATAAAATAATCTTAATTTATAATCAATTTTACATATTTTAAAAAAATTAACAAAATAAATTTTAAATAAAAAACTTTTAATTAAAAAAAATTAATTTTAAAAAAAATTAATTTTTTTCAAACATACTCCAATTCAACTAAACAGCAGTAACCAAAATTTTATAAAAATTTTCTCGTTTAATTAAACATAAATATAATAATCAATATGAGCTGGTGAACTTCCGATATATATTTATGTCTGATCGGTTTTGGACGTACTAATAGAAAGAAAGGAAAATCTCACAAAATGGTTATATAATTGCTTTATTTATTTTCGATAATTAATATACAAATTGATTTTATCTTGTGGTGTTGCTTCGCGCGCATTGATCCAATCTACTGTGATCACCAGATATCATCGAGTTTAACGATATATTGATGTAGGCGATAACTATTAGTTTCTAAACGATTGGGTTCTTATGTATATGGAAGTATGAATTAAAGCATACGAATTCGTAGATCGGCCTCAATCTCAATTATATATATGAAAGATGGAAGTAAATAAGATCAAAATTGTTTTAGAAGCTATCAATCCCCAACTCCAAGGTTTCAATCAGCATGCGTTTTGTTCTTGACACACACATGATATTTCTTTTTATTTTCTTTAGTGTTATTCAAATAACATTATCCTTATGCATAATTGTTTCCAATAAGAAATGAAAAGTGAAAAATAAAAAATGTACATTCATAATCATATATAAACCCCCAATTAGCCGTTCATTGTTTAAGGATTGAATGGGGGGTTACAATGTATCAAAGATACGTGGCTAGAATGGCAAAATTGGTCATACCAAGGGAGGAATTCAAATCAAAATGGCGAAAAAGATTGAGTTTTGATGAATTCAAAACATTAGGAAGTAGCATAGGAAAAGAGTGAATTCAAGAACACGACCCGACCCACCGTTTAGCAGCGAAGCAAAAGCAAGTAAACGCTGAGCGCATCACATTCACGGAGTCTTGCATGAAACATGACCACTTCTCCTTCACGGAACTATAATATTTCCTCTCCTTTTATCCAAGTGACTCATTTCAATGGATTTATTTTTCAAATTATATGTATTAAAAAATAAGTAAAGGTCGTTCTACGACTTTCGAAACTTCGGGTGCAAAGTCCTTGGAATATTGAAATTGCACTTCATTTTTTAAGTATAATGTGGATAGTCGTTAATAAAAATAAGTAACAGTTTAATTTTCATAAAATATGAATATATGAATTAATACTTTATAGATTGATAAAAAAAATTAAATCCAAAAATTATTATTTTTATTTTTATATTAATATCCAGTCATCACTTATGCTTTGTTTTCTATAATATACCTTTAAAAATGTAATTTTCTCTTCTCTCTCTTTGTTACAAATATTATGGTTGTATCATTTTTTTAAAATAAAACTGTACGTGATGGAAATCATGTATTCTATGGCAGCAGAGAGTTTTTTTAGAAAAGTACTAGAAGTTAATGAAAAAGAAAAAATATTTTATTTGTCAATGACTTACTCACTAACATATATTTTAGGAAAAAATGATAATTACGTGTGTTTATAAATATACACGTACATATAAAATTTGGATTAGTTTAAAAAATTATATTAAATATCAGAGTGCTATTCGATGACTTATAAAGGAATATAAAATTGTACGTAATATTCTTATTTAAAGAATGAAAAATAGTATAATTGAATAAAGAAGAGAAAATACAAAATAACCTTAACTCCACAAGTCAATTACGTGTCTCTGTGCTTAGATTAGTTTATTTTACTTTCTTACAAGCTTATAATCAAAATACTCAAAAATGAGCTTTTAAACGATTTTTTTTAAATGTAAAATAAAATGTCAAGATATTATATGGAATCCATTCACCATAAATTGAATACCCATACTTGAAGTTATTATTATTTTTTTGGGCTAATCGAACAGAATTTGACCCCTTGACATCTATATCATAATTTAAAAAATAAACATTAATTTTGGTCATTCAAATATACAAATATCATCTATTTGATTCTTTAATAGTTTGTAACATTAAATTTACTTTTTTGAAGAAAATTTGATATAAAAATTAACACCAAATGACTAATTTAATATTAAAAAATAATATTTAAAGATCAATTTGATATAAAAAATTAACATAAAATAACTATTTTGATATATTCATTAATTGAAGAACTTAATGGTACTTATATCATATAATGAACAAAATAAATATTTATTCTAATTTAAATATATGGCAATGCATGACTACCATTGGCCACTGCTTGTTGGGCTTCCACTTTCCTGTGAGAGACAGAATGTTCTAAATGCACGCTGAAAAAGTGAAAATAGACAAGGAGCACTTACGATCAATGTGATCAAACATTGATTTCGTCATAGGGACCATTGTCACACGCATTTCTTCTTTTTCACGTTTCCTTGCACTTTTCATTCTATTCCTTCATGGCTTCTTCCGATGTAGGTGACTTAGAAATCTATTTTACTCCGTTAGCCGTCTAATTCACTTCATAATCATATTTAAGAAAAATGAGAAAATATCATAACTCCAAAAGCAATTATTTCTCATAACTTTTTTTGGTATTAGAAAAGGGTGAACACACACATAGCTTAATGTATTGTTTCTTTTACGCTAGAGTTAAGGGCAAACGACCAGGCCCAACACAGAACACGAGTACAAATAACCGAAGCAGAAATCATAGCAAATTAAACCAAACTAACAACCACAACTAGAAATGAAAAGCCTCTACTCTAAGCAGGACTAGGAAACCCATCCTCATATAAGCACACTGTTCCTCCCTGGCCCAACTGGTCCAAGTCGACCCACGTCTCATAAAATTATGAGAGAATAACTCATTAATTCTTATTGTGAAAGATAATACTAGTTTGGTTCGTTTTAAAAATTAACGAAGTATTCAACTACATTAACCAATAATTTACATACAATTAACCAATAAATTATCTTCATTTTAATACATGATACGTAATTAACAGTACGTAAATTATTAATTAATGTAGTTAAATATTTAATTAATTTTTCAAACTGAACCAAAAAATAATTATCTCTTACAAACTGTACTATTAAATCATTTTCCCATGAATCCACGATGGTTAAGAGATTTCTTCTTTATTTAGCTTCATCAATGTAAGGGAAAAACGGTTTTCATACACAACGGATATAATCTGGAAGATCACACCGTAGCAAAGGTAATTGTCGGAGCAGCCAAGGCGGAACACACAAATCTCTATTGCACCAAAAGTGTAAAAAAAGCACATGGCCGAAATTTGCTAGCTCAGTAAAGCAAAAAGAAAAAAAAAAAATTTCTTAGTTGCTCTAATGATATTGCACCTTCTTTACACTTATACTATATTAAATTTAGGCAAAACTGCAAGGAACCCTTTCAACTATAATAAGTTTAGAAAAATTGTGTGCTTTCAAACTTATCAACATGACTCTCTAAACTAACAAAACAGTGTTTTATTATCCTTTTATTTAAATCACTAACAAAAAAGTAATCAGTGTTATTTTTTTTTACTAATTTCATCTTAAATCATTAATATTTATCTCTCAAATAATCTCTAAACCTTTTTTTTCTAACTTCACACCACCATTTGAACAGTTTCTAAAAATTTCAAACAATGGCGTGAAGTTAATAAGTACCTAAAAAAAAACCTAAAGATGATTTCAAGAATAAATATTAATAATTTAAAATAAAATTAATAAAAAACATCCAACATATACAATCATATAATTACTTTTTCATCAATAATTTAAATAAAAAGTTAACAAAAGTTATTATATATTATTTTTTTAAGTTTGAAAGCTCGAATGTTTTTTAAACTTAACTCATACTTAGAGTCACATCTTTGCATTTTAGCCTTAAATTTAACTTAAGTCATATGCATTAACTCTTTATCTACGTAAATTCATAACTTAGGTCTGCAATGGGCAGAGATAATCAATGACTGATCACTCATTCCGTGACAGTTAAAAGGGATTCCGCTGGCTCCATATCTTACAACTTAGATTACAATTAACAAAGTTCGCTAAAACACTATTATGTCAGCCAGCAAGACAACCATACAATTTTTTTACCATGGTTTGCATTGCGATGCTCCACATAAATATAATTTCACCATCAATTATTGGATAGAGATGCTTCAAGCTTTTCTTTCAATTGTACAGCAGCAGCCTCCCCACCTTGAGTTCTTATGGAGAATGTATGAATTACCTTATCCTGTGCAGTTGAAACACTGGACTCTAGAGCTACAATTTGATGTTCCCTGAACGTTTTAACAACTCCAGAAACAGGGTGAATATCCAATGGGCAGCTCACTCTCACAACTGCATCATCCTGTCTAGCCTCAAATTTAAAATCTGGCAATGGCAACTGCTGGTCCTTATTGTTAATCATGCCTTTTTCAGCTTCCAACACCTTGATCTTCATCTGCAGATCAGTGATATGGGTAATAGCATCACCAAGCAGAGATGCCTTGTCCATTTTGGATATATTAGGAACAACAGCTCTTAAGGCATAAAATCTCTGGTTAAGCTTCTCTCGTCTTTGTCTCTCTGCTTCAACATGATTCAGTGGTTCCTCTCTCCCATTGGCAGGCTTTCTCCCTCTTTTTCTGGGCTTCCGCTCATCTGGATGAGGCGAGGATAAGTCTTCATTACCCAGATCTAGACCAGAAACCCTTGCTTGAGGATTAAAATTCCCAGCAATCATTGGATTTAATGGAGGGAACAATTTTGCATCATTACTGTCGCCTATACACCCATTGGAAGAATTTCCATAAGCATGGTTGGCCCCTAGTGCTTGTACTTCATAAGAATCTGAAGTGAAACCAGAATCATCTTCCACCTTTGGGGAGAAACTAATAGTCATGGACTGAGATTTTGTATCCCCCAGGCTTAATTCACGCCCAAAAATCTTAGGTAACACCTTTGCCTGTCCAGAACTAGATTCCCCAAATGTTGTTCTGACCATCTCCAAAACACCCTGCTCTTCAGGCATCATTTCCATTGAACCAAGCTCGACAACCCCGGACTTCAGAGGTACAAAAACAACTGTTTGAAAACCAGCCAATTTCCCTAGAAATGATCTTGATTCATATTGGTTTAAACAACTAGCAGTGTCAGAAGCCCAAATTGGTTTACCAAACTTAAAAGAACTGCCAGGGCCACAGGGGGAATCAAAGCCAAATACATAATACATTGAGGTCAAGTAAAACATATGCACATCTGAGACCCTATCCAACCTTGTATAATTAGCCTCTTTTGACTCAGACCCACCACAGCAAGCATGAAGCTTCTGCAGCACCCTTCTTTTCACCTCCCCCTCCTGCTCATTCCTTGCGCCCTCGGATCTTGAGTTGCCTCCTCCAGCTCCAACCCCTTTGGGATCCTGACAGTGGCCATCACCCCATTTCAAGGCACACCCACCAGATTTCAAGCCAGCAACCTGCCAGAAAAGGGCATAACTCCACTTGGAGACCTCAACAAGGTGGCACAACCGCTGGTGGAGACCCAAGTCAGCAGCACCAGGTGGAACAATAACGTCGGAAAAGACATCATTGGAAACAGCCGAAATAAAGAAGGCAACAGCTTCGGCACCCAATACGGATTCCAACATAGCCTTGTCTTCTTCCTTCTCACAAAATCTCTCAGCTGTCATCTTTCTGTCTTGCCCACAATTAATATCTCATAAATCTCTTCAAAATTCAAAACTTTTTTTAAAAATATTCAACAAAGATCTCAACTTGAGCCTGAATTTCTTCTAACTAGTAACTAGTCATCAAGAAAAAGCTAAAAAATTCAGAACTAAGCTTAGAAGCAGATTCCTGAAAACATCCAACACAAATCTACAACTTGGACCCTGGCATGTCATGTGAATCCTACTTACAGATACTCGATGAAAATCAGAAAGAATCTAACTTGGCGCTGAGCTCAAGCTTATTGAGTCATAATCACAACAAAAAATTGCTAAGGGCAGTGGAACATATATACTACTCAGCAATCAGCATAGAAAGAAAGTGCAGAATTACCTGGAAGCTATTGGGGTTGGGGGTGTATCAGCGATGAGTATGAAGGTTCAACAGAGATTGGATAAACCTGAGATTCCAGATCTGAAATGTTATTGCCAAACTCTTTCTTTTTTAATATTTAATATATTTTCTGTTTTGGACATGGGGCCGCCGGTTCCTCAAGTTTCTTATGTAATATTTAATTTTAGCAAGTTCTATTTCAAAATGAAAGTTTTGTATCAATAGCAAAACTCTAATACCAAAAACAAAAAAAGCAAAACTCACACGTGGTTGATACTTGATAGGAATCGTAAAAGGCTTAACGATTTTAGGATGAGGAAGAATCTCACATCCAAAAGACAACGAGGATATCTTTAATATAAAAAAAAAAAAGAAAAGACTAATAAAAACAAAAAAGAGTTAGAAACATTGAGCGGCTAAAGGACAATAAATTTCGTTTGGCTTAGTCTCGATTTTGTTTAATATAAATTTAATTTTTTAACCCATTAATTAAAATTTAGTATTATAGCTTTGTATCACTAAAAATTATGTATCAAATTTTTAAAGTTAGAATTTCAATTTATTCAAATATAACTCGTTTTACTTCTAATAAAGAATTGAGAAAATATCATGAATTCAATTCATAATAAATTCTCTCGAGATACAATAAAAAAAACAGCTTTTTTATAAAACTTTAAATAAGAAGAAATCTTAGTTAATTTTTTTTTATTCTCCTCAGTTTTTTTGGGTCTAAATATATTTTAATACACTGGGAGCTAAGTATTGCCTAGGAGTGATATAAGAATTCTGGCAAAGAAAAAAAAGAATTTGACACCAAAAAAATGTGAAAAGACCACCGCTCTAGTCTCTATACTTCAGTTGGGTGAAATGGGCTTCAGGCTCATGGTATTCGCCCGGGAGCATGTTACAGCCCACGACACGGGTGTAAAGAGATGGGCATGGCTGTGATAAAGATATCTCAAAAAGGCGAAGGTTTATTTTTTTTATTTTTTTTTAAACTATGAAGTGTCCCAATTCCCGTACTTTTTAAATGTGGAACTTATTCATACTAAAATCTATTTTATTTGATTGTTTCAATTACTTATCTTCATGTACAATTTGAAAATTAGGTTGTTCATCCATCTCATAAATTTTTATTTTTATATATAGTAGAAGAGTGGCATCCTTCAAATAAGACTTCCTTTCAAGTGTTTTTATTTTTTAATTAAGAGAATTTGAAAACACAACTTTATAAAGTACTGTTTGGGAAATGTAAATTTTAATCTAAAAAGATTAAGAAACTATTGATAAGATAAAATCTGTCTATTTTAATAAATAATGCAAAAATTACTTTAGTTCAATAAGTAATATTTTATGAGTTTAATTTTGATTTATTATTAATTTAAAATTTTTGACATTATCATTAAAATATATTTTGACATATTAAAATTTTTTAATTAATTTTCATTATAATTAAACTAATTTAATAATATGATAGTATATAATTTGATGATAATATAATCTTTACGCTAAATTCATGTTATAAAACTGCCAACCAAAGCACGTGATATATATTGGACCATTGGACCAACACCACAGTTGGATACGGGTAGTCCCATTTAATTTATGTACTACAACTTTATTTAACCAAAAATATAACAGCAAACAAAACGATGTCTAGTGCAAATTAAACTACTATATATTTATTTCTGCACGAAGCAACATTTTAAATTTTTAAGTAAGTACTGAAGTACGGGTACTAGTACTACCGATTTTAAATATATTTAATATTAAACATAAGTCAACTATAATTAAAAAAATTAATACGACTTTTTATATAAACCAAACCATACACTAACTGTTTCTCGAAGGAACAAAAACAAACGCCAAAAGGCCAAACAGCAAAAGGGAGTAAAATATAGGAGTGGACGACAGTTATATCGCCAACAACAAATACACACTGGTCAGAGCAACCAAATCAAGATGTGTTTACATTTGCTTTTTTTTTCAAACATTATCGCATGTCATAAATCTCATGCTAATTTTTTAAATTATATTCACTCGCAATATTTGTTATTATTTATTTATTTTATTTCATAAATCTCATAAATTTGATGACGAAATTTCAAATTATATTTTTATTTTAATTTCTAATTTCTGCCATTATTGTAATTTTAAAAATTTGATGTAAAAAATTTAAATTATTTTATTTTATTTTATTTTCATTTGCAATATGTATATGTCATAAATTTGATGTCAAATTTTCAAATTGTTTCCTTTTATTTCAAGGTTATTATAAAATATATATTTATATATTTGTGGCTTGTGCATATATATATATATATATATATATATATTTAAATACGCTTTTTTTAACACTCCAAATCATAGAGTAAAATATTAAATTAAAATTATCGATTAAATTTGACTTTTTTAACACCTTCAGTGCGATTATAAGGTCCCAAATTATGTGGAGCTCAATTGAAAGAATTAAATGTGTTTATTTGTACTCAAATGTATATTTTAAAATTAAGTCAAATATAGTTTTAGAAATTAATACATTTTTTATACAAACTTATGAACCATAAACTTAGTGTGCTCGATTTTAGTTAAATTAATTTTAAAAAAATTAATGTTTAAAGAATTAGTTTTAAAAGAATGTATATATATTTAACAATGATTTTCCTTTTTCTAAATGATGGATGCGAAGTGCGTGACTGTGAATGTATTGAGACCTGTGAATGTATTGAGACATGTGTGGAAGTAGGTTTGTGATTGGAAAAGCCGAAACGAAAGAGAATATTATTTTTAGAGTAAATATTTATTTTTGGTGTAAGTCAAGGTATTTTTTCACCCGGAAAATAAGAGACTAATCTCATGGGGTATGGTTAGGCGCGTGAAGTAATGACCCCTCCCAATTGCGTTTTCTCCATACACACCGCTTTAATAATTAAACTCGAAACAAGATGTTCAAAGTGACCGAACTCCTTCCACTCAAAATCAATGCAAGTTGGTAGTAAATATTTATTATGATGTTTAACAATATAATGACATAAAATTGGTTCTCTAAAGATAGAGAAACGTTATGTAGCCCGGATATTCTTGACCGGCTGGAGCCTAGATGATGTGGCAAAGTTACACTTCATCATCTCCTTTGTTCTCTTCTTCCCTTACCTTTATTCTTCGTCACTGGAATCAATGTCATGTATTCAGTAAAGTGTCCTTCGACACTTTCGCTATCTTTAACTTTCAAAAAATCTGAGTTACTTCCACAATCGAAACTTCTCCCCCATTAGACTTTTGTTTTGGCGTCGTCACAACGCCATTGCTTCATATCTCCAATTATGTGGCTAAATATAAATTACTATGAGCTCAGCTAAATTACTAGTTTGTGTCACAGAAGCATTGAAGTCTAGTTATTTAGTTGATGTTTGCTGGGTTGCGCATGGTCAATCTGATGGTTGTAACTTGATTCTAAGGTTTGCCCAGAAGCTAGGAACCTCTGCATTTGGATTTCAAGCCAGTCACAAGCTGTTGCATTAGGCATGTTTTCTAAATTCTAATCATGAATAGACTCCTTAGCATGATAGCAGAAGCTAAAAGCCAATAGGAAAAAACCAGAGGCCAACACTCAGTAGACAAAAACCAGAGGCGGTAGGCAGAAGAGCAAAACTGTTACGCTTCCTACAAGGGATGAAAGATGAATAGAAGCAAAAATGTTATGCTTCCTACAAGGGATGAAAGATGAATAGAAATAACTCTTCAATAAAAATATAATGGGTAAGTAGAGTCAGGCACCCATTCGAGCTTTGTAGTCCCGGATGTGCAGCACCACTCTTAAAGATATACATAACATTAAATTGATTATTTATTTATTAGCAACAATAAATTAATCATTAAATAATAATTAATACTATAACTTTTGTCATTTAAAAATTAATTTGATGTTATTTTAAGAACCAAATTGAAGTCATTTTAAAAACTAATTTAATGAAAAAAAATGTGACATTTAAAGACCAATTTAATATCATATATTTATTTGAAAGGTTAATTTGATATATTTATAAATAAATGACCAACGTCCAATGTAATATCATTATATTTTTAAAGGACCAAATGAATGTTTATTCTATTTTTCGTCACTAATCTCACTTTTTCCAATGGTAATAGAGTAATGTTAATTAATTTACTATTTAAAAATGCTATGAATATAAGTAATTCTTAAGTAGACATTGTCTATCATAGGCATTTCATTCAAGAGTAAACGTGTGTAAGATCACTCTTTAAATATGTGTATTTATAACATGGCCCACATAAATTTATACATATTTAATGTTGAATGAAATGCATATGGTAAACTGTGTTTACCTAAAAATTTCTCCTATCAATAAATAAAAGAATAAATAGACAATTTAGTCCTTGAAAATATCCCGCATATTTAGAATTTAGATCTTGAATTTATTTTTTGTATATAAGTTAATCCTTAAAATTTTAAAATACACAGCAAGTTAGTCCTTTTATGATTTCTCCTTCTCCAAATAAATGGTAACATGTGACGTAGTATGTTAAATGCCACTTAACAAGTTACTCACATGCACAACCTTGCCCCCATTCAGCCACTACATGTTTGGGTAGGAAATCCCAAGTCTCATTCCTTAATCACAGAAAAGGGAGGAAAGCAAGTAGAGAAGAAGCATCCCACAACAAAAGAAAGAATGAAAGGTAGCTAACCGATACTCAGAAAACCTATCTTTGCAATGTTGTTGCACAATTAATCTGCACATATGCTACTATTGCCCTCATTTGAGAGTTAAAGTTCCTATATATTAGTATGCACATTTGCAGTTGAGACTTAATATCTTATATGAGCTACAGACAACAAGTAAACAATTATTTGGTGGTGTAGGATGAGTCGCTGGGGTTGTGCAATGGAGCAATAACTCTCTACAACTCTTGTTTCTTGACAAATTGGGTTTCCCACAAGTCTGCAGATAAAAATGTATTTCATAATCACCCTTATAAGGGGGAAGACAAAGATAAGATGGAAATATTAAAATTTTTACATTCAGAGAAAATTTTCATTTCTTTAGAAGTTAAGAAAGCACATATTGTAATAATTTCTAATTATGGGTTACATTATCCAAGTCCAAGGTATCAATATCCTCTTCATCATTCTGCCATACAAAACAAAAATATGAGCATTCAAGTGTTGAAACTTGAGAGATGTTATAAGAGAAAAAAATCTTTTACCAACAAAATAAATGAAATTAGTTGTTTTAAAACCAAAAAGAAAAAAATGTAAAGATTAGATAAAAAATTCAGTCCACAAAATTGACATAAAAAATCTAAACGTGCTGAGTCTATGAGTTGCACTTATATGTACACAGCCTCCCTAACATTTTCAGAGGTCCCTTTTAATGGTCTTCCCTTGCACGTGTGTGAATGAGAGTGTGTGAGTGAGTGATATGTTGAGAGAAATTTTTAAGTAAACACTGCATACCACTTCATCATTTAGGCATTTCATTCATCTATTGACATGCCTATAGTAAAACAAAGGATCTTCAGCTTGGCGTCTTTGTAGGTAATTCACAAGACTTTGACCATCATCAGCTTTTATCAATTTAAGTCTTTCATTGTTGACAAAATTGTAAAAATCTTTAGGTATGCCACCAATTTTGTCAAAACCACAAGCCTCCTCACTCAAATAGCCATACACTTTATTAGTGCTTATACCTGCATTAACCATTGACTTTATAAGGTCACCTTTGTCCTTTGAAATATTCCTCATTGAGCGCATTAAGTGTCTATGTTCAGGCTTTACTAACTCATGCTTGTGCTCTTGAACCAACTTTGTGATTTTCCATAAGTTGTCAATACCCACTATGAATTGAACCATTGCTTCACATCCTGTTCGTGAATTTGGCCTACAATCTGATGTTTCGGCATATGGTTCATTATTCTTATATCCCTCATTTGAGCAATAAATACGTTTCATGCGAATATCTTTACTCTTGGCAAAAAAAACTTGTTTTCCTATTCTAATATCAAAATCAATTCGATAAGCATGTGCTCGATACAAGGCCAGAGCTTCCTCCATATTGTTCACTACTTGTCCTATGTAAATGTCTCCTTCCCTTCTATCATTTTGGCCAACAATTTCACTACTTTTCCTATGTAAATGTCTCCTTCCCTTTTATCATTTTGGCCAACAAATTCATGATTTAAATTCACATTTACAGACTTCATACTTCATTTCCCTCATCAATGGATTCATTAACTACAAATAACTGATCTTCATTTTTTTCCATCTCTCGCAACCTTTACAAATACAGAAAAATTAAAATAATAAATAATTCTTTAAGTTTAACTTTGGTTGTCAGTATTTGTTAGTATTTGAAGCAAAACTAATGCAGATTCAATTAGGAAAAACAAAGCATACTAAAAGGAAATATTGATTACAAAAACAAAACAAAAAGGTAATTTTTTCCTTATTAGGTATCACAACAAGAACAATACCAATACAGGAAAAAACACATACTTTACAAAAAAAATCAAATATCAATTAATAACACAATGAGTATAAGGAATCAATAGCATAGCAAAGCTAGCTTCGAAAGAAGAAAAAAATGAAATAAGTTGATAAAAAAAATTTACTACTTAAAAGCAAAAAAAGAAAAAAGAAAAAAGAAAAAAAGCATAGCACTTTATTCCAAGATACAAACGAAATTTAGATTGCAAATATAACAATAGCATATATTTCATATCTAAGTATTTTAATATGGAAACCAAATAACATACCTTAAGTCGATGGTAAGCTTTTCATATTTCGCATAATGGTAGAGAGTGAAAAAACCAAGGGAAAATGATTCAAATGATGAAAGTAATGACGATTTAATTCGTTTTGAAAAATTAACAAAATATTTAACTATATTAATCAATAATTTACATACGGTAAATACTTAATATATGAAAAATGACTAACTTGATGAAAGTAATGACCATTTAGTTAAGTACATGAAGTAAATTACTATGTAATATTTAACTATCCTTGTAAATAATTAACATATCACATCACATGTTATCGTTTAATTTAAAAAAGAAAAATAATAAAATGTTTAACTTGCTTGATATTTTAAAATTTTAAAGACTAATTTATATAAAAAATAGATTTAATGACTAAATTACCGCGGGAGACTATTTTCAAAGAATCAAATTACCTATTTCCACACATAAATAAATGCAAAAGCTTACAATTTCTGCTGCATGAAGAATTGAATATGTAAAGAAAATGGAGTCTAGCTAAAGGACATTCTATCAACCGCAGAATCTAAGACAAACATAGAATTAACTGATTCTCGAAGTAGCAACAACAAATGACAAACTAAAACAAACACACTGTGGTCAAAGCCAGCATCCAGAGTGACAATATGGGAGCAACCAAATCAAAATATATTAATACTTTTCAATCAAATCAAGCAACCCTTTCCTCGATCCTCACCGGGAAGCCACCTTTCATTTGGGAAGTCAAGAACGAAATAAACTCCGGCTCCACCCCATCCGCCACCGTAGGCACCACCCTGAACCGCCTGAGAATGCCAGCCACCAGTCTCTTCATCTGCATAAACGCCATTTCCTTCCCCAAACAAATCCTCGGACCAGCCTGAAACACTGGGTAACTAAAAGAATCCATCCCCACAAAGCTCCACTTCCCCGAATCAACTCTCTCTAACCATCTCTCAGGCCTAAACTCCTCCCAATCCGTACCCCAAAGCTTCTCCATCCTCCCCATGGCGTACACATGATACGTCACTACCATCCCCTTCTTCACAACCGTCCCGTTCGGCAAAACGTCGTCGTCGATGGCTTCCTTGCTGTCCATCGGTACAGGCGGATAAAGCCTCATGCTCTCACACAACGCAGCATGGGTATAAACCATGTCCTTAACTTCATCATACACAGGAGCTTCCGATTTTTCTCTGATCTCATTCAGAACCTCGTTCTCCACTCGCGGGTTCTTCGATAGAAGCCAGAAAAACCACGTGAGTGCTGCTGACGTCGTGTCCTTACCCGCCAATATGAAGCTTATGACTATGTCCGTCACGAAATCCTCGTCGGAGTGCCCAGAACTCAAGAACCGCGATAGCATGTCCGCTGAATCCAGCGAGGCCTTCTCCTCTAACTCGCGTTTCTTCTCTCTAACTATTTTCTTAGCGAATTCGCGCACTTCGGTGACTGCAATTCGCAATCGCTTTTCGGACCCTAGGTTGAATTTCTTCTTGATTTTCCAGATTATCGGTAACGGTTCGCGGAAACGTTTGCTGCTGATCTCGTTTGCTTCTTCGAAAGCTTTCGCGAACTTGCTCGGCTGAAGAGACGGCGACAAGTATTCTGGGTCGAACCCGAACGCGATTTTGCAGATGTTGTCGAACGCGAATCGTTGGAGGATGTCTTGGAAATCGAGAATTTGGTTATGAGATGCTGCCGATGAAGCGAGAATGGGGACGAGACGGTCGGAGAGCTCGGCGTCGACGACGTTTTCGACGAATTTACGCAGAGATTTGGTGTTGAATTCGTGGCTGGCGACTTGCCTCTGAAATTTCCAGTTGTCGCCGTCGGTGTTGAAGATTCCGGTGCCGAGGAAATCGGAAAGGGGTTCAAGAAAGTTGTTGCCTTTATGGTAAATAGAGAAACGGGTCTTCAGAATGTGTTGTACGATGGCGGGATTGCCGGTGAAGACTGATCGTTTGCCTAAGACGCGGTGGATGGTGAAGGTGGCGGCGGGTGAGATTTGGACAATATCAGAGAACCACTGGATACGGCGGTTGGCGTTGGCTTTGATGGCTAAGTAGGAACCAATCAGAGGGTAAGATTTTGGGAGGGTAATGGTAGAAGAAGGAGCCTCCGCCTCCATCTTCTTGAGGAGGAAGAAGAGCACGGGAAGGAAGAAGAGGAAGAAAGGAGCACACAACTGTAGAAGCATCTGCATCATTGATTCTAAGTTCACAGAGTATATCAGATTAAATGTTGGTTTTTGGTATTAATGAATCTTGTGTTGTTATTTATATGTCTTCTTAGGAGAAAGAAAGGTTTAGATATATAAACAGTCAAAGATTTGTAGGTTGGTGGCGTGGAGGACTGAAGGAGCGTGTTCGCGTTCACACTTGGGCTGGGTGATATTGATCGCTGCTTATGGATTGGTGGTTTAATTTTGATTACCATATTTTTTACGTAAGCAAAGTCGTCATTTTTTAACTTATCACCAATGGGGGTGGCACGCGTGGAACTTTACTTGAGTGTTAATGAAATCAAGGATTTACTAATGTTAATTAACTTTACTAATTGCCACTGGGCGCTGGCTGTGTCCATCTCCAACGACCAACGTATCTATAATCTATATGCCCCAAGGAAACCGAGTGTAGGCCTTTGCGTAAACCGAATAATTATTGAAGTAAATAATAGATTAATATTACAAACATATTAATGTAGAAAAGAAAATATACTGCCTTTATGTAAAAAAATAAAAATAAAAATAAAAATTGTCTTTGCACTTTTAGTTGAAAAGAATTTTCAATTTCACCTCTAATTTTACCTTCTCAACTTTCTATCTACTATCAAAGTATCAAACACACCCTAAATGTTCCCGTCCGTTAACATCACACGACATACACTCGTCACGCCTTTGCATTTGAAAAAGTCCATTTAGCTTCAGGAAAAAAATTAATTTTATTCTTTATTCTAGAAGAACCAAAGTTTCTAGCTACCTCAAGTTATCTTGCTTTCCAAGAGAGTCTACGTTTCTCTTTCTGCTTGTTCGAGGAAGGTGCTTAAGAAAACTATGAACAGCTTAACTCCTCAACTTCCTGTCCATGCCGGGTAATGAAACATTGATGGGTTTAGCTTGTGAGAAAATTATTTTCATTTGATTTTTAAATAAAATTAATTAAATACTTAACTAATTTAACTAATAATTTATATACAATTAACTAATAATTTATTTTTATTTTAATACTTAATATGTGGTTAAATGAATGTAAATTATTAGTTAAATTAATTAAATACTTTATTAGTTTTATTCAAGAACTAAATGATAATAGTCTTCTTCCAAGCTAACCTAAATGGTCATTTTCCCAACATTGATGAGAAAATGACTTTTGAAGTTTGGCTCATTATTTTTTTTTTCATTTCAGTTAGTAATTTTTTTTTAATCAATGCTAATATAATTTAATTCAAAATATAAAATAAATTAACCACCAAATATGTATTTTTCATTTCAGTTTATATATTGATTAATCAAGTATTAAATTAATTTAATCACTAACTAGTGAACTCAAACTTGCTTACGAGTCTTCGCTTGAGGGTGACTTTTGACCATCTTTATTCTATATATATATATATATATATATATATATATATGTAACCAACTCTTATTAGTTACTAGACAATCCCCACTTAGACATCCTTATTGGGTGCACCTGCAGCACATACTAACATGGTATGATCTCAGTCGTTGGGAGTATGTGTTGCAAGAGCACTCTCTTCAGAGAGAAAGAAAAAGAAAAAACAGCATTACTTAATTAGACATTTTTGCAAAATTGGGGATATCCTCCTTCTAAACTCCAAATGAACTTGGGACTTGAGATTTACAAAGCAAGTGTTTTCCATCAGATGAACTTGCAGAGATTTCAATTCACCCGTGTACCTTCTTATCAATACAACGGGTCTAAACTCCACATTCTATTCAGTTAACAAAACACAAAGGACAGAGAAAAACCCACAGGCAAAGAAGGATCACGATATCAAAGTCAAAGTTTGCTATTCCTATTGTGTACTCTATAATCTTGTTCGAAGCAGATAGAGATACCTGTGCTTGAGACCCTGTCCTGGTTCTTCACAATATGCAGGCAAACCAAATGAATAAAACATGATTCTATCATCTTTGCCCAAATATTGTCTGGCATAGACTACAAGTATTTTCTGATTCTGCATTCTGATCTTGCATACATCTACAATACGTTCAAACGTTATATGAAGAAAGTGGTTAGAATGTCAAGATGAGAATCAAAATGAAATGAATGCTATAGAGGATGAACTGACGATGGTACAAAAAGGTTTAAACCCCAAACGTGGATATGCCTGAAAGCTAAGAAACTCTAGGAGGAATTACTCATAAAACAATCATCATCATCCAAATCCATTCATTTATCATGATTAGATGCATCCAGAAAGAAATAGTAGAAAAAAGATTAGCTCACTACTACTGTTCTTTCTTTTTCTGTCTCACTCTTTCTCGATTTTTCTTATAGGAGTTCTGGCTATGGTCATTGCTAATTTTCATACAGCATCACATTAAATTATTTTTTCATTTTATAAAATTTAAAATTGATCCTTTAGAATCTTTGACAAAATAATACTAATTTAGAAAAATATGCTTAGCAGTTCCGTACGAAACAGGTTCATTGCATCAATAACAGACAATGCTAAAACTGATATATCCAATAACATGTTCAGTTGACCATTAGTGTATTCAAGTCAATTCATGCGGTAGCGAATAACAAGGGTACAAAACATCTAGTTAACATGCTAACGTCCCAATATATAAGGAGTTCAGGCTTGAAAACTTGCAACAATCCAGTTTAAAAATCTGGCCGGTTTCACAGTTACAACCTTCAACAGAATATGTCAGGCATTATAAATATATCTTATCATTAGATTTTAAAGCAAGACAGACATTTGAATCAGAGTTGAACATGTAAATGAAATGAGACTTACAAAATTTGTAAAAGCTGTTCAGAAACTTGCATAATTATTGAACAACCCCCCTGGGGAACAAAAAAAGCATGTCCACCATTCTTTATGTGTGCTTTGAAAGACCAAAAGTATATAACTGTCACTCAGAGAAAATCGAGAAGATTCTGGGCGGGTTTATACTAAATCTATTTACATGAGTGCAGACAATGCTTAATGATATACCCATATGAAATTTATCTGTGCCTAAAAAGAAAGGAAAACAGCTAAAAACACTTCTGTTTATATGCTTACCATCTTAATCTAATCCCAATTTTCCGTAGCTCGTGCAATTGATGAGCTATATCTCGAATAAATTGTAGTTCATCGTTTCCATTTCTTAGAGAATTTAGTATATGCTCAAGAAGATCATGATCAGCTTCGAGTGCTTCCAACCTGTCATTAAGGTCTGATATTTCATTTTCTAGAGCAACCAAATCAACTTTTCTTCTGGGCATGGAACTTTTTGATCCAACAGTTGTGGAATGATTGTTTTCTTCACTAAGAGAACATTCATCACTATCTGAAGCAACTGAGCCATCCCAATCAGTAAGATTTCCTAATTGAGGCCCTTCACCATTAGAATATGCTTGTTGATTCAATTTACTGTCTTCAAGCTTTTCAGGTCTACCATTAGGCATATCGGAGAAAATCTCATTACAATAAATTTGATGAAGCTTCTTTTCCAAGCTTTTCAAACATCGTGAAATGTATAGCTTTTCCTCTTCAAATTCTAAAGATGAGGTTTCACCAGACACAGCTTCATCACTGACTTTGGATACCTCAGTGATCTTTGTATTAGAAGAAATTTTCACAGTATTTGTCCTGTGAGGTACACCAACATTTTGTACTGTGACGTTGTCTCCTTTCAAATCACAACTTTCCTTATGCATACTCTGGACCATAGGTTCCTGCATCAAAGTTTCCCTATAACATTCTAGCTCTGCCTCCAAATCTTGTATATCTTTCTCCTTTTCTGCCAGTAGATCATTAGCTTTCTCCAATGCATCTCCATCATATTCTGCTTGCTCTTCCATCATTCTTAAATATTGAAGAGCCTCCATATGCAGTGCTGCCTTCTCCTCCTGTAACCTTGTAATCATAGCCATTGCTTGATTTGCAGCTATTGCAGAAGCATTTCTTTCTTCCTCCAATTCCTTATATAAAGAGTTCATGCATTTTTTGTCATACTCAATCTGTCGCTTTAATCTATCAACAATAGAATCCCCTTCAATTCCACTGATATTGCTTCCATCTAGAGATTCAAGACCAGATTCCACTGAGGCTGACTTTTGAAGTACCTGAGTTCCATTGTAGCTAGAAGCCTCAACTTGTATCTCATCGTAATGAACGTGATTTATGGGAACAAATGACATATTAGACCCACAAGGAGAAGAATTATGTGATGGTGATAGCTTCAGTTCTTCCTTGACTCTATCAACTTCCTCTGCGGTTGGTTGTTCTATAACAAAACCAGGTACTTCTCTTTCCTTAGTGGTGACAGGGAACTTGCTCATGTTACTTGAGTTCTCTTGTCTCGGACTTCTAGGAGCAGACTCATTTACAATCAGTTCAGTTTCAATAGATGCTCTTGCCCTTGTAATAATCTTCTGTAAGTCTTCCTCATGCTTTTTGGATACGAGTCCAATACCGCTTGCTCCTGTAACATCTACATCTGGAAACATTTCAAAAGAAAGGTTAGACTTAATTTTTTAAGAACAAAAATGGAAATGCATGGAAAGAGAAAGGTTATATTTCTCTGGTGATGCTCCAACAAATGCATGAGTGCCATCCAAAGTCATAAGCTCAGATGGTGGAGCGGGAAGAGAATTCTGAGAAAGACAAGTAATCGTACTCTCTTCTGATTCTCCATTAGAAATGTTAACTACGTTAGGTGATGGTGAAACCTCATCTAGTGAAATGAGCTCAGGCAGGTCAGAACTCGATGACTTTTGTTTTGCTTGCTTCCTATTAATTTCACCCAGATCATAGTCATTAACATCATTAGAACCCAGGAACTTCACATCGTGGCGCTTGCTGAGGTCGGGCTCCACACATGGATCTAAAAGCAAAGGCAAAGGATTAGGGAAAGTACTGTTTGGCTTTGCGGGATTTGAATCACTCAGAGGACATTTTGGGGCATTTACTGATGTAAATTGAGCTATAGGATCACTGCTGGCTTCAGAGTTTTCACGTAACACACTACCTTCATCATCATCATCAGAAAATGGAAACTCCGACTCAGAATCAGAAGTGAGTTTCAGCTCAGTGCACCCAACATGAGACAATGGACCAAAACTGCATTTTCCTAGGCAATGAGATGTTACTGATGCAGAAAATTTATCCCTTATTTTCTTCAAGTTACCCTGGTGGTATAAACAGCTTTGCCTTGGTACATGCGGCAAAGGAATGTACGGCTTAAGAACAGCTCTCCCAGGTGAATTTAGTTGGATAGATCTTGGGGTATTCTGTCCTGACTTCCAAAGCTTACCGCAACAGGTACATGGCCTTGAGCCCTTAGAGCTAGTGAACAAATCTCTGCTTAGAAGTGGGCTTTGTAAACCACAACCACCAAGAACCAGCCCCAACTTACCCACCAACAACCTCTGAGGTTTTGGGTTGGGTTCCGTCTTTATGGTGACTGACAAGAGACAATCATCACACATGCCATGACCATCAGCAACCTTACCATGAATATGACATGATATCAGAGATGATATTTCTGATCTATGATTGCTGCAAAGTAGATACTGATAGAATTCTGGATTTTCACCACCTAAGACACGATCAAGCCTAGAGCATAACAAACAAGGCGCTTGCAATTGGCAATAACTTGCAAACTTTGTCAGCAGATATGAAAGCACAGCATCAACAAGCAGCAGAAATATCAAAAACCACTCACAAGCTGCAGCTGTAAGAAGGGCAGTAAAGCCCTGTATCCTCTGTGTTTTGACAAATGAAGTTCCACCTGTTGCCATCTCCACCACAGTTGCTCTACAAATCCATGAGATTCATGATAAGGCAAATCATGAATCAAATCCCAGTCACCCAATTCAAAGCGGAAAATTGCGTCCCCGAGATTGATGTGGCAGGCATCTTTCTATCATAAATCCAAACGAGCCATGGCTAAAAAGCTATAAACACATAACAAACAGCCACCGTCCAATTAAAACCCAAGCTAAATGGATTACATTTAATAGATAAGCCATACTAACAAAGAACAAATCCAGACAACTTAGACAGCCCTAGCATAGCTTCAAACAAATTCAACAACAACATAAGTTTTGCAGACCACACAAAGCTAGCTACGACCACAATTTGCATGTTCAAGAATTGTAAAATAAATGTGACCCAGTGAACTGAAATCCTCAAAACTCCCCAGACAACGACCCAAAAAAGAAAAAAAGGAAATGATGAAAATGAAACCTACTTTTCCTCTTCCAACTACGTTGACCCTACTAATAATTGTCAGTGATGCCAGCATCGGAAAAAACAAGAGTAACCGTCAACATAAAAGGGAAATAAATTCAAACCAAACCAACTGTGCCACATAAACTAACAACTACAAATTTAGTTACAGTTATTATGAACCCACGCGCAAGGATTAAAAGAATAAACTAAAATTTGGAGAGTCAGAGACCTAACGTGCTAATGGCGGAACCACAAAAACAGAATGAATTCGAGGAATACATGGAGAACAAAATTAAGGGAAAATCCTGATTGAAAATAGAGCAAAATCTTCACACTAGTGCAACAAAGCAAATGAATTTCCTGACAATTTGGGCCTAACATTCGTTTTCAAACATAATGTACATTATGATTACAATGTAAGTCCACCCAAATTGTTTGAAAAATTATGGATAATTCACGAAAATTACGTGATATTCATCTATATTTTATATTGCAAAATACAGAAAAATAAATATGTGGTTACCTTACCTGTTCTGTTCTTTCTGCAGCTTCACACACAGAACCACAGAGAGAGAGAGAGAGAGAATTTCTGAAGGAAGATGAAGATGGTAAAGAATTTCTCTCTCTTTATTTCTTTCTGAAAACATAAAATAAAAGAACCAAAATAAAAATAATAAATAGTAAATGAAGAAGATAATGGCGCGCAATTACGAGTAGGTCCTTGTCTGGGACTGGAAGATCGAGTGACCGTTGAAACCAACGGCTTCTGATTTGTTTCCTACCAAATTGGAGTTATTATGAAACGTAATGTTACTCTTCGGGTCGGGACCCAGCTATTTGGGTGGAGTGAACTTGAAGACTAAAGTTCTTAATAAGTTGAATATCTAATAGTTCGATTAAAAATTCTTATAAGTAATTGATATTTTATTAAATTATTTTATATTTTAAAGTACAGTATAATTTAATGATTAAATTGATAAAATTGAATTGAATGATATAAGTGTAGAGGTGTTATATTAAGTAAGTATCCCACCTTTTTATATCATATGGATAAATGAGGTTTGTTTTATAACCAACTTTAATTTCTGCGCACCCACCATCTAGGACACTCGACCACTAATTAACAGACGACTTATCCACTGTATTGATTGAACTGTTAAGCTACCATAAGTGATAAGTTGTGAAGTGGGAGTGGCAAATGAAATGTTGTTAATTGTTCAAGTTACCCAAATCTATTGGTTTGGTGGGGCACAATAAAAAAAAGTCCAATATGCTTATCCGCCAGTTGACGGCAAAATTATATTTACACGATGGAGAGAGGGACTACGACCGATTGGGAAAGGAGGGACTCCTGGCTAAGACAGCTGCTGAAATGGGATTATAATTTTTGGGCTGAGGTATGTTGATTATCTATATGTAGATTGTACTGTTTAAATTCAAAATTTCAGATCATTTAATGGAGGGTTTATTCAAGGAAATAATTGGACACTGACATGTTAGTTACTTAGTGATAGAGATTTTTATAATTCCTTTTCCTTTGATGTTGCTCTAAAAGCTTCATCTCTTTGGGCATGAGCAATTTGCAGAAAACTATATCTAATGTGCAAAGCAAATCCACTAAACTAGCAAATGGGCTAAACAAGAACTGGGGGAAGTGTTAGCTTACACATCTGGACCAAGTTTTAGTTGAATGCACATTCATCTCTTCAAAGGACCTCCTTCTAAATGTCTCTATGTTTAACTAAATTTTGCGGCCAAAATTAATTGCGAAAGACTTTTAAGTAATGTGAAGTTAATATCGAAGTTCCAATACCATGATAAGCACATTAAATTTTGGGGGATTTAAGGAAGAAAATGGCGAAATATTATTATTATTTTCTTCTAAATGTGAACATAAGCAAATCCCTCTCCCATTTTATCTTCTTTCAGGGCTTATGGTGCTTACAAATAAGCAAGTTGACATAATCTTTGTATTGAGCAGTGCTATACCCTGCACAGGAAACTTAGTAGGCTGCTCAGAATTTTTGTTTTGTTTTGTTTTAATTTTTATTTTTCTTTTTGGTTGCTAATTATGCAGAACGAAAAGGAGACAATTCTCTGAAATGAGTGATACAATATTTGCTTATGGAATGATTGATGGACAAAGCCATCTTCTCTCTTCTCAGTAAGTGACAGCTGCAAAATTTATCTATTGGGTATTTCTGACAAGTATTCATTTTGATGATTCCAGATACCACTGGAAGTGGAGATCAGCAAAGCTTGTGATCAAGGGCACCCCATAGTGTTGGCTGCACCTGATTCAGTAGTTTCCAAAGCATATGGATATGTAGCTCAAAAAGTTGCTCAGTAACTTAAGGAACAGCAATTCCAAACAGAGATTATACTATGAAATGCTGCCCTCTACTATTGTGAGTCTGTGAGCAAGCTATCCAGTACATGCCTTTATTCAAGGATGGAGGACCTGAGCTGTCTGTAACTAGACATCCTCTCTGTTGAAACCACCAAGTTTGCGGCATTTGATTCTCATTCCAATTTATCATTAATTCCTATTCGTATTCCATTGAATTTCATTCTTTACAACAAAGGTGGCGTAAGTTTAAATCCAAATACCTGCCATCAATATTCATAACAATTACCATAATGCAGTCATAAATTAGAATTAGAATGATGACACATGGTGTTCACATTAATTTCTTCCATGTCTTCCCAATGGCCAACCCATCATCATTTGTTTTCTATGGTGAGAACTGAGAAGCTTTCATTTATTCTCTTCTCTTCTCTTTTGCTTCTTCTTCACTTCACTTTCTCTCTCCCACCTTTTCAGGCTCAGTTTATCCTCTTCTGAGCTGAAAATCATTTCCTCCATCGCTGAATGCCTCACAAAAAGCACTCAAACCCATCCTTCCAAAAACCTGGCCTTATTTTCCCACACAATTGCCCCCACCACTCCCTTTTGAAAAGGTTGCCTCTGAGCTCTTGGCCAAGCTTGAATTTCCACAGGTAGTGGAGAAGCTGTTGACTTGATAGATTTTGGACAATAGAATAGATTGCAGCAACTGTTGTATCCATTCGTGTGAACTCACTCTTCTCCTGATTCCCTGGAGTTCTTTGCTCCTTCATCCTGTTAGTCAAAAGTCTAAAATTACGATAAATACAGCAGAGTTTATCTCCCGACATGATTACCTTGAGATGGCTGATTAAAAAGCATTGCTTTGAGCAAGTGTATGAGGTCTCATCGGTAGATGCTCATCAAGTATTTTGATTAATTGCTTTTGGTTTCAGTCTCAAGTATGAATGCTTCTCAAGCAGTGATATAAGTCGGCATACTGTGATAGTTGCTTGATGGCTGAGGGAAAGGCTGTTTGTATGGCATTGAATATTTTGAATAGGGATTATAAACACATCAATTTATGATACTCTGAAATAGCTAGTATCATGTATGCATGAGTAATAAGATTTTTCTTTTTTCTTTTTTAGAATTAGATTAAAGATGACGTGACAATTAGATTAAAGATGACGTGACAGAGTGCTATTTGCTTATGGCCAGGAAAATAAAAAGAAGAAAGAATATTGTCTTAATTTCTGCTGCAGCCTGTTATCTTTGCTAATTTTGGTTTATCGTTCTTATTTTCGTCTAGCTGATTTGATCAAAGATTCATGTTGATATATTACTTAGGACGAGTTATTTAACCACAAAAAGAAAACCGGAGAGAGAGAGAGAAAAGGGCGGGGGGGGGGGGGGGGTCAATTCAACACAGGTGATGAAATTGCTATTTCTCAAGTGAAGAGAGGCCGTCAACGGATTCAAATCTTCTCTATTCTTTTCTTGTCCCTCATCATGTCTCCCTTTTCTACCAATTGATGAAATTATATGCTGAAAAAAATGAGTTTATCAATTAGTGTTTTATTAAAGGTTGTCAACTTCAATAAAATATCCAGATCCATAAATTTTAAAATCCAATTATGTGGATAACAATTTATGATTTTATATCAAAATTTACTTCCCTAATTTTCTTACGAATTACCCAGTTAGCTTTTACTTAGTACACTTCAGAGGAGCAAAAGCACAACACTACTGAAAAAATAAAAAGGTTTAATTTAGAGGAACAAAAGCAAAACCCATTAATATAAAATAAAAGGATCTTAAACCACAGAAGTCAACCCTCCAGATCTCTCCAGAATTCTTCAATTTTATTCTATTCCTTATATGCTGCGATAATATAAATCTTTCTCGATGACTATTCAAACTCAAAACCAGTTAAAATGACACAAGTGAAAGGAAAATATTATATGAAGGTATGTGAATTTATGCAGAAAAGGGAATGTGACACTTCACAGATACAAAGGTAAATATACCATATAGGAAGAAATGTAAATTCTCTAATATATGAATGTCCAAATAGCATTACCCCAAGTCAAAACATGAACAGGACCAACAATACAAATTCAAAAATTCAAAAAAAAAGAAGCTAGTACAGCATAAAACCTAGGGTATATACCCCACGAGAACTAGAACTGAACGCAATGTTTACAAAACATAAAGCTCCTCAACTAAAATTGAATATAAGCTTCTTAATAGCCATAATTGGTACCATATACGGGGCCATAATCTGCAGAAGGCGCATGGCCTGTATGACCACCAGCGCTTGAGGGTGGAGATGCATAAACAGGAGCATTAGTTGGATAGGAATTGTAACCTTGGCTAATTGATCCTCCCATATGATCCTGTGCCGCACTTGCAGCTTCAGCCATGAAATTCTGCATCAGATAGATAGTGGGCAATTCAGATACATACACTAAACCAACCAAAAGGATAGGAAAAAAAAAATAACATGAACTCACGTGACAATGATAATTACAATCTGTCCTAGCGTATGTGTTTGAAATTAATGAGCAGGACGCACATAAAATATTGGAGCAACGAATGACTTCTGGACTTGTATGAAGTAATCATTTTTAGAGCTGGAATTGTGTCCAATGAAGTCAAAGGCTTCGTGGATTTGCATAAAGTAATGACAATAGCATTTCAACTCCGTTTTTTCACAAAACAAAGCGCTTATTTAAAGCCACTCTGTAATTACATGTATTGTAAACGAAGAACAAAGAAAAGAATTCACTACTACATATAAGTTCAATAGCAAGAACATGGATTGTAGCTGTTAGTATTGGTGCATGAAGTGGATGAACTGGCAATCATAGAGGCCACCGGCACCGGAGAAGTGGGGACACCACTTTTAGGATGTAGTTCGCCACAGGATTAAAATCTCCACGTAAATCACAATCATTCAATTAAAACAATTTCAAACCAACAGCTCATGTCACATGGTTCACCAGTGACCCAAATTCAGGGGGTACACCATAGACTTTGCCAACAACAATACAGGTAACAAACAGAATCCAAGAGCCTTTAAAATCAAATACCTGAACCAGCTGTTGGGCTGCCTGTATTTGTGAAGAAGTCCCACTTATCTCGACAGTCATCTCCCCTGGCACACCTCTTGTCTCCTGAATTGTAATACTTGCTCCACTAGCACGACGAATGTAGCTGATATTTGAACCTGATGCTCCAATAACAGCATCTGCATATGATAGAGGAATTTGCATGTGCTGCGTGACCTAGACAGGTGAAAGGAAATTACATGAAGTCGGTCAAACAAAAATGCTTCAAAATTGAATGTCGCTCTCTGCAAGCAAGAGCTCCAAAGTTAGGCAAAAGAAGGCACCTTAGTCACAACAGATTGTTGTGGTTGCGAACTGGATGAATGAATTCCCATAGAAGCATCCCTTACATAGGCAGGTGGCGGACCCTGATGAAGGTGCTTGTCCATGGGAGGCAGGTCAGCAGGAGGGTAGTAATTATCATAGGGATGTGAAGGCGGCATATATTGATGATTGGGTGCAAAAGCAGGTCCACCACCACCACCAGCAGGAGCTGGAAACCCTTGAGGAGGAGGACCCCAAGTTTGGTGTGGTGGCACATTCTGGTTAACTCGAACATCTGGCATTTGCATCTGAAGTTCGGGAGGAGGAAGAAGAAAAAAACAATTATGCACACACAGAATTGTAAGCAAATATGGTGCATATAAAACTTCTATACAACAAAAAAGAATACTGTAAAGCTTTGCAAACAATATGGATAAAAAAAAGCCAAGAGACTGGAAGGAAACCTTGAAATCCCTTCTCAAAATACAACAATGAATGTTGACACTCAGATGTGTATATCAACATGCAATTGATAAATAGCCTAGAATGCTTTCCACCCCACTATATTACTAACCATCGTAATCCATTGCTCCCAAACATAGGCTAAGCTTTAAAACATGCAATCGATAGATAGCCTAGAATGCTCAAATCAGCTCAATGACTCATCATAACAAGATGAATCTAATGAGATTATTCTAAATCTGGGCATTCACACCTTTTACCTTTGAAAAAGAGATATAAAAATAAAAGGACTTGCCTGCGTTTCAAATACTCCAACTATGCTGCGGTCGACCAAGAACTTACGTAAATGAATTGCAATAAGTTCAACTGCCTTGTGAACTCCAGCAGATTCCCCTTGTATTTCAACAACACTATCATCTCGCAGAGCAAAAACTGGCAGATTTTCTGTTTTAAATAATACATTATTCAGGTACAGTACAACTCAGTAATCACAAACTTGAACAAACAGTCAAGTAATTTTCATTCAAAATTGGATATCATAAATCATGTTTCTTGTATATTTGTTCATTAAACAAAAGCTAATATATAAGTGCAATGTTTGAGAAAAAGCACATAACAACTTCTCAAATAAATAAGAATAGCAGTATGAAAACTAGCGCAACTGGGAGGGGTAGATCTAGTGATAGCATATGCAATAGCAAAGATTGAAAGCAAATTGGGAGAATATGCCAAAGAAGACCCAAATAAAAGACCTCTAGAGAAAAGATATTGAAAAGGAAAATGTATTCATTGCCAAACACAAGCAACATTGCAATGCCTTGGAGCAAACCTGATCCAAGAACGCGTACAGTGCAACCCGAGACATCTTGAATGGATTTTATGGTGGACCCCTGCTTCCCAATCAAGCTTCCTGCTTGAGTATCTGCCACTAGAAGCCTAGTGACAACTGAGCGTCCAGCACCTGATGTGCTATCAGCAGGGTCACGGTCAACATTGACAACTTGTTTATGAACCCTTAACAAACCATCAACAGCAGGTGGTACGGTGCGATCTGGCTCTTCTTTTGCAGAAACCATTACCTTTTAAAATCACAAAAAAAATAAAAGAGAATTCAGAAACACAAAGTACAAAATGAAGGGATCCCAAAAAAATACCAAAAACAGATAAATTTTCAAACTTTTAAGCAAACTAATTTAATCTATTTGACCCATTAATCGGTTCATCTCAATGATCCAAAAACATACTTGTTCATCAATATTGTAGCATTAGCAAAGAAAAAACATTGAGTTTTAATTTTATTTCCAATTCTTTGGATCCCGATCATCTCTGGTTCAATGGATTAGCAATTATTTTTACTATGACAAACTTCTAAGAGATATAAATAATCTTGATTAATAATTCTAAATCTTGGGAGTAATTTGATAATGCTTGGTGCCACCCAAGTAATTAAATGCATCAAGATATATTTCATATTTATAAATTTTACAGACATGGTCTCCTGACTTCATCTAACAGTTTCTGCTTACATAGTACTATGTGGATCAAATTTCAGAAGCTTTCTTTTTTCGTTTTTATCATCTTATTGACTTTAGGAGTGTTTTCTAGGAAATAGTTTCAGGGAGTGTGGCCAGACACCAATCGACCAAGTTCTGAAGTTACCAGGTACACTGAAAGCTTCTTGCCACCAAAGTCTGCAAAAACTATTTCTGATTGTTAACACAAAAACAACGTTTCAGCACTTGTATATGCTCGTTGCTGTTTCCCTGCAACTTGAACTTTGGCTCTTCAGTTTGAAGCCACTTTGGTCATTCATATTTGCTGACAACCTGCACATATCCATTTGGTTATCGTGACAAAAGACATCTCTTTTTATATATATTAAACCTGTTTGATAATTTATCATTTCTCGTGCTCTGCTTGATTCTGAATATTTTTATGGTTTCACTTCCTTGACAACTGAATTTTTTTTATATAAAATTCCTTGGCAATAGTATTCATAAATCTGTTAACATATTTTATCATGGATAAATGATTAAGTTTCAATTTCAAATTAATGATATAAGAAGTTTGTTTGATCAAGTAGAAGTTTTCCATATCGAATTACTAAGTAATTCCCCTAAGACATAGATCTAGGAGTTCTAAGTAACCATGATTAGAGTTAAAATAATGACATCACACTTAGTGATGTTCCCTATGTTATATTTTCATGAATAATACGATGCTCCACAAATTTACTTGACAACGATCACACCAAGAACCCACATAAGAGATAAAATTTGAACCCTAGCAATGGCAATCAATTTTTACCATTGTTATCATGGTAGAGGACCGCAAACATATACAATAAAAAATTGTTAAAAGCATAACCGCAAGGATGGAAGCACCACACACAACTTAAATCCAAAAACAGATAATATGCTCAAAGAGCCTCGTTGATCAATATACGAAATATGAATAATATGCTTCAAACAGACAGTGACACATCCAAGATTATCCCTAACTGCATAAAATAACAAGAGAAAATTTGAAAAGTAAACTCACTGCTCTTTCTGAGGTTCCAGGTGGACCATCAAGAATTTTAATGCGGGCCTTAGTTTCTTCAGTAATTTTCTTAATAAACTCGCCCTTGCGGCCAATAATACTGCCAACCTTTTGCACCGGAACCAACATCCTGAAAACATTCTCTCCAGGCCACCCGGGCCACCTTTTTATTTCATTTCCTTTGGAATCATTCTCGGATCCCTGTTTTTGAGGAGAACCAAAATTCTCAGTCACATCTCCTACATCATGATGTTCCTCAATATGCTCTTGTGGTGGAAAATCTCCAACATCTGGTTCGTTTCCATCAAAATGATTTTCAGGAAGATCGGCATCCTCAACCAAATTGGCTGCATCATGTTCATCGGGCTGTAGTTGAGGAAACTCAGAGTCATCGATCACATTTCCCTCATCATGTTCATCAGAATGATTTTGTGGAAAATGGAGGCTCTCAGGCACATAGCCTACATCATCATTTCCATCAAAATCTTCCCCAGCCATCCCAGCCATATTTGCTGCAAAATCAATCTCATCGGCATCAATTTCAACAGAAACTAAAATTAAACAAAAAAACAGGAAATTGAGGAATGCAACAATTATCCCTTCTATACTTGTTCATCTGGGAGAGGACTAGTAATAACAAGCTCAAATTTTCAAAACAAAACAAAAAACATTGAAACTTGAAACTGGGATACTAGTGAATGCGAGCATGTAGAAAGAAACCCTAGAGCGAACTCGAAACAAAGAAATGAAAGTTGTGAATAGAAAAGAGATGAGATAGAGTGTAATGTAATGCGCAAATTAGGGTTCATTTCATGGTACTCACATGATTCGAGTATGGATATGGAGGCCGCGCAGAATTTAGGTTTTGTAAGAGACAGAGTGAGACGCGGACAAGGTTGTATTTATTTATGTTAGATATTTTCGTTCGAGTCCTTCAACATATATCGATGTTCCAGTTTTGCGTTTTCATGGGCTTTTTTTTTCCTCTTATTTATTTATTTTTTGGCGTAAATATCAATTTAAACTAATATTTCAAATATATAATTATTATCAAGTTGATCTTTTATTTAAAAATATATTAAAATAATTATTTAATATCAATTTATAATATCAAATTAATCTTAAAAAAGGTAAAATTAATGTCATAAATTAACATGAAGGACCATTTTAATATAATTATAAATTAAAGACAAACTTTATGATACTTCTATTTTTTAAGGATTCAAATAGACAATTATTTTATTTTTTAAAATATAATTTTATAATAATTTATTACTCAATTGGATTTGATTTTTTTTACAATTTTTTTAAAAATAATACTTTAATTATATTTTAGAGTGTTTAGATTATCTTTTTAAAAAAAATTCAAGCACTAAAAAAAACACATTTAGCTAGATTTTTTTATGCTTCTGACATTTTTTATACCATAAAAAAAAAATTTAAACATAAGAAATTTTTTTAAAAATATTACATTCAAATATTAAATATCTTTTACTTTTTAAAAGTCACCCTTTTATAATTATTATTTTCTTATAAAATTATGGTTATTCAAGAAACATTTGAAAAAAAAAAGACAATAAATGGTGGGTACTTGCACAGTATGATATAAAACCAGTTATTGTATTGAAATATCGGTTCCATAAATTTTGTCTAATAATTAATATTATAAATTTTTAAAATTGGTTATTAACTTTTTTTTTTGGGGGTAGAACCTTATAGGAGTTGTCCTGTTTAAAAAAAGAAAGATATAAAGGCCTTGTTGATTTTGTCAAAGGGGGCTTGTCTGATTTCAAAGGGTTGTATCATAGGGCTTTCGTTTTGTCAACTTATCATTGGGCTTATATATCTGCAATAACAGATGCCTCACAAGGCCCAATCATCTTGTTTATTGCTGAACTTCTGGCTGGGCTTAGAACTGGGAAAAGTAGTAGCAGGATTCAGGAATATTACATTTACTTGTAGGATTTTTTCGAATTGGTGCACGCTATAACCATGGTTTTTTCCTTGAGGTATCAAGCAAAAAATAATATATATATATATATATATTCACATGATGGCATTTAGCAAAAACAAAAATTACAAGTTATTGGAGTTTTTTTCCTTTTTTTTGAGTAACTATAGTATTTGATAGTAACACACAATTCACTTCGATTCCGGTGGTAATTTGTAACATGACCTGTTACAACGAGCCCCTTTTTTTAATCGAATATTGAATTATAAAATAATTTAAGAAACGACATCTACGTAAAAATTGTCAAGTATCACTGATGGCATACTTGCATTTACTGATAGACCAATCCCTTGAAGTTTCATTCAAGAGTGAAATGATAAGTTGAGGTAATTATTTCGTATAGTGTTTAAATAATATAGATGAAGGAGTTATTTACATTTTAATTTTGATTAGTTTGTATAGTGGGTAAATGATGATATACATTGACGTTCTTATTTTGCGCAGTCTTTCTTTCCCCCTTCTCACTTTAAAGCTGTAGTATTTTGAAAGTTCAATCCGAAATCATTAGTTCGTTATTCAAGGCAATGTAGCACACATCAGTGCCGTCTGAAAGTCAAATATGCACACACTAACAGAATGTGGACTTTTCTTAGTGTTTATTAAAGGTTGTGCAGCGAGCCAAGTAGGGAACACCATCCTCACAGGATGTGGAATTAGTTTTAAGCAGCCATTAAAGTTAAAAACAAACTGATGAAATTGCAACTTTCGAGTCAAATATCACAGCAAGAAGCTGTCTGATTGCTGTGTCGGCAGGCATTTGAAGTTCAAGTTCTTGTGCTCTGTGCGCCATCTATCATCTCGTGTCAGTTACAAAGCGCCGATACGACTACAATACAGACACGCCACGACAATATGATAAGTTTCGAAAATTATAAAACACGACGTGATTATATGTAATATTTAAAATTAATATAAAAATATAAATTTTAAATAAAAATAAAGATATTAATATTTTAAAAATTAACATTAATAATTGTAGGTGAAATAAAATATTATTATTTATCTAATTATTATAATATTTCACTTGTATTGATAAAAAAATAAAAAAATAAAAATATAAGTTTTAAAAATATAAGTTTTAAAAATATAAGTTAGAAATATTAAAAAATGTTCGAAAATATCCAACATTAACACGGTAAAACCTACACCACAATTATTTTAAAGTGTTTGTGATTCTTAACTTAGCAGATACAATAATTCGTCAAATATTAAACTTGCAAAAATGAACCTCTGGAAGATTCCGGTGATTTAAACCATACCCAAACTCAGGACAAGTAGTACTAGTTGTCATCATCAAGGTCCTTCTTAATCCAACCAAATTAGCCTTCATCACTATCCCTTTTTGTATTTAAAGAGTGTTGTACTTCACTTCCTATCGCTGTCAAAATTTCCCTATAAATTAATTTGCTACTAGGAGTACCAAGCTTTTCAGGCATCAGCTGCGTTATATGTTTGTGTGCCTTTCATTTTTCTTTTCTGGGGACTTGAAAGGAAGCACAAAGCAACCTAGAAAGCAAGCGGCTGAAATGCTGAATGCAGTAGAAAAAACCCAAAGTGCAAAATCACTTACAATGGGCATGGAAGACCATTTCAGCAGAGGATTCTGATTTGATGGCGCTATTCAAGAAACAGAACTTGCAAATGTGATGACGGCCTAATGACAACATTGTTGGCCAAAAGAAAAATGATGGCAAACATTAATAGTCATATAATCATCTCAGCTGCATAGTCATGTTTTTACAATTATATGTAGTTTTGAATGTTAAAATTATACACAAGGGGCAATCTAATAAATAACATACTGAAAGATTTACCATCTTGAAGTGACAAGGCCAATGTAATAATGGTAAACCGCCTAACCATAGAAGTTCTAAATACAAGAGAAAAACTATTCCTATAGAAATTCAACAAGTTAAGACATGTCTCTCGTAGGGATGTTTCAATTATTGTACCTCTGACAGAATTTAAAAATCAAGACACTTTTTTGAGGTGAAGATACTTGGATATGTGAAACGGAGTGCCATACTAAAACGCATTTTGACTTGTTCACGTACAGCATGATTTCTATTAATTTGCATAGAGGTCATGATTTCATCCACCTTTTTCTGTTGGGCTTGTTTAGCGTTAGATTTATCTATCGCTCTTGGAAGTTATATCAAGAAAACTTTATTCTACCAGCGTTTCCGGACAACTACAGGCCACCCAAAAAAGCTCATTTTGACCTAAAATTTTTTCCTGTGTAAACTTTATTCGTGTATGTGACTATGTGTTTTCCTTCACATTATGTAGATTTCGGGGCCAGACAAGGTTTTGACCGTATTACGGAGATGCCCTTAACATATTCAATAACTTTGTTTTTTGATAGTGAACTTGATGGTGGAAATCCACCATGAAGACTTGTGCCCACAGGAATGTGGCGGTACATATTTCCATTTGCTGGATCTCGTATGTGTTCTAACATGACCAAATTCGCCACCTTATCTGATACAATTTCTCATGTTTGTGTTCAAGACGCGTCTACCAAACTGTCTTACCCACCAACTTAAATACACAAGTTTGAATTTAACTCAATTTCGTTTTTAAATTGTAACATTGGATGATTATCTTCTAACTAATGAATTGCTTATAGAAAGCCATAAAAGGAGAATTCCATTCTTATACCTTTGTCAAGTCCTGCAGCTGAGTTCTGAAGTCTGAACACTGGCTTCTATCTACAAAGGGAACAATCATGTGCTGAGATCATAGAGTCAACGCTTTTTTCTCTTCAGTTTCACAACAAGGTCATTCTGTTTAATGAAAATATGTAATAGGCTGAAATTTCGTGCGACTATACTGAGGTAGGGAAAAAATCTGAGGCAGACTGTGTAAAAAGCCCCGAACAATCTTTTTTAATTACTTTTATAAAAAGGCAACTTTCCTGGGTGAAATAATTCGATTTTTGTTTTTTTTTCTTATGTATGTTACATTTAGAATATGCTCATGGGCATGTCAATCACCACTTGATACATTATTCACATTCTTTGCGACTTTTATGTTCCACTTTTGTTCGGTACACTCTTATTCTCTTCTCTTCGTATATATGCTTATACCTTTAAATGATCTCTCTTTATTAAGCTTGTGACTCAAGTTTGGAATATTGCTGCTATGCCGTTATTAATTATGCATCACCATCACCACCACCATCTTCTCTCTACCCTAGTGACCAGCAAAAGGGAAATCCTTTACTTAGAGCTGAGAATAAACCCAAGGTCAAAATCTTCAAAACAAATCAGAATCTCAAAACTTTACAATACCATCAATTAAGGGTATATATTAGCCTTCAATTTCAGTACAATTTCTGTTAGTCCCAATTAGGTGCTGGGGGTGCCTTATTCTTTAACTGGGGTTTGGTCAAGTTTTTTAATGCAGTTTCCGAAGTGGATTAATCCCTATGCAAGAACCATTGAATGCAAGCAATAGTGCAAGGTTGACCAGACTATCACTAATAGAATTCTCAGATTAATAAACAAATAAATGCAGATTGCAGAGGAAGTTTTGACTTTGTTCAAACAGAAAATCAATTTTATATGTATGAATTATTCTTTTTATAGAAAGTGTCCACAATTAACTCTTCCAAAAATTTAAGTAAATTTAAGTTAAAAGTGAAAGTACTTGAATGATTTTATTATGTCTATTATGCTGAAATTTAACTTTTATTTTAAAAATTTAGTGTGATAAGAATAGAATTCTGATCACTTGGTTATAAATACTCTGATACCATGTCAATGATACGAGATACCATGTCAATGATACGAGAGTATAAGCTATTAGGTGAAAGTAATTGAATGGTTTTATTACATCTCTAACAGAAACAACTGCTTGTGAAAAGCAAGATAGAAGTCGTGTAGAAAGTGAACTCCAAATCATGTGACCCAAGAAAGAATCTCCTCTGAAATTTACGTATATAAGGACACCGTGAAAAATAATGCATGGCCATATGAAAAACTTCAGCCATCTGTCTCTTGCTCTCTTTCTCTCTCCCCTTCCCACCCATCCCCTGTCTGTCTGTCATATATACATAAAAGTTGAGGGGAATGTCATCTGGTTCGATATCATTCTTGCAAGTCTCAAACATAGCTCTTCTGAGTGATTTCGGACCAGGCTTCATTCCCCTCAGCTACCATGCAGAGTTGCAGACCCATTCTCTTCCTCTAGTACATAGACAACCTTCCTCTCCTTCTTTGAGCAGTCTCCTTGTTGAACTGTAAAACAAGTCCTCTGGCAATTGAAGACCAGTAAAGGAACGCAACAACAGCTATGCAGGAATAATTGGCAATTGGATCAGCTAGCAGGTGGGTATGAGTTAAGTGACGAAGACACATCCTTTGTACAATTTTATTGAACTTTCTTTCTCTCATTTTCTCGCCAAAAATAATGGTGAAGACTGACTTAATCTTCGGAGTTTTGTAGCTGAGAACCTCTAACAGGTCCGAAATTCTTCTTGAAATCACAAATTCTTTTATTATTGGCTTAATATTATGACTAACGGTTCCCTGTTTGGATTAACCGTTAACAAATATTATGTATAAAAATTAGTTATGTGTATAATTGATTTTTATGAAAATAAATTATGAGAAATTAACTTACATTTAGATATGTTAACTTAAAAGAGATTTTAGAATAATATTTTTTCAAATTATATAAAAGAAGTTGCTTTTATATAATAAATTACTAGAATAAATAAAAGTAAATAGGCAACTTAGTTCCTAAAAATATCTCTTATAATTTAGTTTTAGAATTTATTCGTGTGTATAAGTTAGTCTTTAAATTTATAAAACTCATATCAATTTAGTCCTTTTATTATCTCTAATTGAACAAGTTAGATAATAATATCTGACGTGACACGTTAAGTTCTTATGTATAATATTAAGTTTCACATAACACGTTACTCAACTCTCCTCTTGAGATACAACATCGTTTTATCTTAGTGAACCCTAACCTTCTCATTACAGACTCACTAATTTAAAATAATATCATATCTCAAGGAAAAGTGTTAAGTAACGTGTCATGTGACACTAAACGTTGCACATAGATACTTAACATGTCACGTCAGGAGTCATCATTTAACTTGATTAACCAAAAATGATAAAATGATTAAATTGATACGTGTTTTATAAATTTAAGAACTAACTCGTATACAAGAATAAATTCAGAAACTATACTACAAGTAAGAGATATTTTCAGAGACTAAGTTATCTATTTCCTCATGAATATAGATTATAGAATGATTTAAAAGGTTATTTCTCGGAGGAAAAATGAGATACTTTGTCCTGATAGCTCTAAAATAATTTTTTGCCAAGAATCTAATGCTTTAAATTAAATTTATTAAAAAAAATCTTATAAAAGATCAAATTTTGTGCAATAACTTTTTTATTTACCTAAATACGTGGTGAAAAGAGAAAAATGCTTCATTTATGTAAACAACTGTTTTAAAAAATAATTAAGCAAAATCAAACACACATCTATCCTAATATGTTTTAATACGATTACTTGGGCTATATGGTGAACAGAATCTAACTCCCAATAACTACTACTACTACCAGATGATTATATCACTGATGGAACCAATTTATGGGGGAGGGGTTAGGGATAACAATTTTTTCTATCACATGGCTACCCGCGAGTAATGCCTGTTGGGAGCGGAGATTTAACACCTTTTCATTAAATGGGGCAGGAGAGGGGGTTATTTCTCTTGTAACCATGGGTATCCTATATATAATTTTAAATATTTAAAATTTTATTATTGTTATATATATATATATATATGTTCTTTAAAAAAATTATATTATTATTTTAATTTTAAGTATTTAAAATTGTTGAACTAAATTAGTTTATAGTGAATAAATTATGAGAAATTATGATATTAAAATTTATTTAATTTACTCTTCTTCTTTTATTAATTTTTTTTTCAATCTTAATGATTTTATAAATATTTATAAATATCTATAAATATCCATTTATCTACGAGGGAATCAAAAACTGATACCAACACAAGTACATAGCAGGGGCAGGGTATATTGCCATTCCTAGGATGGGTGTATTGTTTCCTGAAGAAACGGGAAGAAAATGAACAAAAAAAGATTATTCAAATGGTAAAGCCTATTAGGTCGCCAAACTGAGGGTCCAATATCTTGTCATATCTTATTCTTTTACAAATTTTTAAACCTTTATTCCACCCATATGTCATTGGAGAGGAAATGAAAGAACTTGGAAGGGTAAGATATTAAAATCAAAAGGACAGGGAAGTGAAATAGCATACAAGTAGATACTGACCAGTATATTTTTCGTTGTTGAATAAGAATTCCATTCAAATTTCATACAAAACCCGTCTCCATGAAACATAGAAGCTACTTATATGTGTGTGCGTGTTAGATTTTGCATGTCTAAATATCCACATTCAACCTCGGCACTCAAACAGGACATTGTAGATATGCAAGAAAAGTACAATCTTTTACTTTGTATAAACCATTTCTTCAACAAACTATGACATAATCGTGCAAATCCTCCCACCCCACCTGCCCCGGTGCCAAAACATGAAAAACCTAATAATAAGACTTAATCATAGGCTCTCCCTTCCAACCAAATTATGTCAGAATCCATGTTATTCCTTTATTTTTTGTCACTTTTCCTTCTAGCCATTTTCAGACTTCATCACTGTATTATTCAATCCAGGGCATTTTGTAGTTTGACATCATCCTTTGCAGTTAAAGGTGACAGGAACATATAGACTGGACTGCGGAGTATCAATTGCACAAAGGGCAAAAAAAAACAGTATAATTGTTTTGCATGCTTCACCAATGATGGATATAGAACCTGCAGCAGGTGCTCAAATCATTCACCTTTATAAGGCTTTATAAATTTGTAAAGTCGGTTAAAAACTAGGTAAGAACAAACCCTAGATCAGTTCTTAGCCAAAGTTGAAAAACCCTAGATAAGCCATGAATATGACTTGAAAGGAATGCCATTCATAACAAGGGGACAAAAGAATAGAGCACAGTTCACACAAAGACCAGAACAAAAGGTTGTTAATTAAAATAAAAATACATGAAGTTCAGCACTATCTCTCAAAATTTTATATTGTATATATGACCAGAAACTTGAACAAATGTTATACACGGAATGTATTTAATCACATTATAATTATCACAGAATTAACTGATTTAAATCTTAGACCTGACATCCAGTGCAGAAGCAAGCAAATCCAGTGCGTGGTGGCCCTCTAACTTTGTCCTTCATCTGCAGCCTCGACAGAATCAGATTAAAATTATGCTTGTGAAAATTGACATTTTAATTGAGAAAATCTTCAAATCGATCTTTAGAACCACCTTCTGAGTACAAAAGTTCTTGGCCCCACATGCTTGCAGTAATCAAATGCCTATTGGATTCATCTGTGTCATCATTTTCTTTTGGTACAAGTGAAACAAGAAAGAAAAGCTACATCATCACACAAAAAAAAAAAAAGAAAAAAGGTTCGTACGGTCATCCCAATGCAAACTCCAATGCTCAGAGCGAGTGCCCCAGAAACAGAACTTGCCATGATTGATTAATTAGGGACAGAGGTTCCATAGACTCAGATTCTAAATCACTTACCTAAGCCGCCAAGCAAGTTCCAGCTACAAAAGAAAGCAGAAAGCTCAGATAACATACTACAGGCTTCTCAGGAAGCTGAAAAACTGGCATTCACATGCCACTGGCATTACCTATCCACCACCTAAACCGGCTTTTTGCAGATCGCCAAACAAGTAGACATTAAAATCAACTTCCATGCCATTATCAAGATTCAAGCGGCAGCTAACAGCAGACAAACCTCTGCTTTCATACCATAGCTGCACAGCACCTAATTATGATCTAATCAGTTGTAAGCTTATAAATTCCTCATTGACATGTTAGGAAAGCCATTGCACCTTACTCAAAAGTCAAAACCTCATTGTTGCATTCCTTCCTTATCATCCCAATACTGAGAATAATCAGTGGTTTTAAAATTTAAATCAAGTCCCAGATAAATGCCTGAAAGGCAGAATGCTGTATCCTTTTTTTCTTTTTGGATATAAATGCCATATCACTTCAGCTTGAGAACTATCTCAGATCAGACTAAACCCCCTGCCTTTTTTAGATGATCTGCCACCGAAAGAGTTTAATTAGACTTGCTAAACAAACACAGTGATCTATACTGCTAGTAAGTAATAGAAAATATTAACAATAAAATATAATCTTATTTAAATAAATAAGTTTGTTTCAAATTAATTCCTAAAACTAGTTGGAGTTTTTCTTAATTAGTGTTTTATGAGTTCAAAGGAGAAGAACAACTTTTTAAGCTAACAAAAAACATAATTAAGAATTACGTTAATTTAAGATTTATTTTTAAGAATGTGTGCATAATTTTGATTTTTCTTAACCACCTAATTAGTCTTTTGGTTGAGTGGTGCCCTGCGATAGCCACACGAGTTAGGCTCTTTAGGCCTCCTATGAGACTAATCGATAATCACCAACTTAGAGCACAAGGATTTTTATCAACTCTCAATCAGAACAACTTTCACTAAGATTTGAACTTGCATCCTATCCTGTGAAAGCGAGCTTACTTACCAACTCAATCAACTCTCAATTTATTTCTCATGTAAAGTTAATAAAAAATTATTATTTTTCGCTTGTTAGGGTTATATATATCTCTTTATTTTTAAGTAACTATATATCAATTATCATAATAATAAAAAAAATCTCAAGGCTTGGGAGAGCTACGGTAGCTTTACATCTCCGCTGAGTGGTTGGGATGCTATGATCACTAAAGATTGTTGTAAGACAACAACAAAAAAAGAGTTGATTATAGTTTTATTGATTATCTCTTTGAACTTTATTCTTTATTCTTTGGGCAAGTTATTCTTAAAATTTTCAAAACATACAACTTATTTCTATTAGTTTTTTGTATAGGAAATTTACCCCTTTCCGTTATAGTGCCATGAAAATTTGTAACGAAATTCAATAGTTGATGAGATTAAATTACATCAGTCAAAAAATTATTTGGGATAAATTGTATCATTTAAAAAGTTGACGGAATAAATTCTTACATTGTGAAAGTTGAAGGAGTAAATTACACGTTTTGAAAGTTTGGGATAATTTGCACAAAAATTAAAGTTGAAGAGAGTTCTATAATTTACTAAAACAAGACTAATAATAAGAAACACGAACTTGTAGAAGGTGTTTAGTTTGTTTTTTTTTTGTTTTTATTTTCAGTTAATATATTTTTATTATAATTATAAAAATATCAATTTGTTTTTATTTTTATTTTTATTTTTATTTTTAAAATTTTGTGAAAAAATTTATGAAAACCTCAAAATGTTGTTTCCACTATTTTTTCACAAAATTTTTAAAATAAAATAAAAATAATGTGATATTTTTATAATTATAATAAGAACATATTAACTAAAAATAAAAACAGAAAATAAATAAAACATTCCCATAATTTTTCATAAAAGGAAAAGGAAATGGATGAGAAAAAAGAATAAGAAACAAAAGATAGCTAGAGTAAAAAAGAGACAATGAATTTTTAACAAGAAAGATAGATGCAAGCCATGATGAGTGGGAGGAGATTAATAAAAGGTATTTGTTGGATTCTATATTGAATTTAATTTTAATTTATTGTTAGTGTAAAGTTTCTTTACGCTGTCATCTAATCATGTATTGACATGTTATTAAAAGTATTAGAAACAATATAAAATTTTTTTTACACTAATAGCGGATTAAAATTAAACTCTTCTACATTTCTACACAATGTAAAGAGGAGATTAATAAACGTTTGCATCATATACCAAAAAGAAAATAATAAACGCTTGCATCATATGCCAAAAAAGTAATAATAAACGTTTGCATTTGTTGGAAAGTAATGGTTTACTTTCTACGTTGGAGAAGTAAATAAGCACAAATTATCTTTTTCTACCTCACTCTGAACAACATATGAATTGTGTTGAAGACCCTCTCAACCCTTAATCTTTAAGAAGCCTAAGACGTGTGAGCAACAAAAGGTATTAACCACAGTTAAACTTCCCGATTGTTGCATCATGACTGTTCCATGTAATGCGAGAATTGAACTTTCTAAGCAACATATTCTTTGCACTTATTACAAATATACCCATTAAAGACTGAGTGAAATATTTTGTTCAGTAAGCTTTGTACGTTCAGGACAAGTTTGATCATGAAAGACATGTCTGAAAAGCAACCATCTCCTGATATTTCAAATTATGCATCGAGCAGTGGCCTGTCTGGAGATGAGAAGGAGATTGGGTGCTGTGCTGCAACATGGAAGCATCAATATCTTTTGGTCAACAACCCTGGATTTCACTGCTTACCCATCAAAATTGACTTGAACTTTGCTCGCATGGTAAGAATATATTCAACCCTTCTAAGAGTATTTAGAGTGCAATGTTAGAAAATTCAAAACACACACAGAGTATGCTTTGATCATAGATACATGATATTAGAATACCAACATGATAAATAATTGCATACCTCTTAAAGACATCTTAATTCTGTGATGAATCCATTTCAGTTAGACACTACAAAGATTGTATACACTTATGCACTTCATGAACAAGATCTTCCTCTCCTTTTTCCACAATTTGACAATGTTACTTGATGGGATAATAAATCAATCATCTCATATAAATGTGTAAGTGGCACGTATATATATACATGGGAAAGGAGAGGGGACCTCACCCTTCATAAATAGTTGTCTTAATTTCACTCATCATGGACCTAAACAAGAGTCTACATATGATCCAACGCACTAAACAAGTTGCACCCTATGCCATGTACGGGTCTTGGGCCCAATCCAAATTGTAAACTCTACTCCTCAAATAATGGTCAAGTCATCACACTGCCAAAAGCCGTGTGAATGACTTAGAACTCCGTCCCACTTGACAGCTTCACTAGTATATTTATATAAGATGACTCCTTTAAGAGATAGGCTCTCAATTCTCTCTATAAGACATACATCTTACAGAGACTAACTTAAACTTCAGAATACCTTTGTAAGTACCCACCCCACTAATTCACAATAAAAGCACTAAGATCCAAAGATTTACTGGAGCAGACCGAAACACACCCAAAGCCGAAAACTCAATTCACATGATTTTTCAATCCATTTGATCACAACATAATAATATAGATTTTAGGAAATGTCAGGCTATCATTCAACCAGTTTTTGACAATCAATTGAAGCCCAATTATTAAAATTTTTAAGACAATGATCTCTTGGCTATTTGTCAACTGAGCGATATATTTTCTTCGTGATCATTAGAGCTGCTTAAAAGTTTGTGATCATTGCCTAATTGTCCGGTATGATTTTCATGGTAGAGAAACCCTTAGGGTGTTAGATTATTAAGTCGAGAGAACTAGGAATATTCAATCACCATTTTTTTTTTATTAAAACTTTCAATGGCAAAATTATTCCGTTGTAGCTTAGTTTTTTCCCCTTATTTTGTTCACATGCAAATTTTTCTTGGTAAAAATAGAACATGAAAAAATGAAGAGTGAAAATCAATATATGGATTGTGGGCTAGCAATTTGAACTTAGCTTCCCTGCATTTATTCTTAATATAAGAGAAGGACAAGTGTGACCAATGTGTTGAGCAAAACCATGTGGAAGCTGTAAAAGAATTTAAACATGATCTGAACAGAAACCAAATATTCTGAATGTTAGTTCCCTTGAAAAATAACATTATTATGTTTGATGATCTCATAAATCTAAGTTCATTTGATATGTAGGTCATGGCAGAGGTTGTGGGTACTTTTATTTTGATGTTCTGTGTATGTGGAATCATTGCAAGCACACAGTTTCAAAATGGTGCAGTGGGCCTTATGGAGTATGCAGCTACAGCAGGATTAACAGTCACTGTGGTTGTGATAATTTTCTCTATAGGACCAATATCTTGTGCGCATGTTAACCCAGCTGTCACAATTGCCTTTGCAACAATTGGTCAATTTCCATGGTTCAAGGTGCTAAATAAAAAAACAAAAGCATAGTCCTTGATACCTTCCCTTGTTCCTTCTACAAGTTCCAATTTACATAATAGCACAGACAGTAGGATCTGTGTTGGCAACATATATTGGAAGCCTTGTCTATGGCATAAAATCAGATGTTATGATGACCCGGCCACTCTAAGGGTGCATCTCTGCCTTCTGGGTGGAGGCTATTGCAACTTTCATCATCATGTTCCTGGCTACAGCTTTGACATGTGAACCTCAATCAGTAAGGAAGAGAATGTCATATTTAAGTTCCTTAATAATGAACTAATCATAGTGAAAGGTTCCAATTTCTATGAGCTAAAACTTGAAACACTCTGCAGGTAGGCCATTTATCTGGCTTTGTTGTTGCAATAGCAATTGGACTTGCTGTACTAATCACAGGTTACCCACAAATTCTATATTTTTGCTAAGCGCTTTACAATTCCTCTTCTTATTAGCTTATCTCTAATATCACAATCACTTGGTCTTTTTTGGCAGCCTCGTTTCAGGTGGATCAATAAATCCTGCGAGATCATTAAGTCCAGCAATTCTGTCATGGAAATTTAAGGACATCTGGATATACATCATAGCTCCAATTGCTGGAGCTGAAGTAGGAGCTCTAATGTTTCGTTTTCTACGTCTCCGAGACCAACCTTGCAACGTTTTGTCCTCCCCAAACACCAGTGATGTTGGTCCTTCCATACCCTTATGCGTTAGTACATGAAAATGAAATACCCAGTTTTTGTACAAGCCAATGAAGAAAATGCAGAATCAATAGATTTCCAATTAGCTAATTTAGGTAGCTGAATTCTTGATATCCTTTATTTTTTTGGTCTAGGGAGAAGTGGGCACATTATTGTAAATTGAACCTTGACAATATTAAAGGACTCAAGGTGATTGTCAAGCAAATTACTCTTAAAAAGTTCAACAGTTTGTTCATAAGATTCTACCTTGTTTCTGGCTTCTTAATGGCTTTGTACCTTTTATGCTAATAATGGCTACTTAAATCTAGCCATCAAAGTATAACCTGAGTTCCAGATTTCAGAGTTACTGCAGAAGCCGAAGTCCATTGAACCTTTGGCTATGCTAAGCATCTACCGATGGTGGTAGCTAGCAGAATTAAGCCTTCCAATGTGGCAATGGCTCCAAGTTATGTAGTCCTTTTGCGGAAAAATAAATATGTACACACTTTAATAATGTAATAAAAATATTATTATCATTTAATAAAAGGGAATTTATTGTCGGATATATGATTCTTAGATGGTAGAAAGTAAATACAAATTAATGATTTTGAATTTAGAGATTCTTCAGCCCATACCCTTAGTAATAGATTTTCTAGTAAATTCTTGAAATTTTACCTTAGAATTAAAAGTAAAAGAAAATTCTTTCAACAAATTGTGGAATTTACCTCAATCAATTAATTCCAAAATAACAAATGAATTAATTTAAAATTGAGTAATAATAACATAGACATAAAGCCATATGTTTCTTACACTCTTAATAATAAGACTCTACTAAACTTTTTTTTTCTCTCCTAATTTTTACTTGAGCATTGGCTTAACACTGACTACAAATACTTCTAGTAAGATTCAAACTTATGTAGTGCAAGTAAAATTTGTTCATATAAAGCTTAATTTGTCAACTAAATTACATATCATGGTTAATATTAAATGGGTTTTGCTGGAGTAAGCTAGAGCTTACCAATACTTCAGCATTTCTTCATTATTATTCAACTTTAAAGTAGACTCCACATGTTTTAGAAACTCAAATTCATAGGCTAATTATGAACTCGACTGTTTATGTAGTTAATGTCTTTGTACACATCCCATACTAAATTTTGTGTAATTACTCTAAATAAATCACATTTTCACACTTGATGTGACCCACTCATTGAGTAGAGTGACCAAATGAGATTATCAGGATTATTTAATATTTGTGACCTATGATTTTTTTCAAAGAAAAAAAAATGGGTTCTAAATGTTCAAAATGGTTGCAAATATATTATTATGCAAGTATAAGCTACATTATACCCAAAAAAATTAAATTTTTATAATGTGTTTTTTTAATCACAATAGAAATTTTAGACTAAATACAGGGCTTTTGGAAAAATAATACTAAAGAAATAGAATAAAAACTAGAATATTTATAGAACTTAAATAAAAGAAATGAGGACCGTGCAAAAAGAATTCTAATTCTCGTTGCAAGATAGAATCAGAAGATGGTCATTCAGCTTTGTAGAACTAAAATTCCCAGCCATTAAACCACAGATTATAAGTCAACTAGTAAGTATATAAATGTACCAAAAAAATTAGAATTTAATTTTAATTTACTGTCAGTGTAAAAAAATTTTATACTGTCATCTAATTATATACTCACACATTATTAAAAGTGTTAGACTTTTGAGATAGATGTTATAATAGTATAACTCTTTTAATGAATTGATAATACATATTTAAGTGACAGTATAAAGAAACTTTACACTTACATTGAATCAAAATTAAACTCAAAAAATTATTGAGTATATATTTAATGACATAAACTTTATTATGTATTATATAAATTTGATGTGACAGTACAAATTTAATTTTTTTTATCACATATTATGTTTTGATTAATTTGATGTATTAGTCTTTAATCAAAAACAATTTGATGTATTACTCTGTAAATACATGAGAATTTAAGAAGAGAGCAAAAAAAATTTACATGCGTTGACCCATTGGCCAAATAGTGCCTTGCAAATCGGTGCACCCACCTGTCAACTTTACGAGTGACTCCGAACAAATATAACTATTAACGTGCAGCGACAAGAGCAGAGGAATGAAGAATTTCCTTCATCGTATAACTACAGAATCAAATTCTTCGAAAAAACAAAACCAAAAAGACACAAAAAATTATCTCTTCTCTTATAGCTCCTGTGCTCTCTGGTCTTTGATTTATGAGAGAAATGCAGAAAGGTAATACTCACAGAAAATAATTCAAGTCTCATGAGCATATCTTTGTGTCTGGCTTTTTCTATTGATTTTGAGATTTTTTTTTTTTTGGGTCAATTCCTCATGCAATGTAAAAGTATGATGATTTTCATTCCTCACACCTCAATATCTTGTTCAGATTGTAATGGCAAGCCCAGCTTTACACAGATCGTCGTTGCCTCCTCTATTGGGTTGATATTTGCTGTAGCCATGCATTATCGCCTGAAACAGATGAGAGATCGAAAGATCATCCCACGTCTAAGATTATCACACGCAGGCCACACCCCAAAGCTCGAAAGGTTCTCCCATTACGTAGGTAATAATATATTCTTTCGGTTACACGTATGGATCCACAAACTTTGATAACTTGATATATATAATATTTATCATTTGCAAAAGCTGCAAATAGTGCTCTACCTACACCAATATGAATTGGATTGGTTTGAATCATATATGCAACGTTCTCTGATTTGCTGCAGCTAGGCAAATGGGGTTCAAAGATAGGAGATGTTGTCCGCATCTATGTAAATTGGCTTCTGAATACATATGGAAATGCGAGGGATGTGAAGATGATATATACAACTTTTTCGAGAACGAACCAGATGCGGATTCACTTTATGTGAAGCTGGTGGAAGAGTTTGAGAGGTGCATTCTTAGTTATTTTGGATTCCATTGGAGCTATGGTGATGTAATGATAAGTCAGGTATTGGGGGATCAAGTTATTCCTAATTCATAAAGGAAGTTAGATACACATGCAAGTGCCAGAATCATCTATTAATGATTATTAGTGTATACTAGGTAAAAATGTTTGTTTGTCTGGTGTTGCAGGTGTTGAGCTCTGAAACTGAGCCAAAAAAGAAGCTCAAGCATATAGTTATGGCCGCAACTAGGTGTGTATTACTTTATTATCTAAGAACATTAATTAAACCATCTTTGAAAACGATATGGGGATCATATGTTATGAAACACGAAATGAATATCTATAAAAGGGATCATAGAACTTACGGATCAACCTGCCATTTTCTGACCTCACTTGCCTCTAGAATTCATACATTTAGGATTTGGGTTTCTTTACCAAATAGCTTATTAATTTCAATAAGTTGGTACATGTACCTCCTTTCAGCATTTTGGTTTGTCTGACAGAATTTAAACAGATCAGGTTAATAAATTTCATGTTCAGGGAATAAATGGTTTTTCTTTTTCCCAAAAAAGAAAGGTCCAAAACCGCTCCTCAGATGCAATTGTGCAAGCTATCCTCTCCCCTTCCTTTTTGAAGTAGCCACAAATGGAAATTAAAAAGATTATGCTAATAAATGATGACATTTTGAAATTAAATGGTGCCGATTTTCAAGTGGTTTCATAGTTGGAAGTATCTGATAGTCAAGTTAAATTATTTACATTTTATCATTGTTGTCAGAACACCTGCATTTAAATTCAGCAGTGTGAAAAGGGCTACTTCAACGTCTCTTCCTTCTTAAGGAAAATAGTATTCTTTGCACAGGGAACAAAGATTCGAGAGGGTAACCAAGAATCTGAAGGTGGCTAGAGTTTTTAATACATTAGTAGAAGAGATGAAAGCAATGGGACTTGCAGCAACCGATGACTCTCAATGTACAGAGGTGATGGCTCCAGTAGCTCACTGTGATAGGAGCCCAATGCTCCTCCTCATGGGCGGAGGTATGGGAGCTGGCAAGAGCACCGTGCTCAAAGACATTCTCAAAGAGTAAGAGCAATTATAATTTCTGAACAAAGATGAAACATCGTTTAGCTTTTTCACAACAGAAATTATTCTTGCACATCATTTAACATCACATTTTTACAACATTATTTCTGCATAGTCTTGTATAGGACGTGCACTATGATGTTATCCTTGTTCAGGAATTGGACCAATCCCTATATAATAAAATTTACATCACAAAAATAGTGTGCAAATATCAAAACTCTTTCAATAATTATTGTTGTTTACTTGTTTATTATTACTCTAACTTCCATTATTTTAAACCACTTGTTTTTCAAGGGAGCTTAAAAAGAGAGTTCGTAACAGGCTATTATCGATTCCTTTCCGTATAGTACAACATTGCATCACCCTCAGATGCTAGATACGAAGAATGATCTCTATTTTAGAATTTCAAATTCCATTTTCTTTCAACATATTGGATATATTACATTAGGGACATGCCATGATATCTTACCCAATCTGACATAGAAATCGTTCTCCGTTTAATGTATAATCCATGTTTCTCATGTCATGCCCCAAATCAAAATCCACTCTTCTCAGTGTCAAACAGAAGTGTAAGTTTTGGTATTGAAGAAAATTCACTGTTGTGATCTTCAGTGTACATTCACATATGCTCAAGTGTTGGAAGAAAATTAAAGAGTAAATACTCAAATTAGTCATCCAAAGATAAGTGAGATATCAGTTTGGTCATCCAATCATTTTTTACATCAAAATAATCTTCTAAAGTCATTTTTTTAACATCAAATTAATCCTCCAAAATTATTTTTGACATTAAATTGGTTCTAAAAAAGAACAAAAAAAAATTAATTTAATGTCAAAAATAATTAGAGAACCAAACTGATGTTTGAAAGACCACATGGAGTATTTACTCAAAATTAAAAGATTAATAGATTGGCCAGGTCCATGAATATGATAACATGGCGTGTAAATGTACAGAAACAGATTATATATATTTTAGTTTTCAAAAAGGAAGTAGAAAAACGTTATGTTTCCTTGTTTCAACCATATCATTTATGCTATCTAGCTTTGAATGTACGAGTCTCATTACGAAATCGTCAAAATAAAACAGCAAGAACCTAATGTTGTTTCTTTATGAATGAAATTTAAACAGACCTTTCTGGGCAGGGGCAGCAGGGAATGCCGTAGTCATTGAGGCAGATGCCTTCAAAGAATCAGATGTCATCTATAAGGCCCTTAGCTCAAGAGGGCATCATGACATGATTCGAACAGCTGAACTGGTGAGATTGTTGAGACTCTTCTCTACTTTACCCCTGCATTCTGTGCTGTTTATAGTAAGTAGAGGTAGGCGTAGCATTCAATTTACTTCTTTTGTGGGGTGAGGACAGGTACACCAATCATCCACAGATGCAGCCTCATCCCTCCTGGTAACAGCACTAAATGAGGGACGGGATGTAATTATGGACGGCACACTCTCCTGGGTACCATTTGTTGTGCAGACAATAACAATGGCCAGAAATGTCCACCGCCGCCGTTACCGCATGGGAGCTGGCTACAAGTTGAATGAGGATGGAACTGTAACTGAAAACTATTGGGAGCGAATTGAAAATGAAGAACCTGAACAAGTTGGAGGCAAAAAGAGAAAACCATATAGGATAGAGCTGGTCGGTGTAGTATGTGATGCTTACCTTGCAGTCGTTAGAGGCATAAGGTAGGTTCATCATGAATCTTTCCATTTGACAATCTTACTCACCAATCACAAGTCTTCAAGTGAAAATGGATTCCACTTGGAGATTAACAGTTAAATTTGAATGTCAACAGGAGAGCTATCATGTGTAGGAGAGCAGTAAGAGTAAAGTCACAATTGAAATCCCACAAGAGATTTGCTGATGCATTTATGACTTACTGTCAACTAGTAGACAATGCCCGGCTATACTGCACAAATGCGTTGGAAGGCCCACCCAAGGTACACATATTTCCCTCCTCTTTCTTATTCTTTTTCAGATGACAAAAACTTCCCAGTGCACACGTTTTCTAGGGAGATAAAATTAATTTGTATTTTTGTACCAAAAAATAAAAATTCAATTTGTATTTCGTACATACCAATGATTGATGTAAGTGATAGTCAATAATACAATTTGCATCCCACCATTTCCTCTCAGCAATTTACCATCATGAATTAAACTTTCAACATACTGTAAATGCTATCTCCAGATATGTCTATTACTAATATTAATGTACTAATCATTTCATTAATATTGTCATTGTCATGGTTGCTATTTTGTTGTGGAGAATGTTATAGTACCCATGTAAAATTATAGGTTTCAAAATCCACACTGATGTAGACAAATAAAATAATAACATATGGATTAAGTGAATTTAAGGTGGAATTTTATGAACTCAGTTGCACAACAACCAACAAGAACCTGTCTCAACCTCTCTCCTCATCTTCCCTGCCATTGCTCATACAGCTTGTACTGTCTTCGTAAAAGTTAATATTATAAAAAAAATTGGAAAAGAATGGTGGGCATTATAAAGTTGGAAGCCTGTGACCAAAAAAAAAATATTAGAAGCCTTCTGAAAAATGAAACGAAGGAACGAAGGAACATAAGATAAACTGAAAAAGAATGATAAATGTAGAGGGGAAAAGAAATGGTGGGCGTTATAAAGTTGGAAGCCTTCATCACTCATCAAGATCTCCAGCACCACGTAAGCTGGCATTCTACACTGCAGAGCAACCTATCGGATTAGATCTGGTCTCTCTTGAGACCCATTCTTGTTTAGCAAAAAGCTTTCAGGTTTGAGGTTACAGTGGAACACATCGTGAGAATGATGATACTTGCGGCAGAGATATTTTTGCTGATAATTTTTGACGACAACATTGTGGACAGTGCTAGAGAGCACCCAAGCTCTGTTGTCTCTCCCATTTTCTTCGCAACAAAATTTTTCTCTCTTTCCTGTTTTCTCTTCACCCTCATTTTTCTCTTCTTTTCTCTTGCTTCAAACAAAAGGCTTAAAGATTACATGTCATCTCTATTATTTCAAATGGTTAGTTTTTACTTGTCCATGTAGGCACGGGTTCTGAAACCCAAAGTTGTGGACGGGTTCCATAGAAATGCCCATTTTGTTGTATATTCAACATCTACTACTGACATGATAACTGTTGTAAAGTTGATAGGATGGAAAGAGAGAGACAAGACACTGCTTGTTGATCCAGATGAAATCGACTGTTTAAAGAGGGTTGCTAAGTTGAACGAAGATGCCAACTCCATATATGAACTTCACAAGCACCCCAACCCAGCTTGTGAAGCTGGATCGGTATGGAAAGACATTGTATTATCTCCTTCAAGGTTGAACATCCAACAGGAGCTCAAGTATTCAATCCAAAAGATTGAGAGCTTGAAATGATAACTTCTTGGAGCACAGATGCAATTTTTCCACCTTTAGCTTTTAAGATAAGGCTCATAAGATGAAAATCTTCTAGAGTAGGAAAGAAAAGAGTGAGATGGAAGCTCATTGAGCTTCCAGAAGTTGTTGAAATTCGTGACAGAAAAAGTTATGTATGTTGTACCGATGTGATGAGCTCACATGTATAAACGAACAGCATTTAGTCAAAATCTTAAAATTGAAACTTCTACCATTTCTATATTGATCACATAGGATTGGATATTTCAATTTATCTCACAGGAAATTGCGGAATGCCAAATATGCAGTCGGTATCCCGACACAGGACATAGCATAACAGTCAAACTGATCAATCAAACACCCTTTTTCTCCTTTTTCCTTTCTCATTTTCCACTGGAAAAAAGGTGATACATTTAAGTTAATAGAGTGGAATTTAACAGGAGCCGAATCCACAAAGAGAGAGACCTGACTACCTACGATATAGCCGAAATGTCAATATTTTCTAGTTATAGATTTGCTCATGGCCCAAATGGCAATAATTTCTAGCTATACAGTGGCCCAACAAAGACACGTGTTTAGGCAATATTTTATCCTTGGAAATTATATGTGCATGGGTAAACAATTCAGAAATCAAAAGCACAAGGCTGGAGAGAAAAAGCATAGCACACAAGCACATTATCAATCTTTTCCAGGATCCATGTCAACTGCAAATTCTCAGAAGTTTTCTTTTTCTTTTTTTTTTTTGGTTGAAATTCTCAGAAGTTTTCTAATACACCTGGATATCTGTATTCAACAAGTGTTAGCAAGAGACAGAGAAAACTAGAGTCTATAAATTACACAGGGAAAACTTCTGTCCAAAAAAATCTCACAGGCATTCTTCACTTGCATGTGAGCCCAGCAACTTCTTTTTGAAATACAATGACTACCACTTACAACATTTTTACACCATAAAATTTCTAACAAAACTGTTCAAAATTAAAATATAAGAGATTTCTCAGTAAGTTCATCACAAAAACCAAACATGAGAAGATTCATGAGAAGAAGACAATTTAGCAGGTTTCTCTTTTACAACCTCGCCCCTCCCCCTCTCAAAAACAAGTACAAGAAAAAAGGAAACACGAAGTTCTGCAGCCAGAGCATATTTTTCCATACAAATCAGATTCATTTAGTAACATCCTCATTAGTCAATCTGTAGTTTCATAGTCTCCTCAGAACTATAACTCTTCCCTAATTTTAACTTCGAAAAGTACTCACGTGTCACTGGAGCCCCAAGTGAAATACTACTAACTTTTGAAGGAAACACATCTCAACATGCATAAGTTCCAATTTTGACTATCCTCACTTGTTTATGTGTAACTGTCCAAATCTCCTACTGTACTACAACTCCACTGATGTAAGACATAAGGAGGGTCATTTATAATTGTTTTAGTTTTGATGATTTTATTGTAATTTTCGCAGGTAATAAATTTTGGGATTTTATTGAGTTATTTTAGTTAGTTTTGAAATAATGATAAAAGTCCTAATATATTTCTATTTGAGTTAGAAGAATTCTATTGTTTTTACTTGGTGGTCAAGTTGTACTATGCTTATAAAAGGGCCTACTAACTGTAAAACGAAAACACAACTTATCTTCTCAATCATGTTCATATTCCGAGGATTTCTTCTTATTTCTGGTGGATTCCATAACTATAACGCTACTTAGTTTATAATTAGTCCCAATTATATGCTTCCGTGCCACTGCCATGTCATCTACCCTAATTTAACCCTGAAAACTAATTCTGTCACTTAAGAGGCACATATATGAAAATTCTTTTAATGCCTATTATGTGTCAGATTATCAGAAACATTTATATGGTTAACTATCACTGTAGACATAAGCTAGCAAAAATTCATGACTGAGATAATGGACAACAGTTCCAGCGCGTCTAAGTTCAAACTTTTGATACTATTATAATCTCCAATATCCTATCATTATGAAGTACAGCCATAAAATGATGGATAGGTTGATAGACACGGGGAAGGAGACAGAGGGCAAGAGAGAGAGGAGAGCACTTAGACAAGTAGGTACCACTATTAAAAGCCATGAAGCAACAATCATCAGACCCTATTCATTTGATCATACAGATATAGCCAATCGATATGTAAAGCTGCAAGTTCAGACTTCTAAGTGTCCAACTGCGCCAACAACTAAGAGAAAGGGGAGAAAAAAGAAACGAAAAGGAAACTCAAATACAAATTAAATGAGATATGCATTTATTAGTTACTAAGATAACAGGTCAAAATTCACAGGAATTAGTTAACATTTTGATAGAAAGTAAGGCACAGTTGTACATTATTTCCATAAGATGCATATACAAGCAAATGAATGCTTTCTATAACCCAATTCCTTAAATCACACCTAATACAAGAAAAGATCCTCTTCAATCCCAACCATAGTTGGCACGCAGTGATCTGTAATTGCCAAGGAGTATTGGACCAATGATGCAACAGCAAAGCAATGTGTCATTACATTAAAAATACAAAAAATATATATTTATCAAGGTTCAAATAACAAAGCAATGTGCCATTAGTAACAATGATCCTGACATAGTGATATACAAGTTAATGTTTCATTCAGCACCTTAATTTCAAGAAATATGTTCCCTTTAAATATCGATTCCTTAAATTAATACTCAATTTCTCACACCTTTTCCAATTGCTGCAACTCTATTCTATATATCAATCAGTCCTACTTGGCACCTAGTTCAAGGTTGTCTCAGCAATCTGCAATCTGCATATCCCATATGACTTCCTTTATTGCCTAATCTATACATAACTAATTCAACCTTCTTATAAGAAAATTCATATTTTTTTTCCAGGATGACTAGGAACTCATACCTATTTTCTCAGTTTACAATAAATGTGATGGAAACATAATTTCCCAATTACCCATCATAATTACCAATCATGATCGTTTTAGTCTTCTCCTAAACATAGATGCCTTGGTTATCAATCAGAAACCTCCAATTTTAGTCTGCAAGATTTTTTCCAAAAAGAAATAAGACTTTCAAAAACCTAGGTCACAATGATGACAATTTAAGCATGCACGTCATGCCAAAACATTAATTAGATAATAAAATCATTATGCAGCATTCATTAAAACGTTATTTATAGAAGATATAAGTCACATGACTCCACCAAAACTAAATACATGCACATGTTCAGAATGTTTAGTAGATCACCACGATAATTAATGATAAAGCATGTCCCTGGTTCATTAATAATCTTATAGAAGTTTAATTGCATCAGGAATAGAAGTCATTTACTACCACTTATTGATATCTTCAGCAGAATCTTCTACTTCATGGAAATTCAAATTCCTTCATTAAGAACTATCATCCACAACCACAATTCCCCATTCATCTCATTTTCCTGAAACTCTAATACAATCACCATCAGAAAACACATACCTATAAAGCTAAATATGTCATTTAAATACCAAATAGATCTATATTTAATACAGTCTCTACTTACCGAGAAGACACAGTAACACAGCAATCCACTTGTGCATCTAACACCAAGAAGACTTGAAGAGGGATAAATTCTGCATGTGATTTGCAATAGTTAGGAGTAAGGGGTATTAGCATCAAATTAAAAAAATGTGGTTAATCATAATTCCTAAAAAAGTTCCATCCATCAATATCTTCACATTACTCTAATGCTATGCTATGCTTCAGAAACACTGTAAATGAGAACTTGTGCAATCATTTATAACACATGATTTGAGCACCCAAAGACTACTCATCAAATAATTTCAAAATAGCCTATACTCTCAAAGAAATCAGAGCACTTAAATTTAATTGGAGTTTAAAGAGTTGAAGTTAATGGTATGCGCTAAATTAAAGGCAATCCCTATGTGAAATGTTTATTCTCTGTATTGCCCAGTCTTCAAAATCATTTAAAAGAAGCAACAAACATACAGGAAAGTGACCAACACTTGCAGACTTAATTTGAAGTTTGAAACCATCAGTGTTCAGCCATTTCACCATCCCTCATTTTTGCCAAAACTCTTCAAGCAACTTTACCATACTGAAAACAGATAAAGGAGTACATCACATCACCTGCTAAAATTGCACAACATGATACCTGGTCAACACCTACTGGAAATATCAAACATTTTCATATTCAACTCAATTTCATCTTGGATGCTCGACACCAATTTTCTTTATGGATAAAAAGGAAGTTCGACTTTGACACCATTCTAAAACACTCCTCACTTATGTCTAAACAATGACACCAAAATAACAGGCTAACATGTCGTTTATGCTCAACTATCTTTATATAATTTCCTTACCACTTATGCCATTTGATTAAACAAAGTTCAAATTTATCAACCTTGTTCAGATCAATAATGCACATTACCCAATTTAGTTACAGCTTCTTTCACTAGATTAAACCAACCTAAAATTTATCAAACTAGATTCAGACTAATAAGCTGCAAAAACTATAAGCACATAAAAGATCACTTTCACAAGAAAGTGTGGAACCCTCAATTCAATTATTTCATCCCCATAAACGACTTAAAAGCTCACACATACCATTCAAGCATCCAGTATGCATGGAAATTCCTTGAATGTCTACAAAGAAAGAAAACTACCATTATCAAGAAGACTGAGATGCATTCGATGCACTCAACCATCTCATCAAACTTCTTAGCTTCCAATCAGAGGTGATAAAAGACCTGCCATAGTGCCATGCACATTCCTTAGAGAGAAGAACATGACATAAATGACTGAAGACACAAAAAAAGCAGAAAGACAACAACATTTGGAGATTTCATCAAAGCTGCGTAGATAAGAAGCAATCAAATTAAAACAACCAACTTGAACGCTAAGTCAGGCAACTGGTCCATGGCCGGAAAACACTAACGTAGAAACCCTCAAACTCTTAACATCCATTTATGATTTAACTCATTAAGCTGAAAAATACAGGCTAGAAACTGTGAGGAATTCGAACCAAGAAGAAGAAAACAAAAATCATAAAACTTAAAAAGGAAAAGGAAAAAAAAGTATGAGAAAATCAGAATTCATATACTTCAGGAACATCTGTGGATCGAACTACACGGCAAGGATAAAGAACTTTACAAGACTAACCCTACAGACACTAGCCTTTTCACTTTCTCCCTCTCTTTGTCGTGGCCTTCTTCGCCGGCGACTTTACGCTCTTGGGCTTGACGCTTTTCGCAGGAGCTTTCTTCGCCGGCGCAGCCTTCTTCGGTGCCGGTTTGGGAGCAGGGGCTGCTTTCTTCCCGGGAGATGTTCTCGTCGATGTCCTAGACGCCTTGGCGGGTCTCTCCTTGGGCTTGGGCTTGGGTTTGGGCTTAGCAGCTGGCTTGGGCTTGGCAGCGGCTTTCGGCTTCGTTGCAGCCGACTTGGCCTTAGCAGGAGCAGCTTTGGGCTTAGGAGCAGCCTTCGGCTTCGCTGCCGCTTTAGGCTTAGGCTTGGCGGCGGGCTTTGTCTTAGCAGGCGTTTTGGCTGCTGCTGCTGACTTGGTTGTCTTTGTCTCCTTAGCCTTGGGCTTGGGCTTTGGCTTGGGCTTGGCGGCTGCGGGCTTTTTCTTAGCCGGAGAAGATGGCTTGGGAGCTGAAGACTTGACTGGCGGAAGCTTAAAAGAGCCCTTAACCTTGACGAGCTTTCCAGAAGCAACGAGTTTCTTGGATTGGAACAACAAGAGCTTCCTGAAGTTGGAAGGAAGCTGCTTGTGTTTCTCTTCGATGAACTTGGCAATCGCGTACTGGCTCGAACCGGTTTTCTCCTTGAGCGCGAGAATCGCGTCCTTGATCATCTGCAGGTAAGGTACCAATCAAATTCAAAATCAGATCCAATTCAACAATGAGAAAGAAAGAGAATTGAACTGAATCGAGTAAATTGACATGACAATCTCATCACACATTCACACCTCTTCGTAAGGAGGGTGAGAGGGAGGGTTCCGGGATTTGGGAGCAGCAGGTTTTTTGGGTTTGGGCTCCTTGGCTTTCTTGGCCTTGGATGCTGCTGCAGGCTTGGTGGGCTCTTTGTCCTCGGGTGGGTCAGCGTTGGCTGGCTCCGGTGCTGGTTCCACGGCCACAGTGGGCTCCTCAGACGCCATGAAGAGTGAATTATTGAAATTGAAATTGCAATGAATAGGAATAGGATGGGATATGGATCTGTGAAGAACGTACGTAGAGCACTACTGGGAATTTCGCCGTGAGAGAAGAGGACGGAAATTTCGTGGTTTAAATAATAAAGTGTGTGTAGGACTATATCCAAATACTGAATGCTCATTGGTTCACACGCCCTCCACATGGATTGCTTCCTTAATCAAGTTTGAATTTCGGCCCTTCGATGGAACACTATCCGACGGTTTGTGATACCAATTGGGGAGGCATCGATGCAACGTTTTGGGAGAATGGTTGGGTATTATAGGTTGCTTTATGTGTGCTTTTCAGCTCGATTCATTTGATTATAACTTTAACTAAACTTTATGAATTTGAGTGGCATTTTTTTCATCTTGTAGGTTATTATGTGAGCTTTCTGATGAGTGTTTCAGCGCATTGAATGGTTGGGTAATTTTCGAGAAATTTGGTTTTGAAGCCACAATGGTTGTGACTAGGGTTTCTTATGATGTTATCAAGGCTTTTGCCAAATTAAGAGGAATGCTTTGATCTGGGATAAGAGTGATTTACCCCGTGTGATAATAGGTTAACTAATGATTCTATTGCATCAAGAATTGTGAAAATCCGATGAGATTTGAATATGGAATCATTGCTTGGAAAGTCACCAAGGTTGAACAAGTCCTACCAAAGAACATGGTTTGGCATGTATAGTGTATAGAACATAGCAGTATCTCATATTATGTTGAATTGCCATTCATTTGCATAAATATAATCTTATAACAAACCAACGGTGTTTTAAGGTCAGCATATCTATTTTTACTCCTAAAACTCGGTAGTCGCAAAAAGGTTTTTCCATGGTGTTGGTGCTATCAAGTGCAAGTAACAACTTGTTAGGCAAATCTCTATAGATCGAGTGCTAAGCTGCATTGCTCCCTGACATCATTCTACTCATTTGATTAAAGTCATACTTGAATTATACAATTTGCAGCATGCATATGGCTTGTGCGTTTGATCTATATAGGTCACGTATTGTTATGCTTAATTAACTTCATGTGTTACCCAAATGTGAAGGTTGGCAAATTAATCTCTTTAGATTGGAGATATAGAATGTTTGAATTGGAATTTGTGGTTGTATTTTCATTGTCTATAAATCTGTTTTGCAACTATATATTATGTACAGATTTTACTGTCTTGTACAGGAAGAAAAAAAAACGTCGTATGTGATATACATGACAGTACTATGGGCAAATTCACAAGTAAAAGCACATACACCATGAGCACCAAGTTTAACTTGTATGGTATATTTGTGGTGTCCTTATCATGAAACATGCTTCAATATCATTGCTCTAAATTCTAAATTCATCATGCTCAAGGCTTTATTATCACTTTGAGGCCTAAGATTTTGGTCTTCTAGCATATATATTACATTCAGCTTAAATTTTCAAGTGAAAATATATGCTAATAGTGACACATGCTACTAAAACCAACTCAAGCCCATTTCATCAGGGATAAAACATTGCTTTGGATTGACAGCTTATTTAGACTCACTGTTTATTTGAACTCCTTAGATCCTTAGCCGACAATTGAATCATTGGTATATGAGTTATGTTATGGCTTAGACACAAATGATTATTCATCATACAGTAAGCTTCCCATTATAGTTCAGATATGTAATCTTTGAAACAGAAATGCAACTTCCATTTACGATTTTTGGATGACAGGATGATGAACATGTTGCTACTAGCAAAGATATAATAGCGTCGTTATTTGACCTTTACTCAATAATATCACGCATTTTATTGCAAAAATGTCGTAAGTTTAAATCTTAATTAGCTGCCCAAATAGTTCAAGTCTAAATTATAACTATCTCATACTAATGTTTAAACTTAAACACAAATTTTGGTGATTTTCCCATACTTCATCCATGTTTCAAACATTCAAACAGACTTTTAAACAAAGGATCAATTACAAATGCATAACAATTTGTGTAATCTTCTTATAACACCTTACACTTAATTTTTCGACCTAGCAAATTAGCAATTTTCTGGCTCGTGTTCAATATGGAAGTTATATTCACTTAATAAACCAAGCTTTTTCCGTTTGAGCAATTGTCTCTTATGCTGTTAATTTAGAAGCTTTGACTGATATTTAAAGAATTCATTGTTAAATGTCTCTGTAAGTGATGATTAATGAGCCTGAGAGCTTTGTTAGACATGTCATGAGCTTGTATTAAAAGGGTTGATACTTTTAGCACATTAGAGGGATGTAATTTGCCGCTATGTAATCAGTAAAAACCTGGCTAAGTGTAGCCTAGCATTGATTTCCCATCTCTGTCCATTATCTCAATCATAAGATGAAGCATGCCAAATATAAATAGTTAGAGTATTGAGTGTAATGTAAATAAATATTTCATTCATTTGTCTACCATGACTTTTAGCAGCATGTTTCATTTGCTCATAAGAAACTTATATTGGCGATTCTCAACTGTGTGGTGAATAAGTTTTGAACCAAAGTTTATTAGCTGAGCTTGGTTGCAATTACCATCTTACTCTGGATTAGCACAGGCTACAAGTGAACCATTATTTCCCTATGTCCGTTTCTCAGGCAAGGCATTGGAGAAATGCAAATTTTGAATCAGTACATTGGCATTTCTCTTGAATTACTTTTTTCTACCAACATAACTAAACAGGGAAAAAAAATGAGGAGGACGAGGAGATTTTTACCAAATTCAGATTCAAATTCAAGGGGGGGCTTCCACGCCTAACAATCAAACTGCAAATGATCATGATCAATTAATAAGGTTTTATTTTGACATTAGGATCTTAATTCTAATACAAGTCTTCCTGAGATGCATATTTGAACTAGATCAACGAGTTTGTTCTCATAGGAAGGATGAACCAAAATCAAAACAGTTAGTACTGACTTCTTCCTAGTCATGTGAGGAAGAAGGACGATATCACTACTATAGATGCCAACTACTTATATATCCTTGATAGGGACCTATCTAATAGGGTTCTTATTGATTTATTAGCATCTATAGTAGTACCCTTTATCCATTGTGACATATTTAAATCCTTAGCTTACAGATAGCCTTTATATTGATTTCACAATAGATATATAATAGAGCCCCCTGGGAGGGGGGCTTATTGACTAAAATATATTTACTCAAATGACAATGTAGAGATCATAACTACAGAATGAATGGTTAAATTCAAAGCGTTGTGCTGTCTCTAATAACTAATAAATTTTTATTGACGGGCAAGATCAACTAGAAAAATATCATTCTGTCAAATTTTCCTTTTACGTTTACAATGTGCATGATAATATGACAGATTAAATCAAATTGTCCATATATATTATTAATCTTAATTTAAATTAAGGGTTAGTCGAGTGATTAAGAAAGTGTGCTTCATGACTTAATTATCCCAATTTGAACATTGGGTCAGCACTTAGAAAAATTAATTTTCTTAAATGCATTAGGTAGACGTGAGAATGTGCTTTTAAAATTGTCCGGAGAGAGAGACTTAGTCACACAAAAAAATTTTAATTTTATTCACGACGTGTAGCTCAGTTGACAATTTAAACACTACTTGGTGAATTTTACCTACAATAAGGTTTGAATCTCACTATAAATGTCTTATAGCTAAGACCACACGTTTAAATAGGAATTAGTCTCACACTCCCCTCTTGGTGGGAGACAAAAAATATATATATAATTTAAATTTAAATTACATTACATAAATAGTATATGACATGTTAACATTGAAACTTCAATGTAACCCAGCATGGGTGGTTAGGGTTGGTAAAAATTTAGATTAAGGTCATAAATTCAGTTCGTCGAAAATACCCCTTAACATATACGAAATTAAATTCTCCATATTATCTTAAGAGTCACTTTCATTGAGGAGTAATTAGGGGAATAATAAGTAATCTCCATCTTTCTCCTAAAATGCTCACTTTTTGTCCGCTTCTAAATTTTGGACAATGAAATGGAATAATTTTATTTATTTGAAAATTGTGTCATTTACTATTTTACCATTAAATTTAGTTACTAAGAAATATTAAATTTGTATACTCATGAGTTATAATTAATGAACCAATTTCCTTTAGCTTCACTCCCATATTAATCATTCAAATACGAGAATGCAACTCTTTTTTATTGCATTCATTCTCTTTTTTATTTATACCATATTTTTCATTTCATCTTTTATTTCTAAAATTTCCATTCATAGAAGATACTTATAATTAACTTATCATTGCATGCACCTATAATTATAGCATGACAGGTAAAATGTCACGTTTGATACATGGAATAAGAATTTTTATAACGAATTTTATAATATTTACTAATTATTAAAGATAAGAAAGTCATAAAATAAATATACTATCAGATTAAGTTTGTTTTAGTAATTATATAATGTTTGCTTTTAGCTTATAGGTTTTGCATCACTTAAATGAATCTTACTTACATATATATTTTTGTCTGATAGGTTCATTTGATTTTAAATCCACATTGCATCAATGGGTGTAATAAAAGAATAATTTAATGATCATCTATATTTCTTGATTTTAATGCTAAATAAAAATTAAATTAAAAAACTTTTAAAATACAAGCAAACAAAAAGTAGTAAGCTTCAAAATTCCATCTACTAAAAATAGGCCCAGTTATTGGATTCAAACCCAATTACCCAAATAGGAGTGACCCGGGTTATGTTCTCAAAACCCTAATAATCTCGTCCCTCACAACGCACATGCGAGCACTGGTGTAGTGTTCTTCGATTCTCAGTTGCAGCAGCCATGGTGAACTGAACGCCTTATCACGTTCGAGTTTCGATGGAAATTGAAGGGAAAATCTTTTCCTTCATTTTCCCTTGAACCAAACGTAAAACTCACAGTCCTCATTGTTTGTTTTTCAGGCGGATGTGGAAACAGGACAGCCGAAGAAGAGGACGTTCAAGAAGTTCAGTTTCAGAGGGGTTGATCTGGATGCGCTCTTGGACATGTCTACCGATGAGCTCGTCAAGCTCTTCAATGCTCGACCCCGCAGAAGGTGATTCCATTCATTCCCTTCAAATTCATTTTTCTACATTTCTTTCATCTTCTCATTCTCATTGTGATTTTCATTCTCATTCATTCATTTTTCAATTTCAGGTTTCGACGCGGTTTGACGCGCAAGCCTATGGCACTAATCAAGAAGCTGCGTAAGGCGGTTAGTTTTATTTCCATTTTTTCTTCGGTTTTTGCTGCCAATGTGATGTGATTTTATTGAGAGTTGTTACGGTACACTGAGGGGTATGGTACACTTATGAGAGTGACTTTTCAAGCATTAATTCATATTATTAGTCTGTTCTGATCATATTAGCCCATTAAAGCTTATGTCATGTTACTTGCTTCTAATTTGGAATGGCCATTAAAAAGCCGCTGAGTGTTGTTTTGGTATATTGAACTTTTATTTCAATTCTTTTTCCTCTCCTGCTGATGTTGTGAATTAATTTGGTCTCATTTCATTGATCAGCGATCATTATGGAAGGCAACATTGTGTATAATTTTAATTTTGGTCTATATTTTGATACAGAAACGGGAGGCCCCACCTGGTGAAAAGCCAGAGCCAGTGCGGACTCACCTTCGCAACATGATCATTGTGCCTGAGATGATTGGTAGCATTATTGGTGTTTACAATGGGAAGACCTTCAATCAAGTTGAAATTAAACCTGAAATGATCGGCCACTATCTGGCTGAATTCTCAATATCTTACAAGCCTGTTAAGCACGGAAGGCCCGGTATTGGTGCCACTCACTCCTCGAGGTTCATTCCTCTAAAGTAAAGAATTACGTATGTCCTATTTTATTCTTTTTATAGCAGAACTTTCTTTTGCTTTACCTGGATTATTTATCGATTTTCTAGTTGTATTTGTTTTCTTTTATGAAATCAGTGAACATAAGTATGCATTTTGTCTATTCATATGAGCTTTGTAGAATTTTTTTCTCGGAAATATTATCGACCTAGAAGGACCAGTTCGTTGCTTCTTACAGCCTAACAATATTCTGTAGAATAGAAATAACCTCTTTCTATTGTTGCATCATAAATTCATAATGCATGGGGTTGGTTGATAAATTTAAATTGTTATCCAAGGTTGTTTATACGGCTAAATTATCAAGAGCTTGCTAGGTTTCAAATATATTTCAGCAAGGTGGTTGGAACTGTGTTGTTGCTGGCTAGCTGCTATTCCTCTGTATGTCCGAATGATAAAATGGCATTTGTCAAGTGTTCTAAATCCTAATCAAAGTGGACTGACTCTGTTCTGACCAAATAAAGGGGATTACTCCGGTAGGTTTTTTTGTTTTTAAGTACTGATATTTGAGTTGTAAAACGTTTATTAGTTTTATTTTTATTTAAAATTTTTTTAATTATTTATTATGAAAATAACAGTAAATAAATAATTATCAACTTACCTTAAATACTACCCATAAAGTACCAACTCCACCAAATAAATAGAAAACACAATTGAAGGAATAAATTATGTTGTCCGCATCTCAAGTGGATCTGTAGTGGTGGCTGACTGGTGGCTGACTTTCCTAAAGCCCCACCTCTGGGCTAAGCAATTTTCTCATGAACCTTCCCCTCTCCTCAACCTTGTATGTGTTACAAGGGGGAAAGAAATACGGTCATTTTTTCACAATATATTCATATATAGTAATGTGATAAACGACACTGGTTTTTCAAGCCGATATATTGGCGATTAGTAAAGCTATATTCATTTGAAAAGCTTACAAAGTGAATCTTCCTCTGGAGACAGTGTGCTTAGATAAAATTTTGTAAATTTAATTTTGTTGGAAAACGAATTTATAGTGAAGTGATTTATATTTAAAATATTTTACATAAAAATAATTTTTCATATAAACAAGATTTCGTTTTTTGGTGTTGAGAAAACAAGTTAATTCGCCTCAAAGCTGCTATACAGAAAATTATCTTCCAATTGGGCCTTCTTGTCGTTGGTGAGATTGGATTGATGCAGTGGCTGCACATAGTGCCCTTAATGCCCAAAACGTAGCCATTATTGAGTACTGGTCACTTCTCGAATAATTGAGGAGTATTGCAGACCTGATGGATAATATCCTCCTATTTGATTATGATTCAGAGTAACCATTAAACTCAATGTGAGATTTGAAAGAGGAAGGGGGGGGGGGAGGCGGAAACCCTCAATGAGGGGTCGGGCCAATTTTCTATCCTTCACAGATAACCCCTTCTCATCCTATCTGATCATTCTAATGGCTGAAATGTAGCCATGAGTATTTTATCATCACATATCTAATTTTACTATGAAGTTACAAAGTAATTTTTTGTTTGAGAACAATATTAATGTAATAATGGAATGCGACAGCAATTTTCTGTTTTATTGATTAATAGTGGGATTCTTCTTGTAATTATCATGCGCGTGCGAGCTCTGATTTAGAAAAGAGAAAGAAAAAAAATGCAACCTCAGATTACTTAATTTAATAATTGGGTGTCAATAGATACTAAAAGTGAGAATAAGAAATTTGGCTCGAAAAGAAAAAATATTTTCTCAGGATATTTAAAAGAATTAAAATTGTAAATAATTAAAAAAAACTGTAAATAAATAATTAAAAATGTTAATATTCACATTTATATCAACATTTGTAATGGATGAAATTATTATTTGAGGAGATTTTTTTTATCATATCACTAAATAAAAAGCGTTAATTTTATAACTGATTTTTTTCATTTTTTCTTTTCACTTATAGGAAATTAAAAATAACTATAAATTGTGGTAAAGTTAATAAACTGAGTTTTATGTGAACGGACTTTATATATAATGTAAGAGTTCAAATTCCACTAGAAATAAGCTAAAGCCTAACAAATAATTAATCTCATATTCAAAGAGTATAGAGACATGTCATATTCTTAAAAAATGGGAATTAAAACGGGTTTTGCTATTGAAAGCTCACACATACAAACACCTGAGTCTTAATTTTTTTGCTAACCAAATGTTTATAAGCCCCACTAACTCTTAAAATTAAAGTTATTGTTATTTTTTAACTGAGGTCCAATAAAAACTTGAAGCTTTACACGCTCTACTAGTTATTTTACCTATGTTTTGCATGGGTTATTTTATAGTTTATATTTTAAATTTTTATTTATAATTATATTCTTTATAATTACTATTTTGAATATGTTCAATTTATAAAATAATTTTATAAAAATTCTTATAAATAAATGAACAAATGTTTAAAATGAATTTTTTATGTCTGAAATAATTTATTTTATTTTATTTTATTTTCTCCGTGCTTTGCACATTTTAATTTATTTTTTATTTTTTATTTGTTTAAAAATAATGTTTTTATATATAATTATGATTTTCATATATGTTAAATTTACAAAGTATTTTTTAATAAAAATTCTAAAAAGTAAATACATGAAACATTATAAATTAATTTTTTATATTGGAAAGGTTGTCTATTTTTTTATTTCACCATTTAATTCTTTAAATTTTAATTATATACTTTGATAACATTTTACTTCCTAATATAATTGTCTTTTTAAATTTTATTATTTCATTTATGTTAATGTTACCATGTATTTAATGATATAATTATATTTAATGATATTATTAATTGCTTCAAAAGGAAATTTTACTTATATATATAGATTGTTTCTTAACATCACCCAACTAAAAATAAAGAATCGCACCTAAGCTAATTCAAATACCACTTAATTAGCACAATATCAAAAAAAGAAATAAATAAACGATAGAAAAGGTCTGATAAATGACAAGCAAACACGAGAAGCAATGTAGTATAAATAATTTGAAGAAAATATTTTTGAGGGTAGTATTTTTGGAACAAATGCTATTTTGTCGACAAAGCACATTAAGCAGCAAATTATTCATTATATATATATATATATATGCATACATATAATAGTTTAAAATTTATAAAATAAAATAATTAATATAAATTTTTTTATACCAAATACACTTAATTTTTAAGAATTTAAAAGTTATTTAAATTTTATACTCTTATTAAATGACAAAAAACTGTAATCTATTAACATATATTTAGTTTATATGTATATATAATATAATATAATTTATATGAAACGAGCTATTAAATTATTGAAATAAAATCAATGTAAAAATGAAAATAATCAGTTGAAATAAAATTAAGAGTTTAATTTTAATATCTTATCATGTCAATTTGTTTTAAATACTAATTGTCATATTATTAAATAATTTCATTAATTAATATAATTCTATTTTAAATAAAAATTTTGAGATATTATAATAATAATATAAATAAATTTAACTGAAAACGAATCACAATCAAATCAGAATCAAATCATAAATATGCTTAGATTGAAGTGAACTAGTAAAATCCGAGGGGCGGGATGGTAAATTCATGTTAGAAACTTGTAACTTACAACTTATTTAAGTACACATTATTTTTGTTGTTTAAAATTATAAGTGACATTATATTTATTTTTTATTTATAAATATATTAAATTAATATTTTTAAAAGCATGCACATTAAATTAAATTTTAAATATTATATTTTTATTATTAAATTAATCTTTAAATAATAAAATTAATGATATTAATTATTATTAAAAAATTAATTTAATGTCATGATAAATGAAATATCAATATTAGTATTTACTCAATTTTTTTGTTTACACAAATGATATCTCCACACTTGAAGTGTAAAATTAATTCCTTCATCGAGAAATTTAAATTAGTAACCATCTTCGCATTAACTTCTCTTATGATTCAATCCTTTAATCTAGTAACGTAATTAGACAAAAAATTTGGGGTACAAATGATGAGACTAAAATAAATAAGTGAAAATAAAATAAAATATACTTGAAAGGAAATATAAAATCAATTTAACACATCAACACTGTTGAGATATAAAAGTTACGAGAGTATATATATATTTTTTTATTTTGATAACTCTTCAAATTAAGTTTGGTATGTACCTAGGTACATATTCTAGAGATGAAAAATCTTTCATCTTTTGAAAACAATAAATATGTTATTAATTTAGTATTAGTTTTAACAACCATAAAATAAAGTATTAGTATGAAATATATAAGAGATTATTTCGTAAGATTTTAGCTTTGATTTTTTCTTCAAATTAGTTTGAATTTAAGCTTATATAATAAGCATAAAATTAGATAAAAAAAATTTATAATACAATTACCTTAAAAGAAAAATAAAATTATTAACATCAAAATCAAAAAGCAACATGAATTTAGAATAGTAATGGTATAATTTAATATAAATTCTCTATATATTTAAAAAAATGGGAGAGGGGCAGCTCTTACCAAGTTTCGCCCCTGCTTTAAACTCTTAAGATTCATAAACGACTTATCACTCGTGAGTATAACTTTTAATTTTGAGAATTACTATAATACTTTTATGAGTTTAACATTTAAGATAAGGCATTAAATATTGATTGTTTATTAATTTTATAATAAAAATTTCAAATTTATTAAATATAATTAATATTTAATAACTCATTTAAAATATTAATATTTCATAAAAATGATCGATAGCGAAATAATCCACTTCAATTTAAAGCCCCGAAAGCCGAAGCTGGAGCTTTTGTCAGAGTAGTGTGGGCCCACACAACTCCTAATAATAATATTAAGTCCTAAACCTAAAGCCAGTTCAAAGTTTGGGCTAATCCGCCGCCGCCGGTGGTTCATGTTCACATTTTGCAGTTTCCTTATGCTTTCCACGTGCTCCCTACCCACAATCCACTTTCCCAAGCCGCCGTTTCATTTATTTCTCATGATGACGTGTCACATTGTGGGGCTACTAAAGACGTGCAGTTTTCTCCAGATGTGTTACTTCATTTATGATGTGATATATATTTAATATAATCTAAATATATTCTTTAATCCCACTCGTAGTTAAATTTAGAGAAACAAAATAAATTTTTAATCTCAATTCCACTTTATTACCTTAATTTTTGTTGTTCTTCTTTTTTATTAACGACACTAATGATGAAGTAATGAGATTTTTAATAAGATTTTAATGATTTGATGTTAAAATTTGAGGTGGGTGTGATGACATCTTTTTTATTGTTCATTCATTTAGTATAAATTTTTTTAGTTTCTACCTATTTTAATTATCAGATATTCTCATGCAAGTATTTTATATTACAAAATTATGTGGGAAAAAAGAGAATAAATTTTATGAAACTTAACTTAAAATAAAATAAATATATCTTGAGAGGAGCTAAAAAAAAGTTTCACAATATAAAAGAAATAAAGTTTAAGGATTTTTTTGTAAATTAACTTTAACCTTGGTTTTGTTATCAAATTTCAACCCTTAAATTATTATTAATATTTTATTATTGTTAATCAATAACTTATATTAAATAGTACATGAATGTCGGGTGTATGTTATAAAAACCCATATATATCATTTATCTCGACATGTTGATAATCATGAGAATGCATGAATGCAACTAATTTAAAGTTGTTCCGGGCTGAACGTTAGTTTTTCTTAGGTGGAATGGATCATATTCATGGGTGGGTCGGTGTGTGCCGGTGCTGGAATTTATGAATTTTTAGGCAAATCATGTGTTTCATGTTTTGTAATCTTGCTTGCTATAATTTAAAAAGCTTGCATCGTGGACGACATGGTTGTATACGTGTTTATGCCTAATTCGGATCAAATTTTCAATTTTCTTTATTCAAAGGAGAAATTTAAAAACTGTTTTGATACTTTGTGTCATCTTAATTATGTAAATTATTATTATTATTATTTATTTTAAGAATTTAATTTTAATTTATTGTCAGTATAAACAAATTTTATACTATTATCAAATCATGTATTGTTAACTCATTAAAAGAGTTTGACTATTATAACAACTATTACAAAAATTTAACATTTTTAATAATGTGTTAGTATATGATTAGATGACAGTGTAAAAAAACTTTATACTGACAGTGGATTAAAATTATATCTTTATTTTAATTACATTTTTAATATTATAATTAAGATAATATACATTCAATAATATATAATATAAAAAAAAAGAGAAATTACTTTCTCCTAAAACACCTAAAAATTTATATTTTCAAGGAGTTTTGCTATAAAAGATCAATTGTACAAATGCGAGCATCAACTTTATTGTTAATTAAATGTTTATAACCTCACTAACTTTTAAAATTAGTTATTTTTTAACTAATACCTAATAAAAACTTGAAACATTTACACGAGTGCTTCTCAGCCCTTCCTCAAAGACAAACGATCATTCACCCCCCCCCCCTTCTCAAATGGGGAACACTTGTGCCTCGACCTAGAAGCATTTGACAGCCAAAAATAACGTGGGTTAGGGGTAATTATTTAGGGTCTGTAATTTTAAAATTATTTATCAAAATAAGGTAGATTCTATCACGTAATTTTCTTTTTTTCTTTTCTTATGTAATATTTACGTTAGTCTATTTAGCATAAGTGATGCCATGTGGTGCGTTTAGTTGCGATTTTTACAAAAATTGTGGTTAAACAACTTTTTTTTTAATTTTTTATCTTAAAAGTAGACTAAATGGAGACTTAAATCCATATTTCATTGATACATGTTATTTTTATCATTATGTCAAATAATTTTTTTAAGTTATAAATGTAAATTATATATATATATATATATATTATTAAATAATATTTGTTCATCCAATAGTATTAATATAACTATTAAATAATTGCTTAAAATTTTAAAATTTACATATAACAATATAGCTATATTAAACAGTTATATGAAATTAAAATTTACATATAACGAGATGATTATATTAAATAATTATATGAATTAGTATAATCATTTTAATGATTATACTAATACAATTATATAACTAAATATCATTTAATAATAATTAATATATATTACATTTTACATTATAAATCTAACAAAATCATTTGGCTTAGTAATTAAGATGGTATCTCTTGTTGGAATATGGGTTCAAGTTCCCATTTGGTCCGCTTTTAAAATAGAAAACAATTTATTTTAAAAGAAAAGGTCATATACTATTATATGGCATCACTTGCGTTAGATTGACTAGTACAAGTGTCACACAAGCAAAAAAATAAAATAATGTAACAAAATCTATCATATTTTAATAAATAGTTTTAAAACTATACTAATTTAATAAATAATTTCTAAAACTAAAACTACACCATATTAATTCGGCAGCCTTACCAGGCTTCCCATGAATGGCATAGATAACATGGCCTTTTAAATTCTTAAAAAATTTAATGTTTTCCTAACTTCTAATAAGTTTTAAAGAAAATTAACATGAATGGTTTAGATATATAAGCAAAATATTAGTTGATTGAGTAATTAAGACAAGTCAATCAGAAAAAAATGGCTAATTGATATTTAATAATGAGACTATTACTTATTTATTACGTGATAATGAAAATAATTGAAAAATTCTGAATATCTTACTTTTATATTAAAAGTTAAAAATCAAATACATTACTCTGTTGCTAAAGTAAAGTATACTATAATTGGCGGATGCTTATTAACAAAGAATTACTAAGAATGATTATCAATTATGTCAATCGCTTATTAACTTCTGCATAATCAATATTATTGGCAGGAAAAAGCTTTGTCAGTATGAGAGACATATACAATCTGTGTAAATTAAGTCATTTATTAAAAAAAAACTTGTATAAAATAAGTTAATAAAATATTGATATGTCATTATTTTATATTAGATAAATAAAAAATTATATATACATTTTTATATCAAATAATTATTTTATATTTAAGATAATGACGCGTCTATCTTCTATTAATTTAGTTTACAAGTAATATTTTATTTATCCGTTTAAATTTGGAAGACCAGAGTTCTAGGAGCTAGATAGCAGTCAAAAGTTTCTCGAGGAAATTAATGTTATATTTTCTTTCACATCGTATTCAACATTGAATTTAATTTTAATTTATTTTCAGTGTAAAAAAAATTTATAATATCATCTAATCATGTGTTAACATATTATTAAAAGAATTAAATTTTCTAGGTAGTTATTGTGATAATCAAACTCTTTTAATAATGTGTCAGTAAATATCATTGAATAATAGTATAAATTTATTTTACACTAACAATAGATCAAAATTAAACTCTTCCTCATTCAAGCCTTTAGCTGTTGATTTCACAACTAGTCTAACCTTACTCAAGATTTGGAATCATTTATGAGAAAATGACATTTTAAAAAAATAACAAGATAATATTAATTTAGTTTTATTTTAAAAATGATTTAAATATTTAATGACATTAATTAATAATTTATATATAATTAATTACATAATAAATATTAAAATAAAAATAAATTATTAATTAATTATATATAAATTATTAATTAATATAATTAAAATATTTAATTAATTATATATAAATTATTAATTAATATAATTAAAATATTTAATTAATTTTTAAAATAAATTAAATTGATATTATTTTTATCAAGTTAAACTAAAAGTCATTTTTTCATCATTTATTAATTTAAGACAAGTTTTAGAAGCTTAAAGCTTTCATTCTAATCCAAGGTTATGTCTAATGTCTCCCTTTCCGTACCTTCCCTCTTTAATTAATGCATTCCATCTATACCAATAGGGATATAGCTTAGAGTCTTCTGCTTTCTGGGTGAGTGGGGCTGAAAATTTTGAGTTTTGACGCAGATAGTAGCTAGCGTAGCAGCTTCCGTTTCGCTTGCATTCTGATTTCTTAAGTCAGTGTATGAACCATTAAAGTGGTGTTTTTATTTGGTAAGACCGCAATAAAGGAAGGCAGCGGTGACACTTTTATATCAGGCGTGCCTACCTCATCATTTCATCATAGCAATTCTGAATTTTACTGCTGTCCTCTCGTCCCCCCGTCAAACCAAAGCCCCCTCCCTTCCCACACACTCTTTTTCCTGCCAGTAGTAAATGATTCTCACCCTCCATGGACGGTTTATGAATAATCTGATAAAAAGTGTGTATCGGATTAAAATAAATTTAGCTTAAATTCATTATAAATTAGCCTAATTCAACTTAAAATTAGATTAGCTTGATGCAAGATCAGTCTATAATGAGCTGGAGCAATCCACTTATTTAATTATGTGAAATATTAATTTTTTTATTATATATTTAATTTTGTTATTTTTTATTCATATAATTAGTTTTATTTAAATTTTAAAAAAAATCAAATTTAATGAATACATTTAAGTTTTTTTACTTAAAATATGACGTTAATTTGTGATAATTCTTTGAATTGATTAATTTATGGTTCAAATAATGCTTCATAGATAAATCATAAATTATTTATATAAAAAATAATGTAATAAATTTTCATTGTTTATGTTGATGACACTTAATATAATCTATTATACTTATATATAATTTATATACATGATTTTTGTGGACTTTAATTAGCACTTCTACTCGGATATGATGCTTTCACAGAATTGTAAATGAAAAATTTGAGAGTTCAGGTATATTATTAATTATATAATAAAAATTCAAAATTTATTAAATATAAATAATAAATAATAAATGTTTCATAATTCACTTTAAATATTAAATATTTAAATAAAAAATCAAAATATTTCCTTTAATTATATCATGTATTGCCTTCGTTCATCATCCTTGTCTCTTTTGCTTTGAACTTGTCTTGATACCTTCATTTTAACCATCGCCAAAGAAGAAAGGAGAGCTATGTGTATGTCCTCCTCTATGGTAGTTTGGAAGTACCTCTACTTTGCCAATTTTAATTGATGAGTTAAATTTATACCTATTAAGTAGAGTATTGGTACCTTATAGATAATCTTTTTACTTTATTTTTTATTTTATAATTTTAAATAAAATGAATTTGAAGAGAAAAATGTGAGAATATTTTTTTCTTTCGGGACTCATCAAAAAGTAAAAATAATAAATTTGAAAAAAGTTACTAATTCATCTGAAAAAATCATGTTTAGTTGAGAAAACGTGTGTTAACACGTTAACTAAGAGCATTTTATCAAAGGGAAAAAAATTTACTTTCGTGAAACGACCGTTTAGGAACTCCCAACGTGAAAAACAAGCATAGCTAAAGTCATTCTACCCAAAGTTGAATTAAAAGTAAAGTGAATAATTATGGACATTCATTTTTGTTATTTTCTTGAGTTCTCTAAATTAAATGGAATACTAACTAATTCTAAAATAAAAAATATAAACTCAGATAAATTATATATATATATATAAGGCCACTTGTGTATGCTATGCTTCCTTGTAGTCTAATGCATATGCTGCGATAATTGAGGACAATGGCATGGTGACGATGACCCACCAAAATGATAGTTTTGACTGAATTTAAAAGTCCAAAAGTTGCAAAAGCCTATAGTTTTGGGAAGATAATTATGTAATAGTACATTAGTCTATTGAAAAACTAACACATAACATAATAATACATGCTATTAAATTAAATATTAAATATCACAAAAAAAAACTTAAATAAGTTTAAACCACTAAAAATATTACATTTAAATTAAAATTGTCCATTTGTGGAGACATACCTACGACTTTCCCTTTCCCATTCCATACGCATACTTTAATTGCATTCAATTTGACGTAGTTTAATTGCATTCAATTCGACGTAGCTTAAATTAATAAAAAAATTGATATTTGTTAATGAGTATAGTAAGTATTGATTAAAAAATTAAAATAAAAAATAAAAATAAAAAAATAAAATATTTAATATCTTAAAAGTTTAAAAATTATTTAATATTTTCTTGATTCACTTATTAGAAAAATTTATTAAGTAATATTAAAAAAATTTAAATAATATTTTGAAGGTATTAGTTAAAAAGACTTTAAAAAACTTACTTTAATACTTATTTTTTTATTATAATTTTGTATGAGTTATTAAATATTTATTTATTATTAATTATATTTAATAAATTTTTATATATTTATTATAAAATTAACTATTAATACATACTTAACAACTTATAAAAAAAATCTTAACAACTATCGCAAATTCTGTTTCCTTATTAAAATTAAAAACACTATAGTATCTGAAGACATTCGTTTGGGCAAATATTCAAACAGACATCTTCAGGTCCAATACAACTATTTTTGTAAAAAAAAAAAGGTCCAATACAACTATTCATTAAGAAAAAATGTATTTATTAGAATAAAAGTATAATTATTGTATTAATAATCATGTTATTAAAATCCATTCGGATAGATGGATCGGTCACTTAACTGGTTCGAGTTAATTATTAAATTAGTTATGTATGTAAATTAATGAAAATTAGTTTGATTCAGCTGATTTTAATAAAAAAATTTATCATCTAGTCGGGTCATAAAATTTAAAATAATAATTAAATTAAATTAAATTAAATTAAATTAAAATTTTTAAACTTTTAAAAGTTATAACATTTGAGTTGTTTGTCCGATTTAGACTAATTATATATTTATTTTATATAACTTTTTAAGATATATACCATGTCAATCTTAATTTTTTTAAAAAAAAAACTTATGTTTTAAGTTATAAACATTTTAATGAAAATATTAAAAAAAATTTATGAATTGAGAGTTAAATTCTTTTTTTCTTCTTCTTAAAGTCATTATTTTTTAAAAATAAAAGTATTTTAATTATTTTTAATAATAAATATCTTAATTATTTTTAATAATAAATATCATTATATATAATATATATTTATATATATATATATTTATTTAATTTTATATGATTAGCAATAATTCATTTAATTAAATCAATGATACATTAATTCTATACCCTAACCGAGCCTACCGTCAATCTGAGTATAATAAGTATGATTAATAGTAAACTATTATAAAGACAAAATTAGAAGGAAAAAAACTGACTCTAAACAATAAATAATAATACGTTAATTGAGAGGAAAATGAAATGATAGGAAATGAAACAAGTTAAGAGCACTTCAACACAACACAACCCAAACCTGTCAGCATTAACCAAGACTGTCCCCACCCCTATTTATATCAGTCCAGTCCCCGCACCGCAAACCCTACCCACATAACATAACTCTCTCTCTCTCTCTCTCTATTTCATATTTCACTGTACCCTGCTCCCTACACACTTACACTACCTCTCCCTAGTCATGCCTCTTGACGCGCTTCCAACTGAGAGAGACTCCGCGTCCGGACCTCCACCACCGCCGGCCAAGGCGGAGGTACATTTTAGAGGCGTCCGCAAACGTCCCTGGGGCCGGTTCGCCGCCGAGATCCGCGATCCCTGGAAGAAGACGCGCAAATGGCTTGGGACCTTTGACACCGCCGAGGAGGCCGCGAGGGCCTACGACGACGCTGCCAGGAGTCTCCGGGGGCCCAAGGCCAAGACCAACTTCGCCTACGTCGTTTCTCCCTCCGCGATGGTAGCCGCCGCCTGTGATGGGAGGCAGCAAATGGATTTCTGGGGCCCTCCCCCTCCGGTCTATTTCTCGACGGATGTTTCGATGAGGTCGGAGTACAAGGGTTACAAGTTGGAGAATGTGGATGTTGTGGTGAGCAAGGAGGAGAAGAAGAAGATGAGGGGGAAAGAGAAGAAGCCGTTCTCCTTCGACCTTAACCAGCCGGCACCGCTCTTCTGAAGCCGTCGGCGGTGGTTGTTGTCGGCTGAGAATGTCACCTGTGTTTTTTTTAATTGTCTTCTACCTTTGTTTTTTGTGAATTTTGGGTGCCACTTTTGCCCTTGCTTGTTTTGATGTACAGCTTATTTAGGAGTCGTAGCAGCATTTTGATCGATTGGCAATTTGTCATATATATATGTCTGTTTGTTTGTTGTTGCTAGCTTCCTTTGCTAGCTTCCTCAGTCTCCCTCACTCGGAATGATGTTAATGTGTACAGGTTCAAATATCATATCATAAATCTTTGTTTTTTTTATTTATTATTTTATCTTTAAGCTGGTTGTATCGTTCATGATTTTTTTCTTGTTTATCGCTTTTGATTTTTTGGAATTGATGAGAAAGTGACTATTTTATGTTCAAATGTCTAGAACAATATGAGTTTGAAATCACTAGCACTAGGCTATATGTTTGGTATGCAAATTAGAAGGAAAAAAAAAAGAAGGAAAGGAAAGTAAGATTGTGATTATTTTTTATTTGGTATTTAATTTAAAGTGTATGGTATTTAATTTAAAGAGAAAAGGAAATGATTTAGATAGATAAAAAATTTATAAGTCTTATTAATATTTCATTTTCTCTTATATTCATGGATTAAGAGGAAAATGAATTGTCATGTTATTTTTTTATTTTTTTTATTAATTTTTTTTCTTTAATAAAATCAAATAAAAGAAAAGAATCTTTTTTCATTCGAACAAAGTAATTAATAACACTTTTTTTATTATATATATATATATTTTATAATACCAAACAAAGCGTAGATTGAGTTAGTCACTAACTATGAATCAATATCCCTGAAGAAAATAGCGAATACTTTTTAAGATGTAAGGATTTAGCCTCACGAGGAAGCTAATAAAAATAAAAGCTGTTTTTGTTTTGTTTTGTTTTTGGTATTGAATTTGAAGAGTGGTTCTGATCTGACTGATAACTGATGTAGCCGCTGATCATGGTAATGGTAATAAAAAGATAATTGCATATCTTTTTAATTAATCAGTTTATTAATTAGTCTAATAATTTTTTTATTTAATACTTTCTTCTAGACTTTGGTTTTTTGTAAAAGCGTGTAGTAGTAATAGTAATACGACAATAACAAAGAATTCTAGGATATTATTTAATTTAATTTATATTTATATATTTAATGTAGAAAAAAGTGATAGTTTGGTTTCGATTTTCAATGAAGGCGGTGCGGCGCCCACAAACCTGAGACTCGTGCCGTACGTCTACCCTTTTGACTGCTGCCGTTCTTTACAAACACATGCACAGTTTCACGCTGTGACTCGGTGAACTTAACCAAGGGAGCTCATCAATCTTTTGTTTTTCTTTTGTGATACAATCATACAAGGGACTGATCAACTTTATTATTCTTTTTGTTTTATCTACGAAGGTTAGGTGAGGAGAAGTTACATATTCATTTTAAAGTTATGATAAATTATTAATTTTAATAAAGATTTATAATAAAATTAAAAATTCAGTATCAATGTGAAAGATCTGTCTAAGTAAGTCATCACTCGTTTGCATTTATCAACTTTATCTAGTTATTATACTTAAAATTTTAATATGTTTTTTATAATTTATTTTTAAAATTAAAATTCTTTATTTTTTGGCATGAATTAAAAAAATTCAGAATAATATATAGTATTTATAAATAAGGGATAAAGACACTTTGGTCATTAATATTCTTATTTGGTATCATTTTAACTACTAACATTTGCTTTGAATTATTTTAGTCATTCAAAAAATATGTTCTTTCTTGCCACTCAACCTAACTTTCCTACATGATTGTCACATAATTTTAATGAGGTAAAGATGTCTTTTGCTTCTTTATACTTTTTTCTACTCTTCTGAATCGATTATTGTCACTTTTGTAACTTACTGTTCATCTATTTTTGAATTTTTTTTCCCACAAGGTTTACAAGTGAGTCAACTTTTCAAATTCTTGAAATTAAGGATACTGTTTTTCATCTTAAAATGTCTCTTAATATAATTCGTAACACACTCAAAGGATCAAGGCTAAGTTTTTCAAGTTCAGTTCTTATTATTAGAGATATAATTAGTTAGAGATTGATTAAGATTAGTAGTTAGTTTGTTAACCTATATAAAAGCATAATGTAATCATTTTGTATACATTTTACTTATTTTTAATTAATATCATTTTTCAGTTTTATCTCAATCCTCTTTTTCCCTCTCCTTTGAATCATGTTTCCTAATATGGTATCAGAACTTCCATGGTATTTACCTTAAAAAAATTTCCTCATCCGCTGCATCGAGTTCTCTCATAGAACTCTCTGAATGATTTTTCCTCTTTAGTTTTAATCTTCTCTCTTTTCTTTCTCTCTCTTTGTTTCACAATTCAAATCTCATGTTTTTAAATTTTGGTTTTCTTATATTTCAATGGAAGATTTCATTGGCAATTGGTTTGAAAACTCTCTTCCATGGTTCTCCATTTTCTCGCAATTTTTCACTTTCACAAGATTCTCATATTTGCTTCATTAGCATTCTTTTAATTTTCTGTTGTTGCACTTTCATTTTGTGGTGTTTGGTGGTAGCAATATTGATGAATCCACCAAATTCCATGACACAATTTTAGTTCTTGAAGCTTCTTCAATTGTCAAGCTTGCTTCATTTTTCTTTTGCATTTTTTAGAAATCTCCGATGATTCGTGTCGCGGTGCTTCCTTTCAAGCCATCTCTAATGGTCGGTACTTCTTCGATTTTGTTATTATTCTTTGATTTCGTTATTTCCATCATCATCCACGATTGCAAAAAAGTCGAGCATGTTAGCCAAACCTTAGTTTGCTGGCTGCACTGCAATGCAACGCAAATGAAATTTGACAAGTTCAAATGTTGAAGGATTTTCTTTGGAAATTTACGATAAGAAAGAGTTGAAGTTCATAGGCCAACATCATTGGGCTTTGCGGTCCTTTTCTGGACTCTTGGTTTAGCCCTTGGTGGGCCACAAGTTATACATACCTATTGCTTTTCTATTGTTAGTGAAGAAGTTGATACTCATAGCTACTTGAAGAATGTGGAAAATGATTGATTTCCTACATTTTGATTTTGAGATGGAATACAACTATGTGCTGACAAATTTTGATATCACGTGGTTTAGTCCATTTCCACGGTTTTACTTTGATGTGAAGGGGTGCAAAATGCTTTTTTTTTTAAATATTTGTTAAGCCTTGTTTTTAACTTTTGCCTTGACGCGGTTAAGCCTTTGCCTTATGGCTTTGATGATTTTAGCTTTTGTCTTACTATGGATGATTAAGCATTGATATTTCTTTGATTTTGCTTCTGCTCTTGATAGCTTTGATTTTGTTTGCTTCTGTCATTTTTATGGTGGTTAAGCTTTTTTCAGTTGTAATGTTGTTTGGTGACCTGAAAAACCCCAATTTGCTTAGGACAAGTGCCGTGGAGACGCTAGAAGAAGGTCTAAAGGGTCTAAAAAAATGTCAAAGACTTCTAGGAGCTATGTACTTTAGCCGTTACCATTTTTCATTCATCATTCATTTTAATATTTTTCTTATTAACCGATGTGATTACAGCATGATTTGTACTTTGTCATTTTCTTTGTGATAGATTATATTGTTCATCTCAAGCTAGAAGTGTTGTGAACACCTTCCAGCTAGTGAGGGACTATTAAAGATATAATTAGTTAGAAATTGGTTAGGATTAGTAGTTAATTTATTAGCCTATAAAAAAGTATGATATAATCATTTTGTATATACTTTACTCATTTTTAATTAATATCATTTTTTAGTTTTTTCTCAATCCTCTCTTCCCCTCTCCTCTTTTCTCACACTTATATATATAGTCATGAGCGGCATTTCATCAAAACATCTTGCTTCCTTGTAATGTAAATTAAGAGCAAGGAAAATAGAATTGGAGATTTCTAGACGGAGACTGAATTGGAAACTAAGAGAAAGAAGAATTTATAATAAGCCAATTGGAAACTGAAAGTACAAAGAACTTGAATTTAATGAATTAGAAATTGAGAGGAAGAAGATGAGCGAGGAGAAGAAGAACTTTGATTTATTCATTCCTTTGCCAAAAGTCTAAATGTCAAGATTACCATTAAACCCATCTATTTCATTCCATTTTATACGATCATACCTCTTGGATAATAATAATAATATTTTATTAAAAAAAATGAAAAATATGCTGTGAATTGATATATAGCATTATCCCATAATTTTAAATTATGTTTGGTAAGTCTAATTCACTAGTTTATAGTGAATTTGACTAACGGATAACGAATTTTAAAAAAAAATTATTTAGTAATCAGTAACTTATAACGTTTTTTTTAGTAACTTATAATATTTTTCTATACACTACTTGAAGTAGCGTTTGAGCTTTAGCTTATATCGTATTATTTTTTTCTTGTTTTTACCCTCATTATTTTAATTAGATTCATCTTCTGTTCTCTATTAAATAAAATAAAAATATATTAATCCATACACTCTCACTTGTTAAGTATATTTTTTGTGCTTATATATATATTTATAAAATTATATACATTCATGTTGTCACATATACTTTTATAATATATATATATATATTTATAAATCATGAAAAATTAAATGAAAATAATATTTAAAATAATATTTTTAACCAATAAAAAATATTTTAATGACAATAAATAAATAAGTAAATAAATAAATTAGATTATTAAAATATAAATTTCAAAATTTTAACTTCTAGGTATCTTAATAATTAGTTTAATTAACATAAATTTATTTTATAAATAATTAATAAATATTTTGTCACATTTAATATTAATGGAAGAAATTTAAGCATTAATTAAAAATATCTTTTTATGTCATTTTATATTTATCAGTTAGTTCAATTGTTAATTTTATTAAATATTTTAAATTTAATTTATTAACTTATCCGTTATTCGTTATCAGCTAGCTTATCTACTATTCGCAATAGCCATACCTCTATAAGCTCATCCACTATCAGTTAACTTATCCGTTATCTATTATAAGCTCATCCGTTATCAACTAACTTATCCACTATCCGCTATAAGCCACTATTCCTTACTTTTTTATTAATCATAGCCTTAACCTACTATCAATATTCTAAAGGCAACATAGGCAAAATGAATAGTACAAAAATATAAAAGAGTGAACGAAATTTTTATCTCTATTAAATTTGTATGTAATAGTTGTGAGACTATTTTTATCCAAATTAACAATGTTGTTAGGTTAAATGGTAAAAAAAAAACTTATTTAAATTTTTTTAATGGCTAAAATGATAATGATTAAAATGATACCGAATAAAAATATTAGTGACGTAAGTATCTTCATCCATCGTGGAGTATCATGACTTTGATTCTGTTTTATTTTCTTTTAACACGTTACCCTCCCATTGAAGTTAAAATTAAAAATATATAAAAGCTAATGATCCAGGATCTAAAACGACAAACAGATAGTCAATTCTAGAATTCTAGAGAAAGCCGTAGTTTTTGGCATTGAAAATTTTCACGTGAACAAATTTAGAGAGAAGTTAATAATTGATACATTCCTGTCGTATAAAAATATTTTTATTACAAGCATGTTAAATGTATTTCATACTTTTTATATGTTCTTGTTCGCGCCAAAAGATCTGTATCAAAAGTTCTAATTGTCAATGAGGATGTAACCTTTTTCTTTTTCCTTTTCAAAGACGCGGTGAGGGGCTGCGCCTATCATAGAAATTACGGGTTGGGATGTTATGTTTTCAAAATTCTAGTGTTGAGAAGTTTGGAAGAAAATGAATAACAGGTATAATTTTTAAAAAATAAAATAAAATAATTAATAAAATACTTATAAAAATAAATAAGAGATTAATGTTATATAATAATTTCTATTTTATTTTATTCTTCTTATTTTAAAAATTATCAAATAAGAGGAATGTAAATTACCTTTTTTATCACTTCATCTTTAAATCCTTCCATTCAAACATACTATTAAAGGTGTGTGAACATTTAATTTTAACCGGGTTAACAAAATAAAAGTGAAAATTTTAAAAAAAAAATTTATCATTTGTAAAAAATCATTGAGAAAATAATAATAATAAGTCACCTGAGTTATAATATTATGTTTGGACTCAATATTGATACAACTTATTAGCCTAAATAAAAAAGGTAAAAGTGATAAAAGACCCAAATTGAAGACAAGTTCACAGTCTCACTCCAAAAAATATATATAATTCATTGTTATAAATACCTAAATGAAGGGAGATAAAAAAGGAGGCTATGGCAAACAAAAAAGGACAGACATGGGTAGAAAAGATAAATTAAAAAGTAGGAGCATTTGAGGCAACAACAAGAAGGCAAAGGAAGAGCATCTCAATAAGATCAACGGTGATTAAATGTAATCTTTTAAATTCTCATATTACTCAATTGCTATTTTTTTTATTAAATCTTGTAAGTCTGTTGCTTGTGGAATCCTTATCATGTGTTTAAGATCTAAATGGCACCATCATATTAGGGTAAGTTTATCTTCACCTCCATTTGATTCTTTGGTCGAAATCTGGCTTCAAGTAAGGAGTTCCTACAGTGACCTCTTGTAGACTTCCCAAACTTTAGTCGAAATTTTTAATATTTGAACCTACATCTTGTTATGAGTTTGAATTTTTTGCTCAGTTCTATTAATGTCAGATAAAGGTTATGACATTCTGGAAAGGAGATGGTTTCTTATCATTGGTCTTTTGGTCCTAAATCAAAAGCATCATGCTTTACTTTTTTGTTTTAATTTTAATTTTATTTTGTTATTGATTTTTTAGTGTTCTTTTTTTTCCTTTTAGTTTTATTTTCTTCTTTCAAATTTGTCTTATATATTTATTTGGTATTATTCCCCCCTTTTTAGTATTATCTTCTTATTACGTTTTTCTTTATTTAATCTATCTTGCCCCTTTTTTTTATTGTTTTCTTTAATTAGTTTTAATTATTTATCTTGTCTTGTTTGTTATTTTATTTTAGTATTTATCTGTTAAGTTTATTTGATGATCCATTTACTTATTTGCTTTTTATTTTCATTTACTATTTTTTTTATTTTTAATTTGTTATGTATTCTCCATTTTATTTTCTAATATCTTTTCCTAATTTTGCTGTTATTCATTTTATTTGATTTTTTATTCTTATTTTATTATTAATTTTGTTGTTTTCTTTTCTTAAATTTTAGTATTACCTTCTTTTAGTTTTTTTTATTTGTTTGTTTAATCTTTTTCTTTTGTTTCCTTTTTTCCTTCTAATTTATTACATAAATTAATCTTGTCCTTAATTAAAATTAACCAACCCACAATTTTTTATTCAAAGAACCACGTGACTTTAAATTTTTCATTACATTTAGGGGATACATAAGCACTTACGACAAGTCAAAATTATAAATATTTTTATGAAAATTTTATCTTTATTTTCTTCCGAATTTGTATATATTTTAATTTAACATTTGATAATTTTATCAACTTGTAAATATTTTAATCTTTCCAAACTTATAAATTTTGTAATTTAGCCTTTGGTTTTTACTTTTTATTGTCTCTTAATTTGTAAATATTTTAATTTATTTTTACCTTTGTGTTCTACCTTTTCTTGTAAATATTTTAGTTTAGTCTTTGATTATTAATACTTTTTATTAATCTTTGCTTGTGAATATTGTAATTTAACATTTTTTTTAATTTATCTAATCCATACTTGTAATTATTTGCTGTAATTTTGCTTTTGCTTTTTAGTTTATTTATTATTTTTCCATTACTTATTTATTTTACAGGAGAATCAAATATGTTTAGGCTATTATAATTCGCACAATTAATTTTGAAGTAACCGTTTTAGGACGTATGTATCAGGGGTGCAGTGGGATTAAGTTTTCACCATTTACTGTGCATAAATAGACTCTCGAATCCAACTTTGATGTGCATACCAATTTTTAATATTTTAAAAGGATTTTTTCCAAAACCCTATCAAAATAAAATTGGTGACGACTCCTCTAAAATTTTATTTTTTAAAAATTATGTTGCCACACTCGTCGCGGGTCCTCCTTCGAGGATGGTTGTGACAGGTGACACAAACTTGATTTGGACAATAATTTCCTCTAATGTATCTAACTTTAAAAGCATGTTTTGGAAAGATTATTTCTTTTCCAAAATAGTTTTTTTTAATGAAAAGTTATTTTATCTAAAATCTATCTTATTTGTTTAAAATGCGTAAAATTGATTATAAGTTAAAAAAAAATTATAACTAAAAATAACATTTTTAAAAAAAGCTTGTATTTAGAGCTTTTAATTATGTGATTATAGATTATTTTAAAAGTTTTGATAGATAAATACTCTTTTGCCCTCAACTAAATAAAATTTTCAGTCATTTCATATCTCTTTTAGTAATTTAATACATAAAAGTGATTATTTTTATATAATCCAAATAAAATTTTTTATCTTAAAATCGATTATGAACTAACACATCTAAACATAAATTATTTTTCTTATAATTAATTTTTTTAAAAATCTATTATACATATAATCAATTTTTAACATAATTTTTTTTCACAACTAATACAAACACACACTAATACTATTTATCAGGTAAAGGACTTATTACTAAATCAAAAATTAAATTAATAATTATGGAATGGTTTTTTTTTACTTAAATACACAAGTCCAAGCTTCACAATTCAACGAGTCCAACTCAAGACTAAAACTAAAACGTAGCTCGAGTTTGAAGTAGTATCTAAGTATAAGTTTGGAAAAATGATTTTTGAGTGTAACTTGATAAAGATAATGTCAATTTGGTTCGTTTTGAAAATTAATTAAGTATTCAATTATATTAACTAATAATTTGCATACGGATATACAATAATTTATATTTATTTTGATACTTCATACGTGGTTAACCATATAAAAATTATTAATTAATGTAGTTAAATATTTAATTAAATTTTAAAATAAACTAAATTAACATTATTTTTACTAAACTGACTTAAAATGTCATTTTCCTTAAAATGTCATTTTCCTGTAAGTTTTAGTGTTTAGCTTCTAAGTAATGTGAAGCCTAGTGTTGGTTAAGGCTTCAGGGCCATGGCTTGTGGGCATACGACCTTGTGGAGGTATACACCAGTAAAGATAGTAAAGTAACCCTGAAGGCTGAAGAGTTAAAGTGATAAACTCCAACCCAATCAATGGAAATGTTGAACGCTCCTACAACTTATTCACTGGCATTGCCCAGCTTGTTATCATCGACCAAACATTGGCTGCCGGCTGGCACGTTTTCAATTTTCAAGCCGTTCAATTTTTGTGATATTCAGCTCATAGAAACACAAAAAGACCAGAGTTTAAAACATTTTGAAAAAAGAAAGGGGAAATTAAAAAAAAGTATCATTATGCACCAAAGATTAAGAAAACCTACTTGCCAAGAAACTATCTCTAATTGGTTTTATTTTCTGGCGTCATCATGTAATGAAAGCCTTAAAGCCAGTGTTCACTGTTTAGTGATGGTTCCTGAGTGGGCATTCCTGTATTCTATCATTGACAATGATTGTTGATCCATAAGAGAGCTAGTAGTGTTTGTTCTATCAAAGGTTGGAAAACTTTGCGGCAATCATCATCAATCCGTTGAAACGTAAGTCTAACCTCATTCATCCTAGGTTAGAATTAAGCCATTATGGGTGTTGCTTTCATTTTTCTTCCCGAAGCAAATCCAAAATTGGAATGGTCACTGCCTCTGCAGGGCCCTCGCACGCTATCTGAAGATTAGTGGATAAGTATTACAAATATCAAGAGTTAACACGTAAAGTTTTTAGTATATCAGTGTAAAATGTTAGGTAGCATCCTCTCTCTCCTAATTTCAGTTCTTTGGAGTCATTATAAGAGGCCTTACTATTTGATACCTTCTTTATCTTTAAATGTTTTATGCACCCACAAACCCAAGTATATTTTCCCTACCTCAAAAATATTAAATTGTTGAATGCAGCAATAGATTATAGAGGCAAATAGTTCGTAGGCAAGGGAGGCAAAAGGCAGAATTTATTCTCTAATAATATTGAGACCAGTTGGTATTGGACCCAGGAAAACTATGACCGACCATGATCTCCACTATTGGCCCCCTTGCAACTCACATGCTCTGTTAAGTAACTTCCACATACCATGAGACACTTCTATAAGGAGAAACGACAAATTGAATGAAGATTCGCATGGAGCTAATGCAAATCTAGAAAGGTTGGGGCTTTTAGATCATCCTGTTCAGCAATCCAAGTTTAATTATTACATCTATCAATCGAGAAGCTGCTAAATCCGAGAAGTCCGTAGCTTGATGGTCCAAATCAGCTTCAACTTACAAAGTAGATCATATACAACGACGTAATGGTTGGTTATCAAATTTGTTGGCACTCTATTGTCACTAGCAGCCAGCAGGCGCCATGGTTATTCTTGATTTAGCCTAAGCTGTTATAAGTATAACAACCACAGAAAACCATTTTATGTCTAATAGATTTTGTAATAGATACAATATGCCCTAGAATCATTTGTCTGCTCAATGATACACCATGACGAAGAAATTGCTAGAAACTTAACTAGGAGAACTCAATTGAAAGAACTTCATGACGGCAGTCAACAGAAAATATAACCATTTTCAAAGGCATTTCATTCATTTAGAAAACCCTAAAATGTTTATAACATGCTTAAGAAAAACGAAGTAGTTCTTACGAATCAAAACTACCAATTTTACAGACTTCTTCATTTTATCACTGATCCTCATCCCTGCTCTCTAACTAAACGGCTCATTAGCCAAAAAACTGTGCCAAGAATATCCCTGTTTGCACCACTTAAAATATGTACAGCAGCATCTCAAGCCAATCATGGGTTTTGATAAATTGAATGATGGGGCTTGATCTTGGTTAAGCTCTCCATGTAGTTCATGCATTTGCAGATTGTGTTGGTAATTTAGGGTGGTTATGCTCGCCTTCATAGGTAACAACTAGCATGGAAGGTTCTTCCAAGCACCTCTCAACATGCTTCCTAGCAGGGCAGCCTCTCATGCTGCTGCACTTATAGTATCCCCTGAAAAAAGAGGAATTACAGTCAATTTCCTCAAAAATAAAACTTGCAGCTCACATTCTAATAAGATTAAACTAAATATGTTACACATGAAACAAAAAATCTTAGTTGATGTCAAACTTGAGTGGTAAAGACATTTGTGATTGTCCACCTTCACCTTTCATCTGATCGTGATAACGTGCAAATAGCAGAGCACAAATCACACATTTATCTACACAAAGGAGTTTATGTTGACACTACCGAAATGCCAGATATTAAATTCTAACATGTTTTCAGAAACAGAAGAGCCATGAAAAAAAGTCTTGTAGTTAATCTACAACAAGGCACCGGATACAACTGTGGATACAAGATTTGTTCAAACAGATGAAGAGACACTAGTGAACATTACAAAACCCAGGACCATTTCAATCACTCAAGTCTGCAAAGTTCTGATCTACCTAAGATAACTACAATTGAAGCACAAACACACACACACACACAACAAAAAAAAAACTCAGGTACATCATGCGTACGCATAAAATTATAAATGTCAACCAAACTGCACAAAAATCAGAACTAACCAAAAAGTGCAGAAATTTTCCAAAATTATTACACCACAATTATACTCAGGTGCCACCTAAATCAGTCAAATATCAGAAAGCAGAGCTTGAACATACCTAGGGTGAGGAGATCCCTTGATTGGCTTCTGCCCGTACTTCCTCCATGAATAATCATCAGGAGGGATATCTGCAAGTTTGTTGCTGATGGCAGGCACCTTAATTGATCTCTTCACTCTATGTTTCCTGTGGAGGACTCATAGAGTTATTAACAGCATATTAAAATGAATTTTAAATCTTTGAAGTAACAGACATTAATGATTAATGTAGGTCATATAATATCAGAAATTAGAAAAAAGAGGAATTCAAACATACTGAGGAAGTGAACCTAACCTCTTCTTTGAGCAATGGCATCTAGTACTGCTCCCACATTTCACGCTCCCCTCATCGCCTCTGGCGGAACATTTTCTCTTATGCTGTTGTGAATTCTGATCAGAGGATTGTGCAGCTCCTCCTATTAAATGGAAGGCACTTCCATCCAAGTTAGCTACGCTTGCATCTATGCTCAAGGAAGAAATGAAAGACCTAGTAGATGACATTGTCGGTGTACAGCTAGAGCTATCAAAATTCAGATTTATGACACTATTGTTCCTTCGGTACATCATTTCTGCTTGATGTTTCATTTGTTGCTGCTGCAGCAATAACCTTTGTTGTTGCTGTTGAAGGAAGTGGTAGTGCGTTGATGATGGTTGTTGAGTAAGGTGAAGAGGACTTTTCCCATTGGAGCTCAATTCCAAAGATGGGTTCCCCAGAGAAAGTGAATTTCTAACGGTTGAGCCAAATTCTTGAACTGAATTGTCAGGAAAGCTAGTTCGCGGAAACTGCAGATTTTTTGATTGATGGTTAGTTTTGCAATTTGGGTTGTCCAAAAGGATACTTTGGGAAAAGGGGATTTGAAGTTTTTTGAGCCTCCTGACTCTTGCATGACCCAAACCATTATTGAGTAGGGAAACAACTTTCTTGAACCTCACCACAGCCTCCCCAGTTTCCACCATTAAATTCCTATACTGAACCTGATCCTGGGGCTGAGACAACGTACTTAGAACTCTATGACAGCTCTCAACAGCTGCTCTGTTAGCTTCTTCAACCTCCTCCATAGTAGCCTATATCTATCTAAAAGGCAAAACAAAACAAAACAAAAAAGAAAGAAGGAAAACCTAATCCCCCAAATCACAGAGGGGCACAAACCAAAGCCAAGAACACCAAAATACTAAAAAAAATCCCATTTATCTACAAAATATATTACACATTCGGCCATATGTGGCAGATTAAGATAAAAAGACCCAGATAGAGAGAAACCCATTTTTCACCAGACAAGGAGCTACTAAATAGGGATTTCTGATTAAAGTTTCAAATTTCATTTAACGAAAAGGTTAATTTTTGAAAATAAAGAAGACCCATCTATCAGAATCAACTCGGACTGGGAGTGCCTGCCAATATAGATAAAAGAGAGCAAATAGAGATTGCAACATATCTGCCTCTACTCAGTAGAGAAATGGACCCAATTTCCAGTGAAAGAGAAACGTTGATGGACTTGGTGCTGTCAAACCCTAGATTCTTCTTCCATGATTTTAAGATTGAAAGGTGTGAAAGAGAGGACTTAGCTTAGCTTGAGAATTCACACAACCATAAGAATACAAAGCTTCCAACTTTAAACTATATTAAATTCCTAGTCTCCTCAGCAGCAAGAAAAAAAATTATTATTATTATATTTCTACCTCTAGAAAGAGGGAAAGGAAAAAAATAAAAAAAGTAAAAACTATTGCGGAAAGAGAGTTAGTGTGTCAGAGTAGAAGAAAGAGGAATTTATTATTCTTTTTTTTTTTTGGGCAATAGAAAGAGGACTTTAATAAATAAGCAAAGAGCAGCTGAGAAATGAGACTGCCGTCTCTGTTACAGATTTGAAGGGGGGGTCCCACTCGAAGACCTTAGTTATTCTTTTATTTCTTTTTTCTTTTTCTTCTCCCAATTCATTTCAACTTTAATTAATCTTTTGTTAGACCTATCATTTCAGCTTCACTTTGACTACTTCCACTGTTCCACATATCAATTTCTTACGGTGTCTTGTTTGAGATTTCAGTTTCGAGTTTTGGACTTACCTTGTCCGCTACTTGCTGCTTAGTGCTTACCCCCCACATCTCTGTTTCTCTCATAAAATATCTCTTCATCAAATTAGACACCAACATAAATTATAATACTTAATTGACCAATTTTTAGGTATCATTAACGTTCATTAAGATTAAATTCCTCCCCACGCAATGTTCAAAAAACACCTCACACCAGCGTGATACTTAATTTGACATTGTATTGTAATAATTGCCTTTTATATTGTATGTTATTCAATATTAATATCTTTTGATGTAAATGACGAAAGAGCATGCAGTCAATCTGCATGTCGTTCATTACATTACTTACGCAATTATGTAGTTATTAAATAATTTAAAACCTAACATTAATCATTATTTCAATATTTCTCTTAACAGAATTACTACCCTTTTGATTGGTTGCATGAATTTAAGTTCAAATCTTAATGGGTTTTGGCTTTTTTATCTTTTTGGTGTGACTCATTTTTTTATGATTGGCATATAGGTATTTCATTTTGTCGTTGTCCTTGATGATTCTCTTGGACAAGGGTAGGGCTAGAAATTGAGAGTGAAGGGGATAAGATTTAAGGGACTAATATAAGACATAAATAACATGAAATATTGAAAAGAAAAAATAAATAAAAAATATTTTTAACTATACATAAAGAAAATTTTAAAAATTTTCAAACTTAAAAGGGAGCCATGCCATATGCTTGCTCCCCTCCTTTTGCACATGTTCTTGGACCACTTCTTATTAAGTGTGTGTTTTGATTAGTTGTAAAAAAGATTATATTAAAAATTAATTATGTGTATAATTAATTTTGTAAAAATTAATTTATGTTTAGATATGTTAACTCATAAGTGATTTTAAGATAAATTTTTTTGTTTAAATTGTATAAATTAATGACGAAAGACTATGCAATCAATCTGCATGTTCATTACATTACTTACGCAATTATGTAGTTATTAAATAATTTAAAACCTAACATCAATCATTATTTCAATGTTTCTCTTAGGAGAATTACTACCCTTTTGATTGGTTGCATGACTTTAGGTTCAAATGTTGGTGGGTTTTGGCTTTAGACAGGTATTTCATTTTGTCATTGTCCATGATGATTCTCTTGGATAAGGGTAGAGCTAGAAATTGAGAGTAAAGGGGACAAGATTTAAGGGACTAATAGAAGACATGAATAACATGAAATGATAAAAAGAAAAAATAAATAAATTTTTTTTTTAATTATATATAAAGAAAATTTTAAAAATTTTCAAACTTAGAAGGGAGTCATGGCATATGCTTGCTCCTCTCCTTTTGCCCATGCTCTTGGACCACTTCTTATTACGTGTGCGTTTTGATTAGTTGTAAAAAATATTATATTAAAAATTAATTATGTGCATAATTAATTTTAAAAAATTTAATTATGTAAAAATTAATTATGTAAAAATTAATTTATGTTTAAATATGTTAATTCATAAGTAATTTTAAGATAATCTTTTTTGTTTGAATTGTATAAATTTTTTATATATATTAAATTACCAAAAGAGATATGAAATTATTGAAAACGTTATTTAGTCAAGGGAAAATATGTATTTCTTTTTTAAAACTTTTGAAATAATCTAAAATCAAATAATTTATTTTTAAATAATGTTAGAAATTTTTCTTTTACAAAAAACTTTTTTTAGTATAAAAAAAATGTTACTTTTCTAACAAAACCCAAACATATTACTTTTTTTTTCCTGAAAAATAACTTTATAGACATAAAAAGGATTATTCAAAATAATTAATCAAATCCAAACACACTCTAAGGCTTTGCTTATAATCTGAGGTAGTAATCTTCTTGAATATATATATATATATATAAAGTGAGGATTCACTTACACAACTCAATAATTTTTTATAGAATGTGAATTTAAATAATTTAACCGTTAAATTATATGTTATTATTTTAACGATCATGCATACCAAATTTTAAATAAATCGGACATATATAGTTATCTAATCTGTTAGTAGACAATTTATTTACATTTTAACACTATATAATATGTTAAAAAAAGTAATGCGATGAAATGTCAAATAAATTTTTAATTGTAAGAAATTTTATAGAGTTAATCTATCTTATGAGAACTTTCAATTCAACGATTGGATTGATTAAATTCACATTCTACAAAAAAATTATTAAATGATGTAAATGTGTTAAAACTTACACTTGATGTAAGTAGATCCCTACTTATATATATATCACCTAGGACTCGGAGTACTTAGAGCATCATCTTTGGTAGAATATTAGAGATTCTGCGTTTGGTTTGTATAATGGTCCGTAAATTGTGCAATTGTGATCTGAGTTCTTATTCTAACAATATCTTTACCTGCAATGAGGATAGGACTACTAGCAAGCGTGGACTGAAATTGTTTGCCATCGCTAGGAACAGGCTTTTACATTACAATCGTGATTCAAGAATAAATCTGACAAAATATGCTCCCTGCCCTTCAACCGTCATTCAAAGTGGCGAAAAAATCTAATATATAATGATTTTGTCACTTATAATGCAAAGTGCAATATGCTTGTGAGTTGCTGCTATAAAAATCTAAGCAGTTCAACCAAGCGGTTTATTTCTAAAAAAGGCTTAAGGATTCAACATGAATTATATGGTTTTTCATAAAATATGTTAAATACCATACAAAGGTGATCATCAATACAAAGCCCAACAAAAATAGTAGTCACATTAGCATCAAGCAATTTATACTCCCTCACTTTGTCTGTATGAGCACATGTCCTATATTGACAAATTCAATAGGATAGATGTTAACATCACTTAAATCAAGCAAAGAATATACACGCAAATCCTTCTTTTAAATATTTTTTAATATCTTATTTTCTTTAAAAATGTTTTTGCTACTTTACACACACACACATATATATATATATATCTTTTAAAGTCATGCGGGTGGCAGAATGACTCAAAAAGAGTGTGATTGTGTCAAATAATTTTCTCCCATTCATTTTCCACCTTGTTTTTTAGGTTAATCATGCCAACAGCCACCTTTTTTCATACAAAACCTATTTCTCTTTTCCTTTTTCCGTTGAGCCTTGCGATTTAGTCATAAGCACGAGCACTATTACGCTATTGGCAACTTCTCTGGCGGAAATTGAGAAGTGGTAAAAGAAAGTCCAGAAAATGACGAGCATCACTCTCTAAAAGCTTGTATCTACCAATCAGTATAATTTTAATTAGTCTCCAAATCCTTTTTGAGAAACTGTTGTTGAGAGTTTGTGGCAATTTGTTAAATAGATTTTTTGATATACAATGCATATTTTAAATATCGGTAAAAATATACGTATTGAGGAAAATGTTAGTAAATAAAAACACTCAATAAACCACACACTAATGAATTTCTTCTAAAAAAACACTCAATTTGCTAATTTGCTTTGTAAATTCTAAGTCATTTGCAATGTATTCTCTATTTCTCTTTACTTCAACAATAGTAGAAGGAATTGTTTTTAGATTAAAAAAAGAAATAAATACTTATTGTAAGAGTTATGATAATAAATTAATAAATTAGCCGTTTATTGAAAAACAATTATTACTTTGATCGCACAGAAAAATTATTAATTTGATAATCTATTAATATAAATAATAGGAGCATCCATTGCTACTCTTATATCTATATTGTCACTTTTATTTAATTTCTTTAAACTCTTCTTTCGCATTCTTAGACAAACTAATTATTTATATTATCACTCTTGATTTTATCTAATTTTCTTATTATTAATTTAATGATTAAATAGTTTTAAAAAATTATCAGAATATCGTAACTTAATGTGTTAAGTTATCAAGAGTTATTCTCTTAAATTTAAAATTTCCTATGCTAATGGAAATTGACTGAACTTATTTCCTTTCCTGTGAGTTTTTAGTTTTTACGTAACAAACAGTATTTGGCCTTAAGCACGTCTATGTATTTATCTTTTTCATCTTTCTCTTAAGATATTTAGTGGCAATGACTCTATTGTCTTTATATTTTCTAAGCATTTCATAACTCTAAATAATTAAAATTAAATTACTTAACTATTTTAATATTTCTTTTCATAAGTTATGCAATTTCAGTTATTATATCTACCGATAGAAACGATTGCGCTAAAGGTCATAATTAAAGAAGTCATGTAAAGAATTCAATTCAACCTCTAAATTATCTTTACAATCACGATAATGAATTTAAGCCATACTTGTATACTCTTTCTCAGTTTGATTTTTTATCATTATATGAAAAGCTGAACCTAATATATTTTATAAAAAAGAAAAGAAGCATGAGATGAAAAGCTATTCACAAAAACGATGATCTACAAACACTACAGGTTTCTTTAAATAATTAATCATTCAACTAATGGTAAGGAATTTAAATAAAAATAGAATTGACAAACTGACAATTTTGACTAAAAATTTAAAAAATTATAGTTTTAAAAAATTAAGTTGAAATTAGTTAAATAAGAATGACAAAAGACGTTTCCTAAAATAATAAGAGATGATTAAGAGTCTTGCTTCAAATGATAGCAAGTGGTTTTGAAAACTACTTTATATAATAATCCCGTGATAATAATAAAAAATTACATGGAAAATAAATAAATAAAAACTGAAACAAAAATGAAGAGGAAAACGCAAAGATACGAGGCACAGACATAACAACAACATAAACATCGGCTAACTGCTAGTTTTACTTTGGTTTGAAGACAGTGTACTCTGAATATTTTGTCTCCCCCTCTCTCTCTAGCTATTCAAAATGTCTGCTGAGGATGGGGCCCATGCTATAACTCGAGAGCTTTCCCCACAAATAATAGCCGTTGCAAGAAAAAGAAGCGAACGAAGTTCCGCCACGTATAAAAGATGTAGCAAAGGTCTTGACGCGTAACCCAAGGTGGTGCTTCGCTTTGACTAAACTGCCATCCTCCGCCTATGCAATGCAGCACGCTATCTTGCGCCCTGGGAACACTGTTATGTTTTCTTCAGTGACACTCATGGCCCCACATCGTTGACTTTTGTTGTTAACATAGCACTAACACAGCCTTTGCTTTTGTTGCAAAGTGGATAACGACCATTGATTATCTCATGTGATTGTGTATGTGTCCAATGTCCTATGAATTTGTACAGTACAAGATGTTTGGTTAGCCCAATTTTGCACTAACTCATCTTAGTGAATGCTCCCCCATGTGTTGTATGGACGTGAGGGATCAGGGAGGTACGAAAGTGAAAATTGAGTTTAATATTTATTTGGATGATTTTTAATGAAGAAAAAAATATATTTTTTTTAAAGTTTAAAAATTATTTTCACTCAAATTAAGAGTAAGAAAGGAGAAAATATATAATTTTAATTAACTATGTATTAAATTACATATATATCTTATGTTTATATTACTTGTTAATAATATAAGGATTATATTAAAATTTTAATTATAATACTTATTATTTTTCTTTATTTAAATTTTAGTTTTCAAATAAAGAGAAAAGGCTTCTTCTAATTTTTTTACTTAAACATTAAAATAAGATGGAAAAAATCTCCATTCATTCCTTCTCTTACTTTTTTTTTGTTTTTGTTTTTTTTCTTCTCCCAAACATAACAATACTCTCTCTCTCTCCTTTGTCTTTTTTATTTTATTTTATTATCTAATCTAATTTAGAATCAAGATTGATTACTATATTAAGCCCTCCGATACCGAAACATGTAGAGCACTTATTATCCAAGCAAGTTAATATTTTGATTTCTGTTTTATCTAAATTTGATTAATTAAAGTAAAAGAGGCAAGCTCCATTCCGTTAATTAGGGCTGAAACTATAATACAAAGATTGAAAGGCAATTCTTTTTTATATAAAAAAAAGTGGGCTGCCAAACTTGTATGCTTAATGCTTTCCTTCTTCTATATGTAGGGAATCGAATTGAGCATTTCTATCTCAACTTGCATCTATTCTATAATTTTCATTTTCCCCATGTAATATGATGTAAACCCATTATTATGTGACGCTGCAAAATAGGAAATTGTCCCTTAGACGACGTAGGTCTTGTACTATAGAGACGACGAGCATGTCTTCAGCTTCAACACAAGTAAGGAAGGAATGAATCAGTCGCAATAGAAAACTGAATTTTGCTTCCATTTGGAAGGCTTTTGATATATATCACGATATCTCTTCAATTAAAATTTGAGAGGCTAATTTTATGGTTAAATGTGTAAAGTGAGAATCTCTTATAATTATGTATTTTTTCATATACACCACACTAAGAATTGAATTTGAAATAAGATGCTTAAAGTGATGGAATCCTTTTCATTCAAATTAATACAAATTGATATATATATATATGTGTGTGTGTGTATATATATATACATGTATATATATATATACACACACACACATATATATATATAATGTGTATGTGAGGATATATTTTAACTTTTCTATCACTCAATTAGATGTTAACAATTATGTATTTATCCTTTAAGAAGCCTTAAATTAGAGACTCTCTCTCTCTCTCTATATATATATATATGTATGGGAGATGGATCAACTTACACCAGTGTAAGACTTGATCCACTTACACAACTCAATAATTTTTTATTGAGTATACTTTTTATCGATTCGGCAGTTAAATTATAATTATCTATCATGTTAATAATTTGTGTCAAATTTTTTTAAAAAAAATTGAATATCAATAAAAATATAATCAAATAATTCATATTACGTTTAATTCATATTTCATATATTTTAATAATTTATATTACGTTAATTTTGATTAGAGGTGTCAATTCGGGTTTGCTCGGCAATGATCAAGCTTATTTCAAGTCGGTCCGGGCCAACCCACAATAGGTGCGAGCAAGCAAATAGCTAGCCCAACCCAACCATGCAGGTTGGGCTGAGCTGGCCCATGAGTTGAATTTTTTTTTGTATTTCTTTACTTTTTTAGTATCTATAATAATAAATTATTGATAAATTAAACTTCTACATCAATCAAAACTCACAAAAATCATATATGCAAATTAGATACAAGTATAACAGATTATATTAAGTGTCATCAACATAAACAATGAAGATTTACTACATTGTTTTCAACATAAATGATTTGAGATATATCTATGAGGCATTGCTTGAACCATAAATTAATCAATTTAATGAACTAACACAAATTAACATCATATTTCAAATAGAGAAAAAAGAAAGGCTTAGATTTATTTACTAAATTTGATTCTTTTTTTAAATCTAAATAAAACTAGTTAAGTAAATATATGAATAAAAAATAAAAAAATTTAAATATATAACAAAAAAATAACATTTCATATAGTCAGGTCAATGGTCAGTCAGGTAGAACTTTATTTTCGGGTTAAATTTGGGCCACCCATAGTTGGTTCGAGCTGAGATTTCCTCAGCTCAGCCCACACTTTTTATCAGGCTATTTGGGCCGACCCATTTTGATATCTCTAATTTTGATGTCTATCAATGAGTTACAAAATAATTTCAGATTAATATAAAAATTTATAGGTATAATTTATATGATAAAAACTTTCAATCTAACAGTAAATTTTGTAAGAAAGTTACCCAATAAAAAAATATTAAGTTGTGTAATAATGATCAAGTCTTATACAGATATAAATTGATTCCTCTCTCTATATATATATATATATATATATATATATATATATATATATATATATATATATAGGCACACACATACATTGAGAGTTTTAAAGGGTTTGTTATAACACCTTGACATTTTCTGTCTTTTATTTTTTTAAAATCAGATAAAGAAAATATTTAAAATTAAAATGAAAAATTTCTTCCCCTTTTTTTTTCTTTCATGTGGTGACGGACATTTTAGAAAAAAAATGATCTGCATTTCTAATGACTTTGAAACACATAGCAATACTGATAATTTGTGACAATCCATGATTTAAATCATTTTAACTCTAATTCAATAGACAATTAATAATCTAAAATAACTTTGGCCACAGGTTCATAGTCATTTTTGTTAGAGACCAACTCTTTCAAAAATTGAAGTTATTATGTAAAATTATTTGGATAATTTTATATCTCTAACATACTCATTTTACACTATAGCCCTTCAAATACTTGATACAGTTAGAAGGGATCATAAAAATAAATTAGTTGAAAATTTGGGATACAAATAATTTTATTTAGTTAATACAGGACGAATAGTAAATAATAAAAAATGAGATGTATTTAATTTATTCACCCTATTTAGCAAGTACTAAAATATGGATATCAAAATATTTACATCCTATTTTATTTTCTCTTTATTTTTCAACTTCTTCCGATGTACAATGAAAAGTGGATTCATAGACTAAACTCAGATTGACTACAGAAAAAATAAATAAAAGGGGAAGGAATAAAAACGACAACAACAGCATACAGAAGTCTTTTGAATCGGCCAAAGATAAAATTCGATATATAAAATCCAAAAGGAAACTCTACTCTAAAAGCTACAGTAATGAAAGATTGAAATCTTTTGATAGTTCACTATATGTTCAACGAAAAAATCTTTTTATTTTTCACGTTCAGGCAATGCTGTATTCAGAGCTATTCATCCATTGTTCAACTTCTTCCATAGGTGGCAGGCATATTCTCATTTTGGCTTTCTTTTTATTTTTTGTGGTCAAAAGTGGCATATTCTTAATCAGCATCCTTTTCAAAATAAATTAGCATCTCTCACATTCCTTGAACTAATTCATAATTAGCATCCTCTCAGACTTTTCCCCTCTGCTCATATAAATATATATATATATATATATATATATATAATATACCGTAATAAGGAATCCTAAAAGCCTTGATTCTTAATTCCTTCTGATCATTGCGTTCCTGAATCAAGGAACTAACTCGCACATTCACACTCACATGTCACAGAAGTGAGAGTCTTACTCTTACGGCAAGCAGACACCTTATGCCCCTTTGGACAGAGATGCAAATGGTGCGTGATACTGAGCTACAAGAGTTCCGTTGGAGACCAGGACCCCACTGACATAGCTACAAACCAAAATAAAATTAAAGCAAAACGATGCACTTTGCCCCTGGCACATTTCCCACCAAAAAACATTCTGCCCATCTGTTTCCTTTATTTGATTGAAGAATATTTTCCAAATTGCCTCTGTTTCTTTACCACCTTTCATGGGAGAGGATAAAAGGGGGCAGGTTTACCAGCTTTTGTTCATGGCACATGGATTTAACGCTTTAACTTTTTAATGGGCCAATAAAGCGGACAAAAGCAACGAGGCCACCTAGGGATCTGGTGAAACAGGTTTAGGACTATTCAAGTACGGCCATGATTGGAACCTGAAATTGTGGTAAGAATGTAAGATAATTTATGTATATGATTCTAGGATTCACTGATAGAGTGAAGAAGACCTTACACTCAAATTCCTCAATTAAATTTGTGTTTCACGAATTGATTCACCGAAATCTATTTGAAGTTTCAACAGCAGAACTACGTAGTACATTTTGATATGCCATCAAGGAAATTTGTTGCTCACTCTATTTTGGTTTTACATGTAGCATGTTTGAATTAGACTTTAAAATCTCTCAAATTATGGTTTGAATAAAAACTTACCTCTTATTGTTTTTGCCTTAACCATAATTTTGATGTTTTAAACTCCAATCCAAATATGTACATAAAACTGACATGCATGCTATTAGAAAGTGTCATTATTGCTTAGCCATCCCTCTCCCGGATTCCAACATTGTCAACAAAGAAAATTTCATCATATTTACAACACAAATGTGTCAATTAATAATTAATTAAGACATCTAGTAGTTACTCGTGAAAGCGGCTTTTTTATATAAATATATCTAAAAAAAATTATATACTATTTTATTACACTTCAAAAATTATGTATCAAAATATTCTTTTTTTTCTCATATTGGGAAGTCGGTTTGGCTCAAACCAACTTCCTAACGTGTTTTTTTTAAAAACAAAAACCTGTTGAGATTCTCAACATTGAAATTCAAATTTTTTTTAACATCCCGTTGAGAAGTCGATTTCTCCTAAACCGACTTCTCAACAGGTTTTAAATTTAAAAAAAAGCATGTTGATAAGTCGGTTTAAGCCAAACCGACTTCCCAACATGAAAAAAATAGAGTATTTTGGTACATAATTTTTGAAGTGTGGTAAAATGATAAATAAATTTTTTTTAGGTATATTAATATAAAAAAGTCCCTGAAAGCGCTTGAAATAGACCAAAAAGACTAAAAACTTGTATAAATCAAGGTGGGTCTATTTGTAGTCAGGTTCATCTTGAAGCCCACGATAAGATGAGTGCTCAAGTTAAGTTCAGGAACAAAGAAGAACCTGCTTGCCCAAAAAATGTTAGTTCAAACCCTGATTAGGCGTCTCAGAAAGAACATCACAGTCAGTAGAATGCCAAAAATCCACTCCTTTTTACCGCCATATTGGGAGCCATTTACAAAAAAAATAAAGGGGGAGAAACAAGAAAAAACAGAGAAGGGCAATCCCTATGTTCCTCAACCCAGCCACCCTTGTTTGTAGGGAAGTAGAAGATGTTGGTTTTAGGTAGCATCATTGCATTTACTACACAACCAATGGTAAAGATAATATTTAATAACAATAGCATGTGTATAGGTAATGCCAATGGTAAGTGAATAATTTTGTTGTAGGCAAAATCGTACCCTAGATTAAAAATTGAGAAAGAAGTTCAATATCCAAACCCTTCAACAAAAAATATCTGTAAATGCAATCAAGGAATTGCAGTAAGAGCTTGGAAAGGGGTAAAAAAATCTATTCGAATCATTCACGACCTAAGATTCATCAAGACCATTTTGACTATCAGACAGAGCTGTCACTGCTTCCTTCCTCTTCCTCTTGGTCGTTTTTGCATCCATTTGTTTTTTTCCAGTGACTTCTGATAGATCCACTGCATCAGTAGGGTTTTTTTTTATAATTATTTTATAAAAGAGTGAGAAATCATTCTTTGTCAGCATGATAAAAGGAAGGAAAAAATCCTAAATGTTTCAACGTATAGGATGGAATTGTTATAACATTTCAGCCTGGTACAAGAAGCACTAGTTTACAATCACAAAAGTTGGCCAGCTAACATGCTGTCAACTCCATGTCCGGTGCTACCTTTTGAGGAACATGTAGGTATTGTTTAGATGTAAGACTTTGGAGATGAAAGAAAAGAATAAGTAATTTTTTATTTTAAATTTACATTCTCTTTATTTGATAATTTTTTAAAATAAGAGAAATGAAATGAAAAATTATCATATAACTTTTTAATTATGTTTTTTTTTTATAAATATTTTATAATTTTTTCAATTTAAAAATAAAAGATTACCTATTTTCTCTCAAACCCTTCCTTATGCGCATCCCAAGCTGACTGACATGTTTAACATCAGTTATGCTATTCATACATACCTCTTTATACAGAATTTAATACAAAGTGATGTGTCATATTGAGATAAGGTTAATGTAACAACTTTGGATATGTAGGTCCTAATTTCAAATACAAGAATCATGGGTGATTGGTTAGTGTAATGTAGGTCCTTCATTCCACATCATTCTGTATTTAATTCTGCATAAAAAATCTGCATGTTAGCATTTTTCACTTAAAATATACAACAATAATAACAACAACAACAAAAGTCTTTTATCACTAGATGGGGTCGGCTACATTGATCAAACAACGTCATTGTGCTTTGTCATAGACCATACTTTCAGATAAAATATACTCACCTTTAAATTTTGAAATAAAAATTAAGGTTCTACAAATATGTACACAAATTTGTTCTGATTAACGAAGAGCACAACGTAACACATACCTTCTGGTCCCCGAGCCATCAAAGTAAAGAGTATATTATTAAGTTTTTCCATCTTCTTAGCTTCTTGTGCTTGGTCTGTCTTATACTTCAAACACCGGTCAAAAACAGTAACAATCAACTTTATGAAAATATATGTGACTTGAGACTGCAAGGGGCAGCATAGAAGAGACATTTTGGTTCAAGTGCAAGGAATATGGTTATGGCACATCGCTGCATCCATGGGCTTCATACAAGTGACAAGAACAATATTCTATTCATTTAAATGGCTCAGCAAAAAGTGGAGGCATGACAAAAGTCATTGATGCAAGGAGTCACATTTTGCTTAAATAATATTTCCTCCTATAGCAAAAAGTTTGAAATGTGTACTTTTAATGACCATCTATGAGAATTCTCAATTTGGCAAAGATAGTTTCCTCTGGCATCTCAACAGAAAGGAACATGCCAGCAGTCAGCACCACCAATAATGGACAACTTGTCGTCCATCACCCCCTTCCCAAAGCCAAAAGGAATATAGATATTATAGTGCACAGTAAATCAGTGCCACTGAATTAGTTCCTTCACTAGTGGAGATTCCTAGAGATAGCATCATCCTTAGTATTAGGGATAACATGACATATAAATCTTTAGTTGTAATGGGGTAACCAAAAACCTTGCATGTCTTCAATATATTAGTCAAATGAAAAAACAAAAACAGAAAGATGCATCAAAGGAATAACTAATGACAATATTCTCTTGCTTTTGGGTTTAATAAGTTTTCATTATCCCTCGGGGGGAAGCCTTGCAAACAGAACCGTAACACACATGCACTCAACTCATAAATATGTATTTTTGTAAGAAAAACACAAGTCATAACTATAACAGATTCCTACACACAGAAGCAACTTTAAAGCACATTTATGATCTATATCCCATTGCCATGACGCCCATAATTTTGAAATTGTTACTCATGAGTGTTAAATGGACTGATGATAGGACGAAGCAAAATCCATGGAAACTACTTTTAAGTTAAACTATTTAACAATTTTCAACAACCTCATGACCCTTATAAGACGCAACCTTGAACATTGAGTTTTAACTTGTATGTATTTAATAGAGCTGGATCAAGAATTACAAGAAAATGAACAGAAACAGAGTATTTTTATTCTTCTTCACTGTTTCTGATATCAATATGATAGCAGAACAGATGGGATAAATGTATATACAAAAGAATGATGAATTTACCCAAAAGAATCCCACAGGACTTTTGAGAGGTCCTGAATCTTTCCCTTCCATGATTTCTTCTCATAACCCAATACCCCCTAAGTTGGTTCAGCCAACTATTTATAAGACTTCTCCTTTTTCTAATCTAGTTTGATTAAGTCAACTATTGATAGAGCTTTAATCCTCTGTTTCTCTCCTATTCTTCCTAACATACACCCTTTTTATTAGAGGGTACCTAACAGTATTCTAAAAGACCAACAATGGCTTCCACATTTTGCTTTCTGTATATTGCATGCAATTGTGTAATATCTCTGAAGTGAAAAATAAAATAAAATAAAAAAATCAGCTATGCCTATCATTTGTATGTGGCAAGACTAGCATTCTGAAAAAGTTTAAAATTTTCACGCCTCCCTAATAAGGATTACTTCACCAAGGACAAAGTCAAAATATTCCACAAGGACGCATGTTGTTTCACAATTTGATAATATCTTGTGTAATTTAACCGGTGCGCAAAACAACTTGCACAAGGATGTTGGGACAATATCAATCAACAATGACTTCCCAGCAATAATTTTTCGTATGTAGAGTATATATGATAAATACAGATGGTACAAGTCCTCTGCTGCAGTATGTGCCACTTGAACTGCTAAAAAAGACGAAAGTTATATCTTAAGCAGAAAGGAACATTCACTAATAAAGAAAAGGAATGTAATTGTAGAACTATGAACAATGATGGCATGTACAAAATTTAACAAATGTTATATAATTTGAAATCCATTTATTAGCTCAATGCAAAAAAATTAAAAAACTGAGGGGTATCCTAAACACGTTGATGGGTATCCTAAACTCAATTTGATTTGCAAAACAAGTGGTAAGGAAACTAGGGCTCTGTTCAACAACATCGCAGAGAGCATTTAAATATGGAATATTTGAACCAGTTCCGTATTGCTCTATCTTGACCCTTAAATTCCATCACATTCCACAGGAGAAGCTACATTCTAGGATTCATTTGTTTCGCTTTCGATATTTTAACAACTGCTTGCACTTCCCTAATTACTGAGTGAGTCTACAAGACAATGGCATTCACCCCTTAAAAGAAAGAAATAAATAAAAAGGGCAGAAGTTATCTATGATTAAAAACTAAAAATAAGAATTAGTACCTCTCGATTATCGGTCACCTTGAGTACCAATGTGCCATCACAATGCCTGTACTTCGTGACATACCGTGTCTATATTCCGAATTCAATCCAAAAATTATTTTTAGAAAAAAGAGAGAGATTAATATCACAAAAGAAAGGATAAACAAATTAGAGTACATGGAAGTGGAACATAGAATACAAGAAATTTAATGTATTAATATTGCTTTTGATTTATTTTCTCGGCAACCAAACAGAAATTAAAGGACATAGTATGGTATAGTATGTAAAAAAGAAAAAGAAATTAAAAAAAAAAGTTACAGATTAAGGGTTGGCGGGGAACAACTGAAGGGATCTCTCGACAAACTCGTCCCAGGAAGTTATGTAAACCATTACAGTTACAGTTACAATTACCGCCACCGCCACCGCCACCGCCACCGCCACCGCGCGCACACAAACAGAGACGAGATGAAGCAAAGACCATTGTTATATATGAATCTTGGAGCTGTCAATATTGGCCCATCAAACTACATATACCCCACCTTTTTTTTTTGGTAATATATACTCCACCTTTTTAACAGCCCATTTAGGAATAGAACTTTTGGGCTCCAACCACATGCAGTTTCAATATAAGTTCCGTTTCTTCATAAATTTTTTTGATATGTTTTAACACCACACGAAGTTTCAACAGGATGGTCTATAACCTAAGTACCAGAATTAGTCAAAGCTCTTCAAAAACACTTGTGATGGTGGAATATTAGAAATTGACAATCCACATCTCATTAGAAAAAGTAATGGCATAATAGAGGAATGGGCTACCACTCTTAAGTATGTTTTGATAACCAAAAATAAAAATAAAAATAAAAATTCTTCAGTAAATCATATGGAGACCTTTCAAGGTGTATTAGAAATGGATCACATAATGGGACCAGCCCTAGCAAAATGTTTGGCTTGAGTAAGAAAGAATTCATGAAAAAGATGTTCTTTCATAAATAATGCATTGTGATAAGCCACTGTGCTAAATATTTTATAACGAGTTCGGCACGAGTTTTATTATTATACTTAAGGCCAATTCTACAATACACTATAAAATTATAGTGTATAAATACATTATCTAAAATTTACCACTGATTTTTTATATGACCACATGTACGTTTAAGATTATTCTAATCCAATAAAATAAAGTTATTTTTATATTTTTACTTGAATTTTTATTTATTTATATTTTGTTCTCAAAAAAAGAATAAATTAAAATCAAGACAACCTTATCCTTTAATACTCGACAACAGCTGTTACCAATGCAAATTGTCTTTTTTCTCCATGGGCTGAAGGTTCACATCTAGGCTCACATGGTTACATGGACAAGGAGGTGGCAAGTCGTGTTCGTTGATCTTGAAATGCTGGGTAGTAGGGTGTTGAGGTGCGTTGTGATCTTATGGATGAGTCACAACAGTAATTTGCAAAGACTAAGTTGCTTATGGTCTTGTGGCTCTTGACATGGGAGTTGCTCACTTATGGTGCGAAAGAACATATTTGTATGTGTTCATGGTACTCGCCTAGAAGAACTTGACGTGGGTGAAGTTAGGCGTTATAGCTAGGGAGATTTTTTGTTTGGAGAGAGCTTGACATGGGGAATTGCTCAGTTCTAAAGGAGAAGAAACATGAGTTGGTTGTTTCATGGTGGTTTGCCCTTATGGCTTTCAAATACATGTGTCTTTAGACTGAGTATTGGTAATGGAGAGCGACAAAGAGGCAGTTTCCATTCTTAACAGTTCTTAGTATGTTGAGGGCGATTTTATTTCTGGAGATAAAGTACAATTAAATTAAAAAGAATAGATAAAATTTAAAATTATTTAGATTGTGATAATTTTAACCGTACATGTGTCCATATAAAAAAATCAATGGTAAAACTTGAATAGTGTATCTATAAACTATAAATTCATGGTGTATTGTAGAAATGGCCTATACTTAAATTATTACAATTACAATACCTGAACTACCCACCCAAGCATGATCCTTCATAGTGATGTACCCGATCCGGAACAACTCAACCCGATGGATCAGAGTTATCATGATCCGAAAAGTCCATCGGGTTTCCGGGTCTCTATATGACCCGGTTAGTTCACGTTTTCTGCGGATCAGCTTTCATTTCACGAAGCTTCTGCAACGGACATAAGCGTGGAAGATCTGAGCTGCACCCTAGGTCGATTCAGAGAGGGATTCGGAGCTCGTTCGAGGAGGCGTAATTTGCTGTATTCGAAACTTCGTTCGCTGGATTTGAAATTTTGAAGCTCGTTTAGAGTACCGGACTTTGCCCAATCTGCCCCTTGCTTGAGAACTTGTTCCGGGCGAGGATCAGCCTCTGCAACTACTTGCTTGAGAGGTACCCACTATGATTCATTCTTGGTTTTGGATTGTACATTTTTTCATTTCGAAGTTTTTACCATTCTAAAAGAGGATTCTGATGTGGGTTTATTTTCCTCTCTGATTCTTGGGTTATCCTTTGTTTATGGGGTCAGGTGTAGTTGGTTTTGCTTTGTTGTGCTTCTCTCCTGAAATGCTTCTGTCCTTTATGCATTCTGTGGTCTGCTGTTATTGGGGTTTTCAGCTTTAAAGACTCGTTTTGTTTTGTTTTGTTTTTTTATGCAAAACCTGTTCTGCTTTTAACTAAATGCTGGAGCAGTTAACTGGTAACTACTTTATCATTAGTAAAATGGGACTAGTTTGTTTGGCTTCTCTACATTCCAACAGTCTTGATGATGTGATATTCCAATTTGTCTTGTTTCTGTGATCTATTACCCATTCAAGTCAATAACAATACTCTTTTTCTTGTCTACACTAGATTGTCAAAAGAAACCCTGTATTCATAACAAACTACATAGACGGACTTATATAAAGTATATTCCAATAGCCCCTTAAGTAGAAGATGTCCAGGAAACCTTTCCATGTCATATTATCCATGATTTGTAACCTTCCAGGCTCCAGCTATCAAGGAAGAGTTTTTCAAACCAATCTCATGGAATAATAAATTTTGAAACCACAGTTTACCCAAGGGTATTTCCCATTTGACCTCAAACATCTGTCAACTACTTCCCTATATGGCACCCTTCAGAAAATATTCTAGAACTGAGAGACGCAGCTCCTCTTTCACCTAGCCATATCAAATTTCCTAGTTTTTTTCTTTATGGTGTTAATCAACACCTAGCTTTTATTATAGTTTTTCTAGCCCACTTCTGCCTTGCATCATGATTTTTCTAAATTTCCTAAGAGAATGAACTGAAAGAAACAAATCCTTAGCTAAAATTAGCACTTCCATGTTTTGTGCATAACAAGATAATAAGAGTATGTTGAAAAATGGATTCCATTGAGCAGTAGTTTTATACTCAGCAGTCAGCACTATTAATGAAGGTGATAGTTGAGTCACAATAATCAATAATCCTAGTATAGGATGTCTTAGAATATAAAAATATTTTTCTAGCAGATAATACACACTAAGCATCTGTGTATGACTTGAATCTGAGCTTGTTTTTGGGATCCTTAACTGTATATGACTTACAAGACATGCACACTTCTATGTGGATGAACCCTGAACCATTCTAATTGACTGTTTTGTTGGTCACAGTTTCAATTGGTAACCTTGTTATTTTTGTCTGTCCTTGGATCTCGAGTAATTTAGTTTTGTACTTCTGATTGTGTCTTACTTTCTTCTTCCTAGAACCTGGACCTCAAAGAGAAGGAGTTATCTGATGAGCAAAAGCTCTGGTGGCCACATTGGGGCTTATGCTGTGGTCAGGTATAATGATGTTGTACTCATAAAAAAATTCTGGATTCATTTGCTTGCTCACTGTGCCTGCTTCTTTGTCTGGGAACCTATATTATTAATTAATTCATGTCTGTGGAGTTGCCTTGTATAGCATTTGTATAGCAATTAATTAATCTCTACAAATTTTTTCTCTTTTGATAAATAACAGCTCTTAGGCCACAAAAGGGTGGTTACTCCTCTCCAATCTCCTATATAACTCCTCTATCATTCTGGATCTAGCTAACTATTCTATTTAGAGTTCAACCTAGATCTTTCCTGCCAATAGGGAGCCAGTAATCATATAGTAAAAGGTCCTTGGTGTCACAGAAACCAGAACTTATTCAGTTTCATCTCTGTAAAATGGGCAGTAATTTTATATATTCAACAATTGAAGCACTTTAGCTAAAGGTTTGCCTCCTCAGCAGCTTCTTGATGATTTTTTGTTGTTTTCTTTCAGAAGGAAAAAGATAATAAATTAAAGCATTCTAGTCACTTAGTGGGTTGGCCATGAATAGCTACTTATTTGGTGCTAGCGACAGAATATAAAGTTTTCTAATGGATAGGAAGTTCTGAACTTTTCACATTTCTGGGTGGCTTCATCACTTGGTTATAATTAGGGTTGGGGGTTAACACACAGGATACACACACAAAAGATTCAAGGGAGGAAAAAAAAACAATAGTTAGATACCCTTGCCCTCTCTGTCAATTCTTAGTTGAAAAATTCTGTGACTAAGCTATTAGTATGTAATAGACTAGGGAGCTCTCATTATTGTAGTTGGAGATTTCTCATGGCTAGAGCTAGATAGAAGTGTCATTGGAATGAGACATAGATACACTTCTTATTGTGTTTTAATACTATTCATTTCCGTTATTGAACAGTCTTTTTTAGGTAATGATCATGAACCTTGGCAGTTGTCATCTGCTTCTCATCTTAAGCATATCATTTTCTGGTATGCTTGCAGAATAACTCGTTTAGATACTTAAATCTATTTCTTTTTATTTTTATATTCATTTCTTTTTTTCTTTCAATTTATTCCGACCATCTAAGAGGATAATTATAAAATCCATGCTTTGTTGCAAAGGCCTTTTTGTGTTACTAGGGAGGAGAGATTGCTATACAAATGCATTGAAACGTGAATAGATTGAATGGGAGTGGTGTGGTACTCAATGGATCAATTTATTTTAGTCAAGTAAAATAAGATGAGCCTTAATAGCACTCACAGATAAGAAAGAAAGGCCTTCTCAGGTATTTCATTTCTTTGGGAGTTTATAGCAGAGTATGTGATAAGGAACATTACACCCCAAAGCCCCATTTATTTGGTGCAAACTTTTCTTCTGCAGAATTATGCAGTTCTGTATTATGTAAGCAGAAAATGAAATATTCTTATGCTTAATTCACAGGATTACGTTCCCTGTCATGAAAGTGTTGCTTCCAAGTTGAGGTGGCAGATGGAACAGCAGCTTGCTTAAAATTTTGGAGGTAGAAGAAGCTATTTTTGAATATCACTTAAAATATGTTTTCAAGTGTCCGACTCTGCCCCTTTTTTTCTCTCATTTCTCTTGGATTCTTGAAAGGTACCCTGAATAGTAAATTAATGGGTGGGCATTGCTTGCAGCAATTTATTTAATGAAAGATTTAGTACTATTTATTTATATAAGAAAAGGATGGAGACAAAAAAAATATTCCTTGGCATCATCCTTAAGGCTTTCATGTAAAAAAAACAAAAAACAAAAATCAGGTCCAAGTATAAAATGAAAAACTGGATACAAGAAAACTTCACTATCATGTGAAGCGAACCCAAAAAAAAGAAGAGAAAAACGTTTGGATGCGGGTAAAACCGACCCATATAGATTCGGGCCAGATTCAGGACGGGCACCAGATCCAATGAATTTTCCTAAGTCGGATTGTTTTGGGCGGGCTTGATCCAGATCCACTAAATTGCCACTCCTACTCCTTCACTTAAACTACCCACCCACCCGTGTTGAATTGAATGGGTATTAAAAGATTTTTTAATTTCACCAAAAATAAAATAAAAAATCTGAATAATGTTTAAAAGCAAGGGATTATTAGCGAGCTCGAGTTGCAGGTTGCGCTTCTGAGGAGCAATTCAAGGGTTTCTTCACTTGCTACATGTTGTGGACCTAGGTTCATAGTGAATACGCCTTTGCTGCTGAGATTTTTAGTTTCAATGTTGTTGATTTTGATTGCAAAATGTGTTCACAGTTCTATCAAATTGGTTATAATAGGTTCAGTTTATTTGCAGCTTTTAGTTCTCTTGATCCCATTGAGTACGTATAACATGAGAAGAACAATAACAAAATTTTCACCTGTTTAGCTTTTAAATTTATCATATAAATTGTATATTGTTGGTAACAAGAGTCAAAGTGCTCTTATAAAGTCAGGGAAATTGATGGATAATTGGTATCTTCCAAGAGTCTGAGACTTAGTTACTGTAAAGAACTCCTTCTGCAATAGCTGCTTGTATTGTTAGGGTTTGGAATTGAATTGGGTATCTATTTTGTGTCTTGGTTTCATGTGTGATGCTTAGTTCAATGATCGTTGGTTCTCCTAAATGCTAATTGTTGTTTCTCATGACAATGACAATATAGTTTCAAGCTCTCTGCTTTGCGGAAGAATCAAGTTGTGAACCTCAATGGGGGATCAGGAGGAGGGCGGTGATAAGACAAGAAGAGTGGTTTTTGTGACTGTGGGCACGACTTGTTTTGATGCTCTTGTGAGGGCTGTGGATACATGGAATGTTAAACAAGAGTTGGTAGCAAAGGGGTATACCCACCTTCTCATTCAAATGGGTCGTGGATCCTATGTTCCTACAAAGGTAGTTTATAAAGTTATTGGTACCAGTTTTGAGTTCCTTTTTAGTTTTATTTATCGGTATAATTTGTAAATATTCAGTTTTACAGAGATTGAATTAGGCTTTGGGATTAGGGAGCTAGTCCCTAATTTTGGCTGGTCACAGGCTCCTAGACTGGGCTGTGACAATAATGTTATTAGAGCAAAGGTTATTAATTAGGCATGATTCCACGGCATAGGAAATGAGTTTGTAGAGAATAAGGTGACACGTTGGCAGAAATTGTAAATTAGGAAGAATTTCCTAGTGGACTAAGATTAATCAGTTTAGATATCAAACTGCATGTCCAGTTAGCATTTTAGAGACTGATACCGTCTCGAAAGATAGAAGGATATATGCTAGAAAGGTTCAAATAGAAGGAACAAATTTTTTAAGTGAACTATGGTAACAAAAGATACTAAGCGAAGATTTGATACTAGAATTGGTCTGAATGACTACTTTAGTGCGCAGTAATGATTGCTGTATTTGTAGAAGCATGATTTTAGATATCAGGCTGAGTAACAAGTGAATCCTTATAGGTTTTAAGTTGTCAAATTTTAATTATATTAAGAGTTTGGTAATATGAACATATTGATACTTAATGTTGAGTGAAATTGATGACATTTTATGAATGAAATTAGATGATAAGGAATTGAAATGGAGAATTCTCAATAATTTTGTGAAGTGATAGTTAACATTATTCTGTTTTGCCCTGAAGTTGTGAAATTATACGTAGGAAATACTTTAAGGTCTCCAGAATGTCTTGTTAGGATCTTGAACGTCTAACTAAAGTTTAGATATACACATTTGCGGCAGAATGACTTGAAGGAAAAATAAAACTAGGCTTTCAAATTTTGTGTTCGGGTACTGTAGCATCATAATGGTTCAGTGTGCAACTTGGGTATGTAGTGGTTGTGATTTAAGTCCAAGTATATACTTTGTGTTTAGAAGGTAATGATTCTTGTCTCAGATTTATTTTGGGGTTGACTCATTGATTTAGATTTTTCTAGCAGCCCAGGTACTTGAATAAATTATAAAATACAATTTTGCAAGTCTTAAAGAAAGGCTTGTTCATGATTTGATGGGTTCTCACTTGAGAGAGATATGATACGTTTGATATTATGGTAGCATAAAGTCTATTTTGGTTTTAGTTGATTAGTTTAATGAGATGACTCTGCCTCTATCCCTCTAACTTATTGGATTTTTGTAGTTAATAAATTTATGCAAGGGCTGATTCATATAATTATATAGATAAAATTCTGTTTTAAAGATTATGTAGTAAATCCTGTTTTGTTAATGGATGGTTATGAAATTTACAGGTTAGGAACTGGATGGTTATTAATACTGTTGGTATTTGAGCAGTTTTGATATTCCATTGTAAGAATGATAATGAATTTTGTAGTAGCTGGATAGTGGATTACTAATTTGTGATATAATCTTTCCTTTATGGCTTTTCCTTACAAATTTTGGTTTGAGAAGTTGAGTTGAGGTTCGAAGGACTATAGTGGAAGACGATAGTTATACAAAACCCAAATAAATTAAGTGGTTTTGTTTTGCCATTAGTTAGTGACCTGAAAGTTAGTACACAAGTTGACTAAAATGTCATTGATGAAGTCATCTACTACTGCACATTTTGAGAATAAGTTAGAATTACTTGGGAGTTTGGACTATGTTCGAAGAAAGGTGAATAGAAATATGAATGGAATTGAATGTTTTGAATTTTCATGGTAAAAGTACTGTCCTGTTTGATGTCTTTGACGTAAATATTGATCTGTGGTGATTTGGTTATCAAAGTGTACTACTATGAGATAGAATTAGAATTGAATTTGGTTAATTAGTAAAATTTTCAATTCATATCACTTCTAGTCATACAAGAAGATAAGGCAGAAGAAATATGAGAAGAAAAGGGAAGGGTCCTCGCCTAAACAGGGAAAGAATTGTTCTCTTTTCAGATTTCAAAGAATTTGAGGGCGAATTCTTTTAAGGGTAGGAGAATGTGATACCCCTCTGAAAATGTGTATTGGTAAAAATGTAGGGCTTATTGATTATGATGAACAAATTTGGGGTTTAAGTGTTAATGAGTGGGATTTTTTTCCCATAAGATGTGGCAGTGGCTAAATTTTCTTGGTATTTCAATTTTATGGCTCCAAAACAAGTACTTGGCTACAATTAAAATTGATTTAAAGGTCCTTAATGCTGAAAAGTTGTGTGATGTTAATGAGTAGAGGATTTGTCGAATGGGCTTCTCAGTTAACAAGGAATGACTACTGTAAAAGGAAAAAGAAAAAGAAACAAGTTGCATGGTTGCATGGAGTTGAAGTAAAGAGGAAAGGGAAGAAATTGCTTAAGGGGAGGTCGTGGACTCATGGGTGGTTGAAATTTGTCTCACGAAGCAAGGAAAGCTGCCACACTTCTTTTACTTTTTAATTCTCACATTTCAAGCCTCAACATGTGACCACCGACTAAGGCATTCTCCATTCTGCCATTTTCCAATATTTATTCATTATTTTAAAGACTTGGCTAATTGTAAGATTGGGGCCCATGGTTTTATGTTATTAAATGAGAATAAAACTCCTCACATGAGCTTCTTTCACTTGGAATGCACTAGTGATAAATCGAGAACATTCTGGTCCATTCCACTTCACTGCCTTTCTCTATTTCTCTCCTCCATTCCATAAACTCTCTTCTTGGTATTGGCTACTGCACTCTGTTCATACATCAAATGATAATTCCTTAATCACGTTTAAGCTATTTGTGAAAAAATTTGACCTTCCTTTCCCTCAACCTGAACCATTGCTTTGGAACCTAGCTAAATTTGGAGAAATGCTGCTGAGATTGGGAGCAGAACTAAGGGCATTTAAGCTCTTTGAAGCTTGAGTAAGATAAGAACAGAGTCTTTGCTATGAAATCTAAACCGTGGCTTCATAATTTTCATTTAGGTGAGTTCCATTTCCATTTTTTATGTGGCTTTTTAGTTTGAGCAACTTAAGGTAAAAGTTTAACTCATAGTGGAACTGAGATGCCAAAGTTAAGAAATCATTTGGTGATTATAAATATAGTTTTATGATAGAGTTAGGAATGGAAACCTGAATTCAACTATTCACCAAAACAGAACTGGAAATATAGCCAGTCTGTACTCACAATATGAAAATTCAATAACAAGAAACAGAGAAACTAATATGCAGAAAGCCAAAGATAACCAGGAGGAAACTCCCGTGCAAGCGGTAGCTTGCCCCAAGCAAAATATGCTGAGAAATTCTGAGATGAAAATTATTCCTCCTTTTCCCTACTCCTTCTCCTCTTATGCTGCCTCATCAGCACCTTTCTCACCTGTGCCAACCTCCCCACGATCTTCTCCAACAGAATTCCCTTCCACTACCTCCAACTGTTTCTCCATATGATTACCCAAATACCCCTTCCCTTTCCTCCTCCTAGTATATGCTAGCCACTGTTTTGGGCTATCCTCTATTGGACCTGGTGCAGCATCTCTAACATTTTAAACTAAAGTGATTATGGATTTATTGTTTGACAAAGTAGTTTGATGTTTTGCTTAAAAATAAAAAAGATGATAGTATCAACTGGAAAGTTTGGGGATTTAACTTGAGAAGAAACTAGGTTAGGTATATGTATGCTCAAGTTGCTAGAAAACAGAGGTCTTAGAAAATGGCTACTGTATTTTTTAGTTATTTGAAGGACCAAAATGAAAAAGTTTAGGTCTAAAATTTCAGTATGATATAGGTATGGATGTTATTATGTGTGTGTAAAATTTTAGAGCAATCCAAGTTCCCTACATACTTCAAATGCAATGGAAGTTGAAACTGTCCAGAAAATGTATTGAAGTTAAATTGTTCATAGTTAATGTATCATCTAAAGGTTTGAGTTATCCACAAGAGTAGAGTTATACTGCCATGAAGGAACTGTTTTAATTCAGTTTTCTTGAGAGAAAAATTCTGTTTGTGATTATTTAATTTCTGGCTGTACTAAATTACTGAATCATGTTGAAGGGACTCTGAAATCTGAAAAATTCTTCAAGTATTTTTCTGAAATCTGAAAAACTCATGAACAGAAAGGTATAATCGTGAATGTAGTTTTTTCTTTACATATATTCATACACTTGTTGCACTAAGGGGGTTGAAAGACAACCACCTGTGTTGAAATCCGTGGGTATAACCCCAGAAATTTTACAGACAATTCCAGGAAGTTGTTTCACGGGATGGAGAAATAAGGGCGGCATACTTGATGTGATGGCAGGATACATGTATAGAAATGTAGGGTTATATGCACAGATACATAGGGATACATGTATAGATACGGAGGGTTATACATGTACAGATAGGGAGGGTTATATAGACTTGCCTAGTTTGAATTATTTTTCCTTAAAAAATACACAATTTTATTACTTCAATCTATCTGTAGACAAAGTATCAAAATGTATATTTTTCTTTAGCAGATACTTCTCTTTTTACTGAGTTTCTTATTCTTATTAGTATCCATTTATTGTAGTCTGAAGGAGATGGTTCGTTGGTTGTAGACTACTTCACTTTTTCATCCAGTATTGCAGACCATCTCAGATCAGCTTCTCTTGTCATCAGCCACGCAGGTTTGCTTGTTGCAGCTTGTCTTTTGCATGCTTCTTCACTTATTATGTAATTATTATAGACATAGAATAATTCTCAAGTCTACACCAGTAATATATCTGTTACTTGGTCTTGGAGGCTTGTATTCTTGCCTCCCATCCATGAGGGAGTGTTAGCTATCATGATTCATGTCAATTGTCTTTGGTTATATTTGATGAACTTTTCCTTTAAAACAAACTTGGCTGAGAAAACTATTGGTTCAATGTAACTGAGTGCAATTGTGACTCACCGGTTCAAGGGAGCATAGAAAAAGAAAATGAGAAGCCGGTGAAAGCATGGGTTGTAGTTGAGGAAGATTTTTCAATCATGATCACATGAGAAAAATGGTAATATATTCTGCTATGAAATTCTCCAGAAATAACAGGAGCTTGTAAGGATTAAAATGAGGGTATGGTGTAATGTGTGATGACCAAAAATATATTATGATTTTACAGACTTAATAGCTTGGAATTGACTCATTGATAAGTTAAAGAGTTGAGCATAATTGGTATTATTTTTTCTTGTTTAAGAATCTATATAGAATTTGCTTTATCCTTCCTTCCCCTGTGCCAAAAAATGAAGGGTAAATGGTTGCTGAGTTGTCTTGTTGATAAAATCAACAGTATGAGTGGATGTGTTCCTATTGCTAAATGTGCTGCCCCTAGACCTTTCTGCATTAAGTCCTATCTGTGCTGAAAATCCTGCATCCTTTCATTGCCTTTCATCATGAGTTGACAACATTTTTATCTTTCCACTAGGCCTATATTATGATATATGTGAAAATGTTATCCAATATCTTCAATTACTATTTACCTGTACATTATTCAATATCATTATTTCCTTTCATTTGTTACAAGCTTTATAAAGCATGTTAGAAGTTTCAGAATGAATAAAGTCAATTTGTTGTATATTATTTAAAATGGATTTTATGAGATGAGGTTGGCGGGGAGGTTTATTCCATTACAAGCCAGGGAGAAAGCCTTGTTATTCCATTCACCAAATGCTCTTCGGTTATTTTGTTTATAAAATCGTGTGGGAAACTAAATTGAAAAGAAACACATGAATTTGCTGCTTCTTATGGGTAGCTGTATTTTGATTAAACTGTTGGTTTTTTGGGGGGCCAATCAAAAGGGAAAACGAATGTATGATAAAAGGAAAATTCACATGAACCCTGTTATTATTATTATTATTTGGGGCTAGAGGTATGTAATGGACTAATTGTAACTTCTGATTGTATGCAGGGTCAGGTAGCATATTTGAGACATTGCGGCTGGGTAAACCCTTAATTGTGGTTGTAAATGAAGATTTGATGGATAATCATCAAAGTGAGCTTGCAGAAGAACTTGCAGACAGAAAACATTTGTATTGTGCTAGTCCTCAAACACTCCTTCAAACAATAGCATATATGGATTTAAATTCGCTCATTCCTTACTCTTCAGGTGATGCTACTCCAGTGGCCAAGCATATAAACAGATTTCTGGGTTTTCCTGATGATTGATCCAAAGGCCTTTTTTTTTTTGTGTAAAATGTTTCTACGAGGGACGATAATTAATTTTGGTAATATTTGGGTGCCCTAGATATTTTAAGTGCCAATGCGGCGTTGGAGATCATATTCAGTTCGAGCAATATCTATATATGTTATAAAAGAGATTCATTCAAGTTCACTCATAGTAAATTTTTTTCTTCAAGCTTTTTATCCTCTCAAATAAATTTCAATCAAGCATAAATGAATTTTTTTTATGTATTTAACTTTTTATTTTCAGTTGAATGTCAATTCTTTTTTAATGGCTTTTAAAATTATTATTAGAAATTAAATTTTATAATTTTATAATTATAATTAGGGATAATAACTATGAACTCAAATTAAAATTTCAATTCTAATTGATTTGATTTTATTTAAATTTTGATAGTAGTGTATTAATTTCTCAATTATGTAGCTATTAAAGTAAATATAATTACATTTGAAATTTCTAACTCCTTGATTTTTATAAATATAGATAGGCATTTTAAAAAACCTTTATTATCAAATTGCTTTAGCTTTTCAAATTTTAAGTTTTTGTTTAATGGCTTATTTTTTTTTAGTCTGCTCTTAAATTTTTTGGAATTATGTAAAAATTTGTAGCTTATTAGTTTTTGTAAATGACTATGGTTTTTTTTAATGACCCGTACTAATGTCGCATGTAACTTATAGCAAGTTTTTTTCTTCTAAAATTTTTAACCCTTTATGTAGATGTAAATTATAAATGAGTTTTTTTTCTTTTGTTTTTTTATTTTTTTCACTTTGCATGTCAACTTCTTCATGATGACTCTTAATATTATTATTAGAAATTGAGTTTCATATGTTTTAAATTATAATAATGAATAATAATTATTAATTCAAATTTATATTTTAATTATAGTTGATTTGGCATCATTTAATTTTTACAATAATGGATTAATTTCTCAATCAAATAGCTATTAAAGTAAATATGAATACATGTGAAAATTTGTAGCTGTTTAATTTTTACAAATATAAGTATTTAATTAAATATTTATCATCAAATGGCTATAACTTTTCAAATTTCAAACTTTTGTTTAATGGCTCAATTTCATTAATTTGCTCCTAGTATTTTTGGATTTATTATGTAAAAAATGTGTAGCTCCTTGATCTTTGCAAGTATAGGTACTTAATCAAACATTTAATCAAATAAATTTACTATGTGATTATTCAATTTTAGATATATTTTAAACTAATTTATCATAATTGTTTAACAATATACAATTCTCATTTAATAAAAAAACTAGTATGTAATATATTTAATAAAGATTTTGGACTCAGCTCTTATAGGTAATTCCTGCACTTTCGTTTCCGATGTAGAAGCAATGCTGGTAGTTTTTCTCTTCTTTTTTTTCTTCTTATATTCAAAGTTTGGCTGGGCTTTTCATGGCAATTGTCATGTTAGGGATAAATAATTCATTACAGGGTACAGAAAGCAGCAGTAGAGGACGGGGGGATTGGGTTAAAAGAGACATTCTACTTTTTGAGAGGTTTTGGGCCTATAATCCGATCTCGACCCAGTTCATGATTCAACCCCAAGATTGCTTTGACCGATTCACAGGCACAGCTCGATGAGATATTTGTCCGAGTTGTCCGGAATAAAGCCCTCCTACCTCACAGGAGATTGCACTCCTCAACCCCATCATTGGGTATAACCTCGCCGCCCATAACTCTAAATAAGGGATATCACTCCCTTGGTAAAGGCAAGTAACACAATCACTTATCTTTTTTCAGACACTACTTGGGTGTCACAGTATCGTTGCAAGTCACACACTAACTTGGACGTCAGAATATCGTTGCAAGTACCCACACTGCTGTCATCTCCGCTGCTCCAGTAAAAGAGTATTCTGGTCAAATATTCCAGATCAGAACTGTCACTTAAGTTGTCATCCTCAAACTAAGCCGTGATGAAAATCTTGTCTAGAGAGGAGCAGGAAATATGAACTGCACGTTCAAATTCTGTGTTCTAATGTTAGGTATGAGTGAAAATAGACAACATATCAAATTAGGCATCATGTTTAGACTCATTGTTAGCTTTTTATTCATGTCTTCTTTACTCCCATTTTCAGTTCCGTATTAAACTTGGTTGGATAAAAAGCAATGTCAGAGCTATGGCAGATCATTATGTGAGACAACTTATAATTTAGAATTTGTAATTAAAATATTTGCATATCTGTCTGTTTTTTTCATCACATCAATTCGACATTACTCCTGTTTCTGCATAGAGATTGATTTATCAAAGAAATTCATATAATTCAATCACTACAATCGAAGTTCATTATTCAAATTAACTAGGAGGGAAGTTCTCGTCATAGTTATAAAAACCGGACCGGTAATTGACTCAGTTAGGGTACTGGATCAATGAGTTACTGGTTCAACTAATAGATTATTAGTCGAATCGCATAAAATTAAATAAACATTTAAATACATATATATATATATATAAATACACACTATATATGATGATATTTATCATTATAAATAATTAAAATATATTTATTTTGAGAAAAAATAAGACCTATAAAAAAAAGAGTTTAACTCTTAATTTATAAAAAAAAGCCTTAATATTTTTATTAAAATAATCATAACTTAGAAAATAAGTTTTTTTTTAAAAAAATTAAACTACCATGGTGTAGATCTCGAAAAATTATATGAAATGAACATATAATTAGTCTAAATCGGACAAACGAGTCAAAAGTTATGATTTTTCGAAGTTAAAATTTTTTTTTTTAATTTAGTGACCCGGCCAGTTCCGGTTCAACCAACCGGGTCATTGGTTTTCATCCAAAACTGGCCAGGTCGGACCGGGTTATACCGGTTCTAAAACATACCTGATCCAACTAGTCACCCAGACCGGTTATTTGGCCGGTTCACCGGTCCACTAGCCGATCCGATCCGATTTTTATAACATTGATTCTCGTGTTACAAATCACGTTAACAATCATTTAAGTGACAATTAGTCTCGTATTTAAAGAATGTGAAAACACTTCATTCTAAAAAAAAAAATCAACTAATAGGAGTTATAAAGAAGTTAAATCATATAAATAATTAAATCATATAAATAACCCAGGCCCACACAGAAAGTATTGATGTTTCATTAAATCTAGTAGTTGTGCATAAACATAATATTATGTCAAGGAAGAAGTGTGGTGATTAAGAATGTATGTTTCTTATATTAGTTAGTAGTTACTTGGGTTCAAACCTTGGGCTACATTTGAGAAAATTAATTTCTTTAAATATATTATATCAGTATGAAGGAGCTTTTAAAATAAAGTCTTTTTTATATGATTTAAAAGATCTTTGTAAAATGTAGAATCTATTTTATATTTCGATGCAATATTTGATATGTAGCGTTTTTTATGTTTCAACAGCTACTCAATGCTATAAAAAAAAAAGTCCTTTGTTTTTCCAAAAGTACAAAAATTTAGTTAAAAAAATAAATAAATAATGTTTTTTTAGTACTTCAACTTTAAAAAAAACTCATTCAAAAATATTAAAATATAAGAATTTTTTTAAAAAAATATTTTTTATCAAGTAAAACACATCCAAACTAGCACTTAGTCTTAGTTAATACAAAAACTAACCTAAAAATATTCTTACTGTTAAAAAATGTCAAGGTAGACACGCATTAATAAAAAAAAGTTACTGGGGGCATTCAATAGACAAATGTATGTAATCATCAAAACTTAATTTATAAAATATCAAATTTTATCTTGATTGAAACTTGAGTTCAGTACATTCGAATTAAAAGCATCTTTAGAATGTTTAAATAGGGACTTAATATTAATTGATACAAAAGCTTACCTAAAAATATAATAATTTTAATTAAAACATGCTTTTTTATATATAAAGAAGAATGTAAATGACAAAAGTGTTACGTGTCACTACAAGAAATAAAGTAATAAAATAAAATAAAATAAAAGAATAATAATTAAAAATAATTTGAATTAATTAAGTAAATATAATCTAATAAAATTTAGGATTGGCAAAATGTTCCATCAACTTACTATCCATCCAGTCTTAACATATATAAATCGAATCTAATTCACCTATTTGTGTATTGTTGAAATTTGAAAAAATAAATGAATAGAAGATAAGATTAAGATGGGCAAAGTTGCAGGGCGGAGGAGTCAGACAGAACAAAGGAAAATACAAAATACAAGAAGCGTCGCAGATTTTGGCATGTGGAAAATTCAGTTGATGTTGATCCAAACTTAAAAACGAAACAAAAAAATGTTAGGGATGTTTCTGTACTTTTGCACTCCCTCATCCTTATTTTCTCGAATTCAACGGCCGTTTATAAAATAAATAATTTAATAGTAATTTGTTAATACTATATTTGCTATTTTTTAAAAAAATTATTTTAAATACTAAATACGTACTTAATAAGAACATTGCTATATGCCTATATGACTCTACGACTATGACATGAAGCTTCTAAACAGAATCCGAAAAATAGAATTTGGGACAAACAGTCTGTCACATCACATGATGCTGAAAATTGACCTACATAAATTTCAGAAATGTGAATTTGTAAGTAATTATTATTATTATTATTTTATCGATACTTAAAATAAATTTTTAAATATTTTTTAATTATTAATTATATTTAATAATTTTTTTAATATTTATTATGAAATTAATTATTAATAAATATTTAATAACTCATTTCAATATTATATCCATAAAAATATTATAAGAATTCCCGTATTTACATAAATGATTCTATTCTACTTTTAAGATGTTTCTCTATTTCAAGTGATTATGTAATAAAAATCATTATTTAATTTTTAAATATTATCTATATGATTATTTTTATATATATTTTTCTTTTTGTTGAAGGTAGTGAAGGAACTCCTTGCATTTGCATACATCTCAATGGAGACACATTATTTTATATTTAATAACGAAATAAATGATTATATTTAAAATTTAATGATACTTAATAGCTTTTACAGACAAAGAGTTACCAAAAATATTCACTAATTTCTTATGCATACAATTTTTAAAAAATAAAGTAAGAAGGTCTTATTAAACTTGAAGAGAATGAGATTTGAAAATATAAGGAATTGAATTTTCAAGATAATCATAGTCCTTAATCTATATATATAAGTAAAGTTGTCTTTTGAAGTAATTAATAGCATCATTAAATACATGGTAACATTAAAAAAATAATGAAAATTAAAAATACAATTATATTAGAAGGTAAATTGTTGTTAAAGTATATAATTAAAATTTAAAAAATTGAATAGTAAAATTAAAAAAAGACAATATATATACAAAAATATTATTTTGAGAAAAAAAATAAAAAATAAAAAAATGTATTAATATGTGCAAAACGCAAGTAAAATAAAACAAAAAATTTATCTCTGACATAAAAAATTAATTTTAAACACTTTTTATTTATTTATTTATAAGAATTTTTATAAATTTTTTCTATAAACTGAACTTATTCAAAATAATAATTATAAACAAATATAATTTTAAGTAAAAAATTAAAATCTAAATTATAAAATAACTCGTGCAAAGTACGGGTAAGACAACTAGTAAAATATTAAAGGAGATACCAATTAAGTTACGTTTTAATAATTTATTTTTTTAAAACTAATTCTAGTAATAATAAATCTATTTTAAAATATTTTTAATTTAGTATTTACTAGATACAAGAATTATGTGGAGTCTAATTATAACTGTGAGATTGATCGTTGTGCAAGTGGCATTTTTTCTCAAATAAAAAAACAATTAAAACTATAAAAACATTAATCATTTAGGAGGTTATTGAACGATATTAATAATTTCTTTATTAATATTATTAAATGAGTGAGACACATATTAAATGTTCATGTTAATTATATCAAACGCTTGTGTTGATTAACTTCAAATTTTAATAAAACACTTGAATTTTGATAATTTATATATTATTATATAAAATACAATTCATGCAATTTTGGAGAATGTTACATGTTGCTCATTTATGTATTTTTTTCCCTCTAAATTTCTGCTCATTTGATATAGGTTTGTGTTTAAATATGTTGTGCTACGTGTCACTTATTTATAGTTTCGAAATTGAATCCTAAAATTTTATTAGTTTGTGTTTAGATATATTAAGATTGCTGATATCAAAATTTTATCTTGAAATTCTTTTAATATTAGTTGATGATTAGTCAACAACTAAATGGGATAAGTGATTATATATCTTAAAATGAGATAATTGATAATATATTTTAAAATTTTACCTTAAAATTCCTTTAATATTGGTGAAATTCAAATTATCTATTTGAATTTAAATTTTATCTCTTATCTCTTTGAATATTAATAAAATATTTATTGAATTTTGAGGTCAATACAATAAGATTAAGAATCAATTATGTATATCTTTACCCCTTGACCACTTCAACATAGTACTCATTCAACAAGTATTTAATATTTATTTTTAAGTAATTAGGAAATTATGAAACTGATTATCTATATATTTATCTATAAATACAGATCATGCACTTTAGGCAATGTCACATGTTGCTCATTTATATGATTTTTTCCCTTCTAAAATAATTAAATTAGAAAGTGATTAAGATATTATTCTTGTATAAATTTCATTAAAATATTCTTATCTATATTTATATATTATTATATAAAAGACAGTTTATGCAATTTAAGACAATGTTACGTGTCCTTCATTTATGTGATTTTCCCCTTCAAATTCTTACTTATTTGATGCAGGATTGTGTTTATATATGTTGTGTCACGTGTCACTTATTCATGGTTTTAAAATTGAATCATAACATTTTATTGATATGTGTTTAAATATGTTGAGATTGATAATTTCAAATTTTTTATCCTAAAATTCCTTCAAGATTGGTTGATGATTAGTCAAACTAAATGAGATAAATGATAAAATGTTATATATCCTAAAATGAGATAATTGATAATATGTTTTAAAAATTTATCCTGAAATTCTAATTCAAATTTCAATTATATATTTGAATTTGAATTTTATCTTTTGTTTCTTTGAATATTAATAAAATATTTATTTGATTTTGAGATTAATGAAATAAGATTAAGAATCAACTATGCTTATCTCTACCCTTTCACCACTTTAATATAGTACTCCTTCAATAAGATTATAAACTTAACAAGTATTTAATATTTGTTTTTAAGTAATTAAGAAATTATCAAACTAGTTATCTATATATTTATCTATATATTATTATATAAAACATAGTTCTTACAATTTAAGAAATTCTATACACATATAATATAACAAACTATCATACATCACATTATTAATAAAAAAAATTATTTTTTAAAAACTTATAATTGCCAAAATCAAATATATAAAAAAAAATAAATAAAATCAATATTCAATTGAAAATTAATTTTAAAAATTGTATAAATAAAATAAATAAAATTGACGTTTAAGCAAAAATTAATCTGTGAAAACATTTAGTGATTTTTTTTAAAAAATCATTCTTTATAACTAACATAAAAGTAAAATTTCAAAACCCAAAACCATGCTTTTCCAAAAAAAAAAAAACAGAAAGGAAAAAAGATTTTAAAAAACAAAAAACCTTAAAATAACAGTGTCAAGAAAAAGAGAGTTTCTATGGTATCCTGATGGGTTTGGTACCTAGGGTGAGTTGTCAATAAATTATTGACTGTTAGTTTCACAATAAATGTTAAAGAGTTTATTCAATATAAATAATAACTAATGAATGCTAAATAACTCATCCTGAATATCAATATCCTAAAAAAAAATAAATACCCGACTAATGCCCAATAAAAAAACGGTAGTCCAACCATTGTACTGTTTGTAGAAATCAAGATAAGATAGCGAAATCCGCTGCTGAAGTGCTGAGCCCAAAAAAAAAAAAAAATCTCTCCTTTGTTTACATAAATAGCAGCACGGTAAATATAGCCACTCCTCTGTTTCACTCTCTCTCCTCTTTCTCTCTCTAGTTCTGGTTTAGATTAAGCCTACACAACACAAGGACTTGAGGCTGAAGAAAAACATAGCGAGATCTGAACCATTTTTTATCTCTATTCTCTCTCTCTTTCTGGGGTTTTTCCTAAATTTGGAATTGGATTTGGAGGCCCTTTTGTCAAAAGGGGTCTTCTTCTGTGCAATCTCTTTCACTTTCTCTTCCGGGAAATAATCCTTTTCGTGCTTATCTCATTCCACACTGGTATTATTATTCTCTTCCCCTTTTATTGCTTCTGCAATTTTCAGTTTCTTATGCTTTTGTAGTCAAATTTTTTGTCTTTTTGGGTGTATCAATCGTGGGTGTGGTCATTCAAGGTATTCAGGTCATGCCATTTGGAAGTTTTCTCTTGTTTTGTCTCATTTTTCTGGGATTTGGATTTGCATGCTCGGTTTGTTCATAGAACAAGGCCTGATCTTTGCCTTTTTTTTTTTGTTTTCTTTTATCATCTACAGAGATGGGTTGTTTGTGATTTCTTTTGCATGTTTGAGATGAAGGTGATAGTCTCTAGATCCCTTTGTCCATTTGGCATGCCCTGTTGAAATTGATTGATTGTGATCAAATTGATAGAATTCGTGTATTTATTGACCATATGGGGTGTTCATCATTCACTAGGTCTTGGCCTGCTTATGTGTTTTTTTGTTAATTAATAATCATGGTCAACAATCCTAAAATTTTTCCTTTTGATTCATGGGTTTGCATTTGTTTACCTGCTAATTAAGCCTGTGGATCAAAGTTCAAACTGTTGAATTGTACATGCTCCTGAATGTTCCCTACATTAATATTTTTTCTTTTTGGAATTAGATTTCTTGGGTTTTGTGAGCCATGGCGGTTGAGGTTGTAGGATTTGAGATGGTTCAAGGGCCAGTGGAGAACGGCGCTGAAGGAGACAAATCTGTTTTGCATGAAAAGGAAAATGGGAAATTGGAACAAGATCTGGGAGTTGCAGAGCCCATAAAATTTGGGTCACATGGAGATGAATCTGCTAAAGTAGAAGGGCATGGTGTTTCAGATTCCAATGTCCCGAAAGATGCAGTTGAAGAGTGGCCTGCACCTAAGCAGATACATTCTTTTTATTTTGTCAGGTTCCGGCCTTATGATGATCCCAACATTAAATCTAAAGTTGATCAGTTTGATAAAGAGGTGAACAAGAAAAATCAAGCCAGGTTTCAGCTCACTGAAGCTCTAAGGGCAAAGCGGGTGAGTTGAGAATACTTTCGTCATGGTTGCTTGATAAAATTTGATTTGTTCTTAGTGGAGTTGAAAATGGGAATACATTTGAAGGAGGGAATTACGTACTCCTCCTATCCTCTTCCTCATCATTTTCACCTGTCAAGCAATGTCTTTGTATTAGGTTAGACATGCATAATCCCTTAGGCATAATGTCTTTGTATACAAATTTATCTAATTTTTATATTTATTATAGGTTTAATTACGTTTTTGTTCCTTTTCATTTTAGTCCTTATTGTTTTAATTTGTTCACTTTAGTCCCTCAGTTTTCCAATCACATCAAATGTTATCCTTATGATTAACCTGCATCCAGATTATTTTGTTAAATGGTGATATGTCATGTTGGATTTTTTTCTAAGACTTTGACATCATTAACCGTTTACACGTCACCGTTGACCAAAATAATTTGGATGGAGAATCACCGTAAGGGGAACAATGCATGTAATTGGTAAATTGAGGGACTAAAATGAACAAATTGAAAAAAGTAAGGACTAGAATAAAAACAAAATAAAAATATAAGGATAAAAAAGTTTATTAAGCCATGATTATATTATTGCAGTATTTATCCGCTTACACTTTTTCAGTAAAAATTGAAATACTTAGTTGTTAACTCTTCATCATTTCCCCTCCTCGCCATCATTAGGTCGAAGATTACATTGCCTACTCTAAAATCTAAATTCCTATTGGGCCTATAGATAGGAATCATTATGTGCTAGAAAGCGGCATTTGTTAAAACGGGAAATATGGTTTGTAGGACTTACTTTTGTGCATGAGATCAATTAAATTACTTATGTATATGCTAAATGCTATTTTTCTTATGCTATAAATGGTTTTACTGAAAATTTAGGTTCTTAATAGAACCCAATGGCGTTGTTTGATCCATGTAGCCGACCCACCTAGTGGGATAAGGTTTGTTTGTTGTTGTTGTTGTACCACTTTAACGGCTATGGTTGGGAATCTCTGACCAAGATGTATATAATTTTAGGACATATTCTTGGGTGTGTTTAATGATGGATGCTGTGATCTTCCCAAAAGTAGAGCTGGCTAGCATAGAAACATAGAGGTGGAACAAAGTCCGCTAAAAAATTTCTTAACTGGAAATTTATCTGATATGTAAGCAAAAATTAACAGGGCTTGCATATCACTTGACAATGGGCTGTCCTTTCCATGAAAGCTTTATATTTGTGGAGTGACATGACATGGCAGGCTCCATCTCCACAGACATCTAATGTAATTGCATATTTGGTCTTTACGCAGTCAGATCGAGCAGAGTTGATTTCTCAGATTAAGTCTCTAAGAGATGACAATAGGCAATTTCAGACTATCGTGGATGAGAAAATAAAAGAGATTGAACCTCTGCAGCAGGCACTGGGCAAGCTGCGTACTGCAAACAATGCGGGTCGGGGTGGATTGTGCTCATCTGAGGAGGAACTTAATGATATTGTATGTTATGAGTCCAAGTTCTTTTTAATGCAGAATTCATCACTTTGTCTGTATAGTAGTTAATCCAAACATCTATCCTCCATTTACCCACTACTCCCATTATGCTTTGATGGATGCAGATATATAGCTATCAATACCGCATACAGCATGAGAGCATTCCATTGGCTGAGGAAAAACAACTCCTTCGAGAAATCAAACAGCTTGAGGGGACAAGGGAGAAAGTTATTGCTAATGCTGCCATGAGGGCCAAAGTACAAGATTCTATTGGGAAGAAAGATGCCATTCAAGATCAGGTTAAGGTAAGATAGTTTTGTTTTTATTTTTTCTATGGAGCTTCTTGTTTTGTTAAGTGTTCTGAATTTGTAGTTGTGTGTTATTCAAAAAGTTGCTTAGAAATTATTTTCCATTGCAGCTTATAGGCGGGGATTTGGATGGAGTGAAAAAAGAGAGACAAGCAATTCGGTCCAAAATCAAGCAACTTGATGATGCACTGAAAGCCATAGACAAGGATATTCAGTCTTTACAGGAAGAACTGGCAGGTGTTACTCAGAAGAGGGAAAAAGCTTTTGAGAGCATTCACCAGCTGAGAAAACAGCGTGATGAGGGGGTATATTTCGTATTCTTATGAAAAGCGCGTGCACACACACACACGAATATATATATATATATATATATATATATATCTTAGTTTTATATTTCTTATTCTTCATATGTGGTCCTAAGCTATACCCTTTCTTCTGATCCAAATTTATGTTGATCTATACAAAGCTTCCCTTCCCCTTTTCTGCTGCTCCAGAAGGGACATATGGGCATTCAATTAGACAGTATTTTATTCATTTGTTATTTCTGAACTTTTTTTTTTGTCTTTTCCAGTCCCATGATGTAGCACTGCAGGATAATTTCTAAATTTGAATTGATATTAATTTGTTCAGAACACCTATTTCTACCAAAGTCGTACAGTTTTGAATAAAGCACGGGAGCTTGCTGCAAAGAAAGATATTAATGCTCTTGAGGAACTTTCACACACACAGGTTTGTCTACATAGTATTCATTCTTTGGAGCACCATCTGATACTAATAATGGCATTGCACTTTAACCGTCTGGTCACTTTTTTCCCCCTGCTTTTCTTAACTATGCTGGGTTGTGATTGCAATCTTATTTTTTGATTTTGTCTTTTCTGGTTCTAGGTTGAGAAATTTATGTCACTCTGGAACAGCGATAAAGCTTATAGGAATGACTATGAGAAAAGAATTTTGCAATCATTGGATATTCGGCAGTTGAGTAGGGATGGACGTATGAGGAACCCAGATGAAAAGCCACTGCTGGAAGAACCAAAACCTGCTGAAACTGATACATTACTAAAAAGCAGCGTAAAACAGCCAAAAGAGGAGCCTAAATCTTCTCCACAAGAAACTCTGCCCACTCAGAAGGTTCAGAAAGAAGAAAAAAACAAAGGGAGAGATTTGAAATCCAATGTGGATAATAAGGATTTAGAAGAAACTGATGAATATGAATTTGAAAAGCCACGAAAGGAGACTCCTGCCAAAGAGCCTGCAATTGATCCAGCAAAGTTGAAAGAGATCAAAAGAGAAGAGGAAATTGCAAAAGCAAAGCAGGCCTTGGAGAGGAAGAAGAAGTTAGCAGAGAAAGCTGCAGCCAAATCAGCTATCAGAGCACAAAAGGAAGCTGAGAAGAAGCTTAAGGTGATTGTTGATTGTTGATGCAATTCTTTTTCTTCTTTCTTTGGCATATGTTTTGTGAATAGAAAATTACGTATTTATATCTGAAATTGGTTCTTGATTTATCTTAGGAACGTGAGAAGAAAGCCAAGAAGGCAGCTGCGGGCTCTGCAACTGTTCCCAATCCTGAGGAACCAGCAGATGAAGTGGTGGAGGCTACAGAACAGGAAAAGGTTAATGATGACATTGAAGCCTCAGCACCAGTGAAGGAAAAGGTCCTAAAGGAGAGCAGTATTAGGTCCAGAGGTCGAACAAAAGGCCCTGACTCGATTCCAAAAGCTATTCTTAAGCGGAAAAGGTCTAACAATTACTGGGTATGGGTTGCATCTTCTACTTTGTTAGTTTTGATCTTGTTGGTGCTTGGATACAACTATCTTTTCTGAAAAGCTTAGATCTAGAAGAAGCTGTAAACCAATTTTCTGTGTGGGTGGCTAGGTTTGCCAGAGTAGCCTAAGTTATTTCTGTTCTATACATCCTCTTGGGGGAATGGATCAAACACACTATGTTGTGCTTAACTCGTTCTACGTGGAGAAGCTGCATGCATTTAGTCTGACATGACTATGTATTTTCAAATTTTGTTCAGATTTCATGAGACGTTACCGGAAGCTTGGATTTGTTTTTTATAGTTTAATTCGTCAGAGGAATGATACTATGATATACTGAAAACTTCATATTGAGATTCTATATGTTGGTTATAGTCTTGATAATAATAGAACAAAATCTTTTGTAAAATTATGAACATGGCTTGAAAGTTAAACCCTGCTGTAGGTGGGGGTGGGGGATGGTGGATGGTGGGGGGTAATATGTTAACCGGTTTGTATTTGGCTGGGTTCAGTTTTAACTTCAGCAGTGCTAGTTGCCAATTAAAAAGTGTTTTGACATATCCAATAATATATCCAAATGGTCTTTCGAGTTTTGAGCACCTTGTTGCTTCTAGAATTGTTGGCGGCGAAGTTGTTCCTTCAACCATTTAGTGGGATCGAAGTTGCTTCGTTAACCATGTATATGTTGATCTCTGAAGTGTTGTAACCTCTTTTTGAGGTTCACATTCTATGGTGGTTGGGAGGATTGGAGCAATTGCAAAAAGAGACTAAACAAGGGACGTTATCTATGTTATTTGTTGGTGACACGAGTTATCGGTTCTAAATGAAACTTGAAACGAAAGCTTCACTTTTAATTTTTCCTTAGATGGTAAATCCTTGAATTGATTCTTTCGGGTGTTGCTGTAATTACTTCAAGCATATTGATAAAAAGTTAAAATAGAAGCAAAAACAAAAAAAGAAAAAAGGAAAAGGAAATGAACTCATGAGTACTTATGCAAACAAGAAATTCATTATTGCTTCGAGATAGGTTAATAAAAAGAGTTTAATTTTGATTTATTCTCAGTGTAAAGTTTTTTACACTATCGCTCAATCATGTATTGATAATTCATTAAAAGAGTTTGATTATTATAACAACTACCTTAAAAATTTAACATTTTTAATGTGTCAGTACATGATTAGATGACTGTGTAAAATTTTTTTACACTAACAGTTGATTAAAATTAAATTCTAATAAAAATGCGAGTGATAATGTAACTTATCTTTTGTGACATTAATACAATGAAGTTAATATTATTAAAGTGTATTAAGCTGATATTTGAAATAACAATTAGATAAATTTACTTGTCAAGGGATGCCTTATATGAAAATTGATAGATTAACGGCATGCTTGATAAAAAAAATATATTGGAAAATGAATGAATAGAAATGGATCAATGGGGATGTATCTAGACATTGTAAAATACCTTGTCAATTTTCCGTTCTTTATTATTTTTATTTTTATTATTTATGTTTTCACTCCTACCAAGGATACCCTAAAACAGATGAGGGTAAAATTGTTTCTTTTTTAGATTAATTTTTACTCCATTAAACAAAAGAGATGAAAATATTTACACATTTTTAATTCACAAACCATTTAAAATTCACCATTCTATTTTTCATTCTCCTACTTCATTTGCATTCTAACCACTTCTAGTATGATTTTGCTATAGAACGTTCGAGTATTTTTTCGCTCTACTTGTAACTTAGCTTTGAGCCAATCATGTAGGCTCTACTTATTTTTAATCTGTTTTCGTTGTTTTTTAGGCTGATGATCAATAAAAAAAGATTGAGGCGCTTATGTGCTCCAACTGAGGTAGCATCACTCAAAATTTAAGATCCGCTTTCCAAGCAATCTTAGCTTTAAAAACAGTATTCCTAAATTATGTTAGATTTTTTCTTGTGTGTATTAATATTAAGATTTTAACTGCAATATTCAATAACAAGATATTTTACCAAAACAAAAAATTCAATAACAAGATCAGAAAGTTATCATTGTTGGGTGAGATAGAGCTTTCAAACCAAAAAAAAAATGGAAAATGGAAATTCATTATTAAAAGAACAATTTTTTCTTCTAATTTTGTAAAAGAGCATATCATATATTAACCTATGTGGTATTGGATATTTTAAAAGTTATCTGGTGGCTGATGTTTTGACACTACCTTTTATGGTGCTTCAAACAAGGTTAAACCAACTAGTTTCGAGAAAAATGAATAAATGAGCTTTGTTTTCCCCATTCTTTTACACACTACTTCTCATGCTACTGAAATTTTATGAATTCATTTTTTCTGATTTGACATTCCCTATACAAACACCATTGTGTTAAGAAATATTACATTCACACTTGCTTAAAAGCTTGGTACCAAGTCCTTTAGAGACTGCTTGATCCCGGGACCAATTCTCACTTAGACCACTTTGCTTGAACTTTTTATGAAAACACTTAAAGATAGACCTCCTTTATGAAAACAAAAATTACAACATTCCTTTCATTTTTTAGGACAAATATACTTTCATTAGAAAAGTTAGTTTTATTACCAATAACGGTTAACTCAACTAGTATGATTAAATTACATCAACTCAAAATAACCTTAGAATGGGGCAACATACCATGTCCCCAAACATCTAAATAAAAAAAAGTTAGTTTATCCCATTTCTTTTTCCTTCTTATTTTAGTTTCTCTCATTATTTTTCGTCAATTTTATGTTTAATCCAATTTCTTTTTTCTTTGTCAAACTTTTTTGCCAAAAATGCATACACTCCTTAAACTTTACTTCATTTTAAAATAGCTAACATAGACTTTTAAATCCGAATGAAAGGTCCTCCAACTTTTTTAAACTTGCAAACAAACCCTTCAAAACATAAGTTAAATAGAAACCATTCATCACATGACTTATACATACTCATTAATACATATGACAGTTTCTAATTTGTCCATATTATTTTTTAAATTTTTTTAAAAATTCTCATTTTAATTTAATTTCTTTTTAAATTATTATATATTTTTTATTTTTGAAAATAGAAATAAATATAAAGAAGAAAACCATTTTTTTAGATAATGTGGATAAATGGGAGACTATAACATATATTAATCAACAAGCGTAAGTCACATGATGAACAACTTTTACTTAATTAGTGGATGAAATAGACAAAAGGCTCTATTTTCATGTTTTAAAAAGTTAAATGACCTCTTATCTAAATTTAATGTTTATAGTGGTTACTTCAATATGAAATAAAATTTAAAGAATATTTATGCATCTTTCTTTACTTTTTTTTATATCAAAATTTAACAAACACTTTCCAAGCAATCTTAGCTTTAAAAACGATATTCCTAAATTGTGTTAGAATTTTTTTCTTTTGTGTAGTAATATTAAGATTTTAAGTACAAAATTCAATAACAAGATATTTTACCGAAACAAAAAATTCAATAACAAGATCTGAAAGTTATCATTGTTGGGTGAGATAGAGCTTTCCAAAAGTGGAAAAAGGAAATCTTTTTTTCTTCTTCTGTTTTTGCAAAAGAGCATATCATAGATTAACCTATTTGGTATTGGACATTTTAAAAGTCATCTCACGTGGCTGATGTTTTAAACTAACCTTTTATGGTGCTTCAAACAAGGTTAAACCAACTTGTTTCGAGAAAAATTAATCATCAAGTTTTGCTTTCCCTCTTTTTTTACACTTTACTTCTCATGCTACTGAAATATTTATGAATTCATTTTCTTTTTCTGATTTTACATTTGCTATACTCACTCGTGTTAAGAAATATTACATTCACTCTTTATACTAACATTAATTCTCAGCCATTTTGTCTGCACTTTAACTTATTATCTCCCTCCTCATACCAAGTCATAAACCTTTGTTTATAAAAAACAAAAATTTACATTCACTTTTTAAGGCAAATACACTTTCATTAGAAAAAATTAGTTTATTATCCAATGTTGATTGACTCAACTGGTAAGATCGAATTGCATCAATTCAAAAGTAACTTGGAATGGACCAACCTTCCTGTCCCTAAAATTTGACACATCAAAAGAAAAAAAGTTACTTTATCCCATTTCTTTTTCCAATTTCTTTTTAGTTTTCTCTCATTATTTTTTTGTCAATTTTATGTTTCATCCAATTAATTTTTTTTTCTTTTGTCAAACATTTTAAATCTCAATATAAAAGTCCAAGTTCAATTCACCTTGTTCAATAAAAAACGAAGGCTCATTTAAAAGGGTCTATAAAACCCAATCCATTGTGTGAAATTCAAATTCAATCTTTGTTCTCTCCCTCCCTCTATTTACACCGCAACCTCCACCACTTGACGCCATCGCCAATGCTTATGTAACCACTCCCATGAAAACCCCATCCAAGAAATCGTCTTCCTTCGACCCCAAGTCTCACTTCGAACCATAACCCTTATCTTGCTGATTTTAGGCTCCGAAATTGTTACTTGTCATTTAGATTTTAGAGTTCAAATTCTGTTATTCTTAGGTTTAGGGTTTTAAACTTAACATTTTTTTTGTTGCTCTAAGTGTGTGTGGCAATATGTTTGGTCATCTTGAGTATTGTAGTGTTTGAGTGAGAATACATAGCAACAAGCATTATAAAATATTTTTTCATTAAACTTTTACTAGAAATAATAAGGTTATTATTATGCCTATTACAAACTGTTAGTACAATTTATACTGTAAAAACAATATGTTAAGACAATTGTTGCTCCCTAATATTCACTCACTAAGATTGATCCTAAATGTGTAACTAATTATGTAACTAATCACACTCACTAACTAATTACTAATCACTTAACTATGTATGGAAATGACAAATTTATTTGCAGCAATTCACATATGACATATCGGGATGCTTTCAAGGAGCGTTTATGTCACTTCAATATAAGAATATGTTTTTGTCTAAAACTTGTGATCATCATTGTTCTTTTTTTTTCCTCAAGGTAAGGGAAGGGAGAATAGGGAGGGCTGGCGGAAGGGAGCAAGAATAAGTGATGTGTTAGAAATATAAAATCAATCTTAGACCTCTACTTATTAGTTTAAGCTTTTGGTGAAAATCTATACTTCTAAACTAGAAGTAAATTATAATTGGGAAGTGGTTGGGATATTCCCTATGAACTTCCACTGCTCTGTCCCCAAGTCCCATAATGCATTTTACCCCTAATTATACAAAAATGCATTGGACCAAAGTTTTCTCAGGCTTACTAGTAATTCTAGAGGCAGAAGAATCAAATGATAATAATATTAGCAATAGACATTTTAACTCAAAGCAAACATGCTCATGCAGCAATTTTAAGAGAAATGATTGGTCAGTAGGTGTGAATACAGATTAGTTTCACTCTCACCCTCCCCTCCCAAGGAGTCAGAGATCGCTTTCCCTGCATAGTTTTGTTCAACCTTTCTCTAATACTAACGTTTTTGCACTATTTTTTAGTTATCACTGTCAGATATGTAGTGTTTTATGGCTTATTTGCTATACATGATTTCCAAATCCCAGGTTACTTGTGAGACCAACCTGTTGTGGTTCAAACGCCTCTTCTAAGCTGTAATGGAGTTTCTTTCATCATTTTTCAGATATACCACAGGCCAACATGTGTCCATTTTGGGGAAAGAATGGGGCCCAACTAATCTACTAGCCATTTTCCTCACAGAAATCATCTGGCACGATTTTCTTTTACTTCCATATACATGGTTCTTATTACTCTTATTGCCACAGCTATGCCCCATTTTTTAGGGATTTTGTGACCATTTGCAGGCAATTGGGTTTAGTCCTCTGGACTTTGTCTTCCCTGCTTTAGCAATACCTTAAGGCTGGAGGTATGCACAAGAACTTAAAGCTTGGCCTTTTTGATTCGGCTACTAAATATTTCTGTAACTACCTGGTTCTCGGGTTGCATTGAGGCAATCAGATTTATAGTGGAAGAAATCAAGAAACTACAAGTTCTTCCCATGATCTGTGACACGAAAGAATATTACACTTACCCCCCTAATTCCTCTCCCTTTTTAATTTTGTGCAATATAGTTTAATATAAAGTTTTCTTCTACAAATTAGTCGGCTTTTTTATATTAACAGAGTAAAATTTTTTTTTTATCAAAATCATGCTCTTCCAAGATTAATTATCAGAATATAATTTTTTTTTTTTATGTTGGAAAGTCTGACTTCTCAACATATTTTGTTTTAAAAAAATCATATTAGGAAGTCTGTTTTAATGAAATAGACTTCTCAACGTGTTTAGTTTTTTTTTTATAAAAAAAATCATATTGCGAAGTCAGTTTCAATGAAATCAACTTCTCAATATGTAATTAAAAAAAAATCATGTTAAACAGTTGGTTTTATTGAAATCGATTTTTCAACATTAAAAAAAAAACATAATTTTGATAATAATCTTAAAAGAACATGATTTTGATGAATTTTTTATTTTTTTACTATATTAATATAAAAAAACCCAAATTAGTCTCATTTCTCTACAGCAGAAGTGATATATCATATTCATATTCTGTATTGTTTTTATTTAATGAGAAGTTGTCACGACGTGAATTAATATCTAGTCAAGCTCAAAATGTCAAATATTGTTCATTTTCTTATGCGAACAATTTATAATTGTGAATAAACAAAAATTCATATATATATATAGTATACACACAATTGTGCATATCACGTATATGTTATAACTTTTAACCTGCTGGCCTCTTGTCAAGTTGCTACACAGTGGGACCCCCCAACACTTTAGTGGTCAATAGGATTTCATGCATTCGCTGGCATTGTTGATTATGAAGTAAACGACAGCCAGCGGGACTCTTCTTCTTATTGCAGAACACATAAACGACGTAGTTCATTCCCCGTCTGTGAAATCGTCAATTGACTCGACTCTCAGACACAACACAACGCAGACACGGTTTGCCCGTGCTACACACCTGACAGCTTCCCTTATCAATCTTCTTCTTCTTCCTCACAGTCATACAGGAAGAAGAACTTCAAGTTAGGGAATTAGGGTTCCAAATTCCATTATTGTATCTTGGGTGTCAGCGATTTCGATCTTTTTCTGCCCAAAGTTTCGAGCTTTAAACCACACTTCACTTGGGGATTCAAATTCAATCTCTGATTCTGATTCTGATGTCTTCTTCCACACCAGCACCACCCCATTACAGTTCCCTCCCCTCACCCTCACCATCCAACTTCACCGGCCCTTACTTCGTCTCACGCGCCACCACCACCACCTCTCCCTCCGTCTTCGCCACGCGCCGCCCATGGGAAGAGGTTTTCGCCCTTTACTCCTTCACCCGCCCCCACTCTCTCGGCGAAGCGACCTCGCGCATCAAGCGCAACCTCAACCACTTCCGCGTCAACTACGCCATGATCCTTCTCTTCATCCTCTTCCTCAGCCTCCTCTGGCACCCCCTCTCCATGATCGTATTCTTGGCCGTGTTCGTCGCCTGGTTCTTCCTCTACTTCTTCCGTGACAGCCCGCTCCTGCTGTTTCACCGCACGGTTGACGACCGGGTGGTCCTGGCTACGCTTGCGGCGGTGACCGTCGTCGCCTTGGTTCTCACCGGCGTCTGGTTGAATGTCTTGGTTTCCGTTCTCGTTGGGGTTGCGGTTCTTGGGTTGCACGCTGCTTTTAGGAGTACGGAGGATTTGTATGTGGATGAGCATGAGGCCTACGATGGAGGGTTGCTTTCGGTTGTTGGCAGCCCCACCAAGCGGACAGGGTACAACATAATATAGGTGATTTCTCACTGAAATGCATACATTTATTTATTTGTCGAAATACAATAGCATTGGTTTTTTTTTTTTTTTTTGAGCAATTGGTTACAGGGAAATTATGTTAATGCATTCTTGATTTGATAGGACGAGTGTATGAAACACATGCTACAGTGGCTTTTTCATATATTATATAGAACTTCTCTTTTCTCAACATGTTTGCTAAGATGGGGTTTTGATTTGTAAATTCTTGGATAAGTTGAAGAGTTCTATTTGTGTATTTTTTTAATTCCAATTCAATGTATTACTGGTTTGGTATGCTTTTGCATTGTAATGGGTTCGATCGTCTTGGGTAAGAGTTGTTTGCTTTTTGATTAAATTCAAATGTAGATAGGTTTTGGTTGCACTGAGGAGTCAATGATTTTGGTTCGCACTTCGTTGTGTCGAGTTTATTACTTCTCAATTCTCATTGTAATTGGCATATATGCATTTCAGTTTGCAATCCTCCTGCCACCTGTTTGAAACCTTGAGTAAATTAAGAACCTATATTCCATAATGGCATGCCCCGTAAGATTTGGAGTTTGCATTGGAGGTAAAGCGTGTGCTTTTTAGGGTGGCCCGGCTTGCTGTTGTTTTGAGATGCGATTTCGTTGAATAAGACCTGCATGTGTTAGTTATTCTTTGGAGATGCATATCCTTTTTCAGTCTCCCATGTGAGTGAAGTCTTGAAACTTGTAAGTGTCAAACAATTGAAGGAAAGCAAAAAGAGAACCATGGAACGCCAATGCTTTTCTTTAGTCTCTAGTGAAACCTTAGTAGGCGTTTGGAGCCAGTGAATCTTAAAATCACAAGTTGCATGGATATTTATATATAAAATATCTGGTATCTCCATGTATGTGAGAAATGAACCATCACCTTAGAGATGCATGGTTTTGAAATTATAAAATGTCCACCATAATTTTTCTGAATCATTAGGCTTAAGTACCATAAGATTTTGATAATCTTTGTCTCTTTGTTATCTGGTGATTAGATGAACATATGCTATGATCATATCTCACAAAGCAGTATACCACTTAAACTATGTTCTTACTATAGGACATCCATGTGTGTATTTCTTGTGTTAAGGACCAACTATCCCAAAAGTTTAGATCAATTTTACCTTGTGCTGAATTTCAACTTTATTTAGAAGAGTGAGGACAGCAAGAATTAAACTTTTAACCACTTGGTTATAGAAGCTCATATACCATATCAAGGAGCAATTGTCGCAAAAGCTTAAACTGCTAGGTCTCATGAATGGTTTTATATTTCTAACACCTTAGATATGAAGAAAATTGTCGTTATTCAGTAAATGTTATGTTAAATAGAAAACAATTTGAAAGAATTGAGGACAGAGGAACAGAAGAGAAACATCATGATGATTTGATTAATTTAAATGGGTTTGATGATGAAACCGGGACTCAAAAATTTGAGAATGCAAATGCATGCCTATCTAGATGACAACTATATACGAGCAAAACTTCTGCATATCAGTCGAGCGGTTGTTTGAGTCTTCAGGTCATTGGGAAAATGGTCCATCATTTATGTAACAGGGAAACATATAATTTCTGCTTTGAAGTCAAACTATTTCATTTTCTGCTTGCTGTATCCATGACACGGGTGTACGTCCTTCTCGCTTGAGGGAGCTTTAACCTTCATTTTGCTATGAAAGGAGGACAACCTACATAAATACCATTACCCTGTCGATTGATATGGCTATATTCAACTAGGCATATTGTTTGATTGACATACATTATATGGCAAAATAATGAAAAAGAAAAAGCGAGGCCTGCTGCCCAATTTTGCATTACATAATCTCTTCTGTTTTCACAAACTTGACACACGGCTGATATCGCTATGTTGACTATTGAGTTCAGATAATTATAGATCAAAGGCATCCTCTGAAACGTAACATATTTCCCCTTTTTCCGAGTTTAAAGGTTTCTTGTGTTGTTTCGTTTTTATGTTAACACCAATAGCAAACAACTGATAAGAAAAGAAAAGCTTTTAACAGGAGCTCACTGCTTACATTTATTGGCCTGCAAAAGTAATTCATATCGTAAACCGAACGAAAAGAATTAAGAAAAAAATCCTCTTGATTCAAATGTCAAATTCCCAATAAGTCATCTGTTGCAACCAAGTATGGTGGCCTGTAGCTACTTATATCTAAGTCACGTGTGCACTACAAATTATTGAAATAAGAGAATGAAAAACGAAAGCATGCTCTAGAAAATTCAGGATGTAAGGATCATTACAATGACCAACCAGATCAGCATGCTACACTAAAGGCAGAAGGGTATCTATATTTCTTTAGAGAGGGGATTTCTTCATAATTTATTTGGTCCATCCCAAGATAGTGCTGCTTTTGGCAACACGGTGACAGAAGAATGCATGTTCAGTATACATGCAGGTGGGGAAGTGATTATGCTGTGATGAAGATTTTCAAGGTGCATTAAAAATGTGAATGGGGGTGGAATGGGGAACCACGATCAAGGGTGTGGGACCTTCCGAGCATAGGCTAGGACCATAACAAAATCCTTTGCTGAGGACCCAATGGTTGCTGGAATTCGCTGTGATGTGGACGCCGTATCCAGCCACAACTCAACCAAATTATGTAGCCGCAGTGTAGGGAGCACTGGTTGTCCCATACATTTAATCTCAACCTGCAAAACAATTAACTGAATAATGAGCAACATGTATACTAGCATCATTCCTCTATTTTGAAACTACCAGAACCAATGAAATGCAAATTGTTTTCACCCCTCGGCAGCACCAAAAATCATGTTGTAATTCTTGGTTACTGCTATAAATTATGTACTATAAGGAAGTCCGGTGTAGTTAAAATTGCGGATAAAAGTCAATCGCTTTCTAATACCTTTGGCATTTATAAAACCAGTAACCCGTGAATAGAGACTTTTCTCTCACTTTTTCTAGCATGTTTGCTTGATTTGATTTCATTACATCTCCACATTCTAGCAACAGTTGGGACAGTATAGCAAGATAAATATTACCATAACATGACTGGATGTAAGGCACCTGAGATGACAACTGGATAATAAGTAAATTGAGAAAGAAACCTTTAAAATACGATGCTGCTAAATTATTGCCCCACCAAAAACCAAATGATGGATGAATAAGAAAATACTTGCATAAGCTGCATGTTAAACGGTTGTGATAGGGGAAAAGGGTATCAGTCTATCGGTTAGGAGTGCATATCTTCGAATAATGCAACATGTCATGAGCGCAACATGTCAAGCGGAAAACTTTTAAGGACAATCAAATTGTGAATACTTTAACGCAGCAGACAAAATTGACTTGGCGTATACAGCCGCTGCAGAGGAAAATTATGCTTGTGAAAAACCAAACAAGACACTAAAATCTCCCAGGCCCAGTTATTCCCTAATACATCAATGTCTTTTAGATATATATTACAAACGGAGAGAGTTACCTCTGCTTCACTGGTCAGCTCTAGTTTCTTCATTAGGTATTTTTGGATAAAAGAGACAGGTATGCTTCCATCCCTGTGGCAAACAGAAGAAGAGAAATTAGAAATCAACAGGATAACATATCCTAGTTGAGTCGATCTATATTTTAAGAAGCTGAAACAGCAGCAAAGATAGAGCGAAAATGATTTCTCAAGCATGTCTCCATCATCTAATAGCTTGCTGAAACCATTTAGTTCATTTCTTCTTTTAGTAATGACTGAGCTTGTATATGTCAGCACATACGTAAACTTGATACACATAGCCCATTAGCATGGTATGGATGCAGCATATAATCAATATCTCACTCAGATCCTTATCAAAAGCATGAACTTCGATAAATTATTCTTTAAATGCTCCCGTATTCACAATCAATACAGTTGATGTATAATGCAAAAAATTGCATATGAGCTTAAGCACAAGTCAAGTTTCTTCGTTAGGTAATTTTGGATAAATGCAATTGACTGCAAGACTACTTTATTCTAAGATTGGGAAGGAGTTATAGCTTTTTTTTAATATTATATAAGGCATTTACTTAGCAGAGTTTGTATGAAATCTTAAGTTTAGATAATACACACGCATATATACATTCTTTCAATTCCTTGGCTATGAAAAATTGCAAATTAAGTTTCTCAAAATCGACACATTGCAAAAATGGAAATTAATCTAGAGAAAGAGAGAGAGAGAGATCATATGCTAGATTTATTGATGGGAAAAAAGAAAAAAGCATCTATGTATGATTGTAGAATTCTTGAGAGCATACATGCTGTTTAAAATCCAAAGCCAATCATTTTCCCACACCAGTGGCCCTTTCCTTTGTTGAGACAAGTCTCTATTGAACTTCTATTTTTCTTTTTTCTTTTTCATCACATATAATGCTAAAATAGCTTACATATTTACTTGATCTGTACATCTACTGACAAATATATAATTGGTAAGAACAAATATATTAATCATGTTACCCAGTACCCACCATAGGGATAAGGGACACTCTGCATTGCACTGGAGTGAAGAAACATGGCAAAAAGGAAAGGCCAATGATGAGGTTACGAAAAGTTTACACTAAGTAAATATAAGCAAGAGGGAGTTGCCCTGTCCCAAGACCTACCCCATTATGGTCCCCAATCTGAAGCCTGAAGAATGACTGAGGATAACATGGAATGGGTGAGCTCTGGAAGATAAATGTATCTGTCGGATCTTAAGTAAACGCCATAACCTGAATGGCTAACAACAAAGGTGAAATTCTCTAGTTGTTGAAGACTTGGAGATGACTAAAAGGGATAATTATCTTTCGTATTTTTAAACAACTTATCTTAAAATAGACAAAATGAGAGGTTAAACTGGAATCTTTTAAGATTTGCATTTAATTTCCTACATACTTATCCTCAAGATTTTCCAGGTCCTTGTCAGATGTTCTTTATCAAGTCAACACATATATATTTATTGGACTTCACTTCAATAGAAGAAATTATTATATAAGTAAACAAGATCATGTCAAGAAATTTATTCTCCGTAATACAATTTATGAATGCCAAATCATTGTTATTATGCTGAAGCACAATCAGTGAAGGTCAAGGTGATTGCTTCCCTATCTGCCATTCAATATTTTGCATGAAATTTACTCTACGGTGATAGGCTTAACATAGAGATAAATATTCACGACTAATTAAGTAGAGAATCACACTTATAATAGTCAATAACATATGGTGTCATACATTGCTGCAAGCAGAATATTCTTATTTTAAAAGCATACAATAAATCAAAACTAAAGTAATAAAACAGTGTCTACACAGATGCAGCGAGTCTGAAGGAACTTACTTTATTCTCACATAACTTGCAGCAATTTGGGGCAAGGGAGCTTCTCCTTCCCTGCAACATTAGTCTGAAATTAGTACATAAAAGAAATATCCAAAAAAAAAACAAAAGGATTTATAGAACATATATAATATGCACAGGATTTCAAGATATAAGTTGTTAATTCAAGTTTCAAAGCTATGTATCTCACTGGTTTTCAGAAGCTACTAAGGAGAACCAAATTGGACCAGTCCTTAATATCTTAGTGCTGGTAGAATCCAGAACAGCTTGGGGTGATATGCCTGATTCTCCAAAAGCAGGTTCCTTTTTCCGACGAACTCTTCGCAATTTATTGGGTTTTGCTGTATCTGAAGAGGCAGGATAAGTGCAAATCTTTTCATCCTCAACTTTTGCCTTGCGTTTATTTTCCTTATTTTTGGTTCTCTGCACTTGAGAATCACTCTCATTTACTTGAATGGGTTCTAGTTTAGCATCAGACCCTTGCACATTAGACTTGAAAGATTTACTCCTACTTGCTACCTCTACTAAACAATTCAAAGGTTTCCAAAGATCCAATTTTGCATCCCATGGTTCAGCACCATTCTCTGTTCCTTTGTTGGGTATGGATTGGCTACCCTCACAAGGGGACAAACTCTGCACCAAGAAAAAATACGAGCACAATAATATAAGTTAATTAATGTCAATATAATCAGGGAAAACAAATGAACCAAGATAACAAATAAATAAAACAAGGGAAAACAAAACCATGTATAATGAGTTCAAAGATAAGTGCCTGATTGTCTCTCCTACCTGTCCAGTATTCTGAGCAAACTTGTTTGAAGTGTCAGGTGAGCTTGAACTCTCTGGACGATCTTCCAGTAATTCTTCCTCTTTTTTAATGGGCTTTTCAATGGAAAAACTAGAGGCCCGCAGTCCGCTAGCCTTTCTTGTAGGTTTTGTTCTTCTTCCTGTCATGGTTGCCTGTGTAGATACCCTGGGAGTGCTGACCACCAAAGATGAAAGAGATCTCTCCTTTCTTCTAGCTGGTAATGGTACTGAGGGGACAACTTCAGGTGCCTTCACCTTTCTGCCCTTTAAAGGGAAAACTTTGGCCCTTACATCTTGCAAACTGTGGTCTGGCCTGGTAATCAGAAAACAAGGTCTGCAACTTAGCATGAGACAATTCAAAAGAGAACACCTATATCATCAACTCGGTGGTTTCATATTTTTTTGAAAAAACTTTGCTGTGTGTATATAAGGAGTGTTGGTGCAGGTAGTTAATTTAAAGAAAATTTTCTTCTCTTTTATCAGTCTGCCTGATCTACTTCTTTTCAGATAGTTCTGAATACTATCTTCTTTTTATTTTTCATCTAGAAAACTCTCCAATCCCAACGATCATGACCCCTATTATTTGATCCAAGTTCAGCATTATCTGTTCTTAAAGTCACACACACTTTTCTGTCTTTTTATGATCAAGGTCCTTTGCTAATAGGATAAATACATCAATTTTGGGCAAGGACTGCAAACAATAGTATCCTCAGTTGAAATAGAATCAAAGGAATTCATTTTGAAGATAGAGAAAAACAAATAAATTTAAATTTAAAAATTCTGAACTAAAATATATCCTAACCCCCACCTAATTGGGCTCAAGTACGTCAATCAATTCATCTATTAATTGAATTACGGCTATCTTTACTCTAATCCTCCTTATTCTGTTTCCAACTAATAGTTCAAAACAAATTCATTAAATGCGATCACACAACAGTAAAACATAATTGTTACAAATTTGCTGCTACATTAATTTTTTATATCACACATTTTAGATACTTTATATTTATTATACCAAATATTATTAGACATATGAAATGTCTGTCAGGAAAACTTCCAAAAATAAACTGTCAGCATTACTATATATAAATCATCAGCAAAATTATCAAAGGATGTCAAACTGCATGTATTTTATTTCATCAGCAAGGAGTGGATTCTTCCGTGGTTAGTTTTCATAAATTAACAAAATTGATATAACTTTATCTTGATAGCACCACCATAGCATCAACAATCCTCATTCTTGCATGTCATTGCAGCACAATAACACCTTAGAAGAAGATCTGTTTACATATCATCTATGACATCTCTTTTTTTCCTTTTTCTTTCCCCAAGGGGGTGTTTCAATAAATGTTGAAAGATCAACAGGTTTCGACAGCTTTATAGTGCATGTCTGGACAAATCAACAATATAATTTGTTTCTCAAAAGAAATTGTCTATCTTGTATAGCTGTATCTCTATTTTAGTAGCCTTATAACAATAATTAGGGTGGCTTGCAAATCATAAACTCTTATTGGCACAGCATACCAAGTTAAAGCAACACCTTTCATGCATATTCGACACCTTATAAACCATGCTGAAGTATAAAAGAGGGGTGTATAATTTTTTTCATTTTAAGAAAAAAGTACAAGAGGGGAGGGGTGACTTGGGAATCTGTCAAAGGCAGGGGACTGACCTCAATTTTTCGAGTGGTACACAGCCCAAATCAATGTTGCATATAGGGCAACATTCTAATTCCTCATCTGTAATTTTGTCATAAATGCACTTCCTGCAAACTGAATAAAGTCCAGAGAAAAAATCTTAGAAATTTTATGCTCAATTTGTCTAGTCATCTGCGAAGCATTCAGAAGAAATACAACTTTTACATTATCAAACTCTAAACAAATAATTTTTGCAACTTCCATTAGAAACACCATCACGCATATTTATAAACTCCTCATAACATATATAGGAAATGAGGCCGGGTAAAATAAAAACGATCATTGTCTTATAAGGTGGTATATAGACTTGAATACGATTTCCTATGTATTTTTAGGCGCTGAAATGCAAGAAATAGATTCCAGGGATGAAGTTTGTCAGCCAAAACCACACTAGAAAAGTGCCAAAAGCAATAAAACAGGCGAAAGAAGATTAGTCACACTGTTTGGAAAAGCCTTGTCTCGGTCGGGGCTCACTCAGAGCCTCTGCTTAGAGCTTCTGCTAGCGAAGCGGACGCTCAGAAAAGTGCACGAAAAGAGAACTAATTAGACCATCAATGAATTTTAAATGACGAATAATAAATACCAATTAAGAGAACTATTTTCCAACGCCAAAATTTAGAAATTGCACAGAAATGTGCTCGTTGCGACGACAGTCTTGCATGAGCTGAGACTAGGATTGGAGCTTCGTGTATGGGTGGAAGCGATTTTACTAAATGAACAGTCGTAGTTGTAGTCAAACTTTCAAACACCTTTACACCTAGGAAATTAATGGAACAGCATATCTATCTACTGAATAATTGGCCAATCCAAAGTCCAAACCATAAAGCTTCTGTCTAGCATTCACGTCCTCGATAGTGAGGCACGGGTCTATATATTATGTAGAGAGAGAAAAGAAATATATATATATATATATATATATATATATATATATAAGCATTAAATTACGAAATACCCATATCTCTGGTTACGCAAATACCAGATGCCCCATCTGAGGAAGAGTCAAAGAAGAGGCAAACCCACATGGAGAACGCAAAAACTGGGACGGCTAAGATCATGGAGAATGCAAAATGCAGAAAAAGATTCAAAATTTGAGAAATTTACATCGGATTGAGTAAAAACAAAAACAGGATTTGAAGGATAAGGAGTAAGATCGAAGGGCTCACACGTATGAAGACATTCGGATATTGTAGTGGCCTCCCTGAACAACTTATTGCATAGTGGGCAAGTCATGCATGCTGCAATCGCATCCCTCCTGGCTCTGACCACCTGATTCGCCATGGTCACCCTTCTCTCACCCACGTATCCACCCAGACTCGGTGCATGCTATCAGTACACGCACACAAGCAAAATTTACGTCCATTTCGTTACAATTACCTGCATTAACCTGAAAAACACGGAGAAGCACAGAGATGACATGGGAAAAAGAACAAGAAAACATAGAATAAAATAAAATAAAAAGCTTGCATAGAATGGAAGAAGGAATGGAATGAACCTAGCTAGCTAGAGCGATCGGTGAAGATGGTTAAAAACTGGTGCTTGAGAATTTTGGGGGGTGAATACGAAATGGGTTGGTGTGATTTGTGAAGATTTGACGTGGGTTCTGGTGGATTTGGCGTGAGGGAGGGGTGATTGTGGATGATCTGAATCGAGAGGGCCTCTTCGTCCAAAAGAGCATGAACCAAAACCAAGTGTTTCTCTCTTTCTTTCTTATGTCTTTTTTATTTTATTTTTATTTTTATTGTCTCGTATATTTTTAAAATAAATATGTTTTTAGACAATATTTTCAAGACATGTTCCACACTTCAACAAACGACAGCTAGAGAAGTTAGGAGCTGTGATAACATGCGCCGGGTTAAGATGTGCACTGCTGGACGGCGTCAGCGTGTTTTGCCGGTGAGTGTGTTTTAACAATGCTGTAGGGTCCATGATAGAACCGGTATATTATACTTTATACTTTATACATTATACATGTATATATATTTTTTTCATTTTCTCCCGCTTTATTCATTTAAGTTAATATATGGCACGTGTCAAGAAAGGAATGTGGTGGACACTGCTCTCCAAAAGTAGAAGCTTTGAAAGATTACCTACCAATTTGTGTATGTATCACTTAAAACTTAAAAGCGAAGGCTATTGAGTAGTTCTCTAGTTTGAAGTTGTTGAATCCAATGAACTTTGTTTATGAAATGTGTCCTTTTCTAGGTCAAGTGGCGGAACTAGGTAAAAATTTGGAGGAGCGAGAATTATTAATTAAATAGTTTTGAGTAAAAATATTATGTTTTATACTTTAAACAAGTTACTTTAACAAACATAATTAAGTTAAAAAATGTCTATACTTAGTTCTACAGCCCATTTAAATATAAATCTTTTTTCACTCTTAAATAAATAGTTGTTTTTTTAAAGAATTTTGGAACATCTTTACATATGTATAATTTTTTTATATATATAGAAATGGAACTTAAGACTTTTATTTGATATATTCTCATTTTTATCTTATATTTTTTTTTATTTTTTTTATTTTTGTAAGTTTACATATAAGAGACTCACAAAATAAGATGATAATAATTAACTTGATATAATAATTATTTTAAAAAAACAATATTTTTCTTTTATCTTTACCATATTTCATATTTTTTACTTTTACATAGCCAAGTGGACTTACAAGTCTAAGATAACAACAAAGATGGGTGTAATATTTGAAATATTTATATTTTTATAAATATTTTTAATAATAATATGAAAAATGACCTTCAAATATTAAAAAAAACATAAATTGAGTATTTATCTAATGTAGCATTAAAATTATCATATATCGAATTGAATTTCAATGAATTGATTCCAAAGAGAAGGGAAGAGACTGGAGAGACATGAGTAATGCATAGCGTCACATGTGTAATATGATAATTTGTTAAGAAGGGTAATATAAAAACAAAAAAGTTTGGGGCAGAGACAAAAAAGTTTGGGGTAACTGTCCCCTCTGCCCTTGAATTGTTTTGCCATTGTTTAGGTTTGAAATATGAATTAGTAAAAAAAAAAGGTTTAAAATATGAATTTAATTTTGATTTATTGGGTGTTTTTATATTGTCATCTAATCATATGCTAATACATCATTAAAAGAGTTAAATTTTTTATATAATTATTATAATAATCAAACTTTAATAATATATAATTAAATAACAATATAAAAAAAATTTATACTACGATAAATCAAAATAAAACTCTTAAAATATTTGTCTAAAATGTTTTGCTTGACTTGATAGAATCGAATCCGTCATGCACTAGAAAACATATCGCTCTTATCAGTAATCACATTTGCTGTATTAACTGATAAGATTTGCCATTGTTGATTAAAATTTTATTTTATTTGTATAACAAAAATATACAACTCTAGTCACGTGAACTTAGTCAAATAGTTGAGATTGATGAAAATTTGCAGGTTTAAATTATGATAACGATATTTAAATATACAAAAACAAAAACACAACTCTCATGCAAGTCTATTAGGTTACTTGCTTGGCTCGTTAACTTAGCACACTATAGAGGTATAAATCATATAATTACATACATGAATTGCTTTCTGTTGTGGCACAATTTTTATATCTATAGAATTACTTATTTAATTATGTAAATTCTTGTTACCGTTAAAGTAGTACTGCTTGAAAGATTAAAAAGAAAATTAAAAAAATATATAATTACGATCATTAGATGATTAACTATTTGTTAAAAAAAATATAAGAGATAATTTTTCAAAAGAGACAAAAACATATTATGTGTGCAAAGACATTGAATAATTTGTGTGTTTACTATTTATGCATAAAAGTATTAATGCATTACATAATTTATATGTAGTATATATTATCCTTTTTTTTTTGTTGCCTATTTTAATTGTAGCTTTACTCTTTACCATCAAGGCCCAAACTTGATATTTCATAGGACGACAGTGGGGTTCGAGTTCTAACGTGTAACCTTCGGTTGTTAAATTCACGTAGAAATGTCAAATCCGTGTCCAAATGTCATTCGCTTCACATTGAAGTTTGGTCAGGGGTGGATTCAATTTAACCTCCTCCTTTTCCTAATCCAGCAAGTAAAAGAAACAGGTTTTGGTGGTTCCGTTGGGGACTTCATACTTCATAGCAAAGTCAAAAAGCTAATCCAATTGGCTTTGATGAAAAATGGGAGTATCAAAGTAACATGTGATCTTCGTGTTTTGATTATTAACTGCAAAAGGGTCCCTCGCCACACCAGTCACCCCTTTTCCTTTAGTACGGCATGTCTCTCAGTTTGTTGAGTTCAGACTTCAGAGGGCCTTGCCCTTAAGTAGTTGAGTTGAGTTGAGATCATGCGCATGTGAGTAGTTGAGACTCGAGCCTTATGAAACCGTGCATGTAGTGGTTAATCCTCGTCGAAGGTAAAGAGAAAGTTTTGTTTTTGTTTTTGTTTTTTTTTTTAAGGGAGGTAAAAAGAAAGTTTTGGGAATTTGAAAAAAAGGATTTGCTTATATTAGAATTGATAGCAACTAATTTTAAATTAATGTTTCAGTTTTATAGAGTTTTGACATTCACACTGTTGTGTTCATGTTTCATTGTTTGCTCATAATATCACATAATTACTTGGAAGAAATGCCATGAATAATTACACCTGCCTCAATTTTTTTCTCCCACTTTCTAGTAATAGTAATTATCATAATTATTGTATACACAACTAGCCCGTTATGCAATCATTGGACCAAAAGGGGTGGATAACGGCCCGAAATTCAGAAATTGTCGTGGAACATAATAATATGATTATGGTTAATTGATAGCCGCATGCGCGTGCCAAGATCAGCGTACCAAGTTAACCTTAATTTTTACCAAAACGATGGCATTGGCCCCACAATCGATCTGATGAAAATACCAGTCTTCATTTTCCCTGGAACAAGAAGGTAAAAAACTAAAAATTGGTATTACAACTAATTACTTTTAAAATTTATTCAGTGCATACAACTTTCCAGCCAAAAACCATTCTATCCCGTTTCAATGGCTAATTTTGTTACAAGATAAAACAATCAAACAAGAATTACACGCATAACATGATACAACAAATATAGTATTTTTTTGGTGTCATCTATCCAAATTGGCCATAGATTTCCACTTTCTGTACACTTTTGAGCTTAATCTGATGTCTCCCAACATGCATCTTTGTGCATTTCAAGACCCAACAAGGCCTTTACGTCGAGCATAAGATACTATGGATAAAAACAACGATGCACAAGCCATTCCCGTAAGGATCACCACCTAAAGTTATAAATTTGAACTGAAGAAATCAGAAAAAGCTACATACTCTCTCTCTCTCCCCCACAGACACACACATATATATATATGGCAAAACAAGTTGGTTAGAAGCTTAGAACATCTTTTTCATATGTTTGAAGGGGATGTGTACATACCCATTTAAATATATATCCGTGACCTTCTTTCCACGTATATGGAATGTTCATACCAAATATTGCAGCCACCAATGAATATATGGACAGACAGACAGTCCCGGAACTAAGGAAGAGCTCTAGCTGTCATTTAGAAGGAGGATAAACAATAACAGTAGTATTTAAACATATATATAGACACACAGGCTAATTATGATGCCTTTGGCAGCAAATGTTCCAAAGAGTGTCTGTAGGAGTAGGCATAGAAAACCTCATAAGGAAAATAAGGAAAACAAGACCTTGAAGCTTATACCTGAATCAGTTGATTTCGGTGATTGTCAAGCTGCATGCGTACATGACATATTACAAAGCGTTGTTAATTATTATGTTATAAAACTGTGTGTGCAAATTCTGTACAGAATTTACTAACTTGCAGTGGAAAACTCCCCCCCCCCCCTCCTCTATTCTGCCAGTAATTAGTGAGAACTTAAAATCCAGGAAGCAATGGGTTATCATGTGTGCCCGAAAATTTACCTGTATGTTGATGTAATCTTCTGTATCATCAATATATTCTCGCAACTGAATTGGGGGAATGTATCAAATAGCAAAGTTTATCTCTTGATTAGTGTATAACTGAAATAAAATTACAATTAAGTAGGAAAGTTAAAAAGAAAATGCAGTTCATACAGTGGTCAATTTATTTAACGTGCCATCAATTTGCATGAAGTAAGCCTGCAAAGTACACCATTATTCAGATTAATGCACCATAGATAAATTCATTTAACCCAACAGTATCTGTGGCAAAATTAAAATCGAAGACTTTTATATTTTATAACCTCAAGTAACATTTCAAGCTCCTCAACATCATTCTCTCCTTGAACTGTTGTTGCACTTGCTCTGCTTGATCTGTGTATCTTTGAACCTAGATTTGGAGAGCTAAAAAGCCAGTAGGGAGCATCAGAGCTACTTGCGGGAGAGGATGAAACAACCAACTTCCTTGATAAGTAAAGATCAGCCATGTCATCATCATCATCAAGTAAGTTTTCTAGTTCATCTCTTATCTACAAGCAAACTTGCAAGGTAAGTCGAACAGGAAAATTCTAGGTTCTAATATGGTAACAGAAAGGGCAAATCAGTGACAGGTCCAATGCTAAGATATGTAAGTAATGAAGACATACAGCATTCTTCTATTGGAGCACAAGTATATAATAAAGAATACGTGAAGCAAAAAAAAAAAAGGAAATTTACTCATTAAGAGGGAAGGGAAGTAACAACTGTGCTATACATTCTAAATGTTAGTTCAACATACCTTTTGAACCCGATTTGTCAACCTCGTCATTGCACTTTTCAATTTTCGCACTCTATCCAAATTAAGACTGCTGATCTGGACACGAATGTCATTCAACCCGAGTAGTGGGGAAGAGGGAGGGGTAATTTTGTCACAACATATGCATCGGAAATCAAACATTAATTAATGATAAATTCCAGGTTTTATATGACAGATTTGGATATGGATATATACGCAATCTAAGTACAAGAGCAAAAATTAATATGTTTAAGTCCTAAAGGAATTTGTGTAGCCTTTCAGATAGATGTATATGTCACTCCAAAACAGCTATGCTAACTCAAAAGGGAAGAATGAATAAAGAAAGAAAGAAATAAAAGAATCCTTTTCAACTAGAACAAATTATGAACAAAATTGTTTCTTAGCTTTTTAAATTGATATCTTGACTAGACAATTGTATTGAGAAATTTTTAAGCTTATAAAGAACTCTCATGCTTAATTGGGCAGAACAGGGGACAGTAAGATAATCATTTCAATGAACAGAGATAGACCCACAATACCATGGATCAGCAATTCATAACTCAAGGCCTGTAATATTCTCATGTCTATGCATTTTGCTTCCCCAAAAATACTACTTAAAATTTGTTTCTGACAGATAAGTCAAAAAGCATGGTCCTTTCCCCATAAGATCCTTTTGTGATATCATGACAACTAGTTTTTCAATTTGAACACACAGAAGGGAAGTTGAAGATGATGGTATCCAAATTCTGCCCTCCTAACCATTTGGGTAAATGCAAATTCAGTAGCCATGTTCTTGAACGAAAGATGAAACATCTACGATCCAAAAAATGATCCTTACCTTAGAGGTCAGCTCATCCAAAGCAGGATAAGCAGCAGTCTCCAACTCTCTTGTCCGTGCGTCAAGGAAACTACAAATTGCCTCTAATGCAACTTCTAAGGCCCGGAACTCAAATGGAAATTCTACAAGCCATAAGTCAATTTCCATTATTTCAAACAGAAAGAAAAAGAGCCCAGAAACAACACCTTCACACTATTTGAAAGAATAAAATTAACATCTTTCCAAATCAATATTTTCACAAAGCGCAGCCGCACCATTTTCTTCGCCGCCTCCAACAACGTCTTGAGCACACGGCTCTTCTTCTCCCTGGCCTTGGCCAGCAGCAGTTACTTTGGGTAACCGTCGTCGAAGTTCCTCAACAATAGGCACAACGTCATCATCCAACGGGTCTCTAAGCAATACCTACACCGATAACAAACAGCATAACCTGGGAAAAGTGATTCCATTTTCAGCGCAGAACTTCTGCAGTTCTACTTGTGCATCAAACTCTCAAAGAATAGGAGACATATCAAACGTACCTCTTCCGCGGTGATAATAGCTTTAATGTGCTGCAAAAAGACTCAAAAGCAACCAAAATAACACTGATAAATTACTGAACAAACCCAAATGCGAAATGAAAACAAAAACAAAAACAGAGCATTTGCCTCTAAATTGAGAACAATGACTTTCTCTCTGCCCAGAATGGTCGAAGGATATGATAGCAGAGGGTCCAGAATTCGAAGATCTCTTGCGTTAATCTCAACCCGGCGCATAATAGCATACTTGTCCACATCCAGTATAGTGTCTTTGCCTTCGTGGTCCAGCAAAATCCAGCTTCTTGAAACTGCAGTTTTCTTCATTAAAGAAGCTTGAAGCTCCACTACAGACCCGGTAAAAGCCATTTGTAGCCTCCAAAGAGCCGTGAGTTGGGAAAGCAAACGAAGAAAGGGTGTCAAAAACGGTGCTTGTGAATTGGGAAATTCACGAATTCAGTGTTGGTTAGAGAAGTGTTTGGGGTTGGAATTGGAGTCTGGGTCATGGAAGGTGGAAGTAGAGAAAGAAGGTTTTTGCAAAGGAAGATGAGGGTATGAGAAATTGGGGAAAATATGAGGAGGGAGAGAGAAGACAGTGATGGCATTTGGAGGAATTACAGAGCTCTCAAAGATATCTGCATGGATTGATTTGGTGACAGCCTGACAGGTAGTGGGGTTGTGAACTTGTGAGTGGAAGTGGAGGTTAAAAAACACAATAATAATGTATTAATGCTTAACACACTTGAAGGTTTGAACTTCCAAGGAGCCACATACGTTATAGGGAAATAATGATAGTTGCAAACTCTTTTCGGTGAGTTATACGGGTTATTTTGTATTTTGTATTTATAATTTTTTGTTTAATTATTATTTTAAATATGTTAAGTTTATAAGATACTTTTAAAATAAATGATTAAATATGTACATGAAGAGAATGTTAAATATTAATTTAAGCTATTATTACTACTTGAATAATATTTTTATTAACACTACACTTTATACATTTAATGATATTATTAATTTTTTTCAAATTAATAATTAATAATAATAATATAAATATAGAATATTATCAATAGTATTTAATAATATTAGTAATTATTTATCATGATAATTTCACTATATAATATAAACCTTTGTATTAGGAAAGGTTTAAATATTGTTGTCTTTATTTTTTTTTAGTTAAATTAATATGTAGATCCTTATCGTTTTAATATTTTCTAATTAGGTCACTATTGTTAGAAACTTATAATGATGTTTTAAAGGTAAACTGGATTCATAGACTCAATTATAATTTTTAAAAACTATTAAGATCTAATTACAAAACTTTTAAGTTCCCATAATTTTAAAATTTTTAATAAAGTCCCTGAATTTTAGGTTACCGTTAGCAATTTTTAATGTTGCTATAAAAGCAGGAACCTAATTAGAAATTTTTAAAATTATAAGGATTCAATTATAAACCTTTAAAATATAAAAATCTAATTAAAAATTCTCAAATATAATAGAGACCTATAGATTAATTTAATATTTTTTTAAAAAAATAATAAATACTCATTTTGGTCCTCCAAATATACAAGTATTATTATTTAGGTTCTTTAATAATTAATACATTAAAATGGTCATTTAATATTAATTTTTTATATTGAATTAGTTTTTAAATGTCATTTTTTAACATTAAATTAATCTTTCAATGTTATTTTTTATATTAAAAAAATTAATATAATGTAAAAAATTATTAAAAAATTAAACTAATAACACTTATATTTTTAGATGACTAAAATAAATATTAATAAAAAAAATGATCTAAAGAAAGTGTGCAAAGATAATGTCTCACGTTAAAATCTAATTCACTGTGAGTAACCGAGTCACCTGTAAAATCCTCTGCTTCTTTTAATTAGCAAACGCATAATGATTATAAGCGATATAAAATATTCAGAAAACGTTAAACTGCACTTTACTATTCTATTTGACTTAAATTGTGTTTTTCTTTAAGCTTATAAAATTAAATATTTGTTTTTTAATTTAATATGTTTTTTTATAATATCTCTTTACCTTTTAAATTGGGAGTTAATTCTTATAATTAGGAATAATTTATGTACAATATAGGTAAATTTTTAATTAAAAAAATCACTTAAAATAATCTTTTATTTCAGTTTGTGTCGAAAGTAAGAAGTTTATACCTCTTATGGTAATTCACAATTACGCTTGAAAGAGATAAAATGATTTTTAACTTTATTTTTTGTCTAAATTATTTGTGCTATACATACTCCATAAAATTGGAAGAGTTTTTATTAGTTTAGAGGATTTAGGAGATATTGTAAAAAAATTGTATTAATCATAGAAGAATATGATTAATTTTATAAATTTAAAAATGTAACTAATTGGATAAATAAATTAGAGTGCAAAGCTGTAATTGACAAAAAAATATTTTTGAATATAATAATTATAGTTATTATTACTATAAATATACGAGAATGAAGATTTTTCCCTATTCTTAATAAATATTCGGTGACTTATATAAATGAGTGTAAAATTTACATCAAATAACAGCGCAATACATATACGTTAATATAGATATAAAATAAATACACCAAAAAATATATAGATATAAAATACGATTTAAATTATACAAACACTACGATATAATAAATTTATAAAATATCGTATTAAATTTTGAAATATTATTATATTTAATTTAAGGATGGTATTATTATCATTCGTTGTCTATTTATGATTCATACTTGTTACTTTTAATTATAATTTCTTAAATTATATTTAATTAATAAATTTTGTTTAAGTCAAATATTTATTTATTATATTTTTTATTACAAAGAATGTCTGAATATCTAATAAGAGGATGGGGAGAATAGGTTAAAAGTTCAGGCAAAACAGTTATCATAGATATTTACCTAGTTACAATTAAAAACAATTAATTATGAGTGTTCACAAACAATTAAAAATACCACTAGCACTGGCCTTAATATAAATGTCATGACATAATCACAATTTTTAAAAGTATCCATGCCTCGTACGTAGCTCTTGACAAACCAATCTAGTAAAAGAGTTCGATTACCTAAAAAATGTTGGGTAATGTTAAGCGGATAAAAAAATTATAATTTTTGTACAGAATTATATTATATATATATGTATATATATATTAATAAAATTGATCATATAAAATATATAGTTTTTTGACGCGTTATCTCTTTTAACATTATTAAAAAATATTCTAACCTAACTTTTCTTTTGTGCATTCGTAGATGAATACCACACAGCTTGTAAAAGACAAGAAGTCAAAATAATTCATAAAAAAAATTTTAAGCAATATATAAAAATGTTATTTTCTTTTTATTGGTTTTAAGGCTCCATCGCGGCTTTTCTTTGCTTTGAAATATTATGCACATACTATCAAGTTTAAATGACTTTAAGCATTACATTGGGCCGTCTTCTGGTAACCTTAATTACAAGTTCATAACTCGCGAGTAATGCTATTCATCCAATCGAAATAACTAGTATATTGATACATTTTAACAAAATTATAAAAAAAAAAGCATAAATTTCGTAAAAAATTACCCGTTTATTCATAAAATTAATCATGTAGCCGAAGTAGCAAACGACCTTGAAGAATAAGGTCTACTCCTTATGGACAAAATCGAAGAAAGAATTTCCACTTGTACCAACATCAATCACTCCTTTTCGTTGGGTGTTGTAGGCTAGAACCAATTTATGGGCATCCAAAAGGCTTCAGAGTTGAGAATCTAGGCACAAAATTATTTTAATGCTTTTTTAAAATATGAACTCGAATCCTGAAAAGCAATCCTTAGATCTTCAAAAATCAACTTTTGGAACTGCACAATTGGCAACTAAGTATGATAGTTAAATCCCAAGATTTCGCTTTGGTACCTTCTTGGGTTAATAGGGGAACAATGGGGATAAGTCTTGGCAAAATGTTAGACGTAGGTCTATTTGAGATGAGGGAAAGATCTACCAAAATAATAAAAACCAACCTTGAAACATAAAAATCAGATTTGAAAGCTGGATAGACTATGGGATATCGGATAGCTTTTAAGTATGAATGCCTCCCAACATTCTGCTACTATTGTGTAGGTAAAAGAAATTAAATTTAGACCCTGGCGTCCCCATGGAAAAAAGGTTGAGGCTTATGTTGAAAACTCTAGCCCCAACTCCAATCAATTTGATATGTGGAAAATTAGGTACATTTGAGGTGGTGAAGGGCTTGGAGGCCTTATCAGTCTCTAATAAACAAGATATGTTAGACCTTTGGAAAAGGAAAGACAAAAATTAATTAATTGATCCTTGAGGGTATCGGCAACAAACTCCCAAAGAAACCCCTCAATGCCTTCTCCTCAGTTAAAGATCTATAAGGAAAAATAAGGAACAATAATTAATGAACCACGCAAACTATAAACTATAGATCCCAATCACCTACTAACGCTGGACTTCAGGAGGTTGTCTCTTATGATAGGATCATATAGTAAGCAATAACTATTGAAGGCCTTAATTAACCACATAGGTTTTAAAATCCCGAAGAACAAATCTTAAATAGAGAACATCATGGTTCAAGAGACTTGTGAGTAGTCCTTTTCTTATACCTTTCATATATGGATGACCAAAGTTCAACATTCAATTCAAGCTTCTAGCTAGTGACCCAACTTCAGAAAACATGATGTTGGCAAAAGATAAAGGATCCCAATGAAGGAGGCTAGAACCAAAACAAAAAGTCTCGGTGGAAACAGAGCTGGTTTGATGGGAGAATATGTTGGTACGAGATCTCACATCCCAAATAAGAAATAGGATGAAAATATGTGAAAGTAGCTTAAGTTATGGGCTTAAAGACTATTTGCTTATTGTATATCCTTATTTCGTTTCACTACTCAATGTAACTGGGTGTGTGCTAGCCGATGTCCAAACTTTCTTGTTGCCTTAAAAGAATGAAATTGACATATCTTTGTTGGGAAAAAAACACAGGCAGATACAGTTGGACATCAAGGGAAGTCTCGTGTTGTTGAAAACTTCTCTCCCTTCTCTCGCATCGTGTGAATCTGACTCATCTGTCGATTTTCTTTTTCATTTGGTACTGCTACATTTTTTCACCTATAGTAGTCCTAACTACTTTGTCATTGCTTTTATGGTTTCTTTTGCCTATCTTTAAATAAATCTATCAATATTTTTTGTTTCACATTATTCTTTGTCAAATCTAAAGGATTCATCATACCTTGCAGATATTTTACATTCTTAAGCAGATTAGAATATTTTAATCAATTCCTTTTCATATATTCTTTTCATCATGACATATTTTGGGGCTTAGTTAAAAAAAAACATTAAGTATAAACTCATGTTGTTCTCCCTTTTGAGCCAATGCTTAAAGATAATAAGAAAAAATTATTCAAAAAATGTTAGATGAAGAATTTTAATGTTCAAAATTTTTAACAGAATGAATTGACATATTTATTAATTTTTGAATGAATAAGTAGTTTTTATTATTTTATCTTATTCAATAATTATCTTTCAATCTAGATATTTTTTTTTAGCTATCTAATATTACTCTTAAAAAAATTATAACAAAATAGAGGAAAGTGTGAATAAATTATGGTAAACGCCAAACTACTAGTAGTAATACCAGCCAAAGAATAAATGTAGTTTGCTTCCGCAATAATTTCGTCGAAGATAGTGTTTTCGCATTCCAGTGTCCCAGTCCCTGTAGATGATTCTGCTAGTGGTGTTCTATTCTCTAGAATAGATTGTGGTTATTTTCTTTCCTTTCTCTTAACCTGCCAAAAAAATGTTTAAGATATTATCATTAGATGACCAATCGAACTTAACACATCTAGTGTAGTCTAGTCTAGTATAGTTTAAATGCAAGAAGCCTGATCCTCAAAAACTAGGTGTCACTGTACCATTGGTTGGATAAACAAATAAATTTGTAACCGACCAACTCGCTACTGATAATGATAAAATAGCACACAGTAATTGGGCAATAATGATTTGGTGCGCTAGAGTCCTAGATCGTAACCTCTTCGTTCTGGCAGGCACGGAAATACATTTTGCAAAAATTAAATGCATAGGCTGAAAGGGGAATCTAACTACTTAATAAATAGCCATCGGTCATAGGGCATTAGCGTTTACTGTGATACATCATACATTTGAATCCCACCCTCCGTCAAGGCCAAAAAAAAAAAAAATAATAAGAAACGATGGCCCTCCACAAAAGTTTCGTACACATTTGGTATTTTGAACGCTTATTTCATTCTTCTTGTTATTTGAGACAAACGAATATTCTTTTATCAAATAATAATTTTATCTTATCTATAAAAAATAACTTAAGTGATAAGTGAAATTGAGATTAATAATTAAATAATTTTTACAATATCAGAAATTTAAGTGAAATTAATAATCTCAGTATTTTAAATAAAATTAATTTAAAAATATCCAAAAAGTAAAAAATAATAATTTTATTTTAAATTTTTATTTACAAATTGATTCGCATTAATGCATATGATAATTTGTTTTTCATTTTATCTTTATTTAAAAGTTTGAAAATTTGAAGTTTGAAATAACTACATACCTGTTCACTTATTAATTTATTTTTTTATTTGAAGAAAAAAATAAAATAATACTTACTAACTATAAAGATTCTTTCAATACTCCTCGTTTTTATAAGAGTTCAATATTTTTAGTAATTAGTAACAATATTTAATTACATGTCTTATTTTGTTGAAATAATTATAATATAGATAAAATAATTTTGTTTCAACTAAGTAAGATACGTGACCAAATATTAACTACAAATTATGAAAGGATATTAATACCCTCACCAAAAAAAAGGTACCAAAGAAACATCTACTAACTATAATTTTATACTTTTTAAGATCAATTTTATATGGAAGCATAAATTAAATGCTAGAATTAAGTTTTGATATTAATAAAGATAATAAAGAGAAAGAAAATTCTATTTTTTTAAAGAGAGATTAGAATTGACATTTTTTATGATTTGATGTTGATTAATAATTTTTATTTTATTTTTCTTCATCAAATTACAATTTTATTTTAGACTATTTTATATATAATATAAAATAAAATAAAATATGATTACATTTGTAACTAAATATTAAAGTGGGCTTGCTCATTTTATTTTTACTTTATTTTGATTTTACAAAAATCCAATTAAAGGCTGTTATTTTCACAATTTGTTACTAAAAAATTACTAACATTAATTTTCATCTCAACTCCCTAGTAAAGGAAGAGTTGGCCCAAAATTATAGTAAAAGATCATGTTTGGTTGTTTGGAATCTTAACATTCACTCAACGAAACCATAAATTCCAAGTTAGGTTTGGTTTTGATTACCACAACAGAGGCAAGCAAGCCAAGGGAATCTCATGATGTTGTTACTTGTTACCTTTCTCTTGGGTAGGTTGACCACTTTGCCTTGATTGGCGCATCACATGTGCCAAAACGAAATGCAAAGCACAAGATAAAAACTGAAGCACAACAAATTTATGACCCATATTTGAAAACTGCATCAACTTTATACATAGTTATACAATTAATTATACATAATTCTCAAATCATTATTTTTAACACCTTATTACGTCCACTTACTAACTTCACTCTTCTGTTCACCCACGATTACTGCCAAATAAATATCAAGCAATCAGCCCCGTTTGTTTACCCAAAATAAATAAAAAATAATAATAATAACAAGCAATCAAAATTTTCAGTGATTGGTTTGAGAACGAGTATGACCATCACTTTCAATGTGTATCTGTCATCCTCATCATCCATCATGCTTGTTCAAGTACCGCTTCTATTATTTTATTCCTCCGGTGTCCAACGTGGCAGCCCAAATCTCGAGGCAATCCCCAAAGTATATAGTGCCAAGCGGAAAAAAATAACAAAAGAAAAAAGAAAGAGAGAGAGAGAAATTAAACAAGCTATTTCTCGCAGGGGCGAACATGGACGGAGCTGCTTCCTCTCTCTTCTCGTCTCTCTCTCTCTCTCTCTCTCTAAAAAGCGCAAAAGCGAATAACTGAAACCCTAGGCTCTGTGTCCGTGGTGCGGTGTTCCTTCTGTTGGAAGCATCGTATTCTCTGTGATCTGAATCCGTGAAATGTGCTTCTCGAGCAGGACTTCCGTTGTGCACCGGTGACACACACCGATGAAGCAGTTTCGTCGATGCCAGAGGATTCTGATCCTCTCTCTTCTCTCTCTCTCCGTCGTTGCTCCTCTCGTTTTCGTCTCTCACAGGCTTAAAGTTCTCACTCCCGTTGGTATATTCAATTCCCTCTCCCCGCAAGCGACTTTGCATGTTCTGATCGCTCGCTTTTCTGTTTTAATTGATTTTGTGCGTTTCTCTGAATGTCGTTTCAGGAAGAAAAGAGTTTCTTGAAGATTTATCGAGTGTTGTAAGAATCCTGCTTCTCAAGCCTGATCAATTTATTTTATTTTATTTTATTTTATTCATTTGGAATGCGTCTCTCTCGTTCAACCTGTTTGGTTGCTGGGAAAGAATACGAGTAAGAGAAAATATAGTGAAGCATTTATTTTTTTTAATTTTGATTTCCACTGTTCCAGTGTCGGTGAGTTGAACAGTTTTCCGACCGACGGCTCACTAATTTCTTGTGCTTTGGATAGTCTGAAATTTTTCAGATTTGATTATTTTGACTGGAAGAGATTTTATTCTGCTTCCTCGGCAGCCAATTGAACTACAGCTTCTGATGATGCTCTGATATGGAAATTGAATTGATTTTTTTTTTGTTGTTGTGTTGCAGACATACAGGACAGATCCTTTGAAGTTGAATGCTATAGAACAGGTAGTGGAAGATTTGATAAGAATTTTCCTCATCATGTTAATTGCTTTTTTCTTTTTCCCCGGTGACTTGGAAGTTGGAAAATAAAGATATATAATTTATGCTCGTGCTTTTGTGCCTATTTTTTTCAATTCAGGAAGGCGCTGAGGAATTAGAAGAGCCAAAGCAAGTTGTTTATAAAGAAAAAGATTTTGGTTCAACAATTAGTTACAGTTCGAAAAAGAATAATGATTCTGAGGAATCTAGAATCGAGGGGTACAGGAGTAACCTTTTGGAAAGAAATGGTGATACATTTTATACGTCTTAATTTTTTGGGGTTTACATAATGCCACTCAAGTACTGAACAGTGTGTGTGTGACTGTCTGAAATTTTCACTGTTATCAAGTTTCAGGATTCGACCATGACAAAAGACAAGACCAGGGAGCTCAGCAGAAAGGATTATCATCCATGGATGGAGATAAGGTTAGTACTAATTCTTTTGAACTATTGCCATTAAAAATTGAAGTCCACATGCTAGCATTTTTTTTTTATCTAAAAGGAAAAGTAAAAAATAAAAAAAATAAAAAATACTTGTTATCAGAAGATTCATCTGTTCTGTCTCCCTAAAGGAAGTTATAGTGCTCCCAAATTTCAGAAGATACTAAGATTCTGAATCTTCTTTTCTGTCAAGATCATTTCATTTCTTGCAGGTTTCATCTCATAAATTAAATGTTCACGGTTCAAAGATATTACTGTAAATTTGTGTTAAAAGCATAAGTAGTTTTTATTTAAAAAAGCATTTGCTGCGCGGGCATTTATATGACAGTTAAATGCACCCAATTGGCATAAAAAAACACTTATCTGATATATCAGCTGTATGCTTGAGATTTTCAGATATCAACTTCTTCCACCCAATGTCAATGCTGTTTATGATAAGAAACCGGATCTTAAAGTTGGACTTTTTGCTTGACCACTTAAAGAGTGTACTTATTATCTACTTTCTCTTTTTGCGAATTTAAATATGAGAATACAGGTTTACTTAACTGTTCTTTGATGTATTTCACTAGATATAGAATGCTTTATTATTTGCTGACCTTATAATGTGGATTTTAAATTATCAAAAAGCATAGCCTCAAAGTTTTGGTTTCAATCCGAAATTTTAGTTAGACAATCAACTTAGGTTTAATACCTTTGAACGCTCCCTGTTTTGCTTGAACACTATCAATTCGTCCCTAGAGGTTGACTCCATTCATGCCTAATGCCTATGACAATATAGTTACTCATGAGGTTCACTATGTACCTAGCTAGACATTTATGATTTATGCAAAGGATTGGAAGCTTTCTAGGGAATATTTAGTTTTCTAAAGGGATCAGTTTTTTATAAATGAAGCGCAATGTGATCCTGTTATGGATGATGGCAAGATCTCATTGGTTGCTTTTGGATTCAATATCCATTCCCAGATGTGAGCTGATCTGCTATTGGAGTAATTTAAAACGGATCAAGAAATTAGTTATAAGGAAGATGTGTTTATTATACGGGTTGTCTACTCAGTGGCAAGTGAGTGCTAAATTATATTTCAATTAAATATATTTCTAGTTATCAATATCAGCAACAACTTCTTTTATTCCTGACCTCAAACTCAATGCAACTATGCAAGTATAAGAATCATGGTGATGTTGTGGATATGTATTTACCAGATGCTTTGTTACCATAATGAATCCACTCTTATCAGAGTTCACAACAATCCCAGTCATCTATGTGCTGATTATACATATCCTATTCACCTATGTACTAATTAGGCATGCAAGTATTCAAAGATTTTAGGGAGGAAGAGAGAGTCATAAATTTGTAACATACACATATATGGAGAGGAAGTAATTTTGAATTAGTCTGCTTGGATAGTATTTGGCCACTCTAAAATGTAGGGTGCCCTTTGCAGAGTAAAGTTTGGAGTGGATAACTATTGATGAAAAAAATAACAGTTTAGATTTTTATATAGTATAAGCAACCTGATAGCAATCTATAGATTTGTGAAAACTAACTCCCTTGACCTTCTCATCAACAGCTACCCAATTACACTTTTATCTGTAACCCTGAACTTTAGAGGATCCTAATCCATTGGGAATAGAGATTTGCCTGTTCCATTTCTGAACACAAGTATGTCGGTGTTTTTTTGTGTCTCCATGCTTTTAACTAGATGTATAGATCTTCACTGGGGAGGCAAATGATGTATAAATACAAAGAATTAGCAGTTGTTGATGGTGTCAAGATTTATATTTCTTATATACCTACATATATGTGAACAATGTTAAATGCAAATTGGATCGTGGAGAGAAATTTATCTTTGCAGTCTTGTATTAATTTTTTAATTTGGTCTTATTTTGCAGAAGAAATTTAATACAACAGTTACGGACAATCAGAATATACACACTCAGTCTCAAAGAATGACAGATGAGAATATTGAAGTGACAAATAAGCAATCTGATCGAAGAGCAACCCAACATCATCAGATTTCACACACTCAATCTCGTAGAGTGACAAATCAGAAGGTTGAGGAGATCAAGGATCAAATTATTAGAGCCAAAGCATACTTGAGCTTTGCTCCACCAAGCAGCAACTCGCACTTGGTGAAGGAGTTGAAGCTGCGAATTAAAGAGATGGAACGAGCAGTTGGAGAAGCCACCCAGGATTCAGATCTGTCAAGAAGGTAAAATTTTCTCTGTAATTCTACATATGCATTTTTAGTTCAGAAATTATCGCCAGTGTTTACTAAATACAATGCATAAATTTTAAGAGAAAACTAATCCTTTGGTCCTTGAAAGATATACCATCTTTTGATTTTGTCCCACTAATACTAATTTTCTCAATTGAATCCCTGTATGTTTCAATTTGCTTCTATTTGGTCCTTCCAATCCACAGCCCTGATTGAAGCATTTAGGTCGTATAGAAGGATTAATTGAAGAAAATTAAACATACAAGGATTATAAGTGGAGGGATCACATTAAGAAACGTGTTTTTCAGAGACCAAAACATAAGTTTTTCTCAAAAGTTCAAATTCCAATCTGTGAAAATCTAGCGACTGCTTGTCTTCCAGTTCAAATATAATGATGGAGAAAGCATTCATGTAGAAATTTCGTGTGATATGAACTGTTAAAAGAATATGAAAATATTTTTCAATCTGAAAACAAGTGAAGTTCACAGTTCTTTGCAGAAAATGAAACACATGGAGGCTTCACTGTCTAAAGCCAACCGTGCTTTCCCAGACTGCTCTGCTATGGCTGCTAAGCTCCGTGCAATGAATCATAATGCTGAAGAGCAAGTTCGTTCTCAGCGATATCAAGCGACATATCTTGTTCATCTTGCTGCAAGGACCACCCCAAAAGGTCTTCACTGTCTTTCTATGCGGCTGACTGCTGATTACTTTGACCTGAGGCCTGAGGAGAGGAAGCACCCAAATGAAAATAAGATTCATGATCCTGAACTTTATCATTATGCTGTTTTCTCTGACAATGTTCTGGCGTGTGCAGTGGTTGTTAACTCCACTGTCTCTTCTGCCAAGGTAAATACTTTTTTTTTTATATGGATTGACTTCCTTTTATTTTTCACTCTTAACTCAGTTGTTCTTTGCTTTTACTTTTGGCTAATGTTGAACCCTGATGCAACTGCTGAAAAAAGAAAAAAAATACTAGCAAATTCAATACTAATAAGTTTAGCTATCAAGTTATTTCCAAGTAGGGAAGCTCATACTTAGTTCCTTAGTGGTTACTTTTAACAGGTGATGTCCCTCAAATCTCCCCCCATATCGGCCAAAAATGCTTGTCTACACTTATTGTAGTGCATGTGTAATACGTAGTACTTGTTTTATGTTTGAGCATTTTCTTTGTTATATTCTTTACCTTTGGAGTGGGTGATTATTGGAGCAGGCGGTAAGAATGCATGATTCTGATACCAACCTGATCTCATTGTCGTCCTTCCTTGAACCTGGGATGCATTTTACTTGGCATTTCATTTTTAGCTATTTTCAGTGCAATTTAAAGTTTACCTCTCCAGCCTTACTACCTTAAAAGAGTTATCTTAGTTGCAGCTTTGGGCACTGCAGAACTTATTGCAGAATCATGAAGCCAAACCAGTTAAAACACAAGAAGATATATGAACTTTCATAATGGAATGTCATTAATAAATCAAAATTCCTTTAAAATACCTCCCTTCTATTTTGACATTCAACACCTCTGTGTTTATGTACTGCTCTTAAAACTAGATTGACATGTTTTCAAAAAGAAAATTATTTCCAATCACATCCCATACTCCATTAACTAATGAAGAAACAGTGATTTTCCAGTGAGGAGGAGCTCTTTCTACCTTATCAGCTTTCTCAGCACTTATAGAAGTGTCTAAGTTGCAGCAAATACAAGAGATACAGTGAGAGGGGAAAGCTACATGAGCTCCCCTAATAAGTAAAGTAGTTTTTTCCAAGAAGAATGCAGGCTCCTGTACCTGCATCAAACCCTGGATTCTTTTTAATTTATAAACAGCATAATGATAATGGCATCAATTGATCCGTGTAGCTAGCCCCACTTAGTGGGATAAGGCTTGGTTGTTGTTGTAATAAAAATTTGTTTTGGGAATCTGTGAGAAAGTTATCATTATTGACTCCGATGCAAATGATTAACTGATTAAGTCTATATTTAATGGCAAGAAAGTTTGACAATGACTTTCAAATTGCAGGAACAGGAGAACCTTGTTTTACATGTAGTGACCAATTCACTCAACTTTCCAGCAATCTCAATGTGGTTCTTATTGAACCCTCCTGGCAAAGCCACAGTCCACGTACAGAGCATAGACAACTTTGAATGGTTGTCCAAGTACAATACCTTCAAGAAACATGATTCCAGCGATCCAAGATATACTTCTGAATTGAACTACCTGCGTTTCTACCTGCCAGAAATCTTCCCTGCTCTAAATAAGATTGTGCTCTTTGATCATGATGTAGTGGTGCAACAAGATCTAAGAGGACTTTGGAATGCCAATATGAAGGGAAAAGTAATTGGAGCAGTTGGGACTTGTCAGGAAGGTGAAACATCATTTCATAGGATGGATATGTTCATAAACTTCTCAGATCCATTCATTGCAAAGAGGTTTGATGTCAATGCTTGCACATGGGCATTTGGGATGAACTTGTTTGATTTGCAACAGTGGAGGAGACATAATTTAACTGCTGTCTATCACAAATATTTGCAAATGGTATGATTAAAGAAATGTCTTTACTTTGTAGTATGCTTCTAGTTCTTTTTTCTTTGTTCACAGGGCAAATATTTTTTATACCCCCAACTAATTTTCCTGCATTAAAATCTCATTACATCTTCAGTTTGGCTCTCGGCATTGATTAATTAATGGAGAGTTAAAAAGCCATCGTTGGCCAACGTTCTCTTGAAACTGGATTGTATCAATCCTAGTGCACAATTTTCTTTTGCATTATTAGAATGCTCAAACTAGTCGTTTGTCTCTTCTCATTATAAATTTTTACCTGCAAGTGAGAATAATATTAGGAGGTCAAATATTTGACATCCCCATGGCATTTAGATTTGTTTTAATTAGGAAATGTGTATAAGTTCTCGTTCAAATTGCTGTTAGATGGAGCACAAATGTTAATTTCTATAAAATCATGATTCCATGATAATCTAATAATGTCTTTGTTTGGGTGATTGATTGCAGGGTTCTAAGAGGCCATTGTGGAACGTTGGAAGTCTGCCTTTAGGCTGGCTCACCTTCTATAACAAGACAAAGGTGTTGGACAGACGGTGGCAAGTTCTTGGCCTTGGTTATGACTCGGGTGTCGATAGGAATGAGATTGAGCGAGCTGCTGTTATACACTATGATGGAATTAGGAAGCCGTGGTTGGAGATTGCGATGGGAAGATATAAGAGTTATTGGACCAAATTTGTGAAGTTTGACCACCCTTTTTTGCAACGGTGCAATCTCCAGGCGTAGTGCAAAATCCAAATATTCCTCTACCTGACTTGTGTTGTTGACTAGTCCGTTGGCACATTAATTCCCTGCTTCAGTCGATTCTTTCTTGTTCTTGGCAATTCTTCTTGTAAAGCCCTTCATAGCTCCAAAAAATTTTCCACACATATCTTTTTAGAAGCTTAGCTAATTTATAGTGACATTTAAGATGAAATAAGAATCACATAGGCATTTTAGCTGTTGTGTACATAATTCATCTGTGCTCTATTAGGTTATGCCACCTTTCTTTGCCATTAATTTACGCGCAGACTGGAAGCTGAGTTGTATTTTACTTAGAGGAACAAATTTACATATAATTATTGAAATGACGGCTGCCTTTTGAATTGTTGCGTCAATGATACCTTGATATTATGCTCGTATTTCCTGCAGCATGAAGCTTGAAGCCAGTGGGATTCAAGTATTATTCATGTTTGCCGCTTCTATGACTTAAATATCATATAATCTCTTCGTTATTTATTCGGTGAAGAATATAATATCGGGGCCCTAAACGACAATGTCGAGGTATTTACTTTCTTCCTTGTTATTACTGGTTGTAGGAGTGAGAGGGGGAGTGAAGCTTCGATTATGTGAGTGAAATATCGGTCATCAAAAGGATTATGTGACGCGTGGCGAAAAATTATTGGGGAGTTGCAGATAGGGATATCTAAAGAGGGGCTTTCAATCTATCCAAGGTGTGTGGTGCATGGGACTGACTATGCACCAATAATAATAATTTCGACAGCTATGCATATGAAATAAACTACAATTGTTTGGACAGAAGTAGCCTAGCCATACTCTGAATCATTACTGAAGAAAAATGGCAACCATCTCCGCTAGCACCCTAACATCATCGATCACCCGCGCAGGTCTTGTGCACAAGCGTCCTCTTGGGCTCTCATCCTCTTCCGTTCTTGGTAAGTTTTCCTGAATTGCCTTCGAGAAGAGGATGACATGATTTCTTTCTGGAACATAAGTCTAATCTCTTCCCATGTCTGATTTCCTTGTCCTTACAACATTGTGAAACATATTAAATAAGACAATTAAAAGAAAGGGGGAAAAGAATTACCAATTTCAGAGTTCTCGTAAACTAGATGACTCTTCACTACCAAAAAGAATAAAATAAATGAGTCTTCTTGAGAAATTTAAGAAACTTGCAATAAATGATAAGTTGTACTTCTACAGGAAGAGATACATATTTAAATTGATAGTTGGGTTTTGGATGATGCTGGTTGATGAATCAAACTTTTCCTTAAATTAATTGACATCATTCATTTATTGCAAACATAATTCTATAGGGTTGCCAGCAATGGCTAAGGTGGGAAGAGTGAGGTGCTCCATGGAGGGAAAGCCTTCTGTGCAGGAAAGCAGCTCAAACATGGGGATGGGGGCATCCTTGATAGCAGCTGCCTGTGCTGCAACCATGTCAAGCCCAGCCATGGCTTTGGTGGATGAGAGGCTGAGCACTGAAGGAACAGGGCTTCCCTTTGGTCTCAGCAACAACCTTCTTGGTTGGATCCTGTTCGGAGTATTTGGTCTTACATGGGCTCTCTATTTTATCTACACTGCGGGTCTTGAAGAGGATGAAGAATCAGGATTGTCCCTCTAAAGCCTGAGTGATGGATTGTAGAAATTGCAAAGAGTTCTATCCTTTTCTGTTGTATTAAAAAAAACTACTTGTGTATCTTTTCCAACTTCCAAGATATTAATTTCCTCTTCTCTGAAACTCTCACATTGCTTCTTTATTCGCTTGATTCGGTTGTTTGTTTAATTTGTTACACTAACACACTAACACAATGTATCGAATTCCTCCCCTGGAAGTGGAAAGTAGACGAGTAGAGGAAGCATTTGTGGTGCTTATAGCATCCATACGAATAAAATAACCGGAAGCAAAATCAAGATCTTATTTATCATGCTTCAACACTTACCCCAGAAACCCAATTAACCAAAAGGGGGGAAAACACTTACAAAGGAAATATGCGTTTTGTCTTTCAAATACATCATCACTATACTTTCATTTATCCATCCATGGATTGGTTCCAACTTTGTTGAGAAGGTCTACGATCTTTCTTAGACTGCTTTGGGTAAGGCACAACAGTATCATTTTTATGTATTTCGTGAAACAGAAAAACATAATTTTCAATTATCATGATAATGAATTTAATTCTTCTCTTTAAAGTCTAACATGAGTGGATGTTACCAAAAGTCCAGAAGTCCAAAACTCCCAGTCTTATGTGAGTTCTTATCTATCTGTAGGATAGTTTGCCTGTTATGAACTATTTGAGTGCAGATAAATTGTTAATTTAATGCAATATATTAAACTTATTTAGTTTTGCATTTGATCATGATAACAAGTGTTGTAATTTTCAGAACTACGGAGTATAAGTTTGTGAAGTTTATTTACACCTTCTCTAAAATAGTTATATACGAATTCATATTCTCATTTCATTCTTAATTTCTTAATTAAATTTATGAAGAATATAAGATAGTATATAGTATAATATTTGTCTTATAATTTTAGGCATCTAAGAGTTCTTACTCTTATTCTAAGTTAATTTCTAAAATCAGTTTAAATTAATTTCTAAATAAATTTACCATTTTAAAAATAAATTATTAAGAATTCATTTATTTATAATTAAGATATCATTCTTAATTTTATTTCAATAACATTATAATTTATAAGAATATTAGGTGTTCTCATACTTTTTAAGTGTGAAACTAATTTTTATTTAGGTGTCAATTTTACTCATTTTTAACTGTAGGATTAATCTTCCTCTAATATTGATATGACTCCAACCAAAAGATCTTTCTAATAGAAATATAAAACTTGACTTACAAGTAAAATTTATTTACATAAAACTCAGTTTAAAAAATGTGTTATAATTTGTGGTTGTCTTCATTTAAATTTTTAATAATAAAGTTTGCATTCAGAGTAAAAATATGTTACTATTATATAAATATTTTACAGTAGTGCCTTATGTGTATTTTTTTAAAAAAATAAATTAATATCAAGTTGTAATACTATACGTAAAGTATAAATAATAATTTTCTCAAACACTATTGAGAATCACAAAGACAAATTTGATTTGATAAACAATTACAATATTTTACGGAAAAAAATAAAATAAAACTTTTCTTCGACTAGTTATCATTATTTAACAACGCAAAGCTCTCAAATCAAAACGGAAGAAGCAACCAAAGAAAAAGCAATGGCTGCATCTCTCACAACCCCGAAGTTCTCGTCGCTGTCTTCGCCAACTCTACACAAACTCTTGTGCAAAACCCTTCCACTTTCACACGCTATCTCCCACTCCACCTCCTCCCTTTCTCTCCGCAAAACCCTACACTCTCTCTCCCGCCACCCCTCTCCCTCCGAAAACCGCCGCAGCTTCACCGTCCGCTCCGAGTCCCAAAACGGCGTCGACCCTTCCCGCCACTACGACTTCGACCTTTTCACTGTCGGCGCCGGAAGCGGCGGCGTCCGCGCCTCTCGTTTCGCCGCCAATTTCGGCGCTTCGGTGGCTATCTGCGAGCTCCCTTTCTCCACCATCTCTTCCGAGACCACCGGAGGTGTCGGCGGAACGTGAGTTCTGATTCCATATTTTTCTGTTATGTTGTTAACAACAACCAAACTTGTTTAGTAGTTACATTACAGTATTAGAAATGTAATTGGCTTTTTAATGCAATATCTGCTTAGGTAGGGAAGATAGAAGAAAGTAACTAGTGTTGGTAGTGGTACCACCCCAAGTAAGTGGGTTGTGAATGACGTTTTGAGAGAAAATATTAAAATTTCAATATGCTTAGGAGGACAACTAAAAACCAAATCACACCTACAACTAGGAGTCAACAAGCAATATTATTCATGAGTTTTGGAAAATAAGCATAATTTAATAGATAACATATTACTAGCTCATAGCCCTAAAAATAATTTAAACACCAAATTGGCTCATGTTGGGATTATTGACTTAAATTGTAAACCAAAATTAAAATAAGATAAAAAGATAATGGTGTCCTTGATGGAAGAAATTTGGATTGGTGATAAGTGTTGAGTTAGAATTGTGATTGACCTTATCTTATCTATTGCGTGAGATAAGGAAGCAGAATCTGAAGAGTTAAACTCCTTTAATTTTCTTTAGTTTAATATGCTGTGTGTATGTGTGAGAAATAAGAGAACTGTGTGTGGCTCTGTGTGCGGCAGAGGAAAGAAAAAGCGAGTGTGTGTGTGCGTGAAGCAGCTTGAGAGATAGAGGAAATTGTGAATATTGGGTGTAATTGGGTTTTAGGTTTGGGGGAGTGTGATTTAGAGAGATTGTAATTTATTGATTCGATCAATAAAATTGGATTGGGTGGACGTTGCCGAACCACGCTAATTTTCTTGTGAGCTTTATATTTTTATTTGTTAGTATTTGCAAGGGTACCCAATAGTTCATAGATCTTACACATTAAGTTTGTCCCATTAAATTAAACAGCACAATCCAAGTTATGAAAAGTTCCTACAAGGGGAGAAGAGAAGCAAGTTCTAAAACTACACCATTTGTTTCTTAACATATTATGTGAATGTAATGGTGGCAATTTTAGTTAGCTGCTTTGTTTAAATACCAATGCCACCCTCAAATTGACCTCTACAGATTTAGTAAATTTCAACCAGATATAATCCATGAAACTATCTTACCCACAAAAGGGCTGTGGCTGGGGTGGTTTGGGTGGTTTCATCTAATTCTTGGGTGCAATGCACTCAGGATACTCCAAGATACATATCCTCGGGCTGGCTTCTCTACTAAATTTTGTTGTGGGGGGATAAGGCTTGGTTGTTGTTGTACTAGAAGAAACTCGAGATACAGCAATTATAACAAGTTTCAAGCAGCATTTTGGCTCAATAAATCTTTGTAATAAGTATGGTTGAGCAGTTTAAGAATCTTCTTGCTGGGAACCTTTTTAATGGATATCTTGAAAGACAATACTCATGCTTTATAATTGCAAATGCATCATTTGATTACAACCCCACAATTCATCCCAATTGTTGACTTTGGTCAGAAGCTGTAATCTTATGAATTACCATGGTTCTTTACTTTTTATGTAAGCATAAGAACAAGTGATCCTTAAACTCAGCTAGTACCTTTTAGCTTCATCAATACTTAACTTTTCCTGTATTAGTTCCTTCTCACTGTAATCATCTATCGAGCAATTAGTGCAAGCATCCAAATGCTTCTCTTTATCTTTTCTTTTTCTCTTCTCCATGCAGCTGTGTACTACGTGGATGTGTGCCAAAGAAGTTGCTTGTCTACTCATCAAAATATTCTCATGAATTTGAAGAAAGTAATGGTTTTGGATGGAAATATGACAGTGAACCCAGGCATGATTGGAGTACTTTGATGGCTAATAAGAATGCTGAGTTGCAGCGTCTTACTGGTATCTACAAGAATATTTTGAAAAATGCTGATGTCAAGCTGATTGAAGGCCGTGGAAAGGTGGGATGATGCTTTGGATCCATCTGTAAATATTATATAGATTTCTAATTTAAAGGGATAATGTATTTTTTATTTTATGGTGATAATGCTTTTACAACCCACAGATTGTAGGTCCTCACACGGTTGATGTTGATGGGAAGCTATATTCAGCCAAACACATTCTAGTTTCAGTGGGGGGTCGCCCCTTCATTCCTGATATTCCTGGAAGGGAATACGCAATAGATTCAGATGCTGCCCTTGATTTACCTTCAAAACCTGAAAAAATAGCTATTGTTGGTGGTGGTTACATTGCCTTGGAGTTTGCTGGTATATTCAATGGTTTGAAAAGCGAGGTTCATGTATTTATACGGCAAAAGAAAGTTTTGCGGGGATTTGATGAAGAGGTAAACAACCATGGGTGATACTAGTATTGAGTGGCTGCCACATAATACACTTTCCTCACATTCAAATTGTGAACTATGTCTGCAGATTAGAGATTTTGTTGCTGAACAGATGTCTCTAAGAGGTATTGAATTCCATATTGAGGAGTCTCCCCAAGCTATTGTGAAGTCAGCTGACGGCTCATTGTCTTTGAAAACCAACAAAGGTACAGTGGAAGGCTTCTCACACATTATGTTTGCAACAGGACGCAGACCTAATACCAAGGTATGAATTTTCAATTATGTATTTTTATTTTTCTGTGGTAGCTTGTTTGAAAACTCAATTCAGTACTGAAAATGAAAATTTTCAGCATTGAAAGTATAGCCTTATTTATTCTATTAAAGTATTAAACGCTGATAGTTTCCTTTGATACACATTCAGAACTTAAAATATAAGTCTTTTCAAACATTACACATTCAGTTAGTGTTTAATTTTCCATGGAAATTCAGTATTGAATACTAATTTAAATATTTATCAAAGATTTGTAACTCTTGAGCTCCCGTGTGTTGCAAATGCTTCTCATTTGGCTTGGTTTTCTTAAAGGTTGCTTGTTCTTGAAGTTTCTTAGTTTCATTTTGCCTGTGTAACTGTATTTTCTATGATATGCATTTAACAGAGAGAGATAACATAGTAAATGTATTTAGGAATTGCAACTTCATTGCAGAATTTAGGGCTGGAGTCTGTTGGTGTGAAAATGGCTAAAACTGGAGCAATCGAGGTAGTTACAATTTTCTTTGGTTTTCTATGCAATATGTATCCATATGATCAATCAGTCTCACTCTTCTGCTTCTTGATACTCCCATTCCATCCAGGTTGATGAATACTCTCAAACATCAGTTCCTTCAATTTGGGCAGTTGGGGATGTTACAGATAGGCTAAATCTCACTCCAGTTGCTTTGATGGAGGGAATGGCATTAGCAAAAACACTGTTTCAGGATGAGCCAACAAAACCTGATTATAGGTATCTATTGCATAATGCAATAAGCCTTAACTGTAAAATAATTTCAGTGTACATTGTTAGTTCAGTGCATAGCATTAAGCTAGGCATAGATGGGACTCCTATACAGAAAATCATTGATAATCAATTGGTAAAAGGATTGAAAGGGGGGAGGGGGGAAGTTAAGTTTGTATAAAATCTAGCTTTTGACCTGTTGCATTTTTTGTTTCCCTACTAAAATCATCTGGTCATTTATTGCAATTCAGTCCTGGTTTGATAATTTAAAAGACTCCATATTCTCAATTCACAGCCTTCACCGATATATTCTAACAATGCTGTATTGCTATCAATTAAAAACTACTGCAAGTGTCTCATATATGGCCTTCAATCCACATTTTGTAACATTTGTAGTGGCGACATCAATGAGACTTGACACATTTATATAATCAAATGACTTCTTATAGAAAGTTATTACCGTAAATCCAACCATTGAGTTATACGTAATTATCATGTTGATCTTGCATGCCAAACGTTAAAATTTTGGAGTATAATAAATATGTAAATAAATATTCGATATTTGTTTTTGTTTGAAAAGTATTTTGTGGATTAATTTATAATAATTACAAAATAATCTTTAGATTAGTTTGAAATTTTATGATCATGATATGCATGATGATCTTGACTCATATTCGTATGACAGAATTCGTGAATCCATTTTTTTCTTAAAAAATAAAGGTTCTAGCTTGAATTTCTTTATCATATTCATAAAATTTTAGAACAGAACTTGATATTTCAAAAGAAGTGGAGAAATGAAAAAAAAAATTAATGGGTTGCTAACAAGGCAAATTTTGTCTATATTATCATTCATTAGTGCATATATTTATGTTTTAGCTTTCTGTTTCACTTTTCCATTTAATGTTAACTTGATCACTCAAATTCCTGATTGTACATGTAATGTTAGCATATAGGCAACTGTCTTTCAGTAACTCATAGCTCCTATCTGAATTACTTTATGTTCCTCCTTTTCTAGAGCTGTTCCTTCTGCTGTGTTTTCCCAACCACCAATTGGACAAGTTGGTCTTATGGAGGAACAGGTGACAGAACTATGGCATGTCTGAACCTATTGAGATCAATGATCTTCCAAATATTTTAATGAGTTGTGCAGATTAATGCTATACATAACATTTTGATGGTTTGCACAGGCTGTACAACAGTATGGTGATGTTGACATCTTCACCGCAAATTTCAGGCCACTAAAGGCTACTCTGTCTGGTCTTCCGGACCGCGTTTTTATGAAATTAGTAGTCTGTGCAAAAACAAATAAAGTTCTGGGTTTGCACATGTGTGGAGAAGATTCGCCTGAAATTGTGCAGGTTCTTGTAGTTGCTACAGCTGTTTCTACATTTCTGTTGTTAATGATCTGTGAATTTTCAATTCACTTAGTTCTACAATTGCTTGATACCCAGGGATTTGCAGTTGCTATTAAAGCTGGCTTGACTAAGGCAGACTTTGATGCCACCGTGGGCATTCACCCAACTGCAGCTGAGGAATTTGTCACCATGAGGACTCCCACTAGGAAGATACGAAAGAGCCATCCTTCTGAGGTCAGTCAAGGACTCCCAGCTTGTGTCTTTGATTCTCATCGTGTGACAGATCATGTCCTGTATTCTGGACTGCAAACTGAATAGTGAATACTTGGATGACTTTTTAACCAGTAACGAATAATAATACATCACCTGCCCTTATCTTGAACTTGAGAATTGAAAGACACTAGACTTACCAAAAAAAAAAAAGGAAAAACACTGCAGCCTTGTGCTGGCCATTGGATGCTTGACTCTATCAAATCAACAGCCTATGCAGGTCTGTTGTATTTTATTTTATTATTTTGGGTTAAATCTAGCTTTGAGACACTAGATTCATTCAAAAAAATTATAAATTATTCATAATGCTAATCACTTATTATTGCTGCTACTGTTGAAGCAAATCTGTATAATAAACTTGTATATGAGTAATGATTTTTCTGTTTAATTTATTCCAGGGAAACACAGATTCTGAAGTAAAAGCTGCAGCAGGGATTTAACATTAAGGTAAAGATGAAACCAGCTGATGCCTTAAGGTAAAGATGAAATTCTAATTTTAGAAAAGTACATTTTTTACTTAGAAACATGATGAATTTAATTTTTGAAGAATTCCAAAAAGGAACGCTTGGTAAAAATATTTACCATGAAAGAACAATATCCACTCGGTGTGTTATTTAAGTCAATTTAAGCCAATATATTTTACATAATAACCAATTCAAGTGGTTATTTTTCCTTTGTGGGAAATATTTTTAACAAGAGTTCCTTATTTGGAATTCTTCCATTGATTTTGTATGGTAACTAAGAACTTCAATATAGGAATATGATACTGGAGATTACTTTATCTTTGTGCAATAGCAGCATTTGTTACAGGCGATACAACTGCTACGTAACCAAAAATAAATAAAAATCTTAGAAAAAAGGTTGTTGGTTGCAGATCTAGAACCACGCCTGTCACCATTTACATGACAAATCATTGCTTTATGCCCGATATGTTGAGTGTCTTATTCGTTCTCTACTAGTATAATTCATGGGTTTCATTCTTGAAACCCTTTACTTTGGTATTGTGCTTGCTTGTATTGAAGAAACTCTTGGCTCAATAGGGCAGGAAAAAAAAAGTTTTTTGGAGCTGGTACAACCCTTCAATTTGCCACTGCAATACGTCTGCATTTTGTCTCACATTATGTTTTCTATGTTTTAATATAAGTAGTATCACATGAAATTATAAGATATGTAATTTCAGTTCCTGACAGGCTAGTTGTCTTCTGTATAATGTTTAACCAGGCAGATTGTCATTATGTGAAATTGGCCTAGTTATCAAATCTTGGGAAATTTTTCAGAATGATCTTCGGCAACTAAGAGACGTATCCCATTGATGTCATTTGCAATGATTCTCTTATCTGTCATTATGTTTTACGATTGAGCCTGGAAAGGAGGCGAATGCGCCATTTGTAAATTGTAATCTAACTTAGTTTCCCTTTCTCCCCAACCCTTCCATGGACAAGTAAAGAGTAAATGTGAGATGAGGGTATTTGATTTCATAATAATCTATCTGTACGGATTTGAACTAGTTGGAATTTAGAGGAAGGTGACAATGGTGATTGGCCGACTAAGAATAATTGTTATGACTTAATCTTTTTCCCATTAAAAATTTTCCTTAGAAGCTCTTGATTGGAACTTAAATTTTTTTCATAATGATATACTCGCAACTAAAAACAATACTTTCTTTTGTACTACTAGATATTATATTTACGTTTTTATTTTTGTAAAGGTATGAATAATTTTTTTAATAGATTTACTTAAATGAGTATTTATTTTGTGATTTGAGAATCAAGCATTTTTCTATTTGAATTGGTGCTGCATGGAAACGTTAGGGGTATGTTTGGATTGGAAGAGTTTAGAGAGGAATGGGTAATTTTTTATATCTAAATTAATAGGGTTATAGAATATTTATAAAAAAAAAATGATTAGAAAGTTATATTATAGTCTTTTATTTAATTTCTCATTAAAAAATTATTAAATAAAGAAAATATAAATTTAAAATGAAAAATTATCTTGTTTTTCTTCTGAAATCCTCAATCCAATCCAAACAATGCTTAGGAGAGCAATCGAGAGACCTTTTTACTAATTTTAGTCTTTAATTTGTAAATTATCAATAATATTTATATATAATAATAAGAATGGTTAATATTTTTAAATTTTTAATATGATATTATTGTTAATATAACTTATTATTAGGTTAAATTAATGTATAGGTCTTAATACTTTTGAGAATTTTTAAATAAAATTTATAATTTAAATATTATAAATGAATTTTTATAGCTTTTTAAAAATATTTAAAGGGATACTAGATTGGTCTTAAAGAGACTCAATTAAAAATATTTTTAAAAATATATGAATTCATTTATTATTTTTAAACTATAAAGACTTATTTAAAAAATCTCAAACAGTACATGACTTGTAGATTAATTTAATTTTATTATTATTAGTTTATTGTGTTATTGAAAATTTACAAATTTTATGGTACGATAATTTGTGATATAAATAATTATTTATTAATTATATAAATAAAAATAATTAGTTCTTTTTAAAATTAGAAGTTGCATATTTAAAATTGTTGAGTGTAACTTACAATAAAATATGAATATTATTACAAGTAAAAGTAGATAACACCTGAAAATTACAATCAATTTCGTAATAGCAAGTAAGCAGCACAAATTATATATTAATAATATAAAATACAAAAGAAATTATTACTTACGGTTCAAATACATGCATTAAAAATCCAATATTCAAATATATTTGTCTCTCATGTTTGAATACCTAGTATTTGATTTTGGATACTTGTTGTATGTCCTATATCTAAATTACATAAAATATAATTTTTAATGTCAGTTTATCCGATAGTGGAAATCATATGGATGTTAGTCTGATTGTAGAACATTGCATGTTAAGTACTACGTTCGAATCCCCAGTCCTTCATTATTCCAAGGCCTAGGTTTTAAAGGGTTGGAATTCCTCATTCTATCATTTGAGAACTAATGTTATTGGACGCATTAAAAAAAAACTAATGTGTTATTGGTGCCCTCTTAAAATAATCTATCATTACTATATTTTTTATAAATAAATAAATAAAAAAGCATCGTTGTGTACCCAAAAAAAAAAAAGAGAGAGAGAGATCATGTCACATTATCGACTGAAAGAAAAGAGACCATGAACCATGAACCATGTTGATTTTCTTTTTGTCTTTTTTTTTTTGAAACATCGTTGCCTTCCAAAAAAAACAGATGAAAGACCATCTCACGTGGTCCACCGAAAGAAAAAAGATATGGACTATGTTGATGTTCGTTTTTTGTTAAGGAGATTCACGCAACCCGGATGAGAAGGGGGAAATTGTGAACCTCATAAAGGATTAAACCTTCAATATCATCGTACCAAAGTTTTTAAAATTTAAGTCGATGTTAATTAAATTACAAATTCAATAATAGACCAGGTTGATTTTTATTTTTACAATTACATTGCTTGAACTTATCAAGATATCTCATTATTTTAAAAAAAATTAATTTTACTTAATATTGAAAAAAATGATTGCTTTTTTATTTTTTTTAATAAATAATTTGTTTTTTAAACAAATAATTCAATATTAAATTTAGAAAATAGTTACATACTTATTAAAGAAGAATATCCATTTTTAATACTTATTAAAAACTTCTTCATTATGTTCTTTGAAAACACAACAATGTGAGATTAATTGAAGTACCTCGCGATGAAGCAAGGCATCTATTAGAACCACGAATATCAACAATGAACCTTAGGATCCATTCATAAACATGTCTGATCTCACCCAGCCCTAGCCCAGTAGGTCAGGGTAAAAAAGCCTATCACTTAAATGGACTGGCCCAAGCCCAATTCACCTGTGTTAGGGCTGGCCCCTTAATTTATTTGTTTTTGGCATTTTATGTAATGTGTGCTACGTCAGTCCACTAAGTTAAAAAAATATATATTATTCTAGGGTCAGCCCGTGGCCATCCCACTAAATAAATAAAAAAATGTTTAGTTCTAATTTGAACAACAATGACTAAATTCATATTTTCATCCTTAACATTTGATTTCGTTTTTAATTTTGTTCATGATATTTTAATTTTTTAAATTTAGTTCATGACATTCATAAACTCATTTTAATTTGGTCTCTCTATCAGTGTTTTTTAGTATTCATTACACAAAAATAATGATGTGTCACTGTTAAAGGTGACGTGACACCATTATTTTGTCAGTGTAGCACAAAGTTAGTGGCTAACTAGATTTTTTTTTATCAAAAAATGATGTTTTTTTATCTATGGAGTGTTAAATACTAACTAATAATGTCGTTTTTATATGAAGGAATCCAGTCAACCACTGACTTAATGTCACAATGACAAAATAATGATGTCATGTTACTCTTAATAGTGATACATGATCATTTTCATTTAGTAAATAAAGGACATACAAATTGAAGGAACAAATTGAAACAAGTTTATGAATGTCAAGGACTAAGTTAACAAAATTAAAATGTCATGGATGAAATTGATAATGAAATCAAATGTGAGGAACTAAAATAGAGTTTTAGTCAACAACAATCAATGTTAAGAATATAGTTGTCATTAATTTGATAGTCTCGTGGGAGTAAACCCTTATTTTAGTCCTTTAAATATACAAATAACATCAGTTTAGTCATTTAATAATTTTTTACATCAAATTGATCCTTTGAAAGGACTAATTTGATGTAAAAAATAATATTGAATGACCAATGTCAAAAAATGACATTAAAAAATCAATTTAATATCAAAAATTAACATTTAAAGACTATTTGATGTATTTATCATTAAATAATCTAACTTATAACACTTGTATCTTTGAAAAATTAAAATAAGTATTTATTCAAAATATAATAAACAAACATAGGAATTAGTTGTCCTTGTTTTTGGTTGGAAAAAGAAAACTTACAAAATATCATATCATGGAGGTAAAATAAGGGGAAAACCAAATATCAAAAGATAGAGAGTTGGTCCAAGTACAATAGGAATGTACAAGAAAGATATGATAAATAACAAACCTTACGGAAGTTAAAGCCCAAATCCAGTTCACACGCATAGCTGAAGAAGTGATCCAATATTTCCACAAGTAAATGGATGCACTCTATATGTGCTAACTCGTTATCAGTGATGTCAACTTAAAGTGAGAAAAACAAGCCAGCATATCGCCTGTATATTATCTCGTGGGTACGAAACTGCAATAAATGTTATAATCAGATGGTTACTTAGAACACGAAGCAAAGAATAACAAGTTAGAACAAGTTTCAAGCAGATAAAAAGGTCAGCCAGACAATCTAAGAAAAAATGGGCACAATGTTTTAAGCCTATCAATGAGAGAAGAAGGAGCAACAACAATCACCACCAGAACCTCATTTTCGTTTTAGAACATTCATCACAGTTCTTTCCAGTGACCTTTTTCCTAGAAAAGCATCAAATTAAATCATTTATGCAAATAAACTAGCAGCAAGTTGCAAAACATAATTGGGTTTTGTTTGGAATACAAGAATGACCGCACATCCCCATGATTGCTCAGCCGAGATGCATGTTGTAAATAGAAGAATGTGTATGGACAATGAAAAAGAATCCTTCTTTCCTACGAAAACCAAACAAGAAACTCAAAAATAGGAGATCGTGTCGAGAAAGTTTTCACCTCAACGAAATTTGTATATTTGGGGTCTCTATTTACCACCAGGCGATGGACCTGCAAAATGACCAATTCAAAAGAATTATTAGGTCAGGTCTATCTACAACTATAATTGCAGAAGACAATCAAAACAGGTAAATGTGCATCATAAGAACATACTATTAGACGGCAAGGAGAAGGGTAGTTAGATGGTTATCTGCCAGCGCAGCAGTTAGTTGAGGTGGTTATGCAGTTTGTTACTTCTCAGCCTATTATAAAAGGCTGATGTATCGGTTTCACAAGCAATTAATTCATTTTCCTGGAGCCTTCTACTATACAACTAAAAAATTACAATTCATCCATACTCTTTAAAATTTACCGATTTTTACCGGTTATAAGTGCTTTTTCACTTAATTATTTTTAAACCCTTATATATTAGTTTATTTGCATTTAAGTCCTTCTTAGTTTTTTGGATTCCCTTTTAAGCCTCTAGCCTCCACTTGCATTGGTGAGATCCTGAGATTGTTGCAACGCTGCATCACATCCAAATTGGTGATATTGCATGTTGGAGAATCCGCGTGATTAGTGAAGGAGGAGGGTTGAAACGGAGGTTGAGCGGATGCGAGGGTGCTAGGGCCTAAATTCTGAATCGATCGCAACAGTGATAAGTAGTAAGAGGGAGAGTGTTGAGTTGAAGATGAGATTTTTGGATATGAATAATGGGATATGTGAAAATAAGTTGTGAAAAGTAGTGTATATTTGCATTTGCAAACTTTGTTATTAGCATATGAGACAATTTTTTTTTGAAGAAGGGTGGGGTTTTGGGTTTTTTGGGTTAGGGGTGATTGTTGAAGAGTTTTTGTTTGCTGGAAAATAAATGTAAAATATGCAGAAAATATTTACATAATTAGCTTCCTAATAGTCAAAAAATTTAAAACTTATTTTTATTTATTTACAGACCTTTATTGAGACTGCTAGTCCCAAAAAGGACTATTTATGAATTATTATCTTTTTATAAAAAATTTAAACTTTTTTTTATTTATTTACATAACCTTATTGAGACTGGTAGTCTCGAAAAAGACTATTTAACAATTATTTAAGAAAAAAAGAACTAATTCACAATTATTTAAGAAAAAAGACTATTTAACAATTATTTAAGAAAAAAAAATATTTAACTTAAGGCCCTTTACGGGACTGAAAGTCCCGTAAAGGATGTGGCCAAACTAAATTTTTTTTGTCATTTGGAAGCCACGGCCGAACCACCATTTGAAGCCATGGTCGAACCACCACCGGACTGGAGCATGCCAGGAGCGATCCAACCAGCGCACACCGAGGAACCACCAACAGACCGGAGCATCCCAGATCCAGATCCAAGCCACGCATCGCACACTGAGGAGTTTGGGCCGTCGCAACACGTTGCCTTCGAACCGGCACTCATTCCAGAAATCACCACTGGACCGGAGCTTCCCAAATCCGGTTGCGTCAAACCAGCACTGAACTAGGCCACCAATCGCACACAGAGGACTATGTGCCGCAGGACGTTGCATTTGAACCGGTGCACACCGAAGACTCTGAGACATATAAGAAAATAAAATAGATTTATATGGACACCGACAATGTATACAAAATATTATTAAGTTTGAGGGCTTCTTTGCGAAAAGTAATCAAATTATTTTGAAGGCTTTGTTGCAAGTTAAGATTAACGTGATCAACCGGTTGCCTATCAAATTTCATACAAATTTTAACCGTCAAATTATTATCAATATTTTAATATTCTTAATCAACGATTGATATTAACTGTTGCATCAATGCACCAATTTTTTTCAGGTGCATATTAGACAAACCCCATTTTCCTCTATATTCATCATTTCTAAGTTTGTATGATGGTATCAGAGCTCTGCTGCGCCTGAATTTTCTACAATGCTGAGAAATAACCATGGAACCTCAAGCTTGAACAACTCTTCTCCTTCTACTGCTATCCCTATGGATCCTTCTCAGAATCCAGCAAGCCCATACTTTGTTCATCCGAATGAGAATCCTGCGGTTGCGCTTGTTAGTCCTTTGTTGACCGGAAGAAACTACCACTCGTGGTCCAGATCAATAGAGCGAGCCTTGATATCGAAGAACAAGCAAAGTTTCATTGATGGAAGCATAGAGGTGCCTGATAAGTTTGATCCAAGATTCAACGCATGGAAAATGTGTAATAATTTGGTGATTTCATGGATCTTGAATTCGAATTCACCATCGATAGCTCTAAGTATTATTTTCATGGAGTTAGCATCAGATGCTTGGAAGGATATGAAGGACAGATTTTCCCAAGGAGATATGGTGAGAGTAGCAGAATTGCAGCAAGAATTATATTCTTTTAAACAAAATTCTTTATCAGTCACGGATTTCTATACTGAGCTCAATCTCTTATTAACTTGACTGAAGGAAATAAGTATTATAGTAAAGGTAAAGGTTTCTCTAACAGTAAGCAGTGCACATTTTGTGGAAGATCTGGCCATATTATTGACACATGCTACAAAAAGCATGGATATCCACCAAGGCTTAAGGGTGGATCTGTGGTAAATAATTTTGTCAATGAGGAAACTGATTCAAGAAGTGATAATTCTGTGACTGGTAGACCAAACAATCAACTAGCAGATTCTAAAAATGATGTTCTGGGCCTTACAATTGAAGAATGTCGAACTCTACTTAGTTTTTTGCAAAAGGTAGGGCTGCAACAATCAACACCAGATTCTTCTGAAACTCATGCAATTAATCAAATGTGCAGCTCAGGAAATGCGACTCTGACTTCACCTTCAAGCACCAAAGAAGGTATTAGTTTTGCCTATTCATGCCTTTATAATCATAGATGTTGTGAGTGGATTATAGACTCTGGTGCCATAGACCATATATGTAATTCCTTAGATTGGTTTCAGTCATACAATCAGATTGCCCTTATGACAATAAAAATACCTAATGGAAGGATAGTAAAGGCAAAATTCATTGGTTATATACAGATCACAAATTGTTTGACTCTTAAAGATGTCCTATTCTTACCACAATTTAGCTTCAATCTCATATTCATATCCAAGCTCACTAGGTCTGATCAGTGTATATTCACTTTTGCTGATAACATATGTTCAATTCAGGATTCACAATTGAAGACGATTGGTTTGGGTGAACTAAGGGAAGGTCTGTATTACCTGAATATTTCATCAAAAAGTGATCCTACAGCTGGTAATGTTGTTTCTGCTTCTTGTAATAATTCCAATGGAGCTTTATGGCATTTCAGATTTGGACATGTGTCCATTGATAAGCTTCATAGTTTGTGTAAATAGAAATGCTGTTTCTGATATTTGTCATTTCGCTCGTCAAAAACGACTGCCATATGTTGCAAGCACTACTAGAGCATATAAAGCATTTGATCTTCTGCATCTAGATATTTGGGGGCCCTATTCTGTTAATTCCATTCATAATCATAGATATTTCCTCACTATAGTGGATGATTTTAGTAGATACACTTGGATAGTGATGCTTAAAGGGAAGCATGAGGTTTAGATTTATGTCAAAAACTTTATTGACATGGTTGAAACTCAGTTTGGAGCCACTGTTAAAATCCTTAGAACTGATAATGGTCCGGAATTCCTAATGCAGTCATATTATGATACCAAAGGCATTATCCATCAGTGTAGCTGTGTGGAAACTCCCCAACAAAATGGGCGAGTAGAGAGGAAACACCAATTCATTCTGAGTATAGCCCGGGCACTCCTGTTCTAATCATCCTTGCCAAAGAATTTGTGGAGTTATGCTGTAATTCATGTTGTTTTCATCATGAATAGAGTTCCATCCAAAATACTTGGCAATCAGTCCCCTTACAACATCTTACATGGTCACTTGCCTGACATTGGTATGTTGAAAGTATTTGGTTCATTATGCTTTTTATCTACCTTGATGAATCACATAGGCAAGTTTGATAATTGTGCTAGAAAATGTGCTTTCTTAGGCTATAAGCCTGGAGTTAAAGGTTTTGTGGGTTATGATGTACATACTCATGAAGTACTGGTTTCAAGGCATGCATTTTTTCATGAAACGGTTTTTCCTTGTGCATTACCGCTCAGTTCTAACTCGAGTCCATACTGGCAGTACATTGACACCAACATTCCTAGCACTATTCCCATCACTGACTTACCCGCGGCATCTCCTGCTTTTCCTTCACAATTTCCCCTAACTCACCTCACCCTATGCCTACCCTTCCCAGACACTCCACCAGACCAAAGCACCCTCATTCTCACTTGAAGGATTACTACTGCCTCTCTTCCACTATTCAGCACTCCAAAACCCCTTATCCTATTTCTTCATACTTGTCCTATGACTCCCTTTCCCACTCTCACAAAGCCTTCACTCTTTCCGTTTCCACTATTACTGAGCCTACCTCTTACTCTCAAGCCTCTAAGGACCCTCGTTGGGTTGAGGCCATGCAAGCTGAGTTGCACGCCTTGGAATCTAACTCTACTTGGTAGATTGTTGATTTACCACCCGACATACAACCCATAGGCAGTAAATGGGTCTACAAGGTCAAAAAGAAATTTGATCGCTCCATTGAACGTTTCAAAGCACGATTAGTAGCCAAAGGCTACACTCAAATGGAGGGTGTTGACTATTTTGATACCTTCTCCCCTATAGCTAAACTCATCATGGTTCGCTTACTTATTGCATTGGCATCCACAAATCAGTGGTTCATAAAACTTTGACACTGGATATAGTGTTATATAAGTAGCTTCCCTTAAGTTTGTGTGACATACGAAATAAAATTAGCTTAAGGGAAGCTACTTATATAACACTATATCCAATGTCAAAGTTTTATGAAAGCCTATTCAACTCTAATTGAATGACATGAAATTGGGATCCATTGACTTGATTTTAATTTAATATCGTCAAGAGTTCCCCAACAACGAAAGATGAACAAAAAGAAAACTATGTATTTAAAACAGGGACATCTTGTGTTGGGTACTCTGCAAAGCCTATGTTAATAATCAACTACTGCCCTGTGCATAAAAAATGGAGTGCCTTTGAGTCAGTCTAGCAAGTAGCATATGAGAGTCAAGAATAAAACAATGCAAGAGAGGCATAGAGCAACAATGTAACCAAGATCATTCACATTAATGCAGATATTATTTTAGCAATGGTAAACTGATAACAGTAATGACTTACTGTTTCATCACCAGAAGATGTGAGAATCTGGGTATCTTCCTGCAAAGAACTAGAAATCATACCTAAGACACTAAAATAAAAAATCTTATACTCAGGTTTTAACGGTGGTCTAAAAATTTAACTATTTATCGTATTATTATTTCAATTATAGAACCTATTTTTTTGTTTATTTCATGTACATTTCAAAATATCAAATTTATGACAATTTAATTTATCTTCCCAATGCACCTACGAGGCTATCATAAAATGAATTACAAAATACGGGAGTTGCTATGGTACCCTGATGGGTTTGATACCCAGAGTGAGTTGTCAATAAGTTATTGATTGTTGGTTTCACAATAAATATTAAAAAGTTTATTTAATATAAATAATAACTAATAACTGCTAGACAACTCATCCTGGGTATCGGTACCCTAGAAAAAAAATAAGTACCGGAATAATGCCCACAAAATACAGAAAATATGAATACATGATTGCAAATATTGTGGAGTTACCTTAATCCAGCAGACATAAAGAACAGCATTAAGATGCGAAACCCAATTGCAAATCTTTGCTTTCTCTGAGATTGAAAGAGGGTAAAATTTCATATAAGTAATAACCCATGAGATTCTCTATTATTAACTTAAAATTATAAGAAAAGAAAACTTGCGTTTTCTTTGTGTAATGCGAAAGGGGAGAAGTTGCTGCGAGTATCGAAGCTCAGGTATCCATCCTCATTGCTTCTACGCGGATTTCAGTATTGTGAATAATTATAAGCACCATATTTCATCACCAAAAAAAAAAAAAGATTTATAAGAACCATATTACATATTCAGTAACCTCGAATAACAATTCTCTATATACCAGGCCAAGAAAACTAAATCAGTCTTCGATCGAGAAGCATCACATGTCCTTGCTCTTGTACATCTACGTACTTGGAAGTTATAATAACTTTACACTTATAATTTATCATTTGTACGATCGGCCACTAAGTGTCTCTATATAGTATAAAATTAATATTCACTTGGACATTAATTTGACTCCAATCACAAGTAGTATTTTCAATGGAATTTAAACTCACGCTCACACACTACAGTTAAAGTCTGTCCAAATAAAATTCAATTTATCAATTCACATCTTATGCTAAAAAAATTTTATTTTTTATTTTTTTGTAAATTTACACATCTAATATTAGTAAGATAATTTTATTCACATTAGTTAGTCACTAGTACACCCAGCTCCACAGTTTCACTTTAATAAGTCCAGATCCAACTTGCTTGCGCCTAGCAAGCACTACATTATCTCCAAAAACCACAATACAGTCTCATCGGTTCATCTATCAGATGAAGCCAGGCCTAGTTGCGTGAGATGGTGATCAATATCTTCAGGGTGATCGACAAGTTTTGGGCGCTCAGCCTGCACCCAGCGTCCATCTTTGTTCCTGATCATGCCCTTGTTCTCATATTGCCTCCAGCTGGATGGCACCGAGTATTCATCTTTCAGAAAGTCACAGTCCTTGTTGACCAGTGCAGGGTCCCTCCCAGTCGTTGGCTCAAATCCATGATTCCTTCCATGGTATCTGCGCATCATCAAAGTTTAGCCAAGTTAAATAATCAACCTACTTGCATGCATTACTGTAATGAACAATTTCAAGCTCCACTTATTAATTAATTTCCTCAGCAACAAAATTCGTCAATATGTATCTTCATCAGAATTTAATTAAGCTCGGTTTAGTTAACTTGCCACTTTGCAATTTTACTAGTCATTAGCACAAACTATAACTATCTATCCTGAACTTAAAACAACTATATCAGTTATTGTATCCCTTTCATACAATATAACCCTCACATGTTCCCCTATAATCACTTAAAAACTAGCAATATCTTCGTTCCAATAATTTAGGTCATTTTTTCACCCCACGTTTTTTTTGCGTGTGTGTGGGCCTGGGGGGGCAGCGGGGGGTCCAAAAACCGACCACGAGAATATGGAATCAAAAGCTATTAACACTATTTTTATATTATTTTTTCATTGATATTTGTAGGCACAGGGCCAGACATAATGAATTCTATCAGATAAGATACTGATATATATATTTGTATGTTTTTTATACTTTCTAAATTACTTTATTACGTAAAAATTGGTTCTTATACACGATCTACTCAGGATAGTAAGTTTTCTGCACAAAGACTAGATCAATTCCGGTTCAAAATTTTTATTAATGTAAGTTTTATACTAAATTAGTGAGATTCATGAGTTGTTTTCAATAAATTACAATGAAAGCGTTCTAAATATAATTAGGAAAATATACTTTTTTTCACTTTTATTTATACTATTTTTATATTTAGTTAATAATTAATAATTTTTTATTAATACAGTATATTATTTGATTAATAAATTTTATTAATTAATTATTTATAGACTTAATTAATGATTAACAAATTCTTAATTAATTTAATATATAGTTTAATTAATAAATTATTATCTTTTAAGTAATTGGTTATTAAAATTAATTAATCAAATAATATATTATATTAATTAAAAATTTGTTCATCATTAACTTAGTATAAAAATAAGATTAAAAATTTAGTGTGTAAATATCATTATTGATATAATTAGCAACAATGATATTTGCACATCAAATTTTTATACTATTTTTAGGTTTGGTTAACAATAAACAAAATCTTGGTTAATAAAATACATCATTTGATTAATAAGTTTTAAAAATAATCATTTGTAATCTATTAACTAAATAATATACTGAATTAATGAATTTGTTCATCATTAACCAAGTTTGTAAGTAATCAATTACTAAAATTTATTAACTAAAAGATATATTACATTTAAAAAATTTATTCATTATTAACTAAATATAAAAATAATATAAAAAAAAATCGGCAACCATCATTTTCTAATAATTAAAATCGAAAATCAGAAAGGGTTGACGAACACAGTAATTAACCAATTAAACAATAGTAATGATGTCTGTTTATTGAAATGAATACTCACCCGTCAAGCAAATGCAGATGAGCTTCCAAGTTGTGGGCACAGGCACCATCACCGTTTGGATTCAGGAACGGCGATTTCTTATGATCCAACTCCAAATCCACACCAACATGTGTATAACACCACGGCAAACCCTGCGACAGCTCCAACAGCCACGGCGGCAGATTCTCATTGAGGAAAAACCCAGGTGACTTAGGCACAAGGTCATGAGCATTGAACACCCTCAGAACCTTCACCCCCAGCGATTCCAGCCTCTCCTTGAACCTCACATTCCCCACCCTCGGCCCCGAAAACGAGAACACGGAAACCGGCACGCCACGCCTATCCATGGTCACGTTCAACCCAGTTTCCGCAATGTCATAGGCACTCAACACAGCCAAGGCGCTCCCAAGGCTGTGCCCTGTGATGGTAATGCTCAGTTCCTCATCTGGGTACATCTCCACCAACCGTTTCACCTCCGTCAGCACTTGCTCCCTCGCAGAGTACTTGCAGTACCCGCAGCTCTTTTCCCTGTCGGTGTAGAGATCCAAGAACCCGGCTTCCACCTTGACAGCTTCATCGGGGCATGGGATGTTTTTGGAGGAGATGGGTTTGAGAAAATCCATGAGGTCAGTGACCCATTCGAGGTGTGTCACTGTTCCTCGCCATGCAACGGTTATGTCCCTGCGGCCGAGGCGCTTGCTGGTGGCGTCGTCAGAGACGGCGATGTACCCGGCCCAGTTGGCGTGCTTGCTCCACATCGTGTTGGGCCACCGTGACTTCTTGAAGAAGTTGGGAAGGTTGATGTTGGCGGTGGCGTAGAGGTAGCGCGTGACTTTGTAGCCAAGGTGGGTCATGTCCAGGGACTCGAAGAATTGTTGATGTGGGTATCTGCAGCTGCCACAGTACTTGGAGCAGGGGTCGAAGTCGAAGGCATCGTAGCAGGCTTGAGCCATCTCGCCGTAGCGGATCAGTTCCAAGCGCATAAGTGGGTCCATCGGGTCCAGAAGGCCAACCCAGTTGTCTTCGCCGTGGATTTTACGCCAATCATCGGTTACTGGTTTTTGGGGATGCTTTTCTTGTTCTGGTTCTTGTTCTTGTTCTTGATCTCGAGAGAGTTCTGTGATCGTGGACGACAAGGAGGAGTTGGCTTCGGACAACGCCTTTGATGTAACAATGGGTTTCCTTGTGGAAAGAGAGTTTTGGGTGCGAGATAAAGGTAATCGTGCTGCTTGCAACTTGGGGTGATTAGATCGGAAGCTAGCCTTGTGCTGGGTTTTGGGCAAGGCAATGAGCACGTTTGAGATAGAAGCTGCCATTGGAGATTTGGAGTTGAGATGTTGGGGCCAAGCTTCAGTAACCTCAGTGAACTGGCCAAGTAAGAAAGAAAGGATGGTACTCAGGATGCGTAAGTACATAACTATATATAACCGAAGAAACTTTCAAGTTTACAATAATATTAAAATAAAGTATGCAATTAAATATCATATAATCGCTACAATAATTGAGGTGAATTATAATAAAAATTGAGTAACGATACTTATATAAATTTATATTCACATATATTTTTTTATGTGAGTCACTGAAAAATTATTTTATTATAACTTGTTCTGAATCATCTCGCAACATTTATTTAATTATCTTTTCTCTACAAAATCGGGTACGCAATGTTATGATCAGTTTCCTACACATTTATTACATGTTTGTCTTGTATAATGAAAAGTTAGTCTGTACATGATGTTAGAATTTTTGGGCTACAACTAATTGTGAAATTCTAGTTGTTAAAAATGTGTTAATTATATGATCCGGATCCTATACAAGCATGATAAGCTCGAAATTATTAATCATCCATTTATTATAAGTTATTATGTACATATTATGTTGAATTAGTATAGTTAGGCAGTAATATTGGTTAAAGCTCATTCTCGAAAAACTTATGTTTGAGAGCAAGCTTTTTAATATAGGGATTCACACTTTAAAAAAATGTTAAAAATTTAAATGTGAATAAAAAAATCATATATTAATTAATAAATAAAAGTTAATATTTAATAAAAAATTATAACAACGGATTTGATATTATATTTTAACTAAAAAAAATTTCTCAACGGATTTGATATTATATTTTAACTAAAAAAATTTTCTCAGGACCGCTTTCATTTTCATTATAAGGAAGGTATTATTACTTAATTTTTATTTATTTATTAATATGTGATTTTTTTATTCACAGTTAAATTTTTAATAATTTTTTTTTAAGCGTGAGTCCCTATAAGGAAAATGGAAGCGGTCCTGAGCGAAAATTTTTAGTTAAATTATAGTATCAGATCCGTTGTTATAATTTTTTTACTAAATATATTAATAAAGATCACCATGACCCTTCGTAATCTAATAACGTTGGACTTCTTTATCAATGTAAGAAGGCTTTCTCCTCCACATAGAATTCATACTTAAATTCCGAACACATGATTCACGTGGGATGTTTTAAAATCATATAAGATACAGTTAAGCAAGATATTTCAATTGCCTATGGCCAATTAGAAGTTGCCTTTTGAAAGTTACCCGTGGCCTGTGGGTCATTTTTCAATACCGTCCTTTATAAGGAAAATGGAGTCTGAGCTGTAAAGTGGTCCTGAGAGAACACGAGTTTATTAAGAATTATTCTGATATTTTTAAAAAAATATTAATATTTAAGATAAATTATTAAATATTTATTAATTATTATTTATATTTAATAAATTTTTAAATATTTAATATAAAATTAATAATTAATAATTTACTATAAATAATAAATTTATCAAAATACGGAAACAACTCCCAAATATATTAATAGTAGTACTGTAATGGGAAATGGTGGGTGTCTTGTGCAGAGTGCGGACTGTTTAAGTTGCCCCTATCCCTATCTTGTCTTGAACGAATTCAATAGCGTTGCAGATTTTTTTAAAAAAGATCACAAGACGTGTTTGTGTTTGCCTCCTCCGCTTGTCTCTATTTGGTTTTTGGACTCCATGCCTCGTGTAGATAATGTTGATATTATTTTACACTATAAAAAATTACATATATTTTATATTATTAATTTTTAAATTTACAAACTAAAACTTTTAAAAACAAATGTGTATAGAATTTAATAACTCTATACAATTTTATTTTATCTCTTTTAGATATTGTCCGATCGGTATTATCATTAAAAAAAAATCAGCACACGTCTTTTCTATGGAGAACAGAAGACTATAATTACTATAATAACGTAACACTAATTTATTTATACTAATTTAAAAAATAACAATAGATAAAAAAAATGTATTCAATTTACCTTTTAGATGAATTTTTTTATATTTTTATTTTTATTTATTTATTTATTTATTTTGATACCTAATCTTGTTAGGGCTAATAAAAGAAAAAAAAAAGTGTGCGCTTATTAAAAATTAAACTTTATATAATATTAACATTAAATGTTTAAGTTGAAGTGACAATTTTTGTTTTTATTTTATTTTGAATAACTAGACACTATCAGCCAGCACGACAGCATGCCTACGAATAATTTCTTGTGGAAGTATGGAATGGTATCAAAACTCAGTAGGTAACAAGTTTTTTGCGTAAAAGATGAAACACGGAAAATATCAAACATCGTATGGGGACATATAATTGGCCTACAAGATAATATTATCTCAACAATATTTAATAAGAAAATAATTAATAAATATGTACAATATTTATATTATATAATATATGCACTTAATCTGATATAAGACCCAAAAATAATGGAACTGGATCAGTATACAATCGAAACCAATTTACGAATTGGACCCATGAAGGGTGGGGGAGTAACATTGCAATTAACTTAGCCCAAATCTAACGGGTTATAGTTAGACTCAAGCCACATAAAATGCGCACCAAATAGACCCACTGTAATAATTGGCCCATACCAATGTTTTAAAATGTCCTACAAATAGACTTTATTCACATTAAAGGAGATGACGAAGAAGCCTTTGATTCTTATTATGTATGCATTACATGAAATTCTAGATCTGGAGATATAAACTGTCAAAAGTATGTGACTTAGTGAATTTAGCTTGAGTTTAGTAGTTGAGGGTCAAGGTTTCGAGTTGGCAAAAAAGCTCTTGTGAGATACCCAATTAAAGACAAAAAAAAAATTGAACTTAGACTATTCATCTTAGATATTAAATAAGCTTTTGTTTGAAACAAATAGTATTTTAGTTAATTTGTTCACAGTAAATGTTTTATTAGTATACCCTTATGCTAGGGTAGTTGTACGTCTTTGGGACATGTTGGAGAGCGTCATGAATTTAAAAATATGTGACTTGAGATACAATTTTGAATTCACTTCAATCGCTATCTCACTAATGAATTTGGGGCAATTGCTTCATTTTACTCGCTTCCATGTCAAACCAACCCAAACTACCATTCAACTCTTCAACACTTCGAATGAATGAACCACTTAAGCAGTCCATGTGGCTTAATGTCTATGTACCGGGGAAGCAAGGAGTGTATTGATCAGCCCAATAATTAAAGAAAACAATAAGTTACACTCTTACTAACACAAGACCCTAGACCCTTAGAATACGTCATCAAAATGTATTATTAATGTAAATTTGTGTATGCTAATAATGAATAATTAGTTAATAACTGAATTTTTTTATTTATATTAAAACTTTAAAAAATATAAGAGACTAGTTTAATTAATTAATAATGCATAACTTATCAATAAAAATTATATTCTTTTAACTTTAATACCTCAACAACTAGGTATAACAAAACTAAGGTGTCGTTTGGATGGTTTTTGGTTTTATATTTTGAAATTTTCAAAATTTAAATCTAGTTTTAATTTTAAATTTTAAGTTTTAGTTTTGAATTTTGAGTTTTAATTTTTTTTTTTGAGTCAAGTCATTCTCTTCACTATGAATTCACTCAATATAAAAAATTATTAACACATAAAAATAATTAAAAATGACAATAAAGCAATTAAAATTGGAAAAAAAATAAAAATACTTAAAAAATTAACTGTAACTATATCGTGAGTTATTAACATCATTAGAAACTAATAAAATTAAAATTATAACTGTAACAATATCAATCTTGTTGAGAATGGGAGGGAGAAATGATGAGAATAATCTGTAGAGAAAATGAAATGGTGAGAAAAAAAATATAACAGGGACAAAAAAATAGAAAAAAATTAGTTAGAGAAGAGAAAAGAATAGAGGAAAGAAAAAGAAAAAATATCTTCACAAAAATAAGAGAGTCAATAGTAAAAAAGTCACCAACAGGAGAAGAATGGTGAAGAGGCAGAGAGAGATAATGAAGGACATAAAAAAGAGACGTGAAGAAACACGAAAGAGAGAACGTAATTTTTAGATGAAAACTAAAATAAAAATCACAAAACCTATTTTTATAGTTTTATGCTTTAGAAGAACATTATTTTAAAATTAAGTAAAAAATCAATTTAAACCTCATTTTATTTTATTATGTTTCATTATTAAATTTAATTTTAAAAATTAAAAATATAAAACTTACAACCACCCTCCAAAAGACCTAAGTGTGTGTTTAATTTAACTTTTAAAATTTTAAAATCATAATTTCAGCTATAAGCCTGGGTCCCACTTGCTTGCCCTGTAATTGGCAAGCACTACATATTTCTCGAAAAAGTGCGACACAGTCTGCTCTGTTCAAATATCAGATGAAGCCAGGCCTAGTTGCCTGAGATGGTGTTGCATATCTTCAGGGTGACCGTCAAGTTTTGGGCGCTCAGGCTGCACCCAGCGTCCATCTTTGCTCCTGGTCATGCCCTTGTTCTCATCTTGCCTCAGTATGGAGGCACCAAGTAATGATCTTTCAGAAAGTCACAGGCCTTGTTCACCGGTGGAGGGTCCCTCCCTTTCACCAGGACAAATTCATGTTCCCTTCCATGATATCTGCACATTATCAAAGTGTAGCCAAGCAAAAATTAGCCTACCAATGCTTCATGCATTATCGTAGTGAACAAGTTAAAGCTCCACTTATTAATTACTTACTTCAGCAACAAAAAGGTCATCAATATTATATATCATCAGCAGAATTTAATTAAGCTGCGTTTGTTAGTTTAAGGGTACGTTTGTATTAGTTTTTTTAAAATAAAAGTACTTTTTTAAAGTAATAAAAGTATTTTTTTAAAAAATTAAAGAGTTTAAACTTAAAAAAAAAACACTTCATGTACTTTTTTGTTATACATAAAGTGCTTTTTTTAAAAGCTTGAACTCTTTAACTTCTAAAAAAAATATTTTTATTATTTCAAAAAAATACTTCTACTCTTAAAAAAGTTAATACAAAGGAACCTAATTAACTTGCCACTTTGCAATTTTACTATGTATTGGAACTCAGCAGGTCATTAGACTAACTATAACTACGTAGTATTGGAACTCAGCAGGTCATTAGACTAACTATAACTACGTACCTACCCTGAACTTGTAACAACTATCATTTTTATTCCTTTTGATTTCTTTTCTATTAATTGGAGGATATAGTATCTGTATAATTAATATGACTTCCTTGGTAAAATAAGAAATTAAGAACTTTAAGAATAAAATTATCACTTCTGATATTCCGCAAGTTAATAATTTATAATGTAATATATATTGGTTCATTCTTATCTAGTATCTGTTATATTTTCTCAGTATTCAAAACAAAAGATCTTCGATAACTACAATGCTGACCCGGCCCGTATACTAACCTTTTTTTTATATGCAACTAGTATTAAAGTATTAAACTACTAGTGTTATATATATATAGATTAATGTGTATATAATGTGTAAGACTTAATTTATTTCATAATTTTTTATTGAATATACTTTTTACCGATTTAATTATTAAATTATAACTATCCATCATGTTAATTATTTGTGTCAAATTTTAAAAATTGAATATCAATAAAAATATAATCAAATAATTTATATTTTTATATATATAAAGTTTATATTATGTTAATTTTGATGTATATTAATAAGTCATAAAATAATTTTAGATTAATATTAAATTTTATATGTATGATTTACATAATAAAAACTTTTAATCTAATAATAAATTTTATAAGAAAGATATCTAATAAAAAATTATTAAATGATATAAAAGTGATCAAACCTTACACTAATATAAGTTTTATATATATATATATATATCTTTTATATATAAAAGTAAAGTAGCTGGTGCATCATAAGAAGTCTTCTTTTTCCCGCCTAAACAAAGGCTATAATTGACATCTTACAACTCATTATTGTAGTCAATAGCTGTCACTTATTTAATTGTAGATATAAAAAGTTTACAGCTCACTCATTTATTATGCTTTAATGGATTTTATATTTTCGATAACTGATAAGTCATTCTTTTTGTATTGGGTTTCATCAAGTCTCTTCATTTACCTTTAGAATTTGAAATCTGCTTCCCATCTAAAGGGTCACTTTGTGCATCGGTTCAAAATAATAAATGCCAACTTTTGGTTTTATTATTTCATCCTATTCTATACCATCCTTATATTGTTTCGCCCTTTTAGTTTACAGATATCCATCTCCATAGAGGTAAGTGATTCTTTCAAATTCATTTTCATCATCATCTATTGCTCATCTTTGTTTCAATTGCCATAGACGTATAGGAGATTGATTTAATTATTCATTTTTGTTATCTATTGCTCTTCTCTATTTTGTCGTTTGGAAGAAGCTCTTTGATTTCATTAATTTTCTTTGTGGTTTGTCTATTGCTTCTTTTGTATTTCATCTATATTCTATTTTGGGTTGATTTTTAATTATTTAATTATTTATTTTTCCCTATTTAAGCTTTTATCTATGAAACTGAATTATCATGAGGTTAGTTTACGTGTTTTCTTCAAGTTGGGTTTTATTTACTTTTTTCATATTGGGCCATTATAATTGTGTATAAGTGCTTTCTTCATAGGGTGTTATGATTCACTCATTGTTTTCTTTTGATATTTATTGCTTTTGCATTTTTATATCTTCAATATTCAATTGATTGGTTTGTATGTGGAGTCCTTTTGTTTTTGTTTAATCTATTGTATACAATTTCTATCCTATTTGATCGACCTTTGACTCTTAAGTACGTTGTCTTTGTGATTATTTTTGAATTTTTATCTCTACAAATAGCCAATCAATTGTTTTATATGCTGAGTCCTATTTGATTCAGTTTACTTTGAGGTATCGGTCTTTGGAAGTGCTGACTCCATTTTTTCTCAGTCCATAGGTTGGTTAAATTGCTTCTTTTGTATTTCATATCTAATTTATTTTTGTTCATTAATTCATTGTTTAATTTATTTTTATTGTTTACATTTTTCTTACAGGTATTTAAGCTTTATCTAAGGAATCTGTATCATTGTAATTTTGTTTATTATTATTTTGTTGTTGTTTTTGTTTTATTCGAAGTATGCTTCTCTATAATGTTGAACCCACTAATTTATATAAGCAAAATTAGTTTAAATTAAATGTGATACAAAATGAAGAATAAAATATTGAAATTGTAATTGAAGGAAATCTTTTCTATTTAAGTATGACTTTGTATGTTAACGTTGTTTATTATGAGTTAGCTGTTGTTTTTGGTTAATTTGAATAATGCTTTTCTATTATGTTGAATCCACTAATTTATATATACAAAATTTATTTAAATTTAAATTCTAATATAATAGGAGGAATAAAATTTGATGTTGTAATTGTTGGATTTCTATCCTAATTTATTGTCATTAAGATTTTGAGTATGATGTTTGAATGAATTTTTTTCAGACTCTTATGATCATTTTTTTATTGTTGTCTTTATGTTTACTTAATGATGATGAATTTTAATATTTGACTGTTCAATTGTCGTTGTGTGTATTATTTTTAAGTATGACACATGAGGTCGAAATGTTAGGAGATGGGTCTAACAAAAGAATTATAGTTATCTTAAAACCACAATTGATATAATACTTATTGTCCATTTGTGGCTTTTTTCAATTTTTATTTTTATTTTTAAGTATTGACATTTATATTATGTTATGTTATGGACATGCAATTATCCCAAAAAAGTTTTACAAGTAATTTGGAAGGTTTTATGAGTGGTTATGTCATTTTAAGGAACCCAGTAAGAAAATGAAAATTGGATTGTATTTTGATGGCAATATTGCATCATTGTATGACGGATTAGATGAAGTTAAGTCATTTTATGGATTGAAAGACAAAGCATCCTTAAATGCATCGTTTCAGGTATGAAATACCAACATCTGTCATATATATTAAATGTATTTGGTTTTTTGTGGAGATTGTGTCTTAAGGTGTGGTTTATAAAACTGAAAATCAATTTTCAAATCTTTGCAAGACTATTTTTTGTTATCAAATCTCTATTATCTATTTTCATTTTGCATACTTTTTCTAATCACTGCAAGACTCCTTTTTGTTATCAGGATGCCTCCTAAATTAGCATTTATCCAGGACATTGTTCTGGGGAGGATGGATTAGAAGATAAAAGTTCAAGTGATTTGTTTATGGACAATCCCTGAATTTACGAATCCTGAGCAAACAAATAGCTTTGAACTGGTTCTAACTTCTAAGCGATGAGAAAGTAATTATTTCCTTTATCAATAATTGTATTTTCCATTATTGTATTTGTGCATTTTTTATTTGTTTGATTCTCCATATAGGGAGGAAGGATTCATGCTAACAAAATTAATAATCTGGTGTTGAGGTTTAAGGAATTTTAGAAAGAATGTTTAGCTTTTGTTTTGCAAAATTTGTTGGAAGGACCAAGATACAGGACCTATTATTGTTATTTTACAGTTTTGCAAGATTAAGCCTGATAAAGGTAACATTTTATGTTTTATATAACTAAATTCTTTTTATTTTATATATTGGTTATTGTTATTTCATTACATGCTAATGCTTATTCTGATTCTATTATATTTTCATGAAAAATGAGCATTTCAAATGCTTATCATGGAACAAAACTACTTATTAATATGAATTTGAAGGAAGGTGTCTACTACAAAGAGAAGTAAGTTTTGTATTTTTAGTATTTAATCTTAATATATTCTATAATTTATATTTTTTAATTTTGTATTATTATTATTTATATGTTCTTTGCTAGATCAATGAAATAGACTGATCAATAGAGAGGAGTTTAACAGTCAAATAATTAGTCAAATGTCTAGACCAGTTTCTATGGTTATTGTTGGTTTTATTCCATTTTTTAAGACGTGACTAGACTGTAAATGTTGTTCCTATTATGTTGTGGTATGGTTTCTTAGTTTTGGTGATTTTTTATTGGAATATGTTGTTCAATTAATCTACTTTATTAATATATTCATATCTATTTAGCGCACAATAAATTATTTTCATCTATGATCAGAAATTTGCAAACTATACGTACCGTGCGTCGCACGGGTCCACATCTAGTATATATATAAAAACTTGTATTAATGTATTATACTACTAGTTCCGCTAACGAAAACTTATTATTAATTTATTTTTCTAAAAAAGTCTGCTGCTGGCCGGCTAATTGCTTGCCGTTATAATGAAAAATCGACTTCAAATTTCAAAGTTTTTGGGTATGAACTATTTCTGCATGAGGCTGACGGGAAACGTGATGTCAATATTTAGTGACTTCCTGAACTTGGGGATGACATTTCTTGCATCATTGCATGTGGACCTCGTAAAAGGAGAAGTTCTTAACTAGTCTGGTGTACCCAAAAATTTATCTCTTAGAATAACTTTTTTTGTCTAAACCTTTCATACGATTCTCACATGATCCACCTATATATTTAAATAATTAAATGGGAACATCTTCACACCAATAATTTAGGACAATTCACCCGATTTACTGTAAATATCGTCTTAGCATATACTTTGACTAGCCCAATATGTGTCCACACATAATAATCTAAACTATTCAATTAAATAAAAAGATAATAGTTGTTTCACACTAATAAGTCAAATATGTGCATTTCATTAGCGAATAACGAATTTAAAAAAATAAAATTATTTATTAATTAGTAACTTATAAAATTTTGTAGTAGCTTATAGTATTTTTTTAGACACTATTTCTAATAGCGTTTGAACTTATAACTTATTACGTATTATTTTTTCTTTCATTTTTACCCTCATTATTTTAATTAAATTTCTCAACTATTCTCTATTAAATAAAATAAAAAAATATTAATTCATGCACTCTCACTTCTTACGATTCCTGTAGTTAGTGACCTTCTCATCTACAAAGATAAAGGAGATTCGTAATAATATTACTAATTTATTGTGGGATACTAGATGATAGATTTATTTTATTAATTATTTTAGAATAATATAATAAAATGTAATTAAGATTATCTTTAATTTTTATTTTAATTATAATACTATTGTTATATGTCTATTATTATACTGCACTATAAAAACTATGTTATGTATATTGTTAAGTATATTTTTTGTGTGTATATATATATTTCAAAAATTATATACATTTATGTTGTTATATTTTTATAATACTTATATTTTTATAAAGCATGAAAAATTAAATGAAAATAAAATAAAATAAAATAAAAATTTTAACCAATAAATTTTTTTAATGATAATAAATAAATTTGATTATTAAAATATAAATTTCAAAATTTTAACTTCTAAATATATTAGTAATTAGTTTAATTAACATAAATTTATTTTATAAATAATTAATAAATATTTTTTCATATTTAATATTAATAGAAGAAATTTAAGCATTAATTAAAAATGTCATTTTATGTCATTTTACATTTATCAATTAGTTCGATTGTTAAATTTACCAAACACTTCAAATTTAATTTACTAATTTATCCTCTATAAGTTTATCCATTATCAACTAACTTATCCACTATTTGCTATTTTTTACAAAACATAGCCTAAATATGAAAGGCCTTAATAAGCTATTTAATTAGAAATGGTTTTGATATTGAGTGATTTATATAAAGGAAGAGTGCATGTGGGACAGCAATTTTTGTGCAATCATTGTAAATGTAGTAATAGATGAGCCCCACGCGAGTCTTACAGATCATATGGCTCAAATTTCTCTTGACACGTATGGGTTAACAATATGTGCGAATATGATTCCTCAATTCCAAAACATCAACATATAGTAAATCAAGTAAACTGGAGTAGTAATTAGTAATTAGAGAGTAGAGATGTATGCGGGTTGTTGAATGAATAATCACCCGTCAAGCAAATGCAAATGAGCCTCCAAGTTATGAGAGCAGACAGCGTCAGCATCTGGATTCAGGAACGGCGAGTTCTTATGGTCTAACTCCAATTCCACCCCAACATGTGAATAACTCCACGGCAAACCCGCCGCCAACTTCTTCAGCATGGGCGGCACCTGCTCATTGAAGAACAACCCAGGTAACTTGGGCACAACATCATGCACATTAACCACCCTCAACACCTTCACACCCAGCGATTCCAGCCTCTCCTTGAACCTCACATTCCCCACCCTCGGCCCCGAAAACGAGAACACCGAAACCGGCACGCCCCGGCTGTCCATGGTCACGTTCAACCCAGTTTCCGCTATGTCATAGGCACTCAACACAGCCAACGCGCTCCCAAGGCCGTGCCCTGTGATGGTAATGCTCAGTTCCTCATCTGGGTACATCTCCACCAACCGTTTCACCTCCGATAGGACTTGCTCCCTCGCAGAGTACTTGCAGTACCCGCAGGTATCTTCCTTGTCAGTGTAGAGCTCCAAGAACCCAGATTCGACCTCGACGGCTCGATTCGGGCATGAGATGTTTTTGGATGAGATAGGTATGAGAAAATTCATGAGGTCCGCGACCCATACGAGGTGGGGTCACTGTTCCTCGCCATGCAACGGTGATGTCCCTGCGGCCAAGGTGCTTGCTGGTGGCGTCGTCGGAAACGGCGATGTATCCCACCCAATTGGCGTGCTTGCTCCACATCTTGGGCCACCGTGACTTTTTGAAGAAGTTGGGGAGGTTGATGTTGGCGGTGGCGTAGAGTTGGCGCATGACTTTGTAACCAAGGAGGGTCATGTCCAGGGACTCGAAGAATTTGTGGCCCGTGATCCGGCAGCTGCCGCAGTACTTGGAGAACGGGTCGAAGTCGAATGCGTCGTAGCAGGCTTGCGCCATATCGCCGTAGCGGATCAGCTCGGTGCGCAGAAGCGGGTCCATCGGGTCCAGAAGGCCAACCCAGTCGTTTTCGCAATGGATTTCACGCCAAAAATCAGCTACTAGTTGATGTGCCTCTGCTTCGGATGTTTTGGGATGCATTTCTTGTTCTTGTTCTTCTTCATCTACTCGAATTTGTTGGCTCTGGTGGTCTGTGATAGTGGACGACAAGGAAGGGTTAGTTTCGGAGAATGCCTTGCATATAGTTGTGGTGGTGGTTGTGGTCGGCTTCCTTGCGGATAGAGATGCTGCTGGGAATTTGGTGTAAGTAGATGGGAGGCTAGCTTCGTGCTGAATTTTGAACAAGGGAATGAAAATGTTTGGGATGGAAGCGGCCATTTGAGTGGAGATGTTTCGGTCAAGCTTCAATAATCTGAGTGAAATGGCAAGAGTTGGGAAAGGATGGTACCCAGGAATATTTACGTGTATATATAAATATATAATGAATCAGGTTTGCAATGCAATACAAAATTAGGTATGAGTTTTAATATCTGTTTATCTTTTAAGTATAACTACGAAAAGTTTACTCCAAACATAATTCACGAGGAATATTTTAAACTCATAAGCAAGATTTAATGATGGCAGTCGCGGTCGTATTGTAACTAATGCAATCAATGCTGTTTAATATCAGTTGATGCAGACTATAATTACAAAATGGCGCAGTAATTGAGATATTGTAGCTGAACCTGTGATTCAAAACCCTGCTCATAAGATATGCAAGTTAGATGATTTTTTTTTTCCGGTCTTAGATAACGAATCGATGATACAGGCAATCTGCCAATCTATATTCTCCGTCCATTACCATTCAGACAATGTTCAATCTTAAGTCATCTTAATAATTAAATTTTTTCCCCTCTTATCTAATTAAGGTCTTAAGATCTTCTTTATGAAAAAATAATAATTAATGAACGGTCAATGTGACTGTATATAAAGTATATATAAACATAGGCTAGCTAGGGTGCACAAAATAATTCTACATACATTTTCGCCTGCCCTCAAGAATTATATCTTATATTATTTTCCTTCCATATGCATGGTAGTTGTAGGAGACAGACATAGAGGGAGTAGCTTGAGAATGAGCTGGACTTGTTAGTAATCAAATCAGTGGATGATATACATGGGTAATTAAGGAGTAATTTAGGCTGACTACCTCAGTCAATCTAGCTTCTAACACATATATTATAGTCGGCTCAAAATGTTGTTGCACTTGTACGTATATCAATATATATAATTTTCTAACACACACACACACATATATATATATATATGACAGTGTTTTCTATATATATAATTTTCTTGGTGTCGTAAGAGGATGATATATTCAAGCATGTGGACAGCGAACAGTCAAATATTAATATAGTTTAAATACGCATCAAATGTAAGTTTCCTTTACTTTTATCTCACATATGATCTCAGAAAATACTCCATACTGGTAAGAATTTTTGGTGCTTAATAATAGCTACGTTGAAGAACTAAATCAAGCTTATCTTTTTTTTTGGGCCCTCAACTAAATTAATATCTTGATCTAATCCAAACGGAACAACGAGAGCTGGCTGGCATATTGTCCTCAGACTCATCATCATTGCACACATCTGATTGAGCAAAATGCCTATTTTTGGGTACCAGTCATTAGTCTTATTTTTAATTGCCTGTTGCCATTTAAAAGCCTTGGATCATTTTCCAATATATAATTGGCGATAAATAACCTTCCACACTAACTCGTTGATTGATTGGCTAAAGCTACAATAGAACATGTTAGTCAAAAGTTGCCTAAAAAGCATATCTTTTAATGATGATAACAAACATCTATTTAATAACACACATTGCTAATGTTTGATCTTAGTCAAAAGACTAATGTGTAGATTTCTCATTTATTAAATACATTCTCAAATACAAAAAGTTGATCTCCAAAGAGAAACTGATATCATGGGTTACACAAACATTACAAAGATTCTCAAATGAAAATCACTCAAATCTTAAACATCATTGTACATGCTGCTATTTCAATAGTGCAACTTTCATGCCTAAAACTTGGACTTTAAACACATCCTATAAGAACTTGAAGACCACTGCAAAGATGAAGATCAGTTCTGAATAAAGCATTAGGAAGAACAAGAAGAGGATGCCTATGATTGAAAGTATATTTGCTCAAAACTTGTGCAAAATCTCAGAAGTTTATGGATTCACGATGAGCTATCTCATGAGTGGAGATGAGCTAGCTACTGAAAGGAATCTGCAACTGTTGCAAGGACATTGCAACTCACAAGATTGATATTGCTTGATCCTGTAAGACTGCCAACGGCTCAAAATCCCTCTGCAAAGATAAAACTCAAAGTCAAAAGGTTGTTTGCATGCTGACAAACACTCAGCAACCCTACAAGCAAAAGAAACTTTTCAGAAAAAGAGTTGTACCTGTTGTACTTTTCTGATAAAGTGTGAGGACCATCTCCAAACGGTCAAATCACTTCATTTGCTATAAAATATTTGTTGCATGAAGGGTTGGACATCGAAGCATATCATTACACAATCAGAAAACAAGAGTTACTGTGGGTAATATTCTCTTGTACTCTGTTTATGAGCTAACTTGTGAGATATATACTTTTTGTGAGTTTTTCATACACATACCCTTTTGAGTGAGCCCTGCATGGCTGAAAGAAATATAGCTAGGTGAGCTAATGTTTAGGTTTGTAAGTGACTGATGAAGCAATGCAGAGGTGCTACTTGCTTGTAATTAGCTTGAAGATGCTAAGGTTGATCAAAGAACATTCAAGTTGATAGTGAAAATCTCAGCTTGATTAAGGACTGGACGTAGGTTCCACATTGGGGCTGAATCAGTATAAATTCTTTTGTGCAATCTCTCTTAACATTTATCCTTTACTTTACTGTATCTTTTTTATGTGTGTTAAGATTTGATTGCTTGAACAAGTCTTTTAGTTACTGTTTTATTAAGTTTCTGCTGACATAAGCTACTAAGTGAGCTATCTCATTGATCAATCAATTTGAGACACTTATGTTAGCTTTGTATTAGGCATTATTAGATGTTTATTGTGCCCAATATTAGTACTTTAGATGAGTTTAATGTTGTTGGGCTTCATTGGGCTTTAATGCAAATATTGAATAATTTTCGGATTTTGATGCATTTTGACCTTTCTTCCTTGGTTAGGTCATAACTTGGGACTCGGTGATCCAATTGAGGTGATCTTGGTGTCTTTGGAAAGCTAAGACAATGCTCTACAAGTTTCATGAAGAACTCAAGAGCTGGATCGGAATGCTAAGGGTCCAAAATTTCCCTGCAATGCAGAGTGGGTTTGCTGTCACGGAACCATCTGGGCAGTATGTACATATTGGACTATATAGTGGGTTATAGGCCTCCTCTTGGGCTGAAACTTGGTCACTTGAAAGATAAGACCCATATCTCCAACTTCAATGAAGACCATTTTGTCAATAGATGTCGTTTTAGGCATGCTTCAGAAGCTACAAGTTGGTCTGAAGTTGGAAACACGTTCTTCCAACCTAACTTGAGGTAGGTGAAGTGTTTTTGGCATTTCTGAGTTCTAAAAGTCCAAATGACATGATTCAAATTGAGATTTTCAAGGAGACAACTGGCTACAACTTTGATGAAGACATCCAAGCCAAAATACACCGTCTAGGTGATGAATTTGAAGCCAGAAGTCGGATAAGAGTTGTTGACTAAAAGCCACCAACCATACACCAACCCACCTACCATGCACCAACCCACCAACCATGCATCAAGCTTCCATTTTTGACAAATTTCAGATTCTTATAGCTTGTATTCAGATTATGTACATGTACAAATTGGCTTCTAGGATTAGTATAAATAGACCCAACCTCTTTGTATTAGAGGCATTCAATTTAGAAGTAAGTTTCAAGAAAGTTTAAGTATTTGTGAGAGTTTTCTTTCTCTTCTTCTTCATTCTCTTTGCAATTTCGTTTTTGTTCTTTAAATTCTGAGTTCTTCCTTCCCATCCATGGAAGGCTAGGCTCTCATAATCAATCCAAGGGATTAGCCATCTTGTTGTTTAATTTGGAGATCTTGTTTTGCTTGTTCATATTGCTTAATTGTTATTCAAGTTTCTCTTCTTCCTCTTTTGATTCTTATCTAGATTAAATTGCTTAATTTGATTTAGATGTTGATGTGGTAGTAGCTTTATTATCATGTATTCAAAGAGGATCACAAAGATTAAACAATATATTAAAGCTTTTTGATAGATTGTTTAACTTGGTTAAATTCCTAGATCTTAAGTTAATCTATGTTGGATGGTGCTTACTTTATCTAACCTTGGTTAATCAAATCCTAGATGCTTATCTAGTAGAGAATTCTTGGATCATGTTAAGGCTTCTTGATGTGATCTAAGGCCAAGAACTTGGTTAGCAATTAAGTGAATTCCTTGTGATCAATGATGAGTTAAACTCAAGATCTGTGAAATTTCCTTGATTGGTTGTTTCTTTAGATTTGTTTACAACTTTGAATCTCCTACTTTTATTAATCTTGTTAATCAACAACAAAACCCCCTTTTTTTTTTAATTATCTTGATCTAATTAAATCTTTGTTTTTGATCCTTGAGAGACGATTCGGTTCATTCTCTATACTACAAATTAGTTTGTGAACCTGCTTATTTTATTTGATAGGTCTCGACAACCTCTTTGTCAAATTTGGCGCCGTTGTTGGGATCCAAGGCAACTATTTGATCATTTCAAGATCCCATCTAACTCTAACAAATGTGTTTGTTTTGTTTTTAAGCTTTTTTCATGTGATTCGTGAAATCGGATAACAGGGCGTTGTGTCAAGAATTTTGGTTCGGGCATCTCAGATTGATCTGAATTTTGGTACACAAATGGAAAATATTATTCTTGAGAAAGGCTCACTGTAAAACAGTGAGGTCACCCTTATTTTTGCCAAATTCCATCGTTTAGACCACTTTTTCAATTTTTTAAGATTTTTATTATTTTTTGGATAGCATTTTTGTGTAGATTTTATCCTGTGGTGGTTCCATAATTTTTAAAATTCATTTGATACTGTTTTTTATTTTTGTTTAATTTTTGGAGTATTTGTTTTAGAAATTTTTAGTGTTTTAGTTGTTATTGCTTTTCTAATACCTTCTTATGAACTCGCATGTTTATGACTAGATCGATCCTCGGTACCTTGCATTCATTTGATCCTGAAATTGATAGAACATTTCATACACTTCATAGAATTCATGGGACTGGTAGTAGCAATCATAGAGCTAATAGAATTACTTCCTGAATTGGACTTGAACTTGACATTGCACCTAATCTTGTTGACTCTTTTAATCCGTTGAGTCTCGTCATAGTACTTCAAAGGTCTCGAGCATCGAGTCCGTTGATTTTACTATGGCCGACTATAACAATAGGACTCCTTAAGGAATTGGTCGCACTGGATGTGAATTATCAACCTTTGTGCATTCAATATCCCGAACTTAATGTTGATTTTCGAGTTGAAATCGGATTGATACACTGGCCCAAGTTTCATGGTCTTGCAGTGAAGATCCACATAAGCATTTGAAGGAGTTCCATGTTGTCTCCGCCTCCACCATGAAACCTCATGGAATAGCCAAGATCACATCAAGCTAAGGGCCTTTCCTTTCTCTTTGATGGGCGCTTAAGGATTGGTTGTATTACTTACAACCCGCTGCCATCACTTCTTGGAATGACATGAAAAGATTATTTCTCGGGAGAAGTTCTTTCCCCGCATCAAGAACTCCGCAATAAGGAAAGATATTTGTGGCATAAGGCAAATCGCTGGGTGAAACTCTCCACGAGTACCGGGAGAGATTCAAGAAATTGTGCTCAAGCCGCCCACACCATCAAATTAGTGATCAATCATTGATCCAATACTTCTATGAAGGATTGATGCCAATGGAAAGGAGTATGATTGATGTCAAGTGGTGGAGCATTGGTAGATAAAACTCACCGTACGCTAAACTTAATTGCAAACATGGCAAAGAAATTCTCAAAGAATTTGGTACTGAATGGGTGTCCGCAACTGCAATAGTCAATGAAGTTAATACCTCTTCACATGCCGATCAACAAAGGGTGGAACATAGATTGGATGAGCTCACTTCTTTGGTTAGACAAATGGCAATAGGACAACACGAATCCACGTGGTGCAAACCCCGCAAGAGTTTGTAGCATATGTTCTAGTTCCTCTCATCCTACAGATTCATGCCCCACATTGCAAGATGATTCTCGAAGTTTCAAGACCAATCGGGTCGTTGCACTGGTATATTTCCGGGAAGCCACAATTCCATCAAAGAATAACAATGTAAATATGATCCATTCTCCAACACTTACAACCCCCGGTCGAGGGACCATCCTAACTGAGATATGGGAATGCATCAAATCAAGCCACAAAAACCAAGATAGACCACCATTCCAGCAAGCAAGGACAAATCGTCACCACATGGACCAAGTAGACCACCATTCCAAGAAGAAGGTCCCTGTAGCCACAAAATCGAGCCCTCATTGAGGATTTGGTGAAACAATTACCAATAACATCCGCTTCAACAGAGAACTCAAAACCACCATCTCGTAACTTGAGACTCAAGTTGGTCAACTTGCCACATCAATTCATGAATTAAAGTCACAAGGTTCGCCAATTACCCTCTCAAACCACTCCAAATCCTAGAGTTAAGGCTATAGCTTTACGTGGTAAGCAAATCAATGGACCAAAGGCAGCAGATACTTCCGCATTCTACCCTTGGCCCGTGAGAAATAAGATTCTACAAAGAACTTCAAGTTCTCGTTAATTCAGATGTCAGAAAGGGTATTCAAAGAAGAATGATCCTACAACATGTAAAATTGGATCAAATCAAGAATGAGAAAATTCAAGATGTAGAGTAAGTGAGCATCCAAAAAGTCAGGTTCCAACATTCCTCTTCCTCCTTTCCCAACCGAATGATACAAACCGAGGCATATGGTTGAAACAGATTGGATAAGGAAATTATGGAGACTTTTCGTTGAAACAGGTGAATATACCTCTCTTGGAGGCAATTAAACAAATCCCCAAGTATGCCAAGTTCTTGAAAGAGATGTGGCACCCATAAGAGGAAGCTAAAGGGCACTCAAAAAAGTGAGTATGGGGAGAAATGCCTCGCTTGATCTCAAACCCGCCTCCCAAATGCAAGTGATCCAGGCACTTTTACCATCCCTTGCACCATAGAGGCACTAGCTCACTCATGCCTTTAGCTTGGGAGCTCCATCAATGTAATGCCAAAGTCGCTTTACACTTCCTTGCATAATGGGAGAGCTTAAAGCCTACCATAACATTGTCATTCGATTAGCAATCAAGCTAATCGCACAACCCGCAGTGAGTGTTGGAGGACGCTCGGGTTCGGTACATAATTTAATATTCCCAAATTTTTTTATGTGTGTTGAATATGGAAGATGAATCTGCTTCTTCCCCACCCCCATTGATCTTAGGTAGGCCAGTTTTGAAAACTGCTAAAACTAAGATTGATGTGCATGCTGGTACACTTTCCATGGAATTTGGTAATGATATCATTCAGTTTAACATTTTGATGCCATGAAATACCCCTGTAGAGGATCATTCTGCTTTTCATTTTGATGTCATTGATTTACTAGTTGATGATATGCATGCCGATATGTTGGCGTAGTTTCCTAAATTGTAGGATACACTCGATAGCATAGCTTGTGATACTTGTTCGCTTGCTTCGTACTTTCTCGGTTGTAAGCCCAATGCAATGTGTACACTCAGGCCGAGATTTCTACATACTTGTCATGTCGTTGTTAATTCTCACGACATTGATGATTCTCAAGTTATTAATGGCAATGATGCCATATTAATGATGCCGTCATTCATCCCTGGCCGCTAAGTGTGATTCTTTTGATTCCATAAGATATGATGATGTTGTTTTGCAAGATTGTACATAGGCAGTACAAGTACGCAAGTGCAACTATCGAGAATTTAGCAGATTTAGTTTCGCCCAAAACTAGTACCATCAAATTCCCAAAGAACCACCCTCCATTGAACTTAAGCCCTTGCCCGAAGCATTTTGAAGTATGCATTCTTAGAGGAGGATGAGAAGCTCCTGATAATGGCCAAACACCTCCAACCCGAGTAAGAAACCGCATTATTGGAAGTCTTGAAGCAACACAAAAGGCAATTGGTTGGACACTTGCAGACATTCCTGGTATTAACCTCCACATGCATGCACGTGGATATTACTTGAGGAGGAAACTAAACCAAAGGAGACAACCCTGCAGGAGACTCCGAATCCTCTCATTCTAGATGTGGTGAAAAGAAGTGACCAAGCCATCGCAGCCGGAATTATCTATCCCATCTCTCGACAAAGAAGCAAGTGGGTGAGCCTTGCAAGTAGTTCCAAAGAAACCGGGGTGACTGTGGCCAACCGTAAGAATGAGCTCTATTCCAACCCGAGTGCAGAATAGCTGAGAGTCCGCATTGACTACAGACGCCTCAACCAAGCCACTGGGAAAGATCATTACCCCTTCCGTTCATTGATCGGAATCCGGCTGGTCGGGTAAGTCCCATTACCGCTTTTTAGATGGCTATAATCGATACTTCCAACCACATTGCACCGAGGATCGTGGAGAAGACCACATTTACTTGTCCCTTCAAGCACCTTTGCTTACGACTGATGCCCTTCGGCCTTCCGCAATGCCCCCGTACCTTCCGGCATGGTGAGCATATTTTCTCGATTTCTTAGAGGAGTAATGGAGGTATTTATGGATGACTTTACCTGCCTATGGTTCTTCTTTTGATTCATGTTTAGCCAAATTATCTAGAGTAATCGCAAAGATGCATTGAGACTAACCTTGTGCTAAATTTTGAGAAATGCCATTTTATGGTAGAACAGGGTATAGTTTTAGGCCATGTAGTATCCAAGAAGGGGCATTGAGGTAGATCCCCGCCAAGATTGATGTAATTACTTGTCTATCTTACCCCACATGCGTGCGGAAGTGCGTTCTTTCTTGGTCACGCAGGTTTCTACAGCGCTTCATCGCGACTTCAAAGAAGATTGCTCTTCCACTTTCCCAGCCATCGCAGAAAGACGTGGAGTTCAATTTTGATGACAAGTGCAAGGCGCTTTCAACCACTTGAAGCGTGTGCCTTGACCAAGACTTCCCATCATCCACCACCGACCGACATTGCCATTTGAGTTAATGTGTGATGCTTCTAACTACGCAAGAGGAGCGCTTGGCACGTAGAGTGGGGAAAGCTTCTCATGTGATATACTATAAGCCTTAACTCTAGATGCTTTGCTGTGCCAAATATACCACAACCGAAAAAAGAACTTTTAGCCATTGTTTTTGCTTTGGATAAGTTTAGATCATATTTGCTTGGTTCTAAGGTTGTTGTGTTTATCGATCATGCAAGTTCCTTTTGAAGAAGCCGATGCAAAGCCCCGACTAATAAGATGGATGCATCGCTCCAAGAGTTTCACATAGAGATCCGTGACAAGAGTGGAGCAGAGAACCTAGTGGCGCATCATTTGAGCCGCATTGAAAGGGCTTCGCATCCCTTCCCCAGACGGACTCCTTCCCAGGATGAGCAACTTATGCAAATGTCACCGCAAGGTAAGAACACCTTCCCTTGGTTTGTCACGATATATGGTGAATTTCTTGGTTGCTACAGTTTTCCTCACATTTCACTCAGGCACAAATTTATAAACTTAAGAGTGAATCAAAATATTATGTGGGATGATCCATATCTCGTGGCGATTTTGTAGTGACTCAAATTATTAGCGCGATGTGTGCCTAATCAAGAGTTTCATTCGTTTCTTAGCTTTTGTCATGCATTTGCATGTGGTGGACATTTTGGGCCTCAACGCATGCCTAGGAAAGTTTTAGACTCGGTTTATATTGGCCTACCTTGTTTCATGATGCATATTTGTTCTGTAAGTCTTGGAACAAAGGTCGAGAACAGGGAACATTTCTCGCAGGAATGAGATGCCCCAAAGAATCCTCTACTATATTGTGAAATCTTTGACGTATGGGGTATTGATTTCATGGGACCTTTTCCTCGTTTCCTTTGGTTATGTTTACATTTTGCTAATGCTGATTATGTATCAAAATGGGTGGAGGCTAAAGCCACTGACCGATGATTCCAAAGTTGTTGTGGATTTTGTTAGATCACGATTTTCTCGCAGTTTGGAATCCCGAGAGCTATCATCGATCAAGGCACCCATTTCAGAATCGGAGCATGGAGGGATTGATGAGGAAATATGGCGTGTTGCATAAAGTTTCTACACCTTACCATCCCTGCACTAATGGTCAAGCCGAGGTCTCCAATAGAGAGATCAAGCGCATACTTGAAAACAGTACCAACCTAATCGGAAGGATTGGAGCATGAGGCTTGAGGATGCTCTTTGGGCTTACCGACCGCTTACAAAACTCCAATCGATGTCTCCATATCGGATAGTCTATGGTAAGGCATGCCACTTACCAAAGAGAAATTGAGCACAAAGCATATTGGAGTCAGTGGAAGCAATGCAACATGAATTTGGCGGAGTCGGCATAGAGCGGAAGTTGCATTAAGTGAATTGGAAGAGATCCGCCTAGATGCCTATGAGAGCTCCCGACTCTACAAAGAAAAAGACCAAAGCCTTCCATGATAAGTTTATTCTTCGGAAGGAGTTTTCAATGGGCAAAAAGTTCTCTTGTTTAATTCTCGCCTTTAAGTTGATGCCTGGTAAATTAAGGTCTAGGTGGACGTCCGCTTGTTGTCACTAACATTTTTCCTCATGGTGCAGTGGAAATTAAGAGTGAAGCCACCAACAAAGTGTTCAAAGTTAATGGTCACCGCCTCAAAAATTTTTATGAAGGAGCTCAAGAGAACCTCGTGGAGGAAGTTCAATTGCAGGATACCCTCTACCATGATTGATCACTACTGTTGAAAAAAAAAAAAAAAGACAAAAAAAAAAAGAAGAAAAAAAAATAGAAAAGAAAAGCCACGATTAATGTCAATTGCCAGAGATTGAATCATTATTGGGGAGGACCCATCGCTCATGCAAAATCTTCAATCACGCTCGGCTAAGGACATTAAAAAGCGCTTCGCGGCATCCCAAGTTTTCTAACTCTTTCCTCTTTCTAACTTTGACTTATTTGTTGTCACCACAGAATCGGCAAAAATCTGCCAAGTGAGAAAATCTATCAAAGTTTGATTTTTCTCGTCTTTATTTTGTTTGTTTTTCTTGACAGATGATTTTTCACTAAGTTAAATGGCGGATAAATCTGCATTCGCGGAAAATCTTTTTCGGTCCCTTCGCTACTCCACAAACACCTAAAATCTCAGACATAATTTTACTCAATTTTTTTCTCTCTCTTTCTTCTTTCTTTCGAAATGGATAATCGCTTTTTAATCTCCGCAAGCAATTCCCTTCTCTCCCTCAAAATGCTTTAACTAACATTTATTGTGCAAGGTTTGAGAGATTAAGGATGCTTATGCACAAAGGCATCCCCGCGATATACGCCGTTGATCAAGCAAAGGTCCGACTCGTAGGTGAATTTTCCGACGCTCTTGTTTATATATGCCAGGGTTAGGAAAAAGTTCATATGCAAGGAAGAGAAGAGCAAAAAGGTTACTGTCCGCTTATAAATGTGCAAGATGGACTCAGAACACAAAATGCAAATCAATTCGAATGACGCCTATAAACCGAGATGATAAAATTAACTTCATAAAGGATGGCATGAGTAAGCGAGTCTTTAGATAACATTCTATTGACTTCGAGACGCATCCTAGTGGAGACGAAAGTACTTTCCTCGATTTATGGCCAATATTCCAAGATTTAACATAAGCGTTATAGTCTCGAATCACTCAAAAAGACTCCTCGCTTTGCCAATTTTTAAGAAAATTGGATGGAAAGCCACCATCGCCCATGTAGAAACTTCAAGACGCATCGACGAAACCGAGGAAAATGTGAGCCACAATCACACATCCTGAAAGTATTTTTTTATTTTTTTATTTTATTTTTTTCCTGTTTTATTAAAAAAAAATCAAAAAAAAAAATATCAAAAATTCAAAATTCAAAAAAATTCAAAAAAAATTCAAAAAAAAATGGTCAGATTTTTTTTGAAATACGTTGCCAGATATTTTCAAACTTCTCTCGACACATATAGATTAGTCTTTTATCATTGTCATATATAGCTATTATCATTGTTGTGCTTATTTTCAAACTTACTCGACACACGATCTACCCCTCCTTTATAGGTATAATTATTACCTTGAGTTTTGATGCCTTTAAATAATGCACTTTGCTCTCTTCGCATCATTGATAAGGTGAGAGTACGAAAAAAAAAAAACAAAGAGAAAAATGGAAGTCACTTCAGTCATTTGATCAAGAGTGTTTGTGTCTTTTGTGGATCTAATCCTCGGGAAAGATAAAGAGTTTGTAAATATTGCACACCATCTTGGCCGAGTGCTAATGAGAGAAATCCGTTTAGTTTATGGAGGAGGTAGTCTTGGGTTAATGGGTTGTGTAGCAACTGCCGCACATTTAGGAGGTGGCAAAGTCCTTGGTGTCATTCCCAAATACCCTTTATCGACCAAAGAAGCCCATTGGAAAACATTAGGGGATGAAGTAATAGTATTTTGCATGCACCAACGCATGAACATTATGATCGCCAATGCCGATGCCTTTATTGCCCTACCTGGTGGTTTTGAAACTTTGGAAGAACTCTCTTTCAAATTACATCCGGTCACAAAGTAACTTTCACCAAAACCCATAGGTATATTAAATGTTAATGGTTTTTATGACAAGCTTGTTTTGTTTTTCTTGATCATGTCAGAGAAAAAGGTTCATCTCATGTCGACACGCCAAAGTCTTGTAATCGCTACAACTCTGAACAATTGCTCGATCAACTCAATGCATTTGTACCACAACGTGATCCAAAGAATGGCTCCACGGAATTGGGAACAAGGCAAAGCAGAAAAAGCAAAAACTTGATTTGACTTTGTCTTTGTGGAATTTTTGTTTTCTCTTATGGTTTTAGTTTTTTGTAATTTTTCTTATTTCAGCCCGATTTGCGCTTTTCCTGGGTAAGACCTTCACACTCTTCCTATCTTTATTTTGACATTGGGGACAATGTCTTTAATTAGTCGGGGAGGATAGTTGACATTACCATGTACATAGTTTAGTTAAAAAAAAAATAAAAAAAAAAAATTTAATGTTACTAAATTTTTAGATTTATGATGGCAGTAAGGAGTAGTTTTGCTCTTGAGACGCATCTTAACTTGCAGATTTCATAATAGGTCTTAAATCATCTTTGTTCTTGTATATATATTAAAAAAAAACACACACACACACACAATTTTGATCTTTTCAATTGATTTTGATACAAGCATGTATTTGAACCGAGCTTAATTGATGATAAAAGTATGCAAAACAGTTTATAGTTGAATCATTTTCATGATATACATGTGTATATGATTGTGGATATTAGGAAGAAGGCATGGTTGAATTGAGTGAATGTTCCATACCTTTGTGAGTTTTGGGCTTTTCCAAGTTTGATACTTACACTTGGTTATTTTCTTTCATGAGTGATGTCAATTATGAATTTATTTTCTAGAACTTGCATTGAATCGATGTGAGATTACATTGGTCTCAGATGTTGCATGAAAAATGACAGAGGCATTTTTTCTGACTTACGCTTGGCCAAATAAACCTACCTTGCATTTATCCAATTATTAACTCCCTCTAAACCTATTTGCCTATTCTTTGTTCTTAGCTCATTACAAGCTTTGAGTGAAAAACCATGTTTTACCTTACCTTAGGGAATGGGAGAGCATTGATTTTCTTATTGGAGGAGTTCTTTTGCTTGCAATGATTTAAGTGTGGGGGAATTGGTGTGCTGATACGAAATGCTTGGTACAAAAAAAAAAACAAAAAAAACAAAAAAAAACAAAAAAACAAAACAAAAAAACAAAAAACAAAAAAAACAAAAAAAAAGAATAGAAAAAGGAAGGAATGTGTGAAGAGAATGAGCATTTTATGGTTTTGGGTAAAAAATTTATTCTTTCTACTTGAGTTACTCCTCAATGCTCTTTTATTCTCTTTGGTTTTAACCTGCTATTATCTATATTGTTCCCTTCCTTCACCTTATAAGTTCCATTACAACCTTTTGAAAGACCTCTGATTTTTGCAATTTATTTGATCTAAGTAGTGGAGAATTGATGCATATGCAAGCCTATGGTAAAATACTTTCATAATTTGACTGAGTTGAGCGTAAACATTAACCTAAACACCTTGTGTGATTTGAGTGACACTTGTGAAGAATTTTACTCAATCGAACATGCCTATTTCTCGATTAAAGCATGATTATGCTATACTTTATTCTCAATTGATTTGATTCAACTATTCTTTGTTAAGCATACTTTACTTATTAATTATGGTTTATATTTAATACAATGCTTGTATTTAAAAATTAGTTGAATTGATTAAATAAAATATTACATGCTCAGGGTATCATCCTGGTAAACCCTCACGAGACTACAACTCATTCCCACTAGGGACACCTAGGGGTTTAAAGGCATTGGCACAAAGAAGTGCCATCGTGTTTTCCTACGAAAATGGATTAGATTAGGTACAATCAGTTTTTATGTTTTTAGTTTAATAATATTATGTTTCTTGCTTTTCTTGGCTGTTTGTTCTTATGTGTTTTGCCCAGAGTACAAAAAGCTTAAGTGTGGGGAATTTGATCAATCAATTTGAGACACTTATGTTAGCTTTGTATTAGGCATTATTAGATGTTTATTGTGCCCAATATTAGTACTTTAGATGAGTTTAATGTTGTTGGGCTTCATTGGGCTTTTAATTCAAATATTGAATAATTTTCTGATTTTGATGCATTTTGACCTTTCTTCCTTGGTTAGGTCATAACTTGGGACTCGGTGATCCAATTGAGGTGATCTTGGTGTCTTTGGAAAGCTAAGACAATGCTCTACAAGTTTCATGAAGAACTCAAGAGCTGGATCGGAATGCTAAGGGTCCAAAAATTTCCCTGCAATGCAGAGTGGGTTTGCTGTCACGGAACCATCTCGGCAAAGATGTACATATTGACTATATAGTGGGTTATAGGCCTCTCTTGGGCTGAAACTTGGTCACTTGAAAGATAAGACCCATATCTCCAACTTCAATGAAGACCATTTTGTCAATAGATGTCGTTTTAGGCATGCTTCAAGCTACAAGTTGGTCTGAAGTTGGAAACACGTTCTTCCAACCTAACTTGAGGTAGGTGAAGTGTTTTTGGCATTTCTGGAGTTCTAAAAGTCCAAATGACATGATTCAAATTGGAGATTTTCAAGGAGACAACTGGCTACAACTTTGATGAAGACATCCAAGCCAAAATACACCGTCTAGGTGATGAATTTGAAGCCAGAAGTCGGATAAGAGTTGTTGACTAAAAGCCACCAACCATACACCAACCCACCTACCATGCACCAACCCACCAACCATGCATCAAGCTTCCATTTTTGACAAATTTCAGATTCTTATAGCTTGTATTCAGATTATGTACATGTACAAATTGGCTTCTAGGATTAGTATAAATAGACCCAACCTCTTTGTATTAGAGGCATTCAATTTAGAAGTAAGTTTCAAGAAAGTTTAAGTATTTGTGAGAGTTTTCTTTCTCTTCTTCTTCATTCTCTTTGCAATTTCGTTTTTTGTTCTTTAAATTCTGAGTTCTTCCTTCCCATCCATGGAAGGCTAGGCTCTCATAATCAATCCAAGGGATTAGCCATCTTGTTGTTTAATTTGGAGATCTTGTTTTGCTTGTTCATATTGCTTAATTGTTATTCAAGTTTCTCTTCTTCCTCTTTGATTCTTATCTAGATTAAATTGCTTAATTTGATTTAGATGTTGATGTGGTAGTAGCTTTATTATCATGTATTCAAAGAGGATCACAAAGATTAAACAATATATTAAAGCTTTTTGATAGATTGTTTAACTTGGTTAAATTCTAGATCTTAAGTTAATCTATGTTGGATGGTGCTTACTTTATCTAACCTTGGTTAATCAAATCCTAGATGCTTATCTAGTAGAGAATTCTTGGATCATGTTAAGGCTTCTTGACGCTGATCTAAGGCCAAGAACTTGCTAGCAATTGCCGAATTCCTTGTGATCAATGATGAGTTAAACTCAAGATCGGTCAATTTCCTTGGATTGGTTGTTTCTTTAGATTTGTTTTCAACTTTGAATCTCCTACTTTTATTAATCTTGTTAATCAACAACAAACCCCTTTTTTTTTAATTATCTTGATCTAATTAAATCTTTGTTTTTGATCCTTGAGAGATTTATCTTGCTTCATTCTATACTACAAATTAGTTTGTGAACCGGTTATTTTATTTGATAGGTCTCGACAACCTCTTGTCACTCATCTCTGCACCAATTTCTTTGTTTGAAGTGTTTTTGCAGAAACTGAAATAGTTGGTGACTTGATTCAACCCTTATTCTCAAGTCTTGTTTTTCCTTCAGAACAAACATTTTCAATTATTAAAATTATTAAGACAAGATTGCAGAAGATGAATTTCTTACATAGTATATTGGTTTATATTGAAATAGAAATAGTTGAAAGCCTCACTTTGAATTCAATCATCATGAATTCAAGTTTTTAAAAGAGTGAATAGCAGCACTTTTAGTAAATGTAATTTTTAATAATTTAATTTATTTAGTTATTTTTATTGGTGTAATTTATTCCAAACATAAAGCATTTAATATTTTTTTTACATATAATTATGTTAAAAATTATTTAGTATAATTATGTTAATATTTGTTGACAGACATAAAATAATAATAATTAAGGATGTGATCAAAGACAAGCCATATACACGACAAGAGTTGTATACCATGTTCCTTTCGGGAAAATAATAGTTGTTTGCCCCGTCATACAACCACTTAAACCAAATTTTATTGCTATAAAGAATGTCACATTTATTGAATAATTGCATAGTAAAGAAAAGATTTAATTTTAATTTACTTTGTAAATCTTTTTTTACATTGTCATTTAATTATGTGTTGACACATCATTAAAAGAGTTAGACTTTTTAAATAGTTATTATGATAGTCAATTTTTTTTAATGATTTAATAATACATGATTGAATAATAATGTAAATTTTTTTTACATTAACATAAATTAAAATTAAACTTAAAAAAATAAAGCATGGTTCTATACTTCTATTATATTCGGCAAGACTCACACCGAACCGGATGACGTCGCTGACGTGAACCACTTCCACAGCAAACACTACTCAAACTTCTCCGATAAAATCTTTCGTCTTAGGTGAAATTGCATATCCATGGTTCCCAATTATCCTACCTACAAGGACACTAGACTAATATCTATATATATTTATATATTTTTACACTAACATTATCAAAATTAAACTATGCAGTTGTCTTAGTCTAGACAATATGCGTAGACTTGAATAAGAAATTGTCCTTACTCCTAACGAATGTACAAAACCGGCACCAAAAATATTTTTTTAAAAAATAAAACAAAGGGAAACAACGAAAAGGGCGCGAACTCTCCCGCGCTGCTTCTATATTTTACTGTCACTGCCTCCATTCCCTTCTCCCCTTCCCTTCCCCTCCCTCCCCACCAATCCAACAGACTCACACATTATGCAACACCACCACCCCCAACCCCATCTCGCCGCACCCGGCGGCGCTTCCACCACGAGTTCCGGCAAAAAGCGCGGCAGCTACAGCTGTGGCCGCTGCGGCCTTCCCAAGAAGGGCCACAACTGCAACGTCAAAACCCCCTCCTCCGCCTCTACTACTGATTCATCTCTATCCACCTTTTCTGCCATTTCCGCTCCCTCATCCGTATCTGCACTCCGTCAGCCGCCGTCCCACCTCCGCCGGGCGCTGTCGTTCGATGACGTCGATGACGATTCCGGAAGATTCGAGCCCGCTGATGGAGAGGCTGCAGATGAAATACCCGAACCGGATCCGGATATGGATTCGTGCGGGTTGCCGGTGAACCTTCTGTGGGAGGTGCTGAGGAGGCTGCCGCCGGCGGGGCTGTTGTCAGCTGCGACGGTGTGTAAAGGGTGGAGGGATACGACGAGGAGTCTGTGGAGGGCGGCGGAGGAGCTGAAGCTTAGGGTTCCGGCAAGAGTTCAGGTCGGGTTTGTTTCATCGATGTTGCAGAAGTGCCCCGGGGTTGTGAGGCTCTCTCTTAGAATGGAAAGGTGTGGGTTTTGTTTGATTCGCTGGACTCTTAACAGATCTGCAGTTTTATTTTAATCGAATGAATGGGATTGAACGTGATCTAAAACATCGAAGCTTTACCCGGAAATTAATGGTCAGTTATTGCACGAAGATGCCAAAGGTTATGGAAATTGTAAAATGTGGGTTGGTCCTTCGAGATTGATGGAGAACAGTAGCTAGATACTTGATCTATAAAAGTAAAAAACGGACAAATACGAAGAATACTGCTATAATTCGAGAAGAATACTGCTATAATTCGAATTACGACATAATCAAAAATAAATTCATGCTAAAAAATGATAAGAAACCCGGTTATTTTATATGGAGAAAAATTGATATTAAAATTGAGATTGTGACTAGTAGGCACTTTCTCAGCAAGATCTCATTTCTTGTTGTTGATTAAGCTGCACGGGCTGATTTATCTTTTTTATTTTAGCTTATAGCACTATTTTTTCTATAAATCTAAGCCGTGCTCCTTGATGTTGCAGTGATGTGGATTCAACGATGCTGGCTTGCATTGCATTCTCGTGCCCTAATCTGGAATTTTTGGAGATCTCGTCATCTGAAACTGCAATCAATCGGATCAATGGGTATTATTCATGTTTTTTTTTATAAAAAAATTGTAACCTTTTTTGGTTTTCAATGGAAAATGAGTTTTCCAGTTCTTAGCACCTGAGTATGCAATTCGTGTAAGGTACACTTTTATAAAATGTGAGCACGTGATTCTGTCTTGGTTTGGTAAGACAAAATGATATATAACTCCAATCCAGATTTCTAACTTGGGTTAATACTTGTATGTAAGTGTCGTTGTTCTGTGTTTTAACATTGTTTTTTTTTATTTATTGGGGTTTGGAATGTAAGTTTTTTGAGAGATCTATTGAGATTGACGATTGCACTTGATAATTGCTATTAGTGGATTGGTTATGTAGGCATACGTTTGCAAATCACGTTAAGTTCTTGGATGATTTTTCTTTGGGTTATTTGCTGCTTTAGGATATATTTGATAACAGATGATGCTATAAATTGTAAAATCTTATTTTATCAGCAGGGTTCCGACTTTTGTTTTGCCCCGTCATAGCTGTATATTTCAGAAGCTAATTTTTATTCTCTATCTTGATAAAATTTAATGAATATATAACCTACATTGGGTGTTTTGTTAGTACTTAATCTATTAATTTCTTGTATATTAGGTGAAAGTCTATTTTGTTTTCTGATTCCTGTCCAATCATTTACACTTTCATTATTCTAGTTGCTTTTGCCCGTCATATGCAGAAAGAGCTAACAATTTATAGCAGTATGCAAGCTTAACCAGAGAGTGGTGCTGTTTGCTGATTAGCTTTATCTATCTTACAACTTTGAAAATGCAGGGATGAATTAGGTCGATTTGTTGCTGATAAAAGAAGCCTCAAAAGCCTCAAGATGGAAGGTTGTTCTAATCTGGGTGGTTTTGTTCTGTGTTCGTCTAGTCTATCTACGCTTTGGCTGTCAGATCTATACTCTCTTTCTAAGATGGTGATTACCTTTCCTTTTTCTTTTTAATCTCGTTGGTGTGATCAATTTTTAGATTGATATTCCCCATTGATCTTGCATTCAGAGTGAACTAGTTACTAACAGATACTTTGAAATGGTAGGTATTTAATTGTCCTCAGTTGAGAGAGATTTCCTTGGAGTTTTCTCACCAAGAGAATGATGGTACTGATCTCGCAACTATGGTTGAAGGTTTGGGAAGAAGTTGCCCGAGATTACAAAACATACATATATCTTCAAGGCGATTTTCTCATGCTGCTGTGCTTGCTCTTACGGCTGCTCAGTTAAGGTTTGTCAAAATATTGGCATCCTGCCCTTTTGTTTTCTATTTGTTATTGACAATATCCATTCATGTTAAGGTTGATTCTCTTTAAATAAAAATGTTTGAAATCTACATTGCTTCGAACTTTTGAAATAAATTCGTCTTCTGTTCTGTCTGTTCTTTTCCAATGGTTACTTGTGTTTTAACAGTACAAAAAAGCTAAACGGCCTGGAGATTTTTTATCACTGAAGTAGGCCGGATACAAATGAAAGTGTGGATCCCATTCGGGTCGACCTCACCTATAAAATAGGATTTACTATTATCTTGATGTTCCGTTCTGCTCAATACCCTTTACAATATTTGTAGAATAAGATTTCCTAAATTTATGACTCCTCGTAGGAGTGGCAATGGTAATCCAAATTTATTTAGGTAATGTCAAAGGCAAACCTTTTATTTATTTTTAAAATGTAATATAATTTTTTAAAATTTTTTTGGGTCCATGCCCCCTCTAAACTCACACGAGGGGTCGCCATATGAAAAGATAAATAAGGCAATGTCGACTTGGAGATCAAATCTTATTTTTGTGCCCAACATTAAGATGTATAATTGAAATCCCAAATTTATTCTTATGTGTTTCTATTTTGTTATAATTAGTTAATAATTCTACAAGCCTACAACATTCACCTGAGTGATAAGCTTGACGAAATTTTGTTTAAATATACAAATAATCAGGGGGCTGCGAATGCTATCACTTGTTCTTGGATCTGAAATTACCGATGCATCTGTTGCTGCAATTGCCTCAAGCTATCCGAATATAGAATTGCTCGATCTCAGTGGGTATGTTTCTGTCTCCATTCTAATTGCATTCAAATATTCTATACTTCTATAGGAATTTTTGAAACGCATTCACTTTGGAAGCAACTAAAATTCTGTAGCAACAATGACGCTGACTATCTTTATTATCATTTTTTCTTATAAAAAATATAAAGGAAAATCCTATGCAAGAGTAAAACTCTTACACTTTTATCTAACCATTAATTTTATTTTGATTTAGTGGTTTAAAACTACTTAATTTAATGAGGAAAAAGAATAACTATATATATCTTCAATCAAGAGAAAGAAGCTACACATTAAACTAAAAGAAAAAAAATAAAAAATATAAGGTTTTAAATTTATTTTCTATAATATAAATATTATAAAATAAAAACGAATTAAGTATTATTTAAAAAATAATTAAAATCTATTTATCTGAAATAAAAATCTTAGCTATTATAATAACTAAACTTTTAGTAAAATACAATGGCAAATGATCAAATTTAAATTTTATATAAGACCGTACTAATATGTTTCTAACATGTTGTCAAATCTTAGATCGGAAAGTTTATTTTTCGAATCATAAATCGAAATGTAAAATTCACAATCAATTATTAAATATAATATAAAATATATTTTTCACATAATGAAACATTAAAAAATTTAGATATTACATTTTGAAGTCAAATATCTCAAATATAAAAGCCCTTCCTTTTCCTTCCCATCTTCAACAATCCTTTCAATTTTATTCCGAGTCATATTATGGATTTTTCTTTCCTATTGGTCTTGGAACTTTTAGTCCCCCCCGCCAAAATATATATGTCAATGTACGTCCATTAACCAGCAGAGCAGAGTACAGCAAACAACAAATGAAAAAATAAATAAAAAATACCAGAAAAAGCTTTTTGTTTTTGGTACATCAAGAATCGAACCTACATCTACCCAAACCCCCTCCCACTCCAACTACCTGAGGCTAGCCTCTGGTGGTGCAAAAGCTAAAAGATGGTGTAGAGGACCAGCAAGCAATGAAGACAAACACGTGGGTTCAATGGGGGAAGAGGTAAAGGGTGGGAGAATGAATGGAAAAGAGGGCTGCTTTCTGTAATATTGTGTTAGGGAGGGAAGTTTTGGCACTTTCTCTCCCTTTTCCTAAAAAAATGTGTAAAAATTAACAAAAAAAGAAGGTTATTTCAACCCGGGTCATGCAGAACCCGACCCTGATCTTGGCGTGACCCGTTTGTGTGAGCATCACACGTTTCGCTGCTGTTTCGAGATTTCGGCGCAACGATTCCGATGATTCACGAGCGATTCCAGAATCGCGATTCATGCGATTCCGACTACACTGGTTTCTAAATGTAATTCAAGTTTTTCTTGTGGGAAAAAAACTCAAAAAGTTAACGCATTTATTAACAATTATATAAGAAATTAGTAATAATTGTTTTTTAAAAATGATCTATAACACTCATTCACTCTCTAATCGTTTGAGTACAATTTCCACTCATTTTCAAGCAGAGCATGTAATTATTTAAATTAATTAATGATATAATTTTTTTTGGTACTAAGCACATACATAGGTTGAAAACGTTAATTATTTTTAAATTACTTCGGCCTTCAAAGCCAAATACAAAAACTATACACAGAAAGAGATATAAATAATTTAAATAACAAAAAAATATATTTATATTTATGTTTTGGGAATTATGTTTAACGGTTAACTTTTATCTCAGATCTGGTATCAGTGACGGTGGCATTGGAATGATTTGCAATGTGTTCTCTGAAACATTGTCAAGACTCCTTCTTGCACTTTGCCCTAATGTGACTTCAAGTAATCACCCTTTCTATATTTAGTTGCTTCACAAACTTTCGTTTGCTCTAGTTTCTGCCGACTAAACTGCTGTCACATGTTTCAGGTGGCATTCAATTTGCTACAGCTCAGTTGCCGCATCTTGAGCTTATGGACTGTGGCATGACCATATGTGATCCTAATTCCCACAATCCAAGTTATCCAACTGCTGATGAAAATAACTGCAAATTACAGAAAACCTCCGTTGCTAATCTACAGCTTACAAATCAAAAGCTAATCATCAAACATAGCCGTTTAAAGAAACTTAGTTTATGGGGTTGCTCTGGTTTGGATGTGAGTTTTATTAGACTGAATAAGTTTATTGCATATTCTTTCTCTGGCTTCTAATCTTTGGAATTTCTTGTTTTCAATTAACATGCAGGCCCTATATTTAAACTGCCCACAGCTCAATGATCTGAATCTAAATTCTTGTAGAAATTTGCATCCAGGTAGTCATTTCATGTCCCTGTTCTTTAGTAATTATCAACTAAAAATATGGCTCAAATTTTCAGGATTTCGTTCAAAGAATGATTGATTTTTTTTTAAAAAAAAATTAAATTGTTCAGAGAGACTGTTACTTCAGTGCCCCAGTTTAGAAAATGTGCATGCATCAGGCTGTCAGGATATGTTAATTGGGGCTATCCAAAGTCAGGTAATAAATCGGTTCTTCAGATATTTTCTTCCGTAATTTTATAATTCTAGTGCTCTTTGAGATGGGAGCTTCTTAAGTCAATACAAAATTCCAGTAGTTCATGAATAAAGCATATTTATTCTGACCCAGGGTTTTGAAATTCTTCGCGGTTCTGCTTCTAATGTACTTTTTCATGTGTTGTTCTTACTACTTGTTTGCAGGTCTGCAACGCTTTTACTGCTATGGAAAACCTCTCGCCTTGTAAACGTCTACCTGATGGCTCCAAAAGGGTTCGGGTTCCTCATTTACTCAGTGGCGAGGTAGCATGTTTTAGTGTACCCTTTTTTTTCTTTACCTTGGGTGGAAAAGTTGAAAGTATATTAATAGAAAGCTATCTCCATATCATGGCGATACAGTCTAAGATGCCGCACCATGGACAATTGGTTATCTCGCATCTTAATAAATAATCTCATGTTCTAAGTTTAAGTTTGTACATCAAAGGTATAGTAGGATCATATGTTTCTTAAGTCAATCGGTTTTTGTTTCACTCCCCCAAACAAAAAAGGGAAAGGGATTTAGAACTTGCATAGATTTCTTAATTCGTGCCATGCATTGTACTGTTGCACATGAAGATGATTTTATTTTGAATTTGTAACTTGGCATAAATTTTTATTTCATTTTTGCAGTCGCCTGATGATGAAAAGAAGCGGAGGAGAATTGAGAGACGGCTTTGTAATGTGGTTGTGGACTGATCGTCGTATTTTAGGGACTGATTTTAATGTATACATGTGCAATATTTGTATGTTGTCATTTAAGCTCCAGAGGGTTTACCCACTAGGTACCAAACAGCAACAGCAGGTCATAATTTTTCAAGTCGGGCTCTCGACTTTTGGTGCCCTAGAACTGTATCTTGTCAGAAACTGATGTTCTTGTTTAGCATTACAGTTATCAGTCAGTTGTATGGCTTTTTAACTATGAAACATATTATTCACATACTGAACATTTTTAAATATATTACCCATATGTTTTTGTTTTTTTATAACATCACATTATGTTGTTGTTTAGTCACGTAATACAACTGTATCACTCCAACTATTGGAGTGGTTCGCGTGGTGATTCACGTGACAATCTTGAGATAAATAGTGAATCATTAATTATGTAGTTTAGAAAGTAGATTATGTCAATACGGGATGCTTGATCTATGTGGAATTGTTAATACGTAAGGATAACGTCATTTGTCTTGACATTGTCACGTGTGTTTTATCATTTGACTTGACGTTGTTACATGAGTCATATTATTTGACTTAGTGTTGTCATGTGTATTAGAAATATAATCAGTTAAATATTAGTAGTTAGTTTGTTAGTCTATATAAAGGCTTGATGTAATCACTTTGTACTCACTTTATTTTTATTTCAATTAATATCACTTTTCAGTTTTCTCTCAATCATTTTTTCCCCTCTTCTCTGAGCCATGATTCCTAACAATGTGAATTATGTTATTTGACTTGGCGTTGTCACGTGAATTACACCATTTGTTTTAGCATTGTCACGTGATTCATGTCACGTGGGTCACTCTAATATAGTACATTTGTATCATGCCAACAAGTGTATTACGCTACCACAATTGATGTAATACGCGTGTAACAATTAAAAAAATATTATTGCCAAACTATCAAAAATAACATATGAGTAATATGTTTAAAATATGTAATATTTATATAATATGTTTCATAAATCATAACTGGATTAAAAAGTCTAGTTGTATGGCCTATTTGATGACTGCCTCAATTTTTTTAATAAAATTTAATACCCTAATGAAGTGCTTCCTCTCCATGTTATGCATCGGGTAGGGTATGGTATGGTATGGTGCTTTCGCCCACCAAGTGCCAATATACATACCTGTTTTAATCGGTCATATATATTTGGCTTCCTTCAGTTATTCTGTATACAATCAATGGAAATAATCTGGCTGGAGTAATGCTGCAGGCAATTTTTATTGGGGTGAACAATTTATATTTTAAATGATATTATTACTTGTTTGCTTTGAACGGCTTGAATTCAATTGGCAGATCTAATATACTGTCTGGAAACAAACTCGTGAAGTATGGGCAATCATGATTGATTCTTGAGAGAGGTTCGAGTGTGCTTATAGTGGTAAATTTCTCTCTATTATCATTAAATAAATTTTTTTTTATAAATGGGTCAAAATTATATCAGTAAATTTTTTGACATAAGTTCATATATAAAATTTAATACCTACACATATAATTGTAAGTTTATATTAGGTTAACATTATCCAACCGACAGTAACTCAAATTCCATTGGATTATATTAGGTTAGCATTATCCAACCGACAGTAACTCAAATTCCGTTGGAAAAATCACTCAAAATGATGGTTTAATAGAAAAGTATCTCTATTTAATTCTTAAATAAAATTAATCAAGTATTTAACTAATTTTACCAATAATTTACATATAATTAATTAATAATTTATTTTTATTTTAATACTTGATACATAATTAATTATATATAAATTATTAGTTAAATTAATTTAATACTTAATTAAATTCTTTTACAAACCAAATAAAAATACGTTTCAACAAGTCAACTATACAAGTCATTCTCCCAATCTCATTTCCCAGCTCAGCTCAATAGCTCACCACGCTTAAGAGAAATGTCAGATTGCCACTTTGTAAGGTCTTTTCCTTTTTAGGTTGTGTTTAAAATTAATAAAAAGTAGAATTGGTTTAGGTTAATTTAATTTAAAAATTAATTTTTATGTTTAAAACTTATTGTAAAAAAAAATTTGAATTGATGTGAAAATAAATTTTTATGTTTAAAATTTATTTAAAAAGGAATTGATTTGATATTATTTTATTAATCTTATATTATTGTTTAGGTTAATGAGTTAATAAGGGTAATAAGGGTAAAATAATCAATTTAAATAATTAAATTTAAAATTAAATCAAATTTATTCAAATGAATTTTTAAATACATATAATTTCAATAAATAAAAAATTTAGAATTAAATTAATTTTCAGAAAGAAAAAACTCGCCGTTGCCGGGGATCGAACCCGGGTCACCCGCGTGACAGGCGGGAATACTTACCACTATACTACAACGACTTGATGCTAATCTCTTAAAATAAAATTTATTCCACTATTTCTTAGCCTTCGTGATTTGTGTGTTACTCAAGATTCGAGAGTCAAAACCCAGGCGGAGCATGCTCTGGCTCTCCATCGTTGAATTGGAGTAAATGGAAGTAACTTTGTCTTCAACGACGCCAAGAGGATTTCGGAATCGAACATGTGCTTCGGCAGGTCTGCTTCTCCGTAATCGAGTCCTAATCCATTTGGCTTTTATGGCTTACGGTTATGATTTCTAATAAAACTTGTATTATTACATTCTCATAAATCATTCTATCATCCATAATAAATACCCCTCTTCGTGATCGTTTTAGTGTAATTGCCACATATAGTGCTTCAATTTCAATTTTTGCTATGTAAATTCCCAGAGCCATTGTTGATGAGAACAAGAGTCGAGGCTCGTGATCGGAATCCGTATTTACTGTCCATCGCGCGGTCTAAGCCTAAGAAGTTTGTGCAGCTCTCGTTTCGTCAAACTGGCTATCACACTAGGAAGGGTGCTCTCTTCAAGGTTCAGATTTTCTTCTCATCACCTCACCTCTGTTTGGAACACTTCAATTATAGAATTAAAAAATAATTCATTTGAAATTATATGATTTTGAAAACTCACAAATATAACACAAAAGCGAGATTTTAATGAATTGATTTATCAAATTAGTGTTATTCCGAACAATTTTTGTACCCGAATTTATTTGTAAATGAAATGAGTTCTTATATGTTTCAGATTCCAAACACACATAAATTTTCATTAGAGTGTTGGGAGATGTTGGCACTACATGCTTTGTTAATTCTGTATTTATACCGTCTTTTGCTCTCCCAGGTCTTATCCGCTGAAAAGGGACATGTTCATGTAGTAGAGGGCAGGTATACCATCTTTTGTATTATAAATTTGATGTATTATTACTATTCACATGGACTTTTTCTTTCATCCATTTTGTGTTACCACATTATTTTGATTATTCTTTAAATTTAACATGAAATATGATATAAAACTCTAGTTCCTTTGTGGAGTAAGGTGCAGCAAATCTGTTTGTTATGTTCATGGCCAAGTTTTGCTAATCATTTTAAGGAAAATATTGTCAAAAAATAGAGAGCCGCTTTTCTTATGTGATATATGCTAGAAAGGATAAGTAAATAATATACACCGATTCTGAGACTTTCTTTTCTTGTCCACAAAGAGCCATGGCTATTAAAAGCATGTTTAGATGCTAGTTCTGAAACTTATGGAGCAGTTGAGGAAAAAAACTTGGGTGAACTTAAAAAAACAGTATACGAAGGTGAAAATGGCATTGTAATTTGTCTACAATTTTTCTGTGTGAAAAAAATGCTATGACTTGAGTTGTCTAAAGGTTTTAGTTGAGTTGATTTCTATTACTTCGCAGTTGTGTTGATGAGTTATATGATGCATTGGCTGCACGTCTTCTGCCTCCAGCAGCAGTGGGATCAAATCCTAATCTTAAGTAAGTTCTAGCTTCTGGAATTAGGAAAACAAGTAAAGTTGGTTTATGAGTATTACTGCAATTGTACCTCATGATGCGTGATTCCATCACCATGCAAGTATAGTAACATGAAATGTGTAGGCTCCACCAATATCGGGTCCTATGTGCCAAATTCATTGATGGTTGGTGTTTATATTGTCGGTCCCATTCACTGTATCATTCTGCTGAAGTATTCTAGGTTTACATAATTCTAGGTAGGATTTATTACGTAAACTTAACCTTTATCTAGTTGTCATGACAAATTTTTCTTATTTTGCTTTATTATTGTGAATCGCCAAATTCTGATGTTGTGAAAACTTTGCTATATGTTCTGCGACTGTTGTTTTGTTGATCTTCTACTTGCCATTCTGCATTAGGTTATCAATTGCAAAACTATCTGTAATTTTCTTCTTCAATTAAATGCATGTCAGGCCATTTATTTTTTATTTTTTTGGTATAAACATTGGGCCATTTATTGTATCAAGAAATTAGACAAATAAAGTAATTAGATCTCCCTCTTTTTTTTTTTTTGGGTAGGATGGGGAAGTAGAAGGATGTTGTTACATGTTCACTAATTATGCCATCATTTTGTGTGCTATTCCATTTATATTCATGTTAATAATTCTATGATAATGCACAGGCATTTTGTTGGTCTAGCTGGTCCTCCTGGTGCTGGAAAAAGCACTATAGCGCATGAAGTAGCCAGACGTATAAACAAGCTTTGGCCTGAGAAAGCTTCTTCATTGGGCTCTCAGGTTCAACCTCCTGATGTTGCTATCGTGATTCCCATGGACGGTTTTCATCTTTATCGTTCTGAACTAGATGCGATGGAGGTTAGCCTCCTTCTGGTGCTCACCATTTTTGTTATCCATATATTTCATTGCTAGTTCATTTCATTATCCTCTGTAATGATCTAGAGTTGATAAGTTAGAAGAAGCAATCAAATCAAGTGTACTTGAAAGTGCAGTAATAAATAGCAATATCTGGGTGATATGTGCCATTTTCCATGTGACAGAGCATACAAATGATTGGTTGATTTCATAATACTGAGTGATGTTTTTGATAATAGAATCCAGAGGAAGCGCATGCTAGACGGGGAGGTGAGGTACCTCTTTTTATTACTCACCAATTTCAGTCAATGTATTGATAGAGAAAGCATTGATCTTTCAATTGGTATATCAGCTCCATGGACATTCAATCCCTTGCGACTACTTATGTGTCTCAAGAATTTAAGAATTCATGTAAGGTTTATTAATTTTTTAAGATTTAATGGTATTTTTTGCATGGCTTGAAAACTTCAGAATTGGTTTATTTGGCCATGACCTTTTTCTCTCTCACGTTATATGGATTATCTTTATGGGCCAATTTTGTGGTAAAGCTGGGATGCACAGGGAGAACTGTAAGCATCTTTGCATTGACATTGATGGCGTTCTTATCTGCTTTGTTCTATTGCATTTTGGTGAAACAAATTCTTCAGGGATCAGTTTATGCACCATCATTTGACCATGGTGTTGGGGACCCAGTGGAAGATGATATCTTTGTGAACCTTCAGTGAGTATCTAACATTAACATGTGACCCAATAGTCAGCATTTTATAAATACACACACACACACACATTGGACAATAGTAAATGATGAATAATTTAAAGCTAACACTCAAAAGAAGGGAAATGGCCATCATGAATGAGGTCAGAAAATCAACTTTAAAGGTTAACCAATTGTCTCCACCATTAGAATTGTGCCAATGTTTGAATTTGTTATGAACTCCGTTGTCTTAAAATATTTATAAGGCCAACCTATAGTAATATTGATAAACTTTATCAAGAGGTAAACAGAAAGTCCAGGCGGTCACATTGAAAATCTACATGTCCAAGAACTTTCTGTTGAGTAAATGTAGTAGCTTTAAATCAACTTTATGGTATTTTCATGCATGTTTCATAACTTCAACAGAGTAAGCCTCTGGTAGCCATTAATTTTGTTGTTTATTATATCATTGAGAATACTGAAAATTTGTAAAATAAATGCCAGAAATATCTTATATTTTGAAATTTTTCTTAAACACTTGCATTCTTATTTCTTTCCTTATCTCCAGTGAGATTTACCTTTTTTTTTTTAATCAAGGCAATTGATTTTCCAAGTTGTTGCTACTTGCTACATTGTCAACCTATCTTGGTTATATTGATACCTACTGCTTGAACAGGTTCCTTTGTTTTTGTCCTTTATGTAGGCACAAAATTGTTATTGTAGAAGGCAACTATTTGCTCCTGGAAGATGGGGTATGGAAGGAGATATCATCTTTGTTTGACGAGAAGTGGTTAGTATTGGTTTTACTGAGGCACATGTTTGGCCTTGGAAGTTCTACGTTAACTCTGTGAAAATTCAGCCGTGAGTCTGTGACTCTATGCTTGAAAATTCTGTAGCGAAAATTCTTATGGAAGACAATTTTATGTGTACTAAGCCACATATGCAGCTGATCATAAGCCGTTTCTTGTTTCATGCTGGGAATGTGTCATTATTATTGTTTTTAACTAGGTTTTTGAGGCCTAAGTATATAGAGGTTCCATGGGATAGAAATAATAGAGGCATTGATTCACTTTGAGGCTCATATCTCAATTTTTCTATAAATCCAATATTTGGCCTAGTCTTCACTGGTGTTAAATTGTAAAAATAAATTTTAACCATGAGAGCGTATTCAGCTGGAAGAAAATATCACTATGATATTCTATCCTTTTGTTTGCTTTTTCTCATTCTGCGAAATGTATTATTTACCTAATATTTGTACATGTCATTAGGCCCCTACCAAAAGCAAAAATGTCTAGTTTTGTTTGGTATTATGTGTATTCTGGCTTAGCCTAGTATAATTGTTTTGACATGACTGTTTGTAGCCTTCTTAGTGCACAATTAGTTGAAAGAGTTCGCTAAATCTCACAATAGTGTTTTCTAGTCCCCGATATAGTGGCTTATGTTGTCCATCCTTCTTGTTAAATAAAAAGAGGTACCGAAAACAGGGCGTGACTTGCAATATGTGTCAGGCTAGAAAAGTCATATTAACCTAATCTGAGGCCAATTTCTGCTTTGACAACTTGTGTGAATTATCAAGGATACCAGTTTGTCTAATTTGTTCTTGCTGCTCTTTTCAAGGTTTATTGATGTTGACATTGACAAGGCAATGCAGCGAGTTTTGAAGAGGCATATTTCAACTGGTATGTACTATGTACTTTTCCATAATATTTATCAACTCCCTCCGAGAAGGGAAGGCATTTTGAATTTACATGTGATTTTTTTCTCCCCATCTATTATAGGTAAGCCCCCAGACATTGCTAAACAGCGGGTAAACTTCACATCTTTTAACTTGCGATGTTTACTTGTTTGTCTGCTTATCTGCCCAGTTGAGTGTTGACCATCTATATGATCTATTTTGTTGGTAATGAGTTACACACCTACATTCAACACTAAATTTCATCGTGCAGATAGAGAACAACGACAGGCCCAATGCAGAGCTTGTAATGAAGTACAAGAAAAATGCTGATGTAATAATCAAGTCAGTTGATTTCTGAAGAATCTGTTTGTGTATTAAGTCAATCCCAAGGAAAGTATTAGAAGGTTATATGTAATAAAAGAATTATCCTTTTGATTTTTCGTCATGGTTGAGGGGAAGAATTTCGATATATTTGTTTTGGTAGAAACTTCAGCGTTTCAATAATTTTAGTCTCTGAAAGTGCTTTATAATTGGTAATTTTTTGTTTTGTTGTTGGCATTTGCCATTTTATTGGTTTTATTGTGTTTTTTGTTCGTTCACTTTTTATTTTTCATACAGGCCGACGAACTGATTTGTTGTTACTTACAGTTTAGACCGGTGCTAGACGGTGAGGTCAGTAAACCTCTGGAAAGCAGCTGCTACCTCAGATTTGGGGTGTATATCGGGTGCATCCGTATTTTATTTTATGTTTGTGCTTTGCAGCATATGATGAGTTAATCTATCTCATCATCATCAATTCGTCTTGTGGTGTGTTCTGTTTTTAGGTTTGAAGCGCAAAATAACATTTTGCACAGTGAATGTCGGCTTGGGTGGGTTGTTTGGCTAACTGAAACTAAAAAACAAAATGACTTAAAACTTTAGTTTGGTAAAAGTAATGATCATTTAATTCGTTTTGAAAATTAATTAAATATTTAATTAATTTAATTAATAATTTACATATAATTAATTATGTATATAATTAATTAATAATTTAATTTGAAAATAAATTATTAATTAATTATATGTAAATTATTAATTAATTAAATTAAATATTTAATTAATTTTTAAAACGAATGAAATAATTTTTATTTTTTAATAACTGAAGTTTTAAGTTATTTTTCTAAACTAAAATGGCTCTAACTTCCTTGAACGACAGTTCAGCCCAAATGCATTCTCATGCAAGAGGCTACCCTCCATGCTTCTTTAACTTTTCCTCTACATAAAATACATGTACTCAATCAATTGGTTGAAAGTTGCAGTGGCTTATATCAGTATATATGATCAGGAAACACCATTTTTAAAGCTTAGTTTATATCGATCAAAACTTTTTTAAGAGCCGATTATTAAAAATTGCTACTCTATGACTGTAAGAAAATATCCTTAAATAGGGTGAATTGTTTACGGTAATTATTTAATGGATTTAATTTTAATTTATTATCAATATAAAAAAAATTACACTATCATCTAATTACGTGTTGATCCATTATTAAAGGAGTCTGATTATTACAATAACTACTTAGGAAATTTAACTCATTTAATAATATGTCAATACATGATTAGATGACAGTGTAAAGTTTCTTTATATTGATAGTGGATCAAAATTAAACTCTTATTTAATTAGAAGTTGAGCATGGTTGCAAGAAATATATATCATCATCTCCTGCTCTACACTGAATTCCATAAATAAGAATTCTGATAAACTTCTTACTTATCTATCCAAAAGAAAGTAAATATTGATCAATCATATAGTTAAACGAATAAATTAAAATTAAAATTTCTCATATATTTCCAATATATTAAGTACTTGAACATAAATAATCATAGTTATAAAAGAAGCTAATCTAACCTGTCCTCCTTTTTTTCGTTCGAAAACTAGCCAGGTCTACAAGTCACACAATAAGTTCATTAAGGGGGTGTTTGATTCAAGATGATTATTATATTTGGTTCATCAAAAACATTTTCAGAAATGATTCCAATCATCGGTGGGTCAGTGGTGGCTCAATTTAGTGATTGTCAATTGCCAACGACGATGGGTGGCTGGATTTCGGTGGCTGGCGACAGGCCAAAGTCGACGACCATCGTCCGACAGGGGTAGCTAGATTCCAATGACAAGTCGTCAACTGCAGGCGGTGGCATAGGTGGTCGAATTCCAGTGACTGACGAGATGGTTGATGTCATCATCAACCGCTAGCGGCGATAAAGGTGGCTGAATTCTGGTGACCGGCGCGATGGTCAAAGTTATCAGTACCGTCAACTATCGATGGCGAAGGGGGTAGCTAGATTCTGGTGACTGACCATCGCAGATGGTGGTCGGTGGTGGTCATCAACAATGACGTGAAGGTGGTTAGTTGATGGCATGATGATAGAAGAGTATGTATTTTAGACATTTCACATGGCAAAAATATTCTCATGCCATGTGAATGTTACCAACCCACTTCTACCCATGAAAATGAAAGTATGGGAATGTTGAGCAAAAATCATTCTCAAGAATCATTCTTAGATGAGAATTTTTTTTAAAACTTGTAACAAACATTAGAATCCAACATTTTTATATAAAGATTCTCATGAATGAAAAAATAATCCACGAACCAAACTCTCCGTAAAGGTTTCAAATCCTAAAACCAACACTATCTTGTTAGTTTTGTAAAATTTTTCTTTATCATTAAGGAGTAAGACATTACTAACAGGGAGAGCAAATAGAAGCTGCGTCCTTCTCCTTTGGTCTTTATTTTGTAATTCATTTCTTCATACACATGTATCTATACACTTTCATTTCTACAATACTTTCTACGTACATATTTTTCCAAATTTAACAACTAGATCTAAGTGCACTAGTTGAAGTGCCGAATCTAACTTGGCCTCGAACTGCAACTCTATCTCTCAAGTGCTTCCCGTGAAGAAAAGGATAGTGGCTAGCCTCCCAAACCATATATGATAATGGTCAACAGTTTCTTGCGTGTTATTTTCAGTCACCACCAAAAAAAGAAAGAGAAAAAAATGGAAATAATAAAACCATCCAGTTTCCTTCATCAAATAGCTTACCAAGTTATACTGGAGTTGAACAAGCTCCCACAAATGGAGAAGCACCAATTATGGTTCCAATTCATGCACATGCAGACATCGCTAATAATTTTTGAAAATTTAAAAAATATTGGAAATAATTTGCGTTTGATAATTTCATAAAAATTGAAAGCAAAAAATTGATGTTATTTATCACCATATAGACTTCTTTTTTGCAAAGTAATTTTTAAAAGAATATGTCGTTATCATATTGAATAGTCATTTATTCTGTGATATTAACTCATTACATTAGTGAAACTGTCCCAGGTCAAATAAACTCTCTCGACCGCGTAACAAAAGTAAACTGATATTTTGGGTTTCAATCTTCAAAGACACGCATATTATTAATCCAGCCTTTAATTATTTTATTGAAGAGATTGAGTATTTTGACTATTAGTCTAGAATAATTCCCTCATTTTCAATTGCTACCAATTTTAATTTAAAAGATTTATGTAAATCCTTTGGCTGAAGGTTGGAATTGTTATCAAACTTGCCCATAGAGCGTAATTTAACTGGTATTTTTTCTGATATTTATTAGAGACTATGGTTAGGTGGTTGAGATTTGATCTCTCATTTTCCTTTCTCATTTCTTCTTTAAGTCCAACAAAATCTCCTTAAAACTCAAAAAGAAAAAAAAAATTGCTATCAAACTTTACCGTTTAATCACCCGATGAAGAATATGTCTACATCTTTTAGGGACATTGATATTAGTGTATTAATAAATACAAATAATCTATATATAATATTTTCAAATTGATAAATTTTGTGTGATTATTGTTACATAAAATAATTAGGTTCTTGTTACTTTGCTTTTTATGACGAATTAAGAGAAATGAATGATCATGACATAGTCAAATATCATAATCATAATTTCTATTAACCCCCAATACTAGTTATCAACAAAATTCCATTCATAAATGCCACCAAAATGAGGGACCATTTACGCGTATAGATGCTTTTGCACTAATATTTTCCTCCTTCATTCTATAAAAGCTTGACCAACACACACGTATATCCACACACACACACACAATATGGAAAATTAGACAACAATATATTGGATGGAATATAATAGTAAATTAAAGAACCTATAATTCATGGGCATGCACAAATGCTCCATGATCATGCACATGTTCTTGTTTCTCCATCCACCATGTTGAGGGAACATTTCCAATTTTCCTATACTATCTATTCAGTTCTTCACCTAAAACAAAAACTAACGTCTATGCAAATGCATTTTTATTATTATACAATTAAAAAAAACTCATTAATTCAAGGAATCACATAATGATAAGGAAAAAAAATACGTTAAGCCATGTTACAAGCTAATAAGAAGATACCTTAGTAGTTACGTATTAGAACATAATGTATTTTTAGATTCTAAATCTTTAGTTCCTTTAAATGAAAAGATGATGAGTTTTACATGAGAGAATTGCTGCCTCTCTTGTGTAACTCGAGTTTTATCTTTAGTTTCGGAAAGTTAGACATTACTAGGTGTAATGTGTACGGGTCCAATGCTCATTCCATCAAAGAATAAAACTCACTCCACAAACAACTAATAAAATCATATGCCCAAGAGCACGTGAATGGCTAAAGACTTCATCTTTCTTTTCAGCTTTGTTTGCACATATGTATTAGGGAAGACTCCTTCAAAGAGGTAAGATCTCTTCTTCCTCCTAATAAACTATATCTCTTACAAAGATTAAGGTAAGTTTTAGAATACCTTTACAATATTCACCACCCAATTTGTTTCCAGAATATTGAAGTCCAAAGATTCTTTAAAGCGAACCGAACACTAGGGACTAAACTTATCAAGACACTAAAGAATAAGGATTAAATAACTATTCAAGGCAATTATTTAGTTTAAATATTAAATTAAAAATTATTTAATCCATATCAATGAATAACCACTCCACTTAAGTTTTTTTTTTCCTATCTCAAATTCCTTCCTTTTGCTACTTTTTGGGGGGTTTAACTTGAATTGGATCTGTGAAATCTAAATTAGTCGAGTGAAACCAAACCTCTTAGCTTTTAACAGTTCAGCTCCAATCAAAGCTGGACTTGTATTATACATCATTGCTTAATTGTCTCTGCTGCTGCTGCGCTGTTCAGTGTTCATGATATCCTAAAAGAAGGCGCAATGATAGCATTTCATGGCCCATGTATGGCCGAAATAATCAATCACATGGAATAGAAGGGCATCGAGGGAAACAAGGAAGCAATGAGGGTGTCGGAGTGGGGACTAACTCTTTTAGCCTACATAATTAAATTTGGGCCTTCACTGCCTACCTCCTTTAACATTCAAAAGGCTTCAATTCTATCACCCGTGTGTGGTTCAAGGCCCACAATATTTCACCATCAAAATTAAACACGTCGCACGTAATCACCTTTTTTCGAATTCTCAACATTTATTATGCATAAAGTTTTGCACCATATGTACCATTTGACTTCTCTGTTACTATGTACCTTGTACGTAGATATTTTTCTTATATCGATTCCAATAAAAAGAAGGGAGAAAACATAATAAATTCTTCTAAATTTGGTTTAGAGTTAAATCCAACAAGAACAAACTTTTAGACTCTTGGGTGGCACTATGTGAATTTGTGAGGAAACGCTTCAGTTTGCCAAGCCATTTTCTAGTGTTTCACATACAAGCTGCTAAGGACTAAATTCATAACAAATATACCATACATAAACCCTGGAAATTAAGAATCTAATATAGTGGAGTGAGAGAGCAAGCTAGGAATAGTTGACAAACAACGAAACCAACAAATATTCAGTGTTTTTATTCAACTTAGTTTGCTGGGATAAGTTGATGCCTCTTTGTGTCTGTGGTGCGAAGAGAAGTGAGTTGGGTCTAGAAAAGGATGCCCCTGGTTTTATTATAAAAAATGGTGCCTCAGTAAACGTGACACTTTCGTATGCCCCGCTGTCCATCTTTCTCTTTTTAGCTAACATACCTAACATCTATCATGTATCTCTGAGTTGTTTTTGGAGTCGTGTGCTTGTGGTTTTGTTGTGTGGTCCAAACAATAACTGACTAGCTAATTTGTGTCTAGTATTTTGGCTATTGATGATCTATTATCAAATACTTATTTCGCATCATTAGAACGTACGCATGAAACTTCTTAATTTTTTAAATTTTTTTCAAGTTTCATAGAAGAAGGTGCTCAAATTAACCTGAAGAAGAGGGGTTTGAACTTGAATACCCTCACTGTTGAGCGGGACTTGGGAGTTGGAGTATATCAATATCATTGAGCTAGCCCCCGCTGGGCCACTTATGAAATTTTTTCATGCATTTGAATAACAGCCTTATTGAATCAAAATACGTTGTTTTAGGCTTATTTTGACAAAATATACCAATTTAATATAGAATAAATAAAAAACACCCTATCATATAAATAAGCATTAATCTATATTTGAAAGTTGGTATAGCTAGGCATATACTATATATTTAGAATCTCATGAAGAAGTAAGATATAATCATATAGTTATCATCAAGTTAATGACCGTCTAAATAAAGATATTTAGTCAATAATCCGGTGATCAAAAGTTAACTTCCTTTTACTATTATATTTTGTGGTCCATATATAATTTTGTTAATTCGTATATTTACAACACTACAACATATTGTCTTAATTAAACTTTACGTCATAATTTAAGCACAGTTAGTTTGTAAGTACTCAACTTCTAAAATATTTTCAGCAATGAGAAAAAGGGACAACTCCAGAAGAATACATCTTAATTTAATATACATGCTGCTGTGCTATGGAAATCAAAATCAGAATCACATATTTGCTTATTTAACTGTACATAAATTGATATCGTGTCATAGTTTGGTTGCTTTTAAATAAATTGGAATATTTGACCCCCAAAAGTTTTTTTTTAATTTTTAATTCTACTACATTTGATATGGTCAAGATTTTTGTTGAAAACTGGTTATCAAATTAGATTATTTATTAATTTATATTTTTATTTAAATATTTAAATGTAAAAATTATAAATATTATTATTAGAAAATTCTTAAAAATCAATGTTAAAAGTACACACCAAATTAGATCATATACTAGATCAAATAGTGCCTAACAATATTTCTCTCAAAAGATTTCAAAGATGATAATTTTTGTTACTGCTTTTTTTTCTTTGTCTAATGTACATGAAGCTTCATAAAGTAACAAAAAAAAAAGCAGTAAAAACAAGGAGTTGAGGAATATATATTTATATATAGATCCAGGATGAGGATTGAGGAAGGAGGGAACTGACCATGCCACGTGCAATCCCACATGTTATGTACCCACAGGCCAACATCCACATGGTGATGCCCATCCAATCAACGACACCCACGTGGGGCCCACACCCTTCTATCACATGGGCTTGTTCCCATACGTATCCCTCGTGATCCAACGCTCCTGGATTCACTCCTAAAATCCCACAACCCCAATCTGACCCGTCCATTCGTGGGCCACGATCTTCAGTATCATTATTGGCTGTGTTTGTTCCTCCGTTGTCCCCTCTCCCTTGTACAACCTGCTCTTTCATGTCCTTAATGTCACCGACAGTCATATCTGTCGTCTGTAACTCTTCGCCACGCGCTGCTTCAACCGTGCGGAGTAGGTCCCACATCCAAACTCCTACCTTGTCAACGCGTGATTGGTCGGTGAGCAGGTACGTGTCACAGGCGGAGGATGGCTTATCCTTCCTCTGTGTGTTGAATTCATGCACCAAAACAAAAAGTGAGCTTAGATTTATTGTCCCTCACTAATGTTGCTATATAATCGATGAGCTACCTGCTAGTCTTACACCACACATCTTCTTCCATCTCAATTCATTTCCTCAATCAATCTCTACTAGTCTCTCAGAAATCAGAATTGAAACCGTTTGGATTTGGAATTGAAGGTGAATATATAATAGATATTGTAAGAAGAGTTGATTCTTGATTGTGTATATTAATTATAATTAAGCAGATCATCAAGAAATGGAGAATCCATTGGGGAGCTATGAAACTGAGCTGAATCTCAAGGCAACAGAGTTAAGGTTAGGATTGCCCGGCAGTGATGAGACCGAGAAACGTTCATGCAGCTGCTCTAGATCTGTTGTTAGAAGCAACAAGAGATCTTCATCAGAAGCGAGTGTGGAAGAGTCCATAAGCAAGAGCAACGTTAATTCTGATGGTTCTGATTCCACAACCAGAAGCGATGACCAAGACAATGTCCAACCTGCAAAGTAAGTGATGTTTTTTGCTTTCATATCTCAGAAGAATAAAAAGCAATCTATATATGAAATTATGCATGTTAAACTGATCTATATATTGCAGATTTGGGTTAATGATGAAAGAAAATTAATGGTTCGCAGGGTACAAGTAGTGGGATGGCCACCAATCCGATCTTTTAGGAAGAACAGTCTACAACAGAAGAAGAGCGAACATGCTGATGGAGCTGGAATGTACGTGAAAGTGAGCATGGCCGGTGCACCTTACTTGAGGAAGATAGATCTCAAGGTTTACAAGAGCTATCCAGAACTACTCAAGGCCTTGGAAAATTTGTTCAAGTGCACATTTGGTAAGAACCACGAACAAAGAACAATATTTTTTTCACCAATTTTTTAAAATTGGTTGCCAAGATTTGGCCAAAAAGAAGTATAAAAAAGAAATAAAAGGGAAACTTGGTTATTTACTAATGATTATTGGTTAATTTTGATCCAGGTGAATATTCAGAAAGGGAAGGCTACAATGGATCTGAATATGCTCCTACTTATGAAGACAAGGATGGTGACTGGATGCTAGTTGGAGATGTTCCATGGGAGTAAGTTCTTCCTCTCATCCTCATCAGCTCCGAACCCTTTTTGTTCTATTTCTTTTTTGTTATCTGCTCTGTGCAGTAAGTATTTATTGTTGTATCTCTATCTTATAGAGCTGTTTTTTTGCTTATGTTAATTACAGCATGTTCATGTCCTCCTGCAAGAGGCTGAGAATTATAAAAGGATCAGAAGCAAAGGGGTTGGGTTGTTTATGACCGACAAAGCAAAGCAAGACCGTATATGCAAAGCCTGAAGTAAAACAACTCACACAGTCATGAGGTCGTCCTAGAGGATTCCATTTGCGTTGTGCAAACAAGCACGTGGTCTCCTTGAGGGGTCATATATGGCTTATCAGAAAGAGAGACGCATATACACACTTTTCTTTTCCTTATTATTTCAATATAGGTGGCTTTGAGGCCTGCTTCATTAACTATAGTCTTCTGTAAATCCTCACCGGGATGGAAAACAGAAATAGAAAGAGAGAAAGAAAATAAAAGAAAATTAGCTAATGCTATTTTAATTGTACAGAGGATATAATATCTAATTTTTTCCTAGCTACACCTTTTTATGTACAAGTAATTATATATACAACGGGGAAGAAAGTTAAGCTTTGTTTGTTTTGCTTTTTTTCTGGTGTTGATTTGATTAAAACTATATATATCTTTCTGTTGATTTCAAGTGGCGAATTAAGGCAAATTTGATCTGGTGCATGTTTCGAAATTTTTATGCTAATTATACGGTTTTGGAATGAATGATCTTTGATGATACAACTAAATATGAGACGAAAAAGGAATAGGTACCCTTTTGAACAGGCGTCGAATCTCTCATAAGAACGAGAACTCCACCATTTTAAGTGGAGGTGGATGTATCAAATTAAACAAATAATGACTTGTCCCCTCATATATTAGTTAATGGTATATTAATTTCAGAACCTAGCGTCCTTTTAATAATTTCAACCAAAAACTATAGCACAATTTCAAGATCTTTAACATCTGCTAAATTTTGGGATTTCATTGAATTCAGTTTTCAGTAATTGGTTCCATATTTTGAAGAAATTCAAGACGAATAATAAAGTGAGGAGCTCTATTATACAACTGATTAATGATTATGGATCCATACATACGGTAATATAGGTTTAATTTATGCGTAGAAGTTTTACGAGTATCATGTGTGAGTACGTAAATGCAAAAGTATTTGCATATTTCTGGAGCCATCAGATGAGATGATTGACCTCTTCTAATAATCTAAAGATATCCACACAAACGCAACCTCAAATATAATAGTAGTATGAGCCTGTAGGCTGGGTAAACTTTCCAAATTTCCCTTTCAACTTACTTGGATTCAGATTTTTTGCATTCATGATTGTGCTACTATAGAGCTGGTAACTCACTCCTTATACAATTATCGATCTCACAGTACAGGTGATCATATCCTTGACATTTAAATGAAACAATATATTGTGTACAATTGAATCCAAGCGTGGTGTAAATCAACATACATAGGTAAGCTCCTAAAAGCATATGTCCATATGAACCTTATTTGAACCTGCAGTACACTTGGAGGAGTACACAACTTTATGAGAAGTTGAGTCAGTTAGCCAACACACATTAAAAAAATTATATTAAAAGAAGATTAAGTTTACAATACGTGTCACGTGAAATGGTGAGTTAAAAAAGAATAGCCGAACATATATTATAAATAAAAAGGCTTTCTTTAAAGACATCATATATGAAGTTTCGGGCTGTATTGTATAACATCAAAATCCTGCTGAACAGATCATGGAGTTCAAAACCCATAGTTGTGGTGGGACAGTGTCCATACCAATGGCAGTGCAATATTGTTATGTGGACTTGTGGAGCATGGGATCTTCCACAGTTGGCAGGCATGGTTACGTCATAAACTTATCAATCTAAAAATAGACGAAGCTACATGAATCCTTATCCGATAAACTTCCATAGGATTCTGCCATTTTCACCAGTTCTGTGATGCAGACACGTTATCTAGATCAAGCATCTTCCTCCATCACTTGCAGCAAGTTATATATATATATATATATATATATATATATATATATATATAATGCAAAAGGATTCGAACTTGTGCTAATGCAGGAATTGGAAGTTTGGTTTGCCTAACTGTCAGTGTCACGTATCACCTTCTAAATTCCAATACTGCTATCAGCAGCTCCATTTGGCCAACAAAATGCCGCAGCTGAATTATTCAAATATTTTCCTTTGAAAACGGGTCACTCATCAAGTCCTCAACCCAATAGACAAAAATATTTAATTTCTTCTGGTTTATAAACTAATGAGTAAAGTAGAAACGGGAAGTTGTACCCAAAAAAAAAGTAGAAACGGGAAGTAGATTCAGTTTCTGCAAAATACCGTCTTCGTGCATGCATCCCGCAAGGTCTAGATTCATTCCATATTAATGATATTATCCATCCCCATGGCCTGGGCGGCTGGACCCAACTTCCGTCATTTCAGCTATGGTCACATTTAATTGCCTTTTTATCAGCAACTGTACTCTAATATATGTAATAGCAAATCTTCATTCTAAATTTTTAATAATCGTATTGATACAATTTTATTGTTTTTAAATTTTAATCATCTTTCAGTTACAGTATTATCTAATCAAATATTATTAAATAATTAAAAAAAAACTTTTACAACATTTATCTTATACTTTTAATAATGTATTAATATATTATTGATTGATAGTATAATTTTTTTTACATTAATGATATATTAAATTCGAACATTTTTTTATTACATGATCCATCTTTTACTTTGTGGATTACTTAATGGCCATATACCATATCTTGTTTATGACTCACTAGCCCTCAGTTAATAAGTGCAAATTCTGGAGTGTGACAAAAATATCGTCTCTCTAGCTCTACATAATGTATACAAGAAAAAATAATATATTATATTGATAAAATACTCTTTCCTTCATTACTGATAAATTAAATTCCTATTATTTTTATTAAGACCCTACTAGCAAGCTGATTTTCCAATGAATTATTTACGAAAGACTAATAACTTTCCTCCTCCAAAGGATTAAATAAGGGTTTTTTTATATAAAAAAAAAACCAAAAAATTGAGGATTTGATATCAAAATCCATTTAGATAGCAATTAATACTAAATAAACACTACAAGCTCACATCATTGGATAAGGCTCAAGGAAGTCAAATGGGGCAAGACACCTCAACACAAGCTTTGTTTGCAATAGAAACGAACTAAAAAAACTTCGAAAACTAAACTGGCCATGGTTACAGAAACTAAAGACTAAAACAACAACAAAAATTAACGCGGTCACGCCTCCATAAAATTCTCTACCGGGCCTGCGAGAAGCCTTCATCAACACAAGTTATGCAATCTTTTTCACGCTAAGTTCTTTGCTAGATCTTTAAACAAGGCGGCAGAAACCTTAATGGCAGAGCTTCATCTAGAGACATACAGCTACTGGATGAGGAAACATAACTTTCTCCAAACAGCACCTAGAAATGTCTTCTCATGAAAGGAGATCACTGTCTTCAACACTATCATCCAAGAAGGAAAAGTATATTTCTCCGTCAAATCAAGCATTTTTTCACATGATAACGAGAATAAAATAAAATAAATTAAAAAGAAAAAAGATAACGGTGGAAAGAGGGAAGATGGGTGGAGTAGAGAGGTAGATTATGAATTAGCTAAAAAAGAAAAAGAAAAATTGAGGAACACGCAAAAACGTACACTCTAATGAGAAAGAGAAGAACAAATGAAAAAAGGGTGCAGAAGAAGATCAATAAGGGAAAAGGTGGAGAAAGGAGAAGCTCTCACAAAGAGAGTAGGGAAACTCCCATGTAGGAGAGAAAGAGGCCCACAAAGAGGAGGAGGAGGAAGAGTGTTTGATGTGGGGGAGAACGGCTTTCCTTTTCCCTCGCTCGGCTTAACTGCAGCCTGGGAGATCAAACTCCCTGAGTGCAGAATTATTCAGCTAGTGATCTAGGGGCTTTGGAGCAAAATTTGGGCCCAAAGGACAATAGCAAACCATTGATATCTCTAAACTCTTCACATTCTCAGGTCCTAAATGTAACGAGACCACAGGCATAAAGAAAATGGTCTTAAATGTTACGATAAGAATAGTCTCAGCATCTCTATCAACTGGTTGGATCATTCTTGGCCAACTCCCTATTTACAAGTATCCAAAACATTAACATGATATTTCTATTTATAGGAAAAAAAAAACTGATCCAGTTCCAAAAAATGTTAATGGGGCTGATAAAGTAGAGTAGACCATGATGATCAGCCAAGTAAAATTTAACACCACAGGCCACATAGTGTACAAAGAATGCCGATGTAGAACTAAAATTTACAGGCAAAATGCAAACTGTCTGTATAAAGAAGTTTCCCCGTTGAAATTAAATTTTACGTTCAATATTTGGCACAAGCTTTTAGAAAGACTCTCGTTCATCAGCAGCCACCATATTTGCAGGCACCCTAGACCCCATCTGCGTATCCAATATTGCCAGTTGGGATTTGACCCATGGAGGATTGGACCTGCCTTCAACCCACAGGGCCTCCCCTGTATCTTTGTGTTTAAAATCAGGATATTTTGGGTTCCTCTGCAAATTTTGCAAAAATGTTTAAAAATATAAGGTATAAGGAATTCATATGGGCTTCCAAAAAAAAGAAAGTGGAAGGATACAACTTAAAAAGAAAATCTAAATCTCGTTATCAATGGTCATGAACTTGGTTAGAAATAGCTATAAAACATGCAGAGGAAAGTTATCTGCAACTTAAAAATAATCTTTGAATGCATACGAAGTCATCATCATATTTTCTGTTATAATGCAAGCTGCAAAACTTTTGGATGATTCCCTTCACTGTTAATTGAGTGTATATGCTTTGATGCAGGAGCAGACACCTCATGCTCAATGGCAAAGATACCAAAGGGTACAGTAATAATATGTCATAATCATCCTAACAAGGAAAGCGTGAAAAAATATAAGGACACGAGAATGCTAGGAGCCTAGGACATCAATCAGGATTATATTTTTTTTATTTGGATAGAAAGCTTTTCTCACTAATGTGAAATGGGGTAATCATTAAAGGCAAGTTGAAAAAGTATAGTTGATGCCGCATAGGTCCGGGAGAAGTGATTCCAAATACAATAGCAATAATCAACAGGCACGCAATGGTTGAAACAACCATTTGATTGCACAACGAACAGCATTACAGCTAAATATGTACCCTTTCTTTAGTTACAAGATTAATTAACAATTTACCTTGTTTTTCCTATTGTCCCACCACTCCACTGGGTTAGCAAAGAATGCTTGCCATAATTCTTCCATCGAACCAGTATTATTTGCAGCATAACTCCCTTTTCTACCTGAAATAATAGCAGAAAATAGATTGTCAATGAAGGTTCGCTCAATTGTTAGGATCGAACTGTGACAACTCAAAGATCTTGGGTTTGATTTTTGTTGGTGATTTTGTATTGGTAGGTCATCTGTAAGTACCACTGTAAGTTTTCGTTGAGGCTTGTGACATGCTCTGACCTTGGAATGAGGCAACCTCCCTTCCCCCTAAACTTTCCCCTACAAAAAAAAAAAAAAGAAGCAGAAAGTAGATAAGATATTTAGTAAAAAAAAAAAAAACCCTGCTTTGGTTGACACTATATTCCATTAAATATATATGACTTGCCAGCCATCATGGAATCAGGCTCATGATCATGCGAGGACACTGGCAAGAGACTCCTATCAATGAAATTCAGCTGCTGACCAACCACCTGCATGAAATCCAAAACATAGTAAACCACTTGAAGAAGGGCTACAAATAATGAATTATATATTGGCAATTACAAAACCTTGTAGTAGGTTTGCTGTTTCCCCTCATCACTTTCAACTGTATCTGTCACCAGGCGACCAGAAACATAAATTTGGTGGCCTTTCTCTACATGCTGAAAAGCAACATGTGCCAGCTCATCCCAGAATGTCAAATTAATCCTACATTTCAAAAGACTAGCATCTTTGAGAAAGAAAGTTTCTTTCAAATCCCAATAAGATACTTTTCACAATTTGACATGAGGAAATTGCGAGGAATGTACAATAAAGTCACCTTCTCACATCAGTTGAGAGCATGACGCCCACTATTCCCAAAACAAAATTTCATCAAAAGAAAATACAAAATTGGCACAAAAGTAAGTAGGCATATAATACAGCAGCACAAAGGTACTAAAACAAGATGTACCAACAAAAAAAAGGTACTAAAACAAGAAAAATAACACACACAGAAATTAACTTATCTGATTAATACAATAAAAATGAGAGATCTCCCTTCTCAAATGACAGTCCAGGACCTCATTGTTCTTTACAAGCCAGAAAGCAAAAATATAATCAGAAAGACATTGGGGGGAATGGTACTGGATCATAATACTAAAATTAAAGTTATCCAGTATGTATATGCATTGTTCCACTAGCCATCTAAGGTCTACACAGCTAGGATATGGCACCTGCAATAACACTGGAGCAAGTATAACAGAACAGAATGACAGCATGGAAGTGAAAATGTAGGAACTTAGAACACCATCCTGCAATTCGTACGGTCATGGTGGGTTCAGAAATAACACTGCGCAATGAAACTCAAAAGAATTCGTACTAGGACGACAGACAATAAAAGAATAGACAAGTTGGGAGATAAAATTGTCCCATCTTATATTCTTCTGTTGTGAAACACACAATAATTCACTGTTCTACTTCCTGCTCATTTGACAAACTACCTTCCAAGAGGTTAACAAAAAAAGAAAAAGAAATTCTTACTGAACATGCTTTTAGTTTCAACATTCAAAAAGCAAGCCAACAGAAACATTTTGACAGAGAAAACGAAGTTTTCATTTCAATTTCAATAGCAAGCAACAAAGCAGAACCTTAAGTTTCCAGAAAAGGAGAAAGAAGTACCAGGATGTTTGGGTGGAATTTTTCTTAACGGCGAGGCGGGTCCAGGCGACCACCTTGCCGGAGGGAAAGTGCTTAATTTCAACAGGAGCAGCGACGAGGCCAATGAGATTGACCAAGTTGCAAAACTCCTTCTTCCAAGGAATCTCCGAAGGCTTAGGGTATGCCACTTGGTTGTAACTGCTGCTGTTGCCGTAGAACTGGTCTTTGTAATCATCCATGGAGCACTTCAACCACCCATTCCACTTGCCTTTCCATTGCTTTCTGAAGCAGCGAGAACGGGTTGAAGCAGGGAAAAGGTTTGCGCTTTGGATTAAAGATGGGATTTTTTGGGGCTTTGAACTGGGGTTTGGGGGGATCATGAGCAGGTTCCTCGAGCTAGTTGATGCTACTATTTGTTCCAACACCATGGCTCCTTCTCTTGCAGAATGCAGAATGGAAGAAATCTTGGTCTGCACAAATAGACTGCTGATGATGCTGGAGCCTAAACCTCTTTTTTCGTGTACTAGAACCTGTAAAAGAATTGGGTTCAGGTCCATTTTGAATGAGCTTGTTTCAAGGGCTCTTCAGTTTTGATAGCAGCCCATATTGAAATATGGGCTTTCTCAGATGGCCCTTGGACCTTTTGTAAGTTTGTTCTAACATCTCAAGTCCATAGTCTGTAGTCCAAACCAAAAGTCTTTCTTGTTCATCATTTTTCTTCATTGATCGATAAGCCGTTGCTATTGCCAGATTAATGATTGATGCTAGGAGACTGAATATTTTAGTATTAAAATTGATGTGTAAGTACAAATGATGATAGTTATTGGGTGACTTAAGACTTCAAACATGCAATGGTGAGGTGTGAAGCTAAGTTTATATGAGGTCAGAGTATGAATGAAAGAATTAATGATTATTTCACGTCACTTGTACACCAATGATGCCCTAGTGGTTAGTGCTACTTCCGGGCTTGAGTGGCCTGGTAAGAGGAGAGTTACAAGTGAGAAATTTTCTACTTAGCCTTTGTTTGGATATAGAGAGAACATAAAGAGAAGAGAAAATAAAGGAAAAAGTGTATTTTCTCTCCTATTATTTTGATGAAGAGAAAAATGAGAGAAAGAAAATGAAAAGTATTTCTTTCTCTTGTTTGAATGGAAAGAAGAAAATATAATTATTCAAAAAGATTGTTATGCCCTTTTACAATAAAAATGTATTATACTTATTTATTATTATTATTATTTATTTTATATTTCTAATCCACTTATCATCAATAAAATAAAATAAAATAAATATTTTACAACAAATATTAAGTAAATATTTATTGTCATTTTTATTTATTTATTATCACTCTTCTTTAATTATTATTTTCATTTTTTCTCAAATAACATTTATCAAAAAATAAAGTTAAACTAATGATCTATTAAACTATTACTGCACATGAATCTCATTATACAAGTCCTTTAATTATCATAATGCACATGACAATGGTGTGAATAGTAGCTAGGAATTGAAATTTGAGATGCAGAAAATGCTTTTTTAATAAAAGATAGAAGCATCATTTTTATTATTTTTTCCCATGTCTCCTTCTTTTCTTCTCAAATGAGGAGGTAAAAAATTTTATGTGATCCCACGGGATTTTTTTCATTCTTATCCTTTTTTTCTCTTAAACCAAATAAGAGAAAATAATACTTTCCACTATTTTCACTCCTGTCATTTTCTTTCCTCTCATTTTCACCCAAATCAAACAGGGGCTAACAGACATGAATAGCTCGTCCCCATGAATTCCCACTGCTTTTATCCTTTTGGGGGTACAATGCACGATCTTTAATTTCTGACTCTTCTATCTTTTTCCTTTTCATTTTCCTATGTTTTAACAGATTCAGGGTAACCAGGAACTATAGGGTTTGTTGGTCATTATGGTACTCATAGTCTCCTACTCATTTTAAGGGAACAGAACAAGAATCTTCACATGTGACAGAAATAGGACACGAACACGATCCCTTGGTTATTGTGACGAGTGATGAATTTTCCTTAAAGTGCTTTGCCTATTTTCTGTCTTAAACATCATTCCATCAATTTGTTGGACATAACTCCAAGGGTTCCGTCCACTTTGAAGCTCTAGGAATCCTATTAATCTAATCAACATCAATCTTATATTTTTCTAACATTTTTTTAATTATTAAAAATAAAAAGTATTAAATAAAAAAATAAAAATATTTAATATTTTAAAAACTTAAAAAATATTTAATATTTACTCCGTTAAGTAATTAAGATAATTATTAAATTGATTTATTAAAAATAATTAAAATAATTATTAAGCTAATTTATTAGAAAGATATAAAATTATTCTAATCAAAGTTTCCACGGCACACTTTATGCTACAATAGTTGTGTAAGTAATATCACTACAAAGAACCAGTGCTGAATTATAAAGACTATAAAGTATTAACCATTCTATTTATATGCTCGGCAACTTGTTACCCGATGAGCATTCCATCTAATGGGAATTACACTGGACTATCATGGAAACTTTGAGAAGCTACATTAAAAAAAAAAAAAAAAACATTGTAAGTAGGGGTAGAAATAGGCTAAGCTACGCTAAGCTTTATTCTAAATAAACCTAACATCTTTTAAAAAATATTAGTCTTAGTCTGACCTGTTACTTATCATAGGCTTTTTTTTTTTTAGCCTGACTTGGTCTTTTTATGAAAATTTAAAAGTCTAACCTAGCCTGAAAGTTTATTTAAAGACCTATATTACATAAAAGATTTCAAATAAGCCAACACACTCAAATTTTATAAGTTTCAAATATACCTAACCTTTAACAAAATTATTGTATTAGGTATAAAATAAATTAACTATATTAATATATAACTATTAAATCATATAAGTATTATAAAATTTTAATAATATGTTATTATAATAAATAAATAGGTTGACCTGTTAGACTTGATAAGTTTTTTTTAACGTCTAGGCCTATTTAGCTAAATAGACTTTTAAAAAAATCTAAGCTTAATTTGTTTAATAAATAAATTAAGCCAAAAATAGACTAGGTAGTAGATCTGTTAAGCAATCTAACTTATTTTTATTCCTAATTATAAGTAAAGCAAGAAGACTGAGTTTCCTTTAAAATAAACAAAATAAAAAATTAGGGTCGATCGACAACCCAAAGAAAGTTGGTTATTCAATTCAAAGATTCCCTCTTGGGAAGGAAGAGAGGTTCTAGTAAACCATTACCAATACCGTACACACATGAGTTCAGAGAAAAACTGTTATATGAGAGTTGAATAAGGTTACAGCTTACTGATTGATATGGATCGGGTAAAGAGAGCACCGAAACTTGTCCTTTCATCTCTCTCTAATGGTTTATAATTCAATAATGATTCAGGAGAATAGGGAAAAGAAGTCTAATTACTTTTAACACACCATCATTTTCTGGTGGACTTGGCAACACCCAGCATTGTTAAAGCAACCACTATCCATTTCACCTCTGCATTTCAAATTCTCTAGAGTTAACATCACTATTAAAAATATACACACCACTCTTAACCTTTTAGGTGGTCCCACAGCCCACTACAAAAACTAAGCCCCACTATAAAAGCGCTTCCGTCATGTTCCACTACCCCCACCCATTGACACGATAAAGAAGAGCATATCAAGTAAACTTTGACAATTTCTTTCCCTTTACTTGGAACTTGGCAAGACAAGATTGGGCTCTGCTTGTATTTTCTAGCGCATTGACATCGAACCCTGTATTGACAAAAGCTGAAAGAAAGGCAAAAAAGAGAGAATTATGGCATCTGACTTTGATTGCAACTTGATGCGAGCCAATGGCTTAATTATGGGGGTTTGGAACAGACAAATAACTCGTGGGTCCCAGCAGTATTAGGTGAGCCCTTGATGGGACCAATAGATTGTGCACCATGTGCCTGAGGTCTATGAAGGAGGATTAGTTTCAGGCTTGACCATACTAGAGGTGTCCGGTGGTTGTGACTGGTATATTGCCGATGCCAGTGAGATGGGCATGATGCAGAGCCCCTTTGATTGAAGAAGCTGCATGGCAGCTCCAACATTTTCTTCCATTAGCTTAGTAACCTGTCTTTCTGTGCCATCATTTGACCACTTGTCCCAAGCTGGTCGGTTTCTTCCACCTTCACTGCCTTCTTCCTGATCATCACTAAATTTGTTAAATTGTTTGAAGAGATAAAAAAACAAATTTTCCAACTACACATTCTTCAGAATAATTACCTCGACTGATGATAATGGGATGTCAGTTACCAGTGGTGCCACTGCACCGGCTCCACCCAATCTACTCATGCTCAAAACCTGAAAGGCAGATGCATTAACAGTCACTGGAAGTCTTTTGCACTCTTAATTTCACATTGCTAAAAATTCAAATTTGGACCGAGAAGAGCCTTGCTTTCATATTCATATCATGGATCAAACAGCAATCTGTATTCCCACATATGTTGTCTAGAGCAAAATCAATGAAACTCTTACCATGTTCATAGAAATTAGTATTACACTATTACCATTCACAAATATTGAAAATCGGGCCTTCCATTGGGGAAAAACAAATTAGTCAACAACTGAAGACCCTTTTTGGAATTATGGTAGTTAAAAGTAACTACAGTGCATAAGCAGCGTGAAAATGCTACCATTTGATTGTATTTCGATATTCCCTATTCTTCAGGAATAAAATCCATTGGACGGTTCTCATCCAAATTGGCACCCACCCTTTTGTGGGGTTCATCAGTTCATGACCATAAGTTGAATCCCAACTAATTGATGACCTCAGTCAGGGCAGGGATAAAAATGCATAGGTTAACAGGTTTGACTGGCAAAACCATGAAATGCCATTAAAAGCTATCATTAATTACAAATTGAGACCTAATTAGGAAAATAAATGAAAATAAACGTAGGACCCATGAGGAGCACAAGTGGCAATTTTACCTTCACCTGAAGCCTTAAGAACTTGACATAATCCACAATTTCATCTAACATGGCAGCTCTATCTGTCTGAGAGTACAAATGCACAATAATATTAGAAAGAATGGAATAATTCAGCATTATTATATTTCTTACGAAACACTGCAGAACGCAGTCATGCAGCAGAGAAACACTGCCATCACACAAATCATTTAAAAAAAAATACTATCCCTTGAAATCCAGTAGATTTTTTTCATACGTGACGCACTCTTAAATTTTCATGCATACCGAATCAGAATATATGCAGATGTTATCCCTCTTTTTTATCCCTTTGATAGAAGCATGTTTTCCTTGATTAATTATACTCTAATAAACAATGCATGAAAAATGGAAAGTGTAAAATTGAAAACATGTTAGATATGACTATTAGGAGATTTCATATGTAAGTGGACAAACCACATCCAAAACCAATTTGAGAATTCAACAGGTCTATAGGCAGATGTCACTTTCTAAACTCAAAACATAATAAATTAGCATAAAATCAGTTGTCAAGATGGCAATATATATATATATATATATATATATATATATATATATATATCTACAGAAATTACTTTGTATACACAAATCCCCAAACATCAAATCTATGGCTTACTAAACATATATTGACAGGAAAAAACCAGAACACTAAGCATGAATTAAAAATCCTCCATACTCTACAATAATGCCTACTTCCTTTTATTGTATGTTCCATCTAATCTTCCTAAAGAGAATGAAAGTAAAAAATGCAGGGAAAAGGGGGAGGGGGGTGTAAGAAATTTACACTTTGAACTACTTATTGCATTCAGGCAAGCTCTGTATCATGCACTGTACAAAAGTCATTTCAGCTTCAACAGACTCATTATTTCATTGGGCATTGCATTAAAAAAAAATTAGCTCCTTGATGAGCCAGAAGTGTTCGAATATTTATAAACTGAAGCATATATTTCAAGATTTTTACATGCAAAGTACAAGATATTTTATAAAACTCAAATGTTCACAATACAATTACATAAGTAATGACATCTGCTTTATTGTATTCATATTGAAAAAGACAGGCACAATCTATGAAAGGCAATAGTGTCAGTGGAGATGGTTATGTGCTAAACAAGTACGTAACAAACAATATCTACCAAGAAAGATAAGTCAAATGCACACCTTGAAAAGCTCCATTTTCAGCACCATTTCTGATTTTGGTAGTAATTGACGAGTAATATCATTTTTATTCACAAGATATGAATCTATTTATCCACAAATAGATCATAAACTAAGACATGTCTCATTATCAAGTCAGCAAGCTGGAAAAAGGGGAGAACGATAATAGATACATCTTCTGTAAATGTTAACTTGATACTCTCTATCTTTTCTCAGTTTTCATGCTAAACATGACATAAATCCCTTACTTTTACAAAGACAATTCCACACTTGCTAAAGACAAATGCAAATCCACATTTTTTAATAAAATGATATGCAAGTGAAGTCACATACCTTGTTTACACTTGGAACCAGTTCTTGCAAAGCCCTGATTCTTTCTGCTATTCTTTCTCTGCGCAACTGTAATCAAAAGGTAAAATGAAGACTAAAGAAAAATGAGCCACAAATTTAACCCCCAGCTTTAAATGTTAAACATCATAACCAGCAGACAGTCTGTATTCATGCAAATATCCTGAAGCTCACCCGTTCAGCTATGCTGTGTGGATCTGTAGCCTGTCCTCTTCTAGCCCGCACCCTAGGACGCATTGCTGGAGGATGTGGAGCAGCAGGAATAGAAGTAGGCATGGGTTGCCCATGAAAAACCTGTAAAAGGATTATAGATCATCAGAAGGGAAAAAAATGCTACTTGATCAACAACTCCCCCCTCTGCCCACCCAAAGGCAGAAAAAAGAAAGACTGTTACAAGAAGAAACCATTTATTCAAGGATTGGTCAAAATCAAGTACATATATCCTATATAATTTAAGAGGTTCCAAGATCACAGAAAAGTGACCATAAGTACTGACGCAAAGGCGTAAGTAACCTAACTTCCACTAAATCATAATCCTGAAATGTTCAAATCAATCCATGATAACACTTTCATCAGGCTTGAATTTAAATATGATTGACCTCTAGTCTTGCACAGTCCAGATCTAATCCTTATGCATTCATCTTCAACTTGAATTCTTATGCCTTATGTCAATTTCCAAAGGTTGTACTCCAAGTCAACTCCTACAAGGATGGTCCATTCACCCCAAGACAGAATTGCAATCAGAATACGTCCAACAAATCTGTCAATATGACAGTTGAGGAATCTCATTCATGAGATTCTCTTATTTGCAAAAAGAAACTACCGTTCCACTGCTTGGGCGTCGCGTTTATTTTCATTAAATTCTAAAATGTTTTGTTTGCTTTATACAGGCTATGTGATGTTGGTAGTTTGAACCTGGCATAAAGAAAAATAAATAAATAATAATCACAACGAGCATCTATAATAATTAGATTACCATAACCACCGTGGCAAAACTTTGCCTAATATAACCTTCCATTTTTTTCTCTACAATAACGTCTCCCTTCCCTTCCCACCTTCATTTGCCTCAGATCCCGTCCAAGTGTCCAATCAAGTAATTCCCATTTGTTAAATAGCCATCACATGCTATTTATTGTAAGTTCTTGTTCACTAAACAAAAATGAATCTAGCACAAAACTCAAAACCCTGCCTCTTACACGTTTCTCACCATTCTTTTTTCCTTCCCTTCCCTGTCATGTCAGCTATTGAAACAAAACCTGAGAATCGATTTGACCAAATAGGATCATCAGTTCACTTCGTCCCTCACTAAAACCACTCTAATACACCACTTTAAAAAAAATTAAAAAAAATCTTTTTTTTTTTAATTTGTAAATGAAGTGTCCATCTATTTTAGCGAATTTTGTGATGACAGAAAGGGAAAATAAGAAGAATCGAGAAGCTTGTCTTGTCTTACATTCTTAGGTCTACCACCAACGACGTCGTCGCGAAAGCGCTTGCCACTCCCAGAGGGCTCCTCGGGCTTCAAAAACCCTCCTTTACCTTGCTCCAAGCTCAAGCCTAGCTGGTACACCGGCGCATGAAAGCCACCGGCAGTTCCGCCACCAGCACCGACGGCGGCGAGGTGGGCGGTGGCATCGCCGGAGTTGAGCTGCAGCATCATCGGAGCGGTGCCGGACAAGCCGACATCAGGTCCGGCCAAGGAAGAGTCGGTGGAAGCGAAAGTTGGGAGGCCAAGGATTTGTTCCAGGAAGTCGTCGGTGGGGGCCTCGGAAGGGTTGTTTGCCATGAGTTTTGAGTTCGGACTCGGGCGAGTCGAGGTTGAGTTGGGAAAACGAGTTAACGACCCAAATTGGTACTCGGAAGCAGAAGCAGAAGCAGAATCTACATGAAGCAAAGAGAATTTTGCAAGTTTCAGGTTTGTTGTTGCTATGCTTTTTTTCTACTCACTAGTAGTCAGTTCCCACTCCACTTCTCATAAGGAGAGAGACAGAGAGAGAACTAATAATTTCTCAGAGGATGCCAAAGAGGGGGGTGGCTTTATCGTGGTTAAAAAATGCTTCTATTTTTCTAAAAGGGGCTCCGTTTTTGGTCATTTATAGGCCCACCCTTCTTTTTTCTTTTTTTTATAGGAAAGATTTTGAGAGAATGACTCTTTAATTCTTTTTGTGAAAGATAATATTAATTTAATTCGGCTTGAAAAATTAATTAAATATTTAACTATATTAACTAATAATTTACATACAATTAACCAATAAATTATCTTCATTTTGATACTTGATACGTGATTAACAGTATATAAACTATTGGTTAATGTAATAAAATAATTGATTAATTTTTCAAGCCGAACCAAAGAATAATTATCTCTTACAAACTGCATTATTAAGTTATTTTCTCAAAGATTTTTGCAAGGGTAAATTTCATCTTATTCTAAAAAAATACTATTAGTTTGTTTGTTTCGAAAGAAATCGCGGAGAGAGGATTAGAGAAGAAAAAAATAAAAGAAAAATGGAGAAGTTTTTTTATTTGGTTAGAAGAGCAATAGAGAAAGAAAAAAAAAGTGATGGATTTTATAATTTTTTTATTTTTTTCTTAAAGTAAAAAGAAATAAAAAAATAAATAGAGATGAAAATTTGATTAATATACTTTTTTTTTATTTTTTTATAAATAAATAAATATGAACAAATATGTATTTATAATAAAATTTAATTTTCTTTTTTTCTTATTTTTTTCATAATTCTCTTAATCTAAATAATTTAAAAATCTACTCATTTTTTATTTTATTTCTCTTCTTATTTCTTTTTACTCTATTTTTTTTACTCTATTTTTTTTTACTCTATCTCTGTCATAATCCAAACAAAACCTAGTAAATAAAACAGTTATTATTGACAGAATTTACAGGTAAGTTACACATGACACCATAAAAATAAGTGAAAAAATTAACAAAAAGAATCTCTCCCCCCCCCCCCCCTTTTTCCTCCCAATAAACACTATCAGCTGAAACTTCAAACTCACTCCCCTCCCTTAAAAGTCAATACGTGACTGTCATTATGCTAATCCATTCGGCTATCCCTTCAGAATTGGAGTAAACAGTTGTTTTAAGAATTAAACTGAGAAATAAACCGTTGCGCAGCTCGCAGTAGGAACACGCAGAAACGAAAGAGTCATTAGAATCATCAAAATGAGAGTATTGCTGCACTTAAGTCATGTTTAATAAATGGAATGATGATTTTAACTTTGACGTTTTGTACTCAAAGAAAATTAATTTGAATGACATAAATGATGTTAATAAGAAAAATAATTTTTTTTTCTCTTTTTATATGTATATATAGATAGAAATTCACTTACTTTAAGAGTAAGTCTTGACACACTTATTCTATTAAATAACTTTTTATAGAATTAATTTTTTTTTTAATTTAACCATTGAATCATGTAACATTATCATGAAGATTATACATACCAAATTTAAAATAAATTGAACATACATAAGTATCTAATCTTATAACCGACATTTAGTTATATTTTGAAAAGCATATTATATGTTAAAATAAAGTAGTTAAATGAAATATCAATTAATTTTAAAATTCTATAAAACTTTGTATGCTTGATTTAGTTAATGAAAACTTTCAATCCACCGATTAGATTGATAAAATCCAAAGTTTATAAAATGTTATTCAATAGAGTAAATGTGTCAAGACTTACTCTTAAAATAAGTAGGCCCTCACCTTTTATATATATATATATATATATATATATATATAATGTGAATGTATATTCTTGAGAGTAATATAGCAATATTAAAGTAAATTTTTTATAACTTAATAACAAAAAATATTGTTATTAAAAAATTAAATCGTCTACATTGTTATTTAGAATATAAGATATTAAACTTTTATTATTTTCTCTCTTATTTGAATATTATAGTATTAGCATCAATTTTGAGTGAGTTAAATTTAATAAGAATAATAAGTTTTAATATACATAACTGAAGGCTCTCAATTTGTCTCATATCAGAGGACTTTTTAAGATGTTAAATGAAATGTTTTTGCATAATTAAGAATTTCTCCTCATATCATCCACTCTCAGAATTTCATACATGGCAAAGCCAGCATACGAAAAAAGCAAAAATCTCAAATTAGCTTGTTGTACTGTACAACGCAGCAACTTTATATTTTTTGATTAAGACGCAGCAACTTTATATGAGCACTCACAAACGCAGCAATACGAGAAATGGTTTGCTATTAGGTATTTAGCAACAACCAAGACCAAAACAATGCCGTCAGTAATCCACTTCAAAAAAGTCATTTTTATTTCATTTCTTCATCTAGATAGTATATACTCCTCAATATATTGTTATCATTACATTACAATGTGATCAGCATGACAAGAATCCAAATTTTTAGCCGTAACCCAAGTTGAGGATACACCTTAGTAACAGTACCTAGGCTTAACTCCCCTCATTTAGCTGTGGGAAAAACAACAGATAATCCCTTGCCAGCAAATGCTCATTGGTGAGGAGCCATATATAGCAATCTACAGCTACCGCATGCATTCTCCTTCTAATCTTTCTTCCCCAGATGGCTAGGAGCACAATCATTAGCAACAGGAGGATCATATCAATCTGTGGATATGTCGCAAAAAACAGGCAGTATAAAATGTAAAATGAACGCTATTTTTCAAGTATTAGTGTACAACCTATTAGACTACAAAATATTAATTAGATTGGTTATACACCAAAATACGCAGCATAAATCTTATTCTACTATAGCTAGAGATTCTAGCTTAATATGGAAGATCTCTAGTTTACACCGACATGCAGAGTTGGGCAATTTGGTCACAGTACAGTAGATTAGGAGACAAATTACCGAAATGTCACTCATTTGAAACATATTACCAGCGTACTGTCATTTTTGCCACGTGTATCACGTCAACACGGGTGGCGTGATACACGTCATCACGTCAACACGGGTGACGTGATACACGTCATCACGCCACCGGTGTTGACGTGATGACGTGTATCACGCTATCCGTGTTGACGTGATGACGTGTATCACGCCAACACCGGTGGCGTGATATACACAAAATAGGAAAAAAATAATAGATTAATACATCAAAACTTATACAACCAAAGTCAAAACTTTGAAAAGCCATAACTTTTGACTCGTTTGTCCGATTTAGACGCATTTTATATCGATTCCATATAACTTTTCGAGGCCGAGTGCAACGCAAACTGCCGTAGGCGGTTTGGTCCACCGGAATTCCAAAAAACCCTTTATTTTGTAAGTTATCAAGCTTTTTATGAAAATTATATGGATATTTCATCGAATCAAGGTTAAACATTACAGTGCCCGCTAAAAGGTAAGGCAACTAAAGCATTTGTTTTAAGCCCCACATTTTTCTTAATGTTATATTAGTTAAGTTTTATTTAATTTGAAAAAGTTAATATATTTTTTTAATTGCAAATGTATAATTTTTTATAAAATTATTTAAAATAATAGTCAATATAATTAATAAAAGGTCATATATTCTCTTTCATTCTCCCAACTTAATGCCTAATTAAGCTCATTTATTATCTTCTTTCTCCCTTTTCTATTAATCAACTATCACCCACAAATCTTATTTTCTCTCTCTCATTTATCTATCCTTACACATTCTCTTGCATTCATGTTCAGTTCTCAATAATTGTTCAATTGATCCATTTTTTTCTATAAAATCAATTTTTTTTAATTTTTAACATTCACTCACATTCTTTTTTTCATTTTATTTGTTTTACTTTCTTTCTTAATAACACTCTCATTAGGGGTGAAAATAAGTTAGGTTAAGCTATACTTTATCTTAAATGAGCCTAGCATGTTTTGCAAAACAATGATCTTAGCCTGACTTATTACTTATCATATTTTTTTTTTTTTGCCTAACTTAGTCTTTTTGTATCTAGCCTGACCTGAAAACCTGTATGAAGACCTACATTACATATAGGCCTTTAAATAAACTAATAGATTCAAGCTTCATAAGTTTTAAATATACTTAATTTTTAACAAAATTATTGTATTTGTGTATAAAATAAATAAATAATATTAATATATAACTAATAACTTATATAAGTATTTTAAATATCAGAAGAATTCCTTAAAACTTTCTATTCTACTTGTAACTTGTAATAAAATATAAGAAAAACACACACGCTGAATTCTTGGGAGTTGGGATTGGAAGAGGATGAGAGGACTCACAAATTCACAATTACAAATAGGCAAGAGAGTACAATTACAAATAGGCAAGAGAGTAGCAACTTGCAAGCCATGGTTGTTCACTTTCTCTCTTAACATTTGATAGCCGCCGACAAGTTAACTTCAATTTATTTCTGGGTACAAACAAACGGAACCTGCGTGGACTTGCGCTGGAACGGAATCTCTCTCACTCTCACTCTCACTCATCCATCCCCTGTTACCTGTAGCTGGCTTGACGGCTTGCATTTCCTTTCTCTCTCCCAAGACATACCTACTATTGGTATATTTATCTTCCCATTGAATATTGGGTATTTCGGTTGTTAGAAATTCTTCCCGTGGAGTTTCATAGAAATGAACCGTGAAAATGTCATTGTGACTATTCATTTGGCTGATTGCATTAGCACTTGCCTAATCGGTAAAAAGCTTTGTGATTCTTCAATGGGTTTCTAGAATGTGGTATGAATTTGTGAAGGGAAGGCCATGGGCTAGTGATTTTTGTGGATGTTGTTGGGTACACTTATTTTTGCTTTCTTTTTGGGTGTTTGTCTTCATTCATCTTATAATTTGGGAGAAGGATACTTTTGTTCGGCTCGGAGGAAAAATAATTTTATTTTTTTGGCGAATAAAATGATAGCAAGGATAGGTTACTCGCAAGAAATTCTTTTCCGAAAGGAGGAACTGTCTCTCGAAGGGGTATTTGAACCCTGCACTGCACACGGTGACGCAGAATCCTAACCGGGTCTCTTCAACCAACTGAGTCGTTTGAATTTTATTGATATAGTTCAAGTGATATTATTTATGCACTTGATAAATTTGTGGTTGAACTAGAATTCTAGATATTTGTCTTCCTCTTCCATAATGATTCATCTTCTCATTCTCAGTAATATTGTGTTATTTACCTTTATGCTTAATCCCATGTGAAATCACTCAGTGGCAGACAACTCTTTTTTATGGCTATTGCCTTGAAATCAACTTGCTTCTTGGAATTGAAGAAACCTGAGATCAATTTCCAGGCTTGTTTTTCCTCCAAGAAAGCTATAATATCAGTAAAAAGATACACCCGAATGGCTGCTATCAGGAGCACGGAAGCTGTCGGGCTCTCTGAAACATTCACCAGACTGAAAAGACAAGGAAAAGTAAGCACTTATTTCTCCTGCTGTCTGGGTTCCATGTATTTCATGTTTTCAATTCTGTGTCACATTTCAACTTGAATAATACTGTATTACCTACTTGTTTTTTTTAATTATAATAATCTAATTTTCTGGTTCCATATTTTGTGCTTTGTCAAATATATGACTTTTAATCTTTTCTGCCAAGTTATAATAGGTTATTAATTATCTTTATTGGTATCAACTTTATTGCAAAGAGATATGAGTCAGAGTACTTTTGGTTGTAGAACGCTGCCATAGAGGCTTTTGGTTGTGCTTATTTTATATATATATATAGGATTATTTATCCAGATAGAATTCTGCCTGTCATGCACAAAGTATATTTCTGAGTTGGCATCTTTGATTGAGATTTTGTTTATATGATTCTGGGATCTAAGTTGAGCTTGAGTATTTGATTTTCAAGAACTGATACACTGCATGTTAGAGAAGCGTATGATTTTGAGCATGGTAGAAGGTGAAAAAGTTAACGCTCACTTTCAGAGGTTATGATGTCTGAATTATTCTAAGTGCTTCTTTTATTGCTGACTCAATGCAAGTTTTGGAGTTTAAAGTTGTATTATGGATCACATAGTGTATCGATTCCTTCACGTGGTCATAATATTTTAAGCTCATTGCATGAGTAAAAAGAAAATGCAGATTGTAAAATTGCTTGGTATTGGAAGTCTATGCTAGCTAACTACTTTACTTCTTAAACATCATACTAAAATTTCTTACTTTGCAGCTTTAAAGAATTTAGTTTATTTACCTGATGAGCTGGGGACTACATAACTTAGTTGATCATTCTTAGCACAAGCATTTTCACCTAAATAATAAGAATTGTTCCTGCTTCTTGACTGCAAAATGTTTTAATTCTAAGAACTATATTTATGTCCAGGTGGCTTTCATCCCATACATCATAGCTGGTGATCCTGACCTGTCAACCACAGCAGAAGCACTGAAAGTGCTTGATTCATGTGGTTCTGACATAATTGAGCTAGGTGTTCCATACTCTGACCCTTTGGCAGATGGTCCTGTTATCCAGGTTTGATGCTTTTTTTTTTCTTTTTTAGTGATATTTAGTACTGCCTGATTCTCAAACTGATGTGTCTTTCTTCTCAGGCTGCTGCTACACGTTCTTTAGCAAGGGGGACCAATTTTGATGCGATTATTTCTATGTTGAAGGAGGTAAATTTGTGAAACTCCTTGCTATTTATTAATTATTACTGTCAAAGCTAATTACAGTGACCTCTCTGCTGCAATAATAAATTTTCATTCACAAATCATTATTACTCTTTCCAATCTCTTCTTTAATTGAAAAGTTAGCTGCACAAATACCCAGAGTTGTTAATTTGTTATGGAGTTTGAACCTGTGATTTCTATTCTCTGCACTTGTTCTTGAAGGGGAAGGAGATGCCGTTAGCCCCTAAGGTCTTTAAGCCCTCAACCCCAACCCTTATTATCATAGTCTAGTATTATGCTATTAGACTTTGTTAGGGAAAATAATAACTTGAATTAACATTACTTTTGTAGTGTTCATGGACTAAAAAAGAGCTGATCATTCTAAATGGTTGATTTGGCAGGTTGTTCCACAATTATCTTGTCCAATTGCACTGTTTTCTTATTACAATCCGATACTGAAGCGTGGTACTGAAAGATTTATGTCCACCATTAGAGACACTGGCATACATGGTGAGACACAAGTAATTGTTCGCCACTTTGCCAAATAGCCTAGAGTTTATTACATCATGCTATCAGGTCTATTTTCTAAACAAGTTCTATGATAAACAATGCCATAAAATCCATAGACAAGATAAGGAAAGCAGTTCCAAATACTTATGCCATGTGCCATACTTAAATTAGCTATTTGGGTTTCTTGCCAATTTAAATCTCTTTATAATGTTTTAGGCTTTGATGATGTCATGATTTTGTGGCTTCATTACTATAATCAAGAATACCTCTAGTGTGATTTCTACTAACATCTTTTAATATTTATTTATTTTACTTGATATCATTTTTACATTTTATTTATTACTTGATGCATATGTATGAATTCTTTCTAGGAAGGTACATCTCATGAGTTCTGAACTAGGTCGTTTATATGAATATAACCTCAAGCCACTCATATTCCTATTGCTTGATGTTGTGTATATATATAATTATACATAAAAGAAAGCGGCTCTGAACTCTCCTGCCAAGTCCTGGTTAAGGTTTCTATATCAGCTTCAACATGGAAATTGCTTATGAAATAAATACTTTTTTGTATTTTTCTCTATTTTCTCCAGTTTGGAAATCAGGAATTCAGGATAACCAATACTTTTCTTTCCCATGTTTGCAGGGCTTGTAGTCCCAGATGTTCCCTTGGAGGAGACAGAAACTTTAAGGACGGAAGCTAAGAAGAATGGAATTGAACTGGTTTGTTTACCTTTGAAATGTTCTCTCACTTTATTTATAGATTTCAAATGGAGTATCCTTATACTGTTGCTCATAATGATAGAGAATTAATGGTAAACTCTTTTTTTTTTTTTTTTTGTAATATGAATTTATAAATATGAAACTCACAACTTAAGCTGAACAGAGGAGGCGTGGTGATGATTGTGGAACAATGAAGTTTTGTTATGATTAACTTTACTGTTGTCTATTACATTATACTTCTTGCTATATTATATAAATTTGTTGGTGGTATATATTGTTTATCATTTTCTAATATGTTTTCCTTTTAATTTTGTTTCGATAAATTAATCTATTTGTATGTGTAAATATCTAGTTGATTTCGTATATTTGCTTCTTTGATATCATTAAGGTACTCCTGACAACACCCACTACTCCAACAAACCGAATGAAAACCATTGTTGAAGCTTCGGAAGGATTTGTGTATCTCGTAAGAGCTTCTTTCAACCATGACAACTGTTTTTTTTCTCTGCAACTGCCAAGGTCTTCTTTTTAGAGTATGTCTGTATGATTTTGTATAATTTCTTTCTCATTATTTCTAAAATCATAAATAAATTTCAATATCGGTACATGTGTCTTCCATTTTAATCAAACAATTTATTAGTACAATGTGTGTGTGAGATGAGTTATTCGTCAACTGGTTACCGTCCTGCTATTACAAAAGCATATTCGCTACTGCTTTTCAGCTGATGAAATCAGAATAATTTTTAGCATTTCCTTTTTTCATAAGTATTAAACATTCTCCTTGAACTCAGGCTTATGATTGTTGCCTCATGCCCTCATCTCAAAAGATACCAAAATCATAGCCAAAATGCCAATTGCCAAATTGCTTTTAGTTATGCATCTTTATTTTATTAAATTACTTTCTCTTTAACATCCTCTTTGTACTCTAAGGAGACAACTATCATTTGTTCTGTGAGTTGATATAGTTTCCTTCGACAATATTTGTCTTTGTTCTATTTGTTGGTTTCATTATGTTCCACGTTTTCTTCAAATCAAGATGGATGTATACTAAAATTAAGGTGAAAAGGTGAAACTCAGCAATAGCTAGGATGTTTTGCCTCTTCTTGAAAAAGGAAGGTTGCTTTTGGGAGTATTCACTAGACTGGATTAGAACAACAGCATTTTATGGGGTAGCCAGTCAGAAAAATTGACAATGATTTTTTTATGTTGTTTTGCTAAATGGCCATACTTAGGTGTTATCTAACTATTTTAATTTTTTTTTTAATTCTTTTTTCAGGTTGTTCAAGTTTAGTTATATTACTGCATGTTAAAAGTGATAACAAGTTGCCTTAGTCCCAAGTTTTTCGAAATAGGATATAATAATGGTGAAAACAGAAAATGTCTTGCTTAACTTTCTCAGGTCAAATTCTGCCAGAAAAATGTCATTAACCTTGTATTGATTTAAATTATAGGTGAGCTCAGTGGGGGTCACTGGAGCCCGAGCGTCAGTTAGTGATAAGGTTCAGTCTCTTTTGCAGGAAATTAAAGAGGTTTGTCTATTTAATCTTGGTCTCCAGTTGTATGTTGTAGAAGTCTCCTGATCACTTCTGAAAAGTTCAATTCTGTTTTCCTCCCTGTTTTTACCCCTCCCCCCCCCCCCCCCTTTTTTTCTCTTTGGTTGCAAGAGCTGGCAACTGATCAATTAAGAGAGTGAAACGATAGGCTACCATAGAACTTGGTGAATCTTAAACAGCATGCTACTTCGTTCTCACCTTGTAAGCATCCCATAAGATTTATGCTCGTTATTGAGTGCCCTAGTTTTTATTTTTATTTTTTATCAGGCAACAACTAAGCCTGTGGCAGTTGGTTTTGGAATATCAAAACCTGAGCATGTGAAACAGGTTAGTTCTCTGCCCATATCTTGTTAGGCTTCTAGCTCACCGTGACAATGTGGTTATTTAATACTCAATCATATACTTTGTTACAGGTAGCGGGATGGGGAGCTGATGGTGTGATTGTTGGCAGTGCTATTGTGAAGTTGCTTGGTGAGGCCAAATCTCCTCATGATGGATTGAAAGAACTGGAAAATTTCACCCACTCCTTAAAATCTGCACTTCCTTGAAAATAAGCTCTCAAGTCTTAAGTGCTCAAACTTCTAATAGTTGTCGTCTCCATAGATAATGGATTGAATAAGGATTTGTTGTTTAATTTATTTTATTTTATTTATGTCCATGATATATTATCAATATTTTGTTCCTTTTCAATTATGATTGGTCCTCGTTACTTTAGAAAATGCCCCATATGAGATTCATATCCTTCTCTCTACTGAACTGTGCCAACTGGTTTCCTTAATCGTTTAATCTCGTGTATAGGAGCTGGAATTCATATCAATGATGCCCATTGTTTTAAGATTGGTTAGCTGAACACACTGATTGAATCATCTACATCAGGCTCTTGGGTAAATTTGCGCCAGAGCGTGTCTACAAAAAATTTGCTGTTAACCACTTAACTGAAATTGAAAGGATATGAGTACAATGCGGCATTGCCACAAACTGAAAAGGCACCACTAAGTAACACGAGGAACCGGTTCCGTCCAAAATATTACATTGATTTGCGAAAAGGTTTTCTTGTACTCGTAATATTGTTAGTTTTATACTTTCTCCATTTTGATTCCAAGCTTGTTGGTATTACTCATATTTTGACGAGAACATATTTGGTTTTACTCAAATATTTTTAACCAAAAGCGCTCTCAGCAACATTTTGATTATAAACTTTTTTAAACACAAAAGTTAATCCAAACATGCAACCTCCAACTATTTCATGATTTTATAGAAGTGCACATAGTAAATCCAAAATAATAAGGCTAACACAGAAGTTCATATATGCAAACTAGTAATGCTCCATTTAGGAATGACCATGACATAAAAAATTAAAATAATTGACCATCTGCTGCATCATATATTATAATTTATTCAAATAACCACCATAAAGCCCAATATTTGAGTTACAATTGAAATCACAAGGTTCTGGAGTAAAGTCTTAATCTACAATAACCAATGACAAAGCACATTTTGAAAAAGCTTCAAACTAGAAACACATGCTTAGCGTCTCCCAGAAGCCACAGATTCAGCAGAGAAGAGGTACTTCACTCGTGAAAGAACTGAATCGTGCGCAGGATCATAAGGATGGTCTTTGGAAGGAATCTCCAATATTGCAGGAACAGGCTTGTTGTAGCTATCAACTAAAAACCTTATCATATTTGCAACCTGAATAATGAAACATAGAACATTAGATCTTCAATTAAACATGTCAAATTTGAAGTTTATAACGCAATAACAATGTTAGATTGTATAAAACACAGCAATATGCTGATTTTGGTACAGTGAGAATGGTTTTGGTAGAGTTTCCTCAAATAAATGTGATCAATATGCAGACATGGGCTATACATTACTGTAAGGACTTTTGGCAATATGCTGATCACGTTTGCTTCAGCAATGAGCAATAATTATGGATAGAATAACGTACATATGCACGACAGCCTCAGTCATTTTTACTAAATATGAATCAGTCTCAGGATACAAAAGCAACTTACATATTGGCTTATCAACACAATTGCAATATCTTCCCTTGTTGTGAACTCTTTGAATGCATCTTCAATTTGTTTGACAGTTGTTTCTGAAAATGACAACCAAAACAGAAAATAATAATAATAAGCACACTATAGTACCAACATTACTCCCAATTGACTTTAAAATAAAGTAATAAACAGGGACAGCAAATTTTTCAACAACTGGCGCTAATCTGTAAATTTGTAGTCTCCTACATATTTCCTTGTTTTCCTCTTATAAGCCATATACTTCCAAGGAACTAGTAAAAGAAACGCATAAACGCAAATACAACAACAGTTATGATTAGCTGTATTTATTCCAAGTTGGCTTTTGACGGAAGTTTCTGTCTAGGTTTTGTGCTCTCTATAAATCTAAAAAATATTGATGTTACTAAATAGATTTTTTCCATTGTAGCAAAATATGAAAGGGCTTTCTTGTTGGAATTTGACACCTTCGACATATTTAAAAAGCATTTACAAGAATATTATGTACACATGTACTTAAAGGGGCTTGCTAACCTTGTCCGCCAACGAGCAAACTCCACTTTTTCATTCAGACAAAAACGTCCCACATCTCTCTTTTAAAAAGCCAAAAAGTCCAGGGGTATTTAAGACATTTTACAAAAGATATACAAATAAATTAATGAGTTGAGGAAAAAAAAAGAGAGAGATAATGAGTTAAGGAAAAAGAGAATGAGAGAGATTAATGGTATGAGAAAAAAGAGGAGGATAATTAATTAATTTATATTTTAAAAAAAAATTCCTTAATAAAATATCTTAAAATATCCTTGAACTTTTTGGTTTTTTAAAACAGAGAAGTAAGACATTTTGTCTGAATGAAAAGGCGGAGGTTGCTAATCTCCACCAAAGGGGAGGCTAGCAATCCCCATACTTAATAAGATATATACATGACAATCATTCAACATTTAAGAAGGTAGGGTGTCTACACAATTGTCATATCATGACAATTTGAAATTAGTTAAGCATAAACGAAGTGCATAAAATCGGACTGAAGAACAGTGGCATACTTGAGTCCACAATAAGGTAATTTGTCTTCCTTCGCAAGTCAACATTACCCACTCCAGCCAGCAGAAATCCAACTACAGTGTCCTGTGTTAAATGCAATAAAGTAGTTATTGTGGTTCAGTACGTTGTAAATATCTAAAATCAGAACAAACACAGTTTCAGGAAAAATAGAACACAGTGAGGAATGTATAGAACATATTATTAATTTCTTGACTCGTTTAGGTCTAGGATTGCACATGATCATGTAAATCCCTATATCAACCAAAATCTTAAATAAACATGTTGCCTGTTTACATCATAACAGACTTGAAACAAATTAGCTAGGATAGTATTACCTATGGTTAATACACACATACTTCTAGAAATTATGAGACTGTCTAATTTAAAGTTGATGATGGTTTCATGTGTTTCAATGGTATTGTTTGCACATCAGCATCTGGCGCTCATCAACCTAACAAATTTGTTTTGGAAACAGGCTCATCTCAACGAGACCAATCATAAAAATAAAACACTGAATGAATTTTTATTTTCCTAAAAAATGTATACTTTTCCTTTGGTACATTAGAAAATACTACAACTTGAACCCAGGATTATTATCCAAATCCCCGCCCAACCACCTAAGCTAAGCCAGATGGCTGACTTACACATTAAACAGTGGAGGAGAGATAATCAAAGATGAATTGCCACAGAAACCATTTAAACCTTCATAAGTCACAGAAATGCCATTCTTACCTCATCTGCGATCATAGCAATGAGTGCTGACTTGTTTGTGGGAATTTGAACTCTGTTAGCCATTTAATTTGAATGATGGCGCTAAACAAGACAAAGCGGGAAAGAAAAAGAAAAGGAAAGATAATATGTTAAATAGCCATTGGTATTAGAATATACATAGTATCTTAACTACAAAATGTGAACATTCCAAAAACATGAAACTTTAAATAAAAATGGGCAGAAATGGCCAGCCAAGCTTGACTAAACTAAAGATGCAACCAGAGAAAAATGACATAGACATAGTGCTGTAATGCACAATAAAGAAAGAAAGAAGTCCTGAGCAAATTATAATTTGGAAAAGCAGGGCAGGCAACTCAAGGACGAAACCTAACCTCATATCAGAAGGCTTCCTTCAGTTTTATAATTAATCAGTTTATGGCCTTAGTAGACACGTGTTGGACACACAAGCATTTTTTATCCCTGAGGTTGCTTCCCACCAATAAGTTATAAAGGGCTCACTGTAAACTTTTTAAACTCAAAAGGCTGATCAATCAACCAGAATCTTATTTAAGTATAAGGATGGTGTTAGAGACCCAATGTCAATGAAATGAGCAGTTACTTGAAACAAATTGCACAACTTAAAGTGGTAATTAATAAACAAAAATCAACAAACTAAAAAACATTTGAATCATTTAATGTAGAAATGCTCAAATGTCCGCCCGCCAAGTCTTGTGATTTATGAGTAAGATGAATAAACGTCATGAGAAAAACAGAAATAAAACTCTATAAGATAGATACTGTGAAAAAAGAAGAAATCAAAATGATAATAATAAAAGAAATTCAACACACAATTCAAAACGTGGGGAATGGGAAACTTAACAAACTTAAAAAAAAAAAAAAAAAAAAAAGACGACTTGGTACCCTGGGTTTTTATACGTTCAATACTCACCTGATCAAACGCGTAAATATCAGGAAAGAGTTCAATTATTGGGAATGAAAAAAAAAATGCCGAAACCCATTAAAACCCCATTGGATTCAGCTACTGATTATTTCATCAGAGACACAGAATCTATACTTAAAAATCCAAATATCAAATCTATAATTACATAAATTCAGAGGTACGAATGAAGCTTACCGAATATTTGGGTTCAGAATTGATCCGAGTGGGTTTGTCAGTATCCAGCCATCTACAATTAAATGGCTCCGCGCTTAAGTTGGTATTGATGATCGATTTTAAAATCAGAGATTTGTGACCTTAAGAAATGTTGCAGAGTATTTGAGTATGAGAGTCAGGGTTTGATTCATTGAATTTATTTATATCCAATAACATCTACATTAACAAATTATTAATATCCAAATTTTTATGGTATTTAAATATATTCGGTTTTTTTATTTTTTATTTTTATCTAGTGAAAATATTTATTAAAAAATAAAACATTAATAAAAATATAATCAAATAATTTATATTTTCTATATTTAAAATGTATATATTATGTTAATTTTTTTGTGAATACATTCTCATATCCTTTGAGAATAAAATTATTTTATTTTTGAGTGTTAACTTAAGATGTTTTAAATTAGATTCAAATCTCTACATTGTAAATAAAGTTTTCATAATAAAATAATTATTCAATCTAATTTTTTTTTGTAAAAAGTCAGTCATCCAATATATATGTATATATACTGCCTAATTAAATTCAGCTAAGTTTTCACAACATATACCTTATTAATATTAAAATATTGATAGCATGCAAATTTTTTATTTTATTGTAAATCGTAAGATGTGACTTATTTAAAAATAATTAATTTTTTTTAGAATTAGTTATTATATTTTAAAAAGTAATGCTTTTTGTTAAAGAACTTGTAACTAAAGTGTAATATTAATCTCAAAAGTAAAATTGTCTAAGTTAAACATTTTAACCTCATAAATTATCCAAATCAGACTTTTATTTTAATAACCTGTAAAAACAAACATTTTTGAATTGTCTCATTTAGCTTATAGACCACACACTTAATTTTTTATTTATTATATTTTATTATTTTTGTGACTTTTTATAGTTCAATAATTATTTATTTACTACATTTTGAAACTTTTTTTTGACTTATTTAACTTTGAGATTTATACATTAACTACTAAATTTTAATAGCTCAAATTTTTTAATTATTACACAAATTCAGCTCGCGAGTTAACTTTTCAGTCCATTTAAATGTAAATAACCTGCAACCTATGCCAATGAGCTTAATCAAGTCAGGCTAATACGTTTGACTTCCTTGATTTCCTTAGTCAAAAGTTTAATCTTCCACCAAATCGCATTTCTCCCTCAACCAGCAAATAAACATTTTTTTCCATTATATGCAATATATCTCATCTGAACAAATTAATTTATAAGCCAATACTAAATATGAAAACCGTATAAGGATATATTTAAATAAGATATTGGTCTTTAATAAACAAAAGATACCATCAAATTGATGGTATATTTGATAACTTAAATTTGAATAAACACTTAATTTTGATTATTTAAAAATATATGCAACTTCTCATTAATATTTCATTTATAAATATATCAAATTGATCATCCAAAATATATACAACATTAAATTAATCTTACAATGTCACATTTTTGCCTTCAAGTTGGCCCTTAAAATGACATTAAATTAATTTGTGAATGACAAAATTAATAACATTAATTACCTTTGAATTTTTTTTTAATAATCTAAATAATTACACAAGGATCCTTCTTGTAAAAGAAATTTCTTTACAGAGAAACGAGAGAAAACACAACTAAAGTGTCTATTTTAACAACAAAGCTTTATCTAGTAGCCACTCCACTAGACATGGTCGATGACTGATGAATCAATTTAAGACACTTAAGTTAGCTTTGTATTAGGCATTATTAGATGTTTATTGTGCCCAATATTATTACTTTAGATGAGTTTAATGTTGTTGGACTTCATTGGGCTTTAATGCAAATTGTGAATAATTTTCGGATTTTGATGCATTTTGACCTTTCTTCCTTGGTTAGGCCATAACTTGGGACTCGGTGATCCAATTAAGGTGATCTTGGTGTCTTTGGAAAGCTAAGACAAGGATCTACAAGTTTCATAAAGAACTCAAGAGCTGGATCGGACTTTTAAGGGCCCAAAATAGCCTTGCAATACAGAGTGAGTTTGCTGTCAGGAAAATCTGGGCAGTATGTACATATTGGACTACATAGTGAGCTGTAGGCCTCCTTTTGGGCTGAAACTTGGTCATTTGAAAGATAAGACCCATATCTCCAACTTCACTGAAGACCATTTTGTCAATAGATGTCGTTTTAGGCATGCTTCTGAAGCTACAAGTTGGTCTGAATTTGAAAACACGTTCTTCCAACCTAACTTGAGGTAGGTGCAGTGTTTTTGGCATTTCTGGAGTTCTAAAAGTCCAAATGACATGATTCAAATTGGAGATTTTCAAGGAGACAACTGACTACAACTTTCATGAAGACATCCAAGCCAAAATGCACCGTCTAGGTGATGAATTTGAAGCCAGAAGTCGGATAAGAGTTGTTGACTAAAAGCCACCAACCATACACCAACCCACCTACCATGCACCAACCCACCTACCATGCATCAAGCTTCCATATTTGACAATTTCCTTGTTTTTATAGCTTGTATTCAGATTATGTACATGTACAAATTGGCTTCTAGGATTAGTATAAATAGAGCCAATCTCTTTGTATTATATAAATTCAATTTGGAAGTAAGTTTAAAGAAAGTTTTAATATTTGTGAGAGTTTTCTTTCTCTTCTTCTCCATTCTCTTTAGAATTTCGTTTTTGTTCTTTAATTTCTGAGTTCTTCCTTCCCATCCATGGAAGGCTAGGCTCTCATAATCAATCCAAGGGATTAGCCATCTTGATGTTTAATTTGGAGATCTTATTTTACTTGTTCATATTGCTTAATTGTTATTCAAGTTTCTCTTCTTCCTCTTTTAATTTTGATCTAGATTGAATTGCTTAATTTGATTTGGATGTTTATGTGATAATAGCTTTATTTATCATATATTCAAGAGGATCACATAGAGTAAGCAATTTATTAAAGCTTTTTGATGGATTGTTTAGCTTGGTTAAATTCTTAATCTTAAGTTAATCTATGTTTGAATAATGCTTACTTTATCTAACCTTGGTTAATTAAATCCTAGATGCTTATCTAGTAGAGGATTCTTGGATCATGTTGAGGCGTCTTGATATAATCTAAGGCCAAGAACACGTTTAGCAATTAAGTGAATTCCTTGTGATCAATGATGAGTTAAACTCAAGATCGATAAATTTCCTTAGATTGATTGCTTCTTTATATTTGTTTACAACTTTAAATATTGTACTTTTTTTTAATCTTATTAATCAACAACAAAACCCCCTTTAATTATCTTGATCTGATTAAATCTTTGTTCTTTATGGATCCTTGAGAGACGATTCGGTTCATGCTCTATACTACAAATTAGTTTGCGAACCGGTAATTATTATTATTTGAGGGAGTCTCGACAACCTCTTTTCAATGACATAGATCAATCAACACAGAAGAGGACTGACTGTTTACCCTAAAACAAAACTGACCTGGATAACTCAATAAATGCAGATACGCTAGATAGCATAAGGAGGAAAATTAGTACTAGTCACTACTACTATTGACATGGCGGATTAGTTAGTCAGTTTGGGACATGACTACGGAAAAACATAACTACATACACATAAGTAACAATGATGTTACTTCAACAGAAAGCAGGGCACGCGTGTCTATTGAAGTGTCCCTACTGAATTTTGGCACCAGACTGGAGACCTGATGTCACTTTGCTTTGAAAGTGGGCTTCTAGCCTGCATAAAAATCTACGGAAGTAAGAAACATCACAGGTGAAATAGAGGGTGAGGAAAGGAAAACAGCAAACAGGAGGCTAAAGCACCATGCCTTGTTGAACATTTGTAATAAATGGTCTCAGGAGAATTATAGGTGCGCGCATTGGCAAACATTCTTCTGACATCCGCAACAAACATCTCAAATGTGACATAATATTGCTCCGACTCCACCCTCTTAGACATTGTCTTCAAATCTGCAATCACATTTTGAATATATTAAAGACAACAAGACTTTTCACAATGGCTGTTAAGTATTAACCTTATAGGTAAGTGGAACTTAAGCAGTCAATAATAAAGATTAAAAAAATATAATGAAGATTGTGAACAATACCATATAAGAAACATGAGCAAAAAATAAAAGTGGCTCAAGCATTCAATGTCAAAAATAAATACCAGGGGATAAAATTATAAGAAAGAATGTGATTAATATAAGAAACAGATAGCTAAAGCAGTTAACATGCTTCTAGACACTGGTGAAATTAACATGAAATACATGGATCCTTCTTACCCATTGGATCTTTGATGATGTCATAATAATCAGGAACATCTCGTGCATCAACTGGTTCCTTGAATGGCCAAGCATCAGCATGATCGTGCATCGACTGCTTAAAAGATAAACTATCTAGTTAAAAAAACAAACAATTGACAAGGAAAAGAGAACAAATAAAGTTGAACTAAAGAATTAAAATAGACAGGATAGAGAAGAGAGACTAAAAATGAACTTCATAAAATGTAATTCATATATTTGCCACAATGGTAACAAAAATAAAAAATAAAAAATCCATTTTTAGCTCTATAATGGGTCTCACACATCATGGACAAACATAAAACAGGATTTTATCTAGCTTTTGTTTAAGTTAGCAGTGTACTGTCTTCAATGACAGCTTTGATTGAAAGTGGAGCACAACAATAATAAATCAATTTGATTTCAGACTCCCATAATTATGTGGTTTAATTAATCTTTTCATCAACAGGTTAGTCCCTCATACTAAAATGCAGCAGTACTAACTATAGAAGAGGCACACAAGTACAAAAGTTATGGCAGAAGGCTAGGACAAAGACATTGACTTGCCAATTCCGGCTACTAAGTAATGAAGCCTGCCAGAACCATCATCTTCAGGCCATTCTGCCAGATCCAATTATGAGAATAGACTTCTCAACCATGTAAATATTCTGTTCTCATGCATATTTTTACAGCATGATTTGCCATGAATAAGGATCTGCTTTATCAATGCTCCCATGGAATTTTGCAACATTTCTAAATTTAGAGTAAACACTCATTTTGGACCTCCAAAGATATATGCGAAATCAATGCTCCTCCATTTATAAATACATCAAATTGGTACTCGAAAGATAAATGCGACATCAAATAGGTTTTGTCATCAAATTGGTCCTTGAAAGACGAAATTGATGGCATTAATTATTATTGAATGACCAATTTGATGTCACTGATAACTGGAGGACCAATGTAATGTCGCGTATATCTTTGGAAGACAAAAATGAATGTTTATTACTGAAAGTTAAATGAATGAAAATTTAAGTCAAGGTGAAGAACATGTAAGCAACTTGCCTTTAGAAGTGAACGCATAAACAGAGTCAAATATTTTTGATTTGTAGCACTGTCTGTAGAAGAACTTAAAGTTCTAAATCGTGAATGACCCCACTGATCAGGAGTCCATCCAGCCTCTCCTGTTATTGCATTCACCATAAACATTAATCAGGAAATTCTGAAAATTACCAGAAAAATTATGCAAAAATAAATCATCTCACTCATAAGAACATTATGGATCAATTTTTCACAACATCCCAGTTGCTAAGCAAATCTCTTATGCTATGTTTGGATGGGGAAGGGAGAAGAAAAGTGACCCAAACACTTGTTTGGAAGATTTTTAAGGGGGGCGTATGCATTCCCCATCTTTCCCCCTCAAATTTGGGGGAAAGCAGGGGGGACATTGTTTATGTTAAATTAAATATGAGGGAATAACCTCCCTCTACTTTAACTTTAACTCCCAAACAAGGGAAAGAGAGTTCCCCTCCTTTCCTTACTTAAACATCCAAACAGGGAAAAGTAACTCTCCTTCCATTCCTTCCCTTCCCCTCTGCTCAAGAACTTCCAAACATAGGATTAGTTTCTTACATAATAAATCACACAAAAACAAATCTTGATATGAAGAATCTATAATAACACTGGAACTATGACCAGTATATGAGACAAAGAAGCAAAGTTAAAAAGTGAGAATTGAGATGCCCTCAGCATTAAGCAGTAAAAAGGTTATGTGCCATGCATAAGGTCTTAGATGGGGGGTGGACATCTCATCATCACAAGGATAAGTTTACAAACCTAAAAAACATTTTATAAAATGATTGACACAAAACATGCTATCTTTGAAGACAGGTAATGCATAAATTTTCCCACAGGCACCCAAATTAAAAAGTACAGGTAAGTTAAACTGAGATTGGGAATTTATTACTTACTCAAACCAGGGATTTCCTCAACTTTGATGATTTTTTTAGGAATACCAGCTTCTTTCTGCATAATGTGTCAATCAGGAGGAAAAAAATTAATATTCCATATGTTCTCTAATCTTACTAATATGTGAAAAAGAAGTAAAATACAACTTTGGCCAAAATAATAGATTACCCTCTACCCTACACATTGTTAAGGAAGTTGGTAGACATGCACATGGTATATGCAGTGTAAATAAGTCAAATGCATTCGGCGTTGAGCTGATAATACAATCCAAGTTTAACAGAAACCACTTGCATATAGAGAAAACTAATAATGCTATACGTGAATGACAAAAACATTCAAAAATGATAATGTCTTATACCTTCTGAAACTCAATTCCAGCATAAACAATGTGACAATTTGACAGCTCTCTGATCTTTTCATCAATTGCCTACCATTATAAAACCAATAATGATTAATCACGTCATGAATTGAGAAAAATATGTTAAAAATGAATGAAAAATAAAAATAAATAAATAAGGTAGTCAGAAGCTAGACAGTCATCAGATAGAAACAAAGATAATGCATGCAAAAATATTCAAATGACTGAAAATACAACCCAAAAATCTGCAAGAAGCTAAATGTCTGTGGCAATTTATCATCTTTGCTACACTTTGGTGCATTTGGTTGAAGCGTTATTTTTGAGAAGGTTTCTTTGGCACATCTGATTTAGGATAAGATTTGGAGTTTAGCCTCTATTTGATGTAAAGCACATGATTTTTTTAAGGGGAGTTTCCTAACAGATATGACTAGGGATTGGGTAACTTTGCTTTTTTGATGTTTTCTTTGTTCTCTTTTGTCTAGTGTCTTGCTTTTATGTCATAGAGGATTCTTTATCCTCCAATCTTTTTTGTATTTTTTTCTCTTCCATCTCAATGAAATTCTTAATATATATAAAGAGTATCTAAAAGAACGCAAAGTGAAACAAAAAAATAATAATTAACAAGTAGATATTATCTTACCTGCCTTTGACGACGAATCATAGTTGACAAATCAGTGTAAGCAAGCTTTGGATCAATCTTGCATTCCATGAGAATTCCCCCATCATAATCCTTTATATAACTGAAATGACAATTAATTATAATGAATACTCATAGATAGTATACAAGAATACAACTGCATAAGTAAAAAGTGAATGATGAAATCACTGTTCTAGGGGGTAACAAATCAGAATCTAAATAAAAATCCTTTTAGTCCCTGCAATTGGTACTTTGTAACTCCACTCCACCAACAGTCAAATAGAAATATATTAAATTAACAAAATAAAAGTAAAGAAGAAACATAATTGTTCACATCTCATACTAGACACAGCTTCCCAAAAAAAATTCAGAAAACGAAGGACCTAGTGGAAAGAGCTGCTCATAGATGTCAGACAAGAAGATTGAATATAAGTGTATAACCATACCCTTGCCATCGATCTTTCTCCAAGTGAATCTCTTTTGTAAAGCCCTGAAAACAAACAAACAAACATCATTACAATATCGAAAACTGTATCCAGTTAATTGAACAGAAGGGCAAGGGTACACCATTGCTATTGGCGCAATCCAAGTGGGATGTGCCAGTGCACATGGCACAGCCACATGGATTATGCCAACAAGGGTGGCACAATCCACATTGCGCCTACACATGTTAGAAAATATGTATATTATTTTTATTTATTCATTCTTGCCATGTGAACTCTATCGAAATCCATGTGACAAAAAGAGCAGTATTCTGGGAAATTGCTTGAAAAATGTATTCTTTTGGTAATAAGTTTAAAAAATTGCATTATTTGGGTACAATACCCCAGAAAACTTGTCTTCAAAACCAATAAAGTTGTTTTCAAAAAGCAACATATTTCTCACTCGCTTATCACAAAAGAAGCAATAGATACCCAGATTGAAAAGGATATTAAATATGGATTAACCGGACCTGTTTGATAAAATAGCCAACAGCATTATTGTCAGCATATGTGAGAAAATGTGTCAGCCCATCAACATCACGTGCATGCTGTTTTAAGTGATTCATCAATCTGGTACCATAACCTTTTACTTGCTCATCAGCTGTAATTGCACAAAAGGCTATCTCGCCAAACTTCTGGCTATCAATCATAGAGCACAAGAGTGTTAATAAATAAAACCATCCATAGATTAGTCTTGCAAGTAAAGCTATTGCCTTTTTTGCGTGGGTGGAGGGAGGAAAAAAGATATCGCATATAAGTAGGCAAGAGACAAAAATAAAAAGATGGGCAGCCAGGTGCTATAAAGCTTCCGTTATGCGCAGGGTCCAAGGAAGGGCTGGACCCACTATGTGGGTCTATAGTAGGCAGCCTCCATAGTAGGCAAGAGACAAACATAATTGGGAAAAAAGGAAATACTATATCTATTTACAACTTAAGGTCTTCTCTATAAAAAATAATAGTCAGACTGAATATCAGATTATTCACTTATATGGATCTTGAGAAGCACTTCATCATTTGCAACCAAAGTGCAGTATTTGCATAAGAAAATATAAACAATAAAAACAGATAGACAACAGTTCCCCTTTTTTTATTAGCTAATCTTTGATATTGATAATAGCTATTGCAAACCTTCAGTGCTCAGATATTGATTCAGTAAACAATAACAAAATAATGAAGCAAATAAAGAAAATTTCTGAGACCAAAAGTAATTCAGTCTTGCTGGAACCTGAAGAAAAAGAAGATATGGAGATAAATTATTACGTTATATAAGGGCGATATGTAATGCCTCCAACAACGTGATTACGTCTTATAACCATTACGGACTTGTGGCTCCTGCAAATCCAACATAAAAAGGATTTATCATTACAAAGACAAGAAGAAAGAAAACTCAAAGATAACAGGGGAAATTTTATTTAAAAGCACTTGTTTACAAAAAAAATAAAAAAAAATACCTAGGATACAGTTTAAAACTCTTATTCGATGAGTTAACTAGTTCACAACCATGAACTGATCATGCCAGCAAACTAGAATTTGTATAAGAAAAATCTCAATATATCAAACAACAGATACCTCCTAACATATCAATCTTTAATCTTGAATAAAAGTATGAAAGATGATAGTGTCATGTCGTTCATTCCTATTCCCCGTTTCTTATTGTTTAGGTCGCAAAGGAGGCGGAAGCAGGTCAAGTATGGCTGCACAATCTTTTGGGAAACAATAAAAATAAGGGGTAAAAACTTCGTGCACCACCACACCAGAGTTAACTTAAAATGTATCTGCACATTTTTCTACATCTAAATTTTAGGATCTTAACTTAAATGGGGAAATAAAGGGGGGAAAACACTTATAATCAAATAAGTTTTCCTGTTGTTACTTAATCCAAATGTAGAAAACTTTCGATTCCAATCTAGAATACGAGTTAGTCAAAATCCAAATTTAGTGAACAAAAACTTGAAGACATGCTTGTTTGGGATTCCGTTGGGCAGCCCAAAATTAATTCTCTATTGTAAAAGTAACCTTGGAGTTAATTTTGCTTTTCGATGGAGAATTAATTTTTCACCAGATCCCAAACATACAAAGACTGATGTAAGCACGCTATGAGTAAGAAAGCATGTTAGGTACTTAAAGATTGTTCGCATTACCTATCCATAACAAGCCGGACAATGTACTCCTTGGGCATATTGGGTAGTTGTCTAGCAAAAATATTCTTCAATCCTATCAACCTAATAACAAAAAGCAATAATGGAACTCAATATCATTAATGGTTATTTCATAACTTATATGCAGTAAAGTATTTGCAGAAATACTAATAAGGAGATGAGTAGTGTAGCATAAATGTTCAAGAGAAAAGAGAAATAGATACCAAACCATGTGCTCATCAATACCATCATTCGAAAGGCATTCGAATCTGAGCCTTCCTGCTTCCTCCTGAAAGAATTCAAATGACAATATCGTCACACCAATGAGCCATGAACACAAATCACCACGAAACCTCAAAATAGCGTGTAATAACTTATTTATTTAAATGCAAACCAAGAAAAAAGAGAGAAAAAAACCCAAATGTGAAACTATCAGATTACATTGAGTCAGAGCATTTTTGTGGCACTACACTAGTACCAAACCTCCTATTGTTTATTGACAAGCAAGTAAGCATTTATATTAATTTTAAAACAAAAACAAAAAGAACATTGTACTATTTAACTACTGAAAACATCGTGAGCTTGAAAACAATTCTCAAACACAATGTACTAAACTAATAATTATGTTTTGTTGATGAAATTGATGAACGAGACGAAGGGGCTAACCTCTTTCTTGAGACTCTCTTCCCTTGCACTGTAAGCCCCACTTGTCTGTAAATTATCAGTAAATATCTTGGTTGCGTCCTCCTTAACCACAATGCCCGGGACGGAGCCCCCGGTGGCGGCGGCACCGACTGCACCAGTCCCAGCGGCTCCGGCGTCTTTGGCGCCATCGCAATTCTCTATCTTGACCACGGAATTATCAGTTTTGAGCTTGGAGTTCCGCGGAGCCGAGGCAGGGTTCTCGAGCCTGGCGGCGGTGAAGGTTCGCATGGAGGAGTCGTTGTCGTAGTCCTCCTCGTCGTCGTCGACGACGGCGTCCTCGGAGTCGTCGTCGGAGTCGGAATCGGCGCCGCGGGCGGAGATGCTCTCGAGGTCGTCATTGGAAGTGAGAGCGCCGTCGCGGGTGTCGGCGGAGAAGGAAGAGGGGGGGAAGGGAGGAGCGTGGTCCTCGGAGGCGAGCTTGCGCTTGTGGATGGAGGAGGTGGCGGAGGCGGAGGCGGAGTGGGAAGGAGAAGGGGATTGGGAGCTGCGGGAGCGGAGGGGTCCAGCACCGTGAGACGAGTGAGTGTCCATGAATTTACAGTTAGAAATAGAATTAGGGTTTTTGCCCTTGCACCTGGGTTTCACTTCGTTCCTCGGACGAAAGAGGAGCAAAAGACTCAAGAGTGTCAGAGGTGCTGATGATCGAATTCTTATATACGGCACAACCTGGTTGGGAGCTGGGACAGTTGTTAAAAAGAGCCTGTTTGATTTTGTTTAATTTATTTTTTTAAAAAATTGATTTTGTTATATTTAAAATATTTTCAGAATCATCAATTAATTATCTAATTAAAGAGATTTACTTTGTTTCTTCATTTTATTACGGTTTTTAATCTATTTCTTTATTTGATTATGCTTACGAACCTTGTTGGGTTACTGGGCTTAGACTTTTTAGATTATATTTAATAATTTTTTAAATATTTATTATAAAAATAATAACAAATAAATATTTAACAATTTATTCTAAATATGGTACTCATAAAAATAAAATTTGATCTTCTGAGGTATATATGTTAGAGAGTAAAGTATATTATTGTAAACGTTGATAAAAAAAGTCAAAAACTTATAATTTTATAAAATATAAATATTTATATAACAAATTATGGATATGTGATAATTTACTTCCTTAATTTTTTTTATGAAAAGTTAGTATTTGTCTATTAATATTGCTATTTTTTTTCCTTTTACCATACATATAAAATTATTTACTTAAATTTTTTTTTATGTTTAAAAGTCAATTTAACTTAAACTGACTTTTTAACATTATATATATATATATATATATATATTGTTAAAAAGTTAATTTGAAAGAAATTGACTTCTAAATGTGAAATTTTATTTATCTTTATACAAGTTGAGAAATTGATTTTTTCTTAAATTGACTTTTCAACATTTTTTTTAATTATATGTTTAGGGTTTAAGTTTTAAGATTTATAGTTAATTAAGGATATTACATTTAGGGTTAATTAAGAATTTAGGTTTTATGTTCATGGTTAATTAAGGGTTTATGATTTAACGATTTCGTATATGGTATGTGAGAACTCAGAAAATTGTAAACATGTAATAAAATACATTTACATATTATTGCTGATGTGAACTCTCTCTAGTGATGTCACCATAATAAGAACAATTTGGATAACTATGACCTTCATTAATGCATAATCTACACTGTTTTGATTGGCATTTCTCCCTAAGATATATCTCATTACGAATGTGTATAGATTTATGTCAACCGTTAAGATTTCTTCACATTTTCGAATCATTAGAATCATATGGACCATCATACTAAACCCTAAATCATAAAAACCCTTAATTATACTTTAAAATAAAATAAATAAATAAAATATTAATTAATTTTTAAATTTTATGAAATTTTATAAATTTAATATATTTTATAAATTTTTTTAATTCAACGATTAAATTAATAAAATTAAATATTTATAAAAAAAAAAAGTAACCAAATAAATGTACAAAACTCACGAAATAAGCCGATCTCCATATACACACATTGAAAGTATTTTGAAATCAATTTTCAATCGTATCAATTTTTCTGCACTAGTTTGACAAACTCGAGTCATCACTCGATGCAATTACTAAAACAGAGTGACATAATTGTTGTGAAAAATAGAACAAAAAATTAATTAATATTTCAAAAGAATTCAAAACTTTTTGACTTGGTCTTCTATGATTGTCAAGTAACGTACAATATGCATTCTATTCTTTCCAACGTGAACAGTGTCATAAACGGGTATATATTTTTAGTTTAAAAAATAAAAAGAAATGAGATGTACTTTGATTTGATTCTATCCCTTTACTTTTCTCAACATTGCAACCAATTTTGACTTCTTCTATCTCATTTCATATTAACGTTCTGAACGTGCTTATTTTATTTGAGGTGAAAACTGCTAACTTTATCTGATAGTTTTATCAGATATGAGTGCATGGTTGTTTTCAATTTTCTTTTATCTTTTATCTTTGCTTTAAAAACATAGAGAAAGATGTGTGGCTAATCTGCAATTCAGAGACAACATTTCTTCTGAATTCTCTCTTTTTCTTCGCTCATTCTTTCTCTGAATAATTCTGAGTTACCAAAATTACAACATTCTTGCTAGTTTTAGAGAACCCTATCATAGATAGGAAGAATCCGCTCTAAAAAAAGTTTCGTCACGTATTGCGGAAATATTCTTTTAAGGTAGTGCATTACATACTTTAAATTATCACATATTTTTTTATTTGTTCATTATTTCAAGTAATTTTTTACAATAATAATAACATAAACGATAATGAAGTCCGAAACATTAACTTTAGTTTATCAATTCAGTTGGCAGTTTAAGAGCTTTCATCATGCTAGATACTCCCCCCTTCTGCACTATCATGTCATATTTTTGGACATAAATATATGTGAGACAAAAATCATCATCAAACAAAGATCTTTCCGTACGTATATATAGTGGCAGAGCCAAATAGTGGTGACACACGTTGAGATTTTACAATTTGAATTAAGTTTGATAATTTTAGGTTCAAAATCTCCACTCTTATGGTTTATATGTGCTCAATTATTTTATAAGCATGTTGTTATACTACGATATTCTTGTATATTCATGGGGTTAATTTTTCACCAAGGACTTGCTGATTAGAAAATTATAAAACACTGAAAAAGAATCTATGACTCTAATTTTTTTGAACCTTAGAGAATGACGTAAAGCTCATTGAAAGGTTTTAGAACCTTTGAGAAAAGTTCTAAAAAACTTTATTTATTTACATTGGTCAACAAATCATTTTCTGGGCCAAAACCAACACTGAATTTATAATAAATAAAAAAGTACGCGCATTGGTTTCATTGTACTTGAAAAACAAGTGCATTTTTGGTAACTTTCTTACAAAACAAATAAAGCAATCATATTCGTTGCAATCATATACTGCTGATGTAAAGCAAACAAATAAAGCATTTTTGGTAACTTTCTTACAAAACAAATAAAATGGCAAGTGGCAACATGCATGCAATTGGTTTTTTGTTTTTTGTCCTTATCCTAATATTACCAAATTCACCACACTTTTTGAGTGTAAGACTAACCCCTAACATTGTAGAAGTGCTGAACTCAAACTTGCTCATCCCTTTAGCCATGCTTGTGTTTTTCACATAATTATTCTAACTTAACTAAAATTCCATTACTAACTCATCTTAAAAGTAATCAACACAATATTAAAATTACAAGCATAAAGAAATGTAAAAAATGATATGAAAGTAAAGGAGTGAAAATATCATCTCTATTTTTCATCCCACAATGCGAACGATCCTCAGATAACAAGTTGTGATATCACGGATAGCATGCAGGCCATTCTATTTCCAATTGCAATTATAACTCACCAACTGGAAACAAAAGAATAAAGAATCAACCTCTATTTCCTTTCTTGTTTTAATTTTACCCGTTTACAATTGAATATATGATGGTGGCACAGCATATGTATCTAATATCCAATTTAATATAAAATCCAACATAAATAACTGCCAAGTAATAATCATTTGTAAAATAAATATACTGTGGCAGCACAGAACATTTTTGAAAGCGCTGAAGTTACAGAAGCTACCGGAGAGGTCAATCACTCTCTGATCACCTTTTTACACTGTGCAAAATAATTTTTCAAGAAGAAGAAGGGGGAAGGCGGGCTCCATGTACAAAAAAGAAAAAGCTCGCCAAAAGGGATGAATTGATGAGCAGCATACCAGATTCTAAAAGCATGCCTGCAACTGCAATCATCATAGGTTTAGTCTGTTCTTGGCCGATTTGGACCATTTTTATTGCTGCTGTATAAAGGTAATAGCCACCGGGATCCATGTTTCCTTTTCCCATAACACCGCCAATAAAGAATTAAAAAAGACAGCATTATACCAAAGGGAATAGCCCATCTGTTTCAATAATAATAATAATAAATTATTATGTAACAATATGAATATCAATATTCCATAAAATCTTTAACCAAAAAAGAAAAATTCCATAAATTGTTACTATTATTCAAAACTGAATAAGATAGTGACTAGTGGGCATTGTTAAAGAGCAAATAAGGCAACAGATCACATTCAGAAATTTTGAAATGAGAAAGAATAAACAGAAATAATCTAAATCTAAATTTAAAACAAAAAATGGATGAGGGTTTGAATTTAGACAGAAAGAAAGCAAAACGAATAACATTTGCAGGTTTTTGAGCACCCCTTGGCTCTACTTTGGCAATTAATGCTTTCAAGAAGTTATTATGTGTATTAGATGAATCAAATTGCAGAAATGTAACACCAGCGGCAATAAGACCACACAACTACACTTATCTGGCGTACAATAAAATGGATATTAAGAGCAACTCAATAAAAGGTTTTAACTTACATCAGATACTTGAATTTGGCTGGAAGTACTAAAGGAAAATGGTTGAATTACCTGTCAAGATCCAGGATTGGGCTGTAAACAAGAGTTTCCCAAGTTGCAACGATAAAATGCCAAACTGGGTTATAGTAAAGTGACTCTGCTGACCAAAACATCCTTGTGTAGGTCTCCAGAAATATAAAAAGTAACCATGCTCCAATTTCAATCAAAATGAACTTTATAATAAAGCGGCCAATCACTACCATCACCAAGGAGAAGGCCACCAACCAATTGAAAAGCCTGTGGTTGTACTCCTTTATAAATAGAGACCGAGACTTCCCCAACATCTGCATATTCATTTGTAACATCAAGGTGCATTAAACATTTGGACCAGTAGCAAATCAGGAAAAATTATGAAATAGAATAATTTATTTACTTCATAAAGAATCGGAACTATGTGAGCTAGAGACAGACGGATAAAATAGGGGGGAAAAACATTTTTATGTACTGACTTAAGCCCATGAATTCCAATGTTCAAGTGAAAGACAAAAAATGAAAAAGAAACAACAAAGAGTATGCCCCACAAGTAGCAGAGTAAAAAATGAGAATACACTGCTATTGTGCCAGACCTTCATCATGCATTGCTCGTAGTTTGTTTTTGAAGGTCCAACACACTCATGCACAAAACTATGATTGCATTGCAGGAAACCTGCATTAAATTTTGCCATGGAAGGAAGCCTGAGAACTTGAAGCTGATCCATCATGTCCTCACATCTGGTATACGTTGCCTCACATAGCTTTGAAGATCGATATTCATTTTGCAAAATGACATTCTTATATACCTGCAAAATGTTCCTAGTAAATATTAATTTTCCATAGTAATTATAAGCTTGAAACCATCATATTCAAATTCCAAGACCAAAGTATGCAGACTGCAAAGAACCAAATATCAATCAAAGGCTGCTTTTTGATATTGATTGTAGTAAAAGATATTTAACAGCTTGGCTTAATCTTGACATAACTTTTACAAAATTAAGTAACAAAAGCTAGTTATAAACACATAATGTGTTGATGCTCTGTAGGTACATAAACCCTTCACAACTCATGCTTCTCACTCTTGCTGACACACTCACCATGTATCCTACAGCAAGACTCGAACAACTACACGATTTTTGCTATTTACTAACTTGTTCATTTATTTTCGCTAAGAATCAGAATAGTTTAAAACTAAAACCTTAAAGATAAATTTTATAAGAGAAAATCAATCTGCTAGCTTTTGCTAATATAATTTTAGTTGCTAATTAAAGTCCTAATAAGCCAATTTTATTTTGCAAGCTTCCAATCTACTATAAATATTCAAGCAATACCTTCTGTATTTCTTCATCCAGTTGCATGATTGATTTCTTAGCATGGTGACGGCCAAAATGTTGCTGATCAAAGGATTGCACGGCTTCATCTCTAGAACTACCATGGGCCTCTTTCAGAGATTCCTCTGGAAGAGGTAGACCCAATGCTGCCATCCTTTCACTGTATAACTTAAGACATCTCTCAAGAATACCCTTATTGAAAATCTCCACAAGAGAGCCTGTTGATGGAATCTCTCCTTTGTTCAATGCCTCAAGTATCTAAATTTGAAATATCAAAATCAAAGTGGTTTAATGGAGATGTATAGAATGAATTCAAATAATTCTAAAAGCATTATCTTATTTTAATTGTGCAATTATTATCTTCAATCTGACTATATTTGAGATGATGAAAGAGGAAAACATTGACAAAGAAAATTCATTAAATAAGAGAAAGAAAACAGCAGAAGAGCAGAGGGAGAAAAAAAAAAAGCAAGTATATACAAAACTCAAACGGTAAAGGAAGAATTTGCTTTCAACAAAACTCAAATTTTATGAATTACTATAGTAAGTGTATACAATACAGAGGTTTAGAACAACTTATAGTGCAAGTTAATCAACTAAAAATTGAAAATTTAAGACATATCTAGATAGTAACCAAGACATTGATTTTCCTCATGTTAAGTAATTTTGGCTATGTCCCAATCCCTTAATAGGAAAAACAATATATAATTTATGATTGACAATCCTTAAAAATCTATCCGTGTTGCTTAAAAAATTACTAGTTTCGAAAAAAAGAAAAATAATGTGCAAATCATTAAACTTCAAGGTCAAAGTATTACTAAGAAATTGAGTCATATCATTTCTTCTACTTTCCGCCTATAATAATTTTGAAGAGCATAAATTAAAACTTTGGTTCTAGTTGTTTATTAGTCATCATTACATTCTGCCTCCACAAAAACCTAACCCAAAAATAGAACTTCTCCACAAACAGTTCCAATATTTTTGCACATTCTTTAATCTCTCACGAAATTTTAATAAGATATATTGAAAACAGGGCAATACATGAGTCAACAGCTAGCATATTAAGTAGAATCAGGGGTATCATGACATTTAATACATTGGCACAATCACAAGTCACTATGCCATAGACAGAACAGTAAAGCAACCATGAGATTCAGCTATATTTTGTGCTACTTGATTGATTTGCTGATTCTATTGTATAATGATTGAGATAAGGGGCATGCAGAGTCCTCCGTAGAGGTCCTTCATAGACTATTATTTAAGGAAACAACAGATATCACTGATATGAAAAACAGGTTAGAAGCTTTAGTTCATATAAACTACAATTACTTATATTCTTTCCTCTAAAGAGAACATGCAAAACCAAGTACCTGCTCCAGGAAGGAAACAAACTCCTTCCCATTTAGAAATTTTCCCTGTACAACCTTTGGACGGATTATGCTAGCAACGAGCTCTTTCAATTGCTCCCTTTTCTTAACATATAATGGATCAAGTTCCGCATCCTTCATGTCACAAAGCTTTGTCCGCTGGAGATGTGGCTGTTTAAAGTCCAATTTCAATGATCAATTAGGCCAACTAATGCAGTGGTTTTTTAAAAAAGTTAAAGATTACATTCTACTATTGCAAGTATCTCTATCTAGAAATATAAATATATGAATGCATACATGGGCGCCAGGCAGGTGGATTAAATATGCAAATAAACATATAGATAGCTATTACTTGAAATAACACTTGAATTCATGCATCAGAAAAATTACTTCCAATACTAAGATCTCATTCTTCCCAATAAAAAAGTTGAAGGTCTTTCCCAATGAAAACACAAACTTAATCTAGATGGCTTTCAAATAACCAGACATACAAATAACTCAAATGCCTTTACCTGTCATTGGTATTTCTCAATGACATTTCAGAACTAAGCAGTAGACAACAAGTGACACAGTGGAGAAGAAAAATGGTTCTGTACCTAATACTAACTTGTGTGAGAAAATGCAAAGACTGGTCAATTGTAATTTGTAATGGATTAGTTATCATAATTAATACAAGTCAGGTGCAGGCATTAATAGGACCAGGATTTCCAAGTTCTACTAATCGTCAAGTTTGACAATGGATCTGAAAAGGTCGTCAAATTTTGTCCTCCAACAGAAGACAAAAGACTTCTGCTGTGATGGAAATGATCCATCCACCATGGCAATATCATGAAGTTCAATTTGCATAAACGAATGAAGAAAACCACCAAGGCAACATGTCAGTGTTAGATAACTTGAAACATTGCTCTCTTTCCTTGCCATATATATGACTCTAATAATAGGCTTTGCTAAAAATTGTGCACTCTTCTGTAGAAATCAATAGATGAGTTCCACTTTCATATCATTTCAAATGCAAAACAACTGAACTTACATACACTCAAAGCTCCACATAATAGAATTCAGAATAAAAGAACTCCATATAAGGGTTGAAATGGTAAGGAATGAAAGAGATTTTAAAAATATGGGGCAGACACATACTTGTGGTAAGCTAAAGGCAGTACTGTTGTCACCCATTATAGCCAGTGAGTCCCGGATCTGATTGACCTGATGATGTAAACTTTTAGTGTAAACATTCGGTTCCAGACTAGAAATATTTTACTGATAATTGGAAATTGAATTCTGGAAGAGAAAATACCTTATCAATATGTTTGTCCCCTGCAATTTAATAATAAACAAACAGCCTTCCATCAGTCGAATTGTTTTAGAAAATATGGAAAATCATACTGCGAATGAAGTTAATTTCAGTCATAGCTGTAAGCAATGGTACTAACTATCAGTATTGGGGACTCGTCGAAGAGCTTCGTTCACCATTTCTTGCACTGATTTCCCTTCTGTAGACAATTAAGGAAAATATTAGTATCCAATGGAGTGCACATGATGGACAAGGGCAGCTGCAGAGATGCAGTGCCTAGAATTCATCAGTGACCAAAACGATTTTATTGGGATTGTAGGTAGGAGACTCAAGAAAAGAGAAAAAACATGGGATAGAAAAGGTAGCAGACAGCTTGCTCATATATGAACATAATCAAGGAAAGTATTTATTAACTTACGCAGAAAATCACGTTGGATAAGCCACAAGAGCTTAGCAGGTTCAAATGCAACATCTTGGCCCTATAAAATACCCAACCATTCAAACCAAAAATCAAATTAACAATGAAAAAGTTAATGAAAAAAAGATTAGATAAATGGTGACAGTTCTAAGGCCTTTGGACTACCTTCACTCTATTCCAACACAAGGAGTTGCAAATTAGAATGTGTGGAATTTGCAAATCAAACAAAAAAGTTAGTACCACAATTTACCCAAAAACTGGTTACACAGCAATATTAAAAAGGATAGGAAGAGAGAAATCGATAATCTAAATGATATTAACAAACAAAAAGTTCATCAAGATGCAAACCTCCCATAAAATTCTTCAGCAAGCTCAACCGCAAAAGAGAGTCGAGAGATGTCAGCTTCACGTATCTTAATACACAAAGATGAAAATATTTTAGCATGGCCTCAAAAAAATTTAAAATGAGACATTTGCTGATTGTGGCCTCTACCTAGTAATTGAAAGTTGATACTGGCAAACATGCACACGCAGTCAAGTTTCTTGAAAAGAAAAATACTTTGTGCAAAAGGCAGTCCAACATTTGTTTCAAATTTAGTATTTTAAATACAACATAAGGTAGGGTTTTCCTCTCTCCATATCAGCCCACAGTAATTTGTCTGCTTCAGGTGTTTGGAAATCCAAGCAAATCTACAGAAGGGCATACAGCCCTAACGATAATAAATGTCGCGAAGCAAAGGACTCCTTATGATATTAGCATTAGTTATCAAATTATTCTTATCATCACATTATATTTGGTCCAGTCTTCTATTTTGTTTTGATAAGTTATTTGTTGATTGAGCATGCTTTAACTCCACGGATCCCCAAATCCATTCACCAATACAATGTGTCCCTCCTTCGAAACCATAACTAATACTAAATGTACTATCCAGAACATAACCATCCCATATCTTTAATGCCAGAAGTTAGTCTTTCAGAGACCCAACTAAAAAAGGCTAAATTATCACCTAGACCAATATGTATACCTTGCGTCATAGGATTCGGGAACTGGCCCTCCTATTTGCACATTAGTGCAAGTTTTCATGATTTGAGGGCAGATGCACTACTAATCAGCGCACTAAAATTTCTGGGTTCATGACTTAACATGTCTCAATTCATTTGTTTACAGTTTACATATACATAGTCTGAGGGTCTAGCCATTGCAAGGCCAATGGCACGCTACTCTGTATGCAGCATGCAGTATGCAGTACAGTCTATTCATGTGTTGTGTATGCTAACCAATAATGTGACTTTATCTACTTTTTCAATTTGTCTGCTAAAAAATAAATATAAAAAGTTGTAACAAAGAATTGGTTACCATTTACTTAATCTTAAGTTGTCGTTTCACTTTAAATAAATTATTTATATTCCTTTATTAAGAGTTTTTCCTTTTCTTTGATTGTTGATAAAAAATTATACTATTAAGTTACTGATATTTATTTAAAACATATTTCAGTACTCTTTATTATAAAATAATTTTAAAATGAATTAAATAAACACGCTGAAGATGCACTCGCACTATAAACTTTTTATAATTAGGCCCTTTAGCAAATTTGCACTTGCTCTTGCTCTGCGCTTTTGTCACCTAGTGTATACCGTATACCATAACCATTGGAATCCAACAACGTCATACTCAACATTGAAACATGAATTCATGCTTTTCTAAATTGTTAATTCTCAAAATAAAGGACTCTTTTCATCTGTCCGTCAAACATTACAAGAAGATAAACAAGAGCAATGAACACAAAATTCAGGGGGAGGGGGGATAATAACTAACCGTTTCAGGCAAATTATAGATAAGCACAGAACTCATGACAGTTGCCAGAGCAAATATCCTGCAAAAGGCAAACACAAGAAGAGGCCAACTGAAAAAATATATATGACTATCAACATAAACCACAAAACATATGATCAGTCAGCAATTACCGATCATCATATACATTTGACTTCCCAATGCTTTCGAATCCTTCTGTATCAAGGTAAAAGACAGAAGTTCGTACTCCATCAATATCCAAGTCTATAGGGGTTCCCCAAACCCATATTCCTGTAAGACATGACCCAAAAGAGAATAAAGACAGATTAAAAAAAGATGATATCTAACTCCAATTAAGCAGCATAACCATGAGAAAATTGTCAATCTCCATCCACCTTTTGTCTTGGTGTCACGCATGTGCCCAACACCAAACCCTAACAAAACAAACATATTAGTTTACATTAAATACTTGAAAGCTATCAAATTTTGACTGCAAACTTGTCCTAAAGTGTAGGTAATGAGGGTAAAAATTCTAGTAGCTATAAAAGATGCACCTTGATAACAAGAAAGAGAGAGAAGTTGATTAAGCAAAAAAGATTTTCCGGAGCGGTATGGTCCAATAACCTGATAAAAACAGCCATAAACTGATAAAAGTAGAAACTACAAATGGGTAAACAGGGAACAAACAACATTTCTTCAATACTGCAAAAGTTTTCTTCATTATGAATCACTGATCAACATTATCAAATTAATATGCAACACTATATATGCAAAAGGGATGACCAATAATAGTAAAAAATCATCCATTACAAAGCATAAAACAACCGGTAAAGCACTTGCATAGGTTATTTTGGTAAAATCATAATACATAGAAAGTATTTTAAGAGAGGACAAAAGCATAAAATAAGAAAAGGAAAATAATATCTCAAACTTATCCTCACATAATAAGACTTCATTCCTGAACTAATTGACAACCAGTCAAACACTTATCTCCAACATTTAAACTATCCAGAAATTCTTGAAAAGAGAAAATGCGAAAGTGACACCACTTGAGAAAGCAAATATCCAGATGCAACATGATCGAGAAGATGAGGATCATCAACTTTGGTAATTTTTTTAACTAACCTTCCATAAAGTCTAATTCCTCACTCTTATGAAGTTTTTCTGTCTCACCTTTTGGGGTAGAAAATAATACTTCGCATTTGTGAAATATTGAAACTTACATGTTTTGATAACACTTGCATGGTAATGTTTACAAAAGGCCAATTTATTCAAAATATGTCCATATTATCAAACCTTGTAACTCATGTAACAGGACAAATGTATTTTACTTTAAATTCATATTTCAAGTTGAGTCAACTGCCAACTTTCAAGTGTTTAAGAACAAATAAGTGCAAATGCTCATATATCAATCAGCAACAAACTCAGGGAAAGAGGATTTGTTGATGTGGATAATGTTAATCAACATGATATTAGGTAATCACTACATCATAAATCCATTCCTTCCCATCATCACTCCAAGTGTCACAAAAACTCCCATTAAAAATCCAAACATACAAACAATGGACGCTTTAAAGTTGCAGTCAAACTTACTGCCACAGATGCAATCGGATTCGTTATTCTCTCAATAGCCTCCAAGCCTTCTCTTGAAAGACGAAGTTTTGTATGACCAGGATCAGGTTCCACAATGGGAAAGCTGTACACATGGATATTGGGCAACAATAAGTGTAGCTTATAACAACTTGAAACTGAAAGGTATAATGTACTTTATAACAAGCAGAAGAAACTCAGTTATACAACACCCAAGAGGAGGTGACAAAAACAATGGTTAGGAATAGAATAATGAGTATAACAGAAGCAGTGGTTGCTATTAACCACAAATCAATAACAATAACAGCAAAAGAGTCTCAGTCCCAAAAGGCCAAAATATTGGGTTGGCTACATAAGCACAAACTTCAAACAAATAAAATATCTGCACTATATGTTCTTTCTGGCACCACTCTTATGTAAAAACAATTCCACTTAAAATCTACACACCGCCACTTGAGATAAAGTATTCACTTGAAAGTGCAGTCATTGCTGTGGCCATAAGTCTATAGTGCGTCCTCTTTTTAATTATATTGTGAACTATTCAAATAAGTTAGGTTAGAAAGAGAAACCTTAAGTCTACAAGTCCAAGCACAATCAGGAAATCTCCAGTTCAGTAGGAGAAAGATCACCCAACATACTGACTGCATCTGACATTCTGACTTATAACATTCAATATCAATGGCTTCATTAAATTTTCTATCAATGTTAACCACCACAGGACTATGTTATGCAAACAAAAAGTACCAATATAGACAAAAAAAACTTCTAATTTAATCACATTCTATATTATATCTTGGCAGATCATATAAAATTGACACTAGAAAAGAATTTCTAGAGTTTTCCTGGCTTGAAAAAAAATGCCCATATAAGCCAGATTTTAGTGATCAAAAGTCAGGATGGGGTGATTAGTTCTCAAATGCTGGTTCCCTACCAAGTTTGTCATGTTCTACATCCTACAGCACACACTCTACCCTCATATATTTTCTGATAAGTCATTGTAAACCATGGTCAAAAGCACTAAAACGATTCAAAATCATTCTTTCCATCTTAATGTCTCATTTGCTTAGAATGAGAGAGATGAAGAGCATTATGCAGTTCTAAGTTGTGTTTACCTCCAATAATATAAATGAATTGAACCATCACGGAAAACTACAAGAGTCTTGATGTCTCTGTTTCTTCATTTCATACAGAAATAGTTTCCTCCAAGCATGCAGGATAATTTAAGTAACACAGGATACATATAAATTTTCCACTTCTTTACAAAACTCCAGGCCAATGAGTTAGGGCCAAATGATTGGCTACTGAGATAAGCACCACTCTGAACAAGAATATAATAACTCTCCCCTGTCTAATCCACAAATCATAACATAGAACTTGTCATTACATCTCTTTCTTCTCCCAGATTATAGTGCCATCAAGATTAAGTCCGAACTAAGCCTATGTAAATTAGTGTGCGCAACACCCTTCTTGTAAAGAAATGTATAATGGAATATGAAAAACCAACATAAACTTCTGCATTGTTAATATATAGCCACAATGGCACTTCCCAATTGACAGGAAAAATACTAAATTCATATGGAAAAATCCATAAAACTCAAGAGTTGAATGTCTCAACAGCTTAAACTGCACAATCAATAATTTCAGTGGTAAAAAGATTATAGCAAATTAAATATATATATATATATATGAAAATAGTTGAAGTATTTTTCATCCATTGGAATAATGTATTGATGACACCAATACAACAAAAGTTACATTCATCTCCAATTCTACAAACCACATTTTACCTTGAGACACTGGAAACCATCATTGATACCATTAGGTTCAAACTGGGTGTAAGTGGATTGAGTTAGCGATGACACCCTTAAACTACATACATAAGCATTAAAAGAAAAGGAAACAATCTTCGACCTATACTATAAGAAAACTCTAGACTACATTAATATTTAGGAAACTGCAATTCTACTTGTTGGGCAAGCATAATTAATCAATAAAGATCCTAGTTCTGAAGGTAAAACTAGCTCATAAATCATAATTTGGTTTGAAACTTTTTCATCAACATATCTCCAATGTTATTGAAAAAGCAGGGACCGAATGTTTCAAACCATCACACCATAGACAAATGGAAGTGAATTTCACATCACCCAATGAGGAAAGCAATAAAAGTATTGCCAGGATCCAAAATGTTAAAAAGTTTATCACATTCGTAAATAGGAAACCTAAAAATCAAAGTTTATGAGCTTTTAAGAGTTAGCAGTTACCAGATCTTAGGAGCTAAATATATTACAAACACTGATACACGAAAAACTGAAATAAATGACTCACGCTTGGTGAAAATTCTGAATCGAGGAGGACCCAGTTGCAAAGAGGCAGAGAAAGACTAAAAGAAGCAGAAGCCAAGGAGGAGTTTCCATGAGTAGAATGCAATGCAAAGAAAGACCCCTATCTGCCAAATGCGGTGGAACAAAGAACTCCAAATTTAAAGGAACGTGCTTGCGGGTGGGTAGAAGAAGCAATCATAATCATGGGTCGATTACTGCTACCAGGCCAGAAACAGAGGGCGTTGAAAGCAACGGTAAGAAAAATGGGATCTGAAGGAAGTGCTTCGAGATGGGTGAACGTTAAGAATCGTGAAGGAAGGAAAGGAAACTGAGGGACATGGGTTTTCGATCCTAGTCCGAGTGTGGAGCCAAGCTTGTCTGGCTAATGTTCGAAAACACATTTGGTCACGTTTTAGTTTTTATTTAGCAAATAAACAAACAATTGTCAAGAAATATAGGTGGCATGAATTTTACTTACAATTTAATTTTAATTCATTCTGAACATTAAAAATTTTAAGAATTTATTTTTATCTATTATTGGTGTAAAAAAAATTATACTAAAAATATAAAATTAACTTCATTCTAAATTCACTGTAAATTAAAAATAATTTAAAACTTATAAGAGGTTATTATTTCAAAATTCAGATTAGCAATGTAGTGAATTTATTTCTCAACAACACATTAAAATTATAATTAAACCAAACAAAAAATAAGAAACATTACACTCAAAAAAGAAAGTCGTGAAACAATGATAAAAGAAAATTATAATTTCTTATCCAAACATTTTTGAAATACCTAATTTACATTTTTTGTTCAACTAGTCCTTTTTCGAGATTTATTTTCACTCACTAATCAATTAATAACTCGTCAATCACCCTTTTTTGTTAATCTTTAGACTTTAGACTTGAGAGTTGTTCATTTATTCTCCCTTTTCTTTATTTATAATTCAATGTGTTTTTTAATTTGTTAATTGTTTCTAAGATTATAATTATTTGTAACAAATAAGATGGCGGAAAAAATTTATTAACAACAAAATATATTTAACGTAAATAAATCTAACTTTTAAGTTATTGTGAAAAATTAGTGACAGGTTTATTTTTTAAAAAATTAGTAAGATAAAATAATTAATAATTTTTTTAAAAAAATTACTAATAGAAAGAAGAGTTAAAACTTATATTAAAATTTTGTTCCTCCCAAAATCTTAGGTGAAGTTTTGCCGTTACGCAGTTCACTTAAGCAACTTTCATTAGCACATTCTCCATCAAAGAGTCTATATTATTAATAACATATTTAGGTTGGAGTTTGAAATTTTTCAAATCATAATTTTGACAAAAGTTTATCTCTTGTTACTTTTACCTAAACCATAATTTTAAGATTCTAAATTTCAATCCCAACATGCACTAAGGATGTTAAGTTTGAGAGATTAAAAGATAGTTCTATTTTAAATCTTTATCCTATGGTATTGGAAAAAACTCAAGTCCCACATTAGTTAGAGATAATGCTTAATAAGAGTTTATAAAACTTGGGCATCTATTACCTTAATTACAAGTTAGTTTTGTAGGGATGAGTTAGGCCCAAAATCTAATATAATATGAGAGCTATCATAAATCTATTGATGGACCACGCACCAAGCCTAATAATGCTAGGCGTGAGGGGTGTATTGGGAAAAATTTAAGTCTCACATTAGTTAAAGATAGTGTTTAATAAGAGTTTATAAAGTTTGGGTATCTCTCACCTTATAAGTCGATTTTGTGGGAATGAGTTATACCCAAAATCTAATATATGGTTTAATTATTTATTATTATATCATTTTTAAAATTTGAGTAAACTTATTTAATAATGTGATAACACATAATTGTATAATAATATAATTTTACACTTTTAATAAATCAAAAATAAACTCAAATTTTAGAAACATTAAAATTCATTTTCTTCAATTTTTAAAGAAATATTACTTATAAAGCTATTCGACAGTAAGAAAGCAACTCATTACTTTTAAAACTTTTTTTAAAAAAACTGCATGTAAAATTAAAAGGAAAAAAAACTTTAATTACACAAAAATACATATTTGTGAGATTGTGTGAGTGCATGTCAAATAAGTGTAATTATAATAAAAAAATATTATTCTAGTATTTAATTTTTTTATACTAATATTCAATGTAAATTGTTAAACATTCATTAGTTATTATTTATATTTAATAAAATTTTAAATATTTATTATAAAATAAATAATTAATAAATATTTAACAACTCATATCTATTAAAATATCATACTAACTCAAAAAAAAATTAAAAAATATAGAAGTCTACGAACACTGACTGCAGTAATAGCATGGAATTCAGATTTGGATTCTCTCTTTTTTAAAAGGACATGACGCTGTCATGTTATGGAGAGAAAAAAAGTTATAATTTTTTTATGCACAGTCCACCATTATTTATTTATGAAAGGATCTATTAATTTTGCACATAAATAATTTATATGTAGATGTATCCTCCAATACTATATTTTTTTTATCATGACAGTGTCATATTCATAAAGAAAAAATCTAAATCCAAGAAATTCTACCACCTTCGACACATTTGGTGGCTTCACCAACCCTGGTAATAGTTTGTCAAGTAATTAACTCCATGCAGTATTAGTAAAAGTCTGATGAAGCAACAATTTCAATTCATCCCGAAGCCCTGAGAATTTTGTTATGCAATCGCTGTCGTCTCCCTAACACCTATAAAAGCCTGTTATCTATTGGCCCAAATAATTCCTAACTATGACTTCTTGATCAGCCCTCTAAAGATTACCCCTTACAGTCCCATTAATTAGCTTATTAGACTAATGGTCCATTAAAGCCTAATATTCTGCCTTATTTGAAGTCATTGCATGCTCATGACAAAAAAAAGTCATAATTAACATGTTTAATTGTCAAATTTTTATAAGTATTTAACATATACTATTATTTTTGTGAAGCGAATTCCACCATATCGTACGTAAACGAGAATATAGTCGCCTAAAAGATAGTTAGGCCAAAGGCGAAAATCTTTTGAGATAATAGGTAATGGGGCAATCCTTTAGTAGATGGTTCAAGAATTATTCTAATAAAAGGTAGTTGTGGTAATATAGGAAAATCTAAAATGCCTCTAAAGCCAATAATGACTATGTAGGGACAATAGAATGCGTGCAAAGCCAAATGAAAAATTAAAACTTTTCAAGAGCGTGTTTTGGATCCATCTTCTAATTAAATACGAATTTCTTCAAAACAGTTTTTTTTTCCTATGCCAATAGATACTAATACACACCAAAAATGCTATATATCCCTAAACTATATAGACAATAATAGATAGTGTCTCGTGCAGAAGGGGAGACGCTTCAAGAATCAGGATAGAAAAAGGTCACATTCATGGAGGGTAATAATAAAGTCTTCAATAAACTTCCTAAGGCTTTGACCTTCAACCCAATGGTCTTTCTAAACCAAGATAGATTCACCATTATCAATGGTCCAACTAACACCTTCATTAAGAGTCCAATGGCTTTCCAAATATACGAGGTGTAGGAAGAAAAGAATTGGAGAAGTTCATTCTAGCAGAAGTTAGACCTCGTAAAGCCCCTTCATCTTTAGTAATATTCTTGCCTAATTTACAAATAAGTGCTATTCATGCTAATTATCTCTTCAATACCTATATCACCTTAGCTTTTATGCTTAGTCATTATATCCCATCTAACTAACTAAAGACATATATTTTATCTTTCTCGAGTACCACTTTAAAGTGTCTAGTGATTTATGGTTCTAAATCCTATCATAAGTATGGTCAAGTGATCCACATGGAGGTCACTATACTAGCTGGCCAGTCATTAAATTTCAGTTGACATTATCCATAATGAAATCATTATCTTTAATTTGGACCTATATATAAGTCGGTAAGGTAAGGAGGGGTTAACCTGTTACCTTCAAAGTCATTAAGACAAAAATTAAAAAATAACAATTAGATCTTCTTTCAACAATAATGAATGGGCGAAATTTTTTAACATTCTTGTAACGAATTAATCACTCTTAGAACTGAAACCTCTTATTAAAATTAAAGGACTAATTTGATTGGAAGGACCTTTTTTAAGTTTAGGGCATTTGATTTCTTAGCTGAAACCTCGTAAATTCTTTTAATTTTCAGAATTTTCTTTATATAATTTAATTATTTTAAACACGCAACTAGTATTATTCTAGTTGCTTTATTTAATTTTACCAATCTATATCAAATATAAAAATAAAAACTTCTTGACCAAAAAAATATATATATCAAGAAAGTTAATTGCACATATATTCTTATCGTTCTTGTTTGCCTAGTACAGGGAAGGTTTGGATGATGTAGTGAAGAGAAAGAAAAGGGTAAGCAAGCTATAAGCATTGATACACATTAGGAATTCTGATTCATTGATGAAATGTGCTACATGAGCTATATAAGCTACGCTTCATTGACCATCATACTTATCTTTATATGAGAAAACAATGGTGTAGCTAATGTTGGGTTTGTTCAAGTAGGAAAGCTTCTTATATCTGTTCACTTGTGCTTGGATTTGAATCTTGCTCCTTAGTAGCATGAGTTGGCGGTCATCATCATTTTCCAAAATGATCTCCTACCGTCAAGTAAAATTGGTGAGCCTATGGTTATCCGGTGAAAAAAATCAAATTTCAAGCATGCGACTGATATCCTAATCGAAAAGAGTAACTAGAATAACTCGTATGCTCTTTTAGTAATAATATTAAGTTGCATATTAATAGACAATTGCCCACTTTCACAAAACATATATTCTTTTAATCTGGCTACATGTTTTTGTATGTACCTTTAAATTTTTGTGATTAACAATTTACGTATTGGTTGATAAAAATTTCATAAAAATAAAAGTTTACTTCAAAATGTTGTCAGTTTTACACAGAGAAAATAGAGAAAGTGATATAAATTCACAAGTTGTAAATTTTTCAATCATGTTAGATTACACTCTTAAATTATACTATTCTGATATTATTTATCTGTGATTCATTGAATAAAAATTAAATTATACTTATATTTATTTTGAATCATCTAAATGGGTCAGACCCCATACACTTAAGCGACAATCAATCATATATATATATTTTAATTCTTACCTACTTTTGTATCAAAGAATTTCTTTTTTTAAAATCATTTGATTATCATATAACCAAATTTACGTTAAAACTATAACATATAAAATAAACATACAGTTGTAATAAAAATAAATATCATCATATTTATTTTCTACGTCCTTAATTTTTTTATATTTCATATTGACTCTATATATAAAATCCCCTCAATTATGCTATCTCTGATTTCTTTTAACTAATGTTAATCTAACAAACATGTATAATCTATTATTTAAAATTGATGATAACATCTACATAACTTTAATTTTCATAAATAAATCAGTTAAGTCATAATGTTGTTTTCTTATTTTACAAAAGAAAAAAAGGATAAGATCACTATGTGTCCTCATATTCAAATGTGTGAAATTAATATCTACTAGGGTGATGGCTTGACCCAGGCTATAAGGTACTTTCAATAATGATGTTTGGACCAGACCGGATCGACCATGAATCAATCCCTCGTTTGTTTATGGTTCATTGCCATAATTAGATTTATGGTCGGATTGGGTTAAGCAAGTCAAAATCGGACATAACTAGTAAATTGGCTAATTTAATGTGAATTGGTTATTTTTTTTTAAATCTCTTAATCATTTAACTATTCAACTGAGAGTGATATGATTGCTTGAGAGTTACGACTCTAAAACCTTATTATGCATTTTATTATTGGTAACATATATGATAAGTTATATATATATATATATATATATATTATAATTATGACATCATCCAATTTGATCGGACAGTGAAACCGATTGAATTTGAATTATAAGTTTTTCTGATTCACTATCCGGTCTGATTTTAACAATATTAACTTTTAGTAAGATTTGAATTTCTACACTACAAATAAAAACTTACCACATAAAACTCAATTTGTCAACCACCACGGTATTCAATGAGTAATTTCCTAAAATATTATAGCAAAAGCCACCTCAATAAGAACTCATAATTGCCCTTCTAACCCTGTTTGAAATTTATTAAAATGCCTCTATTCTATCAACTTCAATTGTAGGTGATATGAATATTAGGGGTGGATAGTGGGTTGGATAAACCTACGAACCTGCATGTTTTTACCCAACCCAACTTATAAATGACGAGTTAGTTTGGATCTGTAGGTTAGGTTAAGTTGGGTTTAAATTAACCAAACCTATGAGATATGAATCGAGTAACAGGTTGAGACTCTCGCAACCCGCACAAACTCAACTCAACTCAACTCACTTATGTTTTTTTTAATATGTATTATCACTTTTTATTAAGACTTATAAAATCTTATATAAGTTTATAATTTTTTTAGATAATTAATTTTGATATTTTTTAAATTAAAATTACACTACATTTAGTATGAGATAATGAGTTTTGGACTATTTTCGTAGTTCTTTGCAATCCACCACTATTTATGCATTGATTCGTGCTTAGAACAAATTAAGAACTCCTAATAAACACATTGATCTATGAGCTCAAATGAATGTAATTGAAAAGATTGAAGCAAGTAGTATATTATATAAAATTTACTTAATTCATTTTATCAATTACAAATAATTTAATCATTAATGCTTGTGAATGCTATATGATTTCTTTATGTGTTAGATGTATTTGCTGTTAGAGATGAAGTTGTGAATCGTAATAATTTATCCTTTTAAATGTTTGTTATTTAACTAGTTAAGATTCTAGTTCTTTTTAACTTATTATTTCATTATTGGTTTCAACTTATCTTTATTTTAATAATTGTGTTGATTGTTGTTAATGGTTATGGTGCTATTAATTGTAGGAAATCAAAAAGCAAAGGAAGTGTTAGTTATGGTATTATTGATTAATTGTGTTACATTTGTCTTTATTATTTGTTTGTGCTGATCGTAATTGTAATCTTAGAGTTATATGTACTTTCAAACTTATGTTTTATGTTATATTATTTTAAAATTTATGTTTTATATTATGTCATTTGAAAACTTATGTTATGTTATTAAATATGAATTTTGATTTTGATTTTGATTTTGATTTTAGCATATTAATTTTTTTTAAGCTTAAGTTTAACTTACAAATTAAATCCAACCCAACTCACATATAAACAGATGAGGCTAATGATTAAAAAAAAATCTTCTAACCCAACCCACAATTTTTATAAATGAATTGAATCCAAAATTCAACCCACATCTCTCTACCCATAAAAATATGATAACGAGAGAAAGATGGATGGTACAAACTGCAATATATATATATTTCATTCAGAGAGTTAGCACTTAAGCGCAGCTTTTTCATTAAGAAAAAAAATTAATTTTCATTTAACGTATTTCTTTTACATTTTTATATAATAATGTATTAATATATTATTAAAATAATTTCAAATGTTAAATAATTGTGATAATAATTAAATTTATTTAATTATTTATTAGTACATAATTAAATAATATTCAAAAATTTGTATACATTAATAATAAATTAAAATTAAATTTTTTTAAAATTACTTTTTCTAACTAATTAAATAATAGGATGGTTATTCTGCGACCAAAAAAATAAAGACACAGAATTGTCTGCACCCGAATAGTCAAATAAATTAATGCTTATTATAAATGGAAAGCAGAGTGCAATTTCCGAGATACTACCTGGATCCACATGGTTTGGTCCGATGCATAAAAACGACAAAACAAGGTTTACATCAGCAAAGAGCCCCTGTTTAAAACTGAAGAAACGGGTAGGGAAAAGAAAAAGGTAAAGCACAGGATTCAAGGATGGGAAAAGTAGTAGTTTCCAAAGACTAACAACATTTTCTATGCAACCAAAAGCAATCGGTATTAGTATGATTCCCGGAAAGAAAAAACAGAAGAATAGGGTTGACGCCGTCATTGTTTTCCATCAGCATATGAACGGAATTGTTCATTGTGTTTGTCTATGTGAAGAGTTCATGTCATTTTGTGGAGGATGATGAATAGTGAGAAGGAAATATTATTGATGGACGATAGAAGCAACCTACGACGGAAGTTATTTTTTTAAAAAAATAGCATCTCAAATCTCAAATAATTTGTCATCAGGATAAAAATTTATATTTTTTGGCAGATATAGTTGAATGATACAAGATTGCATTGCATACATGATTTATGGCAGGGTAAACCATGGACCACGGTTACAAAATACTCTTCATTTTTTTATTTATAATTCTAGTATATGTTTGAAGGCATCTATTCCGCTCTGCACGAGCAGATTTGTTCAACCTCCATTTCTTCTTATTGAAGAAAAGAATAAGAATCAAGCTTCAAGCAAAAAGAGTAATTTACAAATTTTCTATCTTCCCCGAATCCCCCCTCCCCCAATGCACTGAATAAAACAACTTACCTCCGAACTCAGAAGGATTAGACAATTGAAGTCAAGCAAAGAACAAAAGCAATCCACAATATCAAATACGTAAAGAATTAACAACTCAATTTTCCTAATAACTAGCTATATTTCATATTTATTTTATTCATATTACTAAAATCCATCCCTTACATAAAAAAACACAGAAGGGGACAGAGCTGTTACAGTTATATAAGATTTTGAATCCTCACTTTAATTAGAGAATTAAAGAGAAACGGAAGGAAGAAAAAAAGAAAATCAAAACTTTATGGGTTATCGTCGAAGACCGCAGCCAAACCAGTGACGATCTTAACCCCAGACTGTGAACTCTTGGGCTTCAGCTCCGGTGGCTTCCATTGGATCAACACCTTTGACTTCTCGTCTTCACCGGAACTTTCAGACAAAGTAAACACCGATTCATCTAACTCCTCACCAGCAGAGTTTCCCTCCTCGCGATTCAGTTGTTTAAAGTTGTCACCACTCTGGTTTTCCCTTTCCTCTTTGATTCCGCAGGAGCAAAGCATTGGCGGCGTAGCTCGCGTATATGGGGATAGCCATTTTGCTTTGACGTATTCGGCTTTTCTCCATGGCGGAATGTGCATGCCCTTCTTCTTCAGACTCTGCTTCGCTGCCTCCGATGCGACGGCTACAATGCTCAGCAAACGATCACACTTGCCAACGAATATGTAGGGAAGGGTTTGGAGGATCGTCTTGTATGTCTTGGTTGATCGAGCAATCTCGAATTCTGATCTGAAGTCAATGTCAATTAGCACCCGCTCGTTTCCGATGATCACGTCTATGTATTCATATTCCCCTGTAGAAAATCACATAAGCTTAAGTGATCAATAAACACATAAAAATGTATAAATTGATTAATTTCAAATGAAAGATAGAGCTTCACGCCTCTAGTTATTTTTCTCTAATTGAATAATACCCTTGTTTTATTTATTTATTTATTTTCTTCGTGTTTCTCAGCAACCAAACAGAGCTTTAATTTAAAACGAAAGAGAGAATTAGAGAGAGAAAGTACCAGCGGGATAGAAGGGGGATTTTTCCCAACCAGAGTTGCAGATGGATGCATCATATCCGAGAGCTAACAAACCGTCAGTAACAATCTTTCGGCAGAAATGGTCTTTGCGCTTGCAGATCTTATTCTTCTCAACGATCTTAGCAGTGTCCGCTAGCAAATTCCTTTCACAAACACTCGCACAGGCGACCAAACCCTGTCCAAATTATAAGAAAAGGTATTTCAAATTCAAAATCAAAATCAAAATCAAAATCATTACCCAGTGGCTAAAACCACCAAACATTCTCTCTCTTCTTTATTTTGAAAAGCTTTCGAAACTTATCAATCAATCTACGCTCAAATACACTATATAATATACCTTAAGGATTTCAGACGCTTCACCAGACGAAGAATAGGTGGACTCACCAGAACCACCAAACGCGTCTGTTTCGCTGTCAGAGCTATGGTCACAGTTCCGATTGAAGCAGTTGCAGCGGTTACGTCCACACCTGACGGAAGCGGAGTGTTTCTCGTGATTCTCTTCGATAAAATTCTGCACCATTTTCGCCAGACACACCGAGCTGGGTTCGAAATCAATGGAGCCATTGAAGCCGTCCTTGCCTAAATGCGGCTCCTCGCCACCGATCTTAACCGCCGCTGAATTTCTGAGAACGCCAGAGAACTGGCGTTCAAAGAGTCGCTTTAATCGCGACTTGACAACCGGCTTCACCAGCTCAAGCCTAGTCCCCTCTGCAGGTACGTGAGAATCAATTGGCTGAATCTTCATTGGAAAAGGCATGGTGAATTGATGATGGCTCAGAGTTTCTCTCAATTCTTCGTCACTTCCATTTCCGAAGCTGGAGCTTAATTTTAAATTGGGAGTAAGAAGACAGAACAGAACAACTTAAAGCTAATTAAATCTCTGAAATTCTGCAGAATCACTTTTCTCGATTCTCCGCCTTCGATTTCAAAATTCAAGGACGGAGAGCTTTGTAGTAGTTGACTGAGAAATATAAACAAGAAAAAAAAAGCACTTCTGGCAAAACTGGAGACGCTGAAGTGAAACTCGAGCAGGTTTCTTTTATTTTTCTCGGTTTATTATATAGTCATAATTTGACTCGGGTTTGCGAGACTAAGCATGGAATAACTTGAAAACTCTGCCAAGCAAAGTCGCTTTTGCTTAGGATTTCTACCAGATACGATTAGAGTTCCCAAACACGCGACGGCACGACAACGTCAAGTTGATCCCTAGGACATCTAGATCACCGGCGATTGCCGGAGCGTCCATATTCTCCGGCGCGTGGATCCATTTTTCTCACGAGTGTAGCGCCGGCGACGATGGGAGAATGAAACGAGAGGCTTCTTGTTGTTTGTTTGCGTGTAATGATGGGTTTTGTGCAACGGTGGGGCGAGGAGAGGATAAGGAGCGGATCAGAAAGCGTGGACTATTTAAAGGCAACGAGGAGAGAGAAGAAGGAAAATGAGATGACTGGGAGGAAACTGCCACGTATAAATCTTACGTGGCGAATTACGAAAACTGAATACCCAAAGTGCCCTCGTTGTTTGAGAACGATGAAGGTGGTTGGGCCCCGCCTTTGCGATCACGATGGTGGCATGGGATGGAAAAGTTGAAAAGCCCACCCATTTTGGGTTTTTGGTTGAGGCAGTGCAGTGATGTAGCACGTGACTTTTATATGGCGAGAGTGCCCCTGCTATGGTGCAATAGGAAAATTTCACTGAGGCCAACATCAAGTCCAGGAGGATAATTAGCTCAAGGGTAGTTTTGACATGTGAGGCGTTCCTCGTCCAAGGTAATCTGCATCTCTGGTGACACTGAAATTGCCTGCGTGGCTCTGAGTAACTGAACGTTGAAACGGTGCCAAGAGTTCGTGGATTGACTAAATTGCCCTCTCTGTCAACACAGTTTTCAGTTGGTTCAATGTCAATATCGTGTTTATGAAGCTTTGTGCAGTTGAATTGAAAATGCCTCGGCCCTTCTTGTGATAGTCGTCGCGTCATGAACATTGAACTTTGAAGTGTTGAACAGAGAGAGCGAAGCGGTCACCGGTCACCATGTAATTTTTTGCAAAAAGTAAGGGCTAAAGATGGAAGGAAACAAAAAAATATAAAGAAAATAATTTTAAAAAAATTATAATGAAATTTAAAATAGACTAGCTTATTTTTTTTATCTTATCGTATTTTTATCATACTAACTAATTGAATTTTTTTGTTTTCTACTTATAAAATACACTCACCATTGGAGTGCTTGGTTTGCAGTTTGCAGTTTGCAGTTTGCAGAGTGAGTTTGTAAAAGTCAGGGGGAAGAGAAAGTGGGACAGAGGTGGGGAAAATGGTACTTGAGATGGAGGACTATTTTGGAAAAGAAAGGAGCAAGGAGCAATGATGGCTTTTTTTAAAGAAAAGAAAAAAAGAGAAGGCGAAAACTGATAACGGTGCAGTTTGGCACTTTAGCAGGGAATATGGCGCTTCTCTGCGATTGAAACTTGAAAGGGACGTTATGTGGTATGAAATTGTGCGATAATGGCAGGTTTACATACGTGGTTGTCAGCCGTTGGATTGTTAGGCGAGTGGCAAGTAGTGCAACCGCAATTACGAAAATTGAGTATAAACTATTAAAGTATAAATAAAACATTTAAAAACCATTGTCCTTTTTTTATGAAACGATGACCTGTGTTCTTTTCCACAACAGAAGGGACGGGAAATTTATGGATCACCTCCTACGCCACTGGAGATATAGGGCCAGGGAAAAGAGGATAAAGATCCAAATAATAGAATTGTAAAGAAAATTAATTCTAAAATAGAAAATGGAGAAAATTTGGAAATTGATAGGAACAAAATGAAAGTTGACGACTGGACAAAATTAAATAATAATAATATATTTAATCGAAGAAATTTAAATATTGTAATAGAGGCTGTTCAAAAAGCTCCAATTTCGGTTTTTTTTTTTTGTTTCGAAAGAAAAAAACAATTTAGCCTTTATCTGATAAAGGAACGAAATTTATAGCACCAAATAAATGGTCCTCCTAGTTTACCCAATGTCAGATGGGCCATCATGACATGGGCCATCCAGCTTTTTGAATAGGAAAACCTTTTAAGAATTCTATAAGTTTTAGTAATAAAAAAAAAGAATTCTATAAGTTAAGTATTCTAAAAGTAATTTTTTAACCATTAAATTTAATTTAATTTTTTTATATAATATTTTAAATTTAATTTAACAATATTTATAATTATAAAATAGACATATGAAAAAATAAAAATAAAAATGTAAATAATTTCATATTTTAAAAAATAGTATAGAAATAGGAAAAATTAAAATCGCCTCAATTTTTTTTAAAAAAATATTATTTTAAAAAATTGAATCTTGTAAAAATTATTGTACAATTTCATGCAAATTTCAACACCAACTCATTAAAATATATATTCTAATTATTTTCAATTATTATGAAATTTATTGTATTAATTGTACAGTTAACACATTAATAGTTCTTTTAGCAAAAAAATTAAAAGAATATATTGTGACAAGATACATAGTCGATATAATAATGTCTAAAAATACCATTTAATTTTTAGTAAATATTACTGACTTTTTTAAAGAAAAAATTACATTGACATTTGAAAAGCTTGATTTATTGAACATTTTTTACCATCAATAGTGACATTCTATTCCAATTATTCACGAATAAATATGCACATGAAAAAAGTTACATCTGTTGTTTTTTTACTAATAACAAAAAAAATATGAAAAAGGATGATTATACAGTAGTTTAAAAAGTAAAAACTAGCAAACTAGTTTATAATTTAATTAATTAAAACCAGCCTAAATATTTAAGACTTAGATATAATGATGATGTTGGTAGAAAAAGAAGTTATCTAAAAAATTATTTATTTAATTACATTTAGAATTTCATATGTTTAATAATTTATTTTTAAAATGTTAACAAAATAAGATGTTTTCAAAACTTTTGAGATAAAATATGCAGATGAGTAACTATTAATATTTATCGTATTCTTTGGTGATAAAATTCTCTAAATCAATAATTAATTCGAAGTTCCAACATGAAGATGACTATACCTCTGATGTTAAAACTTAAAAGGAAGGTAAGGAGAAAAAAAAAATGGAAACAATTGTACGGATTTATACGTGCAGTTTATACAAATATAAATAATTTGTTTTTCAACAGCATAACTTTGTTTTTTGTTTTTTTAACATTTTGTCATAACAACAATATTACTTGAAATGATGTATAAGAAACATTTGTCAAAAACTGTTATGGTGTACGTGGGTATTGGACTGCTGGGTTTAGGGTGCTCATAACTCGCTTTGATTCAAAAATTTAGTATTAGTCTGAAGTGTTTGGGTCAAAATTAATTTTTTTTTTTAATTTGATGTATTTTTCAAGTCATCTGACTTAACTTAGTATTGAATAAATTATTATATTTTAATATTTTTATATATATTATTGTGACATTTTTTAAAATGTTAGATTTTGATCAAGTATTGTGGCTTTATATAATTTTAGTTATTATGTCATTTACTTATTATATAATTATCAATTAAATATTTATAAAACAACCACAATAACAATTTTGCCAAACCAATACCACTTTTGGTTTGCCACTAGTCACTACTATTGGCATCTCCCACGACATTTTTTTTTTTGGTCAAGGGTTTAGGTCTCATTTCTCCTACTTCATTTCACAACTAGAAAGAAATCATTTCCAAAATCTCCCATTTATTATTATTTGCCAACCCATTACTATGGATCTCTTCCTCTTGGAAAAGACCCTTATGAGCAACTGCTTCAAGTTCTCCTTTGGCTCATTTCATATCCCCATCTTCAACAATTGACACTAAGTCGACGATGACCTCAACCACCACAACATGAGGAGGACGATGATGTTGGGGGGCAAGGAAGAAGAGATGGAAAGTGAAGAGGAGGAGAAAAGTAAAAAGCAAAAGATAGAACCGTAGAAAAGAATAGTTGAAATTTTGGTTTATTTATAGAATTACTATTAATGAAAACAATTCTCACAAAATTGTTCTCCGCATGTTTTCTTACGTTTGTTTTCAAAACACCTTAAAACATACAAAACACCTTAAAACATCTAATAAATGTTCTCTATTTTCTGTTTTGAGAGTTACACTTTTTACAAAACAATTTTTAAAAACAATTATAAAAAACATTGAATCAAACATATATTTTTTGTTCTATTATTTTAGAAAACAACAAAATTATTTTTAAAACACTTCCAAACAGGACGTATATTATTAAACAAATTAATTTTTAAGTAATCATTATTATAATATTTTAATGTCATCATTTATTTTTTATGGGAATGAGCTCAATGTTAAATCAGTCAATTAGACAGAGCACGACTGCTGTGGGAGAATCGATAATCAATAGGGTCTCTCATACTAATATTATAGAAGGTTTTTTTTAATATTATTATTGGTAAAATATAACTTAACTAGTATGTTTTATTGCCTTTACTATGAAGCTATGATCATGTAGGGTTTCGACCACCATATCTCTATTACTCATATTTTTTTAAGTCTAATAGAACATCCTTATAACAAAAAATAATAATAAAAATAAATTTTTTTTTAGCAAAGATATATTTTTTGTCTCTTAACTTGACTTTAGGCTTTATTTTTGTTTCACAATTATAATTTGTTTTATTTTCATCTCAAATCTTTTCAAAACTTACAAGATTTGTAATAACTGTTAAGACTATTATAAATGTTAATAAAATTTGCTAACATTACAGCTTATGTGGACATAAGTAGTCAGCATTGTCAAATTAGATTTTTTTTAATAAGTGATTGATGATGAATTTGATGAGTTTTGAAAAAATTTAAGACAAAAATGAAACAATATAGTTATGAAATGAAAATAAAATATGTTAGCATTTTCTGAGTTTGAGCTTCTATTGATTGGTCATTTGTTTTATAAAATAAGTTGAATGGATAACCTGATATTTTTCTGGAAGCCCATATTATTATTAAGTGATCAATTATGGGTTTGGGAACCACTGTTTGTATATTTATTGAGCTTGAGTCTAATTGATAAATGTGTTGAGTGTAGGGTATCGTAGCTTAGGATAGGTGGAAACAAGACTACTACTTACTTAAGTAACTAAAAGATCATGATCCATTCTCTTATCCCTAACACATTCTGTGCATGCTATCCATCAAGACACATAGTGGCAAATAGGGAGCAAGGAGGGGAAGATTTTGTATCTGGAGTACACGTCACTATGAATTTCCCTTTTAAGAGGTATGTAAAACCTAAAATCACTTATAGCCTATGGTGTTCTGAATTTTAGAATAGACTTACCATGTATGTGATTTCTTCATATAAAAAATATATAAAAATCAACGGACAAAACGTAAAATTCTTCCTATAATGAATTTTATGTATAATTTTCTTTAGAACTTCTATATTTGTGTATTAAAAAAATTATGTTTTTCATATAAATTAATTACTAAAAATCAAATTAAATTACAAAAATATTTCCATAAAATTGTATTAACAAAAGACTTTATGGTGTTCTGAATTGTATTAAGAGGTATGTAAAACCTAAAATTACTCATAGCTTATGGTGTTCTAAATTCTAGTATAGATTTACTATGTATGTGATTTCTTCATATAAAAAATATATAAAAACTAATGGAAAAAGCGTAAAATTCTTCCTATAATGAATTTTATGTATAATTTTCTTTAGAACTTCTATATTTGTGTACTAAAAAAATTATACGTTTCATACAAATTAATCACAAAAAAATCACATTAAATTATAAAAATATTTCCATAGAATTGTATTAACAAAAGACTTTATCATAATTCTTTATAAATAACTAAAAGCATACGTATCAAATCATATAATGCTTAACCATTGGATTATAAAGAGGAAAGCCTTATTCTATTTCAAGTAGTGTTATCAGACTCGACTTGAATGTGTCGATCAAACTAGTGAATCAATCCTTTTATCACTTCAAGCAAATATTTAAAGGCATGTTTGATTTAGAGAAGGAACAATAGTTTTGCTATGTGAAAACGCTATTGGTAAATGTGAAGTGAGCGTTTGCCGTGGGTAATCTTTAAACCAAACAAGTTATAAATCGATTATGTTATCAACTCGATATGAATTGGGTTGAATCGCTTGATTATTATGTGATTTGGTTGACACAATCTAATTATTGACTTAGTTCTCTTACCAATTTTATACAATTTGGACACCTTGAGAATAAATGTATTGTAGAAATTAATTACTTATATTGTAAATTTTCATTAATTTAAAATTAAATTATATTTTTTTAGTGATTTTATAATATTTTATGTATTTTTTATATTAAATATTCATTTTATTTTATACAATTCGACAAACGACTCATCAATTAAACCAGTAATCTATTAACCTATTATTTATCTCGAGTCAATGATCAGTTGAATTATATAACTATGAATGCAAGTTAACTCAAATACCAATATCAAATTCAAATTGGTTATTATAAATTAGTTTAGACAGACATAATTCATTTTAATGCATAAATATATAAGTTTAAAAGGAAAATTATGCATAAATTTTTATAAGAAAATTTTCAAATTTTTTCCTGTAATTATATTAATTTATTTTTGTCTCAATTTTTTTTAAAAAAAATCAAAATTATCCCCAACTATTATTTTTAAAAAAATTATAAGTTAATAATATCAACTATACACTTGTACTCATATAAAATATCATGTCAGTAAATTCCTTTAAAATTTATAATAATATCATTTGTTAAGATGAATTTGATGAATTTTTGAAAATTTTAAAATAAAAAATAATAATTATAAAATAAAAGTAGAACTTAAAAATTATATTTTTACCTTATTCTTTTTTTATATGTGTGTCTGGTGTGGAGATGGGTTTCTAGAGGAGCGAGTGGAAGGGAATGCTCGGGAAGTCATAACAGCAGTACCTGTGTTTTGCTGCTTTATATGTCTTTTTCTTTTTTTTTTTTTGGGTAACAATATATGTCTTTTCATTCTATGGCGTTGAGAAGGATCTCTGTGATGCTCTTCAACACCTTGGACGAGCAATGTTGGTGCAGTAGTTTGAACATCCACCTTTTTAATGTATGTTTGGATTAATTTTTTTAAAATTTTAAAAAATTATAATTAAAATATTTAAAAGAAAAATATTTTTAAAATATTTAATTTCAAATATAAAATAATTAAAATCAAACATGCACTTAATACATAAGAAAAAGATATATTTACATAAATAATTTAAAGTACGTATAAAATTTAAAAAAATTATAATAGGATCAAAATATTATTTAGCAGTTTATATGAGAATATATAAGAAATTATGAGTGCAAATTTACGTAAGAATCCTTAATAGAATATGTATATTGCTTAAAGATTTAAGATGAATGAATTGAGATTTCACATGCAAAAAAAAATGAGGGGTAAAAATATAAATACTAAAATAATTTAAAGAAAAAATAGCAAGTTGTTTTTTGAGGGTTTTTTTTTTTTGCCATGAGTTTTTTTTATTGAGGTTTGAGACTTGGTTTATCCCCCGGTCGTCCTGAACCCTCATGCGTATTATTAAAGAAGAATAAAAGATCGCAATGTAATTTAATTAAAATAAAGTAAATTGATGTCAAATTTAAATCAAATTGACAAACAGCAAGTTTTTTTATGCAATACGATTTTGCTTTTGTGTGAGTATTATTATATAAAGGATAAGTTACATTTATCTAATTTTACAAGTTATAGTAAATTTTTATATTATAAAATTTATAATAATTATAATCAATCTCATAAATACTTTATTATTTTTTATATTTTGATATATGTATATATATTTATATATTTTTCCGTACGAACATGTGCTGATAAAAAATGCACATAAAAAATATATTTTAAAGTTGAAGAATATATTAATAATTTAATAGAATTTTATTAAAACATAAAAGGTTAACATAATTCATTCTTAATATTCAAATAATGTACCATATGAGGTAACTGTTTATTATGAATAGGATTTAATTTTAATTTATGATTAGTGTAAAATTTTTTTATACAATTATTTAATTATGACTGACACATCATTAAAATAATTAAATTTTTTAAGTAATTATTATAATAATTAAATATTTTTTATAAGTTATCTAATAATTAAATGATATTATAAATTTTTTTTACATTAATAATAAATTAAAATTAAACTCAAATAAATATTAAAATTAATACTTATTGATGATTAAATGTCCTATAAATAATCTAATAATTAAAATTAGTCCGGCACACGAAACTGAAACACTATTTTTCGGTTTTTATTTGATTTAAATCAGTTAATTTTTTATAACAAATTTACTCATCAATTGATCAAATTTGATTAAAAATGGTCACGGATCGGCCAAAGTTTCTATCGAATCACAGGAATTATCAAATATATTTTTCACATATGGAGGCAGCCACTTATTACGTGTCCTTTTGTCTAGAAATGACAATGGGTTTAGTCATCTTCCTACATACATAGATATTCAAAGGTTCTTTTTGAGTGGATATCAATTCACAAGCCCTGGTTTTCCAGTTCTGTCGGCTATTCAATACTTGGATGGATGATAAGTAGCACCAGTAGCGGATCTTAGAGCTAAATTTTTGGGATGATGAAATAATATATATTATTATATTTATTTAAAGACATAATATTAAATAAATTAAGTATTATTCTTAGAAATTTTAAAAATAATTATCTTCATGTTTAATTCTTAAACTTTTAACATCAAAATTAAGTTTTAAAAAAAGATAAAGATGTTGATATTGAATAATTCTTATCCTTATTATTAATTCCCATTTTAAAAAATTAATTAATTGTTTTATATTTGAAATTCACTATTATATTTTGAAAATAAACATATAATTTTTAATTAGATATATGAATTTTAATAAATATGTTAATAATAATATCATTTATAAATTTTTTATTAATATATTACTAGTATACTATTTTACTAATATAAAGAAGAACAATTGCATATTTCTATAAAATCTTAAGATAAAAGTTATAAATTACAAATTATATCAAATTATAAAAAATGATAAAAATTATATATTTAAACACACACATACATATATATATATATATATATATATATATATATATATATGAAATTTTTAAAAAGTTTGGGATGGCTATGCCACCATCCTCAATGAAGATCCGCCATTGAGTAGCTCTAAGAAAGTTGTGTATTGCTTGCTTGAAAGGAGGGAATGCCCATGAACCTCAACGTATGGTGTATACTATCTGGTGCATTCGCTTGGATCGTACCAAAAACAAAATCCTACAAATACAACCCTTTAGCTCAAGTAATTTTAAAGCGGACATGACTTTGTGAGTAGACATTACTTGGGCGGGGAAATATCAGTTCCTTGTGTAACATATTTTCAATGACAATGAGAGAAGTTAAATAAAGTTTCACCAACCGTAGATAGAGAAGGCACGTCTGATTCTTTCTTCCCTCCATATATATATATATATATATATATATATATATATATATATATATATATATATATATATATATATATATATATATATAGGAGGGATCAATTTATACCGGTGTAAGACTTGATCACTCTTACACCACTCAATAACTTTTTATTGAATAATTTTCTTATAAAATTCACCGCTAGATTGAAAGTTTCTATCATGTAGATCATTTGTGTCAAATTTTGAAAAAATTATATATATATATAGGAGGGATTAACTTATACCGGTGTAAGACTTTATCACTCTTACACCACTCGATAACTTTTTATTAAATAATTTTCTTACAAAATTCACCCTTAGATTTAAAGTTTCTATTATGTAGATCATTTGTGTCAAAATTTGAAAAAATTGAATATCAATAAAAATATAATCAAATAGTTTATATTTACGTTAATTTTGATGTATATCAATGAGTCGCAAAACAATTTCGGATTAATGTAAAATTTTATAAGTATGATTTACATGATAGAAACTTTCAATCTAACAGTGGATTTTGTAAGAAAATTATTCAATAAAAAATTATCGGTGGTGTAAGAGTGATCAAATCTTACACCAGTGTAAGTTGATCCCTCCCTATATATATATATATATATATATATATGCCTCTCCCCTTCCATCCCTTGGATAGATAGAGAGGGAGGGCAAAGCTTTTGGTTTTTTCATGTTGTCAAAGAGTTGAACAATGAAAATAGATGACGAGTGCCTGATCGAATTGATCGGGTCATGTAGGAACAAGGTTCAAGTCTATCAGTCTGTTAGGATGCCTCAATATATATATATATATATATATATATCCTTTTCAAAAGCCTCTTATATAAAGAAAAAAGAAGGATTTAATTTTAATTTAATATTAATATAATTTTTTTTATATTATCATTTAATTATGTATTAATATATTATTAAATGAGTTATATTTTTAAATAATTATTATGATAATTAAATTTTTTAATAACTTAATAATATATAATTTAATAATAATATAATTTTTTTACACTAATAATAAATTAAAATTAAACTCAAAAAAATATATGAAAATAAATCATCAAATAGTTGACTAGCTACCAGCAAATTATATCCTCCTTTGTTGAGATTTGCTAAGGTTACAACATCAATACCCCACATTTCTTTTTTAATTTAATTATATCAAATAAATACTCTTATATAATTTTTTTTCTAAATACATATATCTCAATATGGGTGAAAAATAAAAAATAAAAAATAAAAATAAAGATCAATATAATTTCTAAAATAACAGAAGACATGGGTATAAGTTATAAATAAAGCTCATTATTAAAGCCATTGCAATTAATGAATGATATACATAAACCTATTGATTTTTTAATAATTGATGAATTTCACTTTTAGTCCGTTAGTTAGTTTTGCTAAAATTCAATTTTGATTCTCTTAATTTCAATTACAATAATAATTTTATTTATAATTTTTAAATTAATTGTAATTAAATTTTCAGTTATTTTAGATTAATGTGGCACTCTTCTTATTTCTGTGACATTGTGTTACATTATTCCTACTTAAGCAATTACAAAAAATAATGTCATATTAGTATAAAGGCATTTGATGTTCGCAAAAGAAACCAAATCAATAATAATTAATAAATATTTAATTGTATTAACTTGAAAATTATAAAAGGATATGCACTTTGCACGATTTGTTATTACTTATTAGTGGCAAAGTAACTAAGAATGAAATAATGACAAAGCAACTAAGAGTGAAATTAGTGATAAGGGATTTGAATAATTATAAAAAATTGTAAGTTTAAATTTCTATACCCACATTATAAAAATAAAATTACTTATTAGTGGCCACTATATTTTCCTATAATTCAAGTTTAAAGAGGAAAGGACAGGGAATAAGCCTAATAAAAGATAGAATAACAAATTTTTAAAAAAAAGAAAGATAGATAGAATAACATCAATCAGTCACTGTTTCTTCCCCCCCCCCCCCCGCCCTTTTCTCCATAGCTCTAGAGCCTTGAGCTTTCCTCCTGAACCTATTCATGAATTGACAGTAACTTCGTTTGTACTAATTTTCTACGTGCTTTACCCGTGGCAATGGCAACAGAGGAATAATAGACGCGTTTGTGCCCCATCGACGGCAACAAAAGCAAGACTTTGGAGCCTATGTTCCGCTTTATCCAAGATAGAGTGATGAGTCATCACTTCAACTATCTTGTCTTGATAAAATTTTGATTTTGAAAGGATACTCCAGATCATGGGATGATGAGGATATAATACACGGGACAAAGAAAGAACAAAACAAAAAATAAGCAATTTATAGGAGCCTGTTTAATTTATTTTTATTTTAATTAGACATATTTTTATTTTAATTATAAAAATATTATATTTTTTATTTTTATAATTTAATAAAAAATTATTTTCAATTATTTTCATAATTTTTTTATAAATTTTTTTAAAAATTGATAATTTTATAATTATAATAAAAGTATATTCAACTAAAATTAAAAATTAAATATATTCTAAAAATAAAAAATATTTTGCTTCTGACTTAGTAAATAAGGGAGAACTTATAGAATACGAATAATTGTTTTAATTAAAATTATAATTGAAATTGAAAATATTTTTTATTTTAATATTTTTTTATACTAAATAAGTATAAAATAATTATTAAAATTTTTTATTTGCTCGTCCAAACACAGTCTTAAAAACTGCCATGGCCCATGCGTTATAGCTTTAGCATTCACCTTGTAAAAGTATGTTTGAATTAATTATGAGTATAATTAATTTTTTTAAAAATTAATTATAAGAAAATTAATTTATGTTTATATATGTTAATTTTTAATTTATTTTATGATAAATTTTTTTTATTTGAATTGTATAAAAAAATCGATTTTATGTATTAAATTAACAAAATATATATGAAATGATTAAAAAAATTATTTGGTTGATGGTAAATAAGTATTTCTTTCTTAAAGTTTTTGAAATAATCTGAAATCAAATAATTAAAAGTTTAAAATAATAACTTATTTTAAAAAAATTATTTTTAGTTATGAAAAATTAATCTTAACTTATAATTAATTTTATACACTTTAAATAAATAAAATAAATTTTAGATAAAATAACTTTTAATTAAAAAAAGTGATTATTTACAAAAAAAAAACCAAATCATCTCCTTTGTATTGTGACATTTTGACCAGATGCATTTCGTATTTGGGATTGGATTTTATAAAATTAATTTTGAATAAATTTTATTTTAGTTAGAAGTGAGTTTGAATTAAGTGATTTATATTTAGAAATTTTTATCTAAAAATTAATTTTGTTAAAATGAATATTGTTTGTATAATGTTAATAAAAATCACTTTTAAATGTGTAATTATAAAAAAAGATATGAGTTATTTTGAGTTAATTTGTTAAAAAGATTAATTATAAATAAATTAATGACAACAAAATTCTTATAAAAGTTAAGTTTGTTTGGAGTATTGTTAAATAAAATTACTTTGAGTATAACTATAATAATATTTTAAAAAATTATTTAATTATATTTATTTAAATATTATTAAAACAATAATATAATAACAAATTATAAAGGTGTTTATATTAATACACATGCAAATGAATTTTCTTTAATTACAAAAGCAATAAAATGTTGCTTTCATGTTTAAAGTATTAGAATCCAAACGTGATTATTATTTGAAAGTTGCAAAACATGTAGACATGACGCAAATTTTGTCTCCAAACTTCATTCTCCACACCCGCAATAGATTGGATTTATGCCAGACTAGAGGAGAGTGTTGCACACCAAAAATAAGTTGTGATAATAGGCCTTGATTCACTGAAATGGAAAGCGAAAGATAGTGTAAAAAGCATCAAATTTCTGGCTTCTGTAATGACTTTAGGAAAGAGTTCGGCAAGTTTACACTGGGACCCTTTATGAAATGTTTGTGGTGCTGTTAGTCAAGTGAAGCCTTCCGTCATTTTGCAACATATTCTACGACCGATTATAGCTCGTTCTTCATTTTGGCAGACAGCAAAATCTTTAGATATGGTCCTCATTCTACTCAAGCACAACTTTTGATTTTGAACACTCTCCGGAGCAAATAACTTTCTAAGCATCTGAACATTGTCAAAACTGTCCACTGCATAACATTAATTTGGTTATGAGTTTTCTCTAGTAAATCCCAAGTATGAATGTATAATATTCTTCATGTGGTTCTTTTATACAATCAAATTTATAATCCTCTCGTATGTTTAAAAGGTAAAACCCTCTTTATTTGATTTTAAATCCTTATTTACTCTTATTAAGAAAAGAATTTTACTATTTCAACCAATTCATACTTAATGAAAGTTATAATCTATCCGTTTGCTTTTCACCATCTATGCTTCATAATTAATCTATTACCCATACTAAAAACTAAAAAGGAACTTTTGCCCACATTTAATTAATCTCTTACCCAAGCTAGAGTTTGCATAAAACCTCAACAACCGAAGGCATCAGAGATTTAAAATTGAGGTTTAATATCAATATGGTTTGGTTCTTGGTTATTAGAGTTAGAGTTCGTTTAGATAGTTTTTTTTTAAAAAAATAAAAGCACTTTTTTATTTAGAAAATACTTCTATAAGTTTTTAAATATATTTAGAAATTTTTTTTAAATAAAAGTAAAAAAAAGCCTAATTAACACTTTTTTAAAAGTTAATGATCCTCAATTTAAAAAAAAAAGAGAAGAAAAAATAATTTTTAATATAATTCATTAACAAAAATATTATTTATTTGTATTAAAAGTTACATCTTCTCTCCTCTCTTTTTTTTCTCTTGCAAACCTTGTCTCCTTAATTCTAAATACTTTACATTTTTAGTAATTTTGTTATAAAATTTTTTTTAAATTTTTTTATCCAAACAAATTTACAAATACTTTAATTACTTAAAAGTATTTTACAAATATTACATTTAAATATAAAAAACTTCTTTAAAAAAAAGTTATACTAAAAAAAGTTCATAAAAAAGCTTTTTTTTTAAAAAAAACTTATCTGAACAAACTCTTAGATTGGTACGGTAAAACATTCAGAGATAGATTTTTCGAATAAAACTCATCTCTGAATTTTTCATCTCCATTTTTAAGGAGATATCAAACTTACCCTTATAGCGAATTGTCACAATATAGGGGAGGGAGGGAGTTTCTAATTCAGAAATACTTGACAATAGCAGAAACCATTTTCACAAATCACCATGAATTGTGGTGACTACGTAATGACATGGTGTTCAATATGCTAACATACTAATCTCTATATGGATATCCATAACCATAAACAACATAAAGATTCACAGTGGACTCTGACTTGCAATATGGCATATGTGTAATTTCCTTGTATAACTTACAGTAACAGCACATAGAAAGGGTGTCTAATTTGGGAAAAGTAAGCTTGAGTTGTGAAATGAAAAGCTCTAGATGGCTAAAAATTGATAATGCATGGGAAGGTTTGGACTTTGACCCTATCGATAGCCATCCCTCTTGTCTTGTTCCTCAGCTTCCTTGTTGGCAGCTTGAACTGACTTGAACCACAGGAAGGCCTGTATTGAACATTAACTCATTAGCGCAAGGGAGTTTAAGAGGGTTATCAGTTGGGGTATATATGTCTTGGTAACTATATATGTCTTGTAACCCTCAACAAGTTACTATTAGTTGGAAAATGCACTGGGTTTACATTTACCCTCGTCTCTCGCAGTGATCTTACTATTACATAATTATTATTATGAATATCAGTGACACACAAATAAACTGAATTGTCACTTGTCAGTAATAAAGAAGCACATATTGATTGCATTAAGTTTACTTTGGATTTCTCAATTAGGAACATGTCTAGATTCTGATATTCAGCCCTAATAATTAACAGATGGATAATGATTAAAAGATGAATGGTTATGGAAGTACTTACAGAAGAGGGAATGCCAGTGAAGGCAAAAAAACCAAGCAAGGGAGCATAAAATACGCTGTCTGAGCTCAAAACTCCGAACACTGGCCTTTGGTTCACATACTCAAAAACGGAACCTATCTGTCGTAGCCAATTTATTTACACCAAAAATATAAAAGATGATAAGTGGAATAAGTAGCAGGAAACAATTCAGAGCGAAAGAAAAAGAAAAGCAATACTAATAATAATAATATAGATGTAGCAAGAGAAGAGGTTGATTACAGCGGCAATTGCGGTGATAGCAGAGGCAAGTAAGTAAACATAGAAGGGGATCTCAAATCCTTGTTTGGAAGAAACACTGTTAGTGTTGGCTTCATCCCGAGCCCATGGTGGAGGTTCATCTGAGTCTGGCTTAGCCCACGAAGGGATTTTTTCATCGGACTTGCTTGACTGATCTGCAGAGCCTTGTGTCACCGCCACCACCACAATCCTCTTCCCAAATGCATGACGATGGCTAGTTGGAAAACAAAACATCCTCACCCTGTGGGGAACGCCGAGAAACGTTCTGGGTTGTGATGCACGTTCATTTTGTATTGCACATATCGATGATGACAAGAAGGTCGCACTGCCAGCCATGGTTTCTAACATACAATTTTCTACGACATTAATTAATTAATTCTTAAAATTAATTTCGGAGGAACCACCTCGCTCACTCCGACGCCTGGAACAGCATTGCAGGTGCTAATACCCGAAACTCTTCGCTTCACTTCAGCCAATCAAACCTTATCTTAAATTTGGGCCCATTTCGGTTGATGGGCCTCCAGTTAGTAGATTGGGCCCATGGCGGAGTTTGGGTTAGAGGAGACATTGGGAAAAGTCAAAACTCAAAAGTGTAGTGTGAAAATATTTGAAATGCAATTTCCCACGCAAGATTGAGCTGAGCGCCCATTGTTTGAGAAATGATAATTCAAAACGCTTTGTGCATTTAATGATATATCATATATATCATCATATATGATGTACATCCACCATCCCACATTCCCAATCCCAACCCAATCCTAATCGCTTCTTCTGCCTCTTTCACTTTCTCAGGTAACTGTCCCTCCCTCTCTCTCTCCCTCTGTGTGTCGGTGCGTTTGTTCTTTGTACGAAACATGTTTTGGGGTGTTGGATGTCCCAGATTTGATTTTTATTTGTTGTCATTTCATGTTCATATTATCGTATGTGTAGGTAAGCAATGGCGGGAAAAGGAGGGAAGGGGCTTGTGGCTGCAAAAACGACCACCGCGAACAAGGACAAAGATAAGGACAAGGATAAGAAAAGGCCCGTTTCCCGGTCATCTCGTGCCGGAATCCAGGTATTCCTCTCTTTCTTCATTTTGGGGTTGAGTTGTTGGCGTCAGTTACAAAGTTATTCGCTTTAATTGCCGTCGTTGGCTGATGCTATTCAAATGAGTATGTTATATGTGGACCTCATGACATGAGTGATGTGTGGTGGCAGATCTAACTCCTTGTTCTGTTTTACAATTGTGTTTGTGAGATGTTCAATGCAATTTGTGTTGCTATCCATTCTCTCAAAGCTTGTGGTGTTGCCTCCACTTTGCTTGTTCATTCTTCATTTGGGGTTGGGGAAGATGGGAAGCGGTGCTATGGGAGAAAGATTGTTTGGTGATGCAAAAGCGCAATTTAACTAGAAATAAAGCAACAATCTTTTTTTGTTTTGCGGAGCGGAAGTTAGTTCTGGTTTGATTAATTGTTTCCAGTGTGAAAAGTTTTCTCGGATTATACATTTCATGAGATTTAAATTTTTCTTTTTGGATTTTCTATAGTTTATACTTTATAGTTGACTAGTAATTACCCGGAATTGTTATGAGATGAATTGGCTTTTATATTCTTGGAAAACTTTTGTTGCAGATATTTTCCTCCTTGTTTTTTGGTTTTCCCTTTTGATTCTGCTAATTTTTATTTTTTATTTTTTGATATTTGCATGGGTGGTTCTAGTTTCCTGTGGGTCGTATCCACAGACAGCTCAAACATAGAATCCAAGCGAATGGACGTGTTGGGGCCACAGCTGCTGTTTACTTGGCCTCCATTCTTGAATATCTTACTGCCGAGGTTCTCGAGCTGGCTGGAAATGCAAGCAAAGATCTCAAGGTGAAGAGGATCACACCCAGGCATTTGCAGCTGGCTATCAGGGGAGATGAGGAACTGGACACCCTCATTAAAGGGACCATTGCAGGTGGTGGCGTCATCCCTCATATTCACAAGTCCTTGATCAACAAAACCTCCAAAGAATGAGCTGTTTGCTTCTCATTTTATATGGCTGTTTATTGAACTAGACTGTGTTTATTATGACTTGATCACATTTGGGTAGTGTAGGGTTTCTTAACTGTTTAGAACTGAGATTTTAGTATGTAAATGGTCATATTCTTATGTGATCTTTTAACTTGTCTGTCCTAGAGTTGTGATGCTGTTGGATCCTTAACAGTGCTTTCTTTTAGCTACAATATGTGTTTTAGTTGGTTTTATTAGCCAGTTACGTCACTGATATTTGGTAGTTTTATTTTAATCTTTGCAATGGGTTACCGTTTATTATTGTCCAGTAAATTCTCTGAAAGTAAGCTTGACCCGCCATTTGAACTAATGCCATGTTTGGATTAACAGAGAAGGGTTGTTAATGATGAATAGGAGTGAAAAGTGACCAAACTGCAAACTCATTTTTTGGGAGTATAAAACAAAAACAGTGGAATGGGGAAAGGATGAGAACTCGAATCTGAGGGAAGTGGAATGGAACACCTCGCTGCTCTTTATTTTTTCATTAAATTTTCTAATAATAGGGTAGTTCTTTATAATTATCCAATTCTAACACATTTTATATTTGTAAATTGTAATTACTATTATAAATTAAGCCGCCTTTTCTTCTTCAAAACTTTTTAATCATATTATGAATTATGACGCGTATCCTTAGATTTTCTTTTCCGGTTACAAAGTTTATTTTCTGGTTAATGGTGCAAATATGTTTTTTTTTCTCAACTATCCTAATTAACTATTTGGGTAGTGTTTCGTGATATTCTCGTAAGCCAAGTTATTTGAGTTCTTTATATAATTAATTTATGGACGACAATTTCGAACACAAGTGTTTTTATTATTTCTTTATTGATATTCAAATTTGCATCTTACTTTATAAGGATTTGAGCAAAACGGAGAATCATTTTAAAATGTTACTTATACAACTGTGGATTCACAATTTTGCACTATAGAGTTGCCTTCGGAACACTGCAACGTGGAACCACACCTCACTCGTGTAATCAATAATCATGCACTGAGTAATGTAATTAAAAAATACTTATGCTGATATCTACCCAAAAAGAAAAAAATAAAAGTACTTCTATAATATGTTGATAATTGCATCGTTTGTACATGCGTAGGAATAGTAAGACGAAGTCATCCGCAACAACAATTATTCTTTCATGATTTTTGTTTCAGGATATATATTAATTTTGTTAAGAAAGAACTAAATAATTTATTTTGATGAATAATAATATATTCTTAATTTTATTAATTTGATTAATTTTTATTCTTGACACTGAACTAAGTATTCCTATGAAAACAACTGGTACTGAAATGATTCTTCGTCTTCATTTATTTTTAAATAGATTGTGAATATCAATAACAAGTTTTAACTTCTTAGCGACGCAGTCTGGTATATTTTTAAAAATTGAGGTGAAAATTCTATAAATGAGATTTAAATAAAATATTGTATAAAAATATATCACTAAACTTTTCATAATTATTTTTTTTTGGTATGACTTTTCATAATTAATTTTAAAGTGATACCAAACTTGTTCTTAAATTATTCGCACCTAAAAAATGGATAAAGTAACATTCCAAGAGCCACTCAAATCTCAATCATAACCCAGAAGTGCTTCATTATCTGTTTACGATGTCTCTTATCGTGCTTTCTTTTACGCTAAGAATGTTAGCTGCTATAACGCTAGCACATTAGCCAATGATGAGTATTTTCTTAGGAAAAATGACTTTTTAGGTTGGTTCGTTAAAAAGATATTCTCATTTGGTTCTTAAATAAAATTAATCAAGTATTCAACTAATTTAATTAATAATTTACATACAGTTAACTAATAATTTATCTACATTTTGATATTTGATATGTGGTTAATTGTATGTAAATTATTAGTTAAATTAGTTGAATAATTAGTTAATTTTATCCAAAAACCAAATAAAAATACTTTTTCCCAAGCCAACCTTAAGAGTCATTTTCCCTATTTTCCTTTTTAACTCATGTCTTTTTTGTACATTATGGCATGGAAGTTTCAATTAACACCTCCTGGCTCCTGCCTACTATCAGAATTCATTAACCAATACATACACCATAATATCTTATGCTATAATGTGGTGTTCCATAGCACTAAGGAGGAGAGTAATACAAGTATAATTGAAAGTGCAGAAGTTAAAAAAATGTTATTAAAGATTCTGTCATTCTCAAAAGTTACCAATTCATCTTGATTTTATTAATTTAATTTTTTTAATGAATGAAATTAAGTTGTGATTAAGTTTAAATGATAGGTTCTGTAATCTTATAATTTTCCTTTTAAAAAAAATAAAGCCAAAATTTGAAAAAAAAATCATTTTAATTTCATATATAGTTTACACCATCAAGCTTTGAATTACTTGTAATTTTCTATGGTGAGCCAATTAGTTGTAATTTACCTCATCGTTTATATGAAATTTGACTTTTTCAAGAAAGTCATATCATGGAGAAATAGAGATATTGATTGTACAGAAGTCTTAGGTTGAATAAATACAAAACCTTTATACATTTTACATGATCTCCATTTGTTTCATTTAAAACAAAAGGGAACTAAACAAGTGACTTGAGAAGTAGAAAACTAGAACATATTATACATTGGAGTATCTTATGAGAACCGCAAGCCAACACACACAAGAAAGCATCTAATAGCCAAACCAACCCCCAAGACCAGAATCTGGAGCATGACCTTTCTGTGAATATGCTATTCATGCACTCCTTGTTCATATATAAGCCCCTCTCACCCCTTCACCTATTGACCTTCTAAAACAACAATCATTCCCTGTTTCTCTTTCACATGAAACTCATAATACTCACAAATGGAAGCAAAAATCTTTGCACAGAGCAGGAGCCCAACACTAACTTCAGCTCAGTGGAAGCTCAAACGTAAACCAGAACATCCTTCTGTGGTTGGACTGCTCTCAAGGCCTGCAGATGACATTGCAAGAGAAACAAGAAAAACTAATGTCTACAAAGATAACTGGTTTGATCGCTTAGCCATAAACCATCTATCAAAAAGCGTTCAAGCAGCCACAGGTTCATTCCCTTTTGTTCCTTTTTTGTAATTCATCTCCAGGAGAAGATCTGTATTTTCTTTTCATATATCTTTATTTTGAATCCTATGCAGGACTCAGTAACAGTAAGAGTGGGTATGAGAGCCTGGTAGAGGCAGCTACTGTGGCTTCACAGAAATTTAATCCTATTCAGCAGCGAGAGGTTGTCATTCAAGCCCTTGACAGAGCCTTCCCAAGTCCAATACTTTCATTGGTTAGTTCATTAGTATTTTGATTTGATCTTCTTCTTGTGCTTTCTCTCATGTCTCATGTTTTCCTTCTTCCATTTTAACAATTCAGTAATTTAAGGACTTTCATGTTCACTTACTCCATTTCCACTCTATTAGAATTTAAACAACTTAACAAGCTATTTTAATTCGGAGTTATTGTTTAGTCTTACGATGAATGAAAAGGAAATTCTGAAAGTTATTGTTTCTCGGTAAGAATTGCTTTCTTTTGCTGTTTATTAAATCCCATTTATTTTCTGCCAAATTTTTTTTATGCCTTGTTTAACTTTTGTTTTTTGCTTTCCTTTTTCTTTATTTTTAATGCTTGAGCATTGTAATTTTCAGCAATGACTATGTTGTTATGTATGACCAATGGCAGATAAGGACACTGCTACCACCATCTAAATTCGCAAGGGAATATTTTGCCGCCTTCACCACTTTGTTCTTTGCTTGGTTAGTAGGGCCCTCCGAGGTAAACAACTGAGACTGTAGTGTGTAGTTGTATAGTTTGTGCTGTTAGACTTGCTAAATTACTAGGATGTCATTTTGCGTTACAAACTGAAAAAATCAACATCCGTAGATCCCCAAGAGGGAGCTCATAGTAAAACGGATAAACTATGCCTTCCACTAGTGATATGACTGAAATTTACGGTATGCTCGTTGGTGATGAGTCTGGTGACTAAATGGAGTCCACTTCAGTCTCATATGTTGACAGAAACATATCATTATTGAAAATGATTACAATATTGGCAATGGTTACTGTAATTGGCTAGTCAGAAAATATAGCGAGCAAAACTTCATCAGGGTCCTGTCCCTATAGAACATGAGAAACACAATTTATAAAAATGCAAGAAGATTTCTAACCCGGTATAACAGAAAAGTGATTAAAAGATAATTGCATGGTAGCATATTACTTGTAAATTTGCATGGTAGCATATTACTTGTCAATAGGATTAGGATGTATGATTTGGGAAGAAAATCAATTTTCCAGAGCTGAAAAGGCTTGGAACTTATCCCCTTTCGCAATATAATCATTCACACATCGTGCCCCACTCCAGTTTCATTAGCACGCATTCAAATGGATATTAACTATTAAGTAGTGTACAGTTCTAGTATATTTCATCAAGCTTGACAACACAACATCCTAGGGGCCCAAGGGGGTACAGAACAGACCAACTTATCACGGTATAAGAATCAGTAAGCTGTTTAACCTTCTATGGAAAAAATTTTAACATAAGGAAGCATCAATGTAACATAAAATTCTCTTGCCATTGCTTAATATCGTAGACATCATGTAATATGGAGGAGTCAATAATGCAATCACTTCCAAACTATTGAATACATGCAAACAAATAAATAACCTAATTGACCAATGTATTCAGGCATCCTTTTACTTTCCACCCTATAGTATTGTTAATGAATCTAAAAGGATTAACCTCATTAATTTCACCATGAAAAGGTGAGAGAATCGGAGGTCAACAGGAGAAGAGAAAAAAGTGTAGTCTACATAAGAAAATGCAGGTAAGTTTAGTTTTCCTTTCCATTTTTCCTTTACATCTTTTAACAGAAAATGGTCCTCAATTCACCAACCTATTCCCATCATGATTATCATGATCACCATCAAGTTTATTGTCAATACCAAAATCATGATTATTATATCCATCATTCTCATCATTTCACCCAAGCAACCTAACAATCTCTCCCCCCACCCCCTTGTTAAATTTGTTTAAATAACAATATGTGCAGGTTTTTAGAGGAGACAAATTGTGTAGGGATGTGCATTAATCTCTGCAAAATGCCATCTCAATCGTTTATAAAGGACTCTCTGGGTATGCCAGTCAGCATGGTCCCTAGTAAGTATCCTCAGCAACTACTCGCATGAGCATTGATGCATGTTCAACCACAGTTCTACTTTTTAGGCACCAATTTATTTCAACTAGTTTGCTGCTTCAGAACTTCTATTTCATATTGTTATGGAAACCCACTTTGAGAGGATTTATTTACTTTTTTATGCCACGAACTTCTTGGATTTAAGCAGGGATGCAAAAAAGGGGGGGGGGGGGGAATACTCTTTTATGTTTTTTATATTGGCAAAATGTCACCTATGTGACCCCAAAATTACACCTAAATGGATAAGGTCGATGGTGCTACAAAAATTTATCTAAGATTATCTTTTTTTAGTAAGCCCACCTAAAAATATGAACAAAAGAAACAATTTTCATACTTGAAAGAGTATCATGGCCTCTACAAACCTCCACTAGATTGTGGAGGTCATCCTCATCATTTCGATGGAGGACCCCATGCATATACCACTCAGGGTGCAAAATTTCCAAATAGACCTGTCCAAACTCAGTTGAGGCTTGAGAAAACTAGAATACAGATAATAGAAATTTACATTGCGTGCTTTTGATAAAGAAATTACACCTAAATAATAACCACAAGTTAAACTTCATAAATATTGTAATTTTCCATGAATGACATCTTGATTCTCATGAACCCACCATAAAATATGAGTTCGGTTCACCAAAACCATTGAAATTGCATCATAATGACAGTGTCGACATTATATAATAGTCATTTCTGTATATGCTAATTACTTGCTGAAATGTACATGACATCATAATGGACAACAATAAATAAGGGATTAAATAAATCTCACTAATACAATAAAACTTAAATGGATATATCCAATCTGATTTTTTTTTTATTATTTATATTTCGATTTGCAGATTTTGAAGACTTGAGTTGTGAGATGATATTTGGGCAGGATCCTCCAGCATCAACTGATGATCCAGCACTGAAGCAACCATGCTATAAACTATGTAATAACTTCTTTACAAGATTGCTCACATTCATTTACATGCCAATTTTATATTTTCAATTTTGGAAAGCTAGCAAACTGTGTAAAATGAAGGGAAAATGCCTCCAGATTATTTCACCTGCTCAGAGACATGCTTTTGGCAGACCAACACCATATTTTATTTTGGTCTGCCAAAGTGACACAGTGATTTAAGAAACTTAAAAAATGGTATAAGTAAAATATTACGACTTATTCTAGAAAGTGTAATGTAACATTGTATGTTCATATATCATGCAGGCAAGGCAAATAAAAAGCATGGAACGGACTGCCTCAGCTAATGCAGAGGGTATGGAAGGAGTAATTTTAGAAAAAAAACCATCATTCTATATTAACCAGTAATATTCACATGAATCTACTTTGTTTCTTCTTTGGGGATATTAACTTGTTTATCTGCAATTCCTGTAGAGAACTAAGACTATTGGTATCCACTCGCCAAATTTTGATTTGAATCAATATGAATTATTAGTGGCAACTACCTAATAAATAACACTCCCTCCCTTCCTCAAAAAGAAGCATTGGATTATGGCTTCAAAACTCAGACAAATTGACAAACTGCTAAAGTTCAATTCGTTTTCAGGCTGGGAACCTTTCCCTCTCAGTCTGGGGTTCAGTAATTTATTCATACTGGAGGACAATGAAACGTAGAAATCTCTTTACTATGTGATGAGGATTGAATTGGGAATGACATAATCAGTGTCCTTTATTTCTGATTGCAAAACCAAAGAGTTTCCTTTTTTGTGGAGAAGTGGTTTGACCAAGATTTGTTGTAGGCTTTCAGATCAGCAAGGATGGAACAAGACTGAAGAGTAGTGTCTCCCACCTTGTGTATGCTGCCAAAGCTGAGACTCATCAGCCATCATTTCTCTCTCATTAAGAAAACAAAAGTGCTCTAACGCACTTTGAACCAATAGAAGTTCATTTGCAAGTGGATTTTCATCATTTTAGTAGTTTGAGGGTTCTCTCGTTTAGGCCTTCAAATATTTAAAACCAGAGTAAGTGGCCAAAGGAATATTTGTATGATAGGAAACGAGTCTTTCCAATGTTTTCTGCCCTTTCCCTATCAAGTTATATTATAGCAAAGGTTGATGGTTTTCAAATAGAAAACTCTACTAGCTAAGCAAAAGTCACTTTTTCCCCCTGCAACGTCTTCGTTAACACTTGGAGTTTTCGACTGAGAAACCCCATCTCTCCACTTCCACGCTCAAGAAACGAGTGGAACGATGATCATAGGGCACGTCAAAATAGGATGTAAAAAATAACGGGACAAAGACAGTTTAGTTGTAAGAAAGTGCTCCACTTTAGTTTATATATTGAAATAATTTAATTAATAATTTATTTATAATTAATCAAATATTAGTATTAAAATAAAAATAAATTATTATTTAATTAAAAATAAACTATTAATTAAATTTATTTAATATTTAATTAATTCAATATATGAATCAAATAAAAATACTTTTCTACTACACCGAACTAACTTTTCTTTCTCCCAAATATAATTGACTAGTAACACGATGGTGATTTCCAGATTGCTGTTCAGGATTGGATTGCATAGAGTGTAATACACCTTGCTTGAATACTAGTAACACTAATGTCTTGCATCAGAGTGATGTAATTGGCATCTATAATCTATTGACCCGTCCGATATGCAAAATTAGACATGTGGGTGGAGGTTAGAGTGGGGGTACCTGTTTACACAGCAAGGCAGAAGAGCATCTAATAATACAATACAATACTAGTATATTGGCTGCAATTTGTTGTTAGAATGAAATTTAGCAATCATTGAGTAATACATATAGTCAATAAAAGCGAAAGATACATCAGGAAAAGAAAAGAAAAAAAAAAGAGTTTTTGTGTTTCTCGATTATAATGGATTAATAATATTTAAAAATAAATAAAAAATAGTTGAAAATGGTAATTAAAATAGAACACGTGATAATCTGATGAATGGTATGTATTGTGTTTTAGTATGAAGCTTAAAAATGAAATTTTTGGAGAGAAATTATCTCATAAGAATTTGATCCGTGGAATTATATTCCCAGTTGAAGAGTGTGGTGGAAGAAAATGCTCCAAGTGTAAGAACTGGTAAGAAACTTGTCTCCTGTATTCCCATCATCGCTGATTTGCTAAGGAGGAGTAAACGAGTAAATGATTACTTTCCTGTTGCATGATGGAAACAAGTTAATCAAATTCATTTCTGTATCTCAGCAAATTTCCGAGTTACCAATTTATATATATATATATATATATATACTAGTATATGCCTCCGTGAAATTCACGGATATTTTTTATTTCTTTTATTTGTAGTGTTTTACTGTTTTTTAATTATATGTATTTTATTTAATTATTCTTTTACATTTTTGACAATATAATTTTAACTTTATATTTTATGATTTTTTTTATTTTATATCCTATATTTATTTAAAATATTATCTTCTTTAAATTAATAATAAAGATAAAAGAAAATTACTCGAGTATATATAAAATCTTTTAATATTCTTGAAGTAAAAACAATATCTACAGCATTAACTTATTATTAAAACATTAACATGGACTATCAATTGATGCTATAGTTTCATAACTTTTTTTAAAGCATTTATTTTTTTAATTCTTTAACATCTGTAACCGTTCAAATTATTAAATTATATTACAAATTATCAACAAATTTTTTGATAGTATTAATATAAAGAAAATTTTTCTCGATATATGCAACAAAATAGTTCATTTTACTTTCAAACAATTGGTTAAAGTGATAAATAACTTAAAACTTAAAAAGAGGACAAAGATTTGAATTCTAAAAACACCATTGTAAGGAGGGTTAAAAATTACAACATTTTATGGCCCAAAAAAATTAGTTTTGCGTGTGTGGAAATATCAATTATTGTTTTATCAAAAAAGATTAAATAATTTTTTTAAAAAAATACAATGGTTAATTCATTAAAAAATAACCCAAAAGAGGGAAAGAAAGCATACAAAGTGCTAGAGGCAATGGAGAAACCACGAGTGGAGGAAAACATGTGAAATGACAAAAGTGATCAAATATGAAGAGTAATTTTTAAGTAGATACAATTTATCATAAACACTTTATTTAATAGTTGATATGTGTAAGATTATTTTTTAAAAATAAATTATTTATAACATAACTTACAAAACTTTACACATATTTAATATTGAATAAAATATTTATAGTAAACCTAAACTATATAAAAATTTATCCAAATGAGAATTACTTTTGTTCCTTTTCAATTTTCTCTCTTTTATGTGTCATTAAGTTATTGGTATCAAAATTTGTAGTCGCTACAGATAAAAATCATGATACCGTAAACAACAACTACATAACTAAAGGACAAAAAAAAGAATGAAACAGTACACGTGAAGGCCACAGGAAAGAATAAGTGGCGGGATGAAAAAACATTGAGTGGGGAAGATTTTTCTTAAATTGAAATTAGAGACTGTCACGTGGCATTAGAGACAGTTTTTTTTATTAATAGATAATAGATTTTTAAAAGAATACTTACTTTAGAAACCAAATACAACTATTAACCTTTCTCAAACGATTTTCTCCTTTTTTACCATTAATTTCCTTTAGTTCCAAGGATAGTATGCGTGCAAACATCTAAGGCGCATGTCTTCAAGATTTTTCATTTGTTCAAGGCAAATTAGATTCAAGGCCATAGCTGATTCTGTGGATGATTGCATGTCCTTTCTCAACTTTTTTTTGGCCCATTATTGTCCTTGGCAAGCCAGGAGCCCAGTAACCAGAGACTTTATGGTCCCAATAATAATTGGAAAAACTAGTATTCAAACATGTAACTGTACTTTATATACATCCTCCACCTCTAACCCAATACTTAGATTTCACTTACTCTATGACCCCAAGAAAATCCCTCTATTTTTCACCAGGTCTTTGTCTCTTCAATTATTGTCCCATATTTTTGTGCAAGGTTCTTTCTTACAGTTTTGGCCAACCATGAAATTCCTATCAAATAAATAAATTCCATTTCCACAAATTCCTACATAAATTCATCACGTTACCTTGACCATCGATGTGTACAACTACAAACTACAGAGTAAAGCAACAAATTCCCCAAGCTTCGCTCAATAATGAGCACAAATTGAAAGTTCATTTATCATTTGGCAAATGATCCCAAAGAAGGAGACAAAGCCTGTGCAGACAACAGTAGCCAGTAGCTATTACAACCAATGAAGACAAGGGATGGACAGATTTAATGAGTACTTGAGCAGGGGCATGTGCCTCTGCCAGTCCACTCATCCACGTCTCTTACACTTATGCATTGCTAAGTTTGTGCCCTTTAGGGATAACGAAAGAGCCCCATTTTTCTCCGTTTGAAAGTTTAGTTTCTTTCGTTTCTAAAGATAGATAAGATATCTCTAATTAGGAAACCTACCGCATGAAGATGAAGTTGAGGAATGATAGAAAGGACAGGAGACAGAGAACCTTAATCGTTGGACTTGGCTGGGCCTACCTAGTGGCGAAAACATCCATGCAAGTGGAGAGATATGGGCCAAGAGGCCTGCTAAGGAAAAGAGAAAAGAGAAAAAAGAAAACGGCTCACATGGAAGAAAAAAAAGGCTGGGAAAGTCTGCTGCTAGCTAGCTGCTGCTGACATAGCTCCCATCCTGTCACAGCCCCACCAAGTAGGGATGGCAATTTGCCCTGCCCCGACCTGTTCCGATCCGCCCCGACCCGTTTGGGTCGGGTAAGTCAACGGTTGACCGGGTATCGGGGCAGATTCGGGTTTTACTCGAATGTATTTTTTCGGGTATGGGGCGGGGTCGGGTATTGGTTGTCCCGATCTGTTACCCGCCCCGAACCCGCCCCGAATATAATATAATATATTAAATATATAAATAATATTATATATCTCTTAATCTAACCTTGATTTTTTCCCTTTCTCATAACTTAAACTTTCCTCTTTCCCCTTTCTATTGTATTTGATTTCTTATGAGAATTTGTTTCTTTATGCTTTTGCATAATTTTGTTTGTTATTTTGGGGTTTTGTTTTTTGATGAATATTATGATGTATTCAAAATAACTATGATGTAATAGTCTTGAATCTTTGTGCTAAATTAAAATTATCATAAACGGGGCGGGGCGGGGCGGGGACGGGGCAGAGAAATACCCACGGGTTCGGGTATGGGGAGTTTTTTTAATCCTCAACGGAGAACGGGGCGAGGAACGGGGCAAATTATATGTAAACGGGGCGGGGACGGGTAGTGAAAAATCCGCCCCGATCCGCCCCATTGCCATCCCTACCACCAAGACTGAACCTTTGCTGCATAATAGTTTTGTACAGGTTTAGCCGTTGGACATTATAGAATGCAGAAACGTATAAATTCAAGGTTGTACCTATCCTCCTATAATTGAGGAAAGAAAAAGAAAAGGAGAAAGATAGCACTATGAATTATTGGGCCTGCATCAAGTGCTTGTTCTCGTTCTACATTGAGAACCAACGACAGAGGTTAGATGAAGAGTTGCCATCAATTAGTTAATGTAATCATCCGATCACTAATTAAGGAACCAATTATGCAGCTATGGGCTAGTTGTTAGTACTTCCTCCATTCAACTGTTTTTTCGTCTTTTTTTTTTCTTAAATAGATAACGCATTTGTGTTAATTATGATGTCCTAAGGGTGGAACTAGAAATAGAAATAGAAATAACTATAAAAAAAAAACAAAAAAGATGAAAGCTTAAATCCAGTATGCCTTAAGAACATATATTACTCAATTTCGGTTTTTTCATTTTCATCACAACAGAGCAGAGTAGCAGACTGATATGTAAATCTAACCATGTGCGATCTCAGTGCAGTGCATGCCATTCCAAAGTCTCTGCTTGTGGTATACCATTTGTTGGACACAAGTATTTGAACATGTAGCAGAGGCAGTTAACGGAGAGAGGGAGAGTAGGGTCTGTTGAGACAGAAAGGACCCAGGCTCTTGATACCTCCTTATCCACGTTTGTCATGGCATTTCCCAATCGAAAATATAGGCATTAAAGCATTTTTCATACCGGTCCTGAACTGGACAAAACCAACTTAATTGGTGTGTCCTAGCAGCATATAAAAAGAGAAGCGTGATGTCCAGATTCAGGGCAACAAACATATTTTCAATTCATCGGTAAATGGTGCGACAACAGTGACAATGTGGAAGTTGCAATGAGAATGACGTTAAGCGGTGGAGGTGGCAGCATTGTTATTGATGGGAGTAACAACGGTGGAAGTAAGTATTTTAAATTGCAGTTGTGGTTACATTGTTTAGTGTTGCGAGTATTGTGATGTAGGTTGTGATTATTGCGGCGTGAAATTTTTTTAAGTTTGTACAAAATCTAAAAAAAATTATATAATTATTATAACTCTCCCTTCATCTTCATTTATAATCTTTAATTTATTAATAAGACTTTGTACCATTTATAAAATAATTTTTTATCACAATTGTTTTAGCAATTGATATTAATTATAAGAAAATTTTAAATAAATGTATTTATAAAAATAATTATGTGGTGATATGATATTTTTTTTAAGAGTATGTGGTTGTGTATAAGGCTCATTTGGTAATTAAAAATTAAGTTAAGTTCAAATTATCTAATTAATTTATAAAAAAAATACCCACTTGATTAGAGATTATTTGACATACTTAATTAGCAAATTACTCAATTAATTTATATAAAAAAAAACCCAAGATTGGCTTTGGCCCACCCAATACTGAGCCCAAAAACTCACTTTGCTTTCTACTTTCTTCTTCACTTAAACCCTAACCACCAGATGCTAACAGAGGGGATATTTTGAGGAAGGCAACCACGTTCAACCAAAAAGCAAATTCATATTATACCCACCAACTTTAGAGCCATACCTCCCAAGATTTAGCCAAACAAACATACCCAAAAATCACCATAACTCCAAATCAGTAGAGTAAGACATAGATGGTAGGGATTGGGGTTGAAGCTTACCGGAAAAGCAGTTGATGATCGGAAGCTGCTGCTTGCGGTGATATGCTGGTTCCCTTCCGCGAGAGGATATTGTTTGGCCAAAAAAAATGGCGACAGTGGTGGCTTGACGGAAGGGGGGATGTGGACGTGATGACGGAGGTGAAGACTGAAGAGGAAGAAAAGAGAGAGACTTATCTTCTACTAAAAAATCTCATTTTAAAATCTAAATGACTGCATCACTATTTCGTTGCAGTTGCAATGCTGCTGGGATGTGGTATTTTTTTATGATTTGAAATCACCCCGTAATTGTGAGGTGATGTGGATGCAGTGCAGTTCGTAAAAGTAATATTACGACCACATCACCTGATGCGGTCTGCATTTTGATTCTCTAGTGGAAGTAACAACAATAGGGTGAAAGTGGTGATGTCCAGATGGTAATAGTCTAGTAAAGGATATTTTCAACAGGGAAAAAAGCCAACTTTAGTCTGGAACAACTCGTGGCATTACTATAAAATATAGGAAAAATGACCCTTGAGGTTGGCTTAGGAAAAAGTATCTCATTTGGCTTTTGAATAAAATTAATTAAGTATTTAACTAATTTAACAAATAATTTACATATAGTTAACCACATATTAAGTATCAAAATGAGGCATTACTCCGGTATCCATCTTTTTTTTAAGGTATCAATACCCAGAGTGAGTTGTCTAACATTCATTAATTATTATTTATATTTAATAAACTTTTTAGCATTTATTGTGAAACCAATAATCAATAAATGATTGACAACTTACCTTAGGTACCAAATTCATCAGGGTACCATAACAACTCCCATCAAAATGAAAATAAATTATTAATTAACTGTATGTAAATTATTAATTAAATTAGTTAAATACTTAGTTAATTTTATCTTTGAAACAAATGAGAAGACTTTTCTACAAGTCAACCTAAAGTATCATTTTTTCTAATATATTTATATATATATATATATATATATATATATGTATGTGTGTATGTATGTATGTATTTATATATAATGAATATAATAGAAGTTGAAGCTGATTATAAATGGAATAGAATCATGATTCTTTCAGTTACGAGGCCATGAATATTTCATCATTTATGGGAATGGACATCCAATCTTTTTTGTTAGAGATATAAAGTAGTGTTATTAAAACTTTTATAATTAACTGGTTAGGAGTCCGAGTTCTTCAATTTTTTTTAAATAAAGTTAGATTTAATTTAAACACAAAGTAAAATAATCTTGTATACTGTTTACTTTTTAAGACTAAAGGACTCTTGTCATAAGATGGTGTCTTAAAAGTATAAAATTATTAAAAAAAACCTTTATCTAATAGCTTAAATTTTTGAGAATCCTTAACTTTTTTTACAGTGACAACTAAACATAGGCTTGGGGATTCTAATTCATTAGAAAAGTTTAAGCCTTTGACAAAAAATATTAGACAAATTTATCATGTGTGCAAGTATAAAAAATATTTAAAAATGTAAAAATGCATTTTGAGAAAAAATAATCTGCCCACTAGAATGCATTTTGAAATATAATTTAACTTTAAAATATATTTTGAAAGTGAAAATGCATTCTAACCATCTAAAATACATCATAGGATGCAAATGGTACACGATGACTATAAAATTGCCAAGCAATCAAGTTTTGAATTGTTCACGAGAATCGACAACATCTTCAAAGATAGTACATCCAAATATTTAAGTAAGTCAAAAACATCTATTTAATTATGGAATATTAGAAATTCAAATTCCAATTTCGAAGTCTTCAATTTAACTCATTAAAAAAATATATGTTGAGCTTTTTTTCTTTTTTTGTTACATTAGGTGCATGTATTTAAGTAACGGACGAAAAATGTGATTTGGTGAATTATAGCATATTCGATATTAATATTAGATTTAAGTCATAAAAATTTATTTCGGTGCCAATTAACTTAGAAATATACTAAGTTTTATTAGATAGGGTGAGCTGCTCCTATTTCGCTAAGTAGAAAGTCAAGGGTTTTGTAGCAATGAAATTAAGTACGATGAATTTCAAGACTTTTTTTTGTTTGTTTTGTTTGTGATTTCAATATCTTTCATTTGTCATTTATGTAATCTATAATCTGTCTCTAAAAAAATTCCAAAACATAAGTTTTAACTATATATTTGTAAATATAGAGAAAGTAACTATTAATATATTAAAATATCTATAAACATTAATTTGTTCAATAGATGATTAAGAATGAATCAAGCAAAAGTCTTTTTAGACTTAAAACAGTAGACCAAAAAGTATATGCCCACACACAGAAGCTTAAGTTGTTTTAGATTTCTAACAAGCTTCCTCCCAAAATCATTTAAGACTTTATCATCACTTGATCTTAGAAGTTTTAATATAATGTCAATAATCAAATAATCATTAAAGTTTAAATTTTAAGTAAAGACTACTAAATAACTAGTTATCTTAAAATACCTTGCGCGGGTTGTTTTAATTTCATATTTATAACTATGAATTAACTTATTTTATTTTTTAAGAAAATATTATAATCAAAATATTTTAAATATAAAATGTAATATAGAGACTCATATTCAAAATTTAATAATTATATAACTCAATTTTATTTTGTTTTATTTGTGACAATGTTTGGGTGTACTTCTAGTTTTGGTTTATGTATTGATACTTGTGTAAATAAAGTAAAAAAAAATAAAGAAAATTCATTTTAGTTTTACATTGACATGTTAAGTGACACCTTTATGAATTAGGGTCCCTTCATGTTGCTTACTAACATGAGAGGGTCATGTTAGAGAAAGAAAGATACAAAAGTAAAATGAATAAACTTTACATAAATATTGATGGGGCTTACCATGATACTCTTATTTTGTTTGTGTCTTTATCTCTCTAACATGATTCTAATAAGTAACATGAGAAGATCTTGATGCCTTTTTAATAACAAAAAATATTCAGTTTTTACTCTTTTTCTTTTTTCTTTTACAATTTTATTAATAATAAATTCAGATTATTGTTAACAAAATATTATTTATTCATAAAATTCATAGTTAATAATATAATTAATTACTTACGATAATATTCCATTTGATAGCTAATAATATCAAATATAGCTTTTCAATCAATTTTACTAAGATAAATAGATTTTAATATGTAATATGTATGTTAATGGATATTGACTAACTTGATTTGACTTTCTGCTATTGTTAATAATTACTTAAGCTCAAATTTAAAAAATGTTTGTTGGTAAGTGATAAATCTTCAAAAAAAAATCCAGTCTTCTCTTTATTGAAGAGGGCACCTTAAAGTCCAAAAGGGCTGCACCCAATTTTTTATCGTGCCAATTGATTAAGCTGCATTTGTACTCCATTATTGTAGTCATGTAGGACCTCCGGTTTGCCACAGATTAAGAGAAAAACCCTTGATCATAAGTATCATCAGTTAACCCATAACAACACGACCGATTGGTAGTCAAGTAGCAACAGCAATCCCTCCAATTCAAACATTGCTAACGCTTTATGCACGCCTTTATTTCGTGTCACTAGTAGTTTGCTCATTATTTAGTAACAAACATGATTAAACAAAGCTTCTTTTTTCCTCGCTAGGACATTATGTTTGAGATCTTACGCTTTGCAACCTTGACATTTCCATCCTTCTAACCACTCACCACATACAATAATCATCAAACATTTTATTTCTATAATTATATATATATATATAAATAATCGTTGTTAGAATTGCCAAAATTTCAGGTTTAAAATTCCCAACAACGCCATTAAAAAAACATAAAAATAAAATCATTAGAGAGGACTACTGAAGGAGGAGGGGGGAGCAACAAGCAAGCTTCAAGGTCCAAGCAACCAAACAAAAAAAAAGGAGCAAGCGCGCGAAAATTTAAACAAAGCGACCCTTTTTTTCTCTCTCTCTCTCTCTGTTTTATTGTTTACTTTGCTTTTTTTCTTTTTCTGCATTGATTCCCTCGTATTCCTCCTTATTTCAAAACATCAACTTCCTACGAAGTGCAGATAATTTGTTACAATATCCGGTAAATGAGGCCAAATCTCGAATGGTTTCGCCGATGAGATCTTTGAATATGAGGCGTTCGATGTCCAAGACTACATCCCCCATCTCCATGGGGCATTCTCCCCATTCATTCATGGCATCCTCCGCCAGGTCCTTCCTTAACACCCCGCATATCACCTCAAACAAGTCCTCTGATTCCTCCCTCTCTCGGATCCTCCGAAACTCCGACCAAATCCGCTGCAACAGCGGCGTCTTCTCAACCCATGAAACCGCCTTCCACGGCGGCAACCGCCGGTTACGGTTCAGGATATGGTGAATGGTGTCGAAAATCAGTCGTCTTCGGAGCGTGGAGGATTTGGAGGTGTCGTTCCCCTTGAGGTACTGCTGCTTCTCGAGTAACAGGAAAACGTCGCTGTCTTCCGGCAAGTAAATAGAAGCACGCAGGATTTCTGAAACATAAACAAAATCACAATCATCGGATGATGGCTCATCGGACTTGGCTTCACTGCAACACAACCATGTGTCATCTTCTGACTCCGCTGCTTGTTCTGTATCTGTAATGTAACTATTTCTCCAAATTAATTATCAAACAAGATTAAGAAATACAATACAATACTTGTATTAAAAAAACAAAGATAGATACCGACACTATTCTCGTATATTCCTTACTGTCAACTGTCAAGCACCCACAATTTTTTTTTTAATCTTGTACGTACGGGACAGTTATTAATTTTATTTTTTAATTTCGAATTTTACTTGTTACTTGCTTAATGAACACGAATATGAATGCAAGTGAATTGAATTGAATTTAGCAGTTTCAAATTAAAAGTTAAAGTGCCATAAGGAGGTCCACGGACGCCATTATCAAAAACTGAAAGACCGCGTACCGACGATCGCCATTATCAAAAACTGAAAGACCGCGTACCGACGATCGCCATCACTCCCACGTGATTGTACAACTAGGAGCAGCCACCGCAGTTTTGACCTAGTCAATGAAAATTCATCCACAAAGCATCCCTACTCCCTAGTATCAAATGATTGGCCCACGTCGGACGGGATTTTCACCACTACTACAAAGGAGGGAATTTCTAGGTAGAGTAGCGTAGAGAGGAAGACTCGTGTGAGAGTACTGCACTACCCAATTTTAAATTTTAAAATATTATCATACTAAAATTTAAATTAAATTTAATAGTTAAAAAACTGCCACTAAGTAAGTATTTTTCGTAGAGAGGGGAATGAGGACAAAGTATTACTGTCCAGTAACAGAACTTGGAATTGCCAAGGAAAGGACAGAACAGGTGGGTGCTTAAAAGGCCTAGACAAACTGAGCCCAAACTTAGCTACGCAAACGTCACCACCAGTATTAACTCTTTCTGACCAAATACTAATAACTGATGATTATGACTTATGTTTGTAGGAGCATAATATATCCCTGTTCACTGACCTTTGTAATCAATGCACCGTTTCATTACCGGGGAAGGTGAACACGACGACTCGTCCTTGTAAAATGACGAGTCCAGCACCGATACTGGACTCGGTTGCATCTCAGTCGCTGCTGTTATTTCCGCTATGCTGTTCAGCAGCTTATCACACCTTTCCAGTAGATTCCTCCCTTCCTTGTACTCCTCCAGCTTGAACCTCTGCACCACAAACAAATCCATCCTATTCTCATTCAATTCAATAATCACCACCATTCCCAATTAAATAATTACGAAACAAGTGATCATCGTCTATTTATAATAATTATAAAATTTGAGGAGCATTGATTTGGTTTATAAATAAAATGTTTTGTCTAGAAAGTTATAAAAGGTGAAATTTTTTTTCTCAAAACAAAACAAATCAAATCTAAGTAGATTTGATTTGATTTGATTTTGATTTTAATTATTCGAATCCAAAATCTTACGTTTATTAATTAATGTAGGAGATCATATTATTGTAAATTGGGTAATTTGATCTACAATTAGTTCTAATTCTAGATATAGAAATTTATTTAAAAATCAATTCAAATGAAATCACCTCTGTATCGGTCTGTGAAGAGGTGCTGAAGCTGCTCTCTGAGATAGTGGATGATTCATCCTCCGCCCCGCTCATCACCTTCTCCTCCTTATGGTAAGTCACTTTTCTGATCCTTGGCGATCGACTTGTGACTTGCTGATCCGGTGCATTCCTTCTGGAGTTTATCCTGGGTGAATGAACCGGAGCAACCCATCTCGGATCAACACCATCATTAACTTTCCTCTGCGTCTCCATGTTCGTCAGTTTCCCCATACGGTTTGGGCTGCTCTCGCTGCGTGTAGGCGAGCTCGAGTTTCTGGCTCTGGCTTGCCTCGGGCTCGCCGTGTTAAGGGTCTCGTTGTTGCGGCGAGCTCGAGGACTCGACCAGAAGCTGGAGGGTGGAGACTCACTCCCAGTCCTTCCAAGTCGATTCAACGAACCCAAAGATCTGGCCGGCTTCATCACAACAATCGGAGATTCGTTCGCTGAGATGGTTCTGTCGAAAACGAAATTCCTCTGGTTGGTTGGAGCGGTGGATTTCTTGGAATGCAGGAGACCCTTGAGCTGCAGGGCCTCCAGGATTTGCTTGAGAGTGTCGAGGTCCTTGGATGGCTCATCAATCCCTCGCATCTTTAACCTCTTCTCAATCTCCCCATAGATAGAAACACTGTGCTTTGGCTCTGGGAAAAAGTCAGCAGAATCATAGAAACTCTTCTTTTGTCCTATTCCCCTGAGTCTGAGCGGAGCTTTGGCCGATTCTGTCTTTGCATTTCGTACAGCAAACCCTTTTGGATCTGCAGCTCTGCCATTCGATAAACGATTATCAATAGCTGCTGCTGCATTGTCCCGGACCACATTTCCAGCACTGTTACCCTTACCCCTAGTGTTCGACTGCTTCAACTGGAAATTGTTGCTGTCGAAGAAACGATACTGTGGCAGATCTCTTGAAACCCTCGACTCGGAAGCGGATCTTCGAAGCTCAGCCATCTTCACCGGTTCAGGATCCGAATCCGGTAATGGCTCCAGACCCATGAGCCTTGCAACCACGCTCGTGGATCGGCGCTGCTTCTCCACGTCACTCTCTGATCCTTCTCCAGGATTCTCGCATTGATTCGTTGACAGCATCGAAGTATCGGTTCGGATCTGTCTCGGGTGAAGGCCTCCCTTGGCATCCACAAGGGCTCTGCTATCCAAAGACAACCTGGGAGAGAACTTCCACGAAGACCTCGTGCCTTCCTTGAATTGTAAAACCGGAGGCGTTGGAGATTGGGCCTCTCTGAGCGAACTCTGTCCCACGCCTTCAGGGGACGATGTTGATTCCTCCGGTTCTTCCTGAAAAATACAACGACGGCAAGTGGAAATTAAGAGGTTAAACAACGAAGCAGAAGCACAATAGGTTTTGCAGAAAGGAAAGAAAAGTTGGGGGAAAAGGAAAATATTGGATGAATTACCGGAGGCGCAGAGGGAGGGAGTCTTTTATTAGAGCAGATGCGTTTTCCGGCGAGTATCTGGTGGCGATCGAAGATGTTAAGGAACCCCGCCATGCACCCCATCTGCTTCTCAATGTGTTTTTCCAGGTTCTGGTCCCGTACTATCCCCGTTGTCATTTTTCTTTCTCTAACTCTCTTTTGCTTTGTGTTGATTTTTTTGTCACTGTGAAGACTCCATTCCTCACATTCCTCACATTCCTCACATTCCCCTTATCTCCTGCTTCTCTCGGGCTCTCAACTCTCGAGAGGCCTTTTAGCCGAGACTCCCGCTTTTCTGGTCTTTAAACACCAAGGGTGGAGAGAGCCCACACCATGTGTGTTCGCAAATGATAGTTTTGCCCTTCACTTTTCTCCAAATGCCAAACGAGTCACGCCAACTCCGTATACAAAACAAAAAGAAAAACTTTATGCTGGAAATCACTAAATTGTGAATTTAATTTAATTCAAATTAATCGTTCAGTAGTTGTTTAGTTTTGCACTGAAAAGCGAGCGTCCACTTACTTTTAAACACTTTACGGTACACTTTAGGTAGTCCAGGCCCTTTACTGGACTGGAACCATTTGCAGCACAGATACTGTGGGCAATGCTCTCTACTTACGTGTCAGGATAATGTGCTCCTTGATTTTTGTGTCTTTGAACAATATCTAAGGAATGAAATTGAACGCAAATATATATTCCAAAACACCCGAAAAATCATGGCCGTTCATCATGTACACCTGTTGAGCAGGCAGAAGCATCACGTCATCCAATCAACGTACACTCGAACTCGTGTTTGCCGGTGTAAACGTATTTTTAAGATGTTTTACTTTATTTGGGTGAAATTTTAATTTAAAAAAATAACGAAAATTTTTATCTTAAATTACGTTTGAACGAAAGTAATAATTTTTATATTTTTATAGTAAAATAAAATTAGTTTGTATATATTATAAAAATATATTAATAATTTGATATTATATTAATATTTAAATAAATATAACTTATTAATTTTTTAAAATATTATTATATTTATATTCAAAATAATTTTATTTTATAATATTTTAAATAAACTTAATTTTTTATTTTTTTTATAAATCAATTTATTTTACATCAATTTATTAATAATTAAATTTTCATATTTTTTAATAATTATATATTTAAATTTTTTTATTAATATTATCTAAATAATATTTATTAAAAAAATTATTTTCAAATAATTTTTTTAAATATAAATCATTTCATTCAAATGAAATGCATACAATTAACGAGAGAAGGGGGAAGTGGGGGACTGTTTCAACGCAAATGGTCTCGAAGACCACAAGCGGCACTGTTCTGTTTAGACTTTAGAATTCAACGTGCCGTGCCATGGGATATGAACATTATTCATTCCACCGCTTCTTTTTCTCTTTCATAATTAGAATATGAGTAATGTTATATTTTTTTAATTATTTAAAATAAAAAATATTAGTATTTAATATTTATAAATTCAAAAATTATTTAATATATTTTATTTAAAAAATTAAAAAATTATTAAATTAATTTATTAAGAGAATATATAATTATTCTTAGACTATATATTTCTTAAGTTTCAAGAGAGAAATCCACCGCTTCACCAACACTAACGAACGCATACTTGGGAATCGGTGGAAGACCACGCCACGTGGCGGTGGCATTTTGTTACACTTGGGAGCAAGTGGGGTGCAGGTATCAGGAGGTATGGGAATGGGAGTGAATTTTTTAGTTAAGAGACCAATAAGCAAATCAGAGGGCTCGTGACTAGTTTGTGTTGGGTGGAAAGGACAAGCTTAACCGTTTCCATCACATTAGATAGAATAGAATCATAGAAGTAATATTCGAATTGGTCACCCAGATTACATAGAGAGTGTTCCCTCAAGCTATTGCAAAAGTTAAGCCAGAGAAACAAAAAAAATAGAAAGGTTGATTTAAACGTGCCTCTTGTGGGAGCTGAGAACATGAAAAGGACTCAAATGTCTAGTTTCAAATGATAAAGACGGAAATTAATCTGATATTTATATTTTTTTTAGAGTATTAATATTTAGAATAAGCTGTTTAATATTTATTAGTTATGATTTATATTTAATAATTTTTTTAATATTTATTATAAAATTAAACATTAATAAATAATTAACAACTCACGTTGAGTATCAAATCCTACGTGTATCTGCACATTGAGAAGTTGCTTAAATGATATTCATATTTTTAACATACATGGAGAAGGGGAAAAAACACTAGAACAACAATAATTGAGTGTGAATGAATGACTTCGGATGGGGCCTGTAGGTCGCGTCGAGGCAAGGTAAGTTTGGGACAAGCCATTGAATGAAGTTTGGAAAGGAGGAGAGGAGCGAATGAAAAAAGGGTCAAGTCGGATGAGTTATTTCACTGCTGTCTTCATCACAATTATTAACTGTTGCATGTTGATAAACTAGAAAGTGATGGTTCGAATCCTTGCGCTACTCCTCAAATTAACATTTTTTTATTAACTGAACAGTGAAGACTCAAGTGAGTTGTGCTACAGCTCTTCAAATTTGAATCTTGGAATTCAATAAATTCGACCGCCATATATACATTCATCTAGGGATTGGAGTTGAAGACACTGACTTCTATTGAAATCGATCGGATGGCCTAACTTACATTCCAATATCGCCAGCGTAAGTTCTACGTAATGTGCATGCATATTGAGCAGTGGATACTTAATTTGTTTTTTATTATTATTTCAGAGCTCGAATAAGTTCATATCCAACAGTATCCATTTTGGGGATTCAGCTTTCCCTTAATATCTTGTTGGGGGATTCCCCTCTTTATAATTTGCATTATATGCTAGTACTAGAAAGCTATGCTTATATATTTGTGATATATATGCTTGCTTCTACAATCAATCAAGATGTTCTCTTTTATCTAAATAATTCTCTAACTTATTTGCTTGTGTTTCAATGCACAGCAATTTTATTTTATACAAGGTCGATCAGATGGTATGCATGCAATCCGAGAAAGATGCCGATTTGGAATTTTAGAAAGCAGTTTATGGCATGCTTTATCTACTCTGCTGCAATTAATCCAATAGAAATCCAAAACATTGTTAACAAAATGGCAACTTGCTATGCAAATTGGATTCTTGTTTCGGAAAGGGCAAGCATAGGAAGCGTAACTAACTTCCATACATCAATATCTGTAAGCCTAAGCTCGAGATACTAAATCCTCAATTGGAGCTCCTGGGATTGTGCTTTGTGTCAAAGGTTTCTATCTGGGTTGCTTGAGAAAAGCAAAGTTAGGACCGATTCGCCCATTCTCACATTAGATTTTATATACAATTTTTAGCAATCAAATATACAGACGTTGGTGTCAGCATAAAAGGAAAAATATTCAAAATCTGGACCACCATGATAGGCGTGCTATGCTAAAAATAACAACTGCATTATCACATGAATACCCCCAAGAGTACCCTATTGACTCTGCAATTTCTGAATCTCCATATATTCAACGAGTTACGATGTTATTTGCAAAGCCCACTGATTGCTATCTTAAATACCTCTCCAAAAAGCCTCTTTCTACCCCAAGTTAGTGGAAGCAACCATTGTACACACAAATACTAATTCCTTAAAAAATAGAGTATAATCCTTTTCCTTCTTGCCAAAACTGTCTCATTCAGTTACGCAGCCTCATATGTAGTCATAGAGATAACAGAAGCCGTATATAATGAAAAATCGGGTCAACCTGCCATCCCATGTGGATTGTCCTATATGCACATATAACCCTTGCCTCTATTCTGATTGATCCATGTGTGACCCTAGTGGTCTGTGTACACCCCTCTATTACAAGCTCTATCTATCTTTCACAGCTTGACTCTTACTGGTTACATTTCAGGTCTAATATAATGATGTATATATGTAGGTTGTGAAATAAAAGCTACAACCCCTTTTTGTTCACTTTTTCTCCTCCTTTATTCGAATCACATGCGTTTTAGATCTCCATAATCACTTTCACCAATTTTCATAACTGAATCCTTATCCTTACACCATATATATATGCAACACTGTAGTCACAGTTACACTACAAATGCTACACATGACTCTAACATGACTTTTTTTCTAGCTAAACTCAAATACACTAATGTTTGCTAGTTAAAAGTAGCTGCATCTGGAGTATTATTATACTGCTTAACACAAAAAGGGCAAAGAGATTAAAAAGGAAAAAAGAAGAAGAGGAAAGAGCAATTTTAAGTGAGGAGAAAAAAATGAGCGGTACCCATCGTCCTCAATTTCCCATGTCCTGGTTATATGAATGTGGTAAGAGAGCTCAGTTCCCAATCCTGAAACTCCCATGTACCGACCCTCTTCCGCTGCATTCCTTAAATCCTAACATGGCTTGCACTGCATTTTACTTTTTACATTCCTCTCCATACTCCATGCCATGCCGCTTTTATTATTAAAATATAAAATATAAATATTAGTGAATAGGGATGTCCCCGTCCCGCCCTCATATTTCCTCCATTCCCGTACTTCATATGTTTTGTGAGGAATTTTTCTCTCCTGTCTTTTTTCTTTATGGATCTTTAAGGAAAATTTGAAAATTTATAAAAAATTACAAATTAAAATTTTATAAAATTTAAAAAAATTATATAAAATTAAATTATTAAATTTAAAATTAAATTATAATAAATTTAAATTTAAATTTAAATAATACAATTACAATATTTAAATTAAATAAAAAAATATAAAATATTATTAATATTTATAATATATAATATACATAATAAAATATATATATATATAACCTACTTAAAACGAAGACCTCGCAAAATGAAGAATATGATACTTGTCCTCATTCTCAAATCAAGAAATTTTATCCTTTCTTTTCACAAAAAGAAAAATTCTCCCGAGTAGTCCCTGCGCACGGATAAAAACTCAGATCCTATTGGTGAATCCAGTAACCTGCGCACCACAAATGACTTGCAACTGTACCCTGAAATGACGGTGCTGCCATTGGTTTAACTACACTTTTGGGAATAAAGGAAAATGGAGACAAGACTTGAGAGGTAGCGTGTCTATACATACATAATTATTTCGTATTCAATTTACGATATTTCAATTTCAGGGGAAATGAGCGCAAATGATAGATAGCCATTTTATGATTACGAGAGTTATATAAATTTTTTGTTTAATTTGGTATTAATTTTATAATAAATATTTAAATTTTTATTAAATATAAATAATAATTAATAAATATGTAATAACTCACTTTAAATATATCTTAAAAAAAAATAAGTATACATGGAGTAGACTAATCTTCTAACTTCTATAGTTCTATTGGTAATTTGGTATATAGGAATTATTCTGATATTTATATTTTTTTTAGAGTATCAGTATCTAAAATAAATTATCAAGTATTCATTAGTTATTATTTATATTTAATAGAGTTTCAATCATTTATTATAAAGTCAACAAATAATAAATAATTAACAACTCATCCTAAATATTAAATCTATCGAGATATCATAACAACTCTCATTATTGTAAAGATTAGCTGATTGGCAGAAGTGGATATAGGAATGCTGAATCAGTGATGAAGGAGAGATGGGATTCTGATTCCTCTATCTGGGGTTCGGCAGTTGGACCACTTCGAAGACTGCTATTTCTCTCCCCCGTTCACATGGATACTCTGTTTCTTTTATGTATTGCAAATTTGTTCCTTATATTGATTTATCTTTGGGTATCTTCTACGCCAGTCACTGCTGCAATTGTTTTCATATTTTGGTATCCTATTCATTAGTTGCGTTCTTAATCAAGCCAAAGGCACTGAGGCAGTTCTCACCTCAATTACAACGAAACCAAGAGCTCTCTGCCTGTGACCATAAGGTGTATTATTGTAGTTATACCCTTCTTAATTACCTATATATCGTTGCAAATGCAGACATCTACTATATAATTCCTTTACCCGCTTTTTGCAGGGTCTGAAAAATGCCTACCTATATACGAGTAATTTTTGTATTTATAATTTTGTATTTGAGATATATAAATGATTCTATTTGAATTTCGGTAAACTTTTTTTAATCTGAAATAAAATTACTTGTATAGTTAATTGAGAATAATTATGAATATAAGAAATGTGTAAGTAATATTATTCCTTGACCCTATGATTCAACTTCAGCATATATATATTAGTCTCTGAGTCAAAAGCAGGGAATCTGCAACATGCCAATATTTATTATGGATAACAATTGAGGCGGAAAATTATGTATCTTACCATGTTCTTGTTGATAATGTAAAAGAGGAAAAGAAAATAGCTGAAGTTCTTCATCTGCAGGTGTACTTGGCATATTTTTCATCTTGTGAGGAAGGTTAATCGTAAACCTGTGGAATTTGATTCTATTGTCACCCTACTGAATTCCTGACAGTTATAAGATATTAAGATGTACGGTATAGGCATGACCTAATCTAAAACAAGAGTCAAATTTTGGATATCCAAAATTGTAACAGTCTCCTAACACTCACATGCCTTTGCCTTTGTTTTTTCCCCCAGAATAGGGGAAATAAAAGAACCAAAAGATCATGATAACTGATAAGAAAGCAGAAAAGATAAATCTATGCACATGATATGCGGGGGAATAAATTAGTATGTTTTTCTGTTAGATCTTGTTCTTATCAACTCTACGACCATGAAAGTTTATTCAACAAGGTTTTCTATCATCCAAATGTTGCAAAATGTTCTTATCTAAATTACCAGTTATAGTAGGATTAGCAGGAAACAATCTAGAAACTAATAGAAAAAGTTAAATGCTGACAAGAAAAATCATAAATTAAAAAGAGTTTAATTTTGGGGAGTTGATATCTATCTTGGTTTTATTTTTAAGGTTCCGGTACCATAATTTATCAATTATAAACATAACTAGCAATCATTAAATGTTTAACAGTTAATTAAAGTATTGATACTAAAAATAAATAAATAAGTTGGAGACTAGAGGAATCTCCATTATTTTGATTTTTTTTTAGTGTGGATTCATATTGAATAAAGATTAAACTCTAAAGATATTTATAAAAATCATGTAACTTGATTGAATAAATTATTATTATAAATTTTAAAAATAGCTATAATATTAAAACTTATATGCTATGCCAGCTATGGTCGAAGAATCCACTGGAGTAGTAGACTCGGCTCATGAGTCTAACGGGCTAGACCAATGACTAGGTATAAATTTTATTGGGAGAATGGCTTAAAAGTTCAGCTTGGTAAAAAAGTTGGACAATTTGGTTCGTTTTAAAAATTAACTAATTATTTAACTAATTTAACCAATAATTTACATACAGTTAATCACATATTAAATATCAAAATGAAGATAAATTATTAATTAATTGTATGTAAATTATTAATTAAATTAGTTGAATGATTGATTAATTTTTAAAACAACTAAATTGTCTAACTTTTTAACAAGAAGAAGTTTTAAGTCATTCTCCCAATTTCATTCTCTAGATGCAAGCAGAGCAAAGGACAAGCCTCTTCTATGATTGATTTTCACATTTTATAGGGCTAGGTTTAGCCCGAGATAAAATAATGGGATAGAATTAGGTTTAATTATATAACAAACAAATATAAACACTTATCGGCATGTTGTTATCCTAGTTTTCCTTCGACGAAAGGCAACTAGCCGATAACATGGATGTTCTAATACTAGCTGGAGCTTGTTGGTTATACTTGTTTGGCTCGTTCTTCCAAGCAGTTGGTGGATTCAACTTTTTTTAAAAAATATATATCTCTTAATAAATTAGTTTAAGAACCTTTTTAATTATTTAAAGAAACAAATATTAAATAATTTTTGAAGGTTTTAATATATTAAATATTTTTATTTTTTATTTAATATTCTTTTGTTTTAAGTAATTAAGAGAATTTATTAAGATGATATATAATTACTTAAAAAAAAAGGAAAGAAAAACTTCAAAACATAGATTAATTTATTAAGCCAAAGAGGAGGAAAAACCGAAAAAGTGAAAGCGATGTGGAAAAGAAAAAGAAAATAAAGCGTAACGATCCTTTACAATATGAGATGTGCCCAGAAAAGGGTTACTGCCTTACTAGGGGACGTTTCCATTTTAATTTGCTTGGGACGCGTACCCACGTTGGCCTAAAGCAGTACCCTTCTCTCATCGATAATAGCCACTCCCACATGTTCCTCTCTCTCTCTCTCTGTGCCAACTTACTGGGGCACTTTATCGGAGGCTGCGAAGAACATGGCTTCATGCCCATAGTTCATACTTCATGGTTCATGCACACTCCATACTAATACAAAGACTCGTGACTGATGGTCAACTCCTCCTCCTGCTACAATCATATATTGAAGTTTTCCATGAATTTAATTATAAATTGTGAGTTCAGAATGCCAACTTTTTGCTTTTATATATAAATGCTGACGACGGTGGTGCAATCTAAGTTTCTTCTATACCAAATGAGATCTTAACTCTTATGGATTTTTTTTTTAATACAAGAAGAAGAAAACAAAGAAAAACACACAAGCTACTCTCTAACAAAAAAGGTATGCACCACATCCCTTATGAGTGCCACTTGCAGACCTTGGGGCCGAGCTTCAATGCTGAAAATAGTCGCTAGTGGCACCAAATTGTCTGCATAAGAATTTGTTTCTTTGTAATGAGATCTTATGATATCGTTTTACGACTCTAATTTATTTTATTATTTTATTTTACTTTCACCATTTAATATTTAAAAATAAACAAATAGTATGTATAATAATCAGTTGGTGGTGCGTTCAAGATTGAATTAATAAAAAATTTAAACAAAGACTGCAACTAATCCATGTAGGAAACAGAGTAAAAGGTCTCGATTTATATGGGTTTTTGAATGCTGTATAGGTGGCGGGCTTGCCGGCCACTACAACTTTTATCATTTGTCAGCGTTGCATACTGATACTGGCGAGGTGCACTTTGAAGACTTGAGAATTGAGACGGAGCAATAGTTTAGTTCAAATTCGAAGGACAAAGGGCTAGGTTGGTCTTCTAGTTCAGAAATATCAACCTTCTATCTTCAGATTGAGCCTAAATGCTGAAGGTTGAGAATGAGATATTTAGCTGTTTCATAAACACTACAGTCTAACAACATTAAAATATGAAATGCTTTCATTGCATTGGTACTAGCTTGTTTTGGATAGTTAATGAAAAACTTATTTTCAATGAAAATATATTTAAAAAAAAATGAGTTTTATAGATCAAGAATGTTCATCTACAAATAATTATGTAAGATATTGAAGAGAATGAATTTTGGTGAGAAAATGAATTTAGGACCAAAAAATGCATAAGCCTTACCCAAAACATGTTCACTTGTCCAGCTCTAACGATAAAGTGAATATGTATTCCGTTTTAGATTTCTTTGCGATCAAAATCACTTCAGATTGTTCTTAATTACCATGTTCGTATTTAGATTTCAAATCACTTCAACAGAGGAACACATAAACACAAGTTCGTTAATCTATCTACTCTAATGAAAATATCTCCATTATTTCTATCACTTGCATTATTACTCACACTATCATCGACAATCTGAAATTCACCACTCCCTCATCACTTCCCCGTCAGTAACCACTACTTGAAAGCCCATCTCCAACTCTCCATCATATGATGCCACCGTACCACCATTGATTGCTGTTGGCTTGTTGCTACATCCTCATTAGCTTCATTGCCATATATCTTTATCAATCATGGGCTGATTGGCATGATAGCGGCTAATACTATTGAGTAATGCTAAATCTTTCTAAAAAATCAACTTAATAATTTTTATTATTATTTTAAAAAAAGGGGGGGGGGAGGGGGGAAGCACTAAATGACAATTTTGAAATTGATTGGCACATATTTTTTTTGTTTTTTTTTTAACTCTTTAAGTCATTGTATAGATTTTGAGGGTTATGTTTGAGGAAGATTCAGCATTTCTCTTTACTATTTACTATGTTGCGTGATGACAAATTCTGATTAGCCCAAGCCCCAAGGCCTTGAAGACTCTGCCGTCTGGAGTCTGGTGATTCTGAATGGCGGAATACATGGAGCTGCAAGCCTTGGAAGTGTTGAGTTCAGCCCACTTAAGAACGAGTACCTGAAGTCACCCAAGATCAATTGATTGATAAAAGGACATCCTTCTTCTCAGTTCTTAATGAAAGGCTTGCAATATCATCGGCCCATAGGATTCTGTTTACTCTCGTGTCAGTTTCATTTTCCTTTCCCAATAGTCTTTGATAGTTGCTACAGATGGAGACAGGTATCACTCAAGATGAGGGGAAAGTTATTCTTGATTAGGTGAGATAATATCCGTTTTCACCATCTGAAAGCTATTTTGGGGAAGGGCGGCAGAGAAAGAAAGGGGACTGATAAATGGTACACTAAAACTTAAGGAGTTGAGTGCGAAGTCTATAATGACAATTTTGCTTGTGAGATGAGGGATTATGAGCATTTCTTTGCTTTGCTAACCTCTACGAGTTCTGCCAGAAAATTCTCATTCTCATTCTCATTCTCATTCAGGTTTAGTTGACAACTCAGTAAACCATTTTGAGGCCTTTCCAAATGCCACCTCTTTCAAGGCTGAATGCCGTTAAAACTTTTGTTAGTGTCTCCAGGTTGATTCATGTACGCACATACCATCTACCAGTCCACCAAGTTGCATTCTCAGTTTGCTTCTTACTATATGTACCCTGGTATAAGCACAAATAATGATACTTCTCAATTGTATGCAGTAAATGAATGTGATTTTACAAAAACGGTATTCAATGCAGCATCTTATGTAATAAACCAAGGATCCATTAAAGAATTATTGTACATGGTATAAAATGTCATCAAACATTTTTCCGAGTTCCAGAGTCACTTTTATGCAGTAACGTGTGGCATCCTATTGTAACGCAAGGCAACTGATAAGAGAGCTTCAAATCAAAGTATCCAACATCTACATGCGTGTGGATCCTGAGGCCCTTCAAACCATCTATCCCATAACAGGTTTACAGGTCCATGTATTCTGTTATTAGAGAAAACTGATGATTATGAATTACACCTACAATGAAGGTACAATATAAAGAAGCAGTAGGTGATAGAAATTACTCTGGGAGCAGTGGATCAGGCATACTTTCCATGTTTTGCAGCAAACTGCAGTATGTCAAGTGGAATTGTTTAAGCCATATAATCATATTGTAGCACATGACTAATAAGATAAACTTTTTCGTCAAGCTAAGAAAACCGCAGCCCACAATTTGGCAATGGGCCAACAAGAATTCATCTACTTCAGATGTTGGAAATAAGACAATTTTAAATCCTCCTATGAACTATCTATCAGAATTTTCTTATTTCTTCTTTCACGAAGAAGAGAAAAAACTGTTCAGTACTTACTCCATGCATATGGTTGACACATTTTCTGTTTTCTCAACCTCTTCCAATTCTTCCTGCATAGTATTCATGAAAAGAGAATGAATCAGGAATGATCAATACAGTAACTGAGGTAAGAGAGATAAGTGACTTTTCACAGCAGTTAATTATTGGCTTACACGAAAAGAAAACACTCGACTTTGTAAAACGGCCTAACATTGACTTGAGCAATGAGAAAAGCGAAGAAATATAACCAATTATCAAGTATACATGTCTATGACAAGATTGAAACATTTATAGGAACTAAATAACTGAGAACCACATGAAATTTTGCTAGGAAATCAGAAGGCAGACACATGGTATATCATTTTTCCTCCTCTTTTAGTTATTTTATTATTATTTGTATCTTTTTTTTTTTTTTTTAACTTTCAAGGAAATGAAGAAGGTAGCTGAAATTTCAAGTAACTAGTGCTCAGTGCTCAGATTTCTCATCAGAAAAACAATCCGCATGGTTCTCGATATGTTTCAACTTTCAAGAAGTATTTTGGAATGAAATTTCCATAATCCATAACTTATGGGAAGATACGTGCATTAAGCATCAAAGTTAGATTCTTCTCAATTTGGGGGAAGCATATGCTGTTTTGTCAATTTGCAATGCATGTAGCAATCTGCATATTTTGAAGATAATTTCAAATAGAGCAATAAATTTCCATAGCATCAAAATAAGGCGTACTAAGTAGACAACTATTCCACTTAGAAATAAGGAACACTATATAAAAGCTCTGCAATTGTTTAAGTTGTGAAACTTATTTGATACGGTTGTCTTCACCCTTAATATTTCTAGTGCAAGTATGTATTTTATATTATCTATAAGGGAATTAACACAGGAGATCTATTTCCGTCATCAAAAAGAATCCAAACGGCTATTTACTAGCATAACTCTCTCTACAAACTGCAATATTGTGAACATAAAAAACTGGGAAAAGAGAGAGAGAGAGAGAGAGAGTGGCTATTAACATATCCTTAAAAATATCTTAACAAGGAGATTGTAAGGGACCTTTCAAGTTGAGGGCACCCAAGATTTATAATTTGAAAACAAACAATGATGGATTTGCAACAAATTGGATAGCTATCTATATGAGAGAGATCCAGAGGGTACTGGGGAGGGGAGTAATCACTTAACTTTGAAAACCAATGTTGGTTGGTTGGGTGTTCCTTGCAACTTTCAACCACCAGTGTACCCATGTTATGAACATGTATGTGTATGTTCAAGACATGGAAATGAAATGAAATTTATTGAGAAAAAGCTTTAACAAAAAAAGTAAGAAAAAGGAGGAGGAGGAGAAGGTGAAGAAGAAAAGGTAACCTCAAGAAATTTGGAGTCTTGGTCGATACGCTTCAGTTCCGCAAGAATCCGATGCTTACCTCGTTTATCAGGTGCTACAGAAGCAACTACGGCTTCTGCTTCTGCTTCTGCTTCTGCTTCTGCTTCTTCACCCGCGGACGACGCCGTTTCAGACGCCATGACAATGGAGCCCAAGTAGAGTCCACTCATCCAGTAAAATCAAATCACCGTTGTGGTTGATATTGATAGATAGATATGAGAGTGAGATTAATTAAACTTAAACACAAGCACTGGGCACTAAGCCACTACCCATTAGAATTTGGAACACACTCCGTACAACGTTAGATCTCCCTCGAGTTCTCTTCCACAGAGGGTGGAACTAGAAAAGAAGACAAAGGAAAAAGGCCTTCTTCTGTTCTTCACTCTCGACTCCTAAGTCCTAACCTTTGCTCAGTTGCTTTCTAATTCTATTCTTCAAAATGTCCCTTTTTCTATGTGATTTTGAGTTATGTCGGACAGAGAATACATAAAATTTATTATAATATGACTTATTAGTATATAATATATATGTAGAGTTTATTAATTTTATTTATATATATATATATTTTAAATGACTCTCTCTTCTATTACTCACTTGAGTGGATATTATCTTTTTCTTTTTACATTTTTGCACTCCTCAAATTATATACGCAGAATGCCAACATTTTTTTTATAACTATTTTAGTAGTTTATATCATGTCATTATAAATAAAAATTATAATTAATGTTGCATCAATGCACCTTATTTAAATGAGTGCACCATAGAATTGAAGATAAAAAAAAATGTATAAGAGCTGAGCCTATTTTGTTAAGTTATAATTATGATAGTTGTTTTTTTTTTAAATAAGTTATATTTTTATTATTTATAAAGAAATAAAAATTAAATTCTAAATAATTTTTTATAATATAGATTTGAATTAAATATCAATAACTTTTTTTATATTTCATATTTGTTTGTCTTCTTTTTTTAATATTTAAAACGAGTGCCATATAAAATTTGTTCCTCCGCAAAAAAATAAAAAAAATTATAATTATGATATGGCATTTAATTAGGAGTACAGCTAGTGACAAAATTATAAGAAACAAAAAAATCCAAACATCTAATATGTGTAAATGATTTGATAAATGATCAAGCTGAGAAGGTAGCATTAGTGCATTTACATGTTCACAAAAAAAAAAATTATTTGGTTATTTTCTATTTTTTTTAACCTTAAACAATGAGTAATGTGCATTGAAAACTACCCAATTATCTAAATTTGATTTGTGTACATTTTTATGAACATATAGTGGCACACGAATAAGTCTGAATACATTTGTAGTTGTGAAGGAAAAGGACATGAAGCATACTCGTATGCTAGTGGCAGCCACATAAAGATACCATTTGCTTCGAGAGTTAACATCGGCAAGCGTAGTTGATAAGATGTGAATGTGATTAGTGGGTTGAGTTAAGAGTGGCAAGTCTAGTGGTAAGATGTGATTAGTGAGTAGAGTTAAAAAAACCTAATTGAGAAGAGGTTTTTTTCATTTTCTCCAGAAAAAGATAGAGAAAGAAAAGGTGCCCTTTGCTCCCGTTTTTTGCCTTTTGTTCCCTGAACATTATATTGTTTATGTTACGTACCTTTCAAGATGGACCCCACGTGAATAAATAATAAAATGTCTTTGGCAGTCCAAATAAAATTCCACACGATGACACGAACAGAGTAATAGAAGTCCAAAACAACTTTCTTGTTGAAAGCATATAAGCTTCAAAAAGCTACTATAAACACTTTATTTTAGCAGACATGATGAGTACATAAAGGGATCATCATACAAGTTACTATCCGCGAGACACCCTGGCTTTGCAACCATAATCACAGAGTAAACAAATTCACAGTTCAGCACAGCTTCTTTTCCTGCTTGATCACGTCTTACTATCCTCTCAAACAATCACAAAACCAACAGAAAAGAATATGTGATCTTTTTTTCTTTTTTTGGTTTACATGGGAATTGAACCTATAATCTTTACCTCACCCCACCCGTGCCCTTCTTTCCAATTGAACTTCACCCGGATATTTTAGTTTCACAGTTGAGATGGCATCATTCCCAACTAGCAAGTCATCTTCAGGAGAACTATGATCCTAACCAACAAACATACAATTCTAGTTGTGGTGACTTTGAGAAAGCAAATCCATTGAGAAATATCACAAACATTAATGCCAAGAAGCTGAACCCCCATTTGCTTGGCTTGGACCCTGCCTTCGCCCTCCCTGTCAGGATGCCATAAACAAGGCCCGTATAGTGCTGCCAATCTGGTACCAGGTAGAAGAGGCGACAGAGCTTTGGGTCAGCAAAGAAGCAAGAGAGAATGCTGCCTAAGCTACCAGCCACGGCAGTAAAATGTTCACTCAATTCCAAAAAAATAAATAATAATAACAGAAAGAAAAATAGATGTTTGAATACCAAGTGATATCTACCAAATAAATAAATTCAAGTGATAAACAAAAGTGACTGTTTTCCCGTTTTACAAAATTAATCCAAAAGAAGCAATCATGGGATTATTATGTTACATATTATTTTTTTTAGGTTAATATTTAAGGTGAATTGTTAAATATTTATTAGTTATTGTTTATATTTAATAAATTTTTTAACATTTATTATAAAATTAATAATTAATAATTAACAATTCACTATGAGTATAATAAACATATCAATAATTTAATTTTAAAAAATACCCAATTTTCTTTGAACATTACTCTAATACTTTTTTTTTTAAAACATTAATACTTATAATAAGTTATCAAATATATATTAATTATTAATTATATTTAATAAATTTTTAAACGAATACTTCACAATTTAGCTGGATACGAGGCCCATAATATTACGAAACCCATATGGATGCCATATCATGTCCCATTTTCTTTTCTTTCTTTGATATCCAAAATACACTTATTCAGATGATATAGCGGTGAGAATTGAATTGAAAAAAAACAAAAAAAAAATTGGCACTTCATTGCATTGCACCCTCCTATTCCTCAATAAGCAGCTTGTAGTTCGTGGTGCTCTTTCGCGTTCCTTGTCTTACCAAGCTGATGACTGTTGGTAACCTCATGTTTATGCTAAATTCTTCCTACCCATGAACTGAATCCTGTTCAAATTCACTTGCATTCCTTTCTGGTTTCTGTATTTCCACCCACCCTGTAGATACATTAATGGCTTCACTAATGCTCAGTAGTAGAACCCACTTTCCCCCAAGTGGGTTAAATTTCTTGGGTTCGGATTTGCACTGGAGGAGCTTCCCCCAAAAATGGGTTTTGTTGCAAGTACTAGGATTCCCAATTCTAGGACCATAGTACCCAATTGTAGTGTCTCGGCTTCCAGGCCAACCTCACAGCCCAGGTTCATATAGCACAAGAAAGAGGCTTTTTGGTTCTATAGGTTTCTCTCAATTGTGTATGATATGACCATGTCATAAACCTGGGGCATTGGACTGAGGACATGAGGGATGAAGCACTTGAACAGGGTGATCTCAGTGATAGAAACATGATAGTCGTGGATGTTGGTGGTGGTACTGGTTTTACCACGTTAGGTATAGTTAAGCACGTGGATGCAAAGAATGTTACCATTCTTGACCAGTCACCTCATCAGCTTGCTAAAGCCAAGCAAAAGAAACCATTGAAGGAATGCAAAATGCTTGAAGGAGATGCTGAAGATCTGCCTTTTCCTACTGACTATGCAGATAGATATGTATCTGCAGGAAGGTACACTGCTTCTACCTTTTCAGTTGATCTCTTTTTATCTTCATACACTGTTACTGTATCTGTATGCTGTTGCATCTATCCTTAAAACAGTGAAAGATGATGACTTTCGACGAGGATGCCCCTACTGGTGACAAGTTTGCTTTAGTTGCAATTTTGTTATTCAAGGGTTCAATTTATTCAGTGACAAATGTTTAAGATTAATTTAAATTATGGCTATGGTCTATGTTTGTGTATAAAATTAGATTGCCTTAAAGAGGTGTTATGCTTTCCTTTCACAGCGTGGCATCAAAGAAGCATTCAGGGTTTTGAAACTTGGAGGCAAAGCATGTTTAATTGGTCCTGTCTACCCAACATTTTGGCTGTCACGCTTCTTTGCAGATGCTTGGATGCTTTTTCCTAAGGAGGAAGAGTACATTGAGTGGTTTGAAAAGGCGGGTTTAAGGATATCCAACTAAAAAGGATTGGCCCAAAATGGTACTGCGGGGTTCGCCGTCAAGGCTTGATTATGGGTTGTTCGGTCACTGGTGTTAAACCTGCATCTGGTGATTCTCCTTTTCCGGCATTAGTCATCTTAGCTTCTCAATCTATATTTTTGTTGCTGTATGCCCTTGTTTTCTTTGTTGGATTTATTGTTGATTCATTTTAACTAGAATCAAAGGCAGTTTAAATGTGTTTGTGTCTCTCTTCTTGTTGGTGTGTGTCTATTTGTGTGATGATGCATCCTACAAGTTTATGATTTACCGACCATAAACAAAGAAGACTCTAACTTGGACAGTTAACTGCAGTGTTGACACCCTGATATATATGTGATTAATACATATTTAACACTAGAATTGGCATCCTAGTAGATGTGGCTGCTACCAATATTTTAGGAACTCAAAAGGGATATTTTTGTTGTTATCCCCTCTTTCCCTCATTTCTTTAATGGGTTTACTTAAGCTCATTTGAGAACCTACTTTTCCCATTCTTCCTGATTAAGATCCCTTTTTGTTCTATTCATTGTTAATAGTTTATCTTACTTATTATTGTATGCACCATTGATCTCTTGGCTGTTCTATTAAAAATTTGCTCTAGGTAATTATTATTATTATTTTTAGTTTGCTTGGCTTATTTGGCAACTCATGAGTATGCCCAATATCTATATGGTTACTGCATTTTACTTAAAATGACTAGACTGGTAGATATGTGTAATTGTGTAACTCTTCCTAGTCATTTGTAGGTTACATTTAATAAAACAACTCTAAATGGTTTTATTTTGTGAGTACATCTAGCCAAAAGAGTTTGACTGTTGAAAGTTCTAGAATGATTTGAATCTTCTCCATAGTTAACTGTAATAGTAGCTCTCATGACAGTAAACAAAAAAAAGAAGATTCACTGATGATTAAGTAAGTGGGATTTGGATCCTCACATTGTACTTTGGAAAAAGGCAGTGTAATGTTTGGAGAGAGAAAGACACAAACAATTCCTGTGTAGGACTTTTGGACCCCTACACAGAAATTACTTGTGTCTTTCTTTCTCTCTCAACATGAGACTGTCATGTGCAAAGGATCCAAATTCCTATTGTGCCGATGCAGATGAAAGTGTAAGCAACACAGAATTATGAACAAAGCACTTTAAATGTGTGCTATGAACCCCTTTGGTTTAGAGTTGGATTTCCAATAAAGCACCAAAATTTTCACCTCCAAGTACATGGTATTATTTGCGGGGAAAATACTAGATAGCCAAAAAGTTTGCCAGTATAAGTTGGCATTATTCATGACTCTTGGATTGATGAGTGGTCCCCACTCCTTTGACTCATCCAACAACCACCCTTGAATCTTAACAAATTTTGGCTGAAATTTTGTCAAATTTTTCTGGCTGTGTAGCATTACTCTATTTGCGGTAAGATTTGGCTTCATTTTTGTTGTTCTATTTCCTACATATGTACCTGACATTCTCAAATTCCCCTTTGCCTGCATGGTATCATTTATAGGTAGAAATCTTGATGCAATTGCAAACAGATAGTAAAATCATACTTGGGAAAATATATCTGCCACAAAAGTTAGGACCCAGGTCTGCGGCCAAATTTATAAAATTCATGCTTAACAGCAAAATGTCTCTCTATTCAGCTTATGATAAAGTGAGGATTTAAGGTTTTATTGAAAGTGGTAGTTGTTGTGAAAGAACTAACACATTATCATTCAGTTGCATTGGCAAAATTGCAGTGCCTTAATTTATTATCTTAGCATAGCTTCACAAGAGGGAGTAACATATAAAATATGCTGATGACTGATTGACTTCGGTTTCTACTTCTGCTCTCCTTTTTCCCCCTCCCGTTATTTCCAAAGCCCCCCACCCCCAAACATAAAAGAGAGGCTTTGCTTTTCATGTGTTGAGATTAAGAAAGTTCTACAATTTGATGCAGCTTGGTCCAAAGGAAGATGTCAAAAAGCCTGTAAATCCTTTTGTCTTCTTACTGCGCTTCATTTTGGGTGCCATGGCAGCTACATGGTTTGTATTGGTTCCTATTTACATGTGGCTCAAAGATCAATTGTTCCGAAAGGTCAACCAATCTGAGAGATATTGGTAGTGAGAGAACCTTGTGATACTTCACAGTGTCTTGTTCAAATTTTCGTCAAATCCAAGATGATTACATATTTACGTGTGCAATTGAGAAACATTTTATCAAACCTCACAAGTATGACCATTAGCTCCATTTTGCTGCCTGCTTTGCAAGCCATGATAGTTTGAGTGGGAGGATTTTGATCCTCTAAAGTGAGAGGTGCACTTTAGAGAGTAAAGTGAGGAATGATAACCCTTTGATGAGAAAATCAAGGGAGTAGATTCTTGCATATGCATGATTTATTGTACATGTGCTTGTATTTTATAAAAATTTAAACCGTTGAATTTTTTATTAATAGTTATCATTCCACACTTTACTTTCTAAAGGGCATTCTTAACTTTAGAGGATCCAACTCCTGAGTGGGAGTGCCTAATGCAACCCAATTTCATAATTCCACTCGTCATTTTGTTCTGTCCATTATCTGTCCTGAATTACTTGCGTTCATCATTCTAACATTGCTGTGTATGAAATGATTATAAAGATGTAAAAAAGCATTAGTCGTATCATTTCTATGGAATTCCACTCGAGCATCCAGCTAACGGGTTCCAAAGGGAACTTTTCATTTAAAATTATTACAGGCTCCCATTTTGACCCCTAGAATCTCAAACTACACTGCACCCTCTCCTTTTTCCCGGCTGCTATTATCTTAGATGCCTGTTTATATCAACTCTCTTGAAGGAGAAAACTATGAGCATATATGGTGCTTGACAGTGATGACAATAGTATGGAAGGGGAAAATGGCAGTATAGTAATTAATCATACGAAATAAACTAGGAACGAAGAAAAGAGAAGTGATAGATGGGCATGGATGATTTGATTGAGAAACTTTTAGATGGCCATTGCTAATCATGTTCGGAACTTTATTATGGGAGAGGAGAGTGAGCAAGAACGGGCTTTTGCAGCATCCTCGAGTATCCCTTGCGGCCTTGCCTACTAAATATATAATATCCTTGCCTACTAAATATATAATATCTCATTGCATTATCGCTTTTAATATCTCATTGTTATTGTGTTATTAAATATTATTGAAACTCTTATTAATTATTTTATAAAAGTTATCATTGAGACAAGGCACTTATGGGCAAAAATGATTATGGGCAAATTTTTATTAAAAAAAATAAAAGAGAGAACCGAACATTAGGGGAATGTATATTTTCTATGCTGCTGAAAAACGGGCTTTCGGTTCTCATACGGAGTGGAACGTAATATATACTAGGAATTAGTTTAAAGAAAACTAGGTTGGCATATTAACTAGCAGAGTGAAAATTCATTATTTCGGCAGCGTATTGTATTTTTATACTATTTTTAAAAAAGCTAGTTTTATTACTTGCATGATGCACAAATTTGTTATATTGTATGTATATAGATTTTTTGAATTATAATATGTTCATTTTGATATTTTTCATAAGAATTTTTTAATCAGATTTATGTAAAATAAAAGGTTAATTACTTTCTAATTTAATTATCTTAGAAGAAAAAAATTTATACAAATTAAATTTATCATGTAGCATTTAATATCTTTAGTTTATAGCCAGATGTAAAAATAAATAAATAATAACTATGAAAATATAAAACTTGAATTAAAGTATTTGATTAAGGTTTAAAATATTTTAAATTAAACATTTATTAGAATATTTTTTTCATTATAATAGATAAATAAGTATAATTAATTTAAAAAATATAAACAATTTGAATGTTATAATATATGATTTTCATTGATCATATTTATTAATAAGTAATTGACATTTAGATTAATATAACATTTGAAAAGTTAGAGTAATTAAATTTATCATTTAAATAAAATAAAATCAAATATAATTAAAACTTAAATTAGATTTGAACTTTTTAAAATAAATTCGAATATATAGAAAATAAGGTTATATCAAAGGAGTAAAAACCTAGAAATAAAAAAATTCATATATGAGTGACATGTGACATTAATTTTGCTTGTATAAAATGTATTTTATATAATAATATTAGACTTATTAATAGGTAGATAAGTAACTAGTATTTAAATTAATATAAAATTTAAAGTTAGAATAATTAAATTTATCACTTAAATTAAATTAAAATTTAATTTGAACTTTTTTAACTAAATTTTAAATACATAGAGAAAAATACTATATTAAAGATCAAAAAGTTAAAGGGGAATATATGTATTAGTGACACGTTATATTTTGTCCAAATTACATAAACTATCTTATGTAATAGTAAGTACATAATAATAAAAATAAGCATATAGCCTAATGGCACCAAGACTTCAACAGTTCAACTCTTATTAAGTCACAATTACTTACCATTCATAATTTCTTGTAACCTAAGTCTTTTAAACTATCAATAAGAAAGTTATATTTATATCACTATGATAACTAAAGCTCTACTCTTAAAAAGCTTTGATCTCAAACGTATCAACTGTCTTTCTATTACAACAGTTAAAATTTATCAGTATCATGTAAGTTTTTAACACAATGACTGAACGCAATCTTGAAATTATAGACTCATGTTGAACAGAACTTCATTATTAGTTTTAAATACGTTCGACAACTTCAATAATGTGTAAAGTAACAAACATTAAATATGATTTTGAACTTAATAACCTGAGACTTGCGGAATTTTAACACTTCTTTTCTTTTTTTTCTTTTTTGGAAGGAAGAAGAATTTCAAACAGAATAAAATAAAACTGTTAATAAAACATTTATTATGAAAAAACAATAACCACAACCACGCCAATTTAAGTCAATAAGTACTATTGGATCCGATTTACGACGCATGCATTCAAGTTTTGGCACCAATCCCCCTTCTTGAACTAGCATGATAGAATGTTTGTTTTTAAGCTAATCCACGATACTTCAACTTGCTAAACATCAGGACTCCACTCAGGACATGCGAATAAATACGCAGCCACACAATATAGCCACAATGGCCAACATAACTCCGAATTGTTATACAATGAATAGCAATTTAAGCTCCTGTTGAGAGTTGGGATCCAGTCAGCATAATACCTACCTTGCCCCAGAATCAGGACTGGCATCTCCATAGGAAACTAAACCCTTTTGTCCGGATGAAGAGCTCGATCTAGACCTGCTACGAGATACAGAAGTCCTTTTATCATGACGCTTTGGTGGTGTAGCATCAGCATCAGGGGATCTGGAGCGAGAAGAGCCATGGCTCCTGGAATTGGACCTTGACCTCCCTTTGTCTGGAGAGAGTTGATCACTTCGAGGACCAAGTCGGGATTTTAATCTGTCACTTATTGGAGGCCGCCTGTCTTCTGGACTAAGACTACGTATTGGACTCCGGCTGCGGCTGCGGCTGCGGCCGCGGTCTCTAAAACGGCCACGGACTGGACTACGGGAGATGCTTCTAGACCGACTTCTTCTGCTTTGGTATCTAAAAAAATAAGCATGAGTAAGCTCGTCTATGTATTTTTCTTTTCCTTTTTTTTTTTGGTACTAGAAAATTCCAAGCGAAACAAGCACAATCTGGTATACGTAAGATTTGGCATCAATGAATATAAATTGATTGTATTAGAATGTAATATATTACAGATTCACATTAGACACAAGGAAAAAGGTATACTAAATAACAATAAAAATGCCGTTAAAGTTTGAAGGAAATTTATTTTACATTTGAAATATTTATCATGCCACAGCATGTGCATAGACTAAAGCAAATATCCGGTTATATATCATTATGAAAATGCTCAATTTATGTGAGAGGGAGGAAGAACCTTGGGCGGCTCCTGCCCCTTGGTGGGCTTCGAAATCGTCTCTGTGGTGAACTCCTGTAGCTTGTATTTCTTCAAATATACACATAACAGGTCAGAGCAATATCCAACATTTTTTCAAGTAATCCACTTTAGCAAAATGGGAAAGACATACCTATCAAAATTCCTTCTTATATTTCTATCACCATAACGATAGGTGCGGGGAGACCGCTCTGGAGACGGAGTACGATATCTGCGTGCAAAGGCATAGCGCTCAGTGAAGCCCCGCCCTTTTTTAATACGCTTGGGCATGCCATTTGGTGAAGGGCTTTTGGAAAAACCCTGACTATGTTTAGAGGCAGCAGGTTCAGATGCTTTTTCGCCAAGACTAGCCAATAAAGCACGTCCTTGGTTTAGCTCACCAGACTTTCTAGTAGGACTTCTTCCAGGACTTGCACCCAGACTGCTCCTAGGTGAGTTTCTTGATCTCCCTTTTGGACTTGCACCTCTGATAAATAAGATATTCACACAAACTTAACACAACTGGAGCTGTATTCAAATCCCAGGATGGAGTTGAAATTTAAATTAATGCAAAATTTACATCACAAAATGATTCTTAATTAGAAGCTAAGAAAGCCAAAAGGTGAAACCTATGGTGATTTGAATCATCTGAATAAGCGTGTAGCTTAGCGGGATTATTGAATTTGGCTTGAGTATCATGCCCGTTATTCAGAAACGCATCATTTTCTGGAGACAATTCACCTTCTTCATGTGATTGCTTGTCCACAGTTCTTGTAACCTTGGGATCCATCACTTGTTCTAGAACAGTTTGACTTTGTAGGGGAGGGTTAGAAGTTTGATTTCCTGTGTCTGTAGCATGATCAGCTATTAGCTTAGACAGCAATATCAACATAACAGTATTCAGAAATATCCTTGTACTCCCTCCTATTCCACATTTGAGTGTGTTAGGGAAACGGGGGAGGTGGGATGATGCAGGACATATCCTAAAGAATTATATAAATAGCACACCTAGATTTCTTTGTGGTTTATTGTCAGCATGTGTTTTACGACCAGAGACATGACGAACAGCTTTCTCATCATCAGAACTACTGCCACTAGCACTATTACTCTCACTTTCTGTATCACTTGAACCCTCCAAACTGCTGAACCAAGGAAAGTAATTCAATTAAAGCAGACATCAAGCAAATTCATAGAGGGAATAATACTATAGAAAAAAGGCCATGCTAGAGGCTAGTTATAATCAGACCGTCTGGACTTGTGTCTTGATCTTCTACTTCTACCATGCTGGCTTCTCCTTCTCTGATTTCGTCCATGTCTCCTCTTTTTCCCATGCTTGCGCTTATTTCTTTTCCTCTTCCGGTGTTTCCCATAGCTAGAGGAGCTAGAATCAGAATGCGATGAATCCGATTCCGAATCTGAAGCTGAATCTGACTCCGAATCTGAGGAATAACTATCACTATCACTACCACTATCACTATCAGATGTTGAGTATCTCCTCCTCCTCTTCCTCATGTCTTTGGAAGATTTTTTTCTTTTTCCTCTTGATTTTTTGTCAGAACTATCATCAGAAGTTAGGGATTTCCCTGACTTTCTCCTTTTCTCTAAAATGAGAAACAGTTCGTACATTACAAACAATTACACTTTGTAGCATATAGAAGCAACAAAAAGGTTCATAATATATTCATAAATATCTATCCCTATCACAAGTACCTTTCACCTTCTCAACTGTCTGCTGATTTTTTGTTTCTGAGATTTCACCACAATCAATAATTTTAACTGGCCGGATAGGTTTCCCATCAGATGTTCCCACCTGCTCAATTTTCTTCAGAATGTCCATTCCCTTGACAACTTTTCCAAAAACAACATGTTTCCTGCAACATCATGTGAAAGACTTAAAATCTAGTAACCTCACCACTTAACAAAGCAAAGATTGCCAACATTTGAAATTCAAACTTTTAGAGCACATGAAAAATGTAAAAACAAGCCTGCACAGACAACGACAACAACAGCAACAAAAAAACTGGAAAATAGCTTTAATTACAAAATTTTGGGCCCATAAACGATGAAAAGAAATACAGATTTCACAGTCAGAATGGAGTGCAGTATGATTAAAACACATCAAAAGTGAACAAAAGCATGAAGAGCTCGTATACCCATCAAGATGAGGTTGGCGCTTGAAGGTAATAAAGAACTGAGACCCATTGGTGTTAGGACCACTATTAGCCATAGAAAGAACACCAGGTCCATCATGTGTTAGTTTGAAATTTTCATCTGCAAAGAAGGAGTACTTGCATGTATAGTCAAATGATTAATCATAAAAGCAGTCAACCATGCTAAGCAAATTTTCCTTTTCTTCACACAAGAAATTACTAAAAGAGAATATCACAAAGGTAGAATATATAGAATCCTCCTCTCATAGAAAGTAAATTTACCTACAAACTTTCCTCCATATATACTTTCTCCACCAGTTCCTGTAAACCAGTCAAAGGTTGTCACTTACAAATCTTAGTAAAGGATATACAAGACAAAAAGGGAATCTACAGATCAAATCAGGTAAACCACAGAAACAAAAAGCATACCATTACCCTTTGAAAAATCACCACCCTGTCAGGACATAAAAAACAATTGGTGAATTATCAGATATTGAAATGAAATAATTATAAAATACTCAGTATGTACACCATAAATAAGGCAAACGGCACTGTCAAACTCCAAAAGTTCTGCTGGCACTCTCACTTCTGCACAACTTTACAAACAGAATTTACTATTGCAAGTTTGCAACTGGCTAACTGCCCACTTAGACATAGGACTCACATGCAAGATGACAAGTTTTCTCCTACATAATTAGCTTATGACAATCACAAATAGAATAACCATGAAGGGCAACTTACTTGGGCCATAAAACCTTTAATTATACGATGAAAACTTGTTGCTTTATAATGCAAAGGTTTCCCAGTTGATTCCCCAATGCCCTTCTCACCTACAAACAACAGACAGCACATTTTCAGTAAAAGCACAGTGGGACGTTGAAAGAACCCATAACTACAAAAGCATACCATCTTTTCAAAAATCACATTTATTTGTTTTCTAAGCAAAAATTCTGCATTATTTACAGAATATACAGTATTTATCACTTCTAGGCTAGATTATATCCAACTGAACAGCATGTAAACTGCACTTTCATAGGTGAATTACAAAAATTAGTATCTTACTATCTTATGCATACAATCTGTATAAAATTTCATATTCAACATGACAAAAAAGCAAAAGACAAAGTCCTATGAAGGTATTATGCATAAAGAATTTGACAACATTTTGGTTCTTTCACCTCAAGTTTTCTGCAGATAAATGCTTAAAATGAGCATGATTACGTTTTAAAATTAGTGTGGATTTACAAATTTGCAGAAAGGTCTAAAACTAGTATAGAGCCTGAAAGAATACATTTCATTTTTCTCTTTACCAAGGAATACTAATAACAAAGCAAGGCGGTGGGATCATGTGCTTCACGTCAGTCAACTAACAAAGGGAATATAAATGAAAGGTGAGGGATAATAAAATGATAATTCAAACAAATATCTATTTTATATTCATATAAATATTCAAATTCTGGTCTCCAACCCCATCCCTGTGCATAGAAGTACAGAGGGGGAAGAGGAACGGGGGCCTAGGCAAAGGAGGAACTTTGCCCTTCAGTTGAGCATGGCAGGAGAATTGATCCAGGATGAAGAAAACTTCCTGACCCCATTCAAACTGGTGTTTACCTCACCACTGGACCAAAAGTCCTTGGTCAACAAGAAGCTCCACAATCTGACATTACTCAATACTAATAGGAAGTGCTCTCCAAGCAACAACCAAATTATTATTAAAAAAAAAAACACAGCATGATGGTAAAAGACGGTTATTTGAACAATTTAAAGATACCTGTACAAAGTGCCCGAAAATTCTCGGCTGTCTTAGGAACTATACTGGCAAAAAGCTGCACCAATTCAAAAGAGTACATTCATACCAATCTTAGAGACTGAGGGAAACTTCAATTATCCTTTCAAATAGAAAACATATAAACAAGAAATATTTCTGCTTTTCTTATTACCTGAATAACAATTCTTTCCACGGGGTCCCCATCAATTGAGACATCAAAAAATACACGAGGGTTCTTTTCCAGACTCATCGCCTTACTCAGAAGATGCTTCAGTTCAGAGGTAAAGTACAGGAAGAGAATAATCAAGAATCACCAACAACGTTCCAAGGGCGTGTCACAAAAAGCATTTCATGCTCGTGTTCGTCTGTTAAAACAGATAGCCATTGTAGTGCATCAAACACAATGAATTCTCAATATCATCCACACGTGTTATGTTCAGAACAAATTTGAAATCTATATAAACACGGAACTAGCAAAGCTTCCCAAGATCAATTTTCTCAGCCACAACGCAACAAAACCCTAAGCATCAACTCGATGTGTATTTAGACTCAAAAAAGAAACGCATGTTGTAATGTAACCCTCAAAAACCTAAATCGAAATATTTCATTCGAAAAACAGCATTTCGACTCCAGAAAGGAGGGGGTAACTATCCAAGCAGAGACTTGTGCATAGGAAGAAATATAACTGAAATAGTGAAAGAGGAAACGAAAAGCGCATAAGAAGAGAAAGCCGCAAGAAAGATAAGCTCAAACATAGTTTGAGGGAAAGAAATTTCACACTGGTTGTGCTTCTCCTAGCAACAGAGAGAAGAGAGAGGAGAGCGAAGAACTCACCATTAATGGATTGGAGGCAAGGCAACAGCTCTGCTCAGTGCTGAGTGACAACAAGGGAGGGTTCCTCGCTTGGGAGAAACTTAGAAGTCGACACTATCGTCGGCTGTGGAAGTCATGGGCTATGTCGAACCGGATTTGGGCCAATACGCCGATTCTTAGGTTAATTCTGGCCCAAATATAAATGGGCCAGGCCTAACTCAAGTATTTTAAATTTGTGTGAACTTATGGCATATTAATTTGGGCCGCACTGCTCCCCCTCTCCCATGTGTTGGTTTGATCCAGTCCTTGTACACCAAAAAAACATAGTTGCGGAGTTGGAAGAGCCAACATAAGTTGGAACCAAAAAAAAAAGAAAAGAAGAAGACCCAAACAACACGAGTTTATTTTTTATGTATAATGAAAGTTTTTTTTTTATAATATTATATGATTATGTGTTAATATATTATTAAAATAATTTTAATTTTGATTCATTATTTTTTATAATAACATCTAATAATTTGATAACACATTATTAAAAAAATTTAACTTTTTAAATAGTTGATTGATTCTTGTCATAATCTGAATTTTTTTTATTAATGTGATGAAAATTTATTAGATCATGATGTAAATTTTTTTTACACTAATAGTATATTAAAATGAAATCTTAATAGAATTTGACTTAGTAATTAACTAATTATTGTTTTAGTCCAAAAAATTAATAATATGACAATTCATAATTCAATAATAATATAATTGATAGTCAGTTTGATACCCTTAAAAATGCTTAGATATGAGATTTATATATAAAAATATATTGAAAAATTTTCATTGAAATTTTCATTTCCATTTTTAAAGGTATACCAAACTCACATTAATAATAGATCAAATTAAATCCAAAAAATATATAGGGATAGAAGGGGCATAATGCTGAGTCCAAGTTACATTTAAGATTTTCATTTGGATTTTATCAAAAAAGAAAGAAAAGGAAAATCAAAGTGGAATGTGTAGTAGTTGAAGTGTTGAATTATCCCACACCACACATATAAAATAATAATGACAACCAATTTATTGTAATACGGCATTCTTAAGAAAATTGGAAACGCGAGTCAAGCTTAACCAATGCATTCAACATTCAACGCGCTTAGTACTTTAGGTTCAAATTACAGGTTTATATATAAAGCTATAAAGTTATAAACATTTGTGCCATTCGAAAAGGGCACGCAAATTTCCACGCTAGTGGGTTGAATTTTAACTTCATAACAAGGCAATCATGTACGCAATTCCCTGGTTAGTATGACATTGTACATCAGCACGTGTGGGGAAAAATCTGGAAGTCGCGTTCTCATTGACTCTGAGAATGAATGATAGGAGAATGAAAAAACAGTTTAACTCTTTTAAAAATATTTCTATTTTAGCTTACGTATAGAATTAATTAAACATCAAATTAAATTAATTAATCATTTATTTATAATTAATTAAATATTAAATATTAAAATAAAAAATTTTAATTAATTATAAATAAATTATTAATTTAATATTTGATTAATTTCATAAATGAATTGAATTGAAAAACTTGTTTGCGAAAGTGAACTTTTTTGTCATCCATGAATGATTGGTCCAAACAGCAAGTCTCATTGAAAATTTCCCCATTCAATATTTGATTCGTGAAGCCTTTCTGGAAAAGTTCCTGCTTTTTGAATTGGAATTTCTCCCTCGATTGTCTTTGACTATTTGAATAAAAAAATTGCCACGGTGACACATCTTCTATAAAAGCAAAATGGAGCAGGCTCAAGGAAGACAACAGTATAACACATTGCTCTTTGTTTCTTTCTCACCCCTCCATTGGGCAACAAGCAATTTAGAGTTTCCCTGGTATCCACTTCAATTGAGCCTGCAGAGCAAATAATGGCAGATATACTGACAGAAGATCAAATTGCAGAATTTCAGGAAGCCTTTTGCCTCATTGACAAGGACTCTGACGGTTTGGTCTTTTGCTCCTTCATTTCTTCAATTTGATTTTGATGTGAAAGAGCTTTTTTAACTGATTTTGATTTGCTGAAATTGTTGGTGATGTCTAGGATTCATTACTGTGGACGAACTGGCAACCATTATCCAATCAGTAGATGGAAATCCAACAAAAGAAGAAATCCAAGAAATGATTAGTGAAGTCGATATTGATGGGAATGGAAGTATAGATTTTGAAGAGTTCTTGAATATTATGGGTAGAAAAATGAAGGTAAGATACCGAACTAGTCATTGCTTACACCTGAAAGTTGAAACTTCGAAAGAAAACGGGAAACTGTGATAAAAGGCTAGCTGCTTGAAGGCTAATGATGTTATTGTCAAATTTAATAGGAAAATCAGGCTGAGGAGCTAAAAGAAGCATTCAAAGTATTTGATAGAGATCAAGATGGATACATATCAGCCACTGAGGTAAACATGCTATGCAGATCAATTTGCATTTATGCACTTTTCATGTATTGCGATGCTCGCATTACAAAAACACTGCTTTATTTTTTCAGTTGATGGTATAAAATTATAAATAGAAGTGAATTTTTCTTTACTCTTGCCAACCCATTTAAAAATAGCTACTTTTGATGTTTTATAGCTGAGACACGTAATGATGAATTTGGGAGAGAGGCTGACAGATGAAGAGGCTGAACAAATGATTAGAGAGGCAGATTTGGATGGGGATGGTCAAGTTAGCTATGAAGAATTTGCAAGGATGATGATGCTGAATTGATCTCATTTGAAGTCTACGGGCAAAGTAGCCGAAAATTAGACCATGAACATTTTCTGTAAATCGTTTTTTTTTTTTCCTCATTGTACAATGACTTAATGTGGTTGAAACTCGAAATATTAATTTTTTATTCAAGCTTGGCAAAGGTAACCACCACAAACGCTCTGTGGTCTATGGACTACGCATGTCCATTTTGTGTTTTTGTTTGCCACTTGCTAAAAATTAAAATGATTCTTTATACCTAAAAATGAAAGAGTAGATAACAGATTACGCCACCTCTTTTAATTAGATCAATGACATGTTCAGAATTTGAGAAAAGACTTTTCGCGGGACGAATAAAGACCCACCAAATTACATGACCAACCCAATATTGCCCAATTAAAATGATTTCTAATTGTCAATGGCTTTATCATTTGCTTATTCTTTTTCATTCACTCGTTATGTCTTAAGATTTTTCTTTAAACAATAAATAAATAAAATTGAGCTCATAATAATTTGTGTGTTTCCAAAAATGAACGTGAACATAATTTGCTTACAAATAGAGATGTCAAAATGTCAAAATGGGTCGGCCATGAAATTGAGTTTACAAGAATTTGTGTTTCTAGAAATGAACGTGAACATAAGTTGCATATAAGAAGAGGTGTCAAAATGTCAAAATGGGTCGAGTCCATCGGCTGGCCTGAATAACCTGATAAAATATATGGGTTAGGCTGAAGAAATTTTAACCCGAACCAATTATGGGCCAGTTCAATCCAATATGAAAATAGGTTGGCTCAATGCAAGCTGACCTGTCGAACCGTAAGCCTAATTATGTGAAATGTTATTTTTTTGTTATATATTTAATTTTGTTATTTTTTATTCATATCTTTACTTAATTAACTTTGGAAAAAAAAAAGAATCAAATTTAGTAAATACATCTAAGCCTTTCTTTTTTCTCCACTTGAAATATGATGTTAATTTGTGCTAGTTTCTTGAATTGATTATTTTATGGTTTAAACGATACTTCAAAGATATATCCTAAATCATTTATGTCAAAAACAATGTAGTAAATCTTCATTATTTATGTTGATGACACTTAATATAATGTTATGCTTGTATCTAATTTGCGTACATAATTTTGTGAGTTTTGATTGATGTAAAAGTTTAATTTTATCAATAACTTATTATTATAAATAAAAAAAAAGTAAAGAGAGACAAACAAAATTCAGTCTATGGACCGCCCTATCCTAGCCCACAACCCACATGGGACTAGGTTAGGCTGACTATATACTAGCCCACACTCATTGTGGGTCGGCCTAAATGAGCTAGGCCAAATTAATACATCTACTTACAAGTAAATCTTTCAAAAAGAAAGAAAAAGCAGAGTGACTATAAGTAAACATTTAAGGATTAAGTCAAGTTTATAATAAAAAATAAATTATTAGGTAAATATGTGTTCAAATATTATTTGTATTTTGTTAATACCCGCGTTATAGGTATCTTTTTCTTTTAGTTATTAAAATTTTAAATAACAGAAAAAATGTTAAAGAAGGCAACTAGAAACAAAAAAATTGTGTACAATAGTTATATATTGTATGTCAATTTATATAAAAAAACATAATAATATGATTTTACACAAATTAAGTGATTTAATAATGAATATTGTTAAAAAAATTGCATTGTCTTTTTAATATAAACATTATCTTAAAATCAAATAAAAAATGAAAATAAAAAGAAACAAGATACATAATTTATTATAAAATGAGATATCTTATTACAATAAATTTGAATATTATAAATTAAAAAAGTGTCAAATCTTTTATATAAGATTAAGAATCATAAATAATTGAATCATTTTTTAACCTAAAATTTAACATTTTTCACAAACAAGAAACCAGAAGAAAAGAGTCGTTAATAAAGGGTGTTAAATACCTAAAAACATTTATTTTTTCAAGTGAGTTACTATTATACTCTTTTTTGTTAAGCATTTATTTACATTAGTTTTCCAAAAAATATATAAAAAGTTTATTTTTATTAAATATACTCAACATTGACGTATGATAGTCTACTAATATGGTGTGACATAAGTAGTAGATACTTAGATCCCTTAAGCATGTGGTTAGGGGTTTAATTTTTGACCCATATGTATAAAAAAATATCTGTTAGGAGAGCTCAACCCTTTAAATAGATCTCAGTACTTCGAGAAATTAGCCCCTGTAGTCACGCTTGAAAGATATACTAGGAAACTAAAAAAATGTATGATAGTTTAGTACCTGAAAATATATCTCCTTGCAGTGTAATTTTTGAATTTATTATTATGTATGAGATAATTCTTAAATTTACAAAAGTTGTAACAATTAATTTTTTTTGTTATATTTGGTTGTCCACATTAAACGACGACTTTTGACGTGATATGTTAAATGCTTATATGTAATTGTTACATGACACATTGCTTTATACATTCCATTAAAATACAATGTCGTTTTAGTTTAAAATAAATGACTAAATATTTTATATTTGAAAGGATTATAATTCACTAAATTAAAATGACTTTGTATTTCAAATGAGTGGTTGAATAATGTATTATATGACATTTAACTTTACATATAAGTATTTAAAATGTTGCGTAAAAAGTTACTGTTTAATTTGATAAAATAATAAAAAAAATTGATACAAATTTTATAAATATTTGAAAACTAAACTAGAAGTGAGTGATATTTTGAAAGTGTAAGCTAAAAACAAAAAAAAGTATCTGACTATTTGAGTATGCTCCTTTTAAATTTTTGTTTTATTTACTCGTTATTGGCGCCGTTTTTTCTCTTTTAAGACGCGACGACGGTTTCGAGGATCTAGAAACATAAGACCGTATCATCATTGAGAGAGTCGGCGGCGGCGGCTAATACCGTGCGACGGCATTAGCAAGGCGAAGAGCGCAGATAATGTTCCTCACACGCTGAACTTCAACATGCCATAGGGTTCGCTCTCATTCGTCAATTCTGCTGCTCCGCACTTATATGGTTTGAGTTTTCTATCAACAATTAATCCAAACCCTAAGAACCCTAGCAATGGCAATGGATGCATCCGCACCCAACAATCTCGACGACTACTCACCTTCTTCAACCCTCGTCATCTTCGACAGGCCCATCCCCTTGCTACGCGGACCGTTACCGGCCCACGACCCATCGGACGGTCCGTACGTTCTGGCGTTCAGAGACCCGCAAGCTTGGGCCTTTTCGTACAGAGCCTGCGAGCGCAAAATCGTTCAGCAGTGCGAGGAGGGGGCGAGGATTGGTTGCGCTATCAGCGCTTCCAGCAAGTGTAAGCCCCCTTGGTGGAAGGCTCTGATGGGTGCAAAACCCTCCGATTTGAAAGCGCGAGAGCTTTGCGAAGAGCGCGAGATGGCAGATTGTTTCGCCGCTGCCAAGGAGAAGTGTGTTGGGTTTGCCAGGGATAAGTGTTTGAGTCCCTTTAGGGATGCGCGGATTAAGGTTAAGGAAACGGGTTTGAGTTCGAAGGAAGCTCTGAAGTTGATTCATTGGGCTTCAATGCCTGAGAGTGAGATGAGCTTGTGGGTAATGAGTCAAATGGGTTTTGGTTCTAGGTGTCTGTCTCGTCGTAAATTCGGTGTGACAAATTGCAGGGCTAGTGAGTTGCTGGGCTCTGATGATTGTGTGCAATGCATTTTAGGTGAGCGGCAACAGGGCTCCAAAAACTAAAGCATAGTTTGAATGAGGAAGCACATCCAGCATAATTTTGTCATCTGCAATTTTGTAATACTGGAGGTAGTATTTCCAACACTTGTATTTAAACTTGTCGTCTTAGTTCATTGTTATGCGCGTAGAATAAAGTAGCGACAATATAGCTTATGAATTTGTTCTAAAACAAATCAAGAAATCCCAATTGACTTTGAGCTGTTCAGATGCATTGTATGCAGGCATTTTCATGCTAGTATGTGAGATATCCTGGACTCTTGGATGCTGCTAACATCATGGAAATGTAGGATTCCTAAGAGTCTAAGAGACTAAGATTTCCGCATTCTTGGGGTACTCTATGTTTATCTTGAACAATTTTTAATTGTGATGTCAAACATGGGATCTGAAACTCCAAGAATTTCTGTCGAATCTAGTGCATCGGTGTGAAAATATCAGTGCACCAAACACCTTTCATTCATTTATTGTATAAATTGACGGGACACAATGATTGGAATTGTCCTTCATAGTTCATAGTCATACACATATGTTTGTATTTGCGATTGAGTCATGACTACTAGAAAACACATTCAGCAACTTGATTGGCTGATGCTATTCACCATTCTGGCATCGTTATTCCTGAAAATATCGACTTTGTCGGTAGAGAGTGTTTTTTGATGTCTCACATAGTCAATTAACAGAATGTTGTTCTGAGCCCAACTTTAAAGTTTCATTGCCTGAATGAATGATTATAAGCCCACGGCTTGGTAGTAACTTATTCCTTCTTTGGTTGGTGCAGAAGTTATCAGACTTGCCATCTCATAGAACTGGGTGAATCACTTATACAGGTTTTGCTTCACTCTAGTTTTTCAATTATGTCCTGACGGATTATATATTAGTAAATTACAAAGATATCTTTGTTTGTATAGTGGCATCATAGTTCAAAATATACACTCCTGTCTATTTTAATGCTGCTTAAGGTTAAGTAGATGGTATTCATTCTTATAGAAGCTAACCTCTGCATTCTAGTTTCTAAAGTCTAATTGAATTTGAATCTGAGAATTAAATACTTCCTTTTTACTGTGCCGTGTTATTGTTTTTCTATTTGGCCAACTTTTTACCATTCTGTATAGAAGCCTGACCTTTATGGAGTGCAACCAAAATGTGTTTACTTCATTTTTTTTGTTCCTTCCTTTCTTTTCTTTCCCCCCCTCCCCTTCTCTTGGATGGTTGAATTTTTAATGTTGAAGGGGATTTTGAAAGAAATATCAACTATTTATCCCTATATATTTCTGTTAGAAACCCACTAGGTAGAACTCACCCCTGAAAACTGGCTTGCAAGGGGAGGGTGCCTAGAGGCTTATAAGCACACCATCCAAGCTCACACTTAGTTGATGTGGGATCCTAACATACCTCCTAACATACCCCCATGCTTGCATCTTTACCCGTTAGAAACCCACTAGGTAGAACCCACCCTTGAAAACCAGCTTACAAGGGGGGGGGTGCCTAGGGGCTTATAAACCACCAACCACCCATGCTTGCCTCTTTACCAGCTTACAAGGGGAGGGTGCCTAGGGGCTTATAAACCACCAACCAAGCTCACGCTAAGTCGATGTGGGATCCTAACAATTTCTAACCTAACTAGGCATGTTATCTCTCTGGTGTAAATTTTTTTGTGGAGTCTGGATATTTATACAGATGATCAGATCAACCTTGCCCTTGGAGTTGTTTGCTTGGGTTTGGAATGAATGAAGTTTCATTGTTAGTTCAGTCGACATTCTGTCTCGATTGCCTTACTAGTGTCTTTGGTCAAGAGATGTGAGATTTGTTATATTTTGTAGGTAACTAGATATATATTTGTATACTGGTACTATCTCTGGTTTGTCCTCCTGTTTGTATCTGATGGCTATGGTAATTTAAATGGAGAAGTTAAATAAATAAGTGGTTCTTGGGTAAAGCTCAAATGATAAGGGAGAAGTGGGGGTTGGCATGGTAATCAAAATCGAGTTTTAACTCGTAAAGTCTACGAGCTCACCTCCCAAATCGAGCCAAAACGCCTGAAAACTCGGACCCACGTAAACTCGACTGAAATCGGTGAAATCGGAATGAACTCGGTGAAATCAAGAGTTCAGCACCGAGTTAGGCGAGTTCAGATTTTCTGCTGAAAAAGGCAAAAACTCACCATTTTCGCTTGACTCAAAATGCACAGCAGCTTTGGAGCTTCATTTAGGGTTCGAAACTTGGAGCTTCTTCTCAGTTTGGAGCTCCATCTGCGTAATCGAGCATGGCTGAAACCTTCATTCGAGCTTCCTCTTCCTTCTGCGCAATCGATCTTGGCTGCTGGTCTTGGCCGTTCGTCCCTCGAGCTTCCTCTTCCTCTTGCACAGTCAATCTTCGCTGTTCATCCACTGTTGCTTCTCGCACGTTGGGTTCAGCCATAGCTCCTCTGTCTAGTGCACGTCTTCCTCTGTTTAGTGCGTGCTCCTCAGCCATAGGCACTAAGGCATCTGCTGTGATTTACATTTTACTCTTATTATAGCCTCTGTTTGTGTACGTGCCTTTGCGTTGATCGGGATTTTTTTTTTCTTGTCTTATTTTCTGTCTATTGCACGTCTTCCTCTATTTAGTGCGTGCTCCTCAGCCATAGGCACTAAGGCATCTATTGTGATTTACATTTTACTCTTATTACTGCCTTTGTTTGTGTATGTGCCTTTGGGTTGATTGGGAATTTTTTTTTCTTGTCTTATTTTTTTTTCTTATTTTTTCTAGTCTTATTATTCTTGGATTGTTGACTTGATTTTTTTAAGTTTTAGCATTATATTTAGAACATATGATTTGCTCATTTATGTATGATTTTAATTTGTATTATCATACATTATTATGTTTAGGTTTTAATTTTACTTGCAAATACTTTTGTTTGCTTTATTATGGAATTGGAATGTTGAATGTTTATTATAGGTATATTATTTCGTTATGTTTATGTCTATGATATTTTTTCTAATATTATTATTGAAATAAGTAAACTCTTACGAGTTTACGAGTCGAGCTTGCGGAGCCTCCACGAGTTTACGTAAACTCACGAGTTTGACAACCATGGGGGTTGGGGTAGAAGTCTTAGGTTTATTCTGAGTGTAAATAAAAAAATGCTTCTTTTTAGGGGTGGATTCTTGGTGAAGATGTGGTGATGTCTTCTGTTACTGGGTTTTTTATGGGCCAAATGTTTATCACAAGTCCTCGCCCACTAAGTCAAGAGTAGTAGGCCAGTCTGCGAGAACAAAACTTAAATTTTTGTGCAATTTCACACACCAAATGTCAATGTTGGACATCGGGATATGATTGAGGCCTATTTTGTTGACCCATTCTCTCCAAAGTTTTTGTTTTCCTTATTTCAAATGAGGCCATTTCAACATTTTAATTTCCAATAATTTTTAAAATAACCTTATTCTATAAAACATTATATATAATTAGTTTTATAAAGCATCTAGCTAAAAATTTGTTATGTATTGCTTGTTGCTATACTTAATTATTGATATTATACACATTTATTGCTGGCTGTACGAAGGTGCCCAAAAGGCATACTATTAATTCTAGGATTAGCCTTAAAGATGGTAGGTAGAAGATTAGGTGAGAATTGTCTTAAGCCAAGCCAATGTATAGCACAGGAGTCGGAGACTTTGCTACCTTAATGGGGTGGAAACTTCAAATCTGTTTCTTTAAAGTGTGTGCGAAAAAATATGGTTATAATAACACTACACATTGGATTACACAGAATTTATGATAATTTGGTAGAGGGTTTTGGTTAGTCAACTGTTTCTTTCTTTCATTACTCCATTTTGATTTTCCTGTAGCCTTAAATGCTGCCACTAACAGTTGGTAATTCATCAAGATTAGTTGTAGCTGAGATAGGCTAATTACGCTCGTTTTGATTTGAGATGATTGCATGCAGTGTTTTAATCTTAATGATGAAATGGTCACGTCGGGTATGCTTGGATGGTGGGTAGTGGAAGGGAAGGCACGGTTTAAGTGAAACCTTCCCCTTGTTATGAGATTTCTTTTAGAAGGGGAGGAAAATGAGGGTTTTTCACTTAATCCTCCAAAACCTTCCAACACTTGCTTTTTAAGTTTCCTCAATTTTGGGGATTTGGGGTGAGAAACTAACTGAGTTACTATTACACCTTAAAAAATATTGACAAGTTTCATGTGAACATCATTGTTGAAATATAATGTTAGTTTATGAATAAATAGTAGATTTTTGTAAAATGTATTATTAATTATTTATTCTTCCATTTCCTTTCTCCTGTCTATTGTAAACATCCAAGTAAGGAAGAAAAATTATCACTTAACCCCCAATCTCTTCTCTTTCCTTTCTCTCCCAATTTCTGAACATACCCCTAGTGATCTTAGAGAGAGTGATGCGGTCATCACGTTCAGATTCTGGGGTGTGGTTGGTTGGGGTAGGAGAGATGGAAAATGGAGAGCGATGGAAAAGTTTACTTTAACTTGTTGGATGGAGGGATAAAAATGTCATACACATGTTTATCCTCATTAACAATGTTTCTAAACAAAATAAACTAACTAAATGGTAAAAATATGTTCATTTTTGTTTAGACTTTTGACATTATGCATATATTTTTTCCATACCATTTTCCTCCCAAACCTAGGATGAAAATATTTACCCAGGGTGCAATGCAAGCAAATGGTTTACATTTCCATATTGTCCTCCTTGATGTCTTATCAAGTAAGCATATAACGATTTTCGCTTTCTCTTATTTTCCTGCCCCCAAGCTACTCTCTTAGTTCATACTTCATAGGACACTTTCCATCCCATTCCTTCCTTGAAAGGATATAGCTTGGTGGGCCAGAAGCCAGCATGGGATCCAAATATTTTCCAAGTTCAAGCACATGGTGAGACTAAGCGAGCAATGCAGGCGTATTAGAATTTTGAGTGTGCGCGTATTTCGCGAGACTTATTGAAGTTGTGTATGAAGTTGCTTTTGAACCTGGGCAGCAGCTGTTCATACTATTTCCTTCTTCATCAGGCCTTTTGATGGTTTATATTATAAATCTAAAGAGCTGTGCGACTTGCACTACTCATATAGTGTCACTCTTATGGATATCCTTGTGGCCATTTTTATACGAGAATTTCCTTTATCGTAATTATCATTATCTGATAACCCACTGAAGTGGACGATGTGTCTTAATTATTAGAAAACGGGAGTTAGTACGATATTTTAATGGATTTAGTACAAGTTATTAAATTTATTAGTTGTTAATTTTACAATAAATATTTAAAAAATTATTAAATATAAATAATAATTAATAAATATTCAAAAACTCAATATTCGTACTTTAAAAAAAAGTTGAATAAATATTCAATAACTCAATATTCGTGTTAATTATTGTTAATGATTACTCTGTTTTCTTTATTATGAGTGGGAAACATTACTTTAGAGATGAAATGATTCTGATCATTTCAGATCATTCTTTCTAGCTAAGGGTGTTCCCACCTACTACTTGTAATGTTGTAAATCTGTATCTATAAAGAAGAGAGCTTGAAGGTTAATTAACCAATCAAGCATAATCAATAGTATTTTTCAGTCTCAAGTTGGTATCCAGAGCCTCTGGTTCTATTTCCGGCGACTTCCACCGCCGTGAAATCATCTCCGGCGACTTCCACCGCAGTGAAATCATCTCCGGCGACTTCCACCGCCGTGAAATCATCTCCGGCAACTTCCACCGCCGTGAAATCATCTCCGGCAACTTCCATTGCCGTGAAACCATCACTGGCAGAGTTCCACTGCCGTGAAACCTCCATTTCCGGCCACTCACCGCCGCGAAACCTCTATTTCCGGCCACTACCACCATCTGCAATCTCCGGTGAACCCTCCGAACACCAAAATAAAGTGACCGGAGGACTCAGAATCCCCCGGCCGTCATAACCCATAAGGCCCCTCTTCACCGGCAGCCCCACGCGCTCTCACGCGCCGCCACCAACCCGCAACAGGCTCTGCGCGAGGCCTCCACGCGAAGCCCTACACTGGTTTTTTGAACCCAGTTCTTCAGGGAGACCTTCAAATCGGTCCCTTCTGCTCCCTTTCTGGCCATCACTGCCGCCAAAATCCTCCACGCGCCGCCGCTGCCGCCAGTTGCCACATCTGAATTTCCCTCATGGCCTCCACTACAGAATCTTCCTCTGTTACCTCTGATTCCTCTAAAAAAAATTTGGTCTCTTTTGCCTTTTCGGGCACCCCTACTATCACATCTCAGAAATTAAATGGCAAAAATTATTTGGATTGGCAGGCTGCTGTTGATGTATGGTTTTTAGGTCAGGGACTTTCCGATCACTTGACCAAAAAGGTCGAGGACATCTCTGCTGATGAACGGGACCAGTGGAAGCGAGCTGACTATCAACTGGTATCCTTATTATGGCAATCAATTGACTCAAAGCTATTGGTCCACTACCGTACCTACAAGACATGCCATGATATATGGGAGAAAGCTCGAAGTGTTTACTCCAACGATGTTCAACGCTTGTATGACTCTGTTCATAATTTGACAACTCTCCAAATGACAGATCATGACTTACCCTCATATTTGAACAAAGCCCAGTCCACCATTGAAGAAATTAAACTGATCTTGACTGGCGATAATCTGCAAAGTATGTTGGACAAGCTTGACAACTTGTATATGGTATTTGTTCTTCATGGTTTACACAGGGATTTCGAATCAGTTCGCAATCAAATCTTGACCAATGCTGCTGTCCCTAAAGTGGAAGATCTCATTAACCGCCTAATGCGAGTTCCTTCACCTACAACAACCTTTGGCAGTAGTTCCCAAGCAATTTCAGATTCTTCAGCTTTTATCTCTCATTCAAATGACCGTGGTAGTCGAGGTCATGGCTATGGTGGAAGAGGTGGTCGTGGCACTGGGAATCGGCCCCAATGCACTCACTGTAAGCGCTTGGGGCACACTCAAGACAGGTGTTACTTTCTACATGGGTTCCCTGACAAGTCAGCTAATGTGACACAATCCTTGGCACCAAAAACTGCAAAGAAAGATGAGTTTTGGGGTGCCAACCAGAATTCTCTATCAGACCAAGAATATAAAGAGTACCTTCAGCTCAAGGCAGCCCAACAACCTTCGTCTTCCGCTACTATAGCTCATACTGGTAAATCTACGGCTTGCCTCTCTCATTCTTCGTCTGCTGGATCCTGGATTTTGGATTCTGGTGCTTTCGATCACATAGCTGGTAATCCTTCCTTTTTCTCTACATTATCATCTCCTAAGACACCACACCATATCACCCTCGCCGATGGTTCTAAGGCTAAAGCCACAAGCATTGGTCAAGCATCACCTCTCCCATCTTTATCTTTAGATTCTGTTCTGTTTATACCCGGTTGTCCATTCAATTTAATTTCTCTTAGTCAACTCACTCGCACTCTTAACTGTTCTGTAACCTTTACTGCTGATTCTTTTCTTATTCAGGACCGGGGTACGGGACAGATGATTGGAGCAGGATCTGAATCACGTGGTCTTTACTATCTTCAGCCTCCTTCCTCAACCATATGTGCTGTTACCGAATCTCTTGATCTTCTTCATTGTCGTTTAGGGCATTCGAGTCTCAATAAATTCAAGAAGATGGTTTCCCATCTCTCTCATTTGCAGTCTTTCAAGTGTGAGTCATGTCAACTGGGAAAACATGTCCGTGCTTCCTTCCCAAGTCAGGTCAATAACAAGATAGAGTCTCCGTTTTCTCTTATTCATTCTGATGTTTGGGGTCCAAGTCGCGTCAATTCTATTCAAGGCTTTCGGTATTTTGTTACTTTCATTGATGACTTCCCAAGATGTACGTGGGTTTTCTTAATGAAAGATCGTTCATAGTTTTTTACTATTTTTCAAAACTTCTTCAATGAAATTCAAACTCAGTTTGGAAAAAATATTCACGTTTTACGCAGTGATAATGCAAAAGAATATTTTTCTGCTCCTTTTAATTCTTTCATGACATCTCATGGCATGATTCACCAATTCTCTTGTCCGCATACACCCCAACAAAATGGTGTAGCTAAAAGAAAACACCGTCATCTCATTGAAACAGCCCGTACTCTGTTATTACATGCCAATACCCCTTTAAAGTTTTGGGGTGATGCTGTTCTCACTGCAGGTTATTTAATAAATCGTATGCCATCATCTGTATTAAATAACCAAGTTCCTTATTCTATTTTGTTTCCTAAGGAACCCCTTTATATTGTTCCCCCTCGTGTTTTTGGCTCCACTTGTTTTGTACATGATCTCTCTCCAGGTCTAGATAAATTATCTGCTCGTGCTATTAAATGTATTTTTCTTGGTTATTCTCGGGTCCAGAAAGGGTATCGGTGTTATTCTCCCTCCTTGCATCGTTTTTACCTATCTGCAGATGTTACATTCTTTGAGGATGCTCCTTACTTCACATCTCCTGTGGAACATGCCTCCATATCTCAGGTCTTACTAATTCCTTATCTTGATCCAGAAGTCTCTATTACTTCAGACTCACCGATCTCAGATGTCCCATCTCCACCAGTGCCTGCTTTGCCTCCACCACTTATTACTTATCATTGCCGATCACACACTCCGATCCCGGAGGCTGTTATCTCCCCAGATCCATGTGATTCATCTCCTACACCTGCATCTCCACCTGCCACGGGCCAACCTGAACCATCAGCTGACCTGCCTATAGCTCTACGAAAAGGTATACGCTTTACCCGAAATCCTCATCCTATCTATAACTTCTTGAGCTACCATCGTTTATCTTCACCCCATTATACCTTTGTTTCTGCTTTGTCGTCCATTTCTATTTCTAAAATTGTTCAGGAAGCTCTTTCCCATCCAGGATGGCGACAGGCTATGTTTGATGAGATGGCAGCCTTGGATTCTAATCACACATGGACTCTGGTCCCTTCCCCTCCCGGGAAGTCTATAGTTGGCTGTCGATGGGTTTTCACTGTCAAAATCGGTCTTGATGGGCAAGTGGACCTCTTGAAAGCTCGTCTTGTGGCTAAAGGCTATACTCAAATTTTTGGTCTTGACTATGGCGACACTTTCTCTCCTGTTGCTAAAATGGCATCCGTACGACTCTTCTTGTCAATGGCTGCCATGAATCACTGGCCCCTTTATCAGTTGGACATCAAAAATGCTTTCCTACATGGTGACTTGGAAGAGGAAGTCTATATGGAGCAACCGCCTGGGTTTGTTGCTCAGGGGGAGTCCAGACTAGTTTGTCGATTGCACAAATCCCTCTATGGGCTCAAACAGTCTCCCAGGGCATGGTTTGCACGATTTAGCCAAGTCATACAACAATTTGGTATGGTTCGAAGTGAGGCAGATCATTCTGTGTTCTATAAACATTCATCCTCTAATAAATATATCTACCTTGTTGTCTATGTGGATGATATTATTATTACAGGAAATGATTATGAGAACATCAATAATCTAAAACAGCACTTATTTCAACATTTTCAAACTAAGGACTTGGGCCGACTACGATATTTCCTTGGAATTGAAGTTGTCCAGTCAAAAGCAGGAATTGCCATATCTCAAAGGAAGTATGCTCTTGACATTTTGAAAGAAACCGGAATGCTGGATTGCAAACCAATTGATACTCCTATGGACCCGAACATTAAACTTCTGCCAGATCAGGGGGAGCCTTATCCAGATCAAGGAAGATATCGGAGACTTGTAAGAAAACTAAATTATCTCACCATAACCAGACCAGATATATCTTTTGCGGTCAGTGTAGTGAGCCAGTTCCTCAACTCTCCTTGTAACAGTCATTGAGATGCATTGATTCGAATTCTAAGGTATATCAAGAGTTCTCCAGGAAAGGGATTGGTTTATGAAAATAGAGGCTATACAGACATTGTTGCATATACAGATGCAGATTGGGCAGGATCTCCTAGTGATAGAAGGTCAACTTCTGGGTATTGTGTCCTCATTGGAGGAAATCTCATCTCTTGGAAAAGCAAGAAGCAAAATGTAGTTGCAAGATCAAGTGCGGAAGCAGAATATCGAGCTATGGCTCTTACTACTTGTGAACTTGTATGGATAAAACAACTACTCCAAGAGTTAAATTTTTGCATACGAAGCCCTATGCAACTCATTTGTGATAACCAGGCAGCATTGCACATTGCATCCAATCCGGTTTTTCATGAGCGGACTAAACATATAGAGATTGGTTGCCATTTCATCCGAGAGAAAGTCATCTTTGGAGAAATCACTATTTCATTTGTGAACTCCAATGATCAACTAGCAGATATCTTTACTAAGTCCCTTCGAGCATCAAGAATAACTTACATATGTAACAAGCTTGATGCATATGATCTATATGCACCAGCTTGAGGGGGAGTGTTAATTATTGTTAATGATTACTTTGTTTTCTTTATTATGAGTGAGAAACATTGCTTTAGAGATGAAATGATTCTGATCATTTCAGATCATTCTTTCCAGCTAAGGGTGTTCCCACCCACTACTTGTAATGTTGTAAATCTGTATCTATAAAGAAGAGAGCTTAAAGGTTAATTAACCAATCAAGCATAATCAATAGTATTTTTCAGTCTCAAGTATTCATACTTTAAAAAAAAGTTTATAAAAGGAGGAATGAGTCGTTTGGAAAGGGATGTCTTTCCTTTCTTTCTGCGGCTGTCGACATTGGAAGGTGCTGCGAAGTTGCACTGACGGCCCACGAAGGATTTATTACTTGTCACTCGTCAGGAACCAGGTTGTGTTCCCTTCTGCATGACCTTTCAAATGTCATTTCACGAAATTACTTTCTAGTTTCCTTTCTGCAAGTGGGAGGTTTAATAAGGTAGCCAATTTCGAAAAGTCAACAAATTTTGAGTCACGAAGTTACTAGGTAGTTTCGATTAGTGGACAATGACGTCCCTGCTAATTTTGTGGGGTGTAGCTAAAAAAAAGGGTGGAAGGGATGAAACACGCGACTAACCTCTCCATTGACATTATTACACGTTTCTTTAGATTAATTATAAAAAAAATTAATTATATGTATAAATGATTATAAAAAAATCAATTATAAAAAATTTTATGTTTAAATATGTTAATTTATAATTGATTTTAAGATGAATTTAATTGTTTGTATTGTATAAAAGAATTATTTTTGTGTTAAATTATTAAAAAATAAATTAAATAATTAAAAATTTTATTTAATTGTGTAAAAAAGTATTTATTTATTAAATTTTTTAAAATAATCTATAATTATATAATTATTTTTAATTATAAAAAAATAATTTTATTTTATAATTAATTTTACACATTTTAAACTAACAATATAAATTTTATATTAAAAAAACCTGTTTTGAAAAAGAAAAAATATTTAATGCTTTATGGACCTCTCTGCAGGCGTGTTCGTCAATTAATATAAAGGTTAAAGTAAAAAAGTTCAAAAAAGAAAAGAAAGAGGAATGCAGGAAAAGGTTTGGAATTCTCTCTCCCAATTAAGGGGGCGAGTCTATCCTACCTTACAAGTTCTCTTACCCTCAACTGCTTTTATTGTTTTTTATAATTAAAAAATAATATTTGTTTTTTAAAATATTGTATGTATTATTATTTTAATATAAAAATTACTTTTTTAATTAAAAGTATCACTACCCCTGAGGGTAGGATAGACTGACCCCAATTAATGTATTTTCTAATTGCTTCAGACCAATGTGAATCATTATTAACTATGTCATTAAAGATTGCCCAGAAAGTTTAGTCACCGGTACGGTCTTCATAAAAAATTGCAGATTTGTTATGTTCTCAGTTCTCATTTTTACTTATCTCATGGAAATGCACAGCACCATGCTTGCTTCGTTGAACGGCCTTGTCGTTTTAGTTTACTATACTATAACATACCTCACTCCCTTCTCAGCCATTTTCGGCATTCAGACGCCCAAATGACTTTGGATTTGTACCTTGTGATTTTTATAAAATATATAGTCGTGCGCCGCGCAGCACACGGCGAGCGCGCATGAGTCAGGATGAAATAGCTTTTGCCTTTCGGTTTCGGTGATGTTAAATAAGCCGCAAATTTGGACGTTTTGTATGCGTCATTGGGAATCCAATATCTTCTCGTCTTCGATAGTCGTAAAGATAATTAGCCTGTTTCTTTTAGTGGTTGCGGTTGGCACACTCATTGGGAGGACGGAGAAAATGTCAAATCTTGGGAATGTGTATAACAGCCTTTGCATATGCAAAATTCCAAATCAAACATGCTGAATTTATGGGTTTTTTGTATTAGTATTTTTTTAGTGTATAAGTATTTTTTGAAGTAATAAAAATATTTTTTTAAAAAATTAAAGAGTTTAATTTTTTTTTAAAAATATTTTATGTGTTTTTTGGTTACACAAGAAATATTTTTTTAAAAAGTTTGAAATTTTTAATTTTTTTAAAAAATATTTTTATTATTTTAAAAAAGTACTTCTACTCATAAAAAAAAATTAATACATATGGGTTTATATTGCCTTTGTAATTTTTATCTCGTATGCATCCAAATTCTATGCAAAATCCAAGTCCGTCCGGGACGGCATGCTGTTGGTCGGAGTCTTTGAGAAAATTCAATAATTGTATAACCCACCGACTACTAGGCTTTGCAAAGAGGATATTTATACTATAAATTAACAGGACCAACTCAGCAAGGAGTTATTAACTATTTTACTGTAGCTACTAACAGGTGCTATCTAATTTGGTGCGACAAGGCAATTTGTAATCTCATACCTTAAATTGAAAATAGGTTTCTCCCACAAACTTTTTATCAGCCAAAAATAAAATAAAATATTACTGTAGCTTGATTTCAAATTTGCGAGGAGTTTGCAGTTGGATGGCAAGGAAATATGGATTCGAATCGACTTGATACAGTTTCTTTAGTTGGTAGCATTAACTGGGTCATCTAACTTTCACATGTAGCTAATTGTACCTCAGTAAGTGCATGTCTCTCCTCATCGACACACGGAGTGCTTAACAAAAGTAAACTGAGAGACGTGTTCCCAACTATTTGGGGATCTGTATTGAATGGAGATAGAGATTGTGGTTACGGACTACTCATCTCTATGTCGGCTGCGTAAACATGCTTATTACAAAAAGCTTTTCCATTCACCAGATTGTGCTGTTTTTGTTTGAAATTTCTGAATTCCATTAAACTAAATTGCCATTCAAATGTGACTTGATATCAACTAACTTTCTTCTAATATCAGCAACCATGCTATACTTTATAGTGGAAATGCTATTGTGCGGCAAGAATGCTGTGTATTTCCAACAAAAAACAAGTCCTTCCTAAAAATTTGACCAAATTGGACAAAATGACATTAAAGTGAAGGTTGTACTGGGAAGCTACCAGGAAACATCCTTACGGACCCTGCAACACTCTCATGAGACGAAATTTTAGTGTATATATAGGTAACCATCCTTGTATTCTCAGAATGAAGTTCTTTCCTACCCATATTTTCTATTAACCCGCTAAATTTGCCCTCAAAATCTACCATGTCGAGCAGCCATAATCAGAAGTATGAGGGCGGCTCATTTCTCATTGACATCACTAGCACCCTCACCAAAGTCACTGCCAATTACACCATTACAAATGCCAAAAAAAGGTGGCGTTTTGCTTATACAGCAATTTATACTAGACGGGTCATGCTTTCCCTGGCCGAAGAGGTCATATCCAAAAGAAATCACCATCACTACACTCGACTCTTCCAAACCCAGTCTTTCAATACCCGCAGCTCTACTCTTGATGCAATTGAACCGCTAGCTCCCCAACATGTGGGCAACGGAATCAATCACTATTCTTCGCTCCCTGATGCTGATCAAGCCAGACTTACTAATATGGTTAAGGACAAAAACTTGGAATCCTTTGCTGAGTTCGGAGGAGTTGAAGGTGTTGCCTATGCTCTTGGAACCATTCAAGCAAAGGGAATCCGTGGCAGCGATGATGACATTGCCCAACGGCGTGAGTTGTTTGGTTCAAACACTTACCAGAGGCCACCACCCAAAGGCATCCTACACTTTGTGCTGGAAGCTTTCAATGACACCACTATTCTCATCCTTCTTGTCTGTGCCGGCCTTTCTCTTGGTTTTGGCATGAAAGAACATGGGGCAGGGGAAGGCTGGTATGAGGGTGGGAGTATATTTGTAGCAGTCTTTCTGGTGGTGGTTGTCAGTGCACTCAGCAACTTCAGACAAGAGAGACAATTTGACAAATTGTCCAAGATAAGTAACAACATCAAAGTTGACGTTGTGAGAAATGGAAGGCCGCAACAGATATCCATCTTTGACGTTCTTGTGGGAGACATTGTAGCCCTTAAGATTGGTGACCAAATTCCTGCTGATGGATTGTTCGTAGCTGGCCATTCTTTGCAAGTGGATGAATCAAGTATGACAGGTGAGAGCGACCATGTAGAAATTGAGCCCTTAAAAAGCCCATTCTTATTGTCTGGGGCAAAGGTGGTGGATGGCTATGCTCAAATGCTTGTGACATCTGTGGGAACCAACACAGCATGGGGTCAAATGATGAGCTCAATATCCCGCGACACCAACGAAAGGACACCATTACAAGCTCGCCTTGATAAGTTAACCTCAGCTATTGGAAAGGTAGGCCTTGCAGTCGCTTTTCTTGTTCTCCTAGTGTTGTTAATTCGTTATTTCACTGGAAACACAAAAGATGAGAATGGGAATCAGGAGTACAATGGAAGTAAAACAGATATAGATGACACTTTCAATGCTATTGTGCGTATTGTTGCAGCTGCAGTCACAATTGTGGTTGTGGCAATCCCTGAGGGTCTTCCATTGGCTGTCACTCTCACACTAGCTTACTCCATGAAAAGAATGATGGCAGACCACGCAATGGTGAGGAAACTTTCAGCTTGTGAAACGATGGGGTCAGCAACAGTCATCTGCACAGATAAAACTGGGACCTTGACATTGAATCAGATGAGAGTGACCAAATTTTGGCTAGGCCTAGAAAATATTATGGAAAACTTTTCCAATGCTATGGCTCCAAATGTTCTCGAGTTATTCCACCAAGGAGTAGGCCTCAATACAACGGGCAGTGTCTATAAGCCTTCATCAGAATCAGAACCTGAAATTTCAGGGAGCCCAACAGAGAAGGCAATCCTCTCATGGGCTGTATCAGATTTAGGAATGGACATGGATGAACTGAAGCAGAAATATACAACTCTCCATGTTGAAACATTTAACTCAGAGAAGAAACGAAGTGGCGTTGCAATAAGGAAGGAGGCCAACAACACCGTTCACGTGCATTGGAAAGGAGCTGCTGAGATGATACTTTCAATGTGTTCTAATTATATTGATAGTAATGGCACAAGGAAGTCCCTTTATGAAGATAGGAGTAAACTTGAGAAGATAATCCAAGGGATGGCAGCTGGTAGCCTACGATGTATTGCTTTTGCTCACGTGGAAATTTCAGAAGAAATCGATTACAACGATAAGGTGAAAGCACATCAAATCCTAAGAGAAGATGGCTTGACCTTGCTAGGCATTGTTGGCCTTAAGGATCCATGCCGACCAGACGTCAAGAAGGCAGTGGAAACTTGCAAACTTGCAGGAGTTGATATAAAGATGATCACTGGAGATAACATATTCACAGCAAAGGCAATAGCAACAGAATGTGGAATATTAGATCTTAAGAACCAAGTAAATGCGGGAGAAGTGGTAGAAGGTGAGGAATTTCGAAACTACACAGAGGAAGAGAGAATGCAGAAAGTTGACAAGATCCGCGTGATGGCAAGGTCATCCCCTTTGGACAAACTTTTGATGGTACAATGCTTAAGAAAGAAAGGCCATGTAGTTGCAGTCACCGGAGATGGAACAAATGATGCGCCTGCTCTAAAAGAAGCCAACATCGGACTTTCTATGGGCATCCAAGGCACTGAAGTTGCCAAGGAAAGCTCTGACATTGTGATCTTGGACGATAACTTCAATTCTGTTGCCACTGTTTTAAGGTGGGGACGATGTGTTTATAACAACATCCAGAAATTCATACAGTTTCAATTAACCGTGAATGTTGCAGCTCTCGTGATAAATTTTATTGCAGCAGTTTCTTCTGGAGATGTTCCCCTAACTGCAGTTCAACTACTATGGGTAAATCTCATTATGGATACACTAGGTGCTCTGGCACTGGCTACAGAACGGCCTACGAAGGAGTTAATGGAGAGACGGCCAGTAGGTAGAACTGAACCTCTTATTACTAACATTATGTGGAGAAACCTTTTATCTCAAGCTTTATATCAGGTAGCTGTCCTCTTGGTTTTACAATTCAATGGAAAGTCAATCTTCCATGTAACTGAGAAGGTAAAGGATACTCTAATCTTTAATACTTTTGTTCTCTGCCAAGTTTTCAATGAGTTCAACTCAAGGAGTATGGAGAAACATAATGTATTCAAAGGCATTCACAAAAACCACTTGTTTCTTGGAATTGTGGGGATAACTATTGTTCTTCAAGTTGTGATGGTGGAATTACTAAAGAAGTTTGCTGATACTGAGAGGTTAACATGGAAGCAATGGGGAGCTTGTATTGCAATTGCAGCTGTGTCATGGCCAATTGGTTGGCTAGTAAAGCTCATACCTGTTTCAGACAAACCATTCTTCAGTCACACTAAGTGGGTAAAATTCTGAGTCTTCAGGATTACGGAGGCATTTTAATTTTATCTCAAGTTACACTGAGGCGTTCACCCTAGATTGCAAGCATCTCGAAAACTTAAATATGAGATATTCGAGTATACGACATATGGAAATTCAAGACCCTTTATGTTTGAAACGTAGGGGATCTTGAATTTCCATGTGTCTTATACCTAAATATCATATATTTAGTCTTCCAAGATATTTGGAATTTAGGATTTCGATTAGCAAACACCTCCCTTGTTTTGATTTGGAACTGCACGAGGGAGGAGTAGTTAAAGTTCCTAGAATGTGAAAGTATAATAACAATGACCACCCGGCAGTAACAGGGAATTGGGGCGGGTGGGAATTAGGGTAGAGGTGATAAATTCAAGTTATTTTAACGACTCTACTATGTACCAAGAAAGTATAATTGCAATTAGGGTTGAGACCTTAAAATTGATATGAGAAGAGTTGCATTAAAGACTGTCATTTGTCTATTATCTGTTACTGACATGATATCACTCTTGCTGAAATTGACCGTCTGAGGTGAGGGCCAAGGATTGAAATTACTATGGCCTATGGGACGTTGACCCACATGTCATACTTGGCTAAACGCCTAAACCAATGTCCAAGACAGGAATCAAATATACTGTTTTCTTTTTCTGTCCTTTTTCTTATTTTTTTAATTAAATGTTAACAACTTAATATAAAAAATTGACAATTAAAAAAGAAATTATTGTCAATTAAGAGAGATATTTTTTATTGAATTGTCAAATTTAATAGAGGGAATAGGAAAAAAACAAGAAAAGAGAATAGTAGATTTAAATTCACGTGCAACATCATGTAAATAAATGAGGTTTTGTTTTTGTTTTTTGGCCATACACAACTAATGAGGCTTAGTTCATTTAAGTGTATTTTTAATGTTTCTTGCCCCTATGAGATCTCATTGTAAGTATATTAGATGGAAATATGAAAAGAAGACTCGAGCTATTCGTTGATAGGAAAGGTGTATTTATACAAAATACATGGCTAATAGCTAACTTAATTGAATAACTAAAGGCCAAGTGTTACTATTAATAAACCAAGTAACAGAACCTAATTGAATAACTAAAAGGAAGCTAAAATAATAAAGAGATATAACATCTATTTTGTCAGCCTCCCGTAAGCTGGACTGTGGATATCTTTCGTGTTCAGCTTGGAAATGAAGACTTGAAAAACTGAGGGATGAAGAGGCTTGGTAAATACATCTTCCATTTGAGCTTCAGAAGGATAATAAGGTGGTTTCCTATTTCTGTTAGAGGTTCTAATATTGTCATTGTGAGGAATGGCCGTAGAAGGTAAAGAATTGTCATTAGTTGTAGGGGGAAACAACAGAAATGTTAGAAAGATTAGTTTGTCCAATATTAGAAGGAAGGGAAATAGTAGGAAAGTTGTTAGAAGTTGTACTCTCCTGTGAAGTAGAGAAAGGAAAAATATTTTCATAAAACAAAACATGTCTAGATAAGAAAAACTCTCTATTATGAAGATCAAATAAAATAGAGCCCTTAGTTGCTTCTTTGGAGCCAAGATAAATGCATTTTCGTGCACAGGGCTCAAACTTAGCTCTATGAGCAGTGATGGTAAAAGCATAACAAAGAGAACCAAAAACCCTAAGAGTTTCAATGTTAGGTTCGGTTTTATGAAGTAAAAAATAAGGAGAATTAGAGTTTAGTTTTAAAGAAGGCAACATGTTAATGACATGAACATAATGTGATATAGCAAAAGACCAAAATTCTATAGGCAACTGAGATTGAAAAATAAGGGATCTAGCTATGTTTAGAATGTGTTGGTGTTTTCTTTCGACAACCTCATTTTGTTAGGGTGTCTCAATGGAAGACAATTGATGGATGATACCTTTAGAATGGTAAAAAGATGGTATATTAAACTCAACACCATTGTCAAATCTAATGATTTTAATCTTCTTATCAAACTGAGTTTCAACAAGATTAATAAAAGCAATGAGGTGTTGTCTTGCCTCAGTTCATTAATTTAACCCAAGTATATCGAGAATTAGCATCAACAATAGTCAAGAAGTATTTATAACCTTGAATAAATGGGGTACCATAGGGACCCCAAATACCTATGTGAATGAGATCAAAGATAGAATCAACAGTAGAAGTACTGTCATCAAAAGGTAATTTTTTTTTTGTTTGGCCAAATGACATATATCACATGCTTTATTACTAAAAGAAGGTATATTACAATATTGCTTCAGAAGAGAAGTGTAACACCAAAGAGAATGGTGTCCTAATATAAAGTGCCATATATCTATAGCAACATTTTTATTGGGAATTGAATTAATAGAAGTAATGTTATTAAAAGAATGATCTTGTTCATTAGCTGAAATGAGCAAAATGTATAGACCATTTCTGATTTCATCTTTGCCAATCATCTTCATAGAGGGTGTGGCCTGAATGATGCAAGAATTGTGAGAAAAGCAAGCATAGCAAGATAAAGAAGTAAGTTTCTTGATAGAAAGAAGGTTTACAAAAAAATATGGATTGTATAAAACATCATATAGAATTAAAGAATTTGATAAAAAACAGTGCCACTGTGAGTAGCAGAAATAGAATTATCATTAGGAATAGTGACAAATTGGATGAATTTGTTTATATGATGTGAAAAGAGATAAAGATGAAATGATATGATTAGTTGCACTATAATTTAAAATCCAAAGAGTTGAAGAGTTACCTTTATCAATTATAGATATAGATAAAGTATGTAAACTGACCAAGTTTGATAAAGTTGAAGTGGCAGACGAGTAGGAAGAAGGTAAGAGGGCCAATAAACCTTGAATTTGTTCATTGGACAAACCAAGAGTAAAAGACTGGTTGTCTGCAGCAGAAGCAACATTGATTGTGTTGAGAGATTTCTTTGATCTATACCCAAGAGTAATGTATCAAATTGCGGACCGCATCACTTGATGCGGCCACAATATTGCGGTTGCAGTAGTGTCCACAACCGCATCACCCCGCAATTGCGGGGTGATTTTCATTCACGAAAAATCTCGCAACAAAACCGCAACGGCTGCATCGCAACCGCAACGTTGCAGCTTTTGTTTAAAATAAAAAAATTCCATGGTTGCAAGCTTGAAAACATTTCACAACCGCATCGGCCGCAAAGAATTAAGGGATCAGGTAGGATTCTCATATGCAGTTGACGTTCTTGTTGGATGATCATAGAGAAGACCTTGTTTATATCTGGAAGAGGATCCATGATCAAGATTTGAGATTTAATAGCAAAGTAATTCTCATTCAAACCTTGTAAGAAACATAGAACATGATCATTGTCACGGTATTGTTGAAAAGTATTTGAAGTTTGGCAGCAGGTGGTGGTAGACGGAATGGGTCGAAAATTGTTCAACTCATCCCATAAGATTTTCATCTTGGTGAAATAAGTTGTAGCAGTGAGATCAGCTTGCTTAAGAGAGAAAAGATCACATTGAAGTTGAGAAATTCGAATATGATCACCTTGAGAAAACCTAGCTTTGAGATCTTTCCAGACATCAGAGGTTGTATCAATCCATATGATGCTTGTAGCAATATTAGGGGAAATTGGGTGAATTAACCAAGAAAGAACAAGGGTATTACACTGTTTCCAAGTGGCGAACAATGGATCTGTAGATGCTGGTTGTTTGAGGGCACCATTGGTAAAACTGGTTGTGTTCTTCATCTCGAGAAACATGAACATAGCTCGAGACCATGAATGATAATTGGAGCCTTCAAGGGAAGGGGAAACAAGAACCAGGGATGGATTTTCGTTGGGATGAATGTAGTAGGCATTGGTCGTGTCTTGGAGAACGGAAGTAGGATTTAAAGTAGCCATGGAAGGTGATAAAAGGAAGAAGAAGAAGGGAAAAAAGAAATTTTAGTGGAAGGGTTGAAACTGATACCATGTAAGTATATTAGATGGAAATATGAAAAGAATACATTGATAGGAAAGGTGTATTTATACAAAATACATGGCTAATAGCTAACTTAACTGAATAACTGAAAGCTAACTATTACTATTAACAAACTAAGTAACAAAACCTAGCTGAATAACTAAAAGGAAGCTAAAATAATAAAGAGATATAACATTTATTTTGTCACCCATCATGCTTGTGCATGATTATATGCTGAGATTCAGAAATAAACATTGTTTTGTTGTCGAGTGGTGGCGTATTTTGCGTGGACGAAAGAAAAAAGAAACAAAAAGAGAATCCAAAGGAAAGAAGAAACAAAGTTCTTATGAGCACTTCGTTGATGATATTGAAGACGTAATCCAAGGTCGAATCAAATTTCATGTGATTGAGAGAATATATGTGTAGCATTGTTTTCTGATGTTGTTGCTAACAAGCTATATGAAATTTGTAACTATTGTTGCTTCATTATCCAATTTTTCTTAGACATTGTCCTGTATCTATGGGAAGATTGTATTGCCATAAATATCAATACTAAGTTCACATGATCTGGAATCACATGATCTGGAAAATTATTTTTTTGCCGTTTTATGTCAACATATTCTATACAAACTCAAGCTGACACTTACTTTCTTCTTTCTTTCAGTAATAAAATAAAGTTTCATAGTTGCAGACGGCAAAGAAAATTTCATAGTTGCAGACGACAAAGAAAATTTCATAGATGCACACCACAATCTCTGCAACACAATGACGCGAGTCAATATGACGAGACTTATTAGGGAACTCATTTTGTTTCTTTCTCCTTTCTCTTTAATTTTCTAAGAAAATAGCATAAGGTTCAAACTGTAAACTCATAGATACATTTGGTTGATTTATTATATTGGGAAATAAAATAAGCCAATCCAGAGTCATAGGAGTATGATAATTTGATTAGGAAGGTTAATTAGAAGATGGTGCTACTTAAATACAAAAGATGTGAAAATTTCTTCTAAAGTGCGAAGATCCAAAAGCTGAGAATTAAACCTTGATGGGTGTGCTTTTTGAGGAGTTAGTTTTCTTTTCCTTACTGATGTACCCAAAAAAAAAAAACCTTGAGGTTTCCAAAAGGTGTGGCTTAAAGATCACATTAAATGGCTTATGCTACTCTTCCGCACCATTGAGGTAAGTTGATTATTGATTATATGAAGTGTGATATGATATCTCCTTAAAGTCCAAATGTGATTTTTTTTTTATTTGGTTCCAAATGTGATTTGATATATAAGAAAAATGCCTTTCGATTGGGTAGATTTTGTTTTTTCTTTTAATCCAGATTTATGCACTAAGGTATTGAGCATAGTTTAGTAAGTTACAAAGCGATTCATAAGTGGAAACCAAAATTCTTGAAAACCAACACTTACTAGGGAAATTTCATTAATCAATCATCACAGTTAAAGAATAAAATATAGAAAGCTAAATGGGACTTATAAAAGAAACCCTACCCTTTGGACATGGAACTCAGGAACTGAGTGGAAATATAGAAGTTGGCTTGGAGAGAGAATAAAAATGACAGGACTGCACCAACAAATTGGGAAAATAGCCAGCTAGTTCCTGTTTTAATTGACATTAACCCAATTTTTTATGATTTAGGCGTCATGTTAATGTTAAGGGTTCTATCAGGTCATCTTTGTTTTTTTTTATCTTTACATCTAATATAAATAACAATAAAAAAGTAGGGGAAATTACATTTATCTCTTGTGAAGTTAATGCTTATTACACATGACATTTGTTTTTTGTTTGAGACGTCACACTAGTCTCCCTTAATTTATGTGTTATAGTTACACCGACTTCTATTGTAACTAATGTATGTTAAGAAGTAAATAGTTAATATATATGTCCTTATATGGAATGACATTTTTATCCCTATTAATAATATTATAACTTCTCATTATTTTTCTTTATAATTAAGTGTATCTCTTTCCTAATTAAGTGCCTCTCATTATTTCATAGGTCTCATAATTTTATAATAATATAGTAATTAAATTTATTAAAAATATAATAATTAATAAAATGTCTATAGATTCTCTCTTCCTTAATTAAGTGCCTAACAAATCTCTAATTTATCTCACTTCTCACATTTCTATTAATCTTAACTCTATTTCTCTTATTTCCAAAATTTATATTAAAAATATACAAAAGTGAGGATAATTAATAAAAGGTCAACATATCTTCTTACTTGTTAAGTGTTTGTAAATCTTTATTTTTTTTTATCACTTTACACAAATATCAAACTCTGTTACTTTCATTTAGCCATAAAATGTTAAAGGCACTAAATGTTGCTACAACAAAACTAAGTTTTATAAGATTAAAATTAATAAAATTTTGTTTAAGAACAACAATGTCTCAATAAAGATTAAATATAGTTAACAAACTGAACTCCATTTGGACGGACTTTACCTGCAGTGCAGGGGTTCAAAACTCATTGGAAGCATTTTTTTATTAAAGTAAAGCCGACACCTCAGGATTAGTCTCACACCCAAGCTAATTCCCTAAAAAAAATTACTGTAAGGTTTGAGATGAAAATTACTGTAAGGTTTGAGATGAAAATTACTGACAGAGAAGCTTAGGGATGTGGGTGTTTTATTTCTTATAAGAAGCACAAGAAAAAGTTGTTTGGGATTAAAAGAATTTTAGAAAAAAATAAATTTTTGTTGTAAGGTTTGAAAAAGGGTCTGAAAATGAAAGAGAAAATAATTGGAGATTATTTTTAGAGTAAATGTGGTATTTCATAAATTTTTTAAATATCATTAACTTATGTTTGAATTAAGGTATGTTGGTATCACGTCTCAAATAAGACAGGTGTCGTGTGTAATAATTGTTAACCTTAGGAGATGTATGAGTAGTTTTCCCAACAAAGTAACATAGGCATGCACACGGTAGAGGTATCGATTCGGGCTGGCCAACTCATTTAGCCTTGCCAATATCGGACCAAGCTTATTTCTGGCCGGCTCACAATATGTGCGAGTTAGCAAATAGTCAGCCCAGCTCGTAGCCTATGCTAAGCCGGTCCATGGGCTCAAATTTTTTTTTTTATCTTTCTTCATTTTTTTCGTATTTATAATAATAAGTTATTAACAAATTAAATTTCTACATTAATCAAAGGCCATAAAAATCATGTACGTAAATTAGATACAAGTATAACATATTATATTAAGTGTCATCAACATAAATAATGAAGATGTACTACATTATTTTTAACATAAATGATTTAAGATATATCCATGAAGCATTGTTTGAACCATAAATTAATCAATTTAAGGAACTAGCACAAATTAACATCATATTCTAAGTGGAGAAAAAAGAAAGGCTTAGATAAACTCACTAAATTTGATTTTTTTAAAAAATCCAAATAAAGTTAATCAAGTAAAGATATGAATAAAAAATAATAAAATTAAATATATAACAAAAAAAAAAAGAAATTTCACATAGTCAGGCCACCCTATTTTTAAGTTGGGCTTGGCCGGCCCATAGTTGGTTCGGGATGAGATTTTCTCAGCAACCCACATTTTTTGTCGGGTTATTCGGGTCAACCCATTTTGACACCTCTAATTGTGACACTACAAACTAAAGGTGTCAATTCGAATGGCTAGGTCCATTCGAACCGGCTCACGTAAGGCCAAGCTAATTTTGGGTCGGGTTGGGTAAGGCTGATTTTAGTGCAGGCTAGCAAATAGTCAAGTCATCCCAGCCTTATTCAGGCTGCGGGATGACCCTTCACTTTTGTTTTTTTAATCCTTCTTTACATTTTGTGTGTCTATAACAATAAGATATTGATAAATAAAACTTTCACATCAATCTAAGCCTACAAAAGTCATGTAAGCTAATTAGATACAAGTATAACAAAATTATATTATGTGTCAGTAACATAAGTAGTGAATATTTACTACATTGTTTATGGCCTAGATGATATTGGATATATTCATAAAGAAACTCTTAAACCATTAATTAATTAATTCCAGGAACTAGAACAAGTGAACATTATTATATACAAATGGAGAAAAAGGAAGGACTAAGATGTATTCACCAAATTTGATGCTTCTTTTTTATTTATTTATTTAAAGGAATCTAATCAATTAGAGACAAAAATAAATAATAACACAATTAAATACATACTACAAGAGAAAAATTTTACATTGTCAAGCCAACATGTATCGGGCCATCCCATATCGTGCTGACCTATTTTTAAGCAAGGCTGTGTCGAGTTAGGTCATAACTTAGTTCACCCTACGATTTCTTTAGCATATCCTCTAGTTTTCGTTGAGTTATTTGGATGACACACATGCTGCAAACACCCAAATAACATATCAGTAATTCTAAGGTTTAAATAATTTGGAATTGAAGAATAAACCTATGCCACAGCTATACATATTCATCCTGAGCAGCATCAGGCCAAAGGCTTACATGGTAATTTTTTTAGAATTAATCCCAAAAGATCATGAATTGACGAGCAAGGGAATGCAAGAAAGGAAAAATGATTCAGGAAAATCTAGAGCTTCTAAGTTGGTGAAGTATAAGAGGAAGTGTAAGAATAAATAGGCTACGTGCTACTTCACTAAGAAGAGGGTCTTCCCATTAGGTTAACCTAGGCAAGAAGGGCTGTTTGAGACAATTATGGATGAGAGAAATTTTTAAGTATAACCTCCCTGGCTATGTTATATAGATTAAACTAACAAATAGATGACACTTTATATGGCTTGAATAGTCAAGTTATTCAGTCGCAAAGTTTGTATATAGATACATACAGTAGTTCACATAATTTAAGTACACTTCTTGATGGATAATATATGGCTGGGGCTATCTATGAAATGGCCCAATGCAATCTATTAGTGCTCGCACCTTGGGATTGTGATTTATGAGTGTGTCAGAGACTAATACAATGTAAAAGTGCACTGGATATAGTTGTCAGCGAGAACTGAGAATTGAGAACTGAAAAAAGAGGGAGTTTGTATTGATAAAGAATTTGCATTATGCCCATAAGCGTTAGCTCAGTTGGTTTGGGCATATGTTGGCTTTGGAGGGCGAGAGGTTCGATCCCCCTAATGCCTTCCCCCTATCCCCCCTGGGCCCTCTACAGGGACCCCTAGGTCCCATCCTAGTGATGGAACCTCCTTGCATTAGCCCAAAAAAAAAGACTTTGCATTATAGGAAAAATAATTTTATAGTTTACTCAACAAATGTTACAAACTTTTAATTTTAAAATATGAAATTAGAATAGTAGTGCAGTGCAGTAGCTAATTATTAACAAATACGAAAAAGATTTATATTAGTAGTAAGTTTAGGATACAAGTTATTTTTATAACGTGCTACCCATTTCGTGCAGGGGCAAAACATAATATAGAATATGTATAATAGCAGAGTTATTTTATCCCATTATCATAAGAGAAAAATTATGCATATTTTTTTTATATAATGGAGTCCAATATATATCCCCACCAGCTACCGTGTGCCGCTAGCTCCTAGAGAATAACCTTTTTATTGGTAAACAGAACAATAAGGAATCAAATATTTTTGTGTTCTTATTCCTGGTTTCATTGGTAGATTCTCTCACAAATATGGAAAAATTTATCGGGAATTCTCTCCCAATGAAGCTATAGGAAACAACTCCATCATATACAAGAATCAAAGCTCGCTTTATGTTATGCTTGCCTCCGATTACGCCTTACCCTCGGTTTTGCATTTAGAGAGAATCTAGCATCAAAGTAACCATATCATATAGTTCCAGCAACAACAAAGTGTACCAAAAAGATAATAACAATAATACGGTTTCAATATCTTTTCTATAGGCAATCCTTTGTGGTTTGTGCAAGAGTGGTTCTATTTACATACCTTTATTTTCACACTGTTTCACACATTTTTTAGTTAGTAACTTATATTTTTCTTATTAGGAGTGTATTATTTAATGTTAATAATATTTTTATTATATTTTAAATTTAAATTTATTAATATAATTTAAAATTATTAACAAAAAATGGAATTCAAAACATATGTAGAAAAATATAAAAAATAAGTGTGGTGCGTAAATAAAATTGTTGAGAAACATGACCAGAGGAGAGCAAATTGAGGGAAGATGAAAGTGAAATTGATTGAATAAGAAAATATATGTAAATTGTATACAAGAGTGACTTATATTGCCTTAGAGATGTAACTAACTATGTAATTAATCACACCTAACTAACTAATTACTAATTAATTACTAACCACCTAATAATGTGTGGTAATAGCCCCCCGCAAGCTAAATGATGCGTACTTTGCATTCATAGCTTGGGATGAACAATACAATATATCTCAAATAAAATTGCAAAATACAAGTAATGTCGTAATCACATCGGCCAATATGAAAAAATCTAAAAATTGATAATGATAAAAACTGGCAACGGCCGAAGGGCATAACTCCTAGAAGTCTTTGACTTTTCTCTAGGCCCCAATCGATCTTCTTCTAGCGTCTCCACGACACTCGTTCCAAGCAAATTGATGCTCTTTACGCTACCAAATAACATCACAAGCTTAACTACTACAAAAAGGAAAAAACAACGCCACCAAATAACATCACAAGCTTAACTACTACAAAAAGGAAAAAATAAAGGGAAAATAACCTTCACATTCAGCTTATTGAAAAGTTGGACAAATTGGTTCGTTTTAAAAATTAACCAAGTATTCAATTAATTTAATAAATGATTTACGTATGGTTAACTAATAATTTATCTTCATTTTGATACTTGATACGTGATTAACCGTATGTAAATTATTGGTTAAATTAATGGAATACTTGGTTAATTTTTAAATCGAACCAATTTGTCCAACTTTTTAACCAAGCCGAATGTGATGGTCATTTTCCCAAAAACAAATTAAATGAAAGCTACATGAAGGCTTAACAAATATTAACAAAAAAGGAGCAACATGCACCCTTCCACACCAAAGTAAAATTGTGGAAATGGGCTAAATCACATGATATCGACAGCTGCCAACTTCTTCAAGATCAGTCATTTTCCACATTCTTCAAGTAGTGATGTGTATCAACTTCTTCACTAACAAGAGAAAAGCAATAGGTGTGTATAACCTGTGGCCCACCAAGGGCTGAACCAAGAGTTCAGAAAGGGACGGCAAAGCCAAATGATGCTGACCTATGAACTGTAATTCTTGCTTATTGTAAATTTCCAATGAAAAATCCCTCAACATCTGAGCCTTACTACCACTCCCCATCACGTCCGGCTAGAACTAACACTTGGTGCCATGCTTGACTTCTTTGCCACCTTCGACGATGATGGAAACAACGAAATCGAAGAAGGTGGCCACTGTATATAGCTTGGAAGGAAGCAAAGATGCGGATCATCGGAAACTATGGAAGTTTGCCATTTGTAAGAAAGGTACCCAAATAGAAAAAAAATTGGAGAATAAATTGCACCAAGCCATTGAAAGTAGGAAACTTGAACCAGCATTTTACCATAATCGAATTTAAAGAAATAGAGAGAATTTTGAGAGAAAAGAGAAAATTTCTCAGAAAAAAATAAAAGAGCAAATGAGAAAAAAAATGAAAGAGTTTTAGAGGAACTCATGCAGCGAAAATGGAAGAAAAAACTTTGAGGTAGGTACCATGGAATCTCTGATACCATGTTGAGAAACATGAACAAATGAGAGAACATTGAGGGAAAAAGAAAGTGAAATTGATTGAATGAGAAATTATATGTAAATTGTATACAAAAGTGGCTTATATATCCTTCAAAATATAACTAACTATGTAACTAATCACACTTAACTAACTAATTACTAGCCACCTAATCATGTGTGGTAATAAAAACTTCTCTGTGTTGAGTTGGGACAGACGTAAGGGTATGTTTTGGGTGACATTAATTGAAATAACCAAGTGAAACACAAGAAGGGAGGTTGAATTATGTTTCTTAACCTTTTTGAAATTTTTTTTCTCAAAACAATTCTTTTAAAGCAGACTTAACTGAATTGTAAAAGAGAATGGACGAAGCGTAAATTCTTTACAATTTGTTGCACGCAAATAGAGTTTTTCTAAAAAATTGGACACAAATTGAAAACTTTATCTTTTCAGAAAAGATTAGTTAAGAATAAAAATATCAATCAACAGATGTTAGTAGATAAAAATATAACACAGAAAGGAAAGAAAAGCTTACATCAGATGTTTATACTGGTTCACTCTCACAACCCGAGAGCTACGTCCAGTTCCTTCTACTTGAAGGATTTTTCCACTAAACTTCTCAAAGTTTACAAGTATTTTTCTCAATACCTTTTCAGGCTACAACAAGTATTTTAAAACCTCTTTAGGTTATAATCAATAAGTAATCTTTTATACACAGCCTCTTCAGGCTTAACAACAAATAGAAAAGGTGTTTTAAAAACACTTGAGTTTAACTCATAAACAGTGAAGATAAATAATTATGCTCAAGTAAAACTCTACTACAAGAGTAATAAGAAGAAATAATAACACATAGTGAAACTTTGAATATTTTCTCTTGTTCTGCTCATGTTCTGATCTCTCTTTCTCTTCTTCTTCAAAGACTTTAGTATTTATAGGTAGTGAGCATTTGAAATAGTTTTCATAAGCTTCTTTATCCAATGGAAATATTTATTACCGTTCTAAATAGCATTAAATGCATAATGCTGATAATGTGTTGATCTTCTTCTAAAAATTGGCTTTGTTATCAACAATAGCGAGGAATAAGATATCTTAGTTCTGACTCTTCTAAAAAAAGTTCCTCATTTGCTAGTCTTTGTAGTTGTTAGGAGTATCAGCTCTAGCGTACATAGTTGATTTATCAAAAGTCACATTTGTCAGAGATCCTATCAGCAATTAATGTATTATGTTTTGCTTGTCTTTAAAATGCTTTGGACGAAGCTGTTTTAAAGAGAAAACAACAGAGACAAAACACACAGTGGACTATCTAATAACATAATAATTTATAAGTAAAATATATTGGACGCACATTGGTTAAAAGAAATTTCGTCTTTAGCAAAGCTTGTCTTTCATCCAAATGAATTCGTCATTTATGATTTTAAAATATGTGACTTCGTAGACGAATACTCAACTTATTTGTTCTCTTCAATTTAATATTATTTTGTTATCTTCAAAATATTTTAGGGTTCTAATTACTTTGAACAGACATTGGTTTCAATTTTAGTTTTTTGAAAACGTCTTTGGTTCCATTAATTTGGCTACCTCATAATCACATTTCGAGGTAAATTTTGCTTCAAACATCATGTTAACATGTTTGGCAACATCTAGAACTTGAAAGCAACATTTTATTACTTTTGCAGTAAAAAAAATATGTTTATGTGTATTAACAGAAATACCTTTGTAATTTGATATTATATTACTATTTTAATAATATTTAAATAAATATAATCTAATAATTTTTAAAAAAATTATTATAGTTATAGTTTAAGTAATTTTATTTTACAATACTATAAACAAATTTAATTTCCAAAAGATTTTTTTTACCATCAGTTTATTTATAAAAAATATTTTTAACATTAATTTATTAATAATTTAACTCAAAATAACTCATTTTTTTAGTAATTACACATTAAAAAGTAATTTTTATCAACATTTATTTTAACAAAATTAATTTTTAGATAAAAATTTTAAAACATAAATCACTTTAGTCAAATTCATTTCTGACTAAAATTAAGTTTATAAAATTTAATTCAAACACACACGTATACTAATTAAGATGGAAAAATGTATGTTAATATTATTTAGTAGACTGAGTCTACTTTTTTTTTATTTTTAATTTTGACCACTTAGGATACGTAAAGTCAACGGTCTAGATTTATTTTGTGAAATGAGTCTCAATTTTATGTAGAGTGTACTACACATAATTGAACTTTGACTCTTTGAGATTTTTAAATTCTTATTACATTAAGTATATATTTAGTTTAACTCTTAGAATTTAATTTGGACAAAAATATTAACAAATAAGTCATACATGCTATCAGTATTGTGTTTTACTTTTTACTAACGTAAATGGATATTTAGGGGGGGAGGGATTACTTTGAATAAACGCGTATTATGCCTAAAAATGATAAAATTTCAATTCGTTAACTCGTTGAAAAAAAATGAGTTAGGTTACCTCTTTCAATCTATTTTTTAATAGTGGATTATATAATCCGTTTCTAATAACAAGTGGGTTATGACGGAGTGGGTTGACCCGTTAAGTTAGTTTTTATTTTTTATTTTTTATTTATTTAGTGAATTGTTTATAGATTATGAATTATGGATTAGACTTATTTAAATATTTATTTATGAAAGAGACTTATATGCTTTTGTTTTATAGACTAAGTACTTACTTAATGCTTATGAAATAAACTTATATATATTTATTTTGTATTTAATCTTTATTAAGTGAGTGAAATGATAATAATTTATGTTTTTTTTTAATTTTTTTTAATTTTTATATAAATTGACCCACTAACCTGCTAATCGGTTAACCCGTCATAAAACGGGATAGATTGACATTTTCAACCCACCAATCAAAAATGGGTCAACCTGCCTTACCCCATTTAAGGCCAACTCATAGAAGGACCGGTCAACTGATTTACCATCTCTAATTATGCCTTAAAACACGTGCCAATGTTCATTTCCGTTTGAAAAAAATCTAAAAAAATCTTTAATAATTCTTGACTAATATACCTAATGTTACAATGAGAGGCTATTCCTTTTTGAAAAATCTCCAATGAACTTAAAATAATCTTTAAGTATATGAACTGGACCAATAAAATGACAAAAATTAATATGAATTATTTATATATTAGCAAAAAATTAAAAACATATTCAATTACACTTAGATACAGGGTATAGATAAAATTTGAATCTTCCATCTACATCTGTATACAACTGGATTTATTTCAACTTTTATTTTATTAGATAAAAAGACTTACATAAAGTGGCTTCCCTTTATTAACATAATACACACAAATAATGTGGACAGAGACCAATAAGAAGCCCTCCTACAGTAAATGGATCTAAACCTTCCTCAACCCTATATGTTGGAGGGATCGTACCTTTGATCAGTCCATAAGGATTGTATACCCATATTTTAAGGAAATAATTATATTTTTGCGTATACTTAGGGTCTTGTTAACTTTAGTAAATTGTTTAAGAAATATTTAATATTTTTAATAAAAAATTTAATTATCATATAAAAAATTTAATATTTTTTAATTCTTAAAATGTTTTTTTTGGTAATAAATTTTTAAAATATTAAATATTTATTTTTATATTTTATATTTTATATTTTAATTCATTAATCAGTGTTTTAAGATGGTCGTTAACAAATATCATATTCTTATAAACTAATAAATAATAATTTAATCTTTCTTTTTTAAAACAATCCATGTTATATGCGCTTTTCAAACTCAGTGTCAGACAATTATCGATTCTAAGACTATACAATCTTGTTGCATGAAATGTGCCAAAAGCAAAACAAGCCACCCTTAAAAGAAATAAATGAATTCCAAACGTTTTGGACTAAAACAAACGTGTTTTTACTCATTAATCAGTTGTAACGTTTGGGACACCAGTAATCTCTTCGTCTGTAGTGTGATTAATTAGTTGGTCTCCTTAATTAATGTGTGAAAGAAATTTGAGGTATGTGTACTGAATAAAAAAGGTTTTTTCCACATTAATTAGTTGTAACGTTCTGGAGTTTTTATTTTTTATTTTTGTGGGACACGTTTTAGAGTTAGTTGTAATGTTTTTCTTTTTTATATAAAGAGTTTTGCATAGATTTTAATAGTAGATGAACAGTATGTATAATAAACGTAAAACTAATTAAAAAAAAAAGATGCAAGTCATTCACTCTAAATTTGTTAATATGGTAAATATATTTTTTTCAATGAATATTTGAATCTGTGATTGTTTGGTTAGAGAGACTTCCAATTTTTTGTAAACAAAAATTATATATTAAAATAAAAAAAATATGCTAGTTGATTATCCAAATTATAGAGAACATACAGAAAGTTGTATTTTTTGCTTCGCTTTATGTTCCTCATGCTGTCATGCATGCCAAGAATAATTAATTGCTCTTCATCAAATCCAATACTTTAGTTTATTGTATAATTCTTAGATGCAAACACAATGAGAATTGTCTTGAACTGCTCTAAATGGAATATAAAGAGCTAGAGACTTCACACATGGATGCAAGATTAGATCTCAAAAGCACCAACCGTTATTACGTGAGAGATCCTGTCACTCAAAACCCTAACAGTGATATCTTACTACGCTGTCAAGATTCCCCAGCATAATTAGACACTCAAAAAGCAAATTCAGATCTGCTGTACTGTATATTAATTATTATTGGGTTAATATGAAGATTTTTTTTCTTTCTGTCAAACAATGGTCTTAGTTAAGTCTTAATAACTCAAGGAAAACTTTGTACACCAAGAAGATAAGGTATAAATGCAATGAATAGAGCGCGTATTTCGAAGGCGACGAGGGTTTTGATTCCTTTGAATATGTAAACAACTATGAAATCCAAACTCAATTGAAAATAAATGTTTTCTTTTTTCAAAATACACAAGAAGTTAAGTAACTTGGTTATAAGATTTGCACACGAGTAGGAGAAGGGAAATTGCACACATTTTCGCGTACAATTTGGAGGGAAAATGACAATAATTAAGCTTACACATGTAATATGTAATAATGTAAATCAGAATCCAGAAGCACTTCATTTTCATTTGTTTCCTGGGAATACAAGATGGGCTATGAGTTGGAGTAAAAGCTGAGGATCAACATATGTAAGTAGTTTTCTTCGTGATCCCATCAACAGGTGAAGCTGTCACATGATCCGATCCTTCCTTGACTAAATGAGAGGAAAGTTTAGATCATGCTGGCAGCTTCAACTGTTACTGGTGCACGATGAGCTGTTGACATTCAGCCCCAGAGAGAATAAGAACGAGAGAGTGACAGAGAGAGAGATCTAAAGAGAGATTTTGATAACTCTTCATTAGGGATAGAAGGTAGAGAGGAGAGCCAAGGGATATAAATAAAGTGAGAGTGCTCCAAAGCATGACTCAACATTGTCTATTCATTTGCAATATTAATTAAGGAACTGAAAAGCTATTGATATTAATTAGTAATAAATTAATTAATCGTTGTCCTTAACAAGAAAATGAAAATGACTGTTTGTTGTTAGCATAGGACAGGTGGCAGTGGTCCAAAGTAAGACAATTTGAATATTATGATGGCCATGCTTCCACCAAGTCATCAAAGGCTTTGAGTAGTTCTAAGTTTTCTCTTAGAGTATACATCAACCAAAGTAAAAGTGCCAACCACTAAGTTTATGGGGGACCATTTGCATGGCTTCCTACAAATGCAATACAAAAGAAAGGAAGTATATATCTCAACTAAACAAAGTCATGTTGGGAAAGGGGAAAAATAAAAACAAAACAAAGTCATGTGAGTACTCTTTCCCTTTTTCTCTCTCACCCACCATTAATTTTCATTAATTCCTTAAGTATCAGTATCTTATCTTTGTTTTGTGATCGAAGGATAGCTTTTCTTTTACTTTTAAACAGGAGATGCTAATTGTCACTTGTCAGGGACTTAATCCTTCTTGATCTAACATTCTAACTGGTGTCCGTTGCACATTAAAAGTAACTCTTCGGAGTTTAATCCACAAAATGGACAATTATTTACAAAAGGAAGGTAATAGGGAAACGAAACTTGGCAAATTATTCTGATGATAAAGTTTGTTTGTTGTGATTTTGACATTCTGTTTCTTTCGAGTTGTTTCCATCTCTTTGGTAGGTCGGGCAGATGGAACCAATAGATGCACCGCACGCAGAGTCATCCCAATTAACAGTATATCAGGAAGTGGAAAACACAATATTCTACGAGAAAAGTTCCCAACATGTTAGCTTCATTCGTAAACCTCATCTACTGACTACTAATACGTACTATTCAATAAGATTCTTATTTTTTTTTGTATAAATTACCAAGTTTCCCTATATGCTTATCATTCAATATTATACAACTATATATATATATATATATATAAATATATATATATGTATGTATACAAGCATATGAAAAACTAAAAAAAAATCAACATTTTCTGTGTCATTTTTTATAATTAATAAAATTGAAATCGGCTAATTTACATGTTAATAAAGTGTGGACCCACCAACTTTTCATCCATCCCAGTAATTAGATGTTTTGATTACTTTTTTTTTTTCATTGTATAGCATGCGAGCTTAACATTATCAACCCCAAATAAAGGATGAGATACTAGGAGTATTCACGGGTTGAGTTAGTTTGAATTACGTGAAAAAAAAATCCAAATTGACCAACTTCAGTTGAGTTGGCTTGGTTTATAATTATTTTTTTTAAAATCCAGCAACTTGAACCAAATCAACCTGATTATCCAATTAATTTTTTCACAGCAAAATAACAAACTTGATAAATACTTCAAACTCAATTAGATAATTATATTATAACTTCCGGGCATTCCAATCATCTATTACAAGTACTTAAACTTAAGTTAAAAACATAAATCACAATATTTAAAATTTAAGTACTTAAACTTGAGATCAAAGAGACAAAGACTGAAACATTGTGAAGATTAGGGCATTACAGTAGCATGGGGATCGGTGGCCACTAGGTCATGGCAAGAAGATGCGGCTCAAATATGAGAAAGCATCAGGATAAGAAACTCGAATGTAAGGAAAGGGTGTGTGAGAGAATTGCACGTTTAGTCAACGGGTCAATGACCGGGTTATCGGTTTGAGAAAAGCTAAACTCGTCAACCAAACCAACCTTGGTTGTGTTTGATTAGGTTAAACTCGATTAAACTCAATGACACAACCCAAAGCCAAAAAAAATTAATTAGTTTCGGTTGATTTGTATGGTTCAGTAGGTCAATTCGAACCAATAAACATTCCTACAAAATGTTATGCTCACGAGAGATAAAATGAATAGATTGGCAATAACCTTTTTCTCAAGAATTTAAATAAAAGGAACGTTTATTTGTATTGAGAGATTCAATTAGGAAACCATAACACATCTTACCAAAATATATGTAGAATAAAATATTTTTATTGTTCTCCAAGATTGTTGTACGAAACACTACCTAAAAACCTTGTTTGTCAAACCACTTATCCCAAATGGCCAAAAAAAAAAAGATAAAAAAACCACTTATACCACTCTAACCAAAAGAGAGGGGAAAATTTTTTTTTTTTTTTTGTTGAGAAAAAGAAAGACTTTTACTTATCAATGTAAGCCATCGATCCAGTTACCACTTAAGAGTCCCATTTCCTTTCTAATGATGACATAAACTTGCATATAAATCATTCTTGTTTATGTTTCTTCCCATTGGGTACCAAATAAAGTTGTATATGAAAACATATTATTTTGGTTCAAATGGAAACCTGTTGGAAATGGACCTAACTTTTTGCTTTCCACAGAATAATATTAACTTTCGGAAAAAGAATAAGATATATAGTCATTCCAATTCCAACACGCCATAATATTATAATATAAACCAAACCTTTGTTTGGAGAAAAAACTTAAATGATTGAGATGATCAGTAGTGACTATTTTAAATTAGAAATTATGCAGTTTCAGCCACTTTGACATAATTCGTGATAAAGATGAAGTAGGATAAATATCTTAAATCAATTCCTTGTAACATGAAGGGAAAAAAATGTTGAATTTGTCAGTTTTAAATCTCATAAACTATTCATAAGGGGTAACGTAGTAAATAAGTTTGAATTCAACGGTTAAGAAATTTTTACAGTGTCAAGAGTTTGAGCTCGTAGAAAAACACTTGTGGGGTGAGACAATCTAAATACATGGATAAGATTAATCTCAAACTCAAAAAGTATGAGGATATTCGGACAAAATATGATGAAAATATGAACTTTTCATGACATTCTTATTGATGTTTATTTTTTATTTTTTAAATTTGACATAAATGAATATGATAGATAATTTAATTTAACTATTAGATCGATAAAAATTACATTTACATTTTATAAAAATTATAGAATGATGTAAATCTTACATTAATTTCAATTAATCCCTCTTAATATGTATATTGACACGAATACTTTTTCTTACAAGCTCTCGTTAGTTTATGGATTTATTTTCATAAGACTAAATTTGAGCATGAATAGTGTTCTTTTTACATTTTTCTCATATATTTAATTATTTAAAATAAAAATAATTTTTTTTACATTCATGCGAAGAATGTAAACCCCGGAAAGCACCCCCATTAACTATATTGTTTGATTAAAATACAGAATATGCTGGACAGCGTGGAATGGAGGATGAAGAAAGACAGAAAATGGCGTAGGAAGAAAGAAGAAATAAGAGAGAAGACAAGCTAATGATTTTGATTTTCTACTTTGATGCTTTATAAGAAATGTGCAGAGACTGTGGGATTGAAAGTTTTATTTTTGTTCCATTAATAATTGCGTGAGGTGAACGAAAGCATAAATCTTCATAATTATGATCAATAACTTATGTCATCTCCCTAATAATAAAAAAATTAATTCTTCGATGTTAGATGCACCCGGCTTTTGGGTCAAGCATAACGTCAAAAACAGAATTAATAAAACTAAAGTGATAATGAAACAATTTCTACCACCCAACTTTTCCGTTTCCTAATATAATGTCCACGATAAAAAGACTGGTAATTATTAGACTTGTCGATTGCTTACTTATATAACCCAAATTAATAAAATTAAAAAAAAAGTCCCCCATATGAACAGAAATTCTTACTTTTGTGCGGTGGGGAAAAAATTTCTGACATTGCATCAATAATTATTATTTAATTTTATGAGTTTCACTGTTTTTGTACGATCACATCTATAAAATTTCAGATTATTACATGATTGTTATTGTTTTAATAACCATGAGAAATGATAATTATACAAAAAGATTATCACAAAATTCTCATAAAAAATTATACAAACAATTGGATCAAGTTTAAATTTCATTATTATTTTCTTTAACTTAATCTAATAATTTGTATGAATTTTTGTAAAAATTTTATGAAATTTTTTTTAGTGTAAATTTTATTACTCTATAACAATATAAGAAATAAAAGCAAGAGTCTCTCATATAAATCATGTCAATCCTCATTAACCTAATCACTATTCGTGAGCTGTAACTGCTGTAGATTCTCGAGGGAATCGTGATTTCTAAAATAGAGAAATTAGGAACTAAAAAACTGGTCCAAGGGTGTTCTTGTAAGATGAGGTCTCACGTTCGGATTCCCTCTCTCTCCCATTATCTCAAGTTAGAAAGTATAACTTCGACTATCTATGCCAAAAAAAAAAGTTTAGGTTAAAAAGTACTACTTATAATATGACTTGTAAAGGTCAGAGTTAAAAACAAAATACAACTTAGTTGTTATAAATTTCTAATTTTCTACTTAGGGACTCAACATAAACACTCGTTTAATTGAACCACCACTATACCTTTGAGTTCAAACTTTCTCTCTCCCTACTTTCTTCACTTTCAACTTGCAAAGTTATTATTTTTATAACATTAGCATCAATCTGTGTTGCTGCAAATTTCATGAAGTGAGATTTGTTACTTGTTGAGGAAATCCAGAACTTGATCTGTGCTTTATCTTGCTATGTGTTTTGGTTTACCATTATTTGCTCACTGCTGTTGCTATTTTGTCTTTGGTTCTAACTTGTTTGCTGTGTGTCCGAATCTTATTTGTGAAATTATTTTTTAGAATTGGACCGAAGGGAAAAATCTATTTTTCAGACTTGTATTTCATTATTATCCCTTAATTTATTCTTTTTATTTCTTTCTATCTCTTCGATTTTGATATAATTTTCCAGTTTTTCCAATCCAAGGAGTAGCCAGTTATTAACTCGAGCAAAACACTTTCTTTGGACCTAATTTTGAAGCCAATGAAGCAAACATAGATTCTCGATGCCATATAAGAAAATTTCAAACCAAATTCAATAAAAATACTAAAATATCATTTTTTTTACATTTTTTTTAATTCGTAATTAACAATAAATAAATTTTTAATTAATACAATAAATATTTTAATTAATAAATTTTAATAATTATTTTTTATAAGTCAATTAACAATAAGTTAATTTTTAATTAATTTAATATATCATTTAATTAATAAATTATAAATAATTATTATTAAAACTCATTAACTAAATAATATATAATACTAAGAAAAAAAATTTACTCATCACAAAACTTAATATACAATTATCATTGCTGTATCATATCAGCATAACATGAAGCGACAATAATCTTAAGACATGATAAAACCTCAGAAAAAATCTAGCACTTTGAAAAAAAAGAAAAATGATCACTATGACATACCAAGAGGGAAACGTATATTGCTGGGCATAATCAATTCTTAATGAAAGCTGGCACGGTTAAGAAGCATTTATATTTCTCAACCAACTTTTTACAATTACTTAACAGAAAAAATATTAAATATATTTTAGACTTCTAAAATATTAAAATCAGTTCATAAACTTGCTAACAAATGCTCAATTGTAAATATTCTTAATTTTTTGAAAACAAAATATTAAATATTTTTTAAATTATCAACATTTATATTCTTTTATATTTTATATTTTATTTAATATTTAATATTTTATTTAATATTTAATATTTTAAATAATTAAAAATATGCTAAAATATTTGTTATGAAAATAAAAAAATTCTTGTAATTTCTTTAAAAGAATATTACATTTTTTTTTAAATTCTCAATATATTAAATATTTTATTTTATTTTTATCAATGTTTTCTGTTCAAAAAGGTTAAAAATTTAAAAAAATGTGTTAAAAGAATATACCGTTACTATATAAAAATATGCATGAATATTCATCATTGAACTCGACGAACACATCAGATTATATATATATTAGACCATCTCTAGTGCCAATGCAGTAAAAGGAGATAGTAACTTGGAATGTGTTTCACCTTCCAACCACTCCCAGCTACAAACATGAAGAGGGGTAAGATTTTCCCTCCACCACCCGATATTGTAAATCATACACCCAAAACTGTTTAAGGGAAATCATCGGATTGATCTTCGTAAGTTTGAAACAACAAAAAACTCTGAAACAGCCAGTCAATCAATTTCGCCAAGAGACAATTTGAAGAAAAGAAATACGAAATGCACCTTGTCCTCTCACTTCCTCGGAGAAAAATAACAAACATGAAAAACAAAATCCTTAATAACTCAGGGTTACACCCTATTACAATGATATTTGATTGTATACTTCTCCCTCAACTCCATTCAAGGATCAAAATCTAAAAGTTTATACCTGTAGTCTCATATTTCCTCTTTTTGCTTGTGTTCTGTATATAGCTTCAATTGCCTGGATCTATGTTATCATTCTCTTTTCCTCCGGAAGGTCCGTCTTTCTTCTATCGAAGGCACAGTTATATCACAAATCCACAATTTAAAGCCAGAAAAAAAAAATGAGCACTGTTAAATGATTTTGAGCCAACAATTACCGATGGCAGAATATTAGTAACCATCAATCTTCTGAACCCTTTTACACAGTCGAATCAAAATGAGACAAATATGCAGTTGAGATAAAACTATAATCAATTGAAAGCACTAAAAATCAAACATGCAGGGGGTAATTATTCGCCTCATATCATTGTTTTGTTAGCAACAACCGCATCCTGTGATGTTCTTCGGCATTTTATGTAGATAAATAAGCAGTTGCTACCTAATAAGAAAAAATACTATGGATCCAAAACAAGAACATGTCTTCTATAAAGGCTGCATAAAACATGACCCCAACTCCCCAAGCCACCAACTACGACTGATCCCAAGTCCCAATCATTTTTGGGTAATTCAAAGTTCATATAATACAGGCTTCCTTTGGGTCTTGGAACCCTAAGCAAAGAGAAGGAACAATCTACTGCCTTCCAAACCCCATTTTGGTCAACAAGGCGCAGTAAAACAGTTTGGTGTGAAAGACAAGGGAAAAGAACAAAAGAAAGAAACAAAAGCGGGAAAAGGTAGTAACGCACGCCTGCCAGAATAGAAACTTTGAAAAGGAATATACGATGCTAACAGTGATTTCTTATACTCACCTTTTGCTTTTAAGCTTATGTCTTTCGGATGTAGAAGATCGTTAGGAATCTATTGGGTCCCCAAATAGGAAGGAGTGAGGCTGTCACAGCATGACCTAGTCAGGGTTAGCACTCTTCAGCTCTCTAACCAAAGCTAGATCATGCTGGCAGCTTCACTTTTTCCGTTGCGAACTTCTCGCCATAAAATTGCTACAGGTCAACTCCACTCTCTGCAGGTATATTTGAATACTAAAGAAAAGAAACATTGCAGCAACACACTTCTGGAACCGCAAAAGACAAACCAGGGCGAAAAAGTAGATCTTACACTTAGAAACGGGAACTTGTGAGAGGCTACATGTTTTGTAGTACTATAAAAGCAAGTAGATACAATAAAAAATCGAAGGTATTAAATAAAAATGAGGAGAGAAAGCTGATGCATATATATATAACTTAAATAAGCTATGAAGGAAGAGGAGGCAAGGGTTGGGAAACCTTGAAGGGTGATGGGTGAAGGGTGAAGGGAGAAGCGAGAAGGGGGAAGGAGCATGCTAGTCATGATTGATTTCGTTCTACACATCTAAAAGCAAGGAAAGGATGAGCAAGAGGTAAGGATTCTCAAGCGGGATTGAACTTAAGGCCAGAAAAGAAAAACCAGAACAGAACAGGAGTACTGCTACTACAAGCATACATAACTCGTTTAGTAGAATATATATAGAAGTATGGGACAGATGTAAAATTGGTAGATAAAGGGGGTTCGTAAAGACATAACCCACCTTGTGTAACAGTGAATTAAAGGAAGGATCATACACGCACAGTACAGTCAATGAAGGGAAAATACAAAGGCACAGCTAAGAAAGCTAAAAAGGAACAGCAGACACATGATCATGATGAGGAGTTGTCTTAGCTAGGAAGGGTCAGAGATGATAGAGTAGCTACATAGCTAGGGCGGAATGGCAGTGGGGGATCCTTTCTCTCTATGTGGCACCTATGCCAGTCTCGATTCTCATATTATTATTATTATTATCTAATTATCTTATATATATATATATATATCTATATATTATATATTACACCCATTTTAGGTTGAGGTATAAAGATCAGAAAACATAGATAGGGTTGCACTCAAACGATGCAAATACACTGTTGCTCCTCCTGACGAGGGACAAAAAGTCATAGGCCCCTACAATTATTGGGTTCGGGAACAAAAGAAGGGGGGCTTGTTTAGAATTTCAATGCATATTTTTTTTTTTGCCTCGAACGTCTCTCTCTCTCTGCTTATTGGACAAGTGTGGGCGTGATCACCCTCAGTTCAGTTGTCAATTCATGTTTCGGGTGACTTCAATTCAACGTTACTTCTCAGTTCCCAGCCATCGAGAAAAGAGTAGAGCGCAACAAATTCACATCCTTTTCCTTTCGTACCATCGTCACAGTGCCGAGTCTTGACTCCTTGAGTCCTGCCCGTTGGATTTGAATCAATTTCTAATGGTCAACGAGGCATCCACCATCAACGAGCATATTATTTATATAGCTTTTGGAGTAACGTTATATACTAATTCTTATATTACTAAATTATTTTAATTTTTTATATAATTATATCAGAATTATTTTATAAATTTTAATTATTCTGTACAATGATTTTTTTCTCTATAAACATTTTACATCCTCTAATGTGGCTTTAAAATTTCTTTACTTGTATTGAAAGATTACCGTATTTATTGATTTGTAAATTATTTTTACAGAATTATGCAATTATCTATCATTTTTAATTGAATTTAATTTTAATTTAATATCAGTGTAAAATATTTTTATATTATCATTTAATTATATATTATTAAATTATTAAAATAATTAAAAAATTTTAATTATTTAATATAATAATTAATTCTTTTACTAATTTAAGAATACATAATTAAATAATAATATAAAAAAATAAAAATTAAACTTTTTTAATTTCTTAATGGTTTTGTATAAGAAGATATAGATGGGCGATGGTCATTATTTATTGGTAATTGGATAGAAGCCACCTTCCTTTGGCGATTCCAGTGAAGCTTTGCATGCGTTGTAAAGGTTCGTGATTTTGTGACAGCTATGTCCTGGAGTCTGATTCAGGCTAAATTGTGGGTATAGGGTCATAGGCCTGTAACATATGGACAATCCAATTAATTATCCAGTTGGATGCGTTGGAGATCCGAATTTATATCCATTTAATATTGGTTTTCTTAATTAGTGCTGCCGTTACAGAGAGAGATTCAGACGTCTTTATGGCCCGTCGATTCAATTCCTCAAGCACGTCGCCGAAACACAACACAAGATGACAAGAGACATTGCATATACTAAATCAACTTAATAATTCTTAATTTTTTTAAAATATTAAATATTATTTTAATTCTTAACATTTTAATAACTTTAAATTATTTAAGGAAGAAAATATTTAAATTTTTTAATTCTTATGATATGAAATATTTTTTATTTTAATTAAAAAGATATTAAAAGATTTGTTAAAATAATATAACGTTACTCAAACATAGTACAGAACACATCGCAAATGGATTCTCTCTTTTTAAAATCAGAACTGACTAATAACAAACGTGTGTAGTGATAAGCAAGTTCATCTTCAAAGTAATAATATAAATTTCATCATTGGAGTATGTAGTTGTTTAAGGGGACCTCGCAGTCGCAATCATATTTAAGAAAGATTAATACTAATAATATGAAGATACTTTAAAAACAAAAAAAAAATCTCAACTGTTTAGAATATGGATTCACATTTTATAACTTATATAGAATGACGTGTCAAGAGTATGTAATATATATCAATTTTTTATTGTGTTCTTTTTGTTCTTATCATTTTAACTTGTTCAGTTTAATCTTTTAATTGAATAATTAAATCTAATGTTATCATTCTAGTTAATGTTTTAAAATTTGTTCCATGAAAGGGATTGAATCACTAACCGAATCTCATACTAATTCATTTCAAACTCTGTTAATGATATAATAAAAAAAGAACTAAATTCTGTTAAGTAAGAGAATCAAAATTATTTTCATCTAAACTAGACTATATTATAATTAAACTTAAACTAACAAGATTAAGGATATAAAAAATGTAATTAATCTCATTATTTATTGAATTTAATTTTAATTTACTATAATATAAAAAAAATTATACAATCGTTTGATCATGTTGAGACTCCTTGTCAACTAATAGTTTTTTGTTTTTATGCACAAACGTTTAAGAAGTTATACTCTAAAGTCAATATATATCAAGTTTTAACGATGATTTATAATGGTACTTACAGATGACCTGTCAATAAAGTATCACCAGTAAAAATTGAACTCAAGACCTTGTCAATAAAATATCACCCGTAAAAATTAAACTCAAGACCTTTGAATCAACACAATTTCATCCTACTAATTAAACCAACCATCATTGACTAATCTTTCCAATTTGCCTTCATGTTCTGTAGTAGACGTACCAAATGCGCTGTGAGAAAGATATAACATCTTTATTTCATGGTAAACCAAAGAAAAAAAACCTCCTATCTCTTGGTGTGATAAATCATGGATTTAGATCTTTTAAAATAATGAATGAACTTTACAAAGTTAAGTGTGGAATAATAATCGCTGATGAGAAAATCAAAAGAATAAATTTTCACATATGCATAATTTGTTATATATATACTTATATTTTATAAAATTATAAACTGTTGATATTTTCATCAACATTCAAATTCATAAACCATATACTAAAAAAAGTCTCGTTGCAGGGATTGCAATCCACACATTCGGTTAGCTGAGGATAGGATCACAAAGTTCATAAAATTGGTTGCATACCTGCAGATTCAATTTTGACTTGGTGTGAGGAAGCATATATGCCGTTTAGATGCTTGAGGTAAGGATCGCTGATAGCATATCACGGAGTTGTCTTGCAAATGGTGACTTTAACCTGTGGGACTAGCATTAAGATGAAGTTTAGGACCACTTAAATTAAGGTTCAAGTTGCAGCACATGTACCTGAATCTGTAGCTTTCCATTTTGAATCAATGGTACAGAAACGAGTTTTCACTGGGGTGGAAGATTTTTATGCTTGCAAAATTGCAAATAGGCTTGATGTTACATTATGCAGCAAGTAAATGAAACAACTAAACATTTCTACTTACCACTGTGCTTTATGGCCAATTGAACTAAGTTTTGTAACTTCAGACCAAACCAAACATGTCCTGAACTCAGAGAGAGAGATGAGCCCAATAACTGCGCGCAGATTGTCAGATTTCAGGTATCCTTAGCCAGTAAGAAATACTTTCGAAAAGGCTTGATTGCAAACCCAACATCCATCATCTATCACCATGCAATGCTCCTTCAGTTTATTTCCATCTCTCCCTCACTCCCCGTCCCCTGTAAAAGCACAGGGTTCCTTTCAGGATTCATATAAAGAAACCAGGGTGATTGTAACACTTTAAAGTAAACATGATTTTTATAACAAGCTCCTTCTCCTCTACTTTATATAATAAGCACAAGCACAATAATTGCTGTCAGAGTAAACTTTTGTTGCTGCTCACTATTTCATTTTTATTCACATTACTGATTTTCACTTTAGAGAGAGAGAAAGAAGTCGGAGGAGGAAGAGATTCAGACAATATGTACAAATCACAAGCCCTTTTGTCTTTTCAGGGGCCCATACGATAAATGCCCCAATTTCACTATCCAAAAAGAATTTCCGAGAAAGAATTACATTCATCCCATCAGCAGTCCCACAATCATATCTCAGATAAGGCCTATCCTTCAAACCACATTCCATTTCACGACACGCCTCCTTTCGCTATACAACTTAATTACACACTATAAGCTGCTTCATATATTTACATCAAACAGTGGACTTCTCTAGCAAAAATAAAAATATCCTCCGCCAGCCACCCAAAATACAAGACCGGCGCCTGGGGGCAACATTTTGCTTTCTCCTTTTCCCCCTTGCGTCCTCCTTTCTTGACAGATGCTTCACCCAACAAGTGAACAGATCGTACTCCTCATGCATGTAGATTCTTAGTCCTCTATGTGCTGTGTGGTCTCATCTTTTCTTTTTCAACCTTGTTCGCCCTGTTTCAATCCGAGGCCAGCATTCTTGTTTTGCAATTTTCATGAATTATGAACATGAATCTGTCTTTTGATAATTGAGATCCACTCAACCCAATGTTAGGATTCAACAATTAAAGGCTGCCCAAAAGCCGAAGTCAACAAAATTAACCATCATTACCAGCTTCACCCCCGATTCAATGAACCTCGCAGACTCTCATCAGGTAGTGTCCAGGAAAGCAAATGCCCACCCGAATCCCCACTCAATAATTGTTTCAGGTCACATGTGAGGTGAAGGGCAGTAACCGGATGCTTATGGAACTTAAGTACTTTGTGTAGGACCAACCTGTATTCTTGTTCTTTTACACCAAGATTTGACCCTTCGAACCCACCAGAAGCTGATTTGCTAAGCGAGCTACCTGGGTCAGAGCAGTGAACCATTTGCCACACCTTGACAGCTCCACTCTGATGACCTGTCGCATGCCACTTTGTTTCCAACCAATCAGAAAATGTACTGCTTGTCACTGAGAGAATAGAATCAGAAGGCAGTTGCGACGTGTTGATCATTGCCAGGCAATCCCCATTGATGCTCCAAACCGCCAGAAGAATACCAGCAGCAGTAACAATCTCTCCAGTCAAGTCATTGACAAAAATTGCAGAAACTGGTGCTGGGAATTCTGGGAGCTGCCGTACAAATGCCATGGAGCTGAGATCCCATATAATAACTGTGCAATCATCCGATCCACTCACAATAAGCATGTAAGGCTGGCTAACTTGAAGGCATGTGATTCTGGCTGTGTGCGCAAAAAGTGGCTTCTCCAACCTCAAGCGCCGTAAGGAGCGGGGCCCAAACATACTAACTCTCCAAACATTAACAAGCCCATCATCAGCCCCAGTAACCAGAATCTGACCATCATGGCTAACACCAGCGCACTGAATCTGATTACCTCCATGTAAATTTTCGTGTGTTGAAAGAAGTCTGCCTTGATCATAGCTCATAAATCTCAAGCTACGATCAGGGAAACCCCAAGCAACATATTTAGTATATGTTCCTGGTTTAAGCAAATTGTTAGTTCCCACTACAAGAATTTTATCATGAAGAGTGACAATTTGAGTAATAGGTGAAGCACTTTTGCGTATCTCATGTGAAACAAGATGAGTGGAATGTTTAAGGGGATGAGGAGGAAGTTTTCTGCCAGTTCGCCTTTTCACGTGGGGCTTGAGGAATAGTTGCTTCGGTGTCTGCCCAAAATGATTAATTTGTGCTAAAATGGATGCTTTCATTGCAGGATCTGTAACTGAGTCTATGTCCACACTCCCTTCATACGTATAATGATAAAACACATTGACAGATTCCTCAGCGGCCTGTTCATTGTACAGGAAAAGAATAAATATTAAGTACATAACAACAGAAATATTCCAGAAATAGAAAATGGAGGTGAAATGAACACATTGGTTGAGAATTGACCCAGTCACCGAGAAATTCAGTTTCACTTCTGACCATCTATATTTAAATGCATATAATGAAATTTCCCCAAGTAAGTTTTGGCTAAGGATTTAATCAAAATGAGTAAATAACAGGTAGCGATCACTATAAAACCATGGTAATCAAAATCACGTGTCAAGGCATAGGATTGCACAATTTACAAGCCAAAACACCGATGTAACTCAAATGCTAATATTGCACATTAAGACAATCAACATAATGTATAAAAATAAAAGACTTGGAATTATACAGAAGGTCGGGCAGTGTTATAAATAAAAAAGATTGTTTTTCCCTATTCATGGAAATAAAATGAAGCACAAAGACATCTTTCGTCATGGACGCCCATCAGGGCCATGTCCCAGGACCTACCAGATCAGAGCCTTCCACATAAATAAATGCATGCAATGGATTTGAGGAAGTGACATTAGAATGTAGAGCTAAATCGTAACAATATAACCAATGAAAATTTAACAATGTAATAGGAAGATTGAGAAATTAAAAGTATAGCCAGACAAGATGGGGACAAGATATACAGCAAAACACCAAGGCACCCACCTTCCCTCTTTGCTTATATCCAAAAATGAGGTCTATCCAGTGATGCAAATTTTCTGATACGTAATCAGATTCAAGAGCTTCCCTATGCTTCATGATGAACTCTCTAGCACTACTTTTGGCCCATGGAGGTAGGATAACATCCCCAACCTGAAAGAAACACCATAATAATTAAATATACTAGTCATTCCACCTGCAATTTGGCGCTTGGAAACTTATAAATAGCAAGTTAAGATTGGAACTAGGATAACCTTCTCGCCAGACTGTTTTTCTCCCAAATCAAGATTGAACCGATTCTCCAAGAACTCGGGCATGTAGAAAAATTCTGGAATCAGTTCCTTCACGTCAGATGTGTTTCCCTTCCCAGCTGCACTTAACCAAGTATCCCTTACACTATTGAAAAGACGATCAGCGTGATCAAACTGGCCACCCTGAAGCTTTTGATTCTCTGCACTGAATGGGGGCAGGCGGAGAAGATAGAATAGGACAATTCCAGCACTAGAATAATGAGATCCATAATGAAACTTTGGAACCTCTGGATCATCCCAGCTCTCGTATCTAATAAAGAATGATATCGTTAATATGATACGTCAGAAGAGGAAACTACATTCTAAGATCAGATTCCAAGGCTACTATTCTATTTTTTCTTTGATATAATTGTTATTAACATCTTAAATTAGGGATAGTGTATAAATAAGTTTCTTGCAAATGCAAAGAAGCCCTAATACAATTGTTCTCAACTCTCATGTCCCCTTCCTGGCATATTTTAATTTTTCAGTGAATATAAATTTGTTTGCATGCTTCTTGGAACTCAGCAGAACATTTAGCAAATTATCCGTAAGGTAATGGTTGCAAACAATACATCATATGTAATCAAAGAAAAATTGCAACACGAGAGAAAGTTGAGAGCATGCATAGAGACCAACCTTTTTCTAAATTCATCTTCACCTTCAGGTGTCTGGCAGCCCATTGGCTTATCAAGCCTGCGAAATGATTTTGGGTTGGACAAATCCAGATTTTCACTCTCATAATCTTCAAGTATCCATGGAAAGACTGGATATTGGGTGAGATCACTATATCCACGTCCCGCCAAGGTGTTGAGATGCATGAGGTACTGGAAATTGCTTATTTCTCCATTTTGCCACCTTTTTGAGAAGGATTTGGCCATTATCTTGAAAAAGCGGCTACCCTCATTGCTTTCTTGTTTCGATGATCCTGAAATAGTTGTGTCCAACCTGATACAATGCAACAAATTATGTTTAAAAAAAACACACAAGAAAAGTGCATGAGCACGAAATTAGAAAACATAAAAACAAAGTTCAAATGTTGGCATAACAACAAACCATCCAAAGAAAGACCAGCACGAGTGATTTCACATATTTCGAGTCCTTAAAATTTGTATGCTATGACTCATCATCAATGTTGCATGAATTTTTCTGAAAAATCTATTGTAAAATAGAATTCAAAGCTTCAAACATCAAACATATATATAGCAGTTTCAGAATAAATCCTAAGTTCACATACTAGAAACCATGTCAAAAGGCATTATGCTACTAGCAATTGCTAGATCCACTAACACTATGAAAAACACGAAGCAAATTGACGACAAAAATGTAGAACCATAAAACAAACTATTAAAACCAATGGGAATAATTCTTACATGCTATTCCGAGGAAGATTCATGGAGACTAGGTTTTTAAAAACTTCTTCTCTCTCTTTTTTGTGGAAAACCAAGAGATCATTACATCCATCCATGCTGAATATTTCAATAGCAACAGGACGAAGCTGGTAATCCCGCTTCAAAATCTCATGAACACTATCAAGCTTCCACATGCGCCAATGGTGAGGTAAATTCCCATTGCTTTGTACTTTCTCCTTTCCCCATGCACCACCGCTATAGGCCCATGCCCTTCCCCCAACGCATGACTTAGCTGTTGTGCTCCATGACAAAGTTGATTTGGATTGAATATCTACACTGCCAGTAGCATCTTTCTTGACACCCAAAGCCTGATCAATAACCGAAAGTTCATCTTCACATTCCTTCTCACAGAAGCACCCAGAGTCATCAATATAGAAATTTTCGATCACATACAAACAGAATTCACCTATCAGGAATATACCGTCATGTTTGTCAAGACCTACAACCCGTTCACAGTTATATTTAAATCGTATTTTCTCGAATGGTTCCAGAAAAGGTCTGATTAAGTATTCCCCATTATCGTGCAGTTCTTTATCATATTTATCATCTGCAATCTTAACATCATCAACTTTCACAGAAGAAGATTGCCTCGTAGATCCTAGATCAGATCTTCCTTGTGTGCTTTCTTCTATTGGGACTGATACTGCACTAGACTTGGCACCAATCTCAAGTGCAGAATGGAGGCTTGCTTCATTTATACTACTAGTCTTGTCATCATTCCACTCATTTCTATCAGAAACTGCATCTTTGACAGTATCCAACTTATTAAAGAAAGGTGCATCAAACAGCTCAAAATCATGACCATTCTGTTTACCACCATCAATCAGAAATTGAAAATAAGGTTCAGAATTTGAATCAGATGCATCAAGACCATTTTCAATTTTTCTTTTAGACAACTCTGCTTCCTCGAATTCAAACTGTCCATCAAGAATATTTTGGATGGTATCAATTTTCGGTTTGCAGCGCTCAAGTTTTTTCCGCATTCGATATGGACCTTCAATGGCACAGAGCTGCCATTCTGGTTCTTCTGTCAAAGAGGATTTACTGAGCGGGAATATCCCTCGTTCATGCACAAGTTGATGGAGATGGCACTGCCACTCACTCTCAGCATGTAGAACCCATCCATACTTATCTTGCCTAACAACTCGCAATTCAGTGGACAGTGCATCACGAACTGAATCCAGTGCATATCTTCGCTCATTTACTTGCTCCCAGTGTCTTAAATCTAATTTTGCAGCTTCCCGAGATTTTCTTCCCACTTCCCTCTTACGACGACCTTCCATGCCTTTGATTCTTACTCCTGGAAACTTTGCTGATCCAGCAATATACTGCACCCACATAATGCCAGCACATTGCTCCAATACTTTATTTACAATCTGTTCAGTATTCTGATACCAATCAAAAAATTCAGATAAACTTTTAGTCAATAATTTATCAAAACCACCATGAAGTACATCAAGTTGCTGCCCTTGATTAGGTTTAGAAACAAGCAAGTCTTCTAAGGCAGCCCTCCTATGTACCAGAAGATACTTCATCACATCAATGGCAATATTCTGTATATTCCGTCTTTTATCACAGATAAGAGATATCACATTCACACATAGACAGCAATTAAGATCTGTATCAGTATTGCTAGGACAGAATATAATTCTTCTATGAGCAACCAATAATTGCAAGACTCTGCAGATGTCAATTCCCATATCATCTTGAAAGGCAGTTGAGGACAATCTCTTTTTCAGTTCATTGAGCAAACCCAAGCGTGAAAGCAGATCATCTTCCCCTACATTGATTAAAAAGGATGGGAGGAAGCAATATAATATCATTCGATTAGTGTTTTTAAGAACTGAATGAATATAAGCCTCAAGGTTCTTACTTCCTCTTGTAATTGATAAGAGGCCCTTCCCCCTAGGAGCGGCTCCTTCAATTCTACCATCTTTGTTTGCCAATTGCAACATTGATAACAAGAACTCAAGAGTTTTCAGTACCCCCGAAGACTGAGGAAAAGCACCCATGTATACACGATCAACTATCATCCAGCACAAAGCATCCAAGTTTGAGGACCAGCAACTCTTATCCAATTTTTTCTCATCTTCTTCATCATCACGTAGCAGTCGCCTTTCAAGAAAGTTCATAAATCTACTAAGGCACAGGCCCTGGAAAACTAACAGAGGTTCAACATCAACATATAGAGGAACACTTTCCAAGATGTTCTCTATGACCAGTGATGCTTTCACCTGCTTTGTCACAAAATCAGAAAAAACTTCAGCAATAAAATCTAAAACAGCAGTTGCTCCTGCAGAACATGGACCACCACCATATCCAGAATCATTTATATCCAAAAGCAGCTTTGAGGTGACAGCAAAGTAAGCATTTGTGGCAGATGGACCATGAGAACTAGAATTCAGATCTGAAGATGGATCAAACTCTCCAGCAGACATGGAAGAATCAAAGGAAGGAGTGGGTGTTAAAGGAGATTTTGTTTCACTATGGCTTGCACTTCCCAGCCAAGATGCCAATGCAACAACAGGTGATGAAGAAGGTGTAAGGGGAATTCTAGAACTGGACTTTTCTGATAAAATGGGAGAATCAAGTACAGAAAAAGATGCAGAACTCAGGGAATCTGTTGGTGGTGGAATGTCCAAATTGGCTTTGATACTGTGAAAGCTGAACTTGTTTGCACTGGAGGTGGCAGAAACTAGATCAGCATTATCACCATCCAAGATTTGAACAGTTTGTACATCTTCACAGACTGATTTGTTTGACTCCAGCTCAGATGTAGTAACATTATTCTCTGATCTCTCACCAGCCATAGAGTTTCCTGGTGCAGCCATACCATCAGAACTAGCACTTACCTGCCCTTGAGGAAAGCTTCCAACACTAATGGAGGTTTTAACAGACTGATCCTGCTCCAGAGGCAAGCTAGAAAATCTATCTTGTGAACTGCAATTATCATCACAATCATTCAAGGTAGTTTTCTCTTCTGCCACTGAAGAGAGTTCTTTTGCCATTTTAACAGCATGTGCAGCCCTGTAAGGCACAAAAGATTTAGTGCAATAGAAAAGGACCTATTTCAGTTGGACCATGATCAAGTGTAACAGAAAAATCATGTAAGTAATCAGTCTATGATTATAGGTAGGAAATCAAACAGAAGTAATGCCAAAAAAAAAAAGAAAGAAAGAACGAAAGAAACCCAGAAAAGTCATCTCAAAACAAACCTCACACAAGAAAAATATAGGTCAATGCTGCTTTCAAGAAATTCTCCATGTCTACAAACAGCAGTAAAAGTGGGACACATCTTAGCAAGATCAACCATAAACCTAAGAACTGAAGTTGCAGCAGCAGGGGCTGATGCCTCTCCACCCATAAGGCGAGCAGCATATGTCTTGTGCATCAGAGCTTCCCCCTGAAGCTCACCAGCCATGTCTGAATTTCCTTCAACAAGCTCGGCCATGAGGCTTGCACCAACCTGGGACAGATTACCACTTTGGTGGGCAAGCATTGACTGCATGCTTAGTCTATCAAAAGTAGATTTTGCCATAGCAATCACAGAGTCCAACAATTCTACAAAATTCAGTTCTGTATAACTTCCGTCACTTGGCATAAGGGCATGAAAGTCCAACATGCGGACCTCTGGTAACCTAGGATAAACTGGCTTGCCAATTATCAAACAGAACAAAATATAATAAATGTCTGGGGAATCATAGAAACTTGGAAGCACCCGAAGCAAACCTTGATAACCTCCACTGGTGCGAAATTTAAGTGAAAATGTCAGAGAGGATGTAAGACACACACCAAGTAGAGTCATGACCCATCTCATACTTGTCGGATGAACTGCTTCATCAAGAAAATATGTAATTATCTTGGAAGAAACAACTTTATGCCACTGCTCAAGCAACTCTTCTGATTTTATAGCTACTTGTAGATCAATAAGCATCTCTAGTAACATATTTCTGACAATTACATGTTTCCCCATTGACTCTCTCATAATTGGATGCTTTGGTGCCAACCCAGATGGATCAAATGTCATAATCACAAATCTAACCACATTTTCAAGCTCAGAAGATAGAAAACCATCTTCCAAAATCACCCCAAGCAATACAACCAATTTCTCTAGGACAGGAACTTCAACATCACCCCTTTGCAAAGTCACTAGTAAATGTTGAACAAGGTTAATTTGCCGCAAAATTGTAAGATTATGATTTCTGTACCAGTGCATGGACACTAAATGTTCAAGAAATCCCAGTAATGAAATCTGGATTGAAACTGGGGCTATTACCCACAATGTCCAATCCAACAAGACATGTTCAACCATGTCTGCATTTGACAAGACAATGCAATTTGAAGTTTCAGCAGCAATAGCAGCATTTTCCAGCTCTGAAATGTGACTGAATGAATCTTTTTGTACAGAAAAATCATCCATGTCCCCATGAGATCCAACTGAAGAATTCTCATCACAAAGCTTTGACAAATAATGATCCTCAAAACTGGTTTCCTGTAGAGATGCAGCAGGAGACAAAGTAGTCTGAGTAGTTTCCAACTTTTTTGGCTCAGAAAATGAAGCTTCACAAGCAGCAATCTGAAAGAAGATCTCAAGAGATTGCATGTCAAATAATGACATTCTACAATGCAGAAAAAGAGCAAGCAGATGGTAGCCCCTATATGTTTGCATGTCCTTAAGATTCTGAGGATTTTGATGTAGTGCACAGGCAAGTAGTGTAAGGGCCATATGCAGCATATCCCTAGTCTCTGCAGCTTCAACAAGCGCAAGGACAAGTGCCACCCCACCAATAGTGCGGATAGTCTCCCCAATCACACTTTGCTTGCATATATAAATATCACCATAGAGACGTCCAAAACGTGGAATACCTGCAACCCCAAAAATGACAATAAAACCAGATTGGAAAAAACAAAAATCCAATAGGAAAAAGAAAAGAAAGCTGTAACATTTTATAGTTACACACCTCCAATAGGAGAAGCAGCTGCAGACACAGGATCAACCAGATTGAGCATTGAAAAACTACCTGATGATCGAATGAATTCTGTAGAAGTTCCATCAAATGCAAAAATAAGTTTCTTTCCTGAAAGCTGTAAAGAAAGGTTTCCAAGTCTCTCCAAATCCCAGACAATTCCACTCCTATCAGCCTTCAGATCTCCCCGCTTGCTAGTGGCATCAAGTCTCTGACCATTAGCAGCCAAAGTCAAATCAGCATCTAAAGAATCTAAGATGGCCATACTACCACCACCACAGGCCTGGTTAGGTACAAATTGCAGAAGATCTGAGTCCTGGAAGAGCCCTCTATATCCTCTACCAAGTATGTACATAAAACAAATACTCCCAGGCGTAAGCACTTCCTCAAAAAGATAGCAAGAGCGTAGTTTCCACGACAAGTCACTAACTCTAGCATTACCTACCGGCGTCCCAATAGTGACCTGCAATGGTTTCCCTGGTGGGGATGGTGAATATCCTAATTTTCCAGTGTGTCTTAGCTTTCCATTAAGATAAGCATACGCAACACTAGCTTGGAACAGCCCAGCAAGAGCATTTGGTTTGCTGTGAATGACTGCAAGGTGATGCCACCTTCCTTCTTCAAGTTCTAAACCAGAAAATGAAAAGAAGCAAGAGTTGCTGGTTGCAAGAGTAAAAACACCATCCTCCTGGAGATAAAGTTCAGCATAGGTTGCATTATCATTGTTAGCAGCACAAACAGAAAAAATTCTTAAGATATGCCGCTCGTGCAATCCATTAGGGGCAGACCGCCTCTTAGAAGGGACAGCTTTTGAAAGGTCAGCGTCTTTTGGTTGTGATTTCAAAAAGTTTCGAAACTGGAACCAACAAACAAATGAATAACCAGCAGCTGGAGGCCATGATCTTTCACCCAAGGAAACCTGAATGGCAGCATGCCCAATCTTGCTCATGTCCATCTCCACAAAGGGTGCTAGAGAAATGTTTTCAGAGGCCATATCTTCCATCAGAATTAATTTTTCCATCATTTCAACAATTATATGACCTGAGTTTTTTGGCCTCATCTGCAGAATATATCTGATGAGCATACGAAGTTCAGATGCAGATAGCCTAGTCAAGAAAAACATTTTGTCATTCAAATTTAAACAAAGGAGCAGATTAAATGGATGCAATAACTTTTAGACAACAGTAATAAGAATATGAATCCTACCTGTAGGAACCAAGGACTTCCACGATCTTTAATGCATAAGAAAGTAATGGAGATGAACCCAGAAGAAAAGGGTGGACTATCTCCAGCAAAAGTTCCACAGAACCTATAGACATACGAAAAAACACGTGGTTAAACCACCATCAAGCATTCATGGAGAATTGCAAATAAAAGCAAATAATGTAGAACATACCTATAGAGGTAAGGTTTTCCTGATTAAGGGGACCAGCACGAGCCAGCTTTTCAATTAAATCTAACACTTTTAACTGCACCATAGGAGTAAACTGCAATAATGAACGGATCAGAACTCTAACAGCATCAGCATTGTAAACTCGCTCTTTATCAGGATTAATAGGACCTGACAGAGTCAATAAAAGTTTATGAGACGACTCATTCTCAATTGCATTTGATGATGTTGTCGAACCCTCTGATGTTATGAAAGGCGGAATCGGTATTTCAAGTGCAAGTTCCAACATCAGCTGGATGACTTGTTTTTCATGCTCCACACAAAGTAAGCCAGACTCGAATAGAAGATCAAAGAAAGTTTGCGAAGATATAATTGCATGCAACTTCATCCTATTAACAGCATTGTCAGACACTCCAGCAGTTACAACACGCAACAAATATGTAAGCACCTTAATGTAAACATTCAGTGAAGATTGGTCCAAGTCTACACCAGCACTTTGGAACCCATGGAGTGTGGTGAGCAAAAGAGAAAAACCAGTGGCTTCACCCAAAACCTTCTGAGCAGAGCGATTAACTCCCAGCATCCGCCACAAAGCTCCCATAGTGTCACATTTGGCATCAAGAGAAAGCCGGTATTGGGACCCCGAAGCACTGGTCACCATTCCATTTTTTAAAATTTCAACCAATACACCTAATTCTTCAGGATGAGCCTGGTAAAAGTTTAATCAGATAATCATCATGACGATGAACAATAAAACAAAATAAGTAATCTTATAGGCACCAAGCACCCCAAGACATTTAAGACACATTCAAGAGTTATCCTTCTCTGATTAATAACACACTTATTACATGCCAATTAATGTGCAAACCCAATCAAAATTTAGAAATCAGAAAATTTTGGCAAGAAATAAAGCATATTTACAAGAACTATAAGCCGACCTTGAAATAAAGCATCAAATGCCAACCAACCTGTGAAATATCTTCAATTATAAGACATGACAATATCCTGAGGACCCATGGACGATGTACATCAGACACCAGAAAAGGCAGTATGGCAGTCACACCATTAGCTGAGCGAAATGAAGCTTGATTAGCCTCAGCTTTCTTCAATAAAGATACCATGCAATCCCAGGCAATAGCAATTGTAGATTCAAATTCAAAAATAGGGAACTTCGCAGAACCAGATTCCATAAGCTTGGGTGAAGTAATAATAGCATCCTTATTGTCCAGATTCTTCTTAAAGTTGCTTGAGCTATTTTTCCTCTTCAGCTGATTGGAGTTGGCATTCTGTTGATCTGGACCCAAAATCCTGTGTTGCTTCAGATCATCTAACAGAACTTCCAAAACACCAACTTCACGCAGAACTTTCTTGTACTGTTGGTCAAAAGACAAGAGTTTTACAAAGAAAGAAAGTATTGTCTGCTTCAATTCTGATGTTATTGGTTGCTGCAGTAAGCAGCAAAGGGAAAGCAACTCTTGCTCAGGAACACAATTTACAACAGTCACAGCATACTCAAGAATTTTCAAGATTGTCTCTTGCAAAGAAAAAGGAAAACCAGCCATATTTAGGATTAAAAGGGGAACAGTTCGTAATTGCTGACACAACTTATAGTTCTCTAGGTGACCTGAAAAAATTTTAAACATTCTATTTAATACTTCAGCCCGCAATTCCCGGCTATTAGCTTTGAGGAAAATATCCTGTAACATCTGAACTGCTTCAAGGTCCTTAATTTTATCATCATCCTTCTCCCATAATTCATCTCCAAGCCAATCAGAAGATAATGCAAGACTTTTGTTATGACCACCACCCTTGGTCTGAAAAGATTTAGAACCCTTGCCTCCATAAGACCGTGGAGACTCATTTGGTCCTGTTTGAGCTAGACTAACAAGAACATCCAGCAACCTAGATAATGTGGGTGAAAGATATGGAAGGGAAGAACTATCTTGTACACTGGAATTTTGTCCTCTACCATTTTGGAACCCATCTGAAGCAATATCTTGGTCATCAAGCGAATTGGAATGAGTAGGTTGGAAGCCCTGACTTTTTGTCATCTTGGACAGAGTTAATGCAAATTGAACAAGGAATTGATATCCATGGGCGTTATGTATATCCTCCCGCAGTCTGACACTACCAGCCTCTGCAAATCAATATAAGCAATCAGAACTACCCAGGGAGGGAGGAGGGGAACTAAATAGAAAGCCTTTAAAATTTAACTAGAAGTACCCATGGTAAAACGAAATATATTCAACCAGCTTTTAAACCATCATAACTGTTATATTTATGGGAATCTCATTCATTCCTCTCCTCTTCGATTTTTTTTTATTAAAGGAAAAACTGATTAGCAAGTTACCAGGTCTATACGACAATTCCACACACTCGAGTAACAAGTCAACAATGCCCATGGTATAGGCAGAATCACCACAACTAGGATCAAAATCTTTCACAGCCAATAAAAGAACTTTTATCTGCATGGAGAAAGATACATCGCAAGAAGAGATTAATTTCAAATAGATAAAGTGTATACTATGAACAATGTGAATCATTATCAGTATTGCACCAGTATCCTAAAACAATGATACTGCTTAAAAGCTACACACACTAATTTGATGATTGACAGGAAGGAGTCCAAGGACATCAGTCACATCACAGCATCATCCAACATGGCCAGTGGACAAGAGATACTTTCAAACAATGAGACATGATTGTTTAATAAAATTATCTATTTTATTAACATGCGGAATGATTTCAGTGCATGTGTAGAGTTGTAGATTGGTTTACTAAAGTTTCACAAACTAAATGACAACCTTCAGAACTGATTTTTTGGACTTGATGATTATGAGTAGTAGATTTATGTTAAAAACTTAAAATGGATAGTTGGTTGCTGAAGAGATGTTTGTACAAATTCTAATCTAAACTGATCAGTTCAATATTTCACGCATGCATTAGTTCTTAATAAATATGCCAATGACCTTGTCTTTGCCTTGAAGAATGTCCAAAGTCCAAATCAACCAATCAAGAACAGTTTGGACTGTTCCTATAATTTTTAATCCAACTACTCCCCCCCCCCCCCCCAAAAAAAAAAAAAACAAAGCGCCCAAGAAAAATAGTTAGCACCCCAGCCTCATGTTGTAAAGCAGACTTATTGATTAGCAGCCAGGTCATGGATTGAGTTTTTTCCCTTGCACTTGCAAGTGTTGCAAGGAAGAGCCTGAGGTGAGCTTATGGATAATTTTTCCAGTGAATAACAGCTTTGCATCTCTATTACAAAACATGCAACATTTTTTTTGGTGAAACAACAACCACCAACAAGGCCTTATCCCACTAGGTGGGTCAGTTACATGGATCAAACAACACCATTTGGCTCCATCAAAACCAAATTTTCAATAAATCCATTTAGAGTAAGGTCTTTTTTTTGGAGTAACATGCAACATATTTTACATATATGTAATTGCACAGTACAAAAGCCATAATGTGATGTAAATTCTTGTTAAGAGTACAACATCTGATAACAACCTTGCAGACTGGTTTTCTCTTCATTTGACATAAGATGATAAGAGGAAGTGACCAAAAGGGGATCCTTTTGTCACAATATTCAAATCCCAGAACAACACCAACCCACCCCTTGAGCCAAAAGCCTGAAAGTAAGACAATAAGTTTCTATTCTGGGAGACTTCAACAATAATGTATAATTTTAAATTAGTCTGATGCTCTTTACCACTGGCATATGCTAGTACAGTGGTAAAGTTGGAACATAAACTAAATGATAATGATATATAAACAAAAAAGTCTGCGATCACTATTGTGAGACAAGATCTTTGACTTACAAAAAGAATTGATTTGAAAGCTAGTGACATACCAGATGATGCTCGCGGATGTATTTGGCTGTGCTTCCATTGTCATTGACCAAAAGAAGACCAAGTATCTAAAATTATACAAGCAACAACAACATGAATATTCAACCATTTCAGCTCAAACTACTTATCATAAGCAATATTTATAATATTTTTTTGTCACAGTTGTCACTGCAGACACATGTACCACACTACCTGCATAGCATGTCTATGGAGTTGTATACTGTGCAATGGAACAAGTCCTTCCTTGTAACGAGAGAAAACTATCAAAGACCCCTTGGCAACCATTTGAAAAAGCAGGTGAAGTGAATCATCCTCTATCAAACTTTGTGCTGCTGATGGATGACTTGCTAGTGCCTTCATGATATGCACAACACTTCCCTCTACCTGCAAAAGTAAAATAGTTTGAATGCAAATTAACAAAGTGTACAAATATGAACTTGGAGGATCCCAATTATTTACAAGTAAGCCAAGTCATGTTTGTGAACTTCTATGCTCTACGGAAAGGTTTGGACTAAGGCTGTATGGAGATTATGTGATAACAGCAATTAGAATTGAAGTCTCCAATTCAGAAACTCTCCGAACAGCTGGGGGTAGGAGGAAAAAGTAAGGTTTCGGTGGCCGAAATTAGTGCGTGGCCAACAAAAATAAGAGAGATATGGGACAAATACATAGTTAGAGAGGAGTTTCAGATTTTAGGGAACTCGACTGCAAAATAATGAAGACTAGGTCACAGAAGATGATACCGCTTTGATACCATGTTGAAATTATAGAGTTTAGGTAGGAAAGGAGTAAAAGAGAGAAAATAAGCTCTCAATAATATTATATTAGATTGGTGTGTTGAAAAATACAAAGCCCTAATTCCTATTTATACTAATAATTAGATCAAGTACTAGTGCAGTACTACTAGTACAAGCCCAAGCCCACTAATACAAAAATACTTCTAACCCTAATTAAGGAAACATGATGAAATTAGGAAACAGTTCTTAAGATTGCTTCCTCAATTAAAGGACTAATTGATTCCATAATATATTATAAAGATATGCTAAGATATTCTAAGGATACTCTAAAATGCTCTAAAGATATTCTGAGATATTCTGAGATATCCTAACAAAATTCAATTTATTGAAGGCCTGCATGGCTTAAGGCTATTGACAGGGGAAAAAACAACTCTTTAAAAACAAAATATTTTATTAACAAAAGCATCAAGTCTCAAGCAGCTAGAATTGCAGGTGGTACACACAAAAACAGACAAACACAGGTGTACATATATCATGGAGAGAAAGAAACCTCAAGCCGGCAGACTTGCCCAACATCACCATTATAACCTTCTTGCAATGCCAACGGTCCTTCATGATCAATAGCAGCATTTGGTCGATTAATGGTTATATCAGGATCTAGAAGGGCATTCAGAATATGAATGAGACAGCAAAATATCCCAGAGTCAAGCAGAGATTGTTTGTCAATAGGCTGCAAAAAAAATACACATTAAAACTGCTGCTTAATGCTCATGAGGAAAAAGTTATACTCCATGATAAAGGAATATAGAAAGATCGCCAAAAAAAATACAGAATGATACAAACATGACAGACCAAGATGACAGACCAAGATATAAACAGTCATTTCTAAAGAAAATCACTAATGAGTAAAGTATGACAGACCAAGATCACCAATGTTAATTAAAGCTGAGATTCCCATCAAAACAAAAAACAAATGTCAGATGGAAACACAACTGCATGGTTTCTGTCAAAAAGTTTCGAGAAGCATACCCCAGATACAAGGATTTCCAATGCAGTTAATAAATTTGCTCCAGTACTGATGCCATCCTGCACAGAAAGGTATCACTGTAAATTTGAAAAATAGATAATCAGCAAAAAAAAAAAATGGCCATGCCGAGAGAGAAACGTCTAAGCCAAACCTTTGGGACTTTGGAGAAAAACTTTAAAACTCGATCAACGTCCAGAGATCTTGTTTTACTGCTGATTTTTAACTTGTCTATATCTGTTACAAATGCTCTTCCAACAACAAAAGAGAATATCTGTGTTTCAACTAACCTGTACGCCATCAACATCATCGAAAATCAGTTAACAAACTCTAATCAGCAAGATGAATAACATTTTCGATTCATTAAGAATTGCAATTTGCAAACATCTTTAAGCAGTAAAGATCTAGTCCAATAAACTTTTTCAAGATCCTTGGAAAGAAAATGGGAATCCATGAACCAGCTCTCAAGTAGTCAAGTCTATTTTATGACATTGTATCTCTATTCTCTGTGTTTGGATTTTTTATGGGGGGTAGAATAGAATGGTATATAATAAAATGGTATGTAAGGGAATAAAGTTTCTATACCTTTGTTTAGATGTTTAATGGTGGAATAGAGGAAAGTTTCCATTCCCTTGTTTGGAAGTTCTACTGGAAGTGAACAAATGGCAAGAATTATAAGTTTATAGTTCCCATATTACCCATATCTCAAACACATTATGTTTAGAACTAAGGACAAAAATGTAATTTCATAATTAATATACATAAAAAAATAAGGTGGTTCCATCCCTTACCCTCCAATTTGGAGGGGAAGAAAAATAAGGGAACAGAAAGGTATGGAGGGGGATGAAGTCCCCCCAATTCCATTCATTTCCATCTCCTTTCTAAACATCTAAACAATGGCATCCTTTACCATTCCCCTACTTTCCATCCTTTACCATCAATCCAAACAAGGCCTAAATCAACTCATGGTGGAATGTGACAACTTCTTCATCTTCTCCAACAAAAAAAACTATCCATGTTTTTATAAAATGCTTATTAATCTTGTAGACCACAAAGTGCAACAACCACAGCTTCTTCATTAAATCACCAAGAGGGCATCCACTTTAAGTCCACTACTTAGCATATCACCATTTAAGTTACAACAATCTTGAATAAAAGCATTTTCATCTTCATCAATGCTTATTTATATCCAAGCACTGAAACAGAACAGTTACGCACATAAGTAGCATTAAGGCACCATGCACCAGTAGAGCAAAAACATAAAAAATCATGTGGCAACTTCCAAGTGATCATTTAATGTGTGTTTGGGATAGCATTCCACCCACCTAATAATTCTATTAATTGAAGATAAAACTCTTCAAAACAAACTTAGGACAGAACTGTATTACCATAATACCATCGCAAAGCTAACACAACCCATAGTAACCGCCATCTTATCACAACTATGCTTCTGCAAATAAATTAAGGCATATAGCAATGAATTGAAGCTAAGGAGAAATTGCTTCTTTACATGGTAACTAATTGAGCTACATTAGCATGCTGCTTTGCTAATCTACAAAAGGCATCTACACTCAAATTCAAGGCTGCTTCTTTTTCCTGCAAGGAAATGAGAAAGCATTAGCAACTCATCATTTACTGGAATCAACCACTCCAGGTCAAATATGCACAAGACCATCAGAGAAACTAAGCAATGGCAAGCAAGAACCTTCTCAGAGCTGGATGACCGGAACTCTTCCCAGAATCTCTTGAAGTCCAATTCCAATTCATGTTTGTCCCTGATTTAAAGCTTGAAAAGGTCATAACCACAAGTAACATCATAACCAAAGCATGTCATAACAAAAACAATCCTTAAGAATCAGTTCTCACCAATTGAAATTAGATAAAACAATAAATCAAGGCAAGACCTTTTCTAAAATCTGTCTATGTTGCTATGTGGTCATAAAATTTTACATCAGCTTACATGCCAATTAATGAATGGATTTGTGAAATTAATAATTGATATACTTTCAATAATTTAGACCACTTGCTAATTTTACATCTTCTAATCAATAATTATTAGAGTAAACATCTACTTTGGTCTTTCAAAGATACAAGTGTCATCAGTTAGGTCTTCCAAAGATAAATATATAAAAATGGTCCTTCAATGTCATTTTTTGACATCAAATTGGTTATTCAATGTCAATTTGATGTAAAAAATTATTAGATGACCAAACTAATAAAACTTGTATCTTTACAGGACTAAAATGTGTGTTTATTCTAATTTATTACCATTGAGTAGCTGTAAATAAGGAGATAAGCCAACTTGCCAAATTTAAAACCTGATTCCCTAATTGAGCTACCTATGATGAAGAGATGACCTATCATGAAGTTAAGCTTCCATAACTGAAAAATAACCACTCTACTTGCACCATGCACCAGTACAAAACTGTAATGTTACTAGTATTTAGCGGAAAGAACAGTCAGGGAAATGAAGTTAGTTGTACACTCCTTTACGAGATAATAATGTAAAAAACCATGTGGGCAAGTTAAAACTTAAAAGTAAGATAGACAAGCTGGCAAACTGGAATTCTATCACATGAAGTACCACAATAACATGAAACCAGCAAATTTTACATCATAAGATTGGAATATATATATATATATATATATATATATATATATATAAGTAAGCACCCCACTTCAAGATTTCATTAAGAACCATTGAAACTTTGCTTTCTGCCCATCACATTTCCCTTTCATAAGGTAGAGTGAGCTTACAAAAATTCTTATAACACTGTATTGACAACTGAGATAAATAGGAACTGAAAAAGAGGAAGGAAGAGCAGCAAATAGAAACTGCTAAAGGAATATATTATAATCCACGTAAGTCTATGATTATGATTGCAGTGAGCGTGTGCAAGTGTTTATGTGCGTTAATCTGCGTATCTAACCACAAAAAAGCTAATTCATTCCTTCAAAGTTCAAAGGCCAAGTAGAGATGAAATGGTCAAAATAAAAAAGTTCTTTTCTTTCTTTCTTTTCGTTGCAAGCAAATTGAAGCCAATGCAATACTCAAATTATCAACTTGAACAAAAACAAAATCATTTCGTTTCCTGAACTTAATCAGAGAAGATATGGAACCTGGTAGGAGATGAAGCGAAGGGTTGCCAAGCTGAAAAAGCATTGGTATCGCGAGAAGAAGCGGAGGAAGATGCAGAAGCAGAAGCAGTAGGAGCAGACGGCGGCGTTTGAGTGAGGCCAACCCTCTCTTTGAAGTCCTTAAGTATTGTTACCCATTTCATCGTTTTCACTCTCTCGATCCTCCAAACCTACCCACACCTCTCTCGTCCGATGACCATTGACCAGATCCAAACCCTCCCACAACAATCTACCATAGCCTCCCTTCCTAATTAACCACAAAAAGAAGAAGAACACAAAAAAAAAAAAAAACTAGTAATCAGCAATTACAGCTGCGAATGCATCCAGCGTGGCCGATCAAAAATGGCCAGCAAGATCTAATGCGTGCTTTTAGATTTGTCAATTTACTTGTTTTTTATGCTTCTTTCGTTTTGCTGCTTCTTCTCTCGTCCTCGTCTGTTTTTCCTTTTTATTTTTCTCCAAATATCGTTTAATCTATTTTTTCTAGTTTTTCGGAAAATGTTTTGTTTCGCTGGTTCGCAGCCCTAAAAGAAAAGGGAGAACGAAACGGTGAGTAGTGTTGAGAAAGAACGCCAGCTTAGATTGCAGAATGGGAAAAAATTTGAAATGAAGAAAGAAAAACTGAGGAAATCGCTTCTCTCTCTCTTTCTCTCCGTCTGTGTTTCGGACGGCCACTACGCGCCTTGTTCTTAGTTGAATCAATATGAATATATCACTCGACCACGTCAGGGTGGGATCCATGCCTGAAAATCTTCCACGTGGAATCTCCTGATTGAAGCAAGATTAGATACTTAAAAAGCCTTGTCTCTCTCACTCTCCTCTCTGAGTATCTTTATGTCTGTTTGGCTTGGTCTAAAGTGCAAAACGGGGTTCAATTGAATTGAAGCCGTTTAGGGATTCCTTATTTCCTTTTGATATTTGGTTGCGACCTGGGACCTGTTGTTGATTTGCGGTTTACAGATTAATTAATTTGTTTATTTGATTAGTGTGTTTGTTATTTGAGTTGTCTGCTTCCTATATATAAATTTGCGAAAAGATTATGCGCAATACAAATTTTATATTATTTTTATACATAATTAATGATAATTAAAATTTTAATTAATATAATATATAATTTAATTATTAAATATGATAATTAATTATTTATAAGTTAATAATTAATTATTAAATTTATTAACTAAATAATAGTAATTAATTATTAAATTTAATAACTAAACGTTATATTATATTAATTAAAAATTTAATCACTTATAAAAAATAATATAAAATTTTGATATTGTTGACATAAATTATAACGGAATTGATAGGAGAGGCATTGAATCGCTTATTTACATTCCGTACTGACAAAGTCATAAATCACGTAGGCTCCTTTATGTTGGAGAAATGCCAATTTACAATTAAGGAGTTGTTGCGAAATTATATATTTGACCAGGTGTATCCTTTTGCTTTAGTTCTAAATTTGTACATTATATAAATTAGAGAATGTCTTCCTTCTATCAAACTCATCATATTAATATAGGGATTTAATTTTAATTTATTTTTAATATAAAAAAAATTTATATTATTATTTAATTATGTATTGACACATTATTAAAAATATTAAACTTTTGAGGTAATTATTATAATAATTAAATTCTTTTAATAAATAAATAATACATAATTATATAACAATGTAAAAAAATTTATACTAATAATAAATAAAAATTAAACTCATAAAAGAAAATTGAACAATTTTAGTTAAGGAAAATAAATAATGAAAAGCACACAAAATTATTTGGATCAATTCTCAAAATTTTAAAATTCTTAAATGCTCATGACTGTTTTCCATACCGTGTTTTACAAACTGAAAAAAAAAAAAAAGGATAAAGAAAGAGATCACAGATCAAACACGTGTTATTTAGCAAGGATTGATTTGGTAGTTATGTTCATTGTATTGATTATTCATGTTGGAACTTACACCGTCACCTAGAAGAATTAATTTTACTAAATGTAGCAAGCTAATGTGAGAAATACGGCTTTATAATCGTTAAAGAAAAAATTTAACCTCGATTAATATAAAACTTGATCTAAAAATACCTTTATTGTAAAAAGAATACATAACATTTATATTATAAAAAACAAAAGACCACGACACGTGCTATTTTAGTTAATGAAATGGTATATACATATACTTCCCACCCATAAACCCCTCACAAAAACAATAAATGAGTAACAGATAAAATTTGAATGGGTTGTAAAACAATGGGTGACTCACTTCTCTGTCACTCATTTATTGTTTTGTCTTTGCCACACATTTATTGCTTTGTGAGCTCATGTTTAGTTGGAATTTTTTTTTTTTAAGGACTAAATGTATTTTCTAATTAATAGTTAAAGAATAATTTTTTTAAGGTAAAGATATCATTAAAGTGGATAAAACTTTTTTTAATAAAATCTTTTTCATATATATAATTTGGTTCAAACTCATGGCAATATAGTTAAAGAACCACACTATTTACCAATTATGTCAAATCTTGTTGGTAGTTGAATTGAATGATAAATTTCATTCTATTATGGTTTTTTCAACGAGTTAAAAAAATTTAACCAATTTAACTATTTTTTTTTTGTCATTTCTACATGTACGAATCGATAATGGATAACAATTCAACTACAATTGATTTCTTTATTTATTTATTTTCTGCTGAACCAACACTTACTGGAATTACTATTATTACTCTAAAAGCAATATATACATTCGAAAATGAATCAAGTCATGATTGAGTATGTTCATTGGAATATTATCTTCTATTTATATGATTTTTTTTAAAAAAATAGTTCTATAGATAAATCTAAACCATTAAGAACAAAATATTTATTATATTTTAAGAAATATTTAAGATTAAGGTAATATTTTTTTCAAACTATTATTGTCTAATGAGTAATGGAAAAAGAAGAATTCAAAAGTGGATGTTATAAATTGGAAAAAAAATTGGTTTTATAGGAAAAATGATTGTGGTGCTCAATAAATAGATATATACTCTCAATAAATAGTTGAGAATTAATAGAGAATGTTGGAAGTGAGGAAAAATATATTTATTAGGTCCTTAATTAAAAAAAATGAGAGGATATATGAACATTTATTAATTATCTTGACTTTTACATATTTTTAATATTAATTTTAGAAATGAGAAAATTAGTTGGGAATTAATATTAATGTGAAAATTGAAAAGTAAAATAAAATAGAAATTTATTAGGTACTTAATTAAAAAAGTTAAAAAGTAATATTTTATTAGTTATATTGACCTTTATATATTTTTAATTAAATTATAATCAATATATAATTATAAAATTATGAAGCTTACAAGGACCTAAAGCAATGCCACCATCCGCTCTATACATAATTTGTTATTATTATTTTATGGAAAAAGAAAGATTAAAGACAAGGTCGGAAAAGGATATACATAACATCCGCAAGAAGACTCATCTGAAGAGCATCAGAGGTGCACCAAAAGGGTAAATGCCGAATTAATATGGGCACAACTGTTTTCTTCACACTTAACAATTTAACATGCATCAATGTGATATCCCAACCCAACCTCTCCGAAGCAGAATGCAAATATCCTCAATGATATTGCCATACGCATATCATAAGATAAATGTGAAGAGCTAAGGTAGTAATTAATTGATTTGAGTTCCTTTATTTTGCTTCTTGCCAATAGAGTCTTTTCTGTTTGGGAATTTGGGATAGTTCAAAATGTCATATTGTTTAATGGATTAACTTATTTTGCACTCAAAATTAATTTTTTATTCAAAAATTTGTCATGCAACATTTTAATTTTATATATTTTTAAAAAGTGAAATATATTAATTTAAACATTCACTTGACAAATACATGACAAAAAATCGCAGTATAATTGTTTGGTCATTAATGGTGACTAGCTTACAATGATAAGGAATCCCCAAAATCCAAAAGGTCTTGCGCGTAAAAGGAGTAAGGAAGTGTGATTTTGGATATTCATTTGTCTAAAGAGGAAACAAGGAAAGGGGAGGGGCCGAGGGGGTATGGCCATACAGCCACAAGGAAGAAATGGCCAAATGGGTGAGGGTCAGTCCTTCTTTTTAGATCAATGCACGAGAATCTCGTGGGATGCAATTCCATCAAAGTAGTTATAACGGCTTTTAATTTAGTCTATATATCAGGAAAATTTAGTGTAGATTTTAAATTTTGTGTATCCAATTTGTGGTAACCCTTAAATTGAAGATGGCAAAAAATATTTTATCCAATAAAATACTTGATGTTGAATTTTTAATGTTTCTTTAAAGACATTTGTATAATTGATTTTGGTGGCTGAAAAAATTGAACACTTCAGGATTCAATTTTGAGTTTGATCATTTTGTTTGGTCTCCCCTACTATTTTTTATTTATTTTTGAAAGTAGCTTCCATATACCAATACCACCCACTTCTTTAAGAAAAAAAAATTGGTAGATATGAAGCTGTTAACTTGTCCTTATTATATGCGATGTTGAATTGTTGCGTGGTAAGACTTTAGAAAGGTTCTGTGACTTCTCGAATTATGATTTTAGTAATTTTAATAGGGTGCAAGTGGTTCTCCCTATTCCCTTTCTAAATTTAAAATTGAGACTTCACCAATCCCAAAGAGGGCTTTGACCTGGTCGTAGTGTAAGGCCCTGCAGTCTTACCTCTGGATTATAATATTTTAAAGTAAATGGTGTATTTTAAAAAATAAAATATAAACTTGATAATTACTAATAAAAATTATAGTTTAAAATTTTATAAAATATAAGTATTTGAATAATAAAGTATGGATATGCAATAATTTATTCTTTAATTTTTTTTATCAATAATTGTACTTTATCCTATGAAGTAAACATTTCACTTTAAAATATCTAAATCTTTCATTTATAAACTTTAGTCCATCATCTGTCACGCTATTTTATTTTATTTTTTTTGGTAATCTATCACATTATTTTAGTTGTGAATAATGATACTTACACGGTTTATTATCACAAACTTCTTTTAGACTTTAAGGTAGGCTTTTAAATTATTTAGAAAAAGTTACCTTTGCCTCAAGGTGTTATTCAAGAACTTATGTGAGTCTGTGAAGGAATTGTAAAAATAAAGTCCATATATAAGTATCATTACTTGTTCATAATTTCGTAGGATTATACTGGGTTGTTCTAGGTTTGCTTTAGTTTTGGTTATATATGAGAAAAATTGTTGCTTTCTACGCAAGGCTAATTGATGAGATTCCCCCAAAATGAAGTTGTTGAAGTTGAGCAAAGGAGGGGCCACTCTCACGTCATAAACCCCCAAAAGTTGGTTGCTATTGGAATGGAGAGATCACAGGAGTCAGTCATAATAAAAAGCTTGGTCGACCTCTTTTAGCTTAAACTACATTAACTGATGATTATGGAGCAGTTAGAATCGACTTGTCCATAAGAATACATAAACATATGAACATGTTGTAAAGCTTGTGGTAAGTCACACAAATGGACATGTTTGGAGCTGTCAAACAATTTAAAAAGGTGTTTGATTTTATGTGGAAAAAGCTGGAAGAAAAAAATGGTTGAAATTAAGGAGAGAGAAAAAAAACAGGTTGAAATTTAATACATTACTATCAAAATCCTATAGCATTATATACTAATAATTATTTTGCTGAATTACACTTTTTGATTCTCTTAATTTTACTAAAACTTCATGTTTGGTTCCTCTCATTTTCATTTGTTTTAGGATTGGTTTGGATGAGCTTTTTTTAAAAATAGAATAAATCCTCATTTTGATCGATCCTTTAAAGATATATGTAATATTATATTAATTTTTTATTTATAAATATATTAAATTATTTTTCTAAAAATATATACAACATCAAGTTAGTCCTAAATGTCACATTTTTGTCATTAAAATTGGTCATTAAATGACTAAATTAATGACATTAATTATTATTAAATGATTAATTTGACATCACTGATAAATAAAAGGTCAATGTAATGTCGAATGACCAAAATAGATGTTTACTTAAAAAATATTTTTATATGATTTTTTAAAGTATCTTTTTCAAAATGTAAAAGTTATTTTATATTTAAATATAATATTTGAAAAGATCTTATTTTATATTTGAACAACTTGGTGCTCGTTTGGATGTACCATTTTTTATAAATAAAGTTTTTTTAATAAAAAAAATACTTTTGTTATATTTTAGGGCTCTTTTGTTTCAGATTGAAAAAAATGATTTTGACCTTCAATAATTTAGAGATTATTTTTTGAAGTTTTTTTTTAAAATAAAAGTTATTTTGTATTTGTTTACAATAATAAAAATTATTTTTTAAATAAGAGTAGCTTCTCTCTTCTATCGCAAGAGATTTTTTTTCCAAAGCTAATAAAAGTAGCTTTTCATTTTAATCATAAAAATAATTTTTTAAAACTAATAATTATTTTAATAAGCTTAAGCAAACACAATAAAAAATATTAAAAATAATTTTTTACTTAAAAAGTGATTTTTTTATTAAATAATTTATAACAAATGAGCTCTTAATGTATTTGAATGAGTTTACCTTTAAAAAAGAAATTAAAACACTAAAAAAAGACAATTTTAAGTATTTTTCAGCTAAATAAAACTCGTAAAAGTGTATTTTTTTTAAATAAGTGTTTTTTTTTTAAGTTCATGTGTGAGTTTGGATGCACTTTTCATCCAAATGGACACATGAACAATAACATATATCATAAAAAAGTATCTTTTTTTTTTTTAAAATTACATATGATCATTTGAGAAACCTAAAATCACTATATATAAAAACAGATATCTTGCTGTACTCAGAAACACACACACATGAACCTGTATTGAATGTTTTTATAATGAGTAATATTACATAGCTAGATTTTTTTTCTTCTAAAATTTAAGGGTGATTATTAGATAAGTCAAAGTAATAGAAATTACTCATCCATCCACGACTCCATAACAATACCAATTCATTTTTAAAAAAATTCTGACAAAAAAAATCTTATGATATAGTATTTTCCTACTGTAATATATATGGCCTTCTAGAATTGTTCTCCCCAAATTATTATATAAATTATTAGAAGAGAAAAGGCTGATGTTATTTTTAAACAAGTCACTAGGTATGAAGTTTAAGTAGATTATTACAAGAGATTTTAAACTTATATTTTTTTTATCTTTACGTATCCAAGAAAAAATATTTTACATAGAAATTAATTAAAATCCTATAAAAAAATATAAACTGAGATCTCATTTCACAAATTAAAAAATATATAGATAAAAGTAAATGGTCTTCTGAATAATTTTATTAAATTAAATTCAACGTTATTTTGATTGAAGTATCCTACTTGGCCAGAAAGCTCAAATGGAGAAATTAATTATAGAGAAGTTACAAAGTTTGTGAGAAGAGTGGGACTGGGAAAGCAAAATAATCGAAGGAGAACGACTATGACTCATCATGGAGCCTACACTCGGTTGTAAGCAAATGACTTGCTGAAGAGGCGGCGTATGTATACCACTTGCGATAAACTTGTAGCAGCGAATAAAATATACTCCAAGATTGTGTAGAAGACAACACGTTTTCTGGTGCTTTCATTTGCTGCAGTTTCAAAATTTTAATACAACAAAGGAATTAAAAGCAATTTACAAACCACCAAGATGCATGGGTTGAGAAATTAATACACAATATAATGAATATATATATGACCTTAATGTGTCTTTTTAGAAACATTTTCTCACCACCGCCAAGTTCCCAACAAGAACGCAACACAGTCTTTTGCTTAATTTCTTTTACCAGTACAATTATGAGTACGACGAAAAACTCCTTCAGTTTTCAGATGAACTTCACAAGTGTGGGTCTGACAAGTTAATAGCGAGTGAGAACAACTTACTATATCGATGTCTAGCATCGCGTGCTTTCAAATACTTTTGCTCTGTTATAATAGACTCCAATGCCTCTCTCAACTCAGCAATCTTCACATTAATAGGGTCCAAATGCTCTGAACCCAAAAGCAAAATACGTAAACAAAAAACATGCAGAGCAAAACTGATTGACGAAGATGCTGATGATGATGACATTAACATATCATATAATTGATTCAAGCTAACCAAAAACAAATTTAATTATAGTGAGACACATAAATCTGGAACTGACCATCTTTAGCCAAGTCATGCTCGTTTGGGATGTGGCCAACGTGAATGTAGAAAGATACAGTCTCCGGCGTTGAAGCAGGGTTGCGAAAGCAGAACTTGTATATTCCATTTTGCGAGGCTTTGAACTCAAACTTGTCCCCTGACGTTCCCTTCAAAGAATGCACCACATGTCCTCCCGGAGATGTCACCTACAGAATACATTCATTGAACCACCATATATTATGTGATAAATAATTCCAACGTGCTAAGTGACATGCACTCTTTGGACTTTGGAGGCATTTCGTTTGCACAATTATCAGAGTTAAAAAGAAGGGGCTGTAGCTAGCTTACAGTGAAATCAATTCCAGGATGGTCTGAGCTCCAGAAAATATCATGGTCCATGACTACAAAATTCCCAGAAACAGTGTCACCGTCATATAAAACGTGCTCTGATACGCATTCTACGTCGTTTAAACTGATTGAGAGAGCGAACCCATGACAGATGATGCTACCAAGAAAAGCGATTGCAATTGTGTAGATCTTTGAAAACCAACCCATTTCCCACTCTGCTTCGATTATGAATGCCTGATATAGTTAGTTGCCTGGCCTAGACCTGGATCTCTTTTTGGGGAGAATGCTGAGAATGATTCATCGAAGTGGGAACTTTTGACGGCTTAAATTTTGGTTGAGTAGTTTAACAGGTCGTTTGTTCCCTCTATCTAAGTAGTCGCGCTAGTCATTTTGTACAAAATACAACATTATTCTACATGCCTTTTGCCAATCTATTTATCTATTTATTATAATATAAAATATAGCTCACAGGGCTATTATGATGTCACATTAGATATGTTGGACTTTCGCATAATGATACATTAACTTGTCTTAAACTTTATACTTAAGTCACTTTATCATAGACCTTCAATTTTAGCTTCAACTCATCATAGACCTTCAATTTCTACTTTAACTCATTTAACTCTAAACAGTCACGTCATCGACTTCACTTTTTCTTCTCTCAATCGCTGAGAATTCTTTCGATCACTTTGCTATAGTTTTGGTTATACAAGCTCCTTCGTAACTGAAATGAATGAATTCTAACTATTTGAATTCTCATTAGTTATTGCCTCCTTAATTACTCAAATAAATGAGTGCTAACCCTTTGAATCCTCATTAATTATTAAAATAAATGAGCACATGCGATTTAAGCCTCATTTATAGTTACTTTGCCTTTAGAACATCTCGGCTAAGCACCTTTAACTTCCACCCTAACTCTCACGTCACAATCCAACATTTGTATTTTTATTGTTGGTCCTCCCATTGTGTTAGTTTGCAATCCTCCATATCACAACATGGCCATGGCAATTTCATGACCAAGGAAAAAAGTATGACCAATGACTTTTATTGTCATCCCAAGCACTGTAATTACTATATCATCATTGCAATTTCCTAAATCACAGGTGATAAACATAAAGATTTCATCATTTTCATACTTGAAATTGGTTAGGCCTAGTCAGGTCAAGTTTGGTTTGGTTCAGTGAGGTTTGGTCTAGTCTAGTCTAGTCTGAATTGGTCTGATTTGGTTCGATCTAGTACGATTTGGCATGATGTGGTTTGATTTGGTCAGGTCCAATCTGATTTAAGTCTGATCTAGTTCAGTTTAGTTTGGTCCAATTTAAGTCTAGGCTAGTTTGGTATTGTCTAGTCGATTTGACTCAATCAACACTAGTGGTTTTCATTCCCATCCTAATCACTATAATTGCAACTTCCTCGTCACAAGTTCTCAAACCACATGTGATAAATAAAAAATACTTCACTTTCATTGTATTTGTTGACATTATCAACTGAGTTTTAGGTGTAATAAGACTATCTTTTTCATTAAATGTGTTAAATCGGTTTCCTATTTTTATTGGTAAAGGTTTGTCCATTATGATTGATCTTTATGCTTAAAATATATTTCTTAATTGTATTAATATAAAGCTTATATAATGTATATGATAGTTACTCTCTAAACAAATTAAATATAAATTTTTTTCGTTTAACCATCCTCCCTATTGAAAACCTCATCAAATCTTCAAATACGTCAATTTTGTTGTTATTGGTGATTTGGTATGACAATTTTAGGAGGATGCAACCGTGCAGCGCAGGTATGTTCCTTTAGTCATTTATTTTTTATGTTACACAGTTATCTCGCAACATATTTTATAATATAAATTTAATTTTAATTTACTGTCAGTTAAAACTTTACACTATCATTCAATCATGTATTGACACATCATTAAATGTGTTAGACTTTTGAGATAGTTGTTGTTATAGTCAAATTCTTTTAATAATTTGTCAATACATTATTGAATGACAGTGTGAAAAAACTTTACACTGACAATAGATCAAAATTAAACTCTTATAATATTCATATGAGTTTAATTTCTATCCACTGTCAGTGTAAAGTTTTTTTACACTGTCATCCAATCATGTGTTGTCAAATCAGTAAAAGGGTTGACTATCACAACAACTACCTAGAAAGTCTAACTATTTTAATGATTTGGCAACACGATGACAGTGTAAAAAAACTTTACATTGAGAGTGGATAAAAATTAAATCCTATTCATATAAAATTATCTGGGCCTACATCATTTGTGTATTGAGTGTGACAAAATGTCACTCCTCTCCATATGCTATTAGCAAGTTTTTTTTTATTTTTAAAAAAAGTATTTTATGAACTTTTTATTTGGTCTTAGAACGCCTGTGTATGTTTGCTCCCACTTACAAAGCCCAATTATTGTTTGCCAACTCTTGAGCTTGGGCTTCGATCCTCACTTAGATAATTTGGACCAGATGTGACCTATTAAGCCCATTGAAAACGCGGTCTCTCGTTTCGGGTGCGGAACTGCACTGAACCTATTCACCGTTGCGAATGCCATTTCCCAGTTCCAAGTTGCACCTTCTGAGCCTGAAACGAATGACTTGTTGCAGTTGCAGGTTCGTCTTATACTTTTCCACTCTGCATCCTCCATTTTGGACAAGTCGTCTTTTTCGTTTCGTACTATTTTTCTCTTTTCTAGAGCCGCAATCAACTCTGATTTTGATTTTCGGAAGCAAGAAAATTACTGCAAAAAAAGTCGATCACAATATCTTCCTTTGAAATCCGAATCATCATGATAAGTATACAAACAATGTACAAATGTAAAATCGGTTCGAGTAGAACTTACTTGGCATGCATTGCAAGTTTTGGTGTGCGAGCTATTCATTGCCGCTCATTGATTAAAATTGCCATGTCCCATGAAAGGGTAATTACTCTGTAATGTATACTTTTGGTATACATTCTCCAATGTCGCATTGGTATTTCTGTGGATGATATAAAATGGATCTTTGTTTTCCGTTTATTTCAGGTTCCGTTATTATTTTTCTACCTTCACTGGATTTTTGTAAGAAATGTATGCAAAGTAAGGATGAAGGCCTGGATCTTTGTTTGGGGCCTCAAAGTCATTATTTGGCGGGTTCTGATATAGAACATGGCTATTTGGATTTTGGCTCTGGAAGGTGTTCCTCAACAATTTATTTAGCACCGGTTGAACATCCAAGAGCTATGAGATAATTGGTACCTTTTCCAATTGGTCCATGAAAGGAATTTTGATTGTTTTTGACAAAAATATTGAGCACTTCCTTTTTTTTTTGTTTTTTATATTGCTGTTTAGGTCATATGTGTTAACCCTACCCCAACCTTCTTTTTGTTTATTTGATAGTCTGATGGTGCCATAGTTTTGCAATGGATCTTGGTGACTTGTAATTCAGGTGCAATTATGAACAATGATCATGAGGAGAGGGTTCAAATTCAATTGGAAACTCTAAGGGCCAGTTTGGTATACCCTTAAAAATGGCGTATGTGAAATTTTATATTGAAAACTCATCCCTTAATTTTCCACCCTCTTTTTTAAGGGTATACCAAACCAACCCTGAGGGAAGACATTCTGATTGTTAGTGCATTTATCTCTACTATTTTGTTATGTACTGCATAGTAGGCATTTTATTTTATAGAATTATAATTAAAACTATATGTTTTTCTGTAGCCTCCAATTTTGAAGGAATAAGAACTGTCTTCTATCAATTTGTTGATGAACAAAACCCAAGCTAGATCAACTGATCAAGTACTCACTATGATCCACACCATAGTCTTCTGTCCATAGTTTCTGGTTGCAAACGAGGTAAGGTATATGTCTTCTTCTTGATGTATGATATTCCCTCACATGGATTTATTTATTTATTTATTTTTCTATGCAGTAGTGGTGCTGCTCCTTATCAGGAATATGCTATCAGTTATGTAGGAAATTTCAGTAGTTGTTATGGCTTGGTGATGTTTTAATCTAGATAATGTCTAAAGTAATGTGATAAGAGTAAATACAACTCCCAGACCCAGTGGAGTTTTGTAACTTTCTATTTGCTGTTTCCTCTACCAACATGTTTCAGTGTTGGTTTTCCAGTTCTTATCTGGACTAGGGAAAGAAAAACTGGGTGAGCAGATGCAGCTCTGTCTTACAAAGTTCATTATTGAGCTAAATCATCTGGTTGGTATTGATTGTCTCCTTTTTTCTTCACCAATTAGAAGTTTTTATAAGGAGCTTCAGTTTGTGACAGATTTTTCAATTTAGGACTGGACCAGCTACTGCATAAGTCTGGGATGGGGAAAACTAGGATGTGTGCATTCTAGCTGCCTAATAATGGACAACAAGGTAAGTTCATTATAAGATGGCTTCTATATTATATATATATATATATATATATATATTGATGTAACAAATTTCTATGATTGTCTTTTACAAGAAAAAGAAATTTGCAGCTTATCTTTTTGCTAATGGCTCTCTAACTGGTCTTGATGATCTGCTTACCAGATCACTGTGATGACAGTTATAGTCAGATGTTGAAAGGGATGGATTTAAAAGGGAGAATACTTAAATAGGGGAACATGATATTGCTTGAATTAGAAACTGCTGCAATTCAGGTGCTTCATGAACTTGTTTCTTTGGTTCACAACTGTGTTAGCAAAGCCAATCATGATCTGCAATTGCTGTCCGCCTCAATAAATAACTCTGACCTTGGAGTGAATGATAAACATGAGAAAATAGTGACAGCTTACTTGAAAAATGATCCTGTAGTTAAAATTCTCTGGGACGTTGAACCACAAACTCTTCAATATGCCTTTCTTGCTATGGCGGTGAGTTTATGCTCGCCTACAAAGCTTACAAGTCTCAAAGAAGTTGGGTCTTCTTTAGGCACTTCTTGGTGTTTTGAACTAGGGTTTAGGTATTTTATTATGATTAGACTAAGTTATGATCAACATGAAGGCATTATTACTTGATCGTATCAATGCAATCTTTCCTTGCAAGTTGACAGACATTTGTTTTATGTTTCTCATTGTTTTGGTAATGATGTCATCGGATTCTTTTCCCATGAGAATATTTGTTGCTATTTGAAAGGGAGCTGCTTTTTCTTAACCTCTACTGTGTTCTTTAGAAGTGATGCTTGGGCTGATTGAGATTGAGATTTTTGTTTGTCTTATTAGTATAAGGGCATTATGGCCACTTTCTTCATTTTTCTTATATTGTGCTTCCCGTAGTTTTTCTGGTTATCAATGATATTGAAGCTGCTGGAGCTTCTGCAACTAAAATCAAAATGATATAATTTATCATTTATATGTTTTTCATCCATAGATGGTAGCTATTTGTTATATAGTTCTAACTTCTAAGTCATTATATTTTTTTTGGTTTCAAGCATGTTGGACTATCTTCCATTTTCAGCAGAACTTCCCAAGAACTTTAGAGGCTCTTGTACTGCATGTACTTTCACATGTCAGGGCAGAAGTCCTTACATGAAAATTTGATGAGACTGATAGATCGTTACTTGTTATTTCATATATGTTTCACGTGATTGTTTGTCAAGAAGATAACATCCAGTTTATTTAGCCACCTCTGTAATATTATGATTACAGGAATAGATTCTATAAGGTTTTATATGGTGCATTTGATGGCCAATCTGCAGCAAAGAATTCAGTTCTAAAAGGGAAGGAGTCATTCACTCAACAAGTAATGGCTGTGCTTTAGCTTCATCTTGTGGAATTTAATGTACTGAATTTATCCGTCTAGTATGATTAAATTTATTTTTTGAAAAATTTGTCTCTATATTTAGTTGGGTAGTCAGTGTTTCTTTTGTGGTGAGCTTCAACATTTGTAAGACCTTTAGAAGAACTTTTTTCCCTTGTCGGGAATTTGGTTAGTAAGCAAGTCAGACGTTTGTATTTCCATTTTCTCTTTTGAGACCATGAACCATCTAATAGGCTTTAAAAGTGCTTACTGGGGAAGTACATCTGATTCTTTTGTCCACATAGTTCATGTAATTAGTTTACTAGGGTGAAAGAAAGTGAACAACAATGATTGAGTACCCATCTAATTTGTTTTCACTTCGTAAAATGCCGCCCCTTTTGTTTTCATTGCTATTTCTGTGAACGCCTAGCAGTGCTGATAATAATGACTTGAGATCAATTTTTGCGCATACCATGGAATACTTGATCACACCCTCCCAATTGTGATGTTGTCATTTTGATAATTTACAACAGATACATTCGTAAACATTGTATTTAATGTTTCCTTTGGTAGTTCATTACATGACAAAGCTATTCGATTGTTGCAATCTGATGCTAGACCGTACTTGGATGGACTAGTGCTAGGAACACTAGGAAGCTATTCTCATTCCAGTTCCGATTGCTGCTTATCTAATCATGAAAAAGAATTGGTCATGACAAAGAGGCTGAAATCATGCCTGTCATCTGTGCGATAACTGTATGGCAAGAATTGTGTTATTTAAACCTTAATATGCATCTCATGTCATATTCTTTCAATTCTAACTTTGCTTTCTAGCATTTGATGCTTCATCATGTCCATTTATCTTTTTATATGCCCGACCTTAAAATTTATAACATATTCTTCATATATATGTCATTTTCAATTTGGATTCAAATTCACTATGATTTTCTGACCATACAAGATGTTTTTGGTTTCTTGTATCAAGTGATTTAGACATTTTGACAGTATTGTTTCTTTTTTCTAATTTTTTTTCTTCTGATAGGGACATATTTCCTAAATATATACTTTGATGATGACATTTTTCTCTTTTCAATTTTCTCTATCATCGTCATCATTTCAGTGCATGAATCTCTGGCATTGGTTGCTTGCATGTGCATTGAGACTTTAGCTTCTCTTTCATACATGAGAGAGAATATGCAGTTGGGTCATGAGATTTTCTTAGTTTTCAGACAAATAGATGCACACATTAAAATTTGAAGTGTTTAAATTAAACTATTCAAAGCTAATTATATTAGATATTGACTTCTTCGAGGAAATATTTGCACGACTTTGAAGTGCTTGGAGATGAAAATATTCATTTTTCTTTTCATTTCTTTCCTTTCCTTTTCCTGTATGGTGCAGGCATTTAAGAATGTATTGGATAAATTTGTGGGAGAGAATTTGGAAAGCTCAAAGCTGGGGTCAGATAAGATGCTTAGTGAAGTGAACTTTGTAGATGAATTGGCCCACCAGGTATCTCCAAAGAGCAAATTGATGCATATTTGAAATAGGTAGCTTTTCTTTGTCTGGGTCTGTACTTTTATTTGTCAGTTGTTTACAGTTCAGTAGATGATTATCACTAATTTGAACAGTGCTGTATAGGTAATGTCAGTTGTATACACGTTATCTGATTAATGCATTGAATTAAATGTAACTTAACAGATTGAAATTCTATTGGGTTGATTCTCTAGCCCCACGATTCATGTTTCCTAAATAAGATACAAAATTTTACTATACCAAAATGATGGACTCTGAAAATGAAGTTTTCTTCCATGAAATTCTTTATGCTTAACCTCAAGTGAGGAACGAATATAAATATGCGCGAAAGAAAGCTGGTCTGATCTGATACCAGGACCAGATCAGAGACCTGCTTTAGTTAGGCAAGTTGGACAAAATATTGGTAGTAATACAAGTTGAGGAAGAATCTCCATCATTGCGTGCTTGCTAATATGATCGCACCTTGCATAGCGTAATGTCTTTAGTTATATTTGTTGTCACGTCATTATATCTGCAGCATTCTTGTTTTCTCACTGCATGGACTAGTTTATAAAAGGAAGCAGCTGGTATCTATTAATAATTTAATATATGCTTTATGCTATACTTGAAATCCGGGTTGAGTTTGATAGCATTGTCTGGAAATTTTAGATTTCCTACTTAGTGAGTTGGAAATTAAATTTTGGATGCCTAATGAAGATTGGTTTCGAAGTAGCTAGACGAAGAATATCGCCGTCGAAGATACTATTATCTGGGAGTGCCATATACTTGCAACTCTTATGTGTAATATTTGTGGAGTGGATGGTATTGTGTGAGGATTTGCAGCAGAAGGAAAAAGTGGAGAAAAGCACGGAAAATAAAGTTTTGGTAATTATTAGGATTAGAAGGAAGAAAAATAGGAAAAAGGAAGGGAAATGAGATTCCCTAGTGGAAGATGACATATGCAAGAAGGGGGGAGGGAATAGAAGAGGCTTTTGGTTTGTCTCTTTGCTGCAGAGGGATATAAAAAGAGGCAGTCTTTTTTAGTAGGCAAATGGGATGTATTGTACCTTAACCCTGCAACTTATAAATATACTTTCTAAAAGTTGGATATACCATTAAACCCAACAACACCTCCTTTCGTTAATCCCTAGGCTCTTTCTCTCTTCCTCTCTCTTGCAGTGAATATACTGAATTTTAGTGACAAGTAACTTTTTCCATTCCTTTTATTAGCCTAGGCTAAGATGCTGAGCATGGAAGCGCAACTTTTATATGCCAACCTCAATATTTTCCAGCAATTAAATACATTTCTTTCGAGTTTTATTTTACACTTTCTCTTGACTTCATTTTCGAAATGGCATTTTCTTGGCTTCATTTTGATCAGCTAAGGTATAGACAGCCAAATTAAGTACACTAGCAAGATGGAGATCCTTTGGGGAAATTATGAACAGCTAATTTTGAGAGTTTTTTTTTCAATGTAGGAGGGTTTAGGATCATTGTTAAATGTTGATAAATTGGTGGCTCATGCAAAGTATTATGTAGTAAGACTTGCATTATATTGACTTATGTTGAAGTGCATGCATTTGTGGACTTAGTTGCCAACCAACGGTTGTGATGTGGGGGTGTGCACGGAATTTGATAAAGGACGCAGGAAAGAAGGCTGAGAATTGTAATTCAAACTTTCAAAGCTCCATTGAGCAACCGTTGACATTTTTCTTTCCCTTTATTTTCTTTATTTTCTTCTTTTCCCTTTTTCTTTTAATTGAGTACCACCCTATGTGTCCCGGACCACCATCACACTCCGCACAAATACACACATACACATACACCATCGGCTTAGTTTGCCTTTCCACTCACGCTTATAATGCAGGTTTTGGAGCCTCCCCTGCTCCTCTTTAGAAAAGGCTCCATTTCTTCGAAACCATACATTTTTTCCCTTAATCCCTCAAAAGAAAAAGTGACGAGGAAAAGAATTTCTTGGAATTTGGTTAATGCTTTGGGCAATAAATGTGCCCAGCATTTCCCAATGTAGCTAAACCATAGTTTGTTTAGGATTTTGCAGTCATCGTTGGAAATGGAATGAAGTAAAAAGATTTGCTATGGAGGAACATAGTAATGTATGTAGAAACACTTTTTCTAGAATAATTGATAGCTTGGTTGCATTATCTTTGAACCTTTTCCACCCCTAAATTAGTTTAGGGGACCCATATGAACAGCTCCTATGGTTTTTAATATGTTTTGGAGGGTGATTATAATCACTTTGTGGCCTCAAAGACTCACGGGCTAGGATTTGGAATTTCACAAAGAGCAGAGATGAGCTGTTTCACGGGCTCCGTATATCATTCACAAATTCTTCGGGTAACTTTGTGAACTTCAAATAATAATGGCCAACATGGCCCTTATAGAGCCAAGTCTTGCATAGCATAGATAGAGACAAAAGCTACGGATATGAAGCTCTCTGGCACTTAGCTGCCAAATCCAAAATGGCGTCACTTCTTTAAGCACAAGTTTGACAACATACATTATTTTCCATCCAGACAGAGACTTCAACCAAATTATTATACGAATAATGTTTAAAAATCATAAGCACGACCACCACGGAGATATTTTATATTTAAAATCAGATTATGGTAATGAATTTAACCAATTATCGAGGGGACTTAATAACCTACCCAAGGAGTTTCCTTATATTTTTTCCTTGAAAAAGAAAGGAAATGGTGGGTTGTGTTAAATATATAAATCATTAATGAGCTTTCACTTAATAGCTTAAGTTATTGAGAGAGTTGATTCTTAATATGGTATCAGAGTCTCTATGACTAAGTGGTCAGAAGATTGATCTTTATCATCCCTATTCTTTTAAATAAAGTTGAATTTTAGTACAAAGTATGGTGGACTTGTGCATTATTCACACTTTGAGTCCAAAGAGCTCTTGTGTGAAGGGATGTGTTAGAGATATTAAATCATTCATAAGTCTTCACATAACAATTAAGTTATTAGGAGAATTGGTTCTTAACAAATTGAGACCAAGGGCACTTATGTCATTTGAAAAGTTGCATGGTGTGGCGGATGACTCTCTTACAGAAACGAGATCGCCTCATCGATCTATCCTCTCCTACTTGATCACCTCTCTCTCTCACACACAATACTTTATCTTATTATTTGAGAATATCCCATTCAAATTCTATATTGAACTTTAAAGTTTGAAGGGTGTAATATACCTTTTGTAACATCACATGCAAATGCAATATTACAAAATGGCTTCTGCAATATCATGAGTTTAAGTTTATGAAAAAGTACTTTTCGAGAGATAAATTTGAATGCCTCTATTTCAGAGATTTAAAAAAACATTATCACCTCCAGTGTAGCCGGTCTTTGAGCATTTCCATTCCCGTTGATGATATTGTTATGGATATTAGCTGCATTCTTTTGCCTGTTTTACGAAAAAACTATGCCTTTTCGTTTTTTTACTCATGAATTCTTCTATTCACGTAGTCTTTTTTCATAAATTATTTTATTATTAAATTTATATAATTTCATATCAAAACTTTTTTATACATATTTTAGAAGAATTTTTAACGAGTACATTAGAGTAAACTAGCAATTTTATCCCTGAAAAATTTGAGTGTCATCAATTTAGTCTTTTAATAATTTTTGACTTCAAAATAATTATCGAATGTCATTTTTAACATCAAAATAATCCTCAAATATTAATTTTTAACATCAAATTATTTCTCTAAAAATATTTTAAAAAATATTTGAAAATTATTTTAATGTAAAAAATTATTAAATAATTAAAATGAGGATACATAAATTTTTCAGAAATAAAATTGCTAGATTACACTATATAAAAATATACACAGCTCCAGCTATATCATATCCCTTAATATTATAGATATAAAGGGCAACTCATAATATCGTTGCCAATAAAAAAGTACAACTCATTTTATTGTATAAATTAAAAATTCATTTATCGGCAAAGAGAAGTACACAAGTCATTACAGTCATCTCAACTCGACAGCTCAAGGACTCCCACCTGCAGCTATCCATGAGCGGGAGAGTAAAAGTGTAAAACCCATCGCATCAAACAGAAGAATATGGTTCACAAAAGCTGGAGGTTCTGTTATATGTAAATCTCAAAATCAAGGGCAGATTTGATTAACCCCCTGCTTGTTAGAAAGTTGACCAGAAATTTGCCTCCCTATAGTTGTACTTGAAAGCATGGTGAATCTTAATTTGTAATATGTGCTGCTGTATCAGTGATCTCATGATTTGCAATGTTCAATCACAGAAACTCTTAATATTATGGATGGGTTTCATCTCTTGTTTGTTTTACATATACAACTATATATATCTATATAACACTGAACATTAAACTAAATAAATATTTCAATTGGAATGAAAAAGAAAAAGAAAACAAATACGCCAATTTTTGCTAGTAGCTAACACAAATCAAAAGCTCAAAAGTTGTCGAGATAAAGATAGGATACAGGTAGTGATAGGAACAAAGGGACTAATAATAATTTTGCATGTGACATTTTCACTGTTGCATAGTGCATACTGACAAGAAAGGCCCCCATCGTCGCTCTTCTTAACTCCATCAATGCAACACGCATGCAGGCACACAGACACATTCTGCCTCTGCCTTTGTAAAAATTCTTCCTTTCTCAGGTATAAAACTCTTTTCAGGCCAATTACCACCATTTAACATAGGTACTAATAAAACAAAATTAAATAATATTATTAATATAAAAAAAAATAAAAAGTAAAAAATGGCTCCTGCTTCTGCCTAGGCCTCAGAAAATTAAAGAAACGAAGTCTACATTTATATATATCTGTATATAACTAAACTTATATTTTATATATAGAGCACCTGGGTGGATTATATATAGAGAGAGAAATTAAGTTCATAACAAGTAATATATATTCAGGTAAAGAAAACTGAAATAAAACATTGTACTTAATTTAAAGGGAAAAAAACAACAATCAAAACAAAGGTCTAAAGAGTTTTAAAATGGTGTTAAAACTAAAACACATACATGATTCATGATTCAAGAGTAAGAGATCGATGTCGATATGCGAAAATGAGTTTCCCATTTTACCCCCGTACGTGGTTTGGAGTCATTCTCTTGTTTGTGTCAACAATTCCCCCACGTCTCCGGGGCAGTGGTGGTCCCACTGAATCCAAAAGCTTGTTGTGGCTTGAACAGCGAGTGATGGTGATGGTGCTCATAAGCTTGGTGGTACTCTACGCCCCCCGTGAACGTCAGCATATCCTTCACGTTCAGGCTAACGTCAACCGCGCCGCCGTTGGCATCCCCTGTCAGGCCCAGAAAATCCCTCGTCAGACGGTCGCTCTTGAGGTTCCGGGTGGTGAGCCCTCCTCTCATGTTCATGTTCATGTTCATGTACTCGTCGAGCTGACTCACTGTTCCAAACTCGCCCATGCTGACCTGAGTCACGTGACCCATTGACCGCTGCTGATGACCCTGTTGCTGTTGCCCAAGCCCAACACCAACGACAGGAGCAGGAACAGGAACAGGAACAGCAACGCCAGAGCCTGGGCCTGTGATAGCAGCGGCACCAACGGTTGCAGCCTTTTGGAGCAATGCAGTGGCTGACATGTATGCTGACGTGGCAGCGTTGGAGGAGGGTTGCGTGGGCACATGGAGGTTCTCGAAGGGTGAGGTTATCGCGCTCTTGGGGTGCTCATGATGGGTATGTGGTTGTTGAAGAAATGAAGGAGAAGAGAGGGTTGGTATCCGAAAATTTTGAGCTTCAGGCTTGATGTGCAGGGCAGCAACAATGTTGCTAGGGTTAGGGTTTTCTTGAGATGGGTCCCAGGGATTGAAATTGGTGATCTGGTTTTGGAAGTTCTGTTGGGTTGGGAAAAGGAAGAGAGACTGGACTAATGGGTTTGTACTGGTGGCGGCTAATTGGTTTGCTGACAACCTTGCACTTTCTTCAGCCAATGCATCACAGAATGCCCTATGAGTTATGAAGCTGTCCTTCCTGCAGTTTTTATATTTAAAAAATGAAAATGGAATTATCTGCAGTGCAGAATAAAAAGACTATAGTCCTGTATATATCGCATAGAAAAAAAAGACATGAATTAATAGAAAGAAAAGTTGCATTATTGTGGATTATTTCGAAATATGAAGAAGGAGACTGGTGGTGTCCAACTGTCCGTCTTAAATTTTCAGATAAGTGTAACATTAACAAGAAATTAAATGCGTTGAGAGCATTTTCTTTTAACTATTGGAAAAGAAAAAGAAAAGCATCAAGGGAAATAAGAGATTTCTTTTAGAGTAATGTGTTAGAGTAATGTTATACAGTTAGATAAATTTAACAGAATTTAATTATAATTTTATCAAAATTTAAGGGATTGTTAGATAATTTGAAGTGATGGAGATCACTCATTCATTCACGAGATCAATGTCAACTCATTTTATCAAAAAAATTGACTAAAAAAGATTTTAGTTATCTAACATTTTTACTTTCTTTTTTTGTACTATCTTTGAATTTGAAAATGACATCGTGTTTGTGTGAAGTTACATAAACGGAGGAGATTTATTACGTCACTTAGAGCGTGTCCCGTTTGCAAAAAGGTGAGGGAAACCATGCATGGGAGGGGGAGTCCACAGGGAATGAAGTGTCAAAGGCTTGGACCAAACGAGACACTGTCGTAGGGTCAAATTTAAAGTAGGAGAGAGAAGGGCATAGATGAATGACAATTCATGTATATGCTTAATTATGCCTTGTGCATGCAGAAAGGCTATACGATTATATTGGCTCAAAATGTTGAAAGTTATTGGTGATATATATCGTTATGATGATAAAAGCCATTCGAAACTAGAGCTCCTTCAGGACACAAAGAAATGGAATTGAAATGAATCTCATGTATCCACTGATGAAGCTATAAGAAAGCAACTTGGCATATCAGATATTTTTCCAGATTTATCAGATTTCACAATGATGAAAGCTCAGAGAAACAAAGCACAGCATTTTCAATAAAATAAAATTAAGAAAAAGTCAGGAATCATCACAAAATTTCCAACTATTACACTTTCTGTTATTTTTTTAATAGACAAAAATAGATCTCCGTCATTTTCTTAGACTGCAGCCACTTCATACAATACACACAAATGTACATAGAGAGAAAAAGAGAAATTAGAATCCTAGAAGACAATTGAGCACTCTCTGACACGCTGAAATCTTTTTGTGTATCCCAAAACCCTAGAATTGAAGATTTAGACTTTTTCGGAGATAATGTAAAAATAGTATTATATATCATGCTCTTCATGTATGTGCATGAATCTTGCATCATAAAATAATAAATAAAAAAAATTGCTATTGAGTCACAGACAATACAGTAGATAAAACAAAAGATATGTGGGTTGTGCTTTTTTGTTGTTGCCGCATGTTGATTTGGCAGGTTTAGGATTCAGAAACAGGTAAGGTTTTAGTCTCTCTTTCAATAGAAGCTTGTATTAGTGGAGTCCAGTCCACTTTAATTTCATGCAACCTGCCATTGCAAATCTTATGTTCCAGGCGAAGGCTTACCATTCTTATGTAAGAACAAAGATCCACTGAAAAACAAAATAATTAAGGGATCGAGGCCTTTTAATATAATGAGAATTTACTCTTTAAAAGGGTGCGTGTTTGTATGTCTACAATAAGTGAAGTCAAAAGCGGATACGTAGCCCAGAAACCCATTTAGTAAAAACTAATCAAGAAGGGGAAGATTTGATCGATTTCAAATCAAGTAAGAAAACATTAACAGCAAAATAAGAACATTTTAAAATTGTCTGAAAAATAGGTGATGTGATAAGAGTAAGTTAATATTACCTGGAGAAAAGGGTTCCACAATCACATCTATATTCTCTAGTACCACAAGTTTTAGAGTGAGCTTTCCAATCTGACTGAACCGCATATATCTTTGAGCACTTGTCACATTTCCACTTCTTCTCTCCATGCTTTCTGCAGTAGTGTTTCTTAATTCCTGTAAGATCCCCGAGAGCCCTTGACGGGTTGTGGTGAACGCATGAAGGCTCAGGGCAAACGTAGGCTTTCTTTTTTACCTCTTTGCTGTTCCTTTGCTTCAGCTTCCATGGGAGGTTATGGCCTCTCCTATGAAGCTGGAGGTTCTGATCTCTCTGGAAACCCTTGTTGCAGATCTCGCACACAAATCTATTTGTGGCTAGAAGGGTCGTCGGGGATAACGCAATCACTTCAGCATCTGGGTCTGAAACACGAACACCATCAAATGCTCGACAAAATTAGAAAATTAACCTAGCTAGCACACGCATCTAGCTAGTACTTAAGAATTGAAGGGATATGTTATAGAAATCAAAGAGCTTATAGATTACCTGGGTTTCCGGGGAGGCTTCTCTTTTTCTTGATCTTTTGAGGCTGCTGAGGAGAAATGGTTGAGACTAAGTGATTTAATCCACCCAAGTCCTGAACTCTTGTACCAGAAGAGACACTGGCTTCTTCGGACAAAGAATTCGAATTGGACATAGCTGCGGGGAACATTGCCTTTGAAGAAAAACTTTAACAGGTGGGAAAAAGAAGAAAAGCAAGATATGATATTCTATTGTCTTGGTTTGTTTGTTTCAAATCATATCCTAGATATTTGCTACTTTGGTTTGTCAAGTAGCTAGCCACTTTTGCACCTCGGAACAGACTAAGAAGACGAACCCAGAAACGCAAAATTCAAGCTTCGGACACAACTAATTAAGCAAAGCTTTGCTAGTGAACAGGTGGCAGAGAGAAAGGCATCATTCACTTGATGGTAAAAAAAAGCTAAATTAATCTCGTGAAGAGAGGATGATGGTGGTGGTGGTGGTGGTGGGTTATTTTCCAAGTCGCTATCTAGGCCGTGGATTGCTTGTCTGAGCAACTCTGCACAACTATTTCGTACATATCTCTTTCTAGTCTCTCACTGTGTATGTGTGTGTGTGTGTGTACCTATGTAGAATTGATCAAGAGAATCCACGGTGCAATCAAAAGCATGGAAAAACAGAAGATATTTCCTTAAGACAATCACAGTGCCCAATAACCCGGCATCTATACTTTTTTAACTATTTGGGTGCACCAAGAGAGGGTAGAGAAGATGAGGGGAAACATATAAATTCAATGTCTGGGTATTGTAAATAATAGAGAAGAGAAGAAAAGGTGATGATGACAGTGGCAGACTATGGAGGAAGAGGTGGCAAATTGTAAAACACACCGGAAATTAAAAATAAAATAAAAAACTTGGGTTAGGAGACTTAAAAAGGGAAGGAAGTATGGAGAGAGAAAGTTAGATGTCGTTGATGAGAGTGGCGCTGTGGCAGGGCAAATACTGGGAAGTATCCTGACCCACTTGACTAGGCAAATTTTCCCCTTTATTTTCATTATTTTTAAAAAATTTTAATTAACCTCTCTTTGCATAATTTTTTCTTTGAGCAGCGATCTGATGTTGGCACTTTCTGGCTTTTTTTCCTGTAACAACTAATAAGACACCCAAATCCCAAAAGCGCCTTGATATGAATGGAATGATTTTGTAAAAGAGAGGCATTGCTCATCAACTGGCTTATGATAATGACAAGCTTTTGTAAAATTATTTTGAGAAAAAAAAAAATAGAAGAAGGAGAAGCTGGAAAAGCTTGTGAAAGGCGAATTGCTAGACATAACCCCACAACCTACGTGATTGATTCACTGATTGACGTTCAGCTTATACAGTACATGTAATCTGGCCATTTTCATAGTACAGCCCTGTAATTTATTTTAATTGCTACATGAAACTAAAAAATAACAACTAATTTAGCATAAAATCTGATTAAATTATACTGGTTAATTGTTTATATATGCTTTTTAATTGTCATGTTCTTAAATCTTTTCTATGATATACAATAATTCACAAGCCATCAAAATAGCCTGTTCTTTCGAATATCATTTATACACTTTCTTCAAGATTATTATTTGGTTGGTGGAATTTAATATCAAATAATTGTTTGCCATTATACTCTTGAGGATTTTCTGTCCCTCTATCTTTCTGCATTATTCTCTTGCATCCTAGTGTGTAGAGAAAGTGCTCAAGTAAAACCCCCACTAACGAGAATTTGCAAATGTCTCTTCCCCCCCCCCCCCCCTTTTTTCCCCCTCTCTTTATTCCAAACCCAAATCTAAAGCTATGGGGATAGCACAAATTGTCCATTTTATCCACTTCGTTGATTAAAACCAGCTAAAGTTAGTTATTTGAACTTGCTTTTGGAAAAATATATTAGGTAGGCACTGGTTTAGCATAGAGATTCTATTTAATATTAAATATATGTAAAATTATATTAACCATGTTATAAATACACTTATATTTAAAGAGTGTCTTTATACTCTCAACTATTAAAAACATTCTTAGGCAATGCCTACTAAGAATTTCTCTTTGTGAACCTTGCATTGGCTTAAAGGTCAATATTGTCTTTGTGGGCTAAACATGGGGCATTCGCTTACTTTAGGGGCCATGCGTGGGCTACTACCGTAGCAACAGCCATGCAAACCATTCCACAAACCTTAGGCGTGTAGGAAATAGGACCCATCACAAGTTAGACCTTTGCGACTATACACAGCCAGTTTCAGATTTGCTCTCCACATATATATATTTATCCTTTGGAAATTTGGAATCCTATGTGGGTTCTTTTATCCAAACTTTTGGAATCTGCAGGAATTAGGATTGGATTCATTTCTTTCTTTAGTTAGTTTCTTCAAGGCATCAGAAGTTATGCTTAATTAAATGATTCACTTTGAACTATCATCTCCTCAAGTTATTAATAGAGTCATGACTTTTGATCTCAAAACATGCTACCCATATGAGCTGAAAATATAGAATAATCTTCAGATAATGACCTAACTCAATGATGTATCACAATTTTGAATTGTAGTATAAGCTTTTCAAAGTTTGTCTATTGAGTTGTATTAATCCTCCCCAAAAATCTTGCAGGAAATTGATAACTTTGGCGTGGAAAGTTAGTTGATTTAATTTGTTTAGAACTCTTAGTACACTCTTGAAGATTATGATGGCTGGGGATGGATGGCCTTCCATTTTGACTAATTAACTAATATACTCATTTGCGCCTAACTTTTATCGTTTTATGTAAAAAAAAAAAGAAAATCAGTATTTTAATTACTATAATAAGGTGTGCTACCCAGAAAACAAAAGGGAATTTTTTCCGTTTTAGGTGTAATAGGATCCATAGTTAAATTCTATGGAATATGGATCAAACACAATTCCTAGAATCCACGTAAACTATGTAAGGCTTTTCTTATTGTTTTTTAAAAGGAAAAAGTCAGTTAATTTTTTTTAGTTGTACATTAAAGTATTTTCGAATCAACTTTTGTGTTCTTTGGATAATCTTAAAAGCATAATCCCATATTGGGTTGATGTATTTAGAAGAATTAACTCTTCCTAAGTACTAGTCCAAAATTTAAATTAAAATCATGAGTAAACATATCTCCTGATCTTTAATTAAATTAAAAAACTGAAACCACACTCATTCCTACATCGGCGCATCCTCGATCGCATATTTAGGAGTAGGACATGCATTCCATGGATATTGTGAAAATTACTCTATGATCGGTGTACGCTTCCAAATAGTGTGACGTTTATATATATATATATATATATATATATATATATAGAGAGAGAGAGAGAGAGAGAGAATCCAGTTAATTAGATATTGGATGATAGATATATTCTGTTTCCTTTCTCTCTTTTTTTTTTGGGTACATATTCTGTTTCCTTTCTAAGTGATTGAAGCACACACGAGGTTATGATAACAAATTAACAATCTTATAACAGTGTTTCACTGCTTATTGGCTTTCTAATTTGATGTAACTCCCTTACAATATATTACAGTCACTGTGTAGTTCTGCAATATTCTGCATGGAGAGAGAGAGATGAGTGGAAAAGAATACTTCATCTTCATGCGGGCCATACATTATTCACGGGTTCTTCTATTACTAGATTCTCGCATCATCGCATATGAAAATTTCTAGCTCCCTTGCGTTCCTCCCAAGGGTTCCATAAAGGATATAATTGGATAAATCCAACCATATTTTCAGCTTATTCTATTGTTTTCTCGTACGTATAATTGTTATTTCATATAAACACTTAATACAAGTAAACGTTAATAAATAGGGTTCTTAATTATCTGACTTCGGTTAATTTTTATTTTTTAGTAAATAAGGGATAAATATAATTTATTTATTTTTTAATTACATAATCCAAACAACTATATCAAGTATACTCCCCAACATTGAGTTACTTAATTAGTAATATATCATTGTGCATGATCTGGTGGCGAAACGTAGAGCTGCTACTCCATAGGTCTCATGCTCCTTTTTTTTTTTTTGTTATGTTTCCTCCGTGGTTTGTCAAAGTGCTTACGCTTAGAGGTATTAATTCGAACCGGGTCAATTCATAATAAATGTGAACAAGCAAATAGGCAACTCAGCCCATGCGGGCTGAGCTAAGCTGATTCATGGACTTAATTTTTTTTTTTTAATCTTTTTTTACTTTTTTTCATATCTATAATAATAAATTATTAATAAATTAAACTTTTACATCAATCAAAGCTCACAAAAATCATGTACGTAAATTAGATATAAATATAATATATTATATTACGTGTTATTAACATAAATAGTGAAGATTTACTATATTGTTTTTGACATAAATGATTTACAATATATTCATGAAGTATTGCTTGAACCATTAATTAATTAATTCAAGAAACTAGTACAAGTTAAAATTATATTTCAAGTGAAGAAAAAAAAAGGTTTAGATATATTCACTAAATTTGATTCTTTTTTTAAAAAATCTAAATAAAGCTAGTTAAACAAATATATAAATAAAAAATAACAAAATTAAATATATAACAAAAATATGACATTTCACATAGTCGGGGTAACAGGCCAGCCTACATTAGGGCAGCTTATTTTTGAACTGGACTGGACTGGACTGGACCGGCCCATAGTCGGTTCAGGCTGAATTTTTCTCAGTCTAGCCCACGTTTTTTGTCGGGCTATTTTAACACATCTACTTATGCTCTCTTTTCTTCTTTGTTTTATCAAACAAAATCATCGTTTGTATGTGTTTTTCGTATTAAAAAAACTAAAATACTAAAATATAAATACATTTTATGCTTTTTTTTAGTTTTATTTTTATGCTTCTAATAAAAGACATATTTTAGAATGTAAAAAAGCTATTTAAACATATTTTACAGCCCAAAATGTACTCCACAATTTGCAAGACCAAATCGACGATAATAACTTAACAAAAAAATCTCTTTCTTTCTCTCTTAATTTTTTTTTGACAAATTCTTTCTCTCTTAATTGGTAATAACTTTTTTTAGTTGTTAATTTTTTCTATTAAGTTGTTATCCTTTAATTGGAAAGACAAAAAATGAGACCAAAAAAAAGAACAACATATTTGATTTTGGTTCTAGCCATGCACAAAAAATAATCTCTTTTATGATGCAATTAATCATGGAAAAGAGCAAGTTAAAGATGTAACTAAAATATAAATTGAAATTCAATTAAGATAACATTAATATAATAAAAAAAACACTTTAAATGAAGATAAAAATACATACTTAACATTGAAATAAAATCTTATCACTATCATATACTATAATTAAATGAATACCAATGCAAACATACCTTTCTTATTATTTTTAATAAAAACGTTAAAAGTGTTTTATTATAGATTTTAACTATGATTGCTGATTCCAAAATTATTATAATTCATATGATGTACCAAAAAAAAAAATTTCACAGATAAACGCTATAGAATTTATTAAACTAACATAACATATTTTTTACAGACAATCGAATTAAATTTTGTTCAAAAACAATTTTCTTCTATCAAAATACTTTCATTAGCTATTTATAATTTTTTTAAATTGAACCTATTGAATTATTATTATAATTTAAATTATACTCGAGTTTGTTAAGAAAAAGGAGGCAAAAGAAAAAGAAAAAAAAAAGAGAGAAAAGAAGGTACATGGAAAGAGGAACGGTAAGAATGGCTAAAGATATAAAAAAGGACATGGAGGAACGAGGGCGACAAATCCTTCCTGCCCCTCCTGATTCCATCACTAAATAGACCTTATTGTATTTACAAGAATAATTTATTAAAGATATATGAATTGTATATATTATTTCAAAGTAACTCTAGAATTTCTCAGTTTTAGAGGGTTTAGTGTAAGTAGAGCTCTCTAATTGATGAAATTACAGAAAAGACAATACGAATATTTCTATTTGGAGGCAAACACAACTTGGCATGTTATCTTCAATCATACATTTGTCACTAATAAGTCTACTCTGTTAGGACATTTATAAGGCCCAAAAGGTCGGTGGCTATGGATAGATATATAGGCCTCCCAACCCTGCAAGGCTCCATGAAAGGCCATATTCCTGTATTTGAGTGACTATTGGGGCATTATGGGTCCCAAGTTTAGCCCATTTGCAGCTTTACACCAAACAAGCAATTCCTCTCACACGTCACTTAATCTAAGCCCCTATAAAAAGTAAAAGCTACAGAACAAATAAGAGAGAGAAGGGAAGGAAAAACACAGAACTTCCCGATAAAAGATGCCTATACGACCAATGTGGAGACAAATATTATATTACATGGAAATCAAATAAGTGACTAGCCTGATTTTGCCATCTTATTCAGTACTGTTGAGTCGGCTCAAGTTGGTTGAATTCAGGGAAAATTGAAGTTTAATAGATGAAATAACTCCATGTTCTTGACCCGAATGATGCCTCATGCAAATTGTCACCTACCTTTCCAATTTGGTCGTTACTAGATAGCATGACATCCTTGACTATATCAATATATTCAAAGGATTGAAACTTTACAAGCATAATAGCAATAATATTAGGTAGCTGTCAATGAGAAAGTTTACCCATATATATTGTTCTATTGAAATGACAGTACCGAATACACTAAATTTCCACATAGCTTTTAAGGTTGAAACAAAGGTTCTATTCAGCCAAAATATTTGGAACGTACGTCTATATTTTATTTTTATTTTTTTTGCTAATAAACGTACGTCTATATTGATCGCAAGAAAATATAATTAATGGCAAACATGAATATCGTTTTGTTCTTTTTTTTTAGGGCAAGTCTAATTAATAAGCTCAGCTATCACGTTTCATCTCCTAAGCTGACAGTAGTGTTGTTGTGTGACTTGTGCTTCTGTCCATATTTTTGTCTACCTGTCTACCATGGACAACCACAAAAGGTTCTCACATTTAATGTTTTTGTTAAAGGAAAATAAAACATTTTTTTTAATTTTTTCCACATTATAAAGAGAAAAAGCATTTTGCTTCATATTTAATTCATAAGGCGAAAATTAATCTCGCATGTTATGACTACATATCGAATCAAATAAGAAATTATTACTTACCTTTTCTTGTTATAAGATAGTGAATATAAGACAAGCACATAATTAGATTTGATATTAGTTTTTACACATTTATCTCAATTAAAGTTAAAAAAGACAATTATTCTAAGAAGAAGTAAAACTTTCTAATCAAATAAGCTAAAAGAAATCTTCAACCTTATTTACAATATAAACAAGAAGTCCACACAATATGGTGGAAGTGCTTGCAGTAGCTCTACAGAGCAAAGTCTGCAACACATGCGTGAGATAAGATAATTGAATTTTGTTGCACTGTTGCTTTTAATAAAATCTTGTGAAATGGTTTTAACTTGGAACGTAGGCCACCCATATTTCTCAGAAGAATGGCTGTGAACAGTTGACCTTTTCTGTCAAACCAATGCTGCAATAGCCAATAGAAATGACTAATGCATGTTGTGCTGCTGAATGTTCTAAAACTCCCACTGTTACTCTTACTGGTTAGAGTTACAGATAGAATATCAAGAATGATTCATTAATTTGGGATATTAGTTGCTTCCAGTTTTTAAGGCAGAATTAGGACTAGACATACTCCATCACTATCATCCAGACCAGAGACTGAGAGACAGTCCCAATTTGAAAACATTCATACACACTTTCACGAATGTAATGCGACAGATGGCCTCTGTCCAACAGTTAAGTTATTAATGGTAGACCGATAGCTTCAGCCTTCAACAGATACGTCAATACCCTTTTCTTCTTCTATTACACTAACACTATTTTTTATTTTTTATTTTTTATTTTATATATAGATTTAATTTCTATTTACTGTTAGTGTAAAGTTTCTTTACACTGTCATCCAATCATGTGTTGCAAAATCATGAAAATAGTTAAACTTTGTAGGTAGTTGTTGTGATAGTCAACTCTTTTACTGATTTGACAACACATAATTAAATGACAGTGTAAAAAAATTTTCCACTAATAGTGGATAAAAATTAAAGTTTTTATATATACGGCCCTGAGAACCAGAAGAAGTGCCACTAGAATTCAAGGGCATTGGCTTTTGATACGTTCTTCTGCTACAGTAAGTGACGCAAATAGACACACAAAGTCATGCCCATAGATTGAGCCCTTCCAAAGATTAACGACTGTGGGACAGTTTTGTTTACCATTTTTTAAGACGATTATCACTGTTGTGAACCTTTTTTAAACCAAACTAAAAGACATTATTCGTTAAGGAGAAAAACATTTGCATCAATTTTTTGTTACACTTTCATCTGATGTTGTTATTGATTAGATTTTTATTTTATTAAGATTGATTGATTAGTACTTTTTTCTGTTTATTTTTATTTGTCATTTTACAGAATTGTTTTTATTTCATTTTATCTGTTATTTTAGAAAATCAAGGAACTATATTCTTTTTTTAATAAAACTTTGACCTTATTCCTTGTTATCTCCACATTAAATGGGATAATATAGATAATTAATGCAGTGATAATATTTTGATTATTTTAATAAAAGAGTAATTTAGTCATATACAATCTTTTTTTATAATTAAGGATATTTAATAGCTAATTTAATCATTGTGTAATTATCTTAAACAACAAATAAAAAGAAACGAAGAGAATAATTTATTAATATCCAATAATGTGAGATTCTTTATATGCATCTCTTTATCCCTTAATTAAGAGTTTCTATAATAAATTAAAAAACTTTATCGTGAGTTTAATTTAATTTATCAATTTTAATATCATTCAATCATATATTGATACATCACTAAAAGAGTTAATTTGATTATGATAACAATTATATGAGAAGTAAACTTTTTAATATGATAACATATGTTTAGATGATAATATAAAATTTTTAAATCGTGAATTAAAATTAAATATTTTATGATGTGCACGCATGCACATTATTACAAAAGATTTAGATCATATATTAAACTCTTTTAATGATTTGGCAATACATGATTGGATGACTTACATTTACAATGAATGAAAATTAAACTCATAAAATTAATTAAATTGACATTTTTTAGTAGTTAAACTCAAAAACACCAACAGCAGATTGAGAACAGACACCGAGACCACTCACTAGTTCACAAGGACTTTACGAAACACTTAGCAAACGCACAGATTCTAACCAACACCAAACCCAAATTTCAGTGTAACAAAAGGTGGGGATGCATGTGTCGCTAAATTACAAGCATGCAAATTAGCTACCATTTCAAAAGAGAGAGTAACGAGTCAGGACTCAGGAGGATCATGATGGCTTAGATGGTCCGTTATAAAATTGCCTTCCCTCCAACAAAATTGCATTTAGATATCACGGATCGTTTACATAAGGCTAACGCTATCCGCGAACAAGATTTGCAGCTGTCTAGTAAGGCTGCTTGTGTTCAGCATTATAGAGATTTAATGAGTTAGTTTCTATGATAACATTTTGTAATTTCATAAAGATCACGGAATAAGTTTGTGTATATTTGACATTCCCCATACCCCACAACAGTAGGATCCAGTAAAGATCACAATCATCAGTTCTGTCCTTAGTACCCGTGAACTCAAAAACATTGTTTGTAGTTGTGCCTAGGAAGTCAAAGAACTGTACTAGGAACTACCCATTGTGGTCCATTACTAAACCTATTGCTCACCCTGGATTTCCTTGTGAAGCTCCATCAATGTCGAGTTTGAACTAAGAGTGAGATGGAGGTTTCCAGGCAAGTGTGTTTTGAAAATTCCTTGACTCTTGTTTTGCACTAGAGTAAAAGGTTTTCTGGTAAATTTGATTAATGTTGATTGGATTGTGTTGGAAAATAAATTCATTCCGCCGTTGCCATATATTCCAGAGAAGATGTAAAGTAGAAACCACCTTTTGTTCTGCTGTTTGTCCGGTGTCCCTTCCAGAAAGATTTAAGTTTTCATAAAAATACTTGAGACGAAAAATAAAGAAGTTCTAATCTTGTTGGATGAATGGAAGATTACAATGCTGCAAAAGGGGTTTCAAGGCTTCACAATGGCCACATACATGATCAATGGATTCTCCTTTGAGGCAAAGACTGCAGATAAGGAATTGAATGATGTTTCTATTTTCTAGAGCTAGAGCAGTGGGAAAACTTTTCAAAGCTACTATCCACGAGAATATTTTGATCTGTTGAGAAATTTTGATATGTGCTTTTGTTGTGTGATTCCATTTTCACCCTAGGATGTAAAAACATATGTTGATGTGCCTTGTTTCCATCCGTTTGGGAGGGTGGACTGGAGCCTAAGCAAAATTTGGGCTTTCCTATTAGAGAATTGAAGTCCATCTTTGAGCCGCATAATGGGTCTGACTTTACCACTTCGGAGGGATTGCTGATCTATAAGTTGTTTTATAATGGCAGCAGAGTAGAACAGCCAGCAGTCCAGCCGAGATTTTTTCTTATAATTTTTTGTAGCGTTGCTTGTTTTACTTGGATGATGTACTTCCCTTTGTCTCTGCCATGTACCTTGCTCGCACACAAATGAAGATCGAAAAAAGACAAGAAAAACAATCGTCAACACATACACGAAGATAGCAACAAAAACCACATGCATGAAGATATCACTTGGTATGTTGGTCTTTTAAGATAATAGACATGCACTGGACCCTTTCCTCATTCCTCCACTGTCCAAACTACAGAAAGCTAGCATTGCAGTCAAGTAAAATATCATCAATGATAATAAACGTTAGAAAGAGAGCCAATACCTTTTCATATGTAATCAAAGGGCATTCCTCTCATCAATTAACAGCCTCATACTAAACCAAGTATGTAGCCATATAATATGACCCTAAGCAAGAATAATATAAGGTCATTCGGTAAATGAGAAGTTTGCCTAGTTTTATCAATATTTTGGGATTAGGTTGTAAGAAATTTTTGTTATGAATTAGCCCAAATATCTGAACTAGCCCATTCAGCATCATAACCACAAGACAAAAAAATAAACAACCGTACCCTCAATTGAAGTGCTTGAACTGTCAATATTTTCCAACGAGAGTTTAAACATGTACTAAATGATAATGTTTCATAAAAGGTGAATCTTATTTAATTAAGAAGAAGTCGTGAGTTTATTACAAAAAGAATAACTATCTAAAATAGTAGGATAAAGATAAATAATAAGATAAACAGTAAAGTAAGCTAAAGTTTGAAATATAAAAGTTCTATTTGAATATGTTTATATGTAGTTTATTTTGGCTTATTTACTACAAGCGCTTATGAAATAATTTTATTCTATTTAGATGAGTTTATTAAAACAGCTTATGAAATCCCTATAAGTTGTTTTAGGTTTATTTTTATAAGCTAAAAATTTAAGTTTATGAAAATAAGATTTTGTGAAAGCTAAAAATACCTTAAGTACTAGTTGTTTTTATAATAATTTTTGACAAAATTAACCTTAAAGGATTAACACAATTCATAGCATATCTCTCAAATGTTTGACATTTATTCCGAAAGGTTTATGAAAAATGCTTCTCAAAGTGTTTATCCAAACATTATTTAGCTTATTTTAGATAGTGCTTATGACAGTATAACTTATTAAATAAGCTCTACTCTATATAAGTACTTATATAAGATATTTATCAAAATGGGGCCAAAGCCTAAGATAAAAGAGAGTAATAAGCCTAAGATCAAGGAGAGTAATTTGTTACATTATCACTTCCCTTCAAATTGAATGTGAGGTCACAAGAGTCTATGTAAGCTTGTGTTGAAGTAAAAAAGACGTCACGCACCATTGATGTGAGCAAATGTACCCAAAAGGGTCAACCATACCTCGTGTGAGGTTTCCAAAAATGCATCTTGGAAGGTTAACTATACCTCGTGTGAGATTTCCAAATCAACTAACAGGCTGAAGATCTCCTCTGTAAGATGATTAGTGATCCATGCACAGACGCAGTCTAGAGGGGTGGGGTGTTAACTAACAATATGATTCGTTGGCGGGAGGTTGTTGTGAATCACAGCTAATAAAAAATTCATTATGATTCATTGGTGAGATAAAAAAAAAAAACTCACCGCTGGTATGGTTCGTTGATGGAAAGAGAAGTCGATATGATTTGTTGGCATAAAAAGAAGCCCACTACCCCGTATGGTTCATCAGCGAAAAGAAAAGCTAGTATGATTTGTCAGCATGAAGGCTAGAAGCATTTTCATGCGCTGACGATGATCATCAAAAAGAGGAAGACAATGCAACAATAGAAGGTAGAAGGAAAAGTTAGAATTTCAGTAGTCAAAATTGATGCACAACCAATGAAAAAATACAGAGACATTGAATTCTTAAATTCTTTGGGGAACTCAACATCGAAATAATGACATAATTAGGTCACGAAAGATGATACTGCTCTGATACTATAATAATATTTGGTGAAATATCAATCTTACTCAATTGAGAAAAAATCATAAACATATATTAAATAGAAATAGTTTGTTATAAATAGAATAACTATTCAAAATAGTAAAATAAAGATAAATAACAAAATAAACAGTAAGATAAGCTAAACTTTAAAATATAAAACCTAAATTAAAGAGGACAAATAAACCTAATATCAAGAAGAAGAATCTCTTACATTATCAGTAACTAACACCCCACTTCTTTCTAGTTTTATTTACCACATAAAATATACGTTAAATCAGGACTCAATTGTACTGGGGGGAGTCCAGCAGAACTTCCGTAGGCATGGCTTCAATGTAAATGGCGAGATATTCTTAGATACGAGTGTATTATACCGATCATGTGGTTCAGATTTTATAATTTACATTTAATTCTTCTGCCATATATCACTACTTAACTGATCAGGAGTTATGAACTCTGCATATTAAATTTTCTCCATTTTATTTTTAATGAAAAAGGTTTTCTCCATAAATCGAAAACTGATTTGCATCATGAATTTTTTTGTATAAAGTAAGGTATTCCCTCATTTAAAAAATAAGATACTAATTCTACATAATATAATCAGACATGTAAAATAAAAACTCTTTCCAAATATTTTTCTTTATATATATCACCTTAAAAATTAAATTTAAAATAAGACTATTAAAATAACCAAATCCATCCCACTCATATGAACACAAATTAGTTGCTTCATGAATCTTTAAATATCCAGTTTTCGTCTCCCAAATACAGATTCAATTTTAATACGCAACCGTTATGGAGTGCCAGGTCAATATCAATCTAGTCTAACTTCACAAAATTTCCAGATTTGCCATCAATAAGGCTTTATAATTATAACTAAAATATCTAACAATGTCACGATCGACTTTATGAGATGTACTTAGTTTCTATTCGCCTCATTCACCCTACGTCTATGATAACACTAGTTTTATTGTGAGAGTATTCAAACAGAAAGCGTAACTCAAATAGTATCTCACATAATTTTTATTAAGGAGGTATAGTTATGTGGTAAAAGTTTAATCTCTCACATCCCAATTTCTTATTTCTCTTTAAGTGCAATAAAACCTCCCTAAACAAAATCAAATCTTACATATTTAACAAATAGGAGCGTTACATTAATTTAGTAATACAGATTTTAACTTACAATAATTTTAAATAAATAATACTATACAATTCAATGATAATATAATTTTTTTATACAAATAATATATCAAAATTAAATTATTAGTTAAAAATATTAATTTGATTTATTATCAATGTACACTATTAATAAATAAGAAAATATTACAGTAAAATTTTTCTTTGTAATAATTTTCAAATAAATTATATCATATTATTTACTAAAAGTGTAGAAAAGATTATACTAATAAGAAATCAAATTTAAATTCTTTATATTGAACTTTGCTTTAAAACTTGTTTGAGAATTAAAGAAAAAGGGAAGAGAAAGAAAAAAGGAGAGAGGAGAGAAGACAACAGGAGGGAATGAAGAGAAGAAGAATCTATTTATAATATATAATTTCAAGCTCACAAACTGTATGGAAGACAAATCAGCTAAGTTAAACTCTATTCATTCTACACGTCAGATTGCCTTTGCCATTCCTTTTCGACACCTCAGTGTAGCTCATGCTTCCAACGGCCTCATTTTGCATTTTTAGCTTCAGTTACTATATATTTATTTCCCCTCTCGTTAAGAAAAAACCATAATCCATGCAAGCACTATGTTCTCTTCAACTTCTTCTCTTGAATCAGTTACGCCGCATATAGTCAATAGTTGCTCAAACGAAACAACACCACTCTCTCACTCATTCTTCATCCACCGTGAATGTAACCCCAACCCCAACCCTCATCTCTGTCAATGCAGAGCTCGCCACTCACCGCCATCGATTCACACACTTTCTCAGCAACTATCAATCGAGAACTAGAACTTATGTAATTTGTAATTCCCCACTTTCTCTTTTGACTTGTCATAGGAACATAGACATAGAGATTTTCCTTTCAGCAAACTGTTGAAATAAATTGAGTCATATAGATTTATGTGGTAGTCTATTTTGTAGTTGTATACTTGCATCATGTGTTCTAATTGAAGTTTGGGCTCTTTGGCAATCTTTGTGGTTCCCCTGGACAATGTAGAAGAGTTCTTGGCAGCATATGGCTCACAACGTAGGGAGTTGTCATTGCGAGTAATGGTGTGGGTTTCTTTCTAAATATTCTTTTTATACTAATAATGATTACATATTTGCAGTTTTACTACACCAATACAAGACATTTGGGGATAGAGAGAAAATGAACATTGGTGATCATAATGACCTTCATGATGTATTTCTAAACTGCTGTCATGCACTCACTAAATGTTTAGGAGGATGAAAACATAGCTTAGCTTCAATGATATCTTTGCTTGACTCAAAAAAGAAGTATCTATAGTACTTGAAAAACACAGTTATTGAAATAGAGGAAATGGAAGACTACAAGGAAGAATTCCTAATCATCTAGTTCTAAATTATTTTTAAAAAATTCTCAGATTGGGAGAAATAAAAGCATAAAAGAACTAGCTAGCTAATTAACTCTCGCTTTGGCTCTCTCTCATTATCCCTAGCTGTAACAGTAGCAGTAGATGATCACTGGCTCAGAAGGGCGAAACAAAGATAGACCTCCAATTACTTCAAATCTTTCACCTTTAGGAGTGCACAAGAGACTTGATAAGGTAAGACTCTTGATAAGGTAAATCTTTCACATCTAGCATCATTACAGAAAAACAATTGGCAATTTGGCATGCTGTACGATACGGTAAAATTCAATTTCGAGATCTAACAGTCTCCAAAGAGACTTGATAAGGTAAGACTCTTGAGCACAACTTTTTATGTATTTAAAAGCAATTTTAAAACTCTTCACAATCACTATTTCTATTAAAAATAAATTTTCTACATAATATTTTTCAATAAAAAAAAGTCTACCACTAACATGTGCAACATCGGTAGACACTAATAGAGCTTTTTCTTTTCTTTTGTTTGGTACTAAGGACCTGTTAGTAGAAATGTTTTTTTTTAAGTAATAAAAATACTTTTTTCATAAATTAAAGAGTTCAAATTTTTAAAAAAACACTTCATGTGTTTTTTTATTACACATGAAGTACTTTTTTTAAAACTTGAATTTTTTAACTTTTAAAAAACAATACTTTTAATATTTCAAAAAAACACTTCTACACCTAAAAACAAACGAACCCTAAAGAATATACTTCAGTTAATATTTGCGGTAAATAAGATCAAGTCTTTTTTTTTACCAATTTTAAATGCCCACTTTACACGTTAATCCAGTATATGTAGAAAAATTAATAATTTAAAATTGAAGCTCAAGGTTCAAACTCTTTTGTTTTGGTACAAAAAGGAATTCCAAGATAGCCTAGACGACAACAACGAACCCTCACCTACCTATCAAAAGGTGTTGTTTGGACAAGGGAATTGACAGTGTCCGAGTTTATAACAAAGATACCTTTAATCCCGTCGAGGATCCAATCTCATATTTATCCACCAAGTGTCCAAGTCAACTCTCCAACTAGGCACCCCACTAACTTGACGTAAGTAATAGACAACTTCAATCACAACCCTCAGTGGTGGTTCAAACCCAATTAATTAAGATAAGAAACATTCCTTCTTAGCCAGTAAGCCAATCCCATTGATTGCACTTCCGAAGCTGGACTCAGACAACTTTAGTCTTTTCCCATCATGGTCTCTAATGTAAATCTGCTTACCAAACAAGACCATTAATCTCCAACGGAAAATTCGGAGACAGTATCTGAGTAAAGATCCCAATCTCTGCACCTAAAAAAAATCACAATTTACATTTCATGCAACTAATATTCGGGCACCCAACCGGCCAGAAAGAAAGAGAAAAAAATCTGCATCCAAAGGTTGCCATTCTACTTTTGCAACCTAGTGATTGTGTACACCTAGGATGGGACGACAACATAAAATGATCGCTTTCATAGTTTGATCATGCCCTAAACTGTGACACGTCTCATCTTGAGAGCCCGCAAATGATTTTTTTTATGAGAATGGAATCATGAACACATGAAGATACCTGGCTACATGGTACATCGTGGCCTCGTTTTATTTCTAACCACAATGGCAAAGGACCAAATAAAAAAGTAGTAGGGAAAAAAAAAATCGAACCGACAACTTCGACCACCAACTAACTCTTGATTCAAGAGCAACATTCAGTTATGATTCTTGGAGATCAGCTACTTCTTGTCCATTCTACATCTTCTGAATAATCTACATCTACATTCGTTAAGGTTATATAATTAAAATGACAAGAGGCAAAGACAATATCTGGGTCGATATGATGCATTACATAGGGGTTTTTTTTGGAGGGGGGGTGTTTGGCGGACTGAACCTTGAGATAAATAATGACCGCTATCACTACCACAGGTTCTTGTCCAAGCACCAGCTGCAACCTACCTAATCAAACATTGAGAAAAGTGAGAAACTGAGGTTTTACCAAGTGCTACAAAAGGGACATATAATGGGGTTAGAAACACCAAAAAGTCAATCATTCCCACAGATATCCTGCTTGGTGATTTTACTGTCTTGCCAATTAGGATGACTCCAACATATGAATGCCTCCTGGGGAGAGGACTTGAACCTGAACTGAACGAAGAAGGTTAATCTTGATTCAGTGTAGACTTGAACCCAAGTAACCTAAGCGATTGGCCAACACATTGACATCTTCATCTTCACCTTGAGAAGTTGGAATGTCTAATTCACCCTCAAATTTCTCACTAAACAGTTCTTCCCAGAACCCATCATCAAGTTCTTTGTCCAGCCTCTCTTGTGGTTCTAGTGCCACGGGTCCTTCCTCCTGTTCTCTCCTCCCCCTACCAAAACCCTGCATTTCCATAGCTAGCACTTCCAGCTCTGACACTTCAAATTCATATTCCCCAACTTCTAGCGGCTCAACTTTAACAGTGTTCCTTCCTTCACCGCCACTGCTTGATTCTCCAACACCTCTAGGTCCTTGCTCAATTGGTCTTCTCCTCTTTTTACTCACGGCTGCTTCAAGCTCCCCTCTCTTCTCTTTCTGTTGGAGTAGTTGCTGGATGAAGGCTGGATTTTTCATAGCTCTAGCTAAGAAAGCCATCATTTGTTGCTGCTTGATTTCTGTACCTTGTAGCCTTTGCTCCACCGCCAGAAGGTACGATCTGGTATTCTGTTGCTGCTGTCTAAGCTTCACAAGCTCCATCATCAACACCTGCTTGTCACGCCTCAAACGATCAATCTCTTCATCTAGTCCAAAACGGCCAACTTCAACACAGTGACCTTGTGCTTGTTGGGAAGGGGTAGGCTGGGAAGGTGCCTTCCTTCTCCTTATGGTCATCAACAGGTGTCTGTACCCTCTGAGGAATCCTTCATTTGCAAACTCCCATCTATCTGGATCAATTTTTCTAAAACCCTGTAAAATTGAATACCATATTTAATATCAAAAGCCAAAATTTGAAAACACACAAACACAGAGAGAGAATAAATTGGAATTGTAATTGCTATTACAATAGGAATTGTCCATTGAAGAAAGTGATAAAGCATGATGCCAAATTGAAAGACTTCAATGGATATTCTACAACAGCAGAAGCAGGTAAGAAAAATCCAGAACCCACAACAAGAATGACTTTAAATATTCAATAATACAATGCCATATAATAATCTTTAGTTGAAAAAAACAACCTACAACCGTGACTAGGAGAAAGAAAAGAAAAACCGACACAACAGTGACATGATATGCACGTACAAAAGCGTGCAGAAAAAGGGAACAAGTTTATTATTCATTCAAAGGAAACAGGGGATTGGTTTCTTAATTGGGTTGCAATTTGTCTTTGCAAGTAAAATATTAATCCCCATAGACATTGAAAGAAAGGGTAAGGCACAACACAATTGAAGAAATTAAAGAGATGGCGTTGAAGAGAAGGCAAGGCTTACATAAGTGTTTAGTTGCCTAACAAAGCTTGAGAAATTGTTGTGCTTGAAGTATCTGGGAAGGAGACCACTGGAGAAGGCATGTGGATCCCAAACCACAAAGCTGGCACCACCTCTGCTCCACGAAACTATGTGGTTGGTGGTTGGGTTGTCCACCACATCAAACGTCTTGGTGAGAAATGGTGGTGGTCCTATGTCATGAAGTCCCTCCATTGGGTGCGGAGGGGGAACCATTGGTGGGTCATCACCTCCTGTGTGAGATAATGATGATGATGATGATGATGTTGGTTCCAAATTCTCTTCTTTCACTGGGTACAGATAATTCATCTGGAAGATGGGTTTTCTGGTTCTGATATGTCAATTTGGTTTGTTCTTCTAAATTCTAATACAGATGGGTCGGTTTAATATATGTGCGGTTTCTTCAATTGGGAAACTTGCAGATAAACAACTAAGCAAGGATTTGACACTACAGAGATGAAAATTGGGCACTAAGCTACCGATTGAGATTTGAGGAAGAAGAGTTTAAAAATAGTAGCAAAAAGGGAATATTCTGCAGAGTAATCCAAACGAGGTTGAGGGAAAGGATTTGAAGTAGTGATGAGTGAAACATGGAGAAAAAGTGAAGCTTTGGATTTTGGATTTTGAAACAAGAAAGCAGAGGACTCTGTTTCCTTGTTAGGAAAGTCGTTTGGGCAGTTAAAAAGAATGGATAGTTTGTCATACCCATCTAGGAAGGAGCTATAGAGGGTGTGTTTTGAGTGGCTATATAGAAAGAGATTGTGAAGTATACTGAAAAAGGAATAATCAATAAGAACATTCTAGATATGCAATATTGGGTATTTGACTATTTGGGTTGTTTTATTTAATCCCTTTCCTCATATAGCAAGTGGATGAGAAGAGAGAGAGTGAGTGGGTTGTTTCTTGGATCAGAAAGTTCTGGAAGATACAGATGCAAGCATGGTGGTGTGAATTGTGATGGGGGGTGGGGTTCACAACATGTCGGAAAAGAAAGCGGTTTTGGTTGGCACACTGATTTTATAAATATTTGATATTTGATTTGATTGGTGGCACATAAAGCCCCCTTTCTATAATCGGGTGACAATATCTGTAAAAAGACACCTAATTGATTCAAAACAAAACCGCAAAGAACTATGGACAAGCTTTCAGAAGTAGAAGAAATACCAGATTTCTTCTCTTTCTGCTTGGTCGGCAGGAGGTAAACTAAACTATGGCCCGAAAAATTGAAGAAGAACCTTGTTTAGTATTTCCGTACATACACAAATTTTAATTTATAAAAATACAAGTGATATTATCTTAATTTTTAATAATTTTGATATCAATTTCATCTTTTAATAATTTTGATATTAAATTAGTTTTTTTTATGAATTCGTTTCATGTAAAAGGTTATATTAAATAATTAATTTAATATAAAAAAATATTAAATGATTAATTTAATGTCAAAAATTAAAATTAAATGATATTTTAATATATTTATCATTTAAGAATTTAGATAATGATACTTACATTTTTAGAGACCAAAATAAGTATTTTTTTTAATAGCTAGAATCAGATATTTTGTTGTTTAAGTATTTTGCATTTATTTTTAAATTAATATCGAATAATTATTTTTATTTTAAAAATTATTTCTCTAAGATTATCTTTTAAGAAAATTTTCTTTGGTAGAGCTGTTTAGGCAAACGTTGAACATCCACTTTTGATTTTGATTTTGATTTTGTGCTTTCATTTTTATTTTTGAGTTACTATAAAACAAATAATTACAAACGTATAAAATCAGTAATTTAGATTTCAAAATATAAAAACTATGCCACAATTTTTTTTAAAACTAATTATTCTTTTACATAGAGCCATTTTTTGGATTTTGTTCTTAAACAAAATCATAGACACTTGAAATTAAGGGTTCAAATCAGTTATCAACATATGTTTAATATTCATTATTCTTGAAATAAAATAATCATGTTAACCATATCGAGTATTAATTATATAAATATTAATATATCTCTTATGAATTGCTTTTAAATATGAGAAATATATTGGTTGTGCTAGCTGGATCAAACAACATATATATAAGAAATAAAACTTATTTTGGTTACTAAACTCAGTACAGAACGGTTTAATTGCATGCGAAGCTTTCCTTTTATTATTTTTACAATGCATTCGAAATTTTTCTTAATTAATGAAAAAAACTATACTATGCATTCCTATAAAATTGTTTTGATACATGTCTGCACCATTAATTAATGTAAAAAGTAATTTCATCGACAAAAATTTTAGTAAACCTTTTAAATAGCATTGTAAAGATTCTTAAATACCTTATAACATTGACAAGATTCTCATCAAACGAGATCAATACTAATTAGGTAATTAAATTGAAAATGGTATTGTAGTTTAAATTAGATTATGAAAAGCTATACAAGTTTATGGCAGATACTATTACATAATAATTACATAATTTTTTCTTAATAAAACTAGTTTTTGATCCAAATTTCCAAATTAAATAAGGATCAACATTATTACGAAGGTTTTACAAAAGGTACAAATATGGCCCCCCCAAAAAAGGTGCAAATAATATTAAGATACTCCTAAAAAAGTTTAAACATATATATAATTGTTTTTCAAAAGAATGCAACAAGAAGCATGTGTCGGCAAGCAACTAGTGTGACATGCCACCTAGAAAACTAGTTTATATCCATACCCTCGGGATGTGAGTGAGTGAGTTTGCATTTGTTTAATCTTAAACCAGCAGTGAGCATATCATCCCTTTTAATATATGTGCATCATCACCTTGATGAATATAATATTGTTACTTTGTGACCCAAAACGTGATGGCAGTATTATATAGTTGAGATGCCACATTGATAAGGTATCCAAGTGACACGTAATAAGAAAATATATTATTAAATATTATTATGAAATAAATTTGATAAATGTTCTACAACGTTCTTGAATGTACTAGATTTTTGTATCATCAGACATGTTATTTTTTTAATTTGACTCACAAATTATTGGAAATTGGTGGTTCTCTTTTTTTTTTTTTTAACAATAGTTTCCTGTTTTCTTTCATCTTTTCTTTTTGAAACGTGTCCCCAACCTAATGGAGACAATTAGTTACTTATGTTTGGGAACTAAAAATAACACGGTGATTAGTCACCGTGTTGATAAATCCCCCCCCCCCCCCCAAAATTTCAATCGTTAATCAAAATGTCTCGAGACGTGCTATCTTAAATTCTTTAACAAATGATTGTTTTTTGTTGAAGTTTTTTTGACTTGTAGCATCGCTTTCTCATAAAAAGACCCGTTTGAATCCATTATTTTTCAATTTAGATCAAACCAAATCAGGTAGGTCAGGCAAAAGATTAAAGATAAAATCAGAAAAAAAAATTATAGTAAGAGAATAAGAAATCGCCTGCTACTGCAAGGCCAACCCACACGTGGAATTTGGAAAGGGAAGGGTTAGGATTTTTGTTTTGATTACCACACTACAACTACAAGCTTCAACTAGTATTTGACTCACGCTGGGCAGAGCCATGTGGTGGGAAAAGAGTGGGGAGTGAGGGAGAGTGGGAACATTTGTAACATAAGGATCAATAATGGCAAAAAAAAAAATATAAGGATCAATAACTGCCACTGCCATTTGCCGGTTTTGGCCCTCACCACTTTTGTACTTGTTCGGTTTTCAATTGCGATATTGATTGCCTCTCGATTTTTAATTTATCAAGAATAACATGGAATGATGATAAATAAATAGCGTGTAGATATGGGAGAAAATATTCTGAGTAATTGGATTAGAATTTTATTATAAAAAGGAACACAAAACATTCACAAGTACTACCAACTATAAACCACAGAAACCTCGTATGAAGGGGAGAAAAAAAATACATAGAAACCTTAACTACATTTTACGCTCATACGATGTACTAACAATATAAAATTGGTTTACCTATCTTGTGTGATCAATTTCTCACATCGATCATTATACTTATATAATTCTTTTAATGGATAAAGTGATTTGTGATTCTTCAATGGTATGGTGGAAATGCATAGTGAACTAAGAAATCAAGGCCATCATCCTATCCTAAATGAATGGTGTTATTAATTTATTACCAAAAGCACTTTTTTTCCCAAACAAAGGTAATGTTAGTTAGTTGTACACATTTTTATTGGCAAACTATATATAAATTATTGATATATTTGCATGTGAATTTAAATGATATCGTATAACTTCATTTTTGTTAAATTTAACTACATCCTCATGCTCAAACCATTTTATCAAGGTGGAAAGAGACCACCATATTTTTTCTGTCTTTTTGTATATATCCAGACAAATTAATTCTATTTCTATTTTGTTAAATAGCTACCATAATTAACAGGTATACTAGACCCACCAAAGAGAAAATTTGATAGCATTATTTGGATTTTTTATTTTGTTAATTTAGTACACATTCGGTGGCTTCCCAACAGTTAAAATTGAAATTTTGTTTAGAAAAATGACTCGGTTTGAGAAAGAAAATTTTTATTTAACTCATTTTAAAAATTAATTAAGTATTTTATTAATTTAATTAATAATTTATATATAATTAATTAATAATTTATTTTTATTTTAATATTAAATATATAATTAAATGTATATAAATTATTAATTTAATTAATTAATTAATTTTTAAAACAAATCAAATGATAACCATTTTTTTCTAAGTTGATCCTTATAATTATTTTCTCATTTTATTTTAAAATAATGTAAAGAACCGCTCTGGGTCAGGGGCTATATTATTTTAAAACAAATATTTACTTTAAACAGTTGGAAAGTTGCCTTGTGTTGAGGTGTCTTTTCAACTGTTAAAAGTAATTTAAAAAGAAAAAATAACGTTGAGAAGTCATCTTAAGTTGGAATAACTTCTCTATATTATTTTAAAAAAATACAGATAAAAAGTCAACTTAGCTCAAGATGATTTTTCAATGTGTATGAGCGCATTTTGATATATTATCTTTCATTTGGGATAAAACAAAAAATAAAATAAAAACAGCAATATTAATGTTAAAAAACCTATTATTTGAGAGACTAATTTCAGTTTTTTTTTTAAAAAAAGGTAAAAATAAAGCTGAAAAGTTATCTATGTGATTTGAAGGTAAGAACAGAAAAGTTATATATATATATATATATATGAACTATTGATATACAATAGATTTGACACAAATGATCTACATGATAGAAACTTTCAATCTAACGGTAGATTTTGTAAGAAAATTATTCAATAAAAAGTTATTGAGTGGTGTAAGAGTGATCAAGTCTTACACCGGTGTAAGTTGATCCCTCCCCATATAGGGGAGGGATCAACTTACACTGGTGTAAGACTTGATCACTCTTACACCCCTCAATAACTTTTTATTGAATAATTTTCTTACAAAATCCACCGTTAGATTCAAAGATTCTATCATGTAGATCATACCTATAAAATTTTACATTAATTCGAAATTGTTTTGTGACTCATTGATATACATCAAAATTAACGTAAATATAAACTATTGATATATATGAAAATATGAAGTATTAATTATATTCTTATTGATATTCAATTTTTTCAAAATTTGACACAAATGATCTACATGATAGAAACTTTCAATCTAACGGTAGATTTTGTAAGAAAATTATTCAATAAAAAGTTATTGAGTGGTGTAAGAGTGATCAAGTCTTACACCGGTGTAAGTTGATCCCTCCCCATATATATATATATATATATATATATATATATATATATATATAAAATTTGAGTTTCTGTTCGAACAAATCAACGTTAATCTAAGTATTTTCAAATCCAATATCTTTAACAAACTCTGCCCTCGTCCCTAAATAATTTTAATATTTACTTGATAATTTCTGACTTTCGATCGACGGTTCCAATTAATTTGCAAGTAATGCTAATGAGGATATTTATATATTTTATAAAAAAATTCAATAGTCCACCCGAATAAGTAGTGTGTCACTCACAACTTTTCCTCAATAAAATTCTTTTTCATTTACATAATTACAAGTTTTTCTTTTCACTTTTTTTATTCAACCAAACGAGAAAATATTAATGTTCTTTTTTTTTTCTCTCCTGTTTTTTCTTCAACCAAAATGGGAGAAAAAAATTATTTTTTCTCTTTATTTTCTATTTTCTCCATTTTTTTTTTCTCTTTCCACCCAAACACAGGCTTAGTGATTAAAGACCATGTGCCGAATAGTACATAAATAATATATTCATATGTTACCTTGCTTACGTAGCATTTTAATCAAGAAACACGTAGGACAAAAACAACGTATCTGACACTCATAATATATCCAAAAAAATAAATCAATCAATATATAAATTACAAAATTTGGACCAACCCCTCCTTGGGGAAAAAAATGGTAATAATTCACATGTTCATTACTATAGACAGGAATATAATTTAACTATACTTTCCATTTTACAAATTTGATTTTCACTGATGGCAGCTCAAATGGCGGTCACTCTCCACCATTCATCATGGTGTAGCTGTGGCTTGAACTTATCAATGCAGCCAAGTTTTCAATGTTGCAATTCCATCTGGCAAAAGTAATATTCTTGACTCATGGCTCGTGGCTATTTACTCGATTGTGAAGTTCCAACATTTCTTGGTGGTTTGGGTCCACCGAGAGTGCTGCACGACAGTCTCTTAGGGCACCTAAGACATCCCCTTTGTGTTCATGGAATGCTGCACGTAGATGTAAGAGGTGCAAATCAGCTTTAAATGCAATTGCTCTAGAGAGTTCAGCAATGGCTTCCTCTTCCTTATGGTTGTCCATCAATACTGCAACCACATACACCAAACACATATTGTTCAGTACTAGCTGCAATAAAACGATTTGACAAAAAAGAGTAAAATTTGCTATTGCAGTAGCACCCCGAAGGCCCCAACAATGACAATAATAATGGATAATATCTAATTTTTTGAAATTTTAACAGACAACCCCACAGAAGATATGGATCTTATAACATCAGAATGAACCAGCCAAGTTTCTTATAACTGACTTAGCAAGACACTCCAGATGGCAGTAATTATTACCGAGTAAGGAGTGCTTAACACTAGAATCACTGTGTTTATTAATTGGTGAGCCACACCATCAAGCAGGCGTCTAGTGGATTTTGAAGTCATAATCTACTTCCCATAAGACCTCAAGGTTAAAAGAGGCATTTATCAGACTCCAAAGGTTATTGGCCGTGGTGGCAGTTCCTCGCCCAAATCCTATAAACTATGAATAATAAACCATTTCATTAAATAAAAATTATTCTAAGAAACTTCCTTTAAACCTGTTAATCAACATGCTGTGGTCCAAACCAGAGTTACCGGATTCGCAATACTCTCTGGTACGTGGTACGGGTACGGGTAACTATGGTCCAAACAGTATTAGACATGGGCAAAAATCACATCAAAACAATAACTTCAAGGTTTCTTATAGTGGGAGGCATAATGATGGCTTTTGCATCAATAAGTTGCATTTTGCAAGATGCAGCACAAACCATAAGGGGAAAAGAGAGAAAAAAAATGAAAGCCAGTCCCACAAAGCAAAATTTATTTTCCCCACAAATTTGATCTTGTTAGTGTAAATTATTTATGAAAATAGCAAGTGGAGAATTAGGATTTACGAATTCTTGGCAAAAATATTTTCATTTTAGGAACAACTAACCAGACATGTGGTTAATTAAGTCAATATATTGTTAACACATTAACTGCTCTCTGAAAATTATTAACCACTTCTTTGGTTAATTGTCCTTAAATTGGAAACATTTTGCTAGAAATTTCTAATTCGTATTTCTCCCAATAATAAATTGATCTTTTACGAAACAAAAAAATTGGTAGACATAGCAATGTAATTGAAATAAATTTAAAATCAGGTAAAAATATTTATGTTAATTGATTATCAATAAAATGAAGAAAAATTGTTTAACATGGAATCCCAAAACAGGCCAGCTAAAAAGTGTAGGAGCTATGCCATCAAAGATAGACAGTATAGGTGCCAAATATTCCATGTTTGGCTTTATAACACATGCACACACGCATACTCAGGCACATACACATGGATACATGTACGCATGCAATGTTTTGGAATGGGTTAAATTTCAATAGAATCTAGCAGAACACTTCCAGATCATTTGCATATGACTATTCTTAGACATTATGACTATGCAGGTGAGTAAGCAAGGAAAAAATATTTACCTGCAGCTCGATATCTATAAGGATACACCCGAAGTGGATCTAATCTAGTCACCATCTCCAGATCTGCCTTTGTGAGTTCACGATCACAGTACTCAGACCTCTTCTCATAGGCAGATGCATTGTTTTTTGCCTTCTCAATAAGTTCAGCCATTTCCTTATAAGCAGCAGCCTTATCATTTTTGAGAAAATGAACACGAGCAAGACCCTGATGGGCTCGGGTGTGCCGGATTTTAAGAGCGTTGATATAGCAATCAGCTGCCGAGTCCAATTTCCCACAGTCAACAAAAACACTTCCAAGATTGTTCAGGGCCTGGTAAATTAAATGGAAGAACAAATAGTAAATCTAGAAACTAATTATGTCCAAAGTTGCATAATTATATGGATATTATAAGATGCCACAAATGTAACTAAGAGTCTAATGGCTAACAAGTTTATCAGTCTTTACATATTGACATGTGATAGATATCCACACATTACAGGACTGTACTTTAGCAGTGGTAGGAGGGAAAGCAGGGAATCTATCCCTTTCAATCACACAGTTAAAGGGGAGAGCATCAGTCAGCAAGGGAATTCTAATTGTAACCACCTGTCCACATGGCAGGTTGTGGATGGGCAGGAAAAAGGATCTGTTAGTGGGAGGACTTAGAGGGAAAGCCTGAGAAAGGGAGGGGGATTCAGTTTTATGAGGAAAGTTAGAGTGGGAGGTTGCAGGTCCCTCGAATGACCTGTGTTATCTTTTATTCTTCTTCTTTTCTGTTTTGGAGTGTTTCCATTAGCTACATGTTTGCTGCGAGTGAGGGAGAGCCTATTTCTGTGAATCTGTTTCTGTAATTGGGAATTATTCCCACTTTTCTGTAATCAAATACCTGGGATCTTATCAACATTAATGTTAAACTTCTTATCCCTGTATGTCATCACTTCAAATTTGGAATTACCTACGGCTCAAACATCAGAACATCATAGGTCACATGATCAGGACTTTTACAGAGTTACCAAAGCTTACAACCACTATAATACGTTGATGTACAAATCCAGAATTCGGATTGCAGAGGGGGTAGGGTGGAGAAGCATTTTAATTTGAAGGTCATGGTATATTGTTTGATGGTACAATGCAATCAAGGTAAATGCAGCATATAGACAAGCCAACATCCTAGTGAATGATGGAAAAAGTGGCAACAAAGACAGCAGTAATGTCATGTCACACAGATAGCAATTAAATCTCCCCCTTACATCCCATTTTCTTGGTTTGGGTTCACAATCACCGCAAAAGAACTAAAAGGAATTTATCATCAAATAGTGATATGATCTCCTTTAAAGACAATATTAGGGTAAATTGGTGAAATCTGAGATGATCAAAGCTACGCATCATAAAAGATATCCAGTAAACTAGATACTAACATTTTTTCTAGGGGATCAAAAGATGAAAAAGCACCCAAAATCTAGGGAGAAAAGAACACAATAATTTGATATGGACCTTGAATGGGCTGAATTCCAGATAACTACAATGGATCAGCATTCCATATTTCTATTGACTACTTCAATACGGACTAAAAGGATCAAGCAGAATTCCGATTACAGAAAATATCTGAAATTGGAGCCATGAGCTCCTCCTGGAAGCCAACAGGTGTTGTATATCTTGTATCATCACTCATCAGCATTGTAGTAAGCCTAGTATAGCATTATGATTAAACTCCAGATAACCAGCAAACTCTTTATGCTCTAAAAGTGGTAAAAAAATTTAATATAGCCATTTTTTTAGGATTATCAGTATTTCAGAGGTGCCAATCTGGTTAACTGGATAACCCAATATTATTAAAGATATTGGAATTCCAAGATCCAGTTAAAGCTCTTTCAGTTGAAGTTCAATGATAAAGTAGTCATCATAATTAAAAACTCACTTCTATCATAATGAAGTAGCGAATCAAAAGGCAAAATGAGCTGACTAGTAGAGGCATACTTTATATTCTAAAATAGTTGAAGTAACTACATAGGGGTCTAGAGGCCCCGGTTACATGGGATAGTTAAAGTTCCCCCCACAAGACGAATTTCATTATTTAGGTACACAGTCTTACCTCCAAATTGTGAAGTATGTGCCAGAGCTTAACAATGAAATGGTTGGGATTATCAAATTATTTCCAAGTAATTTTATAACTCAAAACTTCCAAGCTCTACAAATGAAAATATAACTTGAAACATTTTCAGATACATTTTTTATTATCCCCCAAGTGCCTGTTTATATCTGCTAAACAAATTTCCAAAATTAGAGAAATAATTTCTTTTTTATAAATTGGAAGTCTGTTATTAACACGTGCATGGCCAGTAGCTATTGGTAGTGAAATATTTCCAAAAGTAGTATAATAGAACCATACCTGACCTTTACGCAGATTATCTGAAGGACACTTCAAGGCACCTTCCAGAAGAGAAATAACAGTTGAAGAACTTGATGAATCTAGACTAGAGTCAGCCAATGCATAGGCCTTCAGGAAGAAGGCCTCAAAAGACCTTTTGATTCTAATAGACTCTTCAGCTTTCCAGAGCCCTTCCTCATAATGACCTGTATCATACAAGATCCACCCCTCATATACGAGTTGTTCATGCTCACTTGATGCATGTTGCCGAGCTAATTGTAAACTCTGCATAGCTGCCTCAGGACAGCTCAGCCTATATCAAATAAATATGTCAAATTTATAGTGTCCTTAGCATATAAAGTTTCAGTCAGCATTTAAATAAATGAAAGAGGATCCTGAAGCCAGACGATCTTCCTTTCCAGATACATTTTGACAGGGGAAACTTGGATATAAAGGAAAATAATTTATGTTGTGGGTTTTTCCTCCATTGCAGTTGAGTTAATTGACACAGATGTAGTGGCTTTTAAATAAACAGAGAATTCCAAATATATGTAACCGGCAGATTAACCTTGATGGTTCAATAGTGAAGTTAGGTTAAATTCAAGGCTTTTAACAATAAATGACAGTTTCCAAACATTCATCACATACCTCAGGAGAAGCAATGACTGTCTGAAGTACAGAACGCCTTTTGGCGCATCAGATTCAAGCATCTGGTAGATAACTGATAGAGACCCAATATCATCAACTGCAGACCAACAGTCATATAACCGTGCCCAACAATCTGCTGTTGTCCAATGTTCAACATGCTCACGCACAAGAGTACAGAGTTGAGATGCAGCAACACGCCCCTCAAACATTCTATAATCTGGACGCAAAGTAAGAATTGCTTGAACATCACAGAGGGATGCTTTGTAGTCCTCAAGAGCCAGATAGATAAAAAAACGTAGTTCCAAGCATTCTAATGAAAGTTTGAACCCAAGAATACGATTGATTTCTGCCAGTGCAGCTTGAGCATTCTGTGTCCTCATTAAAGAGGCAGCCCTATACATGTAGGGATATATAAGAGTAGGATCCAGATCAGTTGCTTTCTCAAGGTCCTCCCACCTCATATCACCGTCACAATATAGTGATCTTTCCTGGTACATCCATCCAAGTGGAGCAACAGAGGAAATGACTGAGCTGAGCTTCTCATAAGATAAAAGCTTCTCCCCCTTTATATAGTCCAGTCTAGCTAAACCTGCAACAGAATAAATATGGCCTGCATTTACAGCCCCCTCAAAAAGGCAACCGGCTTTATCATATTCTTTCCTTAAGAGTCTTACACATCCCAATTGATGAAAAGCCAGCAGTCTCTGCTTGTCATTTTCGGCAAAATCAACTAACCGTTCCAGAAAATGAGCTGTTGTGTCTGAACTATAATTAAGGTTCATAGAAACTTCACTTAAGAAACAGAAAAGTGCAAATAAACCTGGCCCAACCATGACTGCCAGCTGCTGCCTATTAGCATGAATAAATATCTCCACCACCCGATTGTCATTCAAACAGTTTGAAAGATCACGTAAAAGGACTTGTAAACAAGATGCAGCAAGGACAGCTGAATTCTCATCAAGAGCATATTCCATGAGCTCCAAAGCATCTTCTTTGGAGGAAACTAAGGATGCAAGTCTTCTGTCGCAAGCATCTTTGAGTCTTTCACAACAATACTTGTTTGCGAAAACTAATATCTCCAACAAAAGATTTGGAGGGACCTCAAGTAAGCTGCCAGTCAAACTGAAATTACTTATTGCCCTCATACCTGAAGGAGATATATTGTTTTCAGACAAATCTATAGTCTCAGAAAATGATTCACTGAAATACCCCTTCAGCATTGCATGAAATGGTGCTGAAAGTTCAGAAATCTTTTGTCTATCACAAATTATCCTCTCATTTCCAATTGTAAAAATAACAATTTTTGAAATGTGGCGGTTCCCATTCATCAAAATTCTCTCCTGGGAACTTACATTTATATCAAAAGGAAGATTAGATGCTACATCTATGGGCCCAAACTCCTTTGCACATTTACCACAAGTTGTCAGCAAGTCGGCTAGTAGCTCTTCCCCTTGCTTCTCATACTTCAACCATGCCCCAAATATAATCTTCTCATGAGTAGTGTTGGCTCCCTGCCAAGCTGCCCGGAGACTTCTACGCATCAGTTTAACTTCGCCAAGGCCCCTAAAGACCTGGTATTGTAACAAAAACAGATTGGACCGCTCTTGTGGAGGACATGACTCAAGTTCTTCATGGATTTGAGCTAAAACTTCCACATAATCAATAGGTTTAAAGAATGGGAGTATAGGAGGCTGTGGGACCTTGATTAGAGATTCTCTATAGTAGCAAACCACATACCCCAATCCCCACCCAAAAATAAATAAATAAAATAAAAAATCAATTAATCGAATTAGCAAAAAGTTAAGCTTCAAATTGAAATTATAGACCAGAGAAACTTACATTGAGGCAGAAGAAGAGTGTGATGAAAGTTTGGGAAGTTTCCCTCTTTCAATTTGGAGCCAGGACTGTGGATTTAGAGCATTTGGGTGCGCTTCTTTACAGGATTCTGTGGTGAAGAAAGTCCTCATGGGGCATAACAGACGAAACAAGTCCCAGATCTCCACAATAGCGCTATATGCTTCTGCTTCCTCTTCAAAATCAAACCTTTACAAATTGGGGCAAAAGGAAAAGGAGCTTCCAACTGTTGGTCACGTTCCACTACCCTCAGCTCAATAATTCCCAACCCCACAAAAGCAATAGCACTTCTTCCCCCCCCCCCCCCCTTTTTCGCATAAACAGAACAACCAATCTCAAGCTAAAGGTCTTTTTAATGAATTGATGCAAAAAAAAAAAATCAAAACAAAATTAATGGGCTATTCCCATTGATACAAAAGCTAAATCGAGCTTTTAAATTTGTAATATTCCAAAAAGGAAATTCATTAAATTATTCTACACTCCTTAGTCTCTTCAGTTCAGCATAAAACAAGGAATACCCAGAAAAGAGCAAACACCCAGCAATGGCTACGAAAGATCTCTACCAGAAAAATGCAAAAAAGAATCGAGAGAGAGACTTCTGTTGTGGATTGAATGTGCAGAGCCAAATCAAGGGTTTGGAGCATATAGATCAAAGCGAGGGTGGGGGGAATCAAATTGAAAAATTGGGACTTTAACTAACTTTTGTTCCCTCTTCTCTTCAGCTTTTGTTCGGTAAAAGGGAAAGTATCTCACTTTTCTTCCGTTGGAAACCATAGAAATTGCAGCCACTCTAAGTTGAGAGTTTCTTGAAACTGCAAAAGCCAAAAACTAAACTGGCAACAGAAAACGAAGATAATTACTAAGGGGGGGGATTACTCCTACTCGTTTTTATGGCTATCGATATTTAAAGTTATAAAGTTAGTTGTAAATTATTTTAATTAATATTTATATTTAATAAAATTTTATAAAAATTTAATTTTTATCAATTATTAGTGTAAAATTTTTTATACTATCATATAATTATGTATTACTAAATTAATAAAAAAATTAACTATTATAATAATTATTTAAAATTTTTAATTATTTTAATAATTTAAAAATATATAATTAAATAACAATATAAAAAAAATTTATATTAATAATAAATAAAAATTAAATCTATATATAAATTAATAATTAATAATTTACTTTAAATATCAAATTCATCGCAGTAACACGCCAACACTCATTACTGATTAAGCAATTTAAGTAGATTGGACAAAAGGGGGCAAAAAAAACACACGAGACGAGACGAGAGAATGACAGATTTACGCCGTCGTTTCAAGACACAGATGACACGTGTCCCATTTTAAAAACGTGCCTTATCTGTAAATTGTGTCGTGTTTCTGTCAATAATTGTCTTCTCAAATAGCTTCCCAAAACTTATTATATATTTATAATTTGAGTAATGATATACTTTCCAACACATTCATTTAATATTTTTTAATTACTTAAAATATAAAATATTAATAAAAAGTAAAATTATTTAATATTTTATTTACTTAAAAATATTAATATTTTTTAATAATTACAAAATTTATTAAAATAATATAAAATTACTCTTATAATTTTATTAACATAAAGAATAAGAAGGTGAAAAAACTATATAGTGTTGTATGCAATTCTTACATATTTAGAACGTATTATATTATGTGAATTTTTGTTGTTGAAAGTGATGTATGTAGCTGCCGTTAATATGGAAAATAAAGTTAGAATTTTTTTTAATAATTTTTGAAAAAATAATTTGATGTTATTATTAACTCTTAAATAAATAAATAATTTTCACTATTTTGATTTATCTAGTTACTACCTTTAAATCATTAACTAGAAAAAAAGAATTTGTTTAGGGCGCATCACTTCAGCTATACAATATGTAAGAAGATATTTTTATATAAACTAAGATAATGAAAAAAATATTATTATTATTATTATATATTAAATAATGAGTAAATATTTATTTATTTTATTTAAAAATATAAATACCATTAATTTAGTCTTCTGATAACTTTTAACATCAATTTAATCTTTCAATCACACAAAATAACATTACGTTAGTTTTTGGGTGAATTTATTTGATGTGGAACACAAACACTTGGAGTGTGTTTGAAACTACAAAATAGAAATGATTTCATTTATAAATGAAACCTTTTGTTTGTAAATTTGTTAAAATAAGTGATGTCAGAATTGGATCGAATCAAATAGTTTAATTTTGAATCAAACACTTAAATAATTAGGATTTAGTCTTATAATTGATTTTACGATCATATTATTTTAGACTAGTTAAAATTTAGTTGAACTATCTAGTTGAATCAATCAACTAATAATTTTTTTATAAAAGAAACTTAATATTTTATAAATATTTTTATATATTTTATATTGTTACATATTAATTATTTTTGTGACATTATCTAATTCGACCAACCGCTTTAAACTGTTTAACTTAAATAAAAAATCTCACTAATTTATTATTTGATCTTATTTTAATAACATTGACAAAAATATGAATTGTTTTAATTTTATTTTATTTTATCATAGGCAGAGAGCGGTTAGATTTTTAACTCAAATATTGGTGGATTAGAGATTTTGAATTTGGGTCTTCCACCTTTACGGGGGACCCATGAACCAAATATGTTGTGTGATGTGTGAAATCTTTTGATTTTAGTTGTGTACTCAAAATTAATTGTCATTTTGTCTTTATTACTTTAGTCATTTTTTTATTATAACTAAGGATAATAAAGTAAAATAATTAAAATAAAGTGAATTCAATTAATTTTTAATGTGTTTTAAACATCATTTGATGTGTAAATTAATTTAAATTTGATTTTTTAGAATGAGTTTCAAACATAAAAAATAATTTCTAAGTCAAATAATTTAATTTAATTTAATTCAAATCAAATTAATTTTTTTAATAATATTAAATGCACCATGTAAAGCATTCTAACGCCCCTTAACAAATCCTCAAAAATAAAATTTATTATGTAAAAAAAGATTTATTAAAAATTAAATTTACATGTATTTTAATTAATCCACACTTCAGCTAGCCATAAAACCATAACTTAAGTGACACATTCTTTTAGCGTGTGTTTGGTATGGGAGAAAAAGGAAAGAAAGAATATGAGTGGAGAGAAAATGGAATAATTTTTCTGTTTTCTATCTTTTAGACAAAAAAAAAATACATGTGGATCCACACAAAAAAATTTCTTTGCACTTATGAGAAGAAATCAGGAGAGAAAGTGGAAGTTTCCAACTCTGCCCATACCATATCTGTTTCAATCTATTCCACTCTCTCTCCCAAATATCTGCTATGCTCTACGAAGAGTTAAGACAACATAGCAAACCCACAGCCAAGGGAGGGGGAAGGGATGAGGCACGATGGGAAGGGGTGGTCGGTCAATGGGTGAGGGGGATGGCAAGCAGAGTATGAAGCGAAGGAGGAGGGGCGAGGACTAATAGGAATAGACCGAAGGAAGAAAGCTAATAAGAGAAGTTGAGGGGAGAGAGAGGTGATGGGGGTGATGGGTGACGGGGGTAGATAGGTGAGGGGGTGATCGGCAGTTTTTTTATTATAATGTTAATATAGTTAATTATGTTAATGTAAAATAGATAATTTGAAATATAATGTATACAATTTGAAATATAATGTATATGAAATAAAAGTCAAGATTTCTGATTGAAATCTGATAATATATAAGTTCAATTATTTATTTTTATTTTTATTTTGAAATATAAAAATTGTGTTTTATAATTTGGGTACCAATAACACTTTTTAAATTAATTTTTTTGTTGTAGATTTTATTTGTTTATATGATTTATAAGAAAAGTGATCTTATAAAATTATAATTAAAAGTAATATATGCTTTCATTTAATTAAATATATAATAAAAGTATATATATCATTTTAAAAAGTAACATTTTCTTCCCTACCCCTAAATATATATGAAGTATAGGGTCATAGGGTCATTTTTTTTATATAAAAAAATTTAATTTCACAATGCTTTGATTTTTTTAGTAAGACTTACGTGTATGAATGTTTTTTCATTTTATGGTTTTTTCAGTTTATGGTCATATGTTAGCATTGACTAATATTCATAGTTAGTTTTTGAAATTTTATTTTTAACTTCTAATTTTCTAACACATAAAAAAATGAACATGTTATCTAAAATTAAATTTTATAATTTGTGTATTAATATCTTCTTTTTTAAAAAATTATTTATATAATTTATAAGAGGTGTTTTTATAAATGTAAAATGAAAAATAAGATATACTTATAATTAATTACATATATAATAAGGATATAAATGTCATTTTATAAAATTAGATATATAAATTTTATATAATTAAATATAAAAAATGATTACTTTTTGTTTTGCTTTTTTTATTTTTCTCTTCATCCAAACATATGAAGAGAAAACTCACTTTTTTCTTCATTTTCTCTTTTTTCTATTTTTTTTTATTTTCTCTCATCATCCAAACAAAGCATTAGAGACTGCTTGATCCCATAATTAAATTATAAGAAACTTATTGCGACATATTCTCATAAAAATTAAGCACGTGACATTGCATATAATCACATAGTAAATATTTATCTGTGCTATTAATTACATATTAGAATTAATTTTTTAAAGTATTAGTAATTAATTAAGATAAGGAGCACATCTCTTTAATCATTAAGCCAATTACTTAGATTAATCCTTTAAGGTTAAATTTATAAAGACTTTCTTCCAAACTTAATAGGACAATAAATAGTATAACTAGGCATTATTAATACTTTAACAATAATCATAGTTCTTGATACAACATCATGGATGCAATTGATCGATAATCAACTATTTTAATTTTTTAACTATTGAGCCTGGAGCGGAGTACCAAAAACCAAAGCTTATACATAAGGCAAAATATTATAACTCTCGTGTAATACATGCATGTTATACACACACACACATATATATATATATATATATATATATGTATATATATATATAGGAATGATCAATTTACATATGTGTATGAGTTTTATTCTTACACCATTTATTAATCGTTGATCCTCCTTTTATTTAATGGTTCTAATTATTGTTAAAATTCATCTCATGTGATTGCTTTTCTCTCTCCCCGATACTCATTATCTCTTTCAATTGTAACGATTCAACTAATTTTTTGCTACTCTCTTTGACTTCCAAACAAATGGAACCCATTGTCAAAAACCCAAAAAAGATTTTCTATCACTATTAAAGAATTCCTTCTTCTCCATTGCTATTGCCATTATTTTGATTGCCCAATAGCTCCACATTCTCAGGTGTCATCGAAGACCTTTGTGAAGCTTTCTTCATCAATGATATCATCATTGAAAACCCAATAGGCTCCATTCAATTGTTAAAGTTTAACCATGAGTCATCTTTCCCTTACTTGGATGTAGCATTATACACAAGAAAGGAGAATTAACATCTCTGTATGTACTAATTTCTTTTATCCTTTTCAAAACCTTTTTTATTGCTTAAATTCTCTAATCCTGATCTCCCTTTTCTTTAGAACTCACTTGTTATCACTCTCAAACTATAGCTTCGATTTTCAAACACACCCGTTACACCACTTTGGACCTCAAGACAAAGGTCAAGAGGCTGTGTCAAACATCACTATTGAGGTGGACAATTATATTTTATTATATACCATTTCAATCTTTTTATTAGAGATGTTATAATTTTATATTGCCAAATTAATTTGTAAACTTCTGCACCAAATTGAAATGCACCTAATTCTCAGTGGTTAAACCACAAAAAATCATAAAAAAAACCGGTTGAACTGGTTAAACCGGTAAAAATCAGAAATAAAAAATCGGCCGGTTCATTCATCAACTTTTAAATTGAATTTTTATTAAAAAAAAGAAAGAAGAAAATATTCATTTTTTAAAAAAAACTTAGGATTTAGCTCTTTTAGAAGTTGAGTTTGGGATTTTCACAGTTCTAGTCATTTTTTTCACAAAATAAGTAATGAAACAATAAAGCGGTTTATGATTTTTGTAATCAGTTATATATATATATATATATATATATATATATATATATATAATATAGTATACCAGTTCAACTACCGGTTCAACCGATCAAATATTAAACCACTCTCCTCTTCGATTATCTGATTCAACCAATTTTTAAAACATTGTTAATTCTTTTATATTTTTATCGTAAAGCAGAAGTTAATGGACTAATATCAATCTTTTACATCTTGTATCACTTCCTTTCTTGACTGTGCATTGAACCAAGCAATTAACTTGTACCTTTCACTTCCATTTTATTTAGAGAATAATTAACTGGATCTTTTCGATATAGTAAGGAATTATTAAAGGAGCTTCGAATTAAATCAAAGTAGCCAGACTACCAGACTCCATGACTATAAGGAGTCTTCTCTAAGCTATCTTCCTCCACCGTCATTAGCAATCAAATCATACTTTTCCTTAATTTATCTAACTTCCAAGAACTCTAAATTCACTTTGCTACTCCCACTTATTCTTCCTTTGCTTTATCTAAGTTAAATCAATTAACAGCTCACATCTCAAGTGTAAATATATATAAAGCAATCTCACTCTTCTTCTTCTTCATATAGGGTATTTGATTTTCCCAAAATTTATCTAGGATCTAACTTGTGGGGTTTAAATTATAAACTAAGATTTTTTTCTTGAAGAGAGCAATATCCTAGGCAATTATAATTAGAAACTTAGTTAAATGCATTTGTAGCTAGCCACTTTCATTCAATTTTATCTCAACTTTTATTCAATTATCTGCTCTTTCATTTTATTTTATTTTTTTATAAAAAGCCAATTAAGATAACTATAAGGCTTCACCTTTTATGATCACTCAACAAGGCCACAGATTCACAACTCAATGTTTTCCTTTTTCTTCCAATAAATTTTTTTAAAAAAAGTGAATGATCAAACGTGATGGGAAAGTTTGCTAATCACATCAAAAGCTTCAGATACACAAAAGTGGTGCATTATCTTATGCAACCATTGAAATTACATAGAATAAAAAATCCAAATTCCTCCCCACATTATTCTTCGGCAAAACCCCATAATAAGACCAAAGTGACGGTGATGACATCATTGACGAAGAAAGCTTGACAAGGGTGGCAATAGCAATGGAGAAGGAGAAATTCTTCAATAGCAGTTGAATTTTTTTTCAGAGTTTTTGATGATAGGTTCCATTTGTTTGGAAACCAAAAAGAGTGATAAAAAATGAGTTGAACTGTTACAATTTAAAGAGATAATAAGTATCGGGAAGAGAGAAAAACAGTCACATGACATAAATTTTAACAATAATTAGAATTATTAAATGAAAGGAGGGTCAACTGTTAATAAATGATGTAAGAGTTTTACTCTTACATATGGAAATTGATCTCTCCTATATATATATATATATATATGTATATTTATAATAACCAAATATATAACATACATATGATAAAAATATCTTTAAATCAGTTTTTACACGAAAGATACTTAATTCCTTCATCAATATGCCAACCCCTTGAATTTAACATTCAATAAAGATCAAATACCATAATATGCAACTTCACACCTTAAGTTGCATTTGTAGTTGTTTCATGAAATAGAAATCATCTATTATCATATATAATAAATATTTTTTATTTTTTTAACGTAAAGAATCATATATATGATCCGTTAAAGAATCATATTCTACAGTTTATATTTTTTGCTCTCTTCCTTGTAGGTTGTTCTGTTCATAAATGAAAATTATTATCACAAAGCTAAAAGAAATTATCAGAGCCCAGCAGATAAAAGAATGAAGGCACAAATATTATCACCACAACCATATGCTTTGAAAAACTCTCTATAAACAGAAAACACTCTCCCAATGCCTAATTTTCCTGGAACTGGTATGCATATACATTGTCAATACTATTATTAGTTTTATATGAAGAAAGAGGTTTTTCGCAACCGTAAGGGGTGTTTAGTAAATCAAGTTATGGTTCAGAATTATTTAAATTTAAATTAATTATGTAAATTTATTTAAATTAAAATTAATTTTAAAATATATTTATGTAACTTCATTAGTTTTAAATAAACTTTTATTGATTTTATTTTTAACTAATTTTGATTCAAAAGGTAACCAAATATATATTTTTTCAAATTTTAAATAGTTACCAAAAATTAACCCTGTTATACAGTTATAGATTTTGAAGATTAATAAACAACCCCTAAAATCTCGTCGTATTTAGTCATTAGCCTTCTTTATTTTTTCGGCTATACCAAAATCTAATGTGCCTTCTATATGTCTCATAAGTAAATTGCTACTAAATTGTTACCTAAGTGATATGTAAGTATTATCATAAACTTTCGTTGAGATGGCCTTAAAAATGGGACAGGAGAGAGGCCCTTTTAACTTTTTTTTTTTTACCGAAACAAATTTTTTGTTACCATGTGCCTTTTATAATTTAACGGTGTGAATTGACAGGCAAGAAGCTGAGTTATACTTATCCTCATCACGAAAAGCAATACACTATTTAAACATGATCCACACAAAAGCCAATTTTCTTGAAAATTGGAATGTTAATAACTATTAGACAATTTTGAAAGAAAACAAGCCCTTCATGCCAATAAATCAAGGCACAAACCTTGACTTCATGCTGGAACATTCTCAACTGGATCGAGCTTCGCAGGAGCAAGATTAGGATCCGCTAAAATGGCATTCAGATCCTCCCACTGGTCGTTCAAGTGAGCCCTCAAGAAGGCAACAACCAACCCACCCACAGTCCTTCTCATCAAGTCCCTAGGACCCGTCCCATTCTTACACATGCACTTTGATATAAATTCCCCAACCATCCCGGGTGTGTAATCATCTAACATGTCCATGTGACCATAATCCTTTGCAACAAAATGCGCACAAGGGGGTTTGCACTCGTTGAAAAATTCCTCATGGTTCACCCCATCAGGAGCACATGGCATTGAACAGCAATTTCCCTCTGGGCCTAACCCAGTGCCAATTACAGCAACGGGTATCGTTAAATTGAAGGATCGAGGCACATAGGTAAGTATATGAGGCAAGGTTCTGCAAATCTTACACTTGCTCGTGCCAGCCACGGGATCTATGCCTATAAGCACTGAAAACTTGAGCTTAGTTGGAGCAAGCCCAAGTGCCACAGCAAATGCAGTTTTTCCACCCTTACTGTGACCTGCTAGAACGAGGCTCTCTAATTTGGCTTGAACGTTTTCAGGAAGCAGAGGTTGAAGGCTCTCGGCTGTCCAGTCCGCGACTTCTCCCGCAAACTTAACTTCACTGGGTCCAAACATAGGCATGCCTAAGTGAAACTAACACAGGAATGCAGAGGGCAGAGGCTATCGATGGTTAGATAATGCAAAAACAGTTTGCTTAATGAGGAGATTAATGTAAAACCAACAAACCAACAAAATTACAATTTACAATAAGGAAGGAAAAATATATATACCAGCTGAGGAGCAACAACTATATATCCATGTGAAGCAATGTGGCCTAGGAGCTTCGAGTAGAAGCTATTGCGAATGCAGAAGCCATGGTAGAACAATATTACAGGGTATTCGCCGGCCACTGTCGGCGTAAAGACTAGCAATGGTTTTGGGGGTGAGGAAGAGGAAATGCTGGATTTATCAATGTTGAGTAGCTTACAATGGATATCTCCTTCTTGAAAAACATTTGTGGTTGCCAATACTGGTCGAGCTCCCTGCAACAAAGCCATAACTATTCTCACACCAAAGCCTTTGCGTCTGGAAAATTATTAGGTAGGCAATCATGTTGGGATGGGATTTAGGCTCGGGGATATGAGTAATGTACGGTCTTTCATAGATATTTTATTTAATAATTAACATGTTTACGTTCATTTTTTAATACATATTTAATATTAAATATAATGTTTTTGATAAATCAACTTACTTAAAAATTTATCTATATAGTCATGGAAATTAATTTAATATTTATCTTTTATTTCAAAACATTAATATTTAAAATAAATTATTAAATATCCATGATTTATTATTTATATTTAATAAAATTTTAAATATTTATTATAAAATTAACAATTAATAAATAATTAAAAATTTATCATAAATACTCAACCCATCAAAAACCCAACTCTCGTTAGCCATATAGTACATAGCTTTATTTTCACGGGTAGCAGCTGTGCAAGTGTCTGTATCTCATTGGCTCTTGCGTCTGATATTATCAAATTTTGTCTTCTACGAAAGCCAAATAGCCATTGTTTTAAAAACCGGTCCAACCGGACCGGTTCAACCGGTTGGACCGTGGACCGGAAGCTCCACCGGTTCTGGTTCAACCAAAGAACCGCCCGAGCGGTTAAACCGCAAAAATTATAAAAATAACCGGTTGAACCGGTTAAACCGATAAAAAACCGGAAATAAAAAACCGATTGGACCGGTCATCAACTTTTAAATTAAATTTTTATTAAAAAAGAAAGAAGAAAATGGTTCTTTTTTTAAGAAAAACTTAGGATTTAGCATTTTTAGAAGTTAGGTTGGGAGTTTTCATAATTTTAATCCTTCTTTTTCACAAAATAGGTGGCAACACTACAAAGCGGTTTATGATTTTTATGATTAGTTATATATATATAGTATATAGTATACCGGTTCAACCACCGGTTCAACCGATCAAACCGATCAAACCTTGAACCGCTCTCCTCTCCGGTTATCCGGTTCAACCGTTTTTTAAAACATTGCAAATAGCCAATGAACAAAATTAGTACCATGTATACATTTGGACTGTATGTTCCAAAGTTTCCTTTTCAACTGCAAGTAACGTAACTTAAATGTACACCAAAAAAAAAGTAACGTAACTTAAATTGTTTATCTTTAAATTCCAAAAATATATTCAAATTCCACAAAATGCATAAAGTAATAGCTATCCCATCATTGGTTACTGTAAATTGCAAGCAGGCAAGTAGATAGAAAGTCAGTCTCTTCGCCCATTTGAAATGCTTTTGACTTTTCTTTATGCATTTTGGTTTACATAGTTTTTTTTTTTTTAATGCAGTTTACATATAGTTAATTAATATTGAACTGTTCCCTTTTAAGATACTTCGAATGAACCTCCTGTCCGTTGTATGGATCTGTGGGAGTGGGTATTTACAAAAAAGTATTCTGTTGTCCAAGTAAGTGGAATGAGAGTATTAAGCTCAACATATCTAGGGAAGAATAGTTAAATCATGCCTAGGAACTTCCCCCTTCTATGTGCTGAAGCTATTCATCGGCTCCATTGGGCGTCGGTTACGTGTGCCATGCTGGAGTTCGTTTCAGTCATATGGACGAGATCGTTATGTGATCTCGTTAACGTTGGGCAAAATTTTCATGCGCTCTTTGAAGGTTGGGACGACTTGGGCCTTCATGCACCAGGATGGAATGGAAACCCAATAAAAAGTTCTCATATAAATATTCCAAATTCATTATAAAGTGTTCCCGATAATAGATTAGATATTAATGGTTTATTTGGATAATTTGATTTTGAGAACGAATTTGGATGAAAAAAAGAGTATAGAAATATAACACAAATAGATAGTAGGAGGCAATAATTTAAAAATTATTAGTCTAACTGTAACAAAAATTATATTATATGGAATAAAAGTGAAGGAAAATTTAACTATTAAATAGTTTTTGTTGTTTTATATATTTAACCCGTAAATAGTGAAGTCCATAATTTTATTATTCATAATTCTTTCTTTCATTTTTTATTAGTTTGAAATAATATAAGATATTTTATGAGAAGACGAAACGAAAATGATCACATTGTTGTCATTTTTCTTTGATCCGATGTAATATATCCAACGAAAGTAGTAGGTGCTTAAGAATTATTTATTATTTAATAGTTAAATTTATCAGTTCTCGGCTTTAATAATTAGTAATTTTTTATCCCAAAATGGAACCATTTCATTTTAATAATTTCTTTTTCTTGTCATTTTTAATCTCGAAAAACAAAGTTAAGGAGCATCCCGGGTTCTTCTAGGCTTCTCCTTCGCCAACTTTCCGAGTTCTCACACATTCTCGCAAATGCTATGGTTATCCTGAACCTGAATAGAACCACATTAAAATCCTTAATCACGCGTCGAAAACGTAAAATTCCACGTGTCAGTGTCGCGTATAACTGCGATGTACGTTTCCCTCACTTAACCGTCAAGAATCTGCTTTTAATTAAAGAAAACCAACCATGCGAATCTCGATCATTGTATTGAATCATCGACCATTGTTGGGTTCTGTCATTTGTGGAAATTAAGGTTTGCGTAGAGAAGAGAAGAGAAGAGAAGAGAAGAGAAGATGTTCCGGAAAAGAGATGTGGAGAGCGGAACCGGAGCAAGGCCCCTCTACCCCACGATGCTTGAGAACCCCCAACTCCGGTGGTCTTTCATACGCAAGGTCTACTCCATCATATCCATTCAATTGCTCGTCACCATCGCCGTCGCCTCCGTCGTTGTCTCCGTTCGTCCCCTCGCCAACTTCTTCGTCACCACCACCGCTGGCCTCGCTCTCTACATTGTCATCATCCTCGTCCCTTTTATCAGTGCGTGCCTGTGCTTCATCATTCTATTACTTGCTTCATGTTCTTTACTTCTTTTTATCTAACGTTCCTGTTTTGTCAATTTTTTTTGCATGTTGCAGCGTTATGCCCCCTTTACTATTATTACCAGAAACACCCCGTCAATTACCTCCTCCTCTCCATTTTCACCGTTTCTCTAGCTTTTGCCGTTGGATTGACTTGTGCCTTTACTAGCGGTAACATTCACTAATCTCTGTTCTACTGACAGAATTTGTTTTCCTTCATGATTTATATTATTTGGTTTAAATATGGGATTAATTCGTCTTTATTATGTATATGTTGTATTTTTACGTCTACCTCCGATTTTGACCATGATTAAAAAAGTTCATGTTGTTTTAACTGTGGAGCCCTACAACTTGTTTGGTTTTCTTGGCTAAATGTTGATTAGTTTCTTGGGTTATTCTATTTGCTGAATTTTGATTGCATTTCAAGTTAGGGGTGCCTATAGGAGGATCGATGTCAAGGCTGTGTTATTATTTATTACTTATTTTTTTATTGGTTACTTTAAGGTTCTACATTTTAATTGATCGATGATACTACTTCTATTTATGTAGCTAGGATTTTTGCAATGGTATATAAATTAAAGTAAAAATCAATCTGGGATTTTGGTTGTCACACGTTAGCGCTTTTTTCTCTTAGGTTACTTGTGAAATTTTGTGTAAGTTGCATTTTTCAGTAAAATTTGCCAAAATTTTCCCATTGTCCTGAATATTTTCTAATAAGACCGGAGACTGGATACAGGAAAGGTTATTCTGGAATCTGTCATATTGACTACTGTGGTGGTGGTCGGCCTGACTCTCTACACATTTTGGGCCGCAAGGAGAGGCCATGATTTCAACTTTCTTGGCCCCTTCTTATTCGGTGCCATGCTAGTTCTTATAGTCTTTGCCCTGATTCAGGTATTTTGTTCTTGAAACGTTTTCTTCGCTTGATATGTATTAATTAGCCCCTGTTATGGTTTTGGGATCCCGTTTTGTCGGTCATTTGTATTCTTATAGCGTGTTACTTTCCTGGCAGATTCTCTTTCCACTGGGGAAGTTGTCAGTGATGATCTATGGGTGCCTGGCATCAATTATATTTTGTGGCTACATCATATTTGATACAGACAACCTGATCAAGAGGTACTCCTATGATGAGTACATCTGGGCTTCGGTCTCCTTGTATCTCGACGTTATCAACCTCTTCCTCTCTCTGCTTACTATTTTTAGAGCTGCTGACAGCTGAGGAGATAATTGCAGCAGCATATATTCCTTACCTTAGTACATATTTTTTGCTTTTTTGCTTTTTTCGTGGGAACGAGGGTGGTTATGAAGAAGAATTCTTACCAATTAATAAATCCATGTGCCTTGTACTGTATGTAGAGTGGGAAATTGTAAACCTGCTGGTATATATAGTTGATTAAACGATGGAATTTTGCACCGAATTGTAAATAATTTTACGATTGTCAACCTTTCTTCTACTGGGCTATCTGTTGTGCTTTACATACGGTTGCCGAGTTATCTACATTGTTTTTTCCCCCTCGTATGAGAAGTGGCAGAGGCAAGTTTACGTTTGAGAAATTGTCCAGTAATATTATTATTGTTTCCGTCTTGTAATGCATGTCCAGTGGACGTTAGTGTAATATATTGTTTCCGTCTTACGTTTGGTGGCTTGATTTCAGAGTTGACAACACAGCAGAGGCAGAGCAAAAGTTTCTCTAGCCTGATTTCTCTCTCTCTCTCTCTCATGTTTTTCCTTTGTTGAGCTGGCAGTCCCTCCTTTACCAGTTCGAATCTAGGCATTGCGTAGAAGGAAAAAGGATCTTCCTTCACGCGTGAGCTTTTTCTTTTGGTTTTGCAGTTGGGTTCTGTTTGATGTTCCATTTAGTGTTGATGGAGATTGCATTTTATGGAGACAAGCTATCTCAAAGAAAAATTAAACAGATGACCCTGTTGCCATAGATGATTGTTTCTCATTAAACAGATCTGCAAAATACATCTAAATACATATAATTTGAATTAAATTCAGTAGTCAGCACTAGCTACAGACTCTATTGATAATTAGTATAAGATGCAGAGCTCAATGTCCATTTCTGTTTTGTCTTTGTGCAACAATGCAGAGAAGCCTCGAAACCCCTTGAGTCCATATATCATATTCTCTTTGATTTCTACACTCGAACTCCACAATCCCCCTTGATTCTGTCTTCAATCCAAAGTACCTTCGTTTTTCGCAATCACCAAACAGATGCCTTCCTGGCCATGCTGGTACATCCGTGCACACATCTATTACAACATCTGCAAATTTAAGAACACTAGTTATGATTTCTGTTTATGTTTAGGATCCCTCTAGACCTCTGCGCAAGAAAAATAAAAGTTATGAAGGCAGTGGCAGCTTACTCTTTTTCTTCTTGGTAATGGTTCCCACAACATGTCTGCTCTTCATTTTCAGCATCACCTGAAATGTTTGCAAGCCTTGTGATGAGTGGATACGTAGCCAATTCCATCTGCTGTAAATCCTTAAAAGAAAAATTACCTGGCCTGTTCGATGTATATAAACAGAAACTATTTTCCAGTGAAGATCACCTGCAGTTACCACCAAAATCGAGTTTAATCGTTTTTCAAATGAGAGAAAGATTCGGAGTTAGTGCTAATAGCAGCATTTGTAATTGATATTACCATTGCGGGTGCGTTTGAGTAATTCACTGCCCTTGGCAAGGAGCTGTTGACTGCAGGCACCTACAAATTTTCCTCCATTGACAATCTCCCCACTATCACTGGTGCTATTATTACTGTTATTGCCTATACGACATATTCCAATCCCTATGCCTCTCTCTAGTGGTGTCACTGCGGTAATATTCCGCACCTCCTTCAATACTCTTGCTTTCAAGGTTGCTGCTCCTCGTAGAGCTGTATATGAAGGACCATATCCATCAAGTGCCAGGTCAAGAAGACAGAAAATAAAAATCAGGACTATTACTCTCTCTCACTACCCATGCGAACATGAATATGAGACATATTTTATCCATATGGTACTGAGGAACTAATTAACAATGAAACTAAACTATAGATTCTAGTTGATTCTTGACTGTTGAAACAACTTAATGAGCCATTTCTGCATGTTAAAGTCAATAACATTTTTTTCCACCAAAAAACAAAAAAAAAAAGTCATTAAATAAGAAATTATCCATTATTATAGGAAATTGATGGTTAATGAATCCAGTAAGTCTACCTGTGGCAGCTGCAGCCGTAAGAGTAGTGATATCATCATGAGAGCGGACGTTCACAGCTGAGCTAACCACGGAAGCAAGGTGGTCTCTCTCAGCTCCCATTGATTCAGCAGCCTCTACACACTGCGCAGCAACTAATGTGGCTGCAGAAGCCACAGCCATGTCTGTCTTTGCCATCTTCTCATCCTTGCTGGGTGCAGATGAGGCCGCTGTTGCAGCCGCAATGGCTGCTACAGCAGCGGCCACTGCAGCCACTGAAATAGTAGCGTGCAGCTGAGCATTATGGGTTCTGTTTTCTTCTTTCTTCTTTTCTCTTCGATCTTTCAACCATCTTCCAACTGTCTTAGGTCCTGAGCAAGCTGTGCCATTGCCAATGGCAGCACTGGCTCGTCCACCATTGAATAACGGGTGAATGGAATTGTTTGCCCGAAAAAACTGCAATTACATTGATGAGGATAAGTATTACTTTTTCTTTGGATTCTACATGGTAAACATAGACTAACTGTTGAGTAATTTCAAATTCAGCTTTTTTTTTTTTTTTGGTTTTGATAAGATTGTCATCGTTGTACTTGCATTGATTTAACGTCATAAAAATGTTTTAACTTTCATCTCAAAAAACATAAATAGAACTGCTGACAGTATTCACGGTTGTCACTCCAAGTCACTGGCATGTCTTTTCCTCACTATTTGTTGGTGTTCATTTATTAGTTTGATCCACTTTGCAGTGAAGGAAACCAGATAAAATCAAACGTACGATAATACATCCTAGCCAGCTCTTTGCCAACACAACCCCCCACGAGTTACACTACAAGATGACTCCTTTGCTCTCCAAATCAAACTTTTTTCCCTACTAAGTAAAAAGGCCAAAATGAGAGGGTTGTTTACGTGAATGCGGACAGAAGGGGCACTGGACAGTCAATCTCTTTTTACTATAGTGAAAACTATCGGCAAACCAGGCAAGTTGACTAGAATACATAACATGACTACACCTTTGATCAGTAATTTGCGTCATTCCCACTTCAGCACTCATCTGTCTGCTGGTCTCATCTAAAAGTTATCTTCAAAATGTAAATTTTGAAATGAAAAGAACCATTTACCCTCTTCATGTTCTAGTTCTCAAATTTTCCTGTCTTTCACACTTTTTTAGTTGTTGTGGGGAGTGGGTCCTAACTCTCATGGAAGACCTCAAGCCGTAAGCACCAATAGGGAGCAATTCATTTTTGTAGGTATGAACAGAGACCTTTCTTCCATGCAGCCACGAGAGCTAAAATAAGCTATGTGCTGCGGGTGAATCACCACCCTATCGGGGCACAGACGGGGCCCTCAAGTTTCTTTCTTTTGCAATTTTTTTTACATATTTCATTTTCTTTCGGTGGCTTTTAAGAAGATAGTCTTCTTCCATGTCTGGTAAGCTTTATCAGAGAAGACAAAAACAAAAGCAAACGCTGTATTTTCCAGATTAAAAAAGGAAAGCAGTAGTAGTAGCAGTTTACTGGCTCAAGTTCAAGGAACCAAAACAGGCATCAAAAAGTGAGGTTGGCGAAACAATAGTGTTGCACTTGTGAGAAAAATATAGATCACTATTCACTGCAAGTATAGGTACTTCCCCGACCACCTCTCCCCTTGCGGCCCCACCCCACACCAAAACAAAAGAAAAGGGAAAAGGATCAGAGACTGAGAAAGATACCTTAACAACATCGTCAAATTCATCACAAGGAGAAATTGGTGGGCTATCTGTTCCGGTTAATGAACCACCACCGTTCAAAGGTTCGCTGCTGTGAGATAGTCTACCTGACGTTAATGGCGACACTTCCTACAGTTACATAAAAATGATTTCAAAACCCAAATGGTGATACTGACATGAAGAGAATGACAATGGCTCTGGCTTGTAAACAATAAGAGTAAAAGAAAAAGGAAATTAAGAAACAAAAAACTCTTCTTTCCAGGCATTTATATGAGTAACGAAGTACCAAGTCTCAGATAGCAGTTTACGATTAAAATGGACGAAAGAAAAGAGAAAGACTGAAACAGTGTGCCTTTGCTGTTAAAGAGGAATACAATATAACCAAATAGAGGAATAAAACTTGTACGAAACAGAGCTTAGTAAAGACCTCTCTTGCGGACTGTGACATAATGCGCTCAAGGACAAGCTGCGAAGTAGCAGAGGAAGCGAAAGAGAACTGATTCTTAGAAAGAGTTGAGAACTCCTCAAGCTCGCCAGAAGTTTCTTCAGGAATAGAAGTAGTCCCGGAACAGGACCCATTAGCAGGCTTGGAAGGTATGCAAGAAGAAAGAGGTGGTTGAGGTGCAAGAGCTTTGGAGACCTCAAGAGCAGAGGCACTCCATGACCTCGATAGAAACTCCATTGGTACTCTCGGACTCTCCGGCAGATGGGTACCGCCGGTTGGAAGGAATTCCGGCCGGGGACAATTGATTGTGCACTTGGGTTCCATGTCAGGGGTGAGTGAACTATTTGTGTGGTGTGGTCCTTCAATGTTTAGAGAGGTGGCAGCCTCAAGGTACATATATATAGTGTAGTATCATTATATTTTTTAGGAACCAGGAGTGTTCAAAACTTCAAATGCTTATGAACCTCCTGAGGGCAAGCCCTGGTCAGTAAATAATAAAGTTGGCTAAAGGGTCTAAGGAATGGTCAAACACCATGGGGTGATGTACTTTGTTGTGAAGATCACTAAAAAAAAGGGTTAGTTTTATACTTTGTTATCTGCTTTGTGCTATACATAGATAGGGATTTGCATAATACTAGTTGCTTCACTGGCTCCACTTACATTTGTCTCTTAACCGAAGATAGATAATATATATTTTAAATACTAAATAAGTGTTAGTAAGATGGTGATTGGTGAACATAGAAAAATGAATTGGGAATTTACTCTCACATATCTAGTCATTATTTAATTGAAATATAATCACTTTGTATAATTATGCATAGTCCTGATTTATTTTTTTTATCATTGGTCGACATATTACTGAGCTATTGGTGACTGATTCAACTATCATTACCTAGCAATACTAATAAATAATATTTTTATCATTCGTGCTTTAGCATACAATTCACATGACAATCGTAGTGGACCTAGGAGTATAAACTGTATAGTATAACATTACAGATTAAGAGAAAGGAATCTAGTTGAATGCTTCATATACCCGCATTCCAAAGGAGACACAAAGAAATCTTGGCGGGAGCGGGCTTAATTATGAAGAAGACAAGAAGATAATGCGAGACAGACAAATGATTTGGAGCAAGTTTTGAGAATGCCATAATTGTAGTACTGTCTATGACATGTAATCTCAGTTGGATTATTATGTTCAAATCATTACTTGAGGGAATAGCTACTGTGAGGTGCATCAATTACACCATTTAAAAAAATGATTCAATGTGCATCTACGCCTCACAAGATAGGCATAGAGATAGAAGCCTTAAAATGACTAATGAGGGTAGACCAAAGCAAATTACCAAATCATTATTATTTACTTGAATAATGACAAAAAAAAAAGAGTAAACTAACAATTTGATCTCTAAAAATAGCTTACACTCGCAATTTAGTCCATGAATTTATTTTTATATATAAGTTGTCTTTAAAATTTTAAAACATGCAGCAAGTTAGTATTTCTGTTATCTTTTCTTCCCAAATTAAATGATAATATGTGATGTGGCATGTTAGTGCTTACATGTACTATTAAATGCCATATATCAAATAAGTGGTGGTCGGTAAGTGGTAAGATCGGCCGGATAGGCTGATCGATGGTCTAATTGGTCATGTCCAATTGGTAATTGTCAAGATAAAAGGAAATGATGTGGGTTAAAGGCAAGGTCTACTCGATCAGTTAGGATATCTAAGTGATAGGTAAGATAGCTTAACTGTTGAACCATTCTGGAAGACAACAGTGGAATAGGCGAAGGTTAAGTTAAACCAGCTAAGATACAACTGATGCAAATCTCTGTTGTCACCCTTGCCTTGAGTAGACATAAATTGTTCCTTGATTGGAAGAATGAAGTTATTTTCTTCTATAATAACTTGAAACTATGTAGCTAGATTTATTTCCAACTCTAAATAAGAGTTTCAAATATTGTGAGAAAAGTATAAATGAGTTCATAAATGAATTTCATTTTGTTATGTATTATGTACAAGAATACATTTTGGTCTTACAATATGGTTCACTTTCCATTCTCCTATTCAAGGACCATTCGGGTATATGCATGCTGCATGTCTGACATTACGACAGGAAAAATGTCAGATAGCCTATAGGCTTTGGGGATGAGCTGAGTGATGGTGTTCCTTCTTGTTGTAGGAGTTGGCAACGTCCAAGGCCGACATGTTAGGACGTCGAAACAAGTTTTAGCAGAGCCATTTTTCTCCACAGTATTGGACACAAAAGCTGAGTTCCAGAAGGGGACCTGTGCTAGAATGCGCGTGCCTAGAGACGTCATCAGCTGCTGCTTTTTCAATTTTTCATCCATGGGCACGAACACAGTCTCAATACCCTCTCAACACAGCCTTCGCTTTTTGGTTTGGAAGTATTTTGTTCTGTCCTTCATAACTACTGACAAAAGATATAAGCTTTATTCCTTTTGCCTCATTTTCTCAATGATAATTGCTCCCTTTCGATTTCCATTTCAATTCAAATGTGCTTTGTTGTTATTTTCAAGAGAAAGATCTTTTTATTTTTCCCCTCAAATGAGTTACTTTTAAAGTCAATTTTGGCTACCCTTTTGGACCACTAAGGAATGAGTAAGCGAAACCTACCACCTTGTGGCTACTTCATTGCACAAAAAAGCATATAGGCATCTTTTTTCTTCTCCCCCACCTCCTTTTTTCTTTACTTAAGTGACCCCCCCCCCTCTTTTATTTACTAAAGAAATACAACTTCTCCATGTAAAAGTGCAAAGTGCAAACCTTACAGAGTTACACATTTGTTTCCAGCTCAGTTGCGCAATGTGCTACTTATAACCAGACTATCCAAAGCGAAAAAGAATACTTCATCAACAAAAGGAAAGACATTTACATGTGATTATATGGGTTAAGTAGCTATAAATATGATAGATGTATGTAATGTTCCTCTAATTGATTTATGGAGGTTGTCGGTTTAAGCGAAAAGCTTTGTGTGAATGAAGGCACAACACCGAGATCCGAACCTTCCCCAACAAATATTTGCTGACACTAAAGCATGTGAACGCAGAGAAGGCCGAAAGAGAAAAGGAATAAAATACACGTCATTTCTTTATTGGCTAGCCAATGGAAGAAAAGGCATTGTTTTTACTTGTATATAACATAAGGTCATTGTCGACTGTTTTTTATTCCTAATTAAAGGAACAAAAATGAAGATCGCTTAACATGAAGTAGCCAGCATAATCAACCTTAACCAAAAAAACAGACAAGAGGGGGAGGGAAAGGGAAAGATTTAATTTTGACTGTAAAAATTTGTGCACTTACAGTTCATCAAAATTAAACTAGGAAAGGAAGAGGGAAATAGAAAGTTTTCCGGTTGAAGTTATAAGCAGCCCCCCAAATTTATCCTCATTCTATTAACTGAAATGCAGAGTGTCTCTATTGTCTAGGATTGAGCGTAGGTTCCCTTTTGAGATTATATCAGCAGATTCCCCAACTTGAATGATAAAACTGTCAGGAGGGGCCTTCACCACAAGGACAATTTTCTTGTTGGGATCATATATCTGCAAAGATGTATGCCCAGTTGATGATGGACATTCGTCACTCATAAGTCATGTCATGATGCAGGAAATGGATCTTCTTTTTTGGTTGTCACTGAATAAGATGGCAAAAGAAAGAAGGGAGCTGTTCCTGTTAGAACAGTGAATATATATCATAATTTAATGCCACTGCTGCCACAAATTTGAATGGATTCCACATGAATTAGCATCATGGGCAATTGAGTTCAAACTCTGATCCTTCTATTGGTTTTCTGACCATTCATAATTAAGAAGCCCCGATCCCTATTGATATTTTCCTGTCTTTTGCCAGTTGCCCTAGCCCCGTCATGCAAAATCCTAACTCTTTGAAAGTAATTCTAAGATTCTTGAATTCCATACAAATATCTTGAGGATTCTCTTCAGAACGTGATTGGTAATATGTTCCACTACGTGGTTTACTTTTAGTCAGTTCTAGGAGCTTTTGCATACAGTTGCAAAGCAAAGCAGGACACGCTCCTATCTGGATTTCTCAAAGAAACATAAGTACCAAAGTTGAGCTCCTAGAAAAGCATGCAAGCACGATGAGAACAACTACAAAATTGAATTAATTATAAACCCCAACTTCATGTTCGTATAATGAAAATTTAAATAAACAAATGGCGAATAGCACGCCAAGTAACGCATGCTCAAAAGAGTAGGTTTACTCTAGACGGCATTGCAGTACACGACCATCCCATGAATGCGTCTAAGGAGGTCAGCATCACGCATGCAGTGGTGTTCAAAAACCTCCAGATTTCACATCCTCCAAAGTCACTAGAGAATAACCACAAACAGGACCCCAGTCTCTTTAAGAGCAAATTCCCGAAGCCAATCTTGCAGATTCAGCTGAAAGAACTGAGGATACGGACTAAAACCCAGTTGGAGCCAAATACTAGAAATCAGAGAGCAATCTCTGAGACAATGCAATAAGGTTTCGTCCACATGGGGGCATCTTATACAACAGGAATCAAGGGTAATATGACTAAATTTCCGAAACGAGGTGGTGGGCAAGGCTTCATGGCACATTAACCAAACAAAAAATCTCACTTTTTCCGGGACCTGTAGACGCCATATCCAGGCCCACGAGACTGCATGATGAGTATGGCAATTACGAGCGTGTAGCCATGCATACGCTGCCTTGGTAGTATGAGTCCCAGCCGCACTATTCCCCCAAACAACAATATCCTCTGTGGCATTGTTTCTAACAAAAGGAACAGGGTTTATCCAGGTTTTGATAGGATCAGGAATCTAAGTATGGAGAGTATCTAGAGTCCACCGATGCTCACCCCAGACATCCTTCACTTTCATATTAGAGTCAATGATGTGGACCACCTCCATAAGCTCACACAAAGGACCTCAAGCCATTTATCAAACCAAAAGGAGATATCCCCCTGACCAAGCCCAATTTTGAAACCCTCTTTGATTGCCACTGCTGCCTTGATATAGAACGCCACGTGTAGGGAGAATTAGGTCTGATATGGCAGGCAAACTCCGAGTCCCCACCCAGATATTTGTGTGTTAAAACCTGAACCCAAAGCTTTTCTCGATTATGAAGCAGACTCCAAACCAGCTTCCCTAAAATAGAGAAATATTAGAAAGTCTTCCTTCACGGACACCCAGGCCTCCCAATCTCCGGGGACAGGTAAGTGAACTCCACTTCACAAGAGGTAACCGCTTACTAGTGCTACTGCTACCCCAGAGGAAGTTTCTGGCTACAGCATCCAATTCCAGGCACATTGATTGCGGGAACCACATGACTTGCATAGTATGTATGGGAAGTTGGGAACCAATGTGATGACCGAATTAAACAATGTGGTACGCCCTGATTTGTTGAGGAGTCGTCCCTTCTAGGAAGCTAAACGAGACTGTACTTTCTCAATAACAAAGTTAAAATCTGCCTTCTTCACTCTTCCCTTAATGAGGGGAAAGCCCAAGTACTTTCCAGGGTTTTTAGTGAAAAGGATACCAGAAATACTTGCCAAGTTTTCTTTCCTGACACGAGACACAGTAGGAGCGCAAATAGCTCTAGATTTTTCCAAGTTCACCTTAAGGCCTAAGGCCTAACTTTTGAAGCCTGTGCCTTGGAGAATAGAATCACATCATATGCAAAAAAGAGATGTGAAAGTTTCGGTCCACCACGGGAAACCCGTATTGGTTGCCATTGGCCATTAGAAACCTTCTCCGAAATCATTGATGCTAATTTCTCCATGCATAAAACGAAGAGATACGGAGACATGGGGTCACCTTGTCTAAGCCCACGAGATAAGGCAAAGTCCAAAGAAGAGTAAAACTTTGGATACTTGAAGGATGATCTACCTTGGGAATGAGGCAAATGAGAATTTCAGAGGCCCTCGTATCACATAACCCATTAAGAAAAGCATTTCTGACAAAACTCCCATAAAAACTTCTTGTTTAGTAACCGGCTTAATCAGACTTGAAGTCGATCCCCTGCGCACTTAAGCATGGCATCGGTACCGAAGGCAGCATGGTCTCATCTACATGCTCAGTAGAGCAAACAAAACAGATTCTTGAAATACATTAACGCCTCCATTTTTAACTGTTCCGCATCTGTGCACCAGGAACCATCCGCCAAGTGAAAACCCAAGATTTTATTCCTCCTACGCCTCACCAAGGTCTGGATATGAAAAAGCCCCGTGTTTCTATCGCCAAGTTTAACCCATTGTTCCCTAGACTTTTGATACCACAGCATTTCCTCCTCCTTTAGCACCACATTATAGTCTCGTTGGAGGTTTCTCTTCAGATCAACAAAGAAAGGAGAGTCTGTGGTTTCGAGGTAACGGGCTTCAATGATACGCTTTTTATGAAAAATATTTTCGAACACCTCATATTATTGAAATGGATAGAATCTTCCTTCACCTCCTCTAGATTACCAAGGACATCATGAGCACACCTAAGCCAAGCATAGGAAACAATAGAATGATAAGCGGCATGCGTCGACACCCAAGCTGCTTCAAATCGAAAACCCGTTTACTCAAGGCTCAAAGGTCTTGAGCCTCGATTTTGACGGTGCCGTGTAAACTGGCAACCAAAAGCTCCAAGATCCATCGTGTGACAACTGTCCACCATGTCATAGTTTAACTTCTCTTGCAAATTACTTGAACCTCTTGTCATTAGGAAAAAAAAAATCACCTGCTAGCCCCACCCAAATTGGCCAAAGATAGATGTTATTGTGTAAAGAATAAAAAAAAAAAATTGGCTTTATTTTTATATACTGACAATAAACTTTAAATTTTTATACAAATGCCTTGTGTTATATATTTATATTAATAAAGATTTTGCAAAACTATTTTAATGATAATTTAATCAGCATCAAATAGAGTTTTGACAATAAACTTAAATAAAAATTATGTTTACAATCATGATCTATATCTCTTGATTATATCTTAACTATAGCATAGTTAAAATTAAATTATTAAAATATATAAATAATTTAAAATACTGATCATTTCATTAAATTTAAATTATTTGTCTAATTACTTTATTTCCCAGGTGTATTAAATAATAAGTAATTCTTTATGGTAGGAAGAATATCAATTTAAGACCGAGACAGCTCCTCCACAGTCGCTATCAGTCTGAGCTAATTTGGGTGCAGTTGTTCAAGTTTGCACCTTGTACTAGCATAGAATAAACGCAATTCACAGATCCCAGTGATTAGGGTCCGAAAAATTAGGCTCAACAGCTAATTTTCCTTTCAAATATATACTGATCTAATTTTTAAGGATGTGTTGGTTAGATTACAGTAAACATACAGACTTGTTAACAAAAGAACGAAAAAGAAAAAAAAGAAGTAAACACACAGATTAAGACAATTTTATCATCACGTCTCCGGTTTTTTCTGCCAAGGATTCTAAGGACTAACATAAAATGTTTCATACGGCAAAACAAATTATGATATGCAAATGATCAAATAGCAAATCACACTGGAAGATCAACATTTGGCTATCTGAAGCATACTCAGTATTGCGTACATCTCATGGAAAATGCCAATGCCAATAATAAAAGCCACTCTTCATATTCTATCACCAAATATACAACTATATTAATGTACACCGTCCGATGGCAATGATCATATAAGTGCATGAGAAAACCTTAGACCACAGTTTCTTTGAAGCTCTTGGTCAACCAAATAGCTGTTTCCCTTGGAGAAACCTTCTCTGGCCCGAATGGCTTCAACAACACCCCAAGCTCCTCAAACCTATGTTGTTGTAGGAGCCGGGCACTGAACTCCAGCAACCCCTCCAATGCCTCAGCTCTTTGCTGGAAAGACGAGGTGTCAAATCGACGTTGATGCAACTCAGCAGAGGAACGGCTTGAAGCACCAGCTATCACATGCTCAGAGCATTCACTGCCATTTGGACATGAAGCAGCAGGACAAGCACCACTGACACTGGTAGGGACAGTGACTTTGTCCACAATCTGGATTGTACACTTGTCCTTTGTGATTGAGCAGTCAGCACTACCTGGCGAACTAGAAGGGCACCGGGCTGATGTTGATGACGTTCCACGGACAGGGAAGAAAGGATCCTCACAAGAGGCCAGAAGGAATTCCGCAATCTTGTCAATTCGTGGTGCATTAACAGAAACATCAGGAGAGTCCACACTTCGAAGGAGACCGACATTGGCTCTATAAGGGGTTGCTGTGGCCATGGCTCTTGTAGGCAGTGGAAGGGATGCTCTACGAGTTGGTGGGGAAAATTTTTCAGCTGGAGTACGAGACACTGGAAGCTGAAATGATAAGGAAACAGATAAATCAATACACAGCCTGGATTCTCTAGTAACATATGAACTCTCTTCATCAATTCAAACATTGCAAGCCTCATCAGTCACCACCAATTAAGCTCTATTGGAAATTAATGCAAAATCATTATCTAATGAAACTTGACATCTGATCCAGTGTCATCAGCATGATCTTCCCTAATATAGGAAGTACACATATTCACGCGTGTATGCATCATGCACTGGGCGTAAATGTATCATATGATATAAATTCAAATATCAAAGCCATTATCTAGGAAAATTCAAACCTAATTTTCCCTGTATTAAAAATTTATAGAATTAAGATCTGAAGATGACAAAATTCTCAACTCCCATCATTGTGATGAGGTTGAGAAGTTAATTCAATCAGTTCAGCATGAGTTCAATTCTTTTTCCTTATTTCTTCTATGGCAGCCATCAAGAGAAATGGAGCTGTTGAGTTGTGTAGAGCATAAACTTACTGAATCACGCTTTGAACCAGTACGGGATATCTTTGATGGTGTTGTTGTCTGCCTTCTGGGGGTGGCATAATCTTTAGCTGCTCTCAATCTTGGTGTTCTATCAACAGTTGAGAACTTTTTGACTTTTGACTTGTTAGTATTGCATTCGTCACGGACACAGCCAACAGATAGTTCATAGAGTTTCTCTTTTGAACAAGTGGATAATCCATGAGCTCTTTGAGTAGAACACTGAGAACCTTGTTCAGTTCCAGAAACACTAGGATTCAAGGCCCTGTCATTGCTTAATGACAAGCTTTTATCTTGGTCATAAAGGGTAGAAACAAATTCTGGCTCTACAAATCGAGTTCTCCTTACATAGTTTGCCTCAGGCCATTGGAATGGAAAAGTACTTCTTCTGGGACTATTTAATTTTAGGTGAATTTTAAGATTGTAAGGCTGAAGATGTGGATGATTTAGTAACTCTGTAGCCTGTCAAAACAAACTGCGCTTAATTTGTTTTGAATAAATCCACCAAAATAAAGTTAACCAAGGGACAATACCAAGCTATATTTGCATAGACAAGTTATATAAGGGTGGAAAAAGAACAAAGAACACTTCAGCATACAATCAAATTTGCAAATATAGCAGTGCCTCACATGAAATATGTTATGGACATTTGCTTAACTTAAGAAAACGTTTACACTCGTAGAGTTTCAAGGTTTGCTTCATAAAACAGAAGTGAAAATTAAACTAATAATGATGACAGAAGACGATAATAACAAGGAATTAAAACTACATAATATTTGGTCAACAGAAAAATAGATGAAGAGAACAAAAGGAAAGGCTGGCACATCCGTATAGTTATATTGCATATATCTCCTTAAAAAGTGGGAAATGTGGCAGCTTCACAATTTAAATTTTGACATTTTTTAATAAAAAATAATGTAAAAGCTAGAGACCATATGAGAGTAGTATAAATTACATCCAATGGTATGATGGTAAATACCAAAAAAACCTGTCTCCTCTTACCTCTCAGGCTCTCACTTTCTGTTCCTATCAAGTAAAGGAAATGAATTATTTTTTAATCTTTCTACCCAATCCCAGCAAGCAACAATTCTTTTAAAACTTAAATCTCTCAACCTCTCTCACTTATCGTTTGACTCTACAAGTTTTGATGCTGTACGTCTCACTGCACACTGCCAAGCATAACCTTAATCAATATACTTCCAGGCTTATCTTGACATTGAATTTCTCTTGACTAACCCTTATGGGTTGTTAAGTAGAAGTGTAAAACTAGCTTAAGTTCCTGAAATCCCAAACATTTATTTTTGTCCCATTATACAATTTTCCAGTACCCAAGTCTCAAATAACTTAAAACAACAAGAAAATGGCTCATTGCAGCATATATTGAGCTTGAAGAGCAATATGCCATAAGAATAGAGCCTTGGAAAGGAACACTAATGAATCAATCAAGAAGAATTGCTCCACTACCTTACACCATATAAGGTGAAAAACTAAATACCAAAATTATTTTAAAAAAATAAAAAGAGAGAAAATATGAGACCACAAAATCCAAATCTGCATTTAAATTTATCAGGCTGTGATGAAACCTGGCTCATTTTTATCACTCAGAGACAATCAGATGTAAGCCACGTGTAGACAATGACATCTGCATACCATTTTTCTTTTAAAGACTAGTTTTTATCTATTAATCCATGTCTTGATAAATGCAAAGAAATACCGAAGAGCGAAAACATACAGTTGGTCTAAGCTCTGGATTTTTCCGCAGCATGCTTTTGACAAGCCCTCGACTGGAAAAAGAAATATATATAACAATAAGTTACACAAGTCATGTCACTGAATGAGGTCCATAACTTAAGTGGGAAAAATTATGTGTACAAATATCAACTGATCAAAATGAGAGTCAATGAGATATATCCAGATCAGGGGGTATATCAGGAGTTAAACAAAATAGGATTACTTGCTGCTAAACCACAGACTTATCATTGCAAAATGCATAATGGTAAACCAAATCACATGACTGAATTGCATACCATCCTTCTAGTTCTGTCATAATGAATGGTAATATTATGTGAATCGAGTATATTGAAAGATGTTGTCATGTTTTAAAATGACATAACTCTTAACAATTAACATAGATCACTCTGTGGATGGAAGAGCACTTAAATTTCCAATTCAACAATTTTGGAAGCCTATCAGCCACAGGGAGGACATAAAATCTAATGGTAGGTATGACAAACTATGAATGCATAGGAGGGTCATTACTAATTTGATCGATATCTGCATGTATGCGTGCTCACATAAACCAGCCATTGACATTATTCAAATTCTGTAGGTATAGGCACTAACATATCATTTAGACAAAACGGGGAAAAAACAGACAAAGTTTCTAAAAAACTTAAGATTCTTAGGAATTAGAGGACTCACAAAGCACCAGAATACATAGTTGGCAATGGAGCCACTATAGACTTGTTTATTTTGTTAATCAATGCTTGGATATCCTGCTCAGATGAAGACAAAAATAATAATAATAATAATAAATGATTTTATGCTCTGATCGAAACTTTAGAAATGAGAAATACTGAAAGTCAATAAGCCATCATAACTGAATGAGGAGCAAAATGCTTTCCAAAATAATATAACTCAAAATCTCAAACATAACCATGGACACTTATGCTCCAACAACATAATATTCAGTGTTTCAAATGAATTATTGTACCCCCAGAAAATTCCCTTTGTAAGATTAAAAAGCTTTGTAAATAACATTTCATTTTTTAAAAAAAAAATTGTGAATAACTGCCAGCGTAAGAGTAACTTACAAAAGCTTTAAAAGCTGGCTTGTGAGCAGCCATTTCATATATACAGCATCCTGAAAAATATTATAAGTCATAACCAATGTCAAATGCAATTAAAAATATATTGTAAAAGAGGGGGGAAAGGGTAGTTAAGATTAGGTAATCTCGTGAGTACAAAAGAAATCTATCCTACCCAAAGACCAGATATCTGACTTAGAGCCATAGGGTATATCAGCAAGAAGCTCAGGGCACATATAACTTGGAGTCCCAACAACCTAAGTTTAGAGCAAGAACACAGTAAATAATCAAGAAAAAAAACGCAGAAACAGTGAACAAAACAATGTTCTGGCAATATCACTCACTGAGCATGCAAGATCATCAGATGTCAACATTTTAGCAAGACCAAAGTCACCTGCATCCAACATGCATAACATAAGGATAGCACACTACAAAACAAGGCACAACTTAGAGAGGTCTAAACTCTAAACACATTCATGAAGTCTAAGAGCAGTGTGAGGATAGAATGAGGGAGGCCGTTACCTAGACGTATATCTTGATCTTTTGTCAAGAATATATTTGAACACTGAAACATATGAGGAAAAAACATCAAGAAAAAGCTGGTCCACAAAGTTCTCTGTATCCCAGCTCTATAACATCTACAGTTATTGAACTAAAAGAAGTCATTTACCTTGACATCGCGATGAAGAATATGATTTGCATGCAAGTAATCAAGTGCCATCAGCAGTTGAACAAGCCACTTACAAAGCTTCTGTATGCAAAAGTTGATAGATATCAATTACTTAATATAGTTCCGAAGAACTTGGACATAGGAATGAAAATTATCCATCGGGTTCAGAAGGGAGTTGCTGCAAGAGTGACCAACCTCCTCAGGAAAATGAACACCATTAGCCTTTTTTATAGCTTCTGCCCTGTACATCAAAGACAAACTATAAAAAGACTACATAATTATCAAGTAAAAGATAACATTGTCTTAATAAATGCTCTGACTTCCTCAAATACTTGAATTAAGTGTGAATAAAGACTTACATATCTCCTCCTTCACAATAGCCGATGACGATACATACAAAACAACCCTGGAAGTGAAGATACTAGCTTGCCAATTTCAGTATCATAAATTAATCAAGATATAAACCCATATGAAGTGTTGCAAAAAGAGGTTCCACTGTTAAGATCTCCATTAGTATGATAAAAAAATAAGCATTCATAAACAGACCAGTAAAGAACAAGTCATTAAATTTGTAGAGTCCAGAATAAGTCACTTTTGTCAACAGAAACAAAAATTTAGACTCTCAGCACTCTGAGTAAGCCAAGCAAACAAAAAGACAACAGAGATGAACATGCAACAGAATTAGAAAGTTCTGATTGAAAAAATGATTGACCTTTTCTACCCAGGAATCTTTATACTCCACAATAAATGGATTTTGAATTGTAGATATAAGCTCCATCTACAAAACAAGGAACCAACAAAGCATCTTACAATCTAATAAATTAGAAAGACAACATAAGTATCATTTTTTACATTTTAAGATATCAACAAACGAGTAGAAAGAAATTTATTCTAAATATTACATTAAAATTCAAATGTTATATTGACTAAAATAAACAAAACTTAGGCTTAAAGATCAAATTTAAATTCTCAAGCTGCAAAAAACCTGGCAAAACATAATATAGAAAATGTACAAGAATGAATGTTCCATTTTCAACATTACAAGTTTACAACATTTTGCCCTCCATACTCCTTCCAGAAAGAGAAAAGGACAATCATTCATCAAAACTCAAAACTCAAAGAAAGAGGTAAGCCACTTATGAACTAGATTCAGTTTTTCTCCAACATCTGAGGAGCAGGGAGTAAAAAGGAGAGTGGATTACCTCCTGGTGGGCAGACCTACGGCTTCTGTCAGTCTGGCGGGCAAGGCGGATCTTCTTGAGGACATACCTAAATTGAAAATGACAAAAAATGCATAAGTTCATATATACTACTTAACGATTTACCTGCAAAAGGATATCTAATATCTTAAATCAAATTTGAACATAGAGTTTAGAATCATCCTCACTTCTTCTTTTCGTGCTTGTGCCTCACAAGTAGAGCAGAACCAAAGGAACCTTTCCCAATCTGTTCTAGAATTTCATACTGCTCCATTTGAACTAAAATCACTTCACTTCCTACTATCATTGATAGAGTGACATTCCTGGAAATATTAGCAACAATAAGTTCATCAAAAAGTAACAATGACAGATGCACACATAACGTAACATAATTCATCACCACTACAACAAATATATGAAGCTATTTACAATTTTCTTGGTAGCCCTAGGTACCCATATTGTGATTTGTGGCAACATGATTTACAAATCAAAACTCCAGGTAATAATGTTACCTGAAGGAGTCTACCACTGAGGAGTTAAAAAATCATTTTTCAGTTCCAGAATGCATTAAGACCAGGAGTTACATCAAACCACAAGGGCAAGTTGTGAAGTTTGACTAGGAATTAATCACCAAACACAGGTTTTCTTAAAAAACGAAAAAGTTTTCCGACATACATGTTAGTTTTCCGGTTATGAGAAATGAAATGGAAACTCAAGATTCATGGTAAAACATCATGGAAAGGAAATGATGAGAGCGCCGAGAAAGAAGGAATTGCTGAGAACATAGAGAGCAAAAGGAAGCAAACCCAGAAAGTAAAACAGTAAACAAAGAAGAGTAAGAATTCCCAATTAGCCGGCAAGAGAAGAACAGGTAGCACATAAAAAATAACCTGAATTCATGGAAAGATATGATGAATTGGAGAGCAAGAAAAGGTGCAGCTACTTTCTACTTTCTGTTGTCGCAATAATTTGGCAAGTTACTCAGAAATTTCTAGTTGCAGTTTTTAGGACACTGTCTGAGACAGGAACACAACACAAGTACGCTGCTACTGCTAGAGTAAAAGACCCTTTTAGCCTTTACCTGTTTAATATAAGGATTTAATTTCAATGTTTTTAAATTTTTTTATACTTTCATTCAATTATGTGTTGACACATAATTAAATAGTTAGACTTTTTAGGTAGTGGTTGTGATAGTCAAACTCTTTTAATGATTTGACAATACATGATTAGATAATAGTATAAAAAAACTTTACACTAACAGTGAATAAAAATTAAACTCTTAATATAACAATGATTACATTACATATTTCTATTTTAATTTAATGAATCAATATATTATGTAATATGTGTATATTAGAATAGTTTAATTTTTATTTATTATCAGTGTAAGATTTTTTTACACTGTCATTTAATCATGTATTATTAAATTATTAAAAAAAATTAACTATTACAACTACTATCTAAAAAGTCTAACTATTTTAATAATATATCAATATATAATTAAATAACAATATAAAAATACTTTATACTTATAATAAATAAAAATTAAATACATATTAGAAAGATAGACAGCGGCTAAACAAAAGAATCGAACCCGAACGCAAAAGCGACATATAAATTCAAATATGAAATTTGAAAACGGAGAGGGAGAGAGAGAGAGAGAGAGAGAGAGAGAGAGAGAGGTGGGTGTGGAATGTGGATGATGGGTCAAAGTCCAAAAGCGTATTCATGGAAAAGGAAAGGACTGAAAGAGAAATAAATAAAAAGTGCACGAGCAGGTAGGTGGCGTATGAAACCGGCTTCCCTCCTACCCTCTTTTCTCACACGTGTCTTCTTTTTTTCTTTCCTTGATGAAATCGTTCTCAATTTATTTTTTAATAGATAAAATTAATTAATATATTCATTTTTAAAAAAACCATTTCACATTTATTTATCTGTCGATATAATATTTAACAACTTGATAAACTTATTTACGTAAATCATTAAATGTGATATGATACTGTTAATTAAAATTACAAACTATGTACTAAACAACTTCACATAAAAATACACAATAGGTGTAACCTTTTTAAAATTTGTGATAAATAGGAAAAATTCTTTGTATAAATTTAAAACTTACCACTTTATTTTTATACACTCACAAAATTTAAGTCAAAATCACACATAATGAGTTCATTTTTAACGTGGATCCTTTTTTAATATGTTGTGAAAATTTTTGTAAATATGTATAAAAATGAGATAATAAGTTTTGGACTTATACAATAATTTCTCTTCAAATAATGTCATTTTAAATGAATAAAAATAATAATAATAATAAACTATTTGTCTCTATACTAAAATTATCCACTCAATTTATAACGTCACGTTCCACGGCCCGATATACTGTCAAAATTTAATAGCCCCTATTTAGTGAGGTAATTTTTATAATTAAATTAAATAAACATATAAATAATTTTAATTTTTTAGAAAATTTTAATTAATATTAAGGGTTCAAGGTTAAACTTGGTCGATTGGATTTTGGACTTCATTTTATTTAAAACTAAAAAAAATCACACACAGTAGGGCATGCATATATATAATAATAATTTGTATCTACCTATAATTTTTTATTAGTATAAAATATAAAAGAAAATTGTACCCAAAAAAATCTAAAATAAAATTTAAAAAATTATTGATTTAAAAAATTGACATAACAATAAGTAAATTAACGATCGCATTTAAAAAATTGTTATAATGTTATTTTCCAATTTAAACAACTCCTTTCTGCGATCTTAAAGCACCCATCACTTCGCACCAAAAAATAAAGCACCCGTCACTTTTTATAGCTAAAATTAGACTAAAAGATATGTACGTGCAAGTTCATGATGCTGAAATTAAAATGTGGGATAAGCAAACTAATTGACATGATGCATTCTTATTACTTATCCAATCGGTTTGCCGGATTATAATTTATACAGTAGCAGCTCCCTCCTTTTAATTAAAATAATTTCATTAATTTTAAAAATAAAGAGAACAATTCATAATTTTATCCCTTATCTTGTTTCTATAATTTCATCTATAATATCATAGAATTTTTTTATATGAATCGTATAATAAGAAATTCATTGATTGCTTAGAAATTAGAATGTACGTGGTACGAACCAACCTGTGTTGGTTCGGTTGGAGTTGATTTAATTATCTTAAATATCTTGTTTTAAGTTTCACTTTTGGAGTGATATATATATATATAATATAATTGAAAAGAATTTTTACTTTACAAATCTAACTATATATTATGAAATTTGTCTCTCGCTTTTTGAACCAAAAAATATTTTAATTTATATATTTTTAAAAAATAATTATAAGATTAAACTATTAATAACACTCGATTTTCCCTCCCCACAATTTAGTGCTTTCTGCCTATAGCTAATAAAAGAATAAAACGTTTATAAATGTGTAATTATGTTGTATATTAATTATACAGCAACTTCTTCCTATTCATGTTATATCTCTGACCTTTTTTTCTCCCTCATCATTTGTATATGCAGTTAGGTGTTTAGTTCTTTTAATTTAAAGTCATCAGTTTTAGGATACTTTTAAGTTGGGTTGTCGTATCTTCTTTTAAACAAATTAATTGCCCCCTTTATTTATAATATGTATCTATCCACTACACGTCTTTATTTTATCTGAGAATATATTATGTGATTGCCCTTTATCACCTATCCGACTATTTAATAATAAAATAAAATTATAACAAATTTGTATTAACACACATGATTGTTTCTATTTAAAATATACTGTTTATGTATATTAATTTTAAAAAATAAAAGATAATAATTGAAAAATAAGAGATAAATAAACAAATTGAGAAGCAAATACACGACATAATTATCTAAAACAATTACCTATTTTATGTTATCGCTCCCAACTTACATTGAGAACATAGTTTACTACGTTCATTCGATTCGCCATCTCCTTGGTGAAGGGTAACTAGTTGACTTGTTGGCGAAAATTGCACCACTCAATAAGAGAATATTTGCTTTTGGATAAACTACCAATTGAACTTCATCAACAACTCAGACAGAATGAGAGTTATTTTTGCTCGTTAGTTTTTTCTCCCATAATTTTTATATTTTAATATATGAAAACTTTGAAATAATTTATTATTATATATTTTAAAAATTAATTAAATTTATAATCTCATATATGTTTTGTCAATTTATTACAAATTTAAAAAATGAAACCTGTTCAAATGTTATATTTATTAGTATACATAACAGGAAATATATATAGAAATAAATATCAGATAAATTTTTTAGTATAATAAATCTCACAAATATCATTATTTATGTTTTTTTTTAAGTAAATGCTCTGCTTATCAATTTTGTTTATGATTACTTCTGCGTGTTTATTATAATAGAGCATGGATATTAACACATTTATTTAGCACAAACTACTTACATACTAATATGTGGTTACATCTAAATATAACCAATCCTACTTAATTAAATTTAAGTATATTAAAGACAGAAAATTTCAAAATATCACATAACAGTTTGTTAGGACTTAGGAGTTTATACTAATTATATATGCATCACTAAGATTATTCACTAATCACTATTATATATATATACATATATATATATGCATATATCGTTTCACTTCCTGCCGTAAATTAACTACGACCAAGTATTTACGGTTTCTCAAATTGTGAGATTTGAGAATTGAATTGGGCTCGTCGAGGTCCATGAAGTGGTTCTCGGTGAGGCTGCATAATGGCGCACTGGCTCTTGGACTCAAAAGTTAATGAAGCCACGAAGGTATATCAACTAAAATTGGGCTCGTTGGAAGATGACACTTGAGAGAAGGGATGATATTGATATTTGATATGCAATTGGGTAATAAAAAAGGTCACCGCAAGCTCCAAGCATCCTTATCCTGATCCATCATGTTTCACAATGATAATTTTGCCAGCAGCAAAAAAAATTTAAAAGAAATTGCCATGGATTTGTTTTTAAAGTTTGGTACCAATACAATACAGAACGTCATAGCGGTTAGATTTAACAAAGGGCTATATAATTCATGTGAGAGTGTTTATCTTGTGTGACAAACCTCTGGTGCTTCTACCATTAACCACTATAGCTCACAATTTCTATTATTATTCACTTGCAATTTTGTTCATTAGTCCTTGAACTTCAAACTCGAAAACGTTCCTCTAGGGCCATCCTAACTCCAACAATGTCGTCATCGTGAACTCCGTTGTCTGACATTGGATTGGGGCTTCTTTGTTTTTTTTGAAATCAACGCCAAATTTGGACTGTAGATTTGTTTGAGAGGCTAAGGAGTCGGTCTACCATGTCCAAGCCACGCATTCACCTTAGTTCCTGCAACTTAATATTAGGGTGAACATGGATTTGATCGGGTTGAGTTTGTAGTAATTTTTGAACCTAATTCATTTATAAAAATAGTGAGTTGGGTTGTGTTTAGGAATTTTTTTTAATCGACTCGTTTATATGTGGGTTGGGTTGAGTTGAACTTGAACCTAAAAAAAATTAGTATGTTAAAATTAAAATTAAAATCTGTTTCGAATAACATAACATAAGTTTTCAAATAACATAACATAAAACATAAATTTCAAAGTATATATAACTTTAGATTTACAATTACAATCAATACAAACAAACAATAAAGACATATGTAACACAATTAACCAATGACATTATAATCAACACCTCATCACCTCGTTGATTTCCTGCAAGTCAATGACACTAACATTAACCACAATCAATACAATAGTCAAAATAAAGATAAAGAAAAATTGAAACCAACAATAAAATAATAAATTAAAAAGAATTAGAATCTTATTCAGTTAAATGAAAAACATATAAAAGAATCAATTATTATGATCCACAACTTCATCTCTAACAGTAGAATTATCTAACACATAAATGGATCATGAAGCATTAGCAAGCATTAATGATTAAACTATTAGTAATTGACTAAACAAATTAAGTAAATTCTATATTCTATATAGTACACTACGTGCTTCAATCTTTTCAATTTCATCTATTTGATACTGTAGATTAATGTGTTTATGAAGAATTCTTAATTAGTTATGAATACAAATCAATGTCTCAACAGTAATGAGTTGCAAATAACTACGAAAATTATTTAGAACTCGTCTTCCAATACTAAATGTAGTGTAATTTTAATTTAAAAATTTTCAAGAAATTAATTATCTAAAAAGTTATAAACTTATAGAAGATTTTCAAAATCTCAATAAAAAGTGATTGCACATTCTAAAATATTATTAAAAAAAAATTTAGTGGGTTGGATTGAGTTTTGTGAATTTGGAGAGTCTTAACCCACTACTCAACTTATACCTCGTAGGTTTGACTATTTTAAACTCAACTCGTCAACTATAAATTGAGTTGAGTAAAAACATACGAATTCGTGGATTTACCCAACCTGCTGTACACTCCTACTCAACACTACTTGACATTGAGTGAAAGGAGACCAATTTCATATCGGAGTCATTGATTTATTGGTGTCATAAATTAACTAGACTTTGGTTAAATATGTGTTTTTTCAATTGCTCAAATAATTAACATAGCAATCCTGAAAATTTTATTTTGTTCGTCAAAAAAAATTCCTTTTCAAACCGATAATAGTTTGAATGACATCTTGAATCACGAAATTTTTTTTATCCCCTTCAGAGTAAGATGAAACGGTGCACCATAGACTTGTCCTTTAAAAAAAAAATTCACAATTTTTTTATGAATAATAAATAAATTTAATTTTGATTCATTATTATTATAAATTACATTGTCAAATAATGCTCTATTGGTAAATTACATTATTAGCACATAAAAAATTACATTATCATTTAACAATATATTAATACGTACATCAATAAAATAATTTAATTGTGATAATAATTATTTAAAAGATCAAACTCTTTTTAAAATGTGACAACACATACATGATTGGGTAAAAATTTTACACTAATAATAAATTAAAATTAAGTTCATAATAAAACTAAAATTTTTATATTTATAACATAAGCAACCAAAATGATGTGTATATTGAATAACCTTCCAATAATACGTAGCATGAAATAAATACTTTGGCATTTTATTTTTTATTTAAATTGTACTAATTATCCACCCAAAAAATTATACCAATTAATATTTTTATTTATGAATATAGTGTAATTAACAACATATTATATTAAGATTTCAAATAAAAAATGAAAAGTGCCATAACTTATGAGTTTAAAAATACAACTAAATACACATACACAAAAAATACTACACTTAAAAAGAAACAAATTAAATTCACAAGCATAACGGCCACCATCCACTCCTCTGCCGTTGCTATCATCACAACAAATGCTACGACAGTGAATAGTGATCAGTTAAGAAAAGCACTATATGTGGCGTTAGGCGCCTGGGATATACATTTTCATTGCAAAGAAAATGGATACAAATGCAGCCATAACTTTAACAAATAAACCTAAAAAGAGCTGAGAAGATCGTGGACAGGGTTCCTCACAACTTATCAGCCACAACATTTTCTCTTCGGGACAAATATATAAGCCATCACTTTAAGAACAAGGAAACGACTAGTTTTTGGTTTACTGTTACAAAGGTATACTTCGTATACTTAAGAATCATTATGTGATAAAGCTCATATTAAAGGGCAGGGGGTATTGTGATTAGGTGGGGTCCATAAACCTGCATTGGTGGAGGTTGCAGGATTGGAACTGACGCAATCCAATGAGACGTTTCTAATCTGTTTGGACGAGTGTTTAACTCAAATTGCATTTGGTATGGATTTGTAAACATTTCATGTGCACCTTTTGATTTTTTTTTTTTTTTAGTCACAAATGATGGAGGGTTAAAGCTTAGTACAATGTGAAACATATAAATGTAGGAATTTTATAACGAAAGGCCTGGGGGACGAAATTGAGGTTGTAATTAAGTTATGAAATTAGAATTGAACCTCTAAATTTAAATTATCTTGTTTGGTGTTACAATAGATTTAGAATTTTAATTATGTCCCGTTTCATGGACGGAATTGAGCTTGGAATTGAGTCTTGAAATTGGAATTAGGCCTCATAATTCTAATTATCTTGTTTGGGGTGTATATCAGAATTAGAATTTTAATTCTAAGTCTAATTATCATAGAATTGAAAAATAATTAATTTATATTATTCATAATTCTTAACTTAGGCTCTAAAAATTATAATTATAATCACAAATATTTTTTAGAATATATAAAGAAAAAAAAGTTAAAAACAATCACCTGCCAGAGTCTTCTGGCTACCATTGTTGGCAGTGTCTTCTGACAATTGTCAATGGCATCTTCCTTTGGTTACCGTCGTCGTTAGTGTCATTTAGCAACCGTCGCCATTTGCGTCCTCCATCTATCCTCGCTAAAGACATCCTTTGACCATTGTGAACACCGTATTTTGTCCGGGCACACAAAAAAATTTCTTTTTTATTCAATCTACTCTCAAAGTGAAAATTCGAAATAGATAAAGTTATTTATTAATTAGTCACATAATTTAAACAAAATCCAAAAAAATACAAAAGAGAAATATAAAACTACAAAAAAAATACAAAAATTACAAAATCCAAAAAAAATACTAAAAATATAAAAATGCAAAAGAATTACAAAATACAAAAAGATAAAAAAAAATAAGAATACAAGAGTACCAAAAGATGAAACCTAATATCCCATGGACCCATCAGCCAAAGCCCCAAAATCTTCTAAGCCCATTTCCTCTTCCCAACCCTCAAACCGGCCCAAACCCAACCCGGTCCGGTTTGCCAACCTGACCCGGCTCCCCTTTTTCCTCCTTCCCCTTGCCCTAGCCGCCCCACTTCGTCCCTTCCCTCTGGCTTCACGCCCGCTGCACTTCCAAGCAGTCCACGCACCACTCCCCCAAGCTCCACCCTCTGCATCATTCCACCAAACCGCCAGCCACGCCCAACCCGCGCGCCAGCACGCACCACCATGTCTGCACCGACCACGCCTGCCCTATACAGCCGCCACCACTCCTCTGCATCTTCCACTTCCTCCCCTACACGCATGCCCTTGCACCCGCGCGCCAAAGGCAAAAGCCTGATCTTTGCCTCTGTCTCCACGTGCTCCTGATTTTGCAGAGCCAACATAAGGAATCTTCTTTCCCTTTTATTTTATTTTAGTAATTTTTTTTTTATTATTTCGGTTTAGGTTTTGAAATGGGATATAAATAGAGCATTAATGTTCTGTTAGAGGGGGAGGTTTTTTGGAGAAGGTTCTGAGAATGAAAACTTAAAAAAGAGGAGGGGATTGGGTGATTTCGGAAAAGATTCTTTCACTTTGAAATTGTGTAGTGTGAGCAAGAAAGCTTAAGGAGGGGAAGGAGCTATCCGAAGAAGAGTTATTAGCTGTGAAGTTTTCGTTTTGGTAAATCTTCAACCTACTTCTCTCTGCCTATGTTAAGAAACTTTTTGAATATAGATTAGATGTTATTAATGATGTTAATCTATCAATCCAATTGCTGTCAATGATGTTTGATAGTGTGGTACCATACCATGACTTGTATTAAATTTTGAGGGTTGTGAATAAGGATCAGATAATGATGTTGACAGTGTCTTGTATTCATATAAATCAATACGTCCGTGATCTTTGCATGCGCAGTCAGAAATGAGTGAATCTATAATGTTGGTTTGCATCATGATTTTATTTCTTGGCGTGGAATTTATGAAGGGCTGCTGGTGAAAGATGGTAAATTAGTATGTATGTAAGTTTCAAGAAATCCACGATTTGTTTGTTTGTGAATAGTCTAGCAGGTCTGATATCATTATCAGGATTTTGGTCTATCCCTTTTATGACCCTTGATCTGATGCTGTTTTGTGACCATTAATTCAGTTCTGGCTCACATGAATTTCTGCATATGTGCATGTAAAATAGAAAGTGTGTTCTGTATAGGAAGCAAGTGTATGCTCTGTTATGATGACAATCCTAGGTCATGAAATCTATTGTTTGAAGGAGGTTTTGAAATGTTTATTATCAAGGCATCGGTTGAGGTTTTTACTGTTTGTTTGAATCAATAATGAGCCTTCACATGACTTTTCTCAGAAGTCCACCCTGATTGATCATTGCCTACTGGTTTAGGCTTAGACATTGCGTGTGATGAAATGCTGAATATTTGAAATTTTCACAAGCATAGATGAGTGCTGACTTGATTCCTACTGACGGTTGGAGAAAAGGGGCTTTAAGGGATCGGTACAATCTGGTCTGGTTTAAACGTGTTGTTTGTTCTAATGGGGATGTTTAGTTTTGGGTAAAGTAAGTGACAGGTTTATGAACTTATTGCTGCTGTACATGTGGTTTAATTTGCACCTAACAAGTTTGAAGGTTTGGAATCGTTTGGTATAAATATGATCACCAATGGATACTGTTGAAAGCTTCGTCTCTTTTTTACTTGTCAGTTTCATTTCTGACTCTTGCTTCTGTGTGATGAGACTTCATTCATTTCACTCCTTTTTGAAAAACATCTATGTGGAGTTCAGTGTCATCATTTTGGGTCTACTGTATCTGGGTCAGCAGTAGATATTTACTGCCCTGACGTGTGTACTAATGTTGGTTCATCTTTCTGACTCTTGTAAGTATCTAGACATATTTGATGAAATGCTGGGATTAAGGTGTTCATTTTGGTGTGTTTGTATTCTATTTGAGCAATATATGAACATATTTTTTGTGGCTGATTTTCTCTGTTAACGTCAAGTTCTATCAGTTAATAGCGGTCCTCGAAGTGCCAAGTGAGCTGATTTGGGTGTAGAGATGTGGATAATTTCTCCTTAGATGTTTTCTGTACATATTATGTAGGTTTCTTTTTGTCTCATCCCCTTTTCCCATTTCTTTTTGGTGGTATATGTCTCATTATTTCATATGTGTCGTTGTACTGTGGATTCTTATCTTTATCACTATCCTGCCTTCTCATGAATTTACTTACACTGAGTTAAACGTCGCTTTAACAAATTAATAGAAAGAAAAAAGAAGACGCCGATTGGTAAAAGTAGGATCAAAGAATAACAAAGAAATAATAAATGTAGGAGGAGGGATGTGCCACGTAGGGAAAAGAAAAGATAAGAAAAGAGATAAATGAACTGGTGTGTATTTACAGTGAACTCTGATTAACGCAGGGCGCAAAAATAGGAGTTTCATTAATAAATATAAAAGGAGGTAATGATATAGATGTCTAACATGTACGTTCGATTGCTTATTCCCTTTCATTTCATTTTTATTATGCTTTAATATTTCCAAGTTATGTCTTTTAGTTCACATTGTCATTGGTAGTCACGTTAAACGTCCATGACATTGATGTTTGATCAAAAGAAAAGAAAAAAGAAAACCTTTTATAATTATTGGTTATTTGTCTTTTTATTATGACATATTAATTATGTTATAAGATTTCAATGATAGTTAAAAATATGTTGCAACGGTGACATTTTTTAATTTTCTTGAGGTAAGGAAATTTTTTTATAGTTTTGCCGGGAGCGCTGGCGAGGCTATAAATAATTTCTCACAAAAATCTTATTTTATGGTTAATTTTACCAATTTGCATTATTATCCGTCTCATGCCAAAATTAATTTGTGGAATAAGATTCCAAAGACATGGGATATTTAAAATTAATCAAGCGATTTACGCGACATTTTAATTTCCTTTATGGCAGAAGAATTTTTATAGTTTTGCCGAGCCATGAGCTATAAATAATCTTCAATAAAAATCATATTCCACTATTAATTTTGTCGCATTCAATAAAAGTCATATTTCACTTCACTCGATTGTTATATTTAAATATTAACCTTTCACGCTTATAATTAATAATGGCCGATGATACAGAAATCGAGAGGATCGAGTCCGATCTCTTCCCGATATTCTTAAGGCATTTATATCGCATTCACGAGCGCTACGGCTCCGATTCTCAAAATAAAATAAAATAAAAACAAAATATTTTTCAAAACAATAAAAAATAAAATAAAATATTTTTCAAAATTAATAAAAATAACTCAAAATAATTGGGAACACATAAATTTCTGACTTCTTGGTGACAATGGTGAACTAAAAATAAATAAAATAATAACCTTTTGCAAAAATCATTTAAAAATATTTTTTCTTTTTTCTTCGAAATCAAAAGAATTTTTCATTGTGAAATCAAAAAATATTTTTCTTTATGAAATCTACTTTCAATAATCTTTCCATTCGAAAATATACATTTTCTCGAAAATAAAATTTTTTAATTCACTATATTCACTCTTGATAAGTTGCGGGCTTACAATTTGTTCCTCAATAATGGCTCTTAAGCCACCCATTCCCTGTCTCAGCCATTTATCACTCTTGATAATATGCCTGACAAAATGGGACATAAAAAAATAAAAATAAAAATTTCTTCAAATGACCAACCCAATCAATTTAGCAGATAACCTTAGATTAAATAGGTAACCGTTCTTGGAACGGACGGTGTAGGGTGCTAATACCTTCCCTACCCGTAATTGAACCCCCGGTACCAAACTCCTAAGACGCAGATCCTTTCTGTAGGTGTCCAATCGCACCATTCCTTTTTGTAATGGAAAAATCGATTGGTGGCGACTCCCACTTCACATCATTTCTCTTTAAACCCCTTTTTTGTGAGGTAGCCTAATTTCGCAATTAGTTTTGAATTTTTTTCCCTCTGGGGACGGTTGCGACAACCATCATCACCGATCAACATCATTGGTGGTGTTCTCCAATAACTATAAAATTTAATTTAAAATTATAATTTTACATATCAATTCTTTATTTGTCCCAAAAATAATATCAATTTTGTGATATAAATAGACCATTAAAAATTTGAAGAAACCGAAAGGGTGTTTTAAAGGGAGAAAGAATTAAGCATCTTTTTAAGCAGCAAACAGAATGGAGGAGATATGGATGGATACAGGGCTTATGGACAAACCTATGTATCATATGCATTAGAAACACGTTATCGTAAGAGCAGCCCATGTGAAGTAGTTGCATAAGTGCTAGTTCCTTTCACTTTTGTAATGACTTCCCTAGCTTATTGCAAATCCATGTTCTCTTTCTTAGATCTTGTCGCTTATTTTGTGAACCTTATTGATGCTATATCATATTTTTTACATGTGTGACATTTGCCGTAGGAAATAATATATTGAGTCATTATTAATTCAGATTATGATCTCCAGCTAATTCCTTTTCCTCATTTCTCTCAGTTGTTGTGGGAAAATTAACAGCCTGACCTATACATGCTTCTGGTTTCCAATAATTGACAGAGTTTTTAATTAGAAGATTAAATTAAATGGTTAAAAATGAAGTAATAATTTGCTTATATATTAAAGGAAGAAGCAAGAATCCACATGGAGGACGTATAAATTTAATTAAGTGTAGTTTCTTATCCTCTTTTTATTCGCTGTAATGCTATATTTGAATGTGGAATCCAAACTTTCACTTTTGTCGTTAATTTAATGATGCCATTCAATTACATTAAAATTTGCACCATACATTAATTCTCTTTTCAACTCTTTACTTAATCATAGCCTGGGCAAATCCACATCTCAAATCCCTCTTGCCTTTTCTGTGAATATTCTATAGCAACAATTTCATCATCACTAGACCCTTCATTCCTCACAAGTGGTGTTCACACCCTTATCTATCTTCGATATATGGCTTGGGCTTTCCCTTTCTCTGATTCCACGAGGATGATATTTGCTATGGATAACTCCTTTTGTGGGCCAATCCCAAGTCCCAGCTTTATCTGCACAGGACAGGGTTCAATGCTCTTACTCTTACCAGCTAAAACGGTTATACAGGGGTGAAACTTAACAACTTCTCGAATCTTAGACGTTGTCGTCAATTAGGGACCGGTCAATAATATATAACTAGATTAGTGACGCAAACTACAGTTTCTCCATATTAGAATTATTGTAGTGGGGATCCTTATTGCTTCACACATGCGCTACTATATCTCAATTATAGCCTAAATGTGGGTTTCGGGCTTTCAGCCACAGATGTCCCAACTGCAACAAACATCGGAGCCATAATTCACCTAGAATATCTTTGTTTCATCATGCAGATCGCCCAATCACTGGTCAATGCAGATATACCATTCCAGTAGCCACCCAAATTTATGTTCTCGTGCTATGTCTAAGTACTTTTTAGGAATATTGGAGATTAATAACTATTTATGCTGATTCCATGTATGTATGTTACACAGAAAGTCAAGCAATAATGCAGATAAAGAGATAGCAGATCGACATTATGAAGTCAACTCAAACGCTGCTATTATTGTATACCCCCAACTTTACACCTTTTTCTACACCTCATTATATTTGCTGTCGTCGGTTTACTACAAACAAATAATTCATTAAATACAGCAAACTTGGATGATAAAAATGTTTGTGTAAGTGAAGTGTGAAACAGCTAACGAAGCAAACTATAGGGTAGATACATGCTTTTTGTTTTTTATTATGTATCTAGTTCATTGGAATTGGTTATCCAATAGAAGTAATTATCTACTTTTTATCGATCTTTTCCTCTCTGGTACAATCAAAAGACTTGCCAATTGAAAGCTTAATTCAAATCTATCTCACCGGAAAACACCTCGTCCCTGTAATTAGATGTTTGAGCAAAGATTAGTCACACACTTAAAAAGGTATAGAAATAATTTTTGATAAACCAAAAAAACAAAAAACAAATAAAAAAAAGTGAATTCAACATTTAACGACAACAGGATCCTGGGCCCTGGGCGAGACCATCTGCAAGAAATTGCACCATAGAAAGTGGTGGGGCAGAAACCCAGCTGAATCGGAATGGACTCGTCGGTCATGCCCATATTGTGCTTAGGAAACAGAACCATTATGTACAGCAGAGTATCACACACAGAGGCTGTGAATATTTAACAGTAACCCAGTACCGTCTCACGAAAAAGAAATGCAAGAAACCATTTTTTCAACAAAACAAATCATATATATAGCTGATAATTTATTTGTTTTTTTGAGAGAAAAATAAGAAGGTGAATAAATTAATGAATACTTACCAATTAAGAATTACAAATTTTTATACTAATTGCTGCATATAAGTTTTTAATATTATAATTAATATTTGATTTCAAGATTTAAAGTATAAAAATACATAATATCATTAATTAAAAAGTAATCATACTTTATGTTTTATTATTTTATTCATAGATATGATTTTTATGTTAATTATTAGTATAAACATTTTCAATATATACATAGGAGAGAGGGAGATGAAAGAAAGTATGCCACCAAAATTAAAGCTAAAAAATGCCTTTTCGGTCTTGTAGTTTTTATTTACTTTCTTAATTTAATAAGTTTGTACAATTTATTGATTTTCATTAATAGAGAACTACTCAATATTCAGCTCAATATTGACAATAAATGTTATACTATCCTAACAAATTCTCTTAATTATTTAAAATATAAAATATTAAATAAAAACATAAAAATTTTATATTTTGATAATCTATAAACTATTTAATATGTTTTTTAGATAATTAAAAATATTATTATGTTGATTTATTAGAAATAGAGCACCGCTAGACAAAGCCAATTTCACGAAATAGCTAACGAATAATGAAGAAATGTAATATTTAAATTACATTTGATTTATTTTTCGTTTTTATTTTTAATTAGTTATGTTTTTATTATAATTATAAAAATGTCACATTATTTTTATTTTATTTCATGTTTTTAAAAGTTTGTGAAGGAAATTGTGAAAATAACTATTATTTTTGTCATATCCTTCACAAACTTTTAAAAATATGAAACAAAATGAAAATAATGTAACATTCTTATAATTATAATAAAAACATAATTAATTAAAAATAAAAATAAAAAACAAACTAAATGGACTTTTATAAGTTGCAAGCTTCAAAACAGTTGATTTATAAGATATAATGAAGTCAACTCATTTGTAATATGTTTCGTAGAAAAAATTTCTTAATTAGCATTTCTCTTATGAATATTTAAAAGTTTTCTTAAAAAAAGGTGGTGTTGTGTTGATTAGCACTATGAGTGTTTTAATTTTTCTAAAGCGAATAGTGCACTTTAAAAGTATATAATTGTTAATTGTTGATAAAAAAATTAATAGTTTAAAATTTTATAAAATATAAGTGTTTAGATAATAAATCATGAATATGTGAGAATTTATTTTTTTAATTTTTTCATCAACGATTATTACTTACATTTTATTCTCTAAAATACACTCTTAGTTTTACAATATCCAAATTCAAGTGTTTTGTAACGTGGAACAGAATAGATTTTCTTGTGGATTTGTGCGTTAATTAATTACAGATGTGAAGATCGTAATAAACTTCATCCTTAATTATAAGAAGAAATTAATCTCAGTCTTAATATTTTCATCCTGATTTCTTCATCAAATAATTTAACCAATTTAATAAAGTAGAGAGTCAATTCAAGTAAACTCAACCTTTTTCATGTACAATGATTACCTTAAACTGAACATATATATTCGTTTGGCATTCATTAGCTTTACCTGTAAGTTATTCATTCTGCCCTAAAAAACAATGTTTGAAAGTTATTTTGGGCACATATGGAGTGACATTAATTTGGCTCCAGTTAAGTTAGAAATAGATCTGTCAATTATATACGCTTTGAGAGACTTCGATCGGGAAGTTATTTTAAAAAACAATTTCAAGTTTCAGGCACTTAATTATTTTTTAATAATAGTTAATATTTAATGCTTTTTTTTGCTGTCAAAAGGACATTGATTTGATGCAACTCTCTAATATTCTCTCTATCTCATCTCAGCAACTCATTTGCTTATTCCCTCTTTGTTTTATATGCTCGCCTTATCCATTTCAAATATTCAACCATATAATTATAGCGTATAGGCGTAGTATACCACTTTCAAGGCTCTTAATTAATTAATGAGATTTTTGTCAGTTAGACTAATTGATGATGAAACCTTTAAGACATGCCAAATGTATCTATATATTCAATAGTAAAGTCAAGTTGCATCTTTAAATTGTATCTTTGAAGGTGTCACTCAAGTAATAAAGTTGTTTAGTAAATGTAAAAATTTATAATTAAATCTCAAGCGAGATTAAGTTCATTCTCAAATAATTTTAAGGACGTACTTCTTATATCCAAAGTAATATCCAAAGTTTGAACTTAAATAATTACGATTAATAGTAAACATTCTTAACCATTATACTAACTTTTTTGAGTTATCTAACTTATGTTATATAACTTAAACAAAACTCCAAAAGAAATAACAAAGTTATTGTTATCAATAATAGACAATAACTTCTAACTTTTTTTTTTTGGTTTCTTATGTGAACAACTTATCTAGTTTTAAGTCTTGTTTGGATAAATTACTTATATAAGTATTTAATCAAGTAAAATTTATTTAATAAATTCAATTATCATAAACGTAGTCTAAAATAAGCTAAATAGCGTTTGGATAAACACTTCAATAAGCATTTTTCATAAATCTTTTGAAATAAGTAGCATGCATTAAAGGGATATGTTATAAATTGTGTCAATTTCTTAAAATTAATTTTGTCAAAAATTATTATAAAAACAACAAGTACATAATTTATTTGTAGCTTTTATAAAAATTTATTTTCATAAGTTTAAATTTATAGTTTATGAAAATAAACTTAAAACATATTATAGGGGTTTCATAAACTGTTTTAGTAAGTTCGTCCAAACGGGATAAAAACACTTTATAAGCATTTATTGTAATAGATAAACCTAAATAAATTACATATAAGCCTATCTAAACAGGACTTTATACCAAGAGCTAAGTGTTAAATCTTCAGGCTATGTATAGCCAACCTTTTAAAAATTTAATTAGAAAAATATCCAATCATGTTACCACAAGATGGTGGGGGGGGGGGGGATTATAGGACTCTTAATTAGCTGTTCCTTTTTGTCTTGTGGGAAAAGAGGGGTCCGTGACATTGTCACAGTGCGATCAAGTGCGACTCACAGAATTCTGTTTCTTTAATTATGCAATAAGGTCAAGGTAATGGTATGCATTCACATCGCTCAAGTCTAATATTCATCATTTCATTCAATTTTTTATGCGATTATGCAAGCATTTACTTCTCACAACTCTTATCCGTTTCGTAAGATCACAAAACTTGAACGAGCAGGTTCATCCAAATAATAACTTCTATAATCCACAAGTTGTCATATTGGTCACGGGATGTTCTTGTATATATTAGTTTCCTTTTGGACAAACTTATATATACAATATTTAAGCGTATGATTCTCAAGAATTAACGATGCAGACACAACTAATAATTTAAATAAAAACAAGCATATATTTGTAAGCTGTTGAATCTCTAGATATCAATATACTAAATTTAACAATTTGCATAGAAGTTTGTTTCTTTCTACGTTATACGTAACACTGCTTAAATAGATATTTTTTAAATAATTCAAATTGTGTGTGTGTCTATATATATATATATATTTCTCACTATTGCCCCTCACAATCTTATTCTAGACTATTGTATATATATGTGTATGTAATTATTGTTTTATATAATGTTAGACGTATTTTTGTAATTTATACATATATACATAAATAAAAATATGTGTAATAACATGTCTCTAGCTATTTGTTTGAAAAAATAATAAAAGATATTGAAGTAAAAATGTTACCACCCTTATATTTTAAATTTTAAATTCTTTTATTTGTTAATTAATTGGATCAAACAATGTTTAACGTTAGAACACAATTTCTACTGCCAACTTTAGAAAGAGAGTGAATAGAAATGATTTATTTAGTTAAGAAGAATGCTATTTCACATGAAGAATATTTACGAATCTAACAATTAATACACGTGGTAACAATAAGGTTAGAGAAAGAACATTTTGACGGTAGAACAGCTATGTTCGGTAGATATAGCATTTGAGTGAGGAAATTTCGTTTTATTCGCTTGTGCTATTCCTTCGTATTGACTAGCATTTTCATTTGGTTAATCATTGGAGCATTTGATGGGCATAAGTTTTTTCAACTTTACTCAATATGTAAATAACATTATTTATTGTGTAATTAATCCATTTTAATCATTAAATCTTTAACAAAATAAATATACAACTTCGAAACTCAATTGTTATTAAATTTTATTTGAAAGTTTCTTATGATATATAAGCATATCTTTTTGAGTGATGTCACCACAACAAAACTAAAATATTAAACTCATACGCTCATATATATTTAAAAAGTATCATTTCGCCCCCTCAAAACTATGACTATAATTAATTAAACATGCTTCTGTAAAAATTAATTAAAATATAAAATGATCAACGTACTAATGACTGCATATGAATCTTATATGATAATTTAATAAAATAACTTACGAAATAGATAATACGATTTATATGCATATTAGATAAAATTAAAGACACTTTTGTGCATTTTTCTATCGTCGAATTGTGAAAAGTCAGATGAAAACCAAAAACTTGTATAAATAAAACAAATAAAATTAAAAAATATAAATTAAATTCTAATTATAATGGAAAAATATTTAAATAAAAAATTTAGAAGTAGAATAATTATTTTCACAAATTGGGGATCGATTACAAACATGGATGGATGTATTTAAATTTAAGTAGCTACAACTAAATATTTTAGTTTAAATTATATTAATAATAATTTAAAAATTAAGTGCCAGTTTGAATTATTTTAAAAATTAAATTAAAAATTATAAGAAAGAAATTTAACTAAAAAACATTTTTTTAAGTGTAAAATATGTTAATTCAAGATTTTATTTTAAATAAATACATATTTTGATAATTCAAAAATATAAATAATCTTTTATTGATCTTTTATTTATAAATATATCAAATTGATTATTTAAATATATATATGACATTAAATTAATTTTTAATTATTATATTTTTATTATTAAATTAGTTTTTAAAATAATATTAAATTAATTTTTTTAAAAATTAATAATATTAATTATTATTGAAAGGTTAATTTAATATTATTAATAAAATAAAAATTAATATAATATTACGTATAATTTTAAAAAATCAAAATTAACGTCTATTTATTTATTTATTTATTTATTATTATTATTTTTGTGATATAGCCTTACTTTTACCAGCAAAGTGCGCGCCGAGACGCGATATTTTGGAAGGTTTCCTTAGACAGAAATTTCCTTTTATAAAATTATTTCTATTATTGGTAACAGATATGAGCATTTCAACTTTGACGCTCATGTCTTGTCTACCGTGTAATTGTCGATTTATATGATATTTGCTGTGTATGTAGTTTGGTCAAAACTGAAACTGTCTAACAGTGTAATGACTTCCCCTCAATTATTTGTCAGTGGTCAAACCACAATTCTTTTGACCTTCCCAGTTACAAAGAAAGGGAGACTTCCCCTCAATTAGTTTTAAGGATCTATTAATTGAGTTATTGTGTTTTAAGTATCAACAATCATGAAATTGGAGTTTGATAATTGAAATAATAACTTTGATTATCGTTTTGAAAAGTTAGTATGGCATACAATAATTGAACATAAGCATTTAGAGTAAATATTGTTTGAATGAATAAATTTTTTAAATTAAATAACCACATTAGTCATTCTAATAAATAAAAAAAATCAGATTTTCAAGCATAATTATCCTAAGAAAGAACAATAGTAATGCTACATTTATAATTAAACGCACACAATATATATATATATATATATATATATATATATATTTCTATATTATCAAATTTGTATTTGCATCTATACATGTAGGGTTATATTAATATTAATTTATATAAAATTTCATAAAATTTAATGACTACTATTTATCAAACATTTTGGTAAATATTTTTTGTATTTTTTATATTATTTTTAAATAATCATGATTCACACTTTTAAAAAGCATCAAATTTGTAATGATGTGAGATGTGATTCCTTTTTTTTCCGTGGCCGCGCGTCCATGTAATATTTTTTTTACTTAAATTTACTTGTAATATGCATGAAATAAATATTATTATATTAATTTTAACATAAAGCTTTCATTATACAAATACATTTAAAAAAATTTCTGTATAAATAAGTTTTTGCTGGGTAAATAAACATTGTAAATGTGAGAGACAAGTGATAAATGGAAAAATGGGATCCCAAATACGAGGATATAAACAACACATCCGTTGTGTATTATTTTTTCATGAAATTTCAATTTTTAATCTCTGCCAAGTAAAATATCGAGGATCATCAATTAGGTGGGATTGTTTAGGGATGTTTAAACTCACACTAAAAAGTTTTTGTTATTTATATTTAGACATGTTTTGATCTTTACTAATAAAAATGGACAAAATCAAGCCAACTGAACCTACCGTGAAAAACTTTTAAGGCGACCCCAGGTCTAACCAGATGATCACACGTCTGGGGGGAAGATTCAATGATTTTAGAGTGAAGACTAGCTCAGAGGGAAGCCACACTCTCTCTCCAAACTTGAAATAAGATGCGTGAGCTTCCTGGATTTTGCATTCAACCGAGTGTTGCACACTTGCACTTGATAGTAATAATAATAATATATCTTGAGGGTTGAGGGCCTGTTTGGTTAGCATGTCTCCCTCCCCTCCCCCACTAATCTTGTGCTGTACTATTCAGGTCTTCAAGGGGGTCCCCCCCACCCCACCGCACTCAAAACTTGAAAAGAATTGAAGAATCATCCCACACTAGTACACTGTATCATCCTTCCATCCTTCCACACACATGCCCATATGCCCATACACCCTCCCTTTATATAAACCCATATATATATTTATATATCATTCACAACGCCCTCAGCTCCTCAGTCCCAGCACCACCCTCACCCTCACCCTCACCCTCATCCCTCCTTCCTTCATCCTTATCCCCTTCTTCTCAATTCTCAATACAACCGCCTACCGTTACTCTAGTTGAACATTTTTCAGAATACAACCGTCATTTGCAATTCATCATTTGCATATGTAGTCATACCCTGCCTAGTTATCAAAGCATTTCCATTAACTTACACAAATATATTAGCAGCTCCTGCAGCATATATATATATATACACACATATCATATAGCATATTTGAACAAGACATGGGTAACGCAGACTATGCTTACCCTTCTGCTATGAACGTTGAGTGCGCGCACCGCGTGGCCATCCCGCCGCCTCAACCGTTCTTCAAGTCTCTCAAGTACTCTCTGAAAGAAACCTTCTTCCCAGATGACCCGTTGAGGCAATTCAAGAACCAGCCAGCCTCCAAGAGGTTCGTGCTTGGCCTTCAGTACTTCTTCCCCATCTTTGAGTGGGCACCCCACTACACCCTCCAGTTCTTGAAATCAGACCTTATAGCTGGGATCACCATCGCTAGCTTGGCTATTCCTCAAGGCATCAGTTATGCCAAGCTCGCCAACCTGCCACCAATTCTTGGACTGTGTGAGTACTTGCTAGCTACTGCATATCATCAACTGCTCAAGTCATCATAGTATATATATATATATATATATATATATATATATATATATATATTATTTTGGTCAATTTAATTATTTACTATTTTTAATGGGTTCCTTCTTCTTCTTCTTCTTCTTTTTCATTCTATATTTTGATATTATATGGAAAATGTATGAATGAATGCAGATTCGAGCTTTATACCACCATTGATTTATGCCATGATGGGTAGCTCCAGGGATTTGGCAGTGGGAACTGTGGCGGTTGGATCGCTTCTCATGGCTTCCATGTTGGGTAATGAGGTTAATCCCAGCGAGAACCCAAAGCTTTTTCTCCACCTTGCTTTCACAGCTACATTCTTTGCTGGAGTTTTGCAGGCTTCGCTGGGTCTGTTTAGGTAATTCATTAGTTCTTGTACTATATCGCAGAAGAATGATAAAATTTAGAATCCCATGAATAGCCTCAATTACAACTAATTAATTAGACAATAAATATGAGAAATTTATTAAAGTGCAAAAAAAAAGGAAGAACGAAAGAACAGCATTTTATTGTTAGCATTTTTTTCTTTAATTTAAAATTTGATTTCCATGTAGCCAAATTATATTTAATTATTTGAAAGGACACAGCAGTATTTTCTGCAATTCTGCAGTTATATGGGCTGGAGTTTTTTGGCTTTTGCTAATTTGTCTTGTTGAAACCATTTGTATTTTTGCAATGATATTCACCCCCTTTCGTAACGTATATATTGTTAGTATATTATATATTTTAAATTTAATTCTGGAATCCACTTATGCATGCGATTGGCCTCAAAATTTAATTTTAAATGTTGTCAATATTTGACCTTCACCATCTATCTAATTTTACTTTGATATAACAGTACTTATCAATCTTTCTAATTAATATTATGCTTTTTCTCTCAAATATTAATATTAATTTACCATGTGGACCCTTGAGGAGCGCAGGTTAGGGTTTATCGTGGATTTTCTGTCACATGCAACCATAGTAGGGTTCATGGGAGGAGCAGCCACAGTGGTTTGCCTGCAGCAGCTAAAATCGATTCTAGGCCTTGAGCATTTCACCCACGAGGCCGATCTCGTGTCGGTAATGCGCTCAGTTTTTACCCAAACTCATGAGGTACAAATAGAAACACAACTCTACAGCTAGCTACTTGTCCTCTTCCTCCTCTGCTGTATATTTTTTCGCATCCACTACAATACTTCACATTATTGTGCACACGTGACACCACAAACCATCACCACCACCATAGCTCCAAATCTATTATTTATATATTCTGAAAAAATATCTTCTCACTCGAACTAATTAATTGGTTGAATGTCATGTAAATTTACTTTTTGACTAGCATAATTTTGTTATCTTATTTATTTATCTATTGCAGTGGAGGTGGGAAAGCGCTGTGTTGGGATGTTGCTTTATTTTCTTCCTCCTCATCACAAGATACTTCGTAAGTGATTACCTAACCCATTGCTTAGTTAATTATTCTTTATATAATTACATACATATTGGCACAATCCACGTTTCATATATTGTGTTGAAATCCTAGCTTTCCTTTCTTCTTTCTTTTCCAAATTTCAAGCAAAGGTTGTAACGCTAACTAAACAAAGAAAAAGAAAGAGCCAAATGGTATATTCATACCAAGAGCCATGACTTTTAAGTTTTAAACGTGAACGATTAGCTAGATCCCAAATCCCATTACTTCTTATCTTTGCCTTTATTAATGCCCGATGTTTCTGGGAAATGGGATTTTATAATCCGCTTATTCTTTTGATTGACTCTACTTTCAATCCTAACCCAGCTACTTTTCCCCTTCATCCGCTATTTAAAGTCGGCATATTTTCTCAGGCAATTGACAATAGATCCTTCCTTCGTGACGTTCCCAGCTCCAGCTATGACATAGTATACTCTACTATAGACTATAGTAAATAATATACTGCTACTATACTATTAGTTATATAATATTCTAGCCAAATTAATTGAACTTCGTTAGATTCGATTCCCACTTTAAAACATGTGTTCTATGAACCTGATGAAAAAGGACATAATTGACTTCATAATGCTATTCTCATAGGATAATATAAAATAAATAAGAGTAAACATTAAATTAGTTATCCAAAAATACACAAGACATCAATTTAATTCTCTAATTATTTTTAACATCAAATTAACTCTTTTTTTATCTTTTTTTTAGATTAATTTAATGTCAAAAATGACTTTGAAGGATCAATTTAATGAAAAAAATAATATTAAAAAATTATTTTGATACTAAAATTAATTGAAGAACCAAATTAATGTTTCGTGATTTTTTGAATGACTAATTTGAATATTATTTCAAAAAATAACAAATAAAAATGATTTGTTTTAAATTTTAGTGTGACAAAATTTATAGTTACGTTGAACTTGCTGTGATTATGTTTTGAGTTAATTAATGAAAAAAGAGAAGTGACTATACTTTGGGATTGTGATGGCAGAGCAAACGACAACCGAAGTTCTTTTGGGTGTCAGCAATGGCGCCGTTGACGTCCGTTATCTTGGGAAGTCTGCTGGTTTATCTCACTCACGCCGAGCAGCACGGCGTTCAAGTGGTGAGCATTTCTAAGTTACAAACACGCCCCTATTTGTTAGTCTCTCTTTTGGCAACGCACTCTTACACACCCAGCCAAACACGGTGCTCCTTGTGACCCCTGTCCAGATAAGAATAGACAGACACCGAGGCTCACATGTTTTTGGGCTTATTGGGTTCTTGTCCTTGGCCCAAACCCAAATTATTGTCCTGTCCTACAACAGCACCACTCTGTGGGAACATTAGGCCCCATTCACTTTATTCCATGACACTTCCTTGCCAGAAAAAATTATTGTGTGAGCCCCATAGTATCTCACCTCTTGTGGTCTGTTATGCCCATTTTTCCAATCTCAATAGTGATAGACAATTGGGCGGTACATTTGGTACATATGTGATGAGTTACATCAAAATTAAATTATATGTGATTAAATTCATTATTGTTTTTTTTTTCTTTTTGTGAAGTGAAGTGGTACTATTATTATTTTTTAAAATCTTCTTTAGAAAGGGGTAGGGATCTGATGTGGCGCGTATATATGTTCAGATAGGAGAATTGAAGAAGGGACTAAATCCACCTTCGCTCACAGATTTGGTATTTGTGTCGCCTTATATGAGCACGGCCATCAAAACTGGCCTTATCACCGGAATTATAGCGCTTGCGGTAAGTACCTCTCATTCTCATTTCCTTTATTGGTGATATGCATGCCTATTGCCTAATGCCTATGCTACACGGCAACCGTGTTACATGGGCCACGACTTAAACATATACCTGCACGATGCACCAACAATCTTCGAGCATGGCACAACATCTTTTTTATACAAAAAATATATACCTCATCCAAGGGTCTACGAAGGAGTTTTGTGTGTTACAATTATTACTCTTCGCACCATGTCTCATGTTATCTTTTTTACTTTGACTAGCATATGCTGTTTTAATAAAGCTCATGAATTGGTGTTAGATCAAACTATGGTATTTAGGTTCTGACTATTAATTATAGTTTTTGACTTAGTTATAAGCAATTGATCCAATAAGTGGTATTAGAGTCAAAGTCACAATTTAAATATCAAATCTGTTCGAGTTAATCGTTTAATCAACCTTGATTCCCACTTTACCTGTTTTTCCTATTCAATCAAGAGCACACTTATTGATCTCTTAAATGAATAGCATAGTGCAACGGACAGAGTCCTATGTCTGCTAATCTTATTAATGTAGATGTCAACGAGGTCTTGAGGACTGAATTGATGATCATGTGCAGGAAGGAATAGCAGTGGGAAGAAGCTTTGCAATGTTTAAGAATTACCATATTGATGGCAACAAAGAGATGATAGCTATTGGGACCATGAACATAGTTGGTTCGTTCACCTCTTGCTACCTCACAACAGGTAATTTTTTTATTGATAACTACTAGTACCATATGCCTAGATAGTGCATACTTTACCCCCTTTCGACATACAAGCTTGGTGCTTTAGCTCAACCAGATCGTCAAATGTTAACTAAAATATTCCCTTTTCTTGTTCTGCCTTGTTTCCTAAGATCAAGTTAATTTTCAGTCTTCATCCAGCAGAAAAATAAATAAATCAACCAGTTTTCTGCATCAACTTCTAACAAATTTGGCATAAAAAATGAATATTGTTTCAGGGCCATTTTCACGTTCAGCTGTGAACTACAATGCTGGATGCAAGACTGCAGCATCAAACATTGTAATGTCAATTGCGGTCATGTTGACATTGTTATTCTTGACACCCTTGTTTCATTACACTCCCCTGGTGGTGCTATCAGCCATAATTGTATCTGCAATGCTCGGGCTTATAGATTATCAAGCAGCCATCCATTTGTGGACAATTGACAAATTTGATTTTGTAGTGTGCATCAGTGCATATATTGGCGTGGTCTTTGGCAGTGTTGAAATTGGCTTAGTCGTAGCAGTATGTATCATTGTGCTCCTATCTGCAGACTTTAATCTTAGTCACTTTTGGGTTATGATATAAAGGTTAATGACATTAATATGTGAATATGCAGGTTGCAATATCTGTACTTCGAGTACTTTTATTTGTTGCAAGGCCGAGGACATTTGTTTTAGGCAACATTCCAAATTCTGTAGCATACAGAAATGTCGAACAATATCCAAATGCAAACCATGTTCCTGGAATCCTAATTCTTGAAATTGATGCACCAATTTACTTTGCCAATGCAAGCTATTTGAGAGAGAGGTAAGCCACCTGCGGGTTTTCAGTTTCACTCTTACATTCAAACAATATATACTGGCCTAAAATAAGATACTTAATTACCAGAAAACTTTGTTCATAGGATCACAAGGTGGATTGATGAAGAGGAAGACAGAATTAAAGCTACAGCGAAGAGCAGTTTGCAGTATGTTATAATGGATATGACTGGTAAGTTATGGATCTAACAAATGCAGTACTTAAAAACCTGGTCAGTAGGATTCCCAGTCTAACTTGCAGTGTAATTTTACTGGCAGCTGTTGGGAACATTGATACAAGTGGAATAAGCATGCTTGAAGAGGTAAAGAAGAATGCAGACAGAAGAGGGCTACAAGTAATTCTTTCTCTCTCGTGTTATCTGATAATTATGTAGTAACATCTTCTCGTAGCTGGTTTCACTTTATAACGCTTAATTGATTTTTTTGTAATCTTCCCTTCCTATTTGTTTAGCTCGTTTTGGTCAATCCTGGAAGCGAGGTGATGAAGAAACTGAACAAATCCAAGTTCCTTGATGAAATAGGGCAGAAATGGATCTATCTGACAGTTGAAGAGGCAGTTGGAGCCTGCAACTTCATGCTTCATACATACAAACCGAATCCCATGAAAGATGAATCAGAAGGTTGGAACAGTGTCTGAGCCATATAATAAAGCATTTTGAAGATCTCGTAAAGCTTACACGTTTTCACCTCAGCTAAATTATCATTACAGAATGTGGCATGAGAGTTTGTGGATCATGCTGCATAAGATTTAGAGGCATAGGAAAGTGAAATATGCATGGGTATTTTAATTTCTCAAGTTTGCATCCTGAGTTGGAAGAAAGTTTCCTACATAGGCTGTTGAATGTTTATGTATCATGCTTGATAATCTATTCAAATGGAAAGTAGCTGCAATAGAATTGAAAAGCGTTCCTTTGGAAATGTCCTAGAACAAATTAAAGTGGATTACTGAATCACTGATCACAAGGTCTCAAGCTTATTAGGTACATGCGCACGTATTATCACCTTACTTCGGGAGGGGACAAGTTGCGTGCTGCACTTTAGCTCGCAGGAATAACAATAATAGCAAAATACAATGTCTCTTTGAAGCACAGAGAGAATCGATTTATAACACCAATAAATTTATACTGATCTCATTAAAGTCCATTCAAAACTTGAGAGCCAGAAATAGCTGACTTATTTCATTTTCTTTTTAAATTTCTCATTTGCAATCCTCTAAATTGCTAAGAAACTATTACAACTAAATTGGGGAAAACCAGTATATATCTGGTTCCTGTTTTAGTTTTCAATGAGATTCAAAGAAGTTCAATGAGATCTCAAGCTTAAAAGCATACTCTGAAATTTTATTTAAAAAAAGAGTGAGATTTCTTTCTTTTTCGTTTTCCTTTATAGTTACAAATTCAACCACCATGACCGAATTCTTAGTTGTATTTTTACAATTAATATTTTAGTAGAAATTACAACCACCTAAAACCTAATAAATGGCCTTCTCTGCAAAAATAAATAAATAAATGACATAATTGAACCCAATTTTATTGCATGTTCCACTTTTTGAAGACCCTCATAAATCTCAATTCGTCATAGAGAAATGTAACTAGTATATCTTCTTCACAAAGAACTTCTGCATAATGGCCACGAGGGTATGAAGAGTTGATCTGGATTCACCAAATGAGGGTTGGCCCATCTTATTACTAGAGAATTAATTTAAACAATTAGAACTTGACTTGTCTATGCCTATGTGAATTTCACTGGATTTTTGTGTTTATTTTATATTTTGGGAATTCCACAGCAAGTGTTTTTTTTTTATTGTTCCTTAACAATTTTAATTTATATTTTAATTTTAGTATATGCTGCTGGAATAATTTTTTACATTTTGTTTTATGTGTTTTTTCATTTTTCTTTTACACTTTTAACAATATAACTGTTTCTGTAAAAAAACAAAAAATTGTTATTTGATATTTTATGTATATATTTATTTTATATCTAAAATAATTTTTTATTACAAGATTTTAATTTTAACCCACAATGCATTTTTTAAAGTAACAATAAAATATGCAAAATTAAATTACATTAATATAACAGTAACAATTTTGTCTTATATATAACAATAAAAAAAACAATTTTCATGTTATACAAAATTGTATAACTTTATATAACAGTAATAAAATTTAATATCCCATATTAAATAGATATATAGATATTAGAACTACATTGATAACAAAGTTAGGTTCGGTTTAATTAATTAGAAACAATGGATCTAAAAATTTCTGAAAAAGAATAGCAAATGACATTGAATATTAAATAGTAATTATAGTTATATCATTTACATATGTGTAGTACGTGGATTTTGTTCATAGTAGTATTTATTTATATTTTAGTTTCTATAAACTTGGCGTACAAATGCAAATAAAAATTAAAATCGAACACAATGAATCAATTTTTAAATTCAATTCTGACTCAACCCCATCATTTTTCACTGAGAGTGTGTAGTCACTAACCAGTAACCAATCATTGATGCCAGCTAGAATAACCCAAGTGAAATGGCAGAAATGCAGCAAACAAAAAAAAGCAAAGGAAAAACAGAAAGTTGTCAGCCAGGTGACGGGTACTAACGAACACGTGAAACGCATAAGCTGAAAACCTGAAACGGAAAACAAACTGAAAGATAAATAGAGAAGAAGCAAATATTGACAATTGATGATTACACGTAAAATAGGTCAAAATTTAGTGTGTCATGTCTTGTGTTAGTACTTTAGTAATAGTAAGCCTTACAGCAAGAACGTTAGAAGGAAATTTACAAAAACCAAAAAGAAGAAGGAATCACATTCACTCAAGCTTGGGGCTTTCTCCAAATATCAAAGGGTTTTCTTTTGGTTAGTAACTAAAGACTAAAGAGGGGGTGTCTTGGTTTTAAAGCTTTGGAAATACAAAGCACAAGGGCCTTTCAGTCAGGCACTATATGGGATGAGTAGCCCAACAACGCACACTATGGAATAGGCCCATACTTAGAATCAGACATTCTAAAATCCTCAAATTGGATAAAACGACCAAAGACTAGATAGACAACACACGAGTTGTGTTGTGTTCCTCGTTTTGTCAAAGTGACATTCAACTTCAACTTCAAGTTCAACTTCACTCACTTTACTCCTCGCCTTGGTCTCTTCACTGTTGAGTCTTGACGCTGCTAGTGCTAGGTAGATTACCCTGTCACTGGGAGGGAACAGTGTTATGCTGAATGGCACCTCTCCAGAAGAAATCAAAGAAGACCAAAAGGAGGACGAAGAAGTTCAAGAAACGCAAACAGGTGAGCCTGGTTCCTGTTGAGCCCAGAACCAGTGAGACCGATTGGTGGGACTCTTTCTGGCACAAAAATTCTACTGCCCCAGGTATCTTTATCTACTCCTTTTTCACCTTCAATTTTGTACACTTTTATCCATCATATTATTTGTTTCATCTTGCGGTTTGAAAGCATCTATTTGATCATTTGTTGTTCGGGAAGGAAACCCTTTCATGGAACTGCTTCTGCACTGTTATCACTTTATGAGCACTCGTGTCTTTCATTTATTAGTTTTGGAGTTCATTGTTGGTGAGAGCACTATGAGTTCTCATGTGTTTCAGAAAAAAGAGGAACTAGTGAGAGCACTATGGGTTGAAGAACATAGGGATTTACTTCCCAGCTCCCACACCCCATTATTCAAGGGCAATGTTATTATCGCTTTTTTATTTTTTATTTTTTAATTGTGTATGATTGGATGGTCTCATGGATAGGATACAAACCTGCAGGATACTCTGTACCTAGTGATGAGGAAGAAGGGTTTAAGTATTTCTTTAGGGTGTCAAAGACTACTTTTGAATACATATGTTCTCTTGTAAGGGAGGATCTCATATCAAGGCCACCATCAGGGCTTATCAACATAGAAGGAAGGCTTCTTAGTGTTGAGAAGCAGGTTGCAATTGCCCTTAGAAGGTTGGCATCTGGTGAATCTCAAGTTTCAGTTGGAGCGGCATTTGGGGTTGGGCAGTCAACAGTTTCTCAGGTGACTTGGAGATTTATTGAAGCACTGGAAGAACGTGCGAAACATCATCTCAACTGGCCTGATTTCAATAGAATGCAAGAAATCAAGTTTGGTTTTGAAGCATCCTATGGGTTGCCTAATTGCTGTGGAGCCATTGATGCAACACACATCATGATGACCCTTCCAGCTGTTCAAACCTCAGATGATTGGTGTGACCAAGAAAAAAATTACAGCATGTTGCTACAGGCAATTGTTGATCATGAAATGAGATTTATTGATATTATGACAGGTTTGCCTGGGGGCATGACATTTTCCAGATTGTTGAAGTGTTCAGCATTTTTCAGACTCTCTGAGAATGGAGAGCGTTTAAATGGAAATGTAAGAACTTTAGGTGGAGGAGATGTGATAAGAGAATATGTAGTTGGTGGGTACAGTTATCCTCTTCTTCCGTGGCTTATGACTCCTTATGAAACTAATGGCATATCAGATTCACAGTCCACTTTTAATTACAAACATGGGGCTGCAAGGCTGCTTGCAGTGAGGGCATTCTCCCAGTTAAAGGGAAGTTGGAGAATCCTTAGTAAGGTTATGTGGAGACCTGATAAGAGGAAATTGCCCAGCATTATCTTGACATGTTGCTTGCTTCATAATATAATAATTGACTGCGGAGATACCTTAAATCCAGACGTTGCCTTGTCTGGTCATCATGATTCAGGATATCGAGAACAGTATTGCAAGCATGTTGATCCTTCAGGAAGGACCATGAGAGAAAATTTGGCCAAGCATTTACAAAATGGAATGCAATTAGATGTTCACGGCACTTCTGATGTTACCTGTGCTCGTCTGATCTAGAATTTGACTTTTGGTTTCGGCATCCTGGTGTTGAATTTAGAGCCTGAATTTTATTTTTTTTTGGGGCCATTATGGTAAAGTTTCTTTAATACCCTTGTTTTCCGTGAATATTAATTTTTGTTGAGTATTAGAAAAAATGTATGGGCTTCGTGCTAAGAATTTAGCTTTCAGTCTTTTTTTTTTATATATAAAAGAAGAACATTTAGCTTTCAGTCTTCGAGGATCATTTCTCAATGAGTCATCATACGATTCATATCGCTCGCAGCAACATGAATCTTAATGCAAGTCCTTTTTTTGGCATTTTAAGCTGAAGAAAGGATTCTTAGACACAAGCAAAACAAAGAAAAGAGGTAGATAAGTGCATAGCCAATAGCACCACGATGGAAAAGAAAGTAATAACCAAAACATGAACCGCTCATCTAAGCAAGAAAGATATAACGAGGAAGGGATTATTCAGAAAAAAAAAGTAATGGCGAAAATTCCATCCTAGCCTCCTCTTCTTCTGAGTGAACTTGACACGACATGTACAGCAGGATCTCTAAGCTACACGAACGTCAGATCCTCTCCAATACAAAGAAAAACATGTAGGGTCTTAAACCATCTCTAGAAAGGAAAATTTACAAACAAGAAAGCTAATGTCTCAATTGTCTCAAGTACTTTAAACTATCCTAATAATCTTGCCGACTCAGTCTCACTTGGTGGGAGGTTGAATACATGCACAGAAGTGTGCTTTCTTCTTCCTCTTCTGGTAGTTGGTTCTCGTCCCACCATAGAGATAATCTCGCAAAAGGACTCTTGGACTTCGATCAGCAATCCTTGTTCTTCCTTTGCCTTGTTTTTCATCGTCCAACTTCAGAAGCAAAAATTGCAGTCTTTGCACCTCCAACTGTAGCCGTCCTATTTTTTCAGACCCTCTCCGAGCCTGTTCTGAAACTCTCCTTCTGCTGACGCTTCCACTCTCATCTGAGTCTGTTGCAGACTTCCCAGCAAATGACAAGGTACCCTCTTGTACATTCTTCATCAACTTGTGGTTGGCATCAAACAGCTTTGTGATGGCCTCCTGAGCAGCTTCAAGCTGCCCTTTCACGGTATCATACTCAATACCTTTTCCCTTTGTGCTCTTCTCAGTAATTTCCACCTTTGTCATCAAATCTTGTACGGTAATTTCAAGGTTCGTCAACTTTTGAGCATCAGAATCAAGTCTTTCTAAAATCTTCCTCTTGTTGCCTTCTTCATGTGGCTCAGTCAATCTTCTTGAGATCTCTAATTTGTCCACACTCAACTCCTTTTCAACCAAGGGCTCTACTGAAGGATATTTATTTTTGGGTTCCTTGGTTGCTCTCCTTTGATGGTAGTCAGCAGGTCCAGTGGCCATCTTCTGTGCCTTGCCAACTGTCAGGCCAATAATGCCATCCTTATCAGCAGTTTCCCACAACTCGAGCATCTGATCATCACCCTCAAGAGTTCCTCTCCTACTTATCCCATATGATGAACATTCAGACATTTGATCTAGCATGATGTCTTTTGGCAGAACTTCAATCTCTGCTACAGGGATATCTGGCACTGATTTCCCTGTCTTGTGTTCATCAGCGGCTCCACCTTGATGCTCCTTTGCTTCATTCATTTGAGTAACATGCTTACTCGCTTGAATATTCCCTTGATGCTGGCTAATTCCAGATTTTAACACTTGAATCTCCCTCATTTCATCCTTAGGTTTGAAACTTTCATTCATCTGTTTAACAGCCATTTCAATTGCATTGATCCTTTTCCGCATGCCTTGGAAGTCTGGAAGTGCATCTGGTGCCATAGCAGTCTGACCTTCACCTGTTTGGGGACCACCAGTGTATTGGTGATTCACCAAATTTTTAGCCTGGAAACGATGATTTAAACAAACTAGATTATATCTATCGAAAAAAAAAAATGCAATAGTAGCTGGTTCTCAGTTGAAGAAGTCGGAATTAAATTTCACTTATATCACAAATGACCTGCCATTAACATACAAGGAAGCAGCTGGCTTCATTTCTACAAAGTTCTCAAGCATTGAAATACTGAAAAGTAGTTTCTTGCATGACATCTAAGAAAAGAGCTTTCATAACTAACTAAATTATGGTAAAAAAATACAATTAGTTTATTTTTGTCAAATAGATTTGGAATATATCCAAAAAAAAATTGGAATCTCCGATATAATGCACCATCTGTCAAAAACCCAAATGCTCAAAATTTTGATATAATTAACAGAGCAAAATCACTACATCTTAACAATGTAAACTATTCTTCAGCCGAAAAATGCAGAGTGACATCGAAGGACAGAATAAAACAAAAGAATTGAAAAAACAAGACGCCATGTCACAAATGTAGGTTAGAATGAAGCCATCAAAGAATCAAAGCTATACAGATTGTAAGAAACATTGGATGGAGTGTGGCTGATGTTCCAAATCTGGAGTCCAATACTGTGCCTCGAAGCACACAGGAGCACAAAAACTATGGGGATCTAACCTACCCCAAACCTGTAAAAATGCAACCCCCCCCCCCCCCCCAAAACAAAAACAACCACATACAGACAGAAATTACAATAGTGGCACAACCAAATACAGAGATAATATGTCAATACCTTTGGTTCTTTGTACTCATGAGGTTTTGCATGTACAGGAGTCTGCATCTCCAGAGATGTTATACAATCATTCAAAGCACTGACAGCTGGGACATAAGCAGCCAACTGACCGCGTAGTCTTCCGTTTTCACCTTCCAACTTGTTAACTCTTTCTTTCAGCTTTTCACTTTCCATACCTTTAGAGTTGCTTCTGCGTTCAAGATTCTCACATGCATCAGCCAGCTCACGGACCTTCCCTTCAAATAATGTTTCATTGACAGCAGAAATCTGCAGTCCGGCAAAGAGTATGGCAGCCTGAGTTTCCCATTGTTCAATCTCATTTGTTCCCTTATGTAGTTCATAACTTAGCTTCTCTTCCCTCTGTTTAGTTTCCCCAAGTTCTTGATGCAGGTGCCTCATTTCAGCCTCCAACTTCTGATTCATGTCACAAAGGCATCCAAGCTCTTCATTTTGATGATCCTTGTCTGATGATAATTTTAAAATTTGACTAGCTTGGTCTTCAAGTATCACCCTGGCCTCATCATACTTTCTCTTAAGATCTTCCACCAATCTTTGCAATTCTGTTTTCTCAGAACGTAAGGTACCAAACATCTCTGCTGCTTCCAAAAGCTCATTTTCCTTTTGAGACAACAATTCCTTTTCATTCCTAATCTGACAATTTAATTGATCATTGACAGATTCAATTAATTTTAGTTCAATGTTTGACACGACAAATGACTCTTTAAGATGTGAATTTTCCATTTGTACATCTTCTAATTTGCCCACCATTATTTTTAATCTCTCCTCGAGGTCAGTATTTACCAAACAAAGTTTATCAAGATCTTTGCTTAGCTCTTTAAGTGCCAGGAGTTTTTCAAAGACAATGTTCTGGTAGATTAGAGAAATATTAGATTGAGCTGTTGTCTCATGAATCATGACACAGATTTCTTCTTCCAAGTTACTTTTCTCTTCACCCAGATCTAGAAATCTTCTCATCAAGGATTTTTTCTCTTCAAATGTTTTGCAACTTTCTTCCTGTAAGTTTTTGTGAGCCTCTTCCAAGTCTGTCAGCTGTTTGCATAGATGCTCCATTTCAGTTGTCATTACTTCCATTCTCTCTTCTCCCTTGCTTATTGTCAACTTCAATTCCTGATTCTTCTCCAATATCTTTTGGGCCTCTGCTTGCAATGCCAAGAAGTGCTTAGACTGTGTCCTCAACTCCTCATCAAGGGCATCTCTTTCTGTCACAAGATTTTCTGCCTTTAGTTTCAACTGCCCAAGGAATGTAACAAGAACTGAATTCTCAATGGCCACTTGCTGGCTTTCATTGAAAATTGTGACAAAAGAATTCTGGGTCTCCTGAAGTTTGCCATGTATATGGCTCAGAAGCTCCTGGTCTTCTTCAATCATATCTTCACACCAATGTTTGCTGTTAATGTCAAGAGTCTTAAACACCTGAAGCAGTCCAATCCTTAGTATTCTAATTTTCTCAGACAACGTATTCACATCAACCTGCTTTTGAACATTTTCAGTCTCCAACTTAGATATCAATCTCTCAGACATTTTGGATGCCTCCAAGAGTCTCTGACACTCAACTAGAAGGGAGAAGTTATTTTTCTCCAAATCCTGGATCCATTTCTGCAAGATGAAAATTTCAATTTGAGCATGTACAGCTCTGTCCAGTTCCTCCTCGTATTCATTTTTCTGGCAATTTGCATCTTCTTGTAGAATATGAATTTGTAATTCCTTCTCAGCCAAGTGACCTTCATTCAATTGCTCAACTCTGGAATGCTCTTCCCTCTCAGCATATAAGGAAACCAGTAGCTCTTTCACCTTTTGAAGTGCAGACTCCCTTTCTGCTTTTAGTTCCAAATGCTTTAGTTCCAATTCACTGCATTGTTTCTCAAGATCTTTCAGTGTTTGATCAGTGATGTTCAATTGTGAAACTAAGGTTTCTTTCTCAGAGATGAGACTGTACTTCTCATGGTCAAGGGACTGGCAAGAGTCTTCTAAGATCTTTGACTTTACCCTTAATCTGTCAAGCTCAGCATTCACATCAAATAGTGAATTTTCTAAAAGGTTGTTCATTTCTGAGAGCTTCTCCAGCTTTTCAGTAGTAGTTTGTAATTGAGAAAACAAGGTGGCCTTCTCAGCAGCAAGAGTGGATTTCTCCCCAAGCAAAGATTGGCATGTTTCTTCCAATACCTTTACCTTTCCTCTGACACTCTGCAGCTCAGCATTCAAATCTGAAAGGGAATTCTCCAAAACAGCATTTTTCTCCAAAAGCTTCTCCATGATCTCCAGTTTTTCTAGAAGAGTTGCTTTCTCACCTTTGTCAGCCTCACATGTCTCCTTCAGCTTGGAGTTCTCATCCTGCAATTCCTTCACGGATGAGCCAAAGCACTGTGGGTCTAAGCCAGTTGACCTGACCTCCTCCATCACAGCTTCATGTTTTTTATTCACATCATTAAGCTCCTCTTTAAGACAGTAAATTTCTTGCTGAAGTGCATTTCTTTCATCTACTCGCAGTTGAACATCCTGTTCAAATTTCTCTATTGTTTCCCTCAGATTTAATATCTCATCCTGCAAATTTTTTATAGACACAGATGAAGACAATTTAAGATCATTCAGAATTTTGTTCTCCTCATTGACCCTGTGTACCTCATCTTCTAAAGCCTGCTTATGGGATTCCACATTCTCCAGAATTTCAGCCTTATTATGAAGCTCAACAGCAAAAGATCTAAGCTCTTCCTGAGATTGCGAATGCAAATTCTGAAGAGTTTGGAAAGCAGTTTCAGCCTCAATGAATCGCAACCGCTCTTCTTGTAAGCAAGTCCAAAGTCTACCCAATTCCTTCTGCTTCTCTCTAAGTTCTTCACTTTGAGACCCCATCTTCTGCACCAAAGACTGCAATTCAGACTGCAGAGTGTGTTTTGATGTTTCCAAGAGAAGACACTTCTGTTCAGAACTATGTAACTTTTCAACCCCATCATCTATCTTGCAATTTAGCTTATGCACCTCCTCTTCAGCACAAGAGAGTTTATGCTCCAAACTGGAAATTATCTCTAAGCATTGCTGATAACAGAGAGCTGCATCTTCCTTCTCTTCAGTAAGTTTAGCAATTTCTAACTTCATTGCCTCGATTTCATTTTTAGCTATATTAGCTTCCTCACTAATCCTCCTTGCATTCTCCTCAGCTTGTACTAATCTCTCCTCCAGTTTTGACAACGTCTCCAAGCACTGTTTATATTGAACAAGGGCAGCTTCCTTTTGAGCTTCTACTCTAGCAAGGTCCTGCTTTAGGGATTCAGCTTCAGTTTCAGCTCTAGTAGCCCGTTCATGAAGTTCACCTACATCCTTTTGAGCAGAAGAAATATTTTTCTCCAGATTAGATGTTTTCTCCAAGTACTGCTGATACTGAAGAAGACTAGCTTCCCTTTCAGCCTGTAATTTGGTGAGGGCTTCCTTCAAGGTTTGAACTTCAGCTTCAGCTTTGCTTGCTCGTTCATCAAGTCCTTGAGAATTCTCTCGTGCACGAGACACTTCTGATTCCAGATTAGACAATCTCTCCAAACTCTGCTGATACTGAAGCAAGCCAGCTTCCTTTTCACCTTCTAATTTAGCAAGGGCTTTCTTTAAGGCCAAAATTTCTGTCTCGGCTTTAGTCATCCGTTCAGGCTCAGACAAGACATGAGCCCTTGTATCATGGCTTCCATTGTTTAGCCCACTACTCTCCTCTGCGTCAAGAAAATTGAGCCCCCTTCTAGCACGCCCTTCTGCAAACTTGGCATGATTTACAGGTTCTCCAGACATGAAGAGATCGTTGAGCTGTTTTAAACCTTTTCTGCTTATATTAGTTTCAGATTCATTGGTGTAAGCTCCATTTCTTTTGATAGCATGGAAATGAGCAGAAGCATCCTTTTTTGATTCATCAGGGTCAAGAAATGCATGTGAATGGCGGAGCATCTCTGGTGTACGCAGTTCAGTCTCTGTGGAAGAAACTGCAGGTAAATCATCTGCCAGCACCAGAGGGACTTGATTAGGAAATGCTTCAGCCATGGTCCGATGGGCCTGGCGGATCACTCCAGTTGCATGATCATATCTTTCAGCCAATGCCCGGTATGCCCGGTAAAACTCTTCAACCATTTTCATAAGCTCTGGGCGTTTCTTATAATACATTTCTGCCCTCCTGGCAAAGGAATCTGCATCTTCTTCAATAAGCTTAATCATTTGCTTCACCTTGGCATCCATGTCTGTTCATGAGGAGATATCATTGTGATAAATTCAAATGTGTTTGAGAGCACCAAATGGATGTTAACAGAAAAATTTCAAGAAAAAATGTTGCCACGTCTCTTCTGAGTGATTAAGGAAACAGATGCTATAAGTGAAAAGAAAGATGCAATACAAGAAGTAGATATGGTTTAACATCATATACAGACTATACCATAAAAAGTGCATGTAACATGTCCGTACAGGACGGATCTGATATTTCATAGTTATAGTTATATAAAGAAAATAATTTTAAAGAAGATATGCATCAACGAAGAAGATTCAAAAATATATATATAAAAATACACACTTGTAGTTTTGGTTAAATGCTTCATATATCCCCTTCATAAAGTCTCAACTTGAGTGCATCATAACTGTCAGTAAATTCGAAGTGAAACTGGATACTGGTTTAAAACAGAATATATGGTACCAGACATTGCCAAATGGTGAAATATGTATTGACATTCACAAAAGATTTACGCAATTACTTCCGGTGACCAGTCCAATATTCTAAAGGTTTTAGCAACAAATATTTTTATACTAAAATTTATAAGGCCGTATATCAATATCAATAATTATGTATAATAGCAAAGAAATAAGAAAATTAAATTAAAAAAGGAAAATGCTCAATTAGATTTTGTTTCCAGTTAAACAGAAGCACCTCTTTCCCCTATAAATAAGAATTCATCAAATGGTGCAATTTAATCTCCAACCATTAAGGTGTCAAGTGATGAATAATAATCTTAAACAGAATCGCTACCAAAGCCAGAAAGACAGAAGGCATTACCTGTCAGATTTTCTTGGAGCCATTTTGAGTTCTTTGGGCTTATGTGGCTGTCCCACCACCATGAATACATTCTTTTAGAATCAGCATGGGACAGAGCCGCCATCACTCCAGCCAAGAACACCAGCACCGTGTCTTCTGATGTTGTAGGAACTTAAACTTAAATCCGTGTAAAATCCAATGAAGTAAAACCGGAACCACGCAAATGTGCCTTTGACCACCGAAGTCGATCAACACAAGTACACAAACGATGGGAAGCTAAGTCTCTCTTGCTGCTTGCATAGAGTCATTGGAATAAACAAAAACGGAAGGAATGAAAACGGTTCAGTTTCATATAAATAGTAGCCACGCCTTTCTTCTGTTTTGTCACCAAGGAAAAGTAAATGATCAGAAACAGCACAAAAAAATTACCTGATCAGTTGGACGCAAGTTACAAGAGTGAAGCAACAAACATCTGATATGCCGGAATTAGTACAAACCACCTGATCAAGCACAAAATACAAATGAAAACAACTGAAAACCCGAAGGAAAAAAAAACTGAAATTGGCCAGTAAACAAGAACACAAAATTTGTATGCTTCAGAAAATGACAAATCAACAATTTGTTCTCAAGCTTTAACAAGAATTATTATGATCACTTAAGAGCATGAGATGAGAAACCATATAATTCAAACCACCTGACCAATCAAACCCCATTGACATACTTCTTTTTTTTAAAAAAAAACTGAAGATCAGTACAAAAGGAGAATTGAATTCAAAAACGCAGTGACCAGAGGGGCGAAGAAGATAAACAAGGAGGTTACAGTCATGGCCAAGAGATCAATCTTTCAAGAACTGCAACATAAAGCTCATAATTCAGATACCAAGTTACTCACCAAAAAATAAAAATAAAAATTCAAACTTGAGCCATTCAGTTCCGATTACCAGTGGCGTAGATACACTAGTACTCAGCTGCTTTCCTTCTTTTATTTATTTTCTTCTCTCTTTTTTCCAATTTCCTGTCTCACCCCATGTTGGTTGCTGGTTAGATCTCACAGTTGTGGACAATGCTGTCTCTGTGTGTGTTTCTCTCTCCTGTTCTGCTTTGCCTTTTTATGCTCTATAGGTTGGTGGTACTGTTCTGAACATCTGAGAACTGTCAAAGAGGGGAAAAAAAAGTAGACGGAGAAAAACAAAACCATCAAAAAAACAAAAACTTGGTAAGTAATATCAAATTAAATTAGTAAATAATTGATTTTTTTTTGCGGAAAAATAATTTAGAATCTGATACGTGAATTCACTACCTTAATCTGATTCGAGTAATAAAGTAAGTCCTGGTTCTTTTTCCGAGAATGAGAGTTTTGGAACATAGAAATTGGACACGGGAGATTGTGGTAGAAGTAACTGGAATGGAAGGAAATATTGGAGTGGGATAGATAGCATTTGGATTTTCAAGGATGTATGCGTGTTTTTCCTTGGGATTATGGAATTTTGTCAAATACTAATCAGATTAAGCAAGCCAACTAGCCAAGTATCAAACTTAAGGTTTCGGTTTGGTTTGTGTTACCAAAATTATCAAATGCGTTGCCGATTTTGAATTTAATTTTTTTAATTAAATATTGATAATTTAATTAAAAAATATTTATTTTTATTAATTCATAATAAATTTTCTCTTAATTATTTTTTTAATAAGTTATTAACCTTTAATTAGAAAGATAAGAGAGAGAGAGAATAAATTTTTTTATTCCGCCGACTTTTCGGTCGATTTATTCCGAAGAATAATTATTCTAGTTGCCGTTGCCGTAATGGTGCTTTACTTTGATTGGGTGAAAACTGAAAACTGAAAAGCTAACACTATACTGTGCCAAAGTAATGGTAAAAGTAAAAGTGTAAAACTGCTCCTTTGTACCAAAAACAAAAATAGTCCAACCAACGCTCACAACATAAAATCCACCAAACCAAAAGCACGTAATCACTCATTTTTACTTCCTTTTATTTTTTAGTCAAAATCAACATGTAATTTGGATTATTTTAGGTAAAATAATAAAATACTATTATGATGCTCTTAAGAAGGGAATTTGCACTCAGGATTTTTATGTACTAAAAAAGTTTTTTTTTGTTTTATTTAGCTCCCATTTGTGAAATCCAACCTAGATTATATATTTATGAATTACTATTTGTGTGGCCAACAGAAATTTAAAAAACAAAAAGAAATGGTTTGACAAAATAATTTCTATATTTCTGTACATTTATTTTTACAGCTATATTATGAATGTCTATTTATTTATTATTATTAACATTTATGAATGTCACTCATGCACCGCTTGCAATTTGCGCTAGTGTCTATATCTGATTTGTAGTTTTTGACTTTTTGTACGACAGTATGTAATGTTAGGTATAATTGTTAATTGAGATTACTTTGACATTTATTTTTTTAAGTTATTAATATTTAAAATAAGTTATTTAATATTTATTAATTATTATTTATATTTAATAATTTTTTAATATTTATTATAAAATTAACAATCAATAAATAATTAATAATTTATTTTAAATATTAAACTCATTAAAATAACTTAACAACTCCTTATTAATTAACTTAACTCAACAAGAAATCACTTCCGTAGGCAGAGTCTTATTAGCCCGAATGATATTAATATGATATTAATATCAGGACAGAGAAAAGGTACAATTTTTAATTAGGGAATTGAATGACGTGTCGAGTGGATGATATGACACGTGTCAAATAAGGGAGTGGTGGGCAAGCCAAGGACGGTGATCTCGGTGCATCAGTGATGAGTCATGAGTCATCAGTCGTCCACACACCGCCCAAACAAATTCCTTTGTCCCATTAGGAGAACCACTCGTGTTTTTCATGGGAAAAAATATAGTGTAGACACGGACAACGTTATTTATCACCAAACATGATACCTGCTGTTAGAAGCAAGAAGTCTTCACTCTTCAGTAAGTATTTATATAAACTTCGATAGAGCTACATAGTCATAAATCGTCTCTCATGTTATTTTTACACAATTATTATAGTTATAATCATTCAAAAAGTGATTATATAAACTTGGATAGAACTTTATTATTAAACACAACTACATATACAGGATATCTTTTGTTAGGGTTTGTTTTCAAATTATAAGATTTTTAGTTTGTTTTTATATTTTTGTTAACTTATTACACTATTTTTTTATTATTTGTAGTTAGGGAGGTCTTATTGAATTTAAGAAAAAATGAGAAATAGGATTGTGAATCATCAAATCCCCACCAAACAACCGCAAATTCTAGAAAAGACTAAAAGGGATATTAGATGAACTAAGCTCCACCGATTTATTAACACTAATTTAAATTAGTGTTTTAGTTGGTATTAGATTTATCAAGTGATGACCAATGAGATTTGTTTAATTGGTAGAATTGAATTGTATTGACACAAAGGTCTTTTATTCAATTTTTGCTGGTGATAATTTTTTATTGATAGGTCATATGTAAGTATCACTATAAGTCTTTGCTAATACTTGTAATATATTGTGACCTTGAAATTAGGCAACCATTATTCCATTAAACTTGTTTACCAATTTTTTTTATCAAGTGATGATGCATCCAGTTTATTTTTAAAATACCATGGTGGTAGAATGACACAAAATAGTAGATCCATATATTAGCTCAAATATTTTCCTTTTCCTAGATTTAAATTAAAGTGAATCAAACTGAGAATTGCATTTCATAACTAGTTCAAATGCGTTCTCTCTTTTAAATAATTCTGATAAAGATGGCAATTGGTCAAATATCCGATCACCATTAGCTACAATTAAAACCAAAATTATATTTACTATCTACAAACTAAACCAAAAGGAATAAATAAAAATTGCATTTCCAACATCAAAACACTTGAAATAACTTAAATAATTAAAATAAAGTATTGAATTTTTTCTTTGGTAATTAAGTATTGAATATTTAGAAAGGATGATGGTGGGTTAAATTAGTTCGACGTTGAGGAGAAAAGTTATATGAATTGAACCAATCGATTTCCTTATTATAGGAACAAATCTGTTTGGTTTTAAATTAAAAACCAAATCAATTACAATTAATTTGGTTCGGTTCGGTCTAATTGATTTTTAGCCAAAAATTTTTTTACCATAAAAAAATTTATATACAACTTTACTTTTTCTATTCATTGCCCAATTAACAAGTTAGTCTAAAATTCTTAATAGAAACATTATTAAATAGATATAAATAATAACTTGACTTAAAAGTTATATAGAAACAACCAAGGTTCTGAAAATCGAACCGGTGATTGAACCGGTCAGGGGACTGATTCAAGGTTCAATGGTTCAACCGTAGTTGAATCGTGGTTGAACCGGAGTATAATTAAATAAATTATATATATTTATTTATATATATATAAATATATTATATACTAATTAAACAAATTAAAAATTATAAAAAACAACACAAATAATAAAAAATAGTTTACAGTTTATTTTTTGAGAGTCCAAAGCATTCTGTAACAGTATTATAACTTATTTTTATTTAAAAAAATGTTAATTTCAGTTCAATGAGATATATAATCAATTATACATTCAGTTTCTAAACTTTTATACGATTTAAGTTTAAGTATTTTATATAAAATTCTTTTTAAATTGACTTATATTCAATTTTTAGATCAAAATGACATTATTTGAATTAGCAAAATTTAAATAAAAAAAAAAAAGAGGACCGGTTTGATTGATCCGGGTCGACCGGTTTATCGGTTTTTGACCGGTTCACCGGTTTTTGACTTGGCCGGTTTTTGGAGGTGGACCGGACCGGTGGGGTGACCAGTTCCCAGTCGAACCGGTCCGACCGGCCGGTCCGGTCCGGTTTTCAGACCACTGGAAACAACAAAAAATTAAAAACTAATCATTTATAGATATGTAAATATAAAAAAAAAATACATATGTAATTATATGAGTTTTATTTTGTTTGGTTTAATTTAATTTCATATATGAAGATCGAAAATCAAATTAAACTAATCGATTTTTATAAAAAAAATCAAACAAAATCAAAATTAGTTTATTTTATTTGATTTTTTACAATTTATTCTGTTTAGAACAGTTAAATTCGTTTATGAATATCCTAATATTTAAATACGAGGAACATATATTTTGAAACGGATATCTAAATTAAATACCAGATGTCGTAAAAAGACAAATTAAACAAATAAAATTGGGTCTTTACTTAAATAAAATTGGGTATCAAATGTCGGGTGCTCTATATTTTTCTAATTGTTTCTATAATAAATATTGGTATCCTAATCGTAACCAATCGAAAAAAGTTTGAACGTAAAAAATTATTTAGAATATCTATTTTAGTATTTAAAACCAGCCAATATCTAAAAATGTTCATATATCATGTGGTAATTTTTGTCATTTTTATCAAATATTCAAAATAATTAGCCAAATTAACATCCTTATTCAAACGAAACAAATTAAGGCGATCTTAATTTAGTAAAAATACCATAGTACTTAAATGTTTTTGGAAATCATACTCATTATCCCGCTGGTTGTATTCAAGGTTGACAAAGAAAGATGCAGAAAATAAGTTTGATTGTAATTGTAATTATAATTAATTGTAAGAGTGTATAAACATAATTTATAAATTAAAGGGACTATTCTAATTAAAGTGATTGAGGGAGAAAAGCAGAAGGGAACCATTTCACGTGAGGATGGATTTACCGTAGCAACTTGTGTGATATACTCAAATCTTAATGGTCTGGCAAAAGAGGAAAGGGATTCTTGACTTTATAAAAGTAGAGTAGATCCAACAACTGGCATTCCTGGTTCTTTTATAAGGCTAACAATAGCAAAAGCATATCAAACACAGTGACTCTCTCACTCCCACTTTGATGGAAATGGAACCGTTGGAAGCAAAGTTTGTACATGTTTGCACCAAAAGCTGCCATAGATGGCATAATCATTAATTATAGACGCTCCTGTTTGTCACAAGGGTGCTACTGCTGCATAAACTTTAAACAAGTTAACTTTATACTTATAACTAACACCAACAATAATAATAATTTAAAAAAAAAACAGAGTGTTGTGTGAAATTTCATTACATCACAAATCCTTGTTTCACATTAAAAGATAATACTATATAGATAACAATTTATATGTAAAGGTTTTTTCTATTTATAATTTATTATATTCACTTTTGTATTTGTGAGTGTCATATTAGAGAGTTGTTATGGTACCTTAATAGATATGGTATCTAAAGTAAGTTGTTAATTATTTATTGACTGTTGGTTTGACAATAAATGTTTCAATGTCTATTAAATATAAATAACAACTAATAAATACTTAACAACTTACTTTAAATATTAATATCATAATAAATAAAAAAAAAGATAAGTACCAATGTAATGTCTTCATTCTAAATTTTTTTACACAAATTTCCATGTAATTTTATAATTCTCTATATATTGACTTTTTTGTCTCATTTAATTATTGTTTATATAGTATTATTTTCTTAATAATTTTTTAAAAAACTCTATACCAAATATTATTAATTATGAATGAACAGCTACCATGCAATAATAATAAGAATATATAAAAGAAAAGCTATCATCGAATGCATAGATCAGCTGGCTTGGGAGTTGTTCTAACTTAACCAAGGGTCTCAAGTTCAAGGGTTGGGAGAGCTTTGGTCGCCCATAGTGATCCTTCCCGGCTAGGGATGGCAATGGGGTGGGAGCAGGTAGTAGGTCCCTGTCCCTCGCCCCGCAGATGAATATCCATCCCTCGCCCCCGCCCTATACCAGTACGAGAATTTATTTTTATTTTCTTTCTCGAGTAGGTGAGTATCCATATGTATCTGCGGATACCCATTAAATCATTAACAAATTTAAATTTTTAATTTAAAAAAAAAAGAATAAATGAAATAATCTCTACTATCACAATTTCTCATAATTTGTCAATTACAAACTAACTTAGTTTAATAACTTTAAATGATTAAAATAAAATAACAATACAATTTTTTTTAAAACAGATTCCAAAAGCTAAATTCAAATACTAAATCAAAACACTAATTAAGGATATTTTAATAATTTCATATAGTGAGTACCCACGGGTACCATGGAAACAACCCCCGCCCCATTTAATAAACAGGTGTTAAAAAACTCATTCCCACTCCTTGCAGAGGGAAATTTGTCCCCAAAAACCCGCCTCCCGTGATGGGTATTACCCGTGGGTATTCACCTAGGCGGATAAAATTGTCATCCCTATTTTCGGCTTAAGGCTGTGAAGTTTTCCCTCAACAATTTTTTGTACCCAAAAAAAAGAGAAAAGAAAAGCTATAATGAATCAGTTGCAATAGTGGAGATAGTTGATGAAGCCTTAATGATCGTGAAGTAATTTTCATGTTGATAATTTTGTGCGCCTCATTCATCATAAAGCTTTTAATGTAATAGTTTAATTTTGATCAACCGTTAGTGTAAAAAGAATTTACACTATTATCTCATTATATTTGTTTCATCATTAAAAGAGTTTGAATATTATAACAACTATCTAAGAAATTTAATTTTGTAATGATATGCTAAAATATCGTTGGATGTTTTGTCTTTTTGCTCCACATATTGTTTCAAACCCTAATACCCTTGGTGCCGTGGTGCATTATTCTGTTTAATGATTTACTATATTACGTTTACTCAAAAAAATTCAAACAATGATATTATTTCCATATATGTGAAGAATGTTGATCCATGCTTGGTCTTGGGCTGATTTGGATGAGTTTTTTTTTTTAAATATTTTTTTATGTGATCTTTTTTTAATTTTTTTTAAAATTAAAATTTATTTTATGTTTGAATGCAATATTTAAAAAGATTTTTTTATATGTTTAAACAGCTTTTTTATATGTATAAACAAGTTTTTTTAGAAGCACAAAAATCTAGTTAAATAAACACAAAATGTGATTTGTTTTAATACTTTAGCTTTATTTTAATTAAAAGTTCATCTAAACATACTAAATTTAAGAAAAATATTTTTTAAAAAAATTATAAAAAAAAAGACATATTCAAACGATCACATAGTCCAGACCAGCGAAGATAAATACAAACTTAGATAGCTAATTGCCTACCTGTTCATTATTAGGGATGGAAACGGATGGTGATGTAGCCATGCGATGCCAGCACACTGCACAACACATGGGTACCTGTCCTGATCTCACCTTTCCTCCTAGTCTATTTCAAAGGAGGATAAATACAAGCCCAGGCAGCTAATTGTTGTTTTTATGCATGCGAATGAACTGTAGAGTAGCCATGGCAGCATACTGCACGGCTAGTGTACGTTGTACATGGGATGGGAACGTCGAAGATGTCAAAAGGCAAAAGCTCAAATCCTATAATTGTCATAATGTTGTTAGGTTAAAGAATGAGCATATGTGAAAGAGAACCAGTCCTCTTTTTACCATCCCATGTGCACGCCTTCAAGCGCTTCGTCAGTTTAATTAGTTACATTATATAGACGCTGATTTTCTTGTTCCTGTTCCAACAGCTCCAACTTTTTATATGCTAATTTTTAATCTTTTTTCAAAAATTTAAATGAAACACCTATGGCCTTGCTCGTGGTGTTGCAGCCTTCTTGCCTTCTTTCCCGATCGTAAACCTTAATAAAATGATATTAGCATAAAGAACAAATACGATAGAATAAAAGAACATAAAATTTGAAGATAAAATTAAATCCTAAAATTAATGACTCAAAATTGTATGAAAAATGCATAAAATAAATTAGTGTTATTAACTCCCTCCTCCTTAAAATTTTATGTACCAAAAGAAATAGTGTTATTAATGACTCATTTTATTGTTAATTCCTGAACTTGAAAAATAAGAAAAGAAACATAAGAAATAGAGGCGAAGAGATATAACTGTAACATGGTACATGATATTTAACAATCACGTATAGGAAATTATATCAAATCAAAGCATATATATAACGAATACAATACAACCCAAAATATTAAAACTAAATGTTCACAACATTTTGTTTGACAATAAATATTAATTGATTAATTAACGGGATGTATGAGAAATAAAAAAAATGCGTGAGGCTTGGAGTAGACAAAATCCACATATGGTCAGTAGAAAAATTCATAAAACCATTAATGTATCAATTTTATTAAATGTTATGTGTAAGAAGCATTGCAAGTTTTTTTTTTTAATTCCTATAAATTAAAAAAAATGACAACGACGGAGAGAAACAAGAAAAACGCAGTGCAACAAGTTTTCATAAGAGGATATTAATCACACCATAATCAATGATTAGACTCTAACTTAAATAAATGTCTTAATATTTAAAGTAATCCCAATTCTTCCTAGCCATGTATATGTCTCAAATAAGACGCCCAGAATTGCATTGCAAATTTGCAACAGATCGAGGCAGAGCAATTTGATTCAGGTTGACGAAGATTTTCATCAACTAGCGAAAGCGAATCCATGGTTTAAGTTTAAAAACCTTTCAAATGCCAATTAATGTATTATACAAGATAAATGGACGTAGTCAAATGAAGCCCACAAATCTGAGGCCCATTTCAAAATGATAATGTAATAGAACTCACCAGGCTTTGACTGTGGGTCCACAGTACTTCATATCCATTACAGAATAGCTCCATTCCCAATAATACCCTCAAGAACGTTTCCTTAAATGACCAAAACAGTGTCCTTTTTTTCTTATATTCCTTCCTTACCCCTATTTTCTTTTTTATAATTTAAAAATTAGTCACGATAATTTTAAAAAAATAAATAATGAGATTTTGTATCCGTTAAAGTCTTATAAAGACTCAAATAAAAATATTTTTAAAATTATAAGAATTTGTTTATAATTTTTAAATAATAAGAATTCTTTTATTTTTTTTTTAAAAATACATGAATTTATAAATTATTTTAGCCTTAAATCTACCACTGACAAATAGTATATATATATATATATATAATATTTAATTTTGATCATTTGTTAATATTAAAAAAATTATACTATCAATTATGTATTTAAAAATCATTTAAAGAGTTTAATTATCATAATACTTACTTTAAGAAATATAATTCTTTTAATGATGTACTAACACATATTAAATGATAATGTATAAGACGACTACTAAATGAGTTAGCCTAAATGGATTGCCCATTTTTTGTAAAGAAGAAAGTTGTTTAAAATTTTAATTTTTTAAATAAACTCATCCATTATTTTAGCCTTAAATCTACTACTCACAAATAGTATATATAATTTAATTTTGATCATTTGTTAGTATTAAAAAAAATATACTATCAATTAATTATGTATTGACAAATTATTTAAGGAGTTTAATTATCACAATAATTACTTTAAGAAATATAACTTTTTTAATAATGGACTAACACATTATTAAATGATAATGTATAAGACAACTACTAAATGAATTAGTCTAAATGGGCTGCCATTTTTTGTAAAAACGAAAGTTGTTTAAAATTTTAATTTTTTAAATAAACTCATTCAATATTTTTTTAGGTAAGTTTTAAGTATATAGAGACTTAGAGAAACCTTTCAAGAAATCAAAATATCAATAACAATAATTTTCAAAATTATACAATTTCTTAAATAATAAATTGATAACTTCATGCATCATTGAACTCAATTGTACCATAAACGACTCAACAATACAATATCAATAGCAAAACATTAACAAAATGACAATGTATACATTAGCAACAAATTCATACATCCAAATATTATATTAAAACATAGTTTTAATGTAGCACAAATTATATACACGAGTTAACAGGCCAATTCGTAAACAAATGAATTTAGTTAAACAGATCAAATAATTTCTTTTATATTTAAAGGGATCAATAATATTAGAGATTCATATAGTTTTCACGAACTCAACCTGTTTTGATGATTTTAATAGTTTAAAGTTATTTTTACATTGATGATTATAATATACCAAAATTAAAATCATATAAAAACACTTGACAAAAATGACAACTTTAATGAAAATAAAAAAAATATTTTTATATTTTATTTATAAAAAATAATAATGTATAATTTTTTATTTACTTAAGTCTTCTAAATTTATGTGGAGGCTAAGTTTGAAGCTATAAATATCTCAAAAAATTTAACTTCCGCTCTCCGGCGACGAAATGTCGTCGTTGCTGACGGATTTCCTGCTTCAGGCTGGCGGCACCGCTGTGATCGACGGTGGTCTCGCGACGGAGCTCGAACGCCACGGCGCTGACCTCAACGATCCCCTTTGGAGCGCCAAATGCCTCATTTCCTCGCCTCACCTCATTCGCCAGGTCCCCTCGTCGTTTCCGAGAAACCTAGACTCCTAAATTTCTTCATTCATTGCGATTGAAAATTTTCTCTGTACCTGTTGGAATTGGCAATTTCACATAACCCCAGCATTTGGAGTACCTTTTTTCTTTTTTTTTTGCTGAGGTTGCATGTTGCATGTTACAAATAGATCATCGCAATATTAATTCATATTTGTGAAAGTCGTAAATTTTATTTTTTTTCCCCTTTGTATTTAATTACTGATCCTTATTATTATTATTATTCATTCATTCATTCATTCATTCAAAAGTTATGGCAATCGTTAATCTTTTAGCTGAATGAATGAAGGGCTCCTTGTTTTTTTTCCTATTACAAATTATGACAATCATAATTGATTTATCGATGGAGCAGGTACACCTTGATTACCTGGAAAATGGCACAGATGTTATAATCACAGCATCTTATCAGGTGAGTGCCATTTGCTAAGGATGAGCTGTTTTTATTTTTATTTTTTGAGTCTTCCTAAACCTAAACTTGAGGTAGCTGTTTGTGCATAGGCCACCATTCAAGGTTTTATAGCAAAAGGCTTTTCTAATGAAGAAAGTGAAGCCTTGCTCAGAAGAAGTGTTGAAATTGCTAGGGAGGCCCGAGATGTCTATTATGAAAGATGTGCTACATGCTCTTCAGATGATGGGGCTGATGGTAGAATCCTCAAAAAACGCCCAATCCTAATTGCAGCATCAGTGGGGAGCTATGGAGCTTATTTGGCTGATGGATCAGAGTACAGGTGAAATGACTAATATCTGGTATTTAAAGCATCAGCTGTGATTTTTGTTTACTTGTGGCATGGCATCATGTATAACAATCAAAACAGTCTTCAAGATCTGTTATGTTTCCCAGGTCCCTTGTTCAGCTTGGCATCTGTTATTTTGGCACAAATCTCTTTGGTTCTTAAAAAGAAACAATTTGAGAAGGTTTAATTTTTCGAAATGAATTTCTAGGTCTATCTTTTATGCATGTACAGTTTTGAGCTTTTTCTGTATAGAACCATTAACAGTTCAGAAAGGTTGGAATATTTTATTCCTGACAGTGGGGATTACGGTGATGCTATCAAGCTGGAAACTCTTAAAGATTTTCATCGGAGAAGAGTTCAAGTTTTAGCAGATTCAGGTGCTGACCTGCTTGCATTTGAAACAGTGCCAAATAAGCTGGAAGCTCAGGTATCCTAAAAGATTTGGACATTCAAATGCTAAAATCTAATAATATTCTTGATAATTGAAACTGAGAAAGCATTAAATTTCTATTCTGCCATTTGCTTCACTAGAGAACCACAAGAAACTGAGAAAGCATGAAATTTCTATTCTGGAGTTTCTATTGTCTTTCTGAAAGGGTAAAATTGCTAGTCAAGTAACTTCATATAATGAGTAAAACTTCCAAATCCAATATCCATTTTGGTCTTGACTCTTGAATCTCCCTAAACTATACTTATTGACTAAGCAGGCTTATGCAGAGCTTCTAGAAGAAGAGGACATAAAGATTCCAGCATGGTTTTCTTTTAACTCTAAGGATGGAATTAATGCTGTTAGCGGTGATTCTTTAGTGGAATGCAGCTCCATTGCTGAGTCATGCAACAAAGTTGTTGCTGTTGGAATCAACTGTACCCCACCTAGATTTATACATGGTCTGATATTATTGCTTAAGAAGGTAGAACCTCAGGTTCTCTCTTTTTCTATTGAATATGTTGTGTGCAGGTTAATTGATGGACTTCATTTATCATAATATTTTGTTTCAATCAACCTCTCCCATTCTCTTGGGTCTTTATTAATTAATTCAATTTCAGTTCTGAAAGTGTCAGTATCTACCTTGCCAAGCTGTTTTCTTTTTGATAAATCACATACTATTTGGGTGGATAATAAATAGAAATGGATGTTAATCTGTATAGACTCAAGAATTGCAAAATATGGTAAATAGCCTTCAAGGCTTCGACTTTTTTATTATTTTTATTTTATTTTATGAAGATGGCTTATATGAATGGAGACTTCTTTGACTAAGGCACTTAAGCTATACCCTGGTACAGTTTTCACATTCGTGTGCAACTATTTGTTGTCTTTTGAAATAAAAGAAAATTACAATGTTTCTTTTTCCTTGTTTTTATGTGTTACTTTCATATAAGAAAATATGTCAGTGCTAATCATATAAGAAAATATGTCAGTGCTAATAAATTATTCTTGTTATGGGACTTATCTTTGTGGAACACTTATCCTTGATTCACAAATAATTTCTTCAGGTGACTACAAAACCAATTGTTATATATCCAAACAGTGGGGAAACCTACAGTGCTGACCAAAAGGAGTGGGTGGTAAGTTCCTTTTATCTGGTTGTACTGTCATTTTATATTGTTTTTAAAGGATAGGCAGGTCAATTTTGTCTTAAAAATTGAACTAATATCGATCATAGAAGATAAAGCTGTGGCATCTAGATTATCATATAAAAGATGAACCAATATGCATTGGGAGATTGGATTGTGGAAATAATTCTGCTTGAAATAAAGCAATTCATATGCCATTAAATAAAAGAAAGACATACTTCTAAAGTCAATGTAATTAAGGATTAAGGAGTAAAATACAAAACTTTTTTTTATTAGTACTAGGGTCTTGATACATTCATAGGTGTGTGTCCTATCCCTTCTCTTTTCCTTTTTGGTGAAATCATTTTATTCATTTTTATTTAAACTGTAAAATTGATTGAGAAACTGTTGTATGTAATTTCTATCATTTAAAAATGAAAGTTGCATAGAAGTAGGAATCTAAATGTAAGTGGTAGGTGTTGGAATGACAGATTTCACATCCTTTTATCAATAATTGCAAACAAGTAAATATCGAGGTTTTAGGTATATTAAAAATTGGATGCCAAGAGGAGCTTCTTTCCGTTATTACTATGTGGATTTTATTATAAATTCTGGGCTGATTTCTCATTTTACCTTACATGGGTAGTTGATAGTTTCGTCGAGAGGTTGAAATTAACGTGTGGGATTCAGGTTTGGCAGGTTTATGTATTGATCTTAGAATAAAAATGGAACTCAACCATGTTCTTGTACTATTGATAAGTGATTTCAAACCATGTTGGACATAGTTCATATAGATTGACTATTATTCAATCATGTTTAACCATTACAATTTACTGTATTTCTTGGAAGACAATGGAAAAGAGTGCATTTAACATTGATAACACGAGAAATCAATGGAATGGTCATTGTTACTTTGTTAGAATATCTCTGAAGATTAAGTTGTTAGAATATCTCATACTATTTTCAGAGCATTTTATAGTATCTTTAGAATTTCTTAGTCATCTTTATAATATATTGTGAATTAATTAGTTATCTAATTGAGGAAGCAATCTTAGGAGTTGTTTTCTAATTTCATTATATTTCCTAATTTGTTTCCATAATTAGGGTTAAGAGTCTTATTGTAGTAGTGAGCTTGGGCTTGTACTAGTGGTACTATACTAATACTTGACATAATCACTAGTATAAATAGGAGTTAGTGCTTTTGTATTTTTCAACACATCAAATCAATCCAATCTCATATTATTTATTAGTATTTCTTTTCTCTTTTCTTCCTTCCTTACCTAAACCTTATAATTATTTTGTGAATTCATTTTTTTGATAAGACCATGAGGTGTCCCCACAATCCCCGTCCAGGTGTCGGCTTGGCTTTGGCCACAAGATGCTTATAGACTTCTAGTGGGTTTTTGAACCCTTACACTGTTGGTAAAGTTTGCTCACATGGAGCTCAATTTGCCAACTGAGCCACATCTCGTGGTTTATTTTATAAATTTATGGACATGATGTTTATCAGCTTTGGTTCAGTCAACAAGGTCCCCTGGATTGGCAAAGTTGAGAAGTACTGCAGATCATATGTCCTTGTATTTCTGAGAGACCAATGAGAGACCAAATATAGAATGACGGTTATTTATTAGTGATTTAATCATTTTAAGGAAAATATTTTGGGATATTTCTTGAATTATGTAATACTAATGTGAGGTTGTTATTTGTTACAGCAAAATACAGGTGTTACAGATGAAGATTTTGTCTCTTATGTAAACAAATGGTGTGAGTTAGGGGCTTCCCTTGTAGGTGGCTGTTGCAGAACAACCCCAGCTACTATTAGAGGGATATACAGGACACTCTCCGGCAGTCAATCTGCAACTCTTGCCAGAGTGACTACCCTGTTATCAGAAAAGGAGGCCAACGCTTAAGTCAATCTAATTTACATATGGCAGCTGCACTGGGTCATGTTACTACCTTGGGCTTGAGATGGGAAGATGAGACCCCAGTTATGATTTGGTTAATCAGTGAGATATCCCTTAACCCTTATGCATTATTGGTCATGCAACTTCGAAGATACTTTGCCCTTGGAGCTAGCAACCTGAGGATCGCAGTTTGTGAAGATTACATTAAAGATCAAATAAAAGATGTATGTGTTTTCCTTTCCTTTTCGATTTTAAAATAAGAAATGGCCAACAATTGACATGTGAATATCGCGAGGGGTTAGTGAGTTGGCCAAATATAAGGTGGACAGGCAATGAAATAAAATTTTGGAACAAGCTACCATGGCCTATACTATATTGCACTTAGATAGTTTATTGTTGTTATTAATTATGACTCGAATTTCCCATTTTCTCCTTTCTTCGTGGCTTCATTCCTTTTCCCCAATAAAATATTATGAATGTAATTTTTTTTCAGTATTTTATTTAAAGAACAGGATTGGAGATAGAAGATTTGAAAATTTTGAATCCTATTACTTGGGGGTAAAAAATATAGCAAAGTTAATTTACTGTTAAATATGTATAAAAAAAAGAGTGAACTGGTCAATATTTAACAGGTATATATCTTATCCTAATAAAAATGAAGAAAAAAAAACAAAACCAAAAATGTGAAGTCAGTAGCAATCTAACCTCTGCGACTGGGAATGTGGACTGTTTGCTGTCGCGAGGCAGAGGAGCTGTTGTCAGTCTTCCAGCCACGGCCACCGGCAATAAGTTCTGTGGCTCTACGTCGTTTTTCTTTGGCAGGTAACTCTGGCAACAAAACGACTTGGGGTTTGTACCCTACTCTGGTGCTGTTACTGTCGTATGATATGGATCATGCATTGCATACGTTAACTTTTGAATATGTTGGAGGGTCCTTCGATCAAAGATTTATTTGTTGAATTTGGTCACAAATGAAGAGCGGCTAGACCATATTGCATTGACAACATGGTGGCCTTATTCATTGACAACATGGGATATGCTACTCAAGAATGGCACCAATCTCTCACCAAAAGAACCAAAAATAAAATAAAAATGGTACCATAGGCTTACAAATCTTAAAAAGAGTAGACTCCTAAACTCACAAGTTGAGCTAAATAACTACCAATTACACTTTCTTTTGCAACCAAACGAACTTCCAATGAGTCCGAGACTTACACAACAAGTTCATGCCAGTTGAATCAAAGATTCTAATGAGGGACCAAAGACTATTGTTTTGCTCTAATTACTATGCTTTCCGCTTGAACAAACAGGAGTTATGAGTTCAAGTGATCAATTACTCACATATATAATACCATACTCTCTCTTCACAAATGGATCGGATAATTGCGTCATACCGCTAGTCATCAAAGCAGTGGTCATCCAAATTGAACAAGCTGGCTCAAGGTATGTGACCTTCCCTCTTATTGTAGTGCGACAAAAGAAGACGAAAGATGGCCTCACTTTTCTTTTTCTTATATACTGAGGTAAAAACTAAAAAGACAGATGTTGTACTAGACTAATGAATGTAATTAATGTACTTTATTTCTGTTTTTTTTTTAATAAAAAAAATTGATTTGCATATTTGTAGTAAAAGATTAGAGGGAAAAGTATCAAGAGAGTAAATCCTTGAGTTAAATGTACGTAGATGAGTTGCGTCAGCCTATAGTACAGCTCTTTAAGACAAAGTACAGCTATGTACAATAACTACAAATAAATACTGATAAACACGAAAAAAAAAAGGACAACGATTATTTAATTATTATTTCAACGTTCTTTCCCAAGCGGGACATATAAATTATATGCACAAACCTCGTTGCAAATGTAGGGTGTTATATTAAACATATTGAATATGCTACACAAGAAAGTGACCTGCTGCATCTATGCATTGATGCTCTTAAAATATTGTTTAGTTGGTCTTTCCTGTACTATTAGATGTTGTATTTCATTATTATGATTGTTCACAATATTTGTGGGAATTTCGGAATTTCCATCTGTAGTTAAGTTGTGCCCGGTCATGAAAGAAATATCTAGTTACAAATAACATGATGTTATGTAATGTATTTTATCGACCAATCTGCCTCCTTACCAGATTGAGACAAGCAATATGTTAAATTGCAGGAAAATTCTTTTGTATACATGGTGTACAACACAGTTTATGCACTGAACCAGTTAAAATTGACAATTGCTTTCACATTTTTAATTTAGGGTCTTACCATAAGTATTTATCAAAGTAATTACTTATTTTTTATTGTTTCAATGTACAAATTGAATGTGTACCATGTGTTACCCAAGAATCTCTCTGAATCGTATTGTAAAAGACCAAAGAGTGTTGTTAGCTCCAAAAACAGTGACAGCTGATGATGGAAAGAAGAGGGCATCCTGAAGCTGGTTTTTCAACTGAGGCCTTGTGTGGAATGAAAAGACTAATTATAACTGAAGATCTAGTATAGCACGATGTGTTTGAGATTGAAATTATGAGCCTTCTACTGGGATTGTTCTGTAATTTATGCTGATGACCGGAGAATATATATTACCAAATTGTTACATACTGTATGAACTATTATAGTGGCTAAGACAGATATTGAAAGCACGGAACAAACTAAAATGCTACTGAGTACTGACTAAGAAAAATTATATTAAAAAAAAAGGTTGAACAAGTTAAATATGAACACTCCAAGAACATCTTGGATAACTGTAAGCTTGAGACTTGAGAGCAATATTTTGCATGCGAAGATTGTGCCTTGTTTTGTCTGTTGACTGCCTGGATGAAGCAGAGAACAAAAACAATGCTTCCGTTATAGTAATCTTAGGCGGGTGAATTATTTTTACCTGGAGGGTCACTTTCCAAATCAGGCCATGCTTAAATCTTATCCATACCAGACATACCAGTCGTTTTCCTAGCCCCCCTCGGTGTGTTTTTAACGCAATATATCATTATAACTTCTTGAAGAGTACATCATATTTGTGAAATTTTCTGATAGGAGAAAAGAATCATGTGGTCTACACAATTGCCAAATTTTACGTTTAAATATCATAAACTAGCAGTAATCATCCAAGATGCAAGAAAGGGTTGCTTGCGTGGGTTTGGACTAGCAGGAAGATACACAAATGGAAAGGCCATAGGCCGCATGATTAAATGGAAATAGAGTGATTTTTGTTTTACCATGAAATACAGGGATGAAAGCTCGGAAAATGATATGGCATGACAAACAGTGACAAGATCTTTTGCCTAGTTCAATGAAAATGAGGAAAGGGACTCGACCATAAACAGAGCTGTTTGGGTGAAAACCATCTCATTTTCAACCCCACAGTGAAAAGCTTCACATCAATATCAGCCTTTCGCTTTAGTTCTGCCAACAATAAATTACATAGTCAACTGACTTATTATTTTTTTCCCTTCACAAACTGCAAGTCATTTCTGTTACTTAAATTGGCAACAACTTCAATGCTCCATTTGTCGTTAACATGAGTTTGGCAAAGCATATGATCTTCTACAGGCTCCAACTGCCTCATGCTGAGGTTTTCTTCCCGCACGCACTAACCTCAAGTTGAGAAGAGTCCAAAAACTATCCATACCTTGCCTGGGCTGGCTTGCTTCTCTGCTCTGCTCTGCTCTGCTCTACTACTTGAACTTTGGGCCCATTCTTTTATTCCATATTTCCATTTTCTGTGCAAAATTTTGTTTCTGCCTCCAACCGCAACAACTATATCCTCCCTTTTCTTCCTCCCTTAAGATTATAATAGTAATAATAATAATAACTTTAAGAGGTTGTGTGTGTTGATCAAAGTTTTCAATTTAAAAGATGTACCAAAATTTTCAATTTAAAAGTAAAAGTAATAATAATAATAATATATTAATAGCAGATACAAATAAATAAATAACAAATAGGCCCACATAAGATCTGTATTAAGAGTGTCCCGCTAGGTTTGCTCCTAGGTTGACCTCCACGCTGTATTAAACAGTATTTTATTTATACAAAATGTTATACATGTTTAGGTATTATTAGATTTTAAAAAAGTTTGTATAGTATCACATTAAAAAAATTTGCAAAAAATCAATTCAATTCAATTTAATTCAATGATTGTATACCATTATTATAATTTTTTTGTCTTCATTAAAAATATAACATTATCTCATGTTTTATAGTCTGAAATTGGCAAATGATGAGTTCCATCTCACGTGTACTAAAATAGTGTACTATGATATGATTATAACTGAACATCTGTTGTCAGCTTCCATTATTCACATAAATGAATCGTTTTGTGACCAAAAAGAATTGTATGTGGTCGTTCAAGGGATGGCCTCCATGATTGAGCAATATGTCCAAATTTTGATTGACCTAGAAAAGAAAAATTATGAGGAGGGAGGGATGATAGCTGGATAAACTTCTATTGCTGCTACTTCCTTTTTTTTTTTAAATAAATAAATAAATATACGTTTAAATATGCAAGTCTTATGTGTTGGTGCATACTCCATACCATCATTAGTATTTTTAGTGTAGCGAAATATGTGCGTGTGTGTGTATAGTTGAGAAATTAAAAGTCATGACGTTTACTCCAGTATTTATCAATGTTGTTAAAATCAAATCGGATAATAAATTGAAAAAATTTTTGTTCAAGTTTAACCGGTTTAATCGTTTGGTCGAACTAGATAATGTCATAATTACATATTAAATAAACAAATATATATATATATATACATGATTCATAACATACATTATCAATAATAAAATGTATAATAAAGTTTTGGGATTTTAATTATCAAGTCTCATATCACTCTCAATTGCGTAGTTAAGTGATGGAAAAATTAAAAAAAAAAGAGATAATCGGTTCAATATGATTTTATTTCAATTTTAATCGATTTTGCTTAATTTTGACTAATTTTATTCAGTCTAACCATGAATTTAATTTTGACATTAAATTATAACTAGATAAGAGTTCAATTCATGGTCCGACCGATTCTATATCACCAAGTATAAGTGTACAACAGGACCAGAGGTGTACCTCTATCTTTTGCCAGATTGTAAAGAAAATGACGGGGAAAAAAAAACACATTCTGAAGATTTCGACAAAAGGAAGAAAAAATAAAATAACAAGCCCAATTTGACACCTTCAAATCAAACGGTTATGAAGGCGGTGTAGGAGAAAAGGCGAGGGTGGGTTAATAAAGGATGTTTCAAAGCTGAAAAAGCAAAAGAAACAGAAAGAAACACATATTCCATCCGATATAAGAAGATACTTTAGCCAAAGTACAAATAAAGATGCATCCTTTGACTGCCTCTTTAATCTATCTACCATTTTGCAGTAAGAAAAACTTACATATAAGCACCCTAATCAAAGTAATTAAAAAAAATGGGTCAACATAAACTTTCGGTCATGGAGTCTCTGACTACTGACTACTTTGTGTAGTTTGTATTCAAAATTCCTACATATATATAAAAAAAAGGATGAGAAGAATTATTGTTTCACACTACTAGTTAATATATAAATAATTTGACTTGTTTAAAAATTTAAATAAAATTGTTTATTATCCTCTAATAACTTATAAAAAATGTGAAAAAAATAAGTTAAAAATTGTGAAAAATATCATTCTTAAAAGAAAAAAATGAATATCTAGAAAAAAAATTTAGTATATTGTGAACATAATGATTTTGCGTTGATTCATTACAAATAATTTCATTTCTTCTAAATAATTTAATGGCTGCGGTATGACAACCACGTGGCAGATCTACTTCGAGGATGCTCTACTACAAGTCTTGTAAATTTAAAAGGAAAAATAATTAAATAAAAGGGGGAGAAAAAAGAACCTGGTCAATAATCACAGAGATTTCATTATTTGAGTCCAATTATAGGGTAACCCCCGTGGATGATAGATCCCAATCTTCTTGACAATGTAGTATCGAGGCAGCAACTTTCACTCGGCAATTTAAAAGATTCAAATTGTAGGGTAAACGCTACCCCTTTAGATAGGCATTCCTGAAATGGGGCCCATTCATCTTTAATTTTGATACTGCCCTTTCTTGTAAGGATCATTGGAACTATTATTATGATGGAAGAAAAAAAAAAGACTATTCAATGGAGACCAAGCAACTGTCAATTCAGATTTATGGTTCTCTCAGTCAACAAATGTGCATTATCAAGCGCTTAAGAGAACCAAATGAAATGTTTTTCTTGTCTTGGAACTTATTGTCTGGCGAATGATTCCTAAGACAGCTTAAATGAAGAAAACAACAAGGACATCTTGTTCAACATTAGAACTTGGCCAACTAATTAATTAAGCAAGCTCATATAATAGATGAGTTGTTATGCTTCATTGGATAGCTATAAGTGCAACAACTCACTAGCTACTAATAATTGACAAAATGATGGAAACTCATCTAACTCCTGTTCCTTCTCTCCCACTCTCCAAAGTTTAATCCCATTGCAAAGTGACACGTAGTGAGCAAAGGAGGGCATTTTTTCGGACAACCACATGCACTAGCCTGGACAACCTATGAACAGTTGGGGCTAAGGCTTATATGGTAGTAGAAGCTTCACTGGAGCTAGTGGGTCACTAGTGGGTTTGTTTGGAATTCCATTTGGAAGATTGAGCTGTGTTCCTTGGAGCTTTCCTCTTGAAAAAGTTTACGACTTGAACATCAAAATTTAAAAGGTAATTGATCACAAAATGCAAAGGTCATTAAAAAATGAGAATTTTGCTATGAGGGATTTTAGACAGTCTCCCATATGTGCCATGTCACCAAGACTGTACCAGTAAGAGAACAAAACTAGAGAGACTTAAGACCATAAGGTGTTTATACTCAAACCAAACTGATGAAAATTAAAAATCGAACAAAATCAATTAATTTTGGTTTTATTTAGTTTGCTTTTTATGAAAATTGATTGGTTTGATTCGATTTTCAGTTTTCATTTATGAAATTAAATCAAATCAAACCAAACCAAACTTATATAATTATCTATATAACTTTTCTAATTTACATATTTATAAATGATTATATTTAAATTTCTGGTTGTTTCTATAAATATTTTTAGATCAATTTATTGTTTATAATTATGTAATGATGTTTTTATTATGATTTTATACCAACTTTTTTTTTCATTGGTCCATAAAAAGAACAAAGTGAAGTTGTGTATGAATTTTTTTAATAAAAAATGTTTAGTCAAAAACTAATTGGACCGAACCGAACCAAAGTGCTTGCAATTGGTTAGGTTCGGTTCGGTTCTTTAATTTAAAAAAAAATATTGGTTCTTGATATAAAAAAACCAATTAATTTGGTTCGGATGACTTTTTCCCTTAAAATTGAACCAATCTAAACCGCAAACATTCCTACTTAAGACCAAAAAGTAACTCCAATAAACTAGCATTTCATTGATAAAATTTAATTTTAATTTATTGTTAATCAAAATAAACTTTACATTGTTATTCAATTATGTGTTAACAAATTATTAAAGGAGTTACAACAATTATATGAAAAGTCTAACTCTTTTAATGATATGTTAATATATTATTAGATTTGATCAAAATTAAATTCTTTTAATATATATAAGTGAGAATTCACTTACTCAAAGAATAAATTTTGGCACACTTACTCCATTAAAGCCAAAAGAGATCACTTGTAGCGACATGAACTATGGTTAGGAACCCTGGATGGCCAAACAAGATCCTACGTTTATGTAAAAAAATGTAAACATGTAGTTGATTGAACGATGCGTCACCTTATAAAAAGCATAATACACCAATCCATGTGCAAATGCGAGCTTGCACGAAATGAAAAGTACTCAATACGAGACCCATTATTTGGAAAAATTGCCTTTTGTCTTCTTGGACATGAGTCTAAGATTGACTCAAAAACAAAACTCAAAATTCATTAGCAGACTAATCTATTGTTCTACTCAAAAGCCACAAATGAAGTTTTTGAGGAGACATAATGTTTTGTAGCTTGTAGAACCAATGAATTCTTCAGATCTACCAAACCCAAGACATATATATATATATATTATATTCACTCATGGCAAATTTATCAAAGGCTTTGATATGTACATTGTACAAGATCAAAGTCCAAATTACTAATAGTGGCCTTGGAATCAGAAGTAGTTCTCCACTTATCCTCCAAATACGAAACATTCTCTTCAACTAGGCAAACACCCGAGGCTTATAAGATATTTTACCATATCAGGTTGACTGAAAACCCACCTATGGTAGGCTTTTACAAACCAAAAAATTTGAAAAATAAAGGGAAAAACACACACACACATATATATATATATTGTCGTGTGTATGAATGACATTGTTAAAAACAAGGAGAGAAGTTAAAGAACAAGGAGGAGGGAAAGAGAAACAACCCCTCTATACATCCTCTTTATCTTTTCTCTTCTTTAACTGCTTTTCTCTCCTAGAAGACCAAATGTAAGATGGGTTACTTACTAGTGCTTGGATATTAGATAAAACCCAGCTTTGCTGACCGTGGTACAAGTACTAGTTTGGAGGGTGAAAGAGCAATTTTTAGTGTCATAGAGAGAGAGAGAGAGTGTGTGTGTGTGTCTAGAATGAAGACAGTGTTGGGTGTGAGTGGGCTACCATAACCATTGCCTCACTCTCTGTCCAAGTCCCTAAGCTTGGGTGAGGTCGGCCTTGGATTTGCGGTAAAAGGCCTCGAGAGAGAGCGAAGCTTGCCTGCACTTTATTCCCTTCAAATTCGCTACTTTCCTCTGTTACTCCCCACAACAGAACAGGTTTTGCAAGGGAGAAACTCTCTCTCTCTCTTCATGTCTTCTACATTGTCTTCTTCTACCCCGCAGGATCTCACAGTCCTAAAATCTTAGTTCTACGTATCAGGCTGCAGCTCTGTGCTTGTTCCCTTCAATTTTTATTTTTTTCCATTACTTCTTCATTCTCTCTAGAGTCTAGAACTGATAGTCTGAACTGAAACTCCCAAGTGGAAGTGAAGGGGAGGGGGGGGGGGGGGATGTCAAAGTGGGTGTTTCGATTTGTACCTATATTTGGTAGTACATTGGCTAAAATGCCGAGAGACTGGGATTTATTCTGTTGGCTAAATTGTTTTCTCTACCTTACTTAAGAAACAGAGGATTGAACCCTTTGTTGTGTTACTGAGCTTTCAACCCATTGCTTTGATCGTCAAATCCATTATGCTTTTATCCTCCATTTTATCTGTTTGAATTGAATAGAGAGATAAACAGAACCAGGAATTGAACAGAAATTCATATTCTTGGGGTCCTGAGATTTATTATTGTTTTATACTCACTCACTTGCTGCAAAACCAAAACCCAAGAAAGTAAGGAGCAGTTTATTGAAGAAGGAATAGATATCATCACCTTTGCATATGAAGTTGTCCCAAAAATGAGAGATGAGAACTCGAAGAAAAGCAAGGTTTGAGAAATGTCAGCTCTCCTTCAAATTCCTTTGCATTTGTATTCTGGCATTGCTTACCCTTTTGTTCTTGGTGAAGCTTTCATGGCCCAAAACATTGGTCAAGAAGTGGTTCAATATCAAGAGCAAAGCCGAGGACTTTCAGGCAGACGATGTCCTCTGCGGAGGTGATTGATCAATTTTCGCATGATTTGAATGTAATCTAGGTCTCTGGGATTGGGAATCTTAGCTTTCATGTGAAAAACAAAAACGAGATTTCTCTTTCCTCTAGTTAACTTAATTTTCTATATGTTCTTCTTTTCCTGCAACTCCGTTTATCTTTGTGTAACAATTTCTTTTTTTTTTGTTTCAATGGGTATGCTACTTGCAGTCCAAGATCTGCCCTTTGTTGTTTTCCTGCTTCCATGGTTTCTACCCTTTTGGTACCAAAACTGTGTGTTTTTTTCGTTGTGTTTGATTGAGTGGGATGATAAATTAGTAGTGGAAAGAGCACAGCTTTATTAACTTTATGGTTTTTCTTTTTCAGGCGTTGATGATGAAGAGTGGAGGAGCAACTATTCAGAGAGGGAGGCATGCACTATCAAGAAAAGCAAAACAGGTTCAGTATCAGACACCTTGGTATTTCTTAGGAGTTAGGACCACACCATTCCAAAACCCCAACTAGATAAAGATAAAAAGAAATTTACAAGACAGTTGTGCTGCAATTTCTGAAATCTTCTGTCTCTACCTTATTGTTTTCTCTATTCTTTTGTCTCCTACTAATCTCAAATGTTTAATCCCCATTATAATGCACAGAGAGATCAAGCAGAAGGTACTCAGACAGAACGCGACGAGGTAAGAATGATCTTGATGCAGCTCAGGTTACAGATGTGTATAATTATAGGTATGCTTCATGTTGCTGTGTGTTGTACTTAATTATTCTCATCGTTATTATTGTAATAAAATTTAAAAGAATTTTTATTCTATTGACTTCTTCCTTCCTTCTGTATACAGAATCTTCGTTGCCACTTGGAATGTAGCTGGCAAGTCGCCTCCAAGTTATTTGAGCCTTGAAGATTGGCTTCACACCTCTCCGCCTGCTGATATCTATGTTCTTGGGTAAATTACTGATTATATAATGTGTCATCTCCTTTATTTATGCAAAAGTTCACGGTGAGAAATATTTTGCCTTTTCTTGGACTCAGGTTTCAAGAAATTGTACCTCTTAATGCTGGTAACGTTTTGGGAACAGAAGACAATGGCCCTGCGAGAAAATGGCTAGCTCTTATTAGGAGGACCCTGAACAGTCTTCCTGGAACAAGTGGTGGATGCCACACTCCTTCACCGCTCCCTGATCCTATTGTAGAGTTAGATGCTGATTTTGAGGGATCAATGAGGCAGAAGGCAACCTCTTTCTTCCATCGGAGGTCCTTCCAATCCTTGAGTCGTAGTATGAGAATGGACAATGACATGTCACTGCCACAAGCACGCCTTGATCGCCGTCTCAGTGTCTGTGATAGAATGATCTTTGGTCACAGGACAAGTGACTATGACCCCAATTATCGATGGGGTTCCTCAGATGATGAAAACGGAACTGGTGACTCCCCAATTACATCACAATATTCACCAATGTCGTATAGCGGTTGTTTCTCTATGGAGGACAGTGATAGACAGACAGGGCACTCAAGATATTGTTTGGTTGCTAGTAAGCAAATGGTTGGGATATTTCTAACAGTTTGGGTGAAAAGTGATATCAGAGATAATGTTCACAACATGAAAGTATCTTGTGTTGGCAGAGGATTGATGGGATATCTTGGAAACAAGGTACGTTTGGTAATTTTATTTTAATAGCAGAGTTTATAATGAACCAGGAAAGGAGGCAATCTCATTCTCTTGGATTTTCCAGGGTTCAATATCAATTAGCATGTCTTTGCACCAAACAAGCCTTTGCTTCATCTGTAGTCATCTGACTTCTGGACAAAAGGAGGGTGATGAGCTAAGGAGAAATTCAGATGTAATGGAGATTCTCAGAAAGACAAGGTTTCCCCAGGTCCATGGCATGGGTGATGAGAATTCTCCTCAGACAATTCTGGAACATGAGTAAGCCCTTCATCTCTATTCCTAGTTTTACCATGCATCTGATGCTTGGAGATTGTGAATCTAAGTACAATTCACAACTAAGTCCTAACTTGTATCCTAGTCAAGACCTAAACTTTTGGTTTAATTGGTGTAGTCGAATAATTTGGCTGGGGGATTTAAATTATCGGATAGCCCTTTCTTACCGTGCAGCAAAAGCTCTTGTTGAGATGCATAACTGGAAGGCTCTGTTACAGAATGACCAGGCATGTTACTTTGTCCCCTGACAAGTAATTCTGATGTCACAGCTTTGTTCCTTTTCTCAAATTATTTCTAAGATCAACCTGACCATTTGATAGTTTTTTCTTTCAGCTGCGTATAGAGCAGAGGCAAGGTCGTGTCTTTGAAGGATGGAATGAAGGGAAAATATATTTCCCTCCCACATACAAGTATTCAAACAATTCAGACAGATATGCAGGCGATGAAAGACACTCAAAACAAAAGAGAAGAACTCCTGCATGGTAGTCTTCTTTCTTGGAAATAACCACCTGTATGAATACATGAAGTGGAAAATGTAAATGGAAAAGGGGGAAACAAACTATATCATTATTTATGTAAATCTAATCAAAATCTTTATTCATGAAGGTGTGATCGTATCTTATGGTATGGAAGAGGCCTCCACCAATTATCTTATGTTCGTGGCGAGTCAAGATTCTCTGATCATAGACCAGTTTATAGCTTATTCTTGGCAGAAGTTGAGTGTATTAGCCTTAACCGAATAAATAAAAGCTCCAGCTGCTCCAGTACCAGGATTGAAGTAGAAGAGTTGTTGCCGCATTCACATGGTTACGGCTACACTGACTTGAATTTCTTTTGATGAATGCCTATAATTCTTATTCCATGAGATCAACTTGACTAATTGAGGGAACTGAAGCAGCGAAGTGTACCATGCAAGGTAATTCACCTCAACAAGGAAATTCCATCAATATTTTTATCTTGCTTAGATGTCCTTTAGATTTTGGCTTATGAAAAAAATCGAACTCTGCTTTGCTATTAATTGTATTTCCCACAATTTCAAAATTCAGTGAAGGACAAGATACAATTTGCTCAGGACTTCTAACTGGCCTTTGTCTTCTAAATTAATCAGGTAATTGCTTTCCTCATTTACTCCTCTTAATCACAAAAAAAATTCCCAGAAGCAAGTTTTATCTAATTGATAATAAGCAGTGGATACTTTGCGGTCTAGAGCCATACTTACTTTCAGCAAACGAGATAGACATTGCAGACCATAAGATCCACTTCATGGAATAACTACTTAGATTGTCAGTTGTTGGCTATTCATTTCAGAATTTTAGGCTTGTTGACTCAGTCTGCTTAAGTTTATGGAATATGTATTTCATGGATTTCTTGACAGTAATGCAATTGACCATGTCGGCCTTCCTAATAAATTTTTTGGTTGAGACCTCATGCAAGTCTAATCCTTATCCTTGGCTTGGTGGCCCTCCTCTTGTAGGTGGGCACTGCTGTGAGGAATGCTAGCCCCAGTGGTGATCGAGACATTCTATTACCATTGCAGTCCCAAAGAAGGTTGTCCTTTGCCCTCTTTCCTTTTCTCAGCTTCTCTGTAATTTTTCTTTCTAAATCTTATAAAACTTCTCCATACCTCTTTGTTGCAGCTGCACGGTCTATTGTTTTGCCAACAACTAATGACTTTGGATATTTTGCGGCTCATAATCTTTTTGGTAGACTAATGGCTATCTGGCTCAAAGAAAATAGCATCTCAATTCTCATGAATGAGATAATGTAACTGGAATTTGCTCGTGCTACAACTTAGTGGAGAATAACATGAAGTACTTTCACCAAACCTCTATGAGGAAATTAATTTTCTTGCCGTTGTGATTTTTCAGGATTCGAATTCAGTTTGGCAGCCTCGAGTATGAGACTCCAAGCTGTTTGACTTATTCTTTAACACAAAGTTGAAATAAACCAAGGAAAATATTTGCACTCCAGGTTAATTATCGTATTCATTTATCTTCTTTAATCTGTTGCAGAAACATAAAACAAAATTACAGATGTACCCATCCCATTATTTTCTTGTAGCAGCTATTGATTTCACTGAGAAGCATTGAAGTTAATGAGTAAAATTTACGTGGTTGCTCTCAACATATTGTGTTTTGTTTTTCTGAATAAGATGAAAGTTGTAACGAAAAGGAAAATGGAAATACACAACTTACACTGCTTTATTGGCTTTTTTACCAGTAAGGCATTTTTTTTTACCCAATTCCAGATTTTAACCTTTTTTTTCTTTCTTTCTTTATCTTCCATTCTGATTCGGGCATGATTCTTTGGGCAACATCAATACCTTTTCTGTCAATGTTTATGCTTAAAAGGAATAATTTCAATTCGCACAATAGTAAAAAGAATGATGTTGTATAACACCAAAAATAAAAGCTTGAAGTCCTTTATTGGATCGTCTGGTTTAGAATTAAAAAAATTCTATTATAAAAAAAAAATTCTTTTAGCGATGTAAGAGAAAGAAATGTACGTGGCAAAGTGCGTTTTTCATTGACCCAATGACCCATGTTGATCCTTTCAGACCTCAGATTAAATTTTCAGAACCATAATAATGACTCTCATTTAAGTTATCAAAACCTAAAATATGGACCATCAAGGATGCAACTTCTACTATAGTTATCGACCAACTACCTTCCCAACACCCTTGTAGTAGACCGGTAGTAGTAATAGATGAGATAATGCGTTTAGAAAATTTAATCGATGGTTATTTGCATTTTATCAACTCAAGTTATGAGAAGATTTATTATTGAAATGGAAAATATTTCAATGCAAATTATTAAATATAAGCCCTAAAAAATAAAATATCATATGATAAATATTTTTAACTATAAGTCGGTGCATGGCTGATAAAGTCATTAGTTAGATCATTTATAGAGATATAAAAAACAAAGAGCATTAGATATGTAATCCAATTGCATTACAAATTTACAATAGCTGCCATCTTCCTCCTCGTTGTCTATTCAAAGGGTAGTTCTATACTACCTCACGTGGTTTCCGTACTCTTAATTAAAAATATATATTCTATATTAAAATAATAATATAAATAATATTTAAAAAATTAAATAATATTTTTTATTACACTTAATCACTATGACTATGTTTAGTATGTAAATTAAAAGAGACAGAAAAAGAAAGAAAGGTAAGGGTTGTCATCATCCTTTATTTGATATTTAGTTTAGAGAGGAAGAGAAACGATTTGGATAAATAAAAAATTCATAGGTCCCACCAATATTCCATCCTCCCCATTACCCAGGGATTATGAGAGAAATGAGTTGTCATGCTTTTTTTTTATTTTTTTTATTAATTTTGTTTCTTTTTCTCTTTCTTTTCTTTAATAAAACCAAATAAATGAAGAAATTTTTTTTTTTAATTCGATGATACCAAATAAAATAAGTGATAACTCTTTACTTCTCTTTTTTTTTTCTTTTTTATCATATCCCTTTCTTTTTCTTTCACTTCATGAAACCAAACAAAATCAATAAACCAAACAAAGCCAATCATCGTAGTAAACTCGGGTAGGACATTTTTTTTTTCTCGGAATCGTAGGACCTAGTACTGATTCTGATAGTGATGTGGTTACGGACAGGAATTTTAAAGAGTTTTTCTATTTTCTCGGTGATTAAAAAACAGCTTTTGAGGTTTCTTTATTACTAATTATTATTATTAAATCACGAAGATGACAATTTGAAGAGATTCTCTGCGGAGTCTTCTTTTCTGTTCCCACTTTTTTAGTCACCACTTTATTTATCAGGACTCCAGATAAGACGTGCTTCCTAGTCTAGGAGTCATTTTCTTTTAATCGAGAAAAAAGAGAATTATTTATTTTTAATTTTTCATCTATTTTTATTTTTTTGTATTATATTTTAAATTTTTACGTGAAAATAAGCTATTATAAATATTTTAAGAGAAAGTGATAGGATAATTAATTAAGTAGATTCATAGTAGTAGTGGTGAGAGAAAGTTTAGGTAAGAGAAATGTTTATTTTAAATTTAAAGTCAAGATAAATTATTAATTTTAGTAAAAAATAATAATAAATTACACATTACTTACTAATAAATAAATTTTATATTCAAATTTAAGTTATGATTAATATGAATAGAATATCTACCCTACGTCAAGTAAACTAACACTTGTTGACTAGATTCATAATAGCTACTTTTTAAAAAATAATAATAAATAGAACAAATAGATATTTTCCTTAGTTTTTAAAATTGGATAAGATATTATGAGGAAACCAAAGAATTTGTTTGGAGTTTGGCTTTTTGTCTGGATAAACCAAATCACTAGTATCCACGTAATACGTCTACTTCAACGGCGTTACCAATTTGCTTCTTTTGAGGAAGCCAAAGAAAATTTGTTTGGAATTTACAAAAATGATTAGCGTAGTTAATTATTGAAGACTGTAATAAAATTACTTATATATATATATATATTATTGTATTTAAATTTAAACAATTGAATAATTTTTCATCAAACTTAAATACAGTAATTAACTTCTACATTAATGGCTCACGCTTTACATGAAGGTAACTAATGTTCAAATTTTATGGCCAAAGACTTCGGAAAACAAATGATATTACTTCAGTATTTATTTATTTAAGTATTAATATTTAGAGAGAATTGTTAAATATTTATTATTTATTTTTATATTTAATATATTTTTAAATATTTATTATAAAATTAATTATTAATAAATAATTAATAATTTATCTTAAATATTAAATTTATGAAGGTATGATAAAACAAATATTTAGGTTCGTGATTCTTCATAACGGCGCAATGATTTGACTTTTTAGTAGCTACTCTTGAAGTAATTAAGTTGTGTTCACGTCAGTGTCAAATCCTATTAGTTTGCTTGTCTTCGTCAAATCAGCAGATCAAAAGGGTCGGAATAGGGCAAACACCTTAAAATAAATAAAGAAAAAGTGTATTGTCTTGGAACTTGATCTTTAAGTTTTGAAATAATTTGAAAGTGTGATTATTGCTTAAATAAGTTCACTGTATTTGAATTTGACAAAAAATTTTTTTATAGTGTTGTAGGTTTGAATGTAACTAAAGGAGGATAGCAGGGGACAAAAAAATTCAAGTGGGGGATAGGGGATGGCACACTGGTTTATGTTTAGTGAGGCTAACAGCGTGCTTTTGAAGGACACAAAAACAGCGAGTTAAGCAGAGATACCAACAAAGAGGCTAAAAGCAGAAGCAGTGTTGGGCTCTCGTTCCCAGAGATTTCAACAGTTAACACTATTTGACAATTGTGATCTTCCTTCTATGTAATAATTCGTTGCTTCTTAGGTAGAGAGGTAAAGTTGTGCACAAATCACAGTCACGGCCGGTTCATGAACCATGCATATAGTAATTGGGATGAAGTCATGAAGATACAACAGCTTCAGAGAGTGCCTTATGTAAAACAGCACCATACAAAAACAAATTGCATTGTTATTCAACTTTTTATACTATAATTTGCAAGTTGGTGTTAAGTCAGCATTTCTTTCTTTATGCAACATCTATGGGTGCATGATCGATCCTATAGCTGGAAGCCTAATTAAAAAGACTGAATCTGCACGAGAAGACCATTATCAAAATTTCAAGCTGAAGTCCTGATTGCGCGAGAAGACCATTATCAAAATTTTCAAGCTGAAGTCCTGATGAGACTCCAATAATGATTAAATTATTGTCGAAAAATAAATTCTCTCTTGGAAAGAAAGTAAAAATGTAGAGAATGAGAGTTGATTTTATGAAGCCTATGAGAATGTATTTAAAGGTGTTAATTCTATTGACTTGAGGGAATATTAAATTTTATGTATATTTATATAAAGTTATATATTGATATAATTTTACAAAAATAATATAATAAAAGAGATATAACTTTTATATTTAATGCATATATATTTAATTATAAATGTAGCATTAATGAAATGAATTTTGTGATTTTTAGCAGGCAACCATTTGAACTGTGTCCTATAATTCTCCGTCCAAATTAAGGAAGTTTACAATGATGATCATGACTAGTACTCTAGCTGCCAAATACCAACCATTTCGGAGGAGGTTTTTCACTTTTGATGTAAAAGTAATTAAATTATTGGCCTATTTCAGCTTCCCCACACTAAGTTCAACCCTTCTCTGTCTCTGTCTACTGTCTAGGCCTTACTACCGCTTAGCGAAACTGCAGATGGACCCTTAATCTGGCTCATGTTACCTTAACAATCATTTCCCATTCAAACACACCAACATTTTGATTGCTAATCATACATGTACAGTACTAAAATATATATATTTTGTTTTGGCTAGCCACCATATATATATATATATAGCTGGGGACCAACACTCAAAAGTTACGCTGGAAATTGGATGATCTCATGTGAGCTCTCATGTATGCAGACTTCCCCACCTCCATTCCCATGCTGGGGTTGCTTACGCTGTGCAGTGTGTTGCGACTGTGAGTGTCATCCTGACTCATCTCCATTCTGCAACCTGAATACCTGATACACATTCATTTTTAGCATGAGACCGCACCTATGACGTAATGGGAGAAGGGTACCAGTGAAAGGGAATCGAAAGAGTGTTTCACACAGTACTACTAATTATTGAACAATTATTAAATAAGTTTAAATACAAAAAAAAATGAAAATTTCAAAAAAGGAATAATGAATTCCAATGACAGCTAATAAAAAATATTTAATCTTAAGACAAATAAAATGTTTAAATTATCAAGAAGGTCAACACAAAATTTATTTAGAAAAATCGACAATTAAATTTCACGTAATGGATAAAATTATTGTTAATGAAAATATATTTTTATTAAGAGAATGACAATTACTTATTATTAAATTGTTAATTATTGTTATGGAGTATTTAACAATTATAAATAAAATTTTCACTATAAAGACATAAGAAGTTTAAAACAAATTAACAAATGACTATTTTATATTATTGACAGACTAATTATTGTAAATGAGTGACTAACAATTGTACACAAATTTCTAAATATAAAGGTACCAGAAGTATGGTAAAAATTAATATATGACTATTGCTTATTATTGAGTGATTAATTCACGAAGCAGCTTACATTATAAATAAAGTTCTTATTATAAAGATAAATTAAAGTTTGAAAAAAAAATTAACAAATGATTATTACTTATCATTAAGTGAATAATAGTTATAAATAAATTTCTTACTATAAATATAAATAGAAGCTTAAAGAAATTAGCAAATGACTATTGTTTATTGTTAAGTGAATAACAAAAATAATAAGGCAGTCAAGAAAAAAGTTCATTATAAATATTTTTGTCTATCAAATAAAATATATTCCTCATTCTCTCAAAATAAATTTTGTATAATTCTTTTTAATAATTTTAACTTTTTATATTCGTTAAAATTAAATATTTATATGTCTTCAATTAAAAAGCCTAAAAACCCTCATTTATTTATGTTACAATTATCGTCGATTACAGTGGCCGTTGGGGGAAGAATGCGATTAAGCATTCATACATGCTCATTTTTCTTTTTAAATTTTCAATATTCGATGGCTATATGTAAATAAATACTCCTATTAAGTAATATTGCCATTCAATAGACGCCTGCTGTTTTCAAAGATTGCTTCTGGACTTGATAATGGCCTCTTTTGATGTAACTTGAGTTTCCCTGGTTTTTCTTATCAGGGTATGAATAAAATATATGTTTGTAAAACAAAACTATCTATGACAAAAAAAAGATAGTAATATATAATAATTATATTTGATCATTTATAGGCATTCAAAGCGCGTAGAGACTGGTCCCGAGTCCTCTCGTCTCTATACTCTATAGGCGTTGGCTGGGCTGGTAAGTGGTAAATAGTGACGATGCTTAAATTCTCATACTATTTCACACACACAGACAGAAACATTTTGCAGAGAGAATTCTGACATTATTGAGGCACGATTGAAAGTGGCACAAAGGGCTATGATGAAAGTTCATTGGCTTTGGAAGGCGTCAAAGCTCAGACCACTCCACTCCTATCCCGCGCCAATGCCATCATCCTTCCTCACACAACAAAAACGGCCTATATATATATAATACAAGAAAGAAAACTTCCTTATTCCCCATCTCTTCTTACTTTCTCATGATCTGCAGATTATTTCTCGAAAGTTCAATACATAACAATTAAGTTGAACATGGGCATTCTTTGAAAAGTAACGTGGCAAGTAAACTTTATTCGCGATCTGTGACCGGTTAATTTATGAGATTGTACATATTGTTCACTGGAGCATAATAAAAGTGTCTGTCCTGTACGGGAATGCATGTGTATCATCAGCAATTTGAATGAGAAAGTAACGATATATATATATATATATATATATATATATATATATATATATATATATATATATAGAGGATAGAGGGTACACAAGCTAGGTGTAGCAAGGCAATGGCCATAATGTGATAATGTCGTGTACAGAATAGAATATTATGGTCTTACTTGAGTGTGTGTGTGTGTGTGTGTAATGTAAAAGGTGATGTCACAATTAGGCCAGTACTCAAATATATCTGAAATTTCTGCTTATTTTTGCTTATTAAACAAGGTGTCAGTGGCCAGAATGAGAACTTAATGACTTTCAATCACAACAGAAGAGGCCACACGAGCGTTGGGTCAATTTGGACTATATATATGGCCCTTGGGTTTTTGGGTTATGACACGTTGGTTTAGTCAACAAGGCAAATTAAACCCCACTTCACTTCCCCTCTATTTCTACTGTTGCAGTGCAGACTGACTCGGTTGAATTGAATACATCTATCTATTAGTGAGTGATATCATGGTTGGCGTAAGATTACTGCTCACTTTACCTCTTCTATGACCCATTTTTGCTGCATCCACGTGAATGCAGAACCTATTGCTGAGCCCTGTAACTAGTACACAAATCCTTTATTTCTTTGTTTCTGTCCCTTGCATTGTTTCTTAGAAGTCAGAAATCACAATGTTATGTGGGGAGGAGAGTGTTCTGATGACAAAATACGTCACCGTTCATCAACGAATATTGTTGAAGTGAGTTTCGGTGGGATATTATTGTCTATGGTATTTGTCGGATATAGATCGGTTCCTGTGTGGATCAACAGTCATGCATGCATGTGTTTCGTCTACACTAATTCTACAATCTACACCCGTCATGTGGATGTAGAACACAGACTCCTCTTTGTTACCTAAAAATAATAGTACTGAAGACCTAAAGCTTAAACGAACATTTTATATAAAACAATGCGTTATTTTATTCACATTGGTATTACTTTAGTCTTTGCCCTATAAATCTATATAGGAAAAAGAGAAAGAAAATAAGTCATAAAGATGATTCTTCAAAGAGCTAGTAGTTGGCGGACACTGATATAGCAAGCAATATAGAATGTAAGAACACGTGTAAAGGGCATGTGAATTATAATCATCAATTAGTTAATAGTTAGTGAAGTAATTAATTAATGTTAAAAAATTAGTTAGCTATTGTATAAATAGAAGTAAAAAGAACAATTACTTGATTAGTGAATTGTATTGTGAATGACATTGGTCATTAAGAGTTTATCTTTGACTCGAATAAAGAAATTACTTGTATTATTTCATTGTATCAATTGAAATCGTATCAGACACTTTCTCAACTCAATCCTATCCACCTTTTAAAAGCCAGGGCTGCTTCCCTTTTGTTTAGTTGGGATTCTTTCTGAAATTTAGGAGCCTTGCCTTTGTAAAGAGTTTTATGATATTTCAAGAATAGCATTCGGTACTTGTACTTGTCAACAAACATGTTTCCTTTTTCCATCATCGCCACAACTTCATTGGCTCGAACGAAGAATCCACCCCTCACAAACGTATACAGCACAGAATCGAGAAGTTCCTGATCAAACTTCATCGTGATTGAAGAAGCAAGAGCTTTCATCTCGCCCCACAGTGCTGTTACCTCCAGATATTTCCCTCCAATTGCAGCATACCCAGTGACCATAGAATGGAAAGTTTGTGCATTTGGCATGTGGCCTAAGCTTCTCATCTTCTTCAGAGCTTTTTCTGCATCTTGCATCAGTCTCTTCTTACAAAAAAAGTGGATAACATTATTCCAGTCATGAACTCCATAATCCACTCTCTGTCCTTCCTTGATTTCATGCAACAGGTTTGCCATCAGCCCGGCTTCATCTGTCTCTGCACCACTTTTAGCCAGCATGCCAGAGTCTTGTTGACCAACTTTTGGAATCCTAGCCTCTTTCATCTCTTTAAATAGTTGCAGTGCTCCCTGTGTATCTTGCTGGAGCACTCTGGATTGGATCATTGCCTCATAAGAGCTTGAGTCAAGCTGGATACCGGCCTTCCTAACGTCTCTCAAAAGTGACATGACATCTGCTGCCCTATTTGCTCGACAATATGCTTTCAAAAGAGAGGCATATACAGATGAACCAGTTTTAACTCCAGCTAGACGCATCTCATCAAGGAGGTCATGTGCTTGATCCAACCATCCAAGTAAAATGCATGAATTAATGACATGAACCAAGGCTGAATTGTCATTGGAAAACAGGGAATCTTCTCTTTGTGCCTTTAGAAGAAACACTGCCAAATCTTTGGTCTTGCCAGCCTCTAGAAAAGCTTTAACTAGTTTCACATAAATTGTTTTGGTTGGTTGCAGTATACCATGCTCAGTTGTAATCAAGTCAACCTGCATCTGCAACTTAGCTAACAAAGAACCAAGAACAGTCTTTGACTCTGCTTCAAGTTTTAAGAAATTTCGATCTTTAGAGAACTGCTCATAAGATAGGACAGCATTTCTTATTGGCTTGTTATTTTCCAAACTATCTAAATCTTTACTGTTGCTGAAACTTTGCACCGAAGCCAGTCCAGGAGAATAGTTATGATCAATTTGAGCTGCATCAATCATAAATTTGGCAGCTGCAAGAGAATTTTTTGCTTCCTTTGCTTTCCTAAGCATTTCCAAAACCATGTTTGATGCAGAATCTAGATCCCCAAATTTCAAATGGCATGTGAGCAAACAGTTATAGAATTGTCGGAACTGAATATCAATAAGATTTGGAGCTTCCTCAATGTGCCTTTGCAGCTTCTTAAGCTCTTCTCTTCGTCCATTTCTCTCATATACACGTGCCATTATCATCAGTAAGTTCGCATCAGCTTTGACACCAATTCGAGGCATCATATCAAGAAGCTGCTCTGCTTTCCTAGATGTCTCAAATAAGAGACACCCTGCCAAAGCAATGTTAAAAGCAGTGGCGTCAGGCTTCATGGCTATCAAAGGTGCACTGCTCTTTTTACGTGGATCCACTCTATTGTTTTGGAACAAATAACCTATTTCAAGAATCAACTCAGCACCAAGGTAACTTCCATCTGCTGTTTGTGACATGTGGGCCAAAACTGCAGACCAAGCAGGGACTGGGGGAAATTGCTCCATATCTATCATCTTTCTTAAAATAGTAGATGCAGGAACTGCAAGTCCGGCTTTCGCAAGGCCAAAGCTAAGATAGATAAGCACCTCCTTCTCAAACAAGTTTTGTTTACCTTCCTCAATAGCCTGTTCTACCAATTCATATGCTTTTTCTAGCCATTGCACGTCAAGGCTTTCTACATAACTTGTTACAAGCTTGTTCACAACAGATTTTCTAGGAAATCCTTCCATATGCATATGCTGCTCAAATAACTTCCATGTATAATCTAACTGATTCCCATTGATAGCATTTTGTATTTCCATACTAACTTTGGCTGGGTCTTGAGCCTGGACCAGGATTCTTTCAGCCATACTTGAGAAATATAGTCCTTGAAGGGTGCCCAGTAGAAATGTTTGTGAACTTGAATTGACTAAATAAGGGCCAACAGACTTAACAATAGACTGGTGACTTCTGTTGTTGCAATCTTGGGATATGCTGTAATTGCAATTAGCAACCATGAAACTTAACACAAAAGGGAGACCTGGCCCTGTTTTGAGCTTTTTTATTGCAAGCATCTTGAACTATCAGTAATTAGTGAAGGTGAATTTCAGAATCAAGTCGATCAAAATCTGTAAATTGATAGTGTTCTTAGGTAAACAAAATACATAACAAATTCTATACCATAACAGTACAAATAAGTCAGTTATTATACACACTAAGTGGGATGAGCATTATTATGCAAAGCAAAAGGTTCAAAAAGAGGAGTCTAGTAAATACAAACACAGAAGGAGGTTTTTGTATCCAAACTAAAAACCAAGCATCCCTGGCATGCATTCTTAAATCTAAAATTGAAAGTATCTGAATTATTACATTTCTAAGTTGATAAAACATTTGCAGAAAATGAAACTAGTTATACTGGCCAAAGTGAACCTTTCCTTATTTTAATTACAACTAACTTGAGACACAAAAACACAACCATGCTTTTGCATCGTTCCTTCAGTACCCTTATCAAAATATAAATAATGCTTAATTTTTTTTTTTTAAAAGATAAAGGCCAAGAATTTTGCGAAACTAACAAGGCCAATTTGTAAAAGCTTTCTGTCGAAAAGTTGGAAGAATAATAGAATCACCCAATTCCGTAGACAATATTAGTACATTATTATTAGGCATGCTAAAGAATGACAAATAGGAGGCAAAAAGTTAAAAATTTGGAATTCAGCTACTTCAAGCAACTAGAAAAATAGTATTTTGTGTAACAGTAAGTGGCCATCTAGATTTTCCCTAGAAATAAGTTCATCACCAATACCAGAAACCCAATTAAAGTTTGAAACTTAACACGAGAACTTAAGTAATGCATACTTTCAGCATTAGAAACTAGAAATAAGTTCATCCAAAATCCCAGAAACCAGTAGCATTTCACAATGGATAGCTTATAAGTGAGAAAAACTAAGAATTTATGTCTCACCAGGATAAGAATTTTGTACTCAGCAATAAGATGATTGTAAGAACGAGCACTTGATATCCTCAGCCTCACTCCTTTGTTTGCCCCTTATCATCATTACCTGTCACAAGTGCAACAATAAATTTCGATATACAGCGAAATGATAAGAAAAGCTAGCAAAAACACATAAAACGAAGTGAAAGATAATAAGCAAATCACTTCAATTGTCAACTCTGAGAATCTCCCAGTGCCTATACTCAGCTGCTTTCCAACCCATTTCAGAATGGCCGTCTTAAATCACCAGCAAACAGAGTAAAAAGAAAGTTTCTCCTGAACTTCATAAAGTCACTAGAAATTCCAGCAGAGAGCAGAAAATAAAAGGGGGGCAAAAAAGATGAAGCTTATAGAGTACTTTCAAGCACTGTCAGCGCCTGTACCTAGAAATAAATAACCCTGTATCTTTTTCTTTTTCAGGCATTTTATCAAGCAAATAACAGTCACTAGCCTGTGAGTCTAAAAAATGAAGAACTTTGTACTCATTCAGTTCATAGACAGAAAACCCAAAAAATAATTTTCACTAATATTCTAGAATGGCTGGAATAACAACAAATTAAAAGCATGCAAAGTCATCAAATGGACAAAAGCAAAAAAGAAAAAAGAAAAAAGAAGTCGAATCCAGTTACCTTGATATCCAAAATAAGCTTGGAATGGGTTTGTTGGGTGTGGAGTCAGAAGGGTGTGGTGTGGTGTGGTGTGGGTGGAGAAAAAGAGATATAACTCAGAGAGAGCTAGAGACACGTTGGTCGTCGGTGACGGTCAGTGAAGCTGGACGAGGGCCAACATGCACATATGGCCACAATAGATAGACCACGGTCAAGGGTGAGCGAAGCCGCGAAGGCGAGTCTCATCGAGTATGAACTTTTTTATATCTTATTTTCAAGCCAGGTTGGATTAAGAGGAAATACTCAATTTGGGATATACACATAACATCAACTTACTTCTCCCATGTTTAGTTCCTTAAATGTTTAAAATTAACATCAAATTGATCAAATTCCGTCTTGACACAGTTATTAGTCGTAAGATATGGCATATTATCATTGTTGTTTGATCCTTTTTTACCCAAATAGATGTCTTGGAGAAATTCATTCCCAGTAAATTTTGCATATATAGTTATACAATGTCACGTATTATATTTTTAATAAATTAGTATAATATTCTTAAAGTACATATTTTTTTTTATCCTACGGGATAAATAATGCTGATGTGCTGTCATAAATTCATAATGATAAAGTGGTGCCATCGTTAATAAACTCAAAATGGTTCTTGCCTCCCTTTTTGTTCATAGTTGACTCGTATACACATAGACGCGGAAGAGCTAAATGCACCACAGAGCACAAACAATCAGTGAAAGAACTGAGGAAGACATTGAAAAAGACCTACAAAACCGGATCAAAGAGAAGAGCAGTGCAGCATGGGGTAGGACCACAGAGATCCTATGTGGCCCCTGGAGAACATTTAAAAGCCCTAACTCAGGTTTAGCGAGAGGGCCGAGGGGGATAATGACATAACCAAACAAAAAGAGAAAGCCGCAAGCCGCAAGCCGCAAGTCGCCCAATATCACAAAGCCCATAATCTCCCTTGCATGAATGATTCAATGTTTTTTTTTTTTGGTAATTTGTTGGATTATTATTATTTTATGGTTTTGTTGGGTGTGATTGAATTGATATTTGAATACTTCCGGCTAGCCGAAAGAGATGAAGACCTTGTGACTTAGGTGTGAGAGATTGTGAAATTTAGATGTAGCTGTTTGTTTTTACACAGTGGAAGCGGGTGAAGTAGTAGAAGTGGCTAAATTGAATTTGAAAAATAGGTCATCCATTCTATGATAAAATGTAAATCAGTGCAATCTATAGGGAACAAAAATTTAATTTAGCCAAAAGAAATTAATCCAACGAATAAATTCTCAAATAACTAATGTGTTTGCCATAATGGTGATAAAGTGGTGCCATTCCAAAACCCTCATCTTCCTCAACCCCTTCTCCTCCTCTCTCCCCCATGACAAAACCAGCTAATGGATCATTATCCTTGGGAAATTTTAAGCCATCCCAGAATCCTCGTGTCCCTCACATACAAGTTGTATTACTTCATTTTAATGCTTTATCACGACGCATGAGTTCATGCCAAGATAGATTTCAATCTCATATACTGTAATTTTCTTTCTATTACTGAGATCTTGAAAGAAAAAAACTGATGAGAGACAGTAAATAAAGCTATCAGGAAGAAAACTAATTAGCATCTTATTTGTTTTGCTATCATTACAGATAGCAATGGCTGACCGTTTTATTTCATTTACATCACAGCAATTCCATCCTCCATCTAACTTACATCACCACTGACATAAAATAAAACCAAAAAAACGCTGAATCTAAGCCTTAAGCTCAACCTACAGCAGTACAGCTCATCTTCAACCACAACCAGCTCCACCATCTGCTCCCTTTTGTTGTTCTTCAGAGCCTCTCACGCATAAGCACGACCACTCTCCTCCCTCTCCTCGAAATTGTCAGGCCCAGGGAAAAAGAAATGCTCATCTCTGCTGAAGATGTCGTCCACCTTCTCCGCAGGGTAATTAAAGGCCAGCTCCTTCGCAACCTTGTCCAGTGCATTCACAACGTTCTTCTTCCCTATTACATAATAATGTTGCACTCGCTCATTAGATAACTAGTACTACAAACTTCAGAATAAACAAAAGAGCAAAGCAATAAGGTAATGGTTATTAAGACGCGCGAATATTGAGTGCAAGGGTAATTATTAAATATGCATAATTGCATACCTGCAAAAGTGAGCATCTTGTTCCCTCGTGCATTAACCTCAAAGCAAATGATCTGCAGGTTATTTTTCTTGGAAGCGACGACCAAGAAGGGATGCCCAGCAGGAACAACAAACACCACTCCGGGCCTCAAGCGGGCACTGACCCTCTGGTATGAAGGGCTACTCTTCTGTCGTTTTAAGTGTGACCTTCCTCTGTTCGAATTAGAGGAGGATGTGACGTGAGGGCACGCCATCTCAAAATGCCCTTTGCCATCAGTTACGAGTGCTATCTTGGTCGCCTTTGATAAGTAGAGAGGAGCAGTCATAGATCCCTATGAAATTGGTGCCAAAGCAAGATAATTAGTTATAACTAAGGAGCTACATAAAATAATGCCACAGTAAATAATAGACATATATAGGTGTTTCTAAGGAGAAGGGCTAATTCTTCTGGTTACGTTGGTGATGTTAGCGAAACTGAGCATGAGATTGAGGTCTTTAAGCTCGCTCTGTTCATCAGGACCGACTTCAAAGAGACGGCCATATTGGTTGGAGATAGAGGGACGTATGCCAAAAAGATTGAATGGACCACCGGATTGGCCCCCGAAAGGCCAAATGCCTCGCTTGACCTGGCTCAGCGCCTGCACCTGGTCTTTGGATATTTTGAAAATACTTCCCTTCTCCTGTTCCTCAAAAAGCCTCACTAACTTTTCTCTTGGAGTCTGATTGGTTCAATTAAGGGTAGAAAAGAAACCAAATTAATGAAATAGGGAAGGAAAAATACAGTTAAAACATGTGAGTGTAACTAAGTAATTTGATAATAAAAGGGTCTACCTTGAATGCAGCTTCGAGTACTTCCCAGCTGAATGCTGTGAGAACTGATTCTGGGTCTCGGCCTCCGGGCCCATAAAATGCCTACATCGACACAATTTCTGCAGATCAGTATAACTATAACTAGCTCTCTCTCTACTCTCAGTCTCAGACATGAATGTTGATTTACTCGTTTGTAAAGTAAGTAATATAAAAGAGAACGAAAGTAACCTCATATGTTCCAGGTGTAGAGACAGGTATATGGAGCTTGGCAAGGAAAAGCTTCTGATTCCCATCTCTGTTAACCACATAAACAGGGGTGCCTGCTGGTATCCTCATGATGTCACCACGTTCAAGGTTGAATCTCTCTGTTTTGTCTCCCTTCACCAACCCAATTGTGGCTCGCCCTATAAATCCAACGACAGAAGAAAATTCATAAATTATATACATATCATCAACAGTAATCATGAGTAATAACCCCCAAACAAAGAAAGACATGGTAAATCTAAAGAATTGGATTTTACAACTTATTTATACCCTTGACGACGAAGAAAACAGCCTCGGAATCAAAGTGACATGGAGATACGAATGTGTTTTCTTTAGCTTCTAAAATGGCCAAACGAAAATTCTCAATGCCTCGAAGAAGCTTGGATTTTTTAGTAAACTTTTGGAGAACCCGAACTCTGCCATCCTCTGTTTCGAATCTGGTTTCAAAATCTTCATCTTCAAAGACGTACGGATTCTCCTCTTCCTCCTCTTGTCCTTCGCACCTTTCTTCCTCCTCCATCTCTTGCTCTTTCCTCCTACGAGTTTCCTCTTCTATTTCTCTCTCTCGCTCTTTCTTCATCTGATGATATTTGTCGCAGCTTTCCATGCATTTCTGCTTGTCACCCTTGCTATATTGCTGCTGCTGTTTGCACTGGTGTTTACACGTTTTTAGCTCTGGGTCTTCCTCTGGTTCTTCAGTGCCCAGAGCTAAATTGGCGCATAAGGCTAGTAGAAAGAAGAGAAAGATAGCTAAAGAAAGCTTGGCTTTAATCGCCATCAAGTTGAGAAAGAACTGAACTACAAACTTGTCAGTCAGTGTGTATTCTCTGGTCTAGTCTAGTGTTTCTTTGATTTTTCAAGGATGCACAGCACAGTGTTGTTTATATGGAGAGAAATGGGATGAGAATGGGATTATAGAGAGGGAACCTGGAGACTGGGATGGCATGCACAAGGACGAGTGTCTGCTTACGTGTCTCATGATTAAGAAGCAAAATCAGCAATAGATTGCCGTGTAGTACAAGAACATAAAATCTCAAAAGAAACATACTTTTTTAAGTTTATATGGAAGGGTAGGTAGCACAATTTTAAGGTAAAACATGTCATCAGTTCCAACGAAATCTTATAATAACACTTAGTAAGATGACTTATTAATAAAAAATTTAACCCAAAATTATCTTTGAGTTGATGATCTACTCATTGGGAGAAACATAATTTCTTATTGTTACTATCGGGGGCTCTAGTTATTCATTTCATGGGTCTCATGATGTTGTTGATTTTACAAAATTTATTTATATAAATTATGAAATAAATTTCATTGACCTATCAACACAAATTACCATCCTTACTTGAAGACATGTCTCTCCACCAAAGAGACAACATTTTTGTGAAATAATTCAATTTATAACCTATGACGTTTAGCTTTTTTCAAGCTGAAATTTGCAAAGCAGCCCAAAATGCTTTATAGAAAATTCCAACAAAATGAGTTGGCTAAACCCTAAAATTATTTTGTGTTTAATTCTATATTGAGGACATTTTAGGTGTTCTAGGAGAATGAATTTTCTTACTCCACACAAAATATATGAAAAAAGTCGTTTACAAGTGGTTTCAACTGATGAAGTTATGGATGAGGAAATTTTCTCATTTGGTTCTTAGTTGTTTGGAGTTTTCTGTCAAAAATAAAAATAAAATTGCCTGGAGTTTAAAAGGAAATCCATTTACTCCCAAATAGCGGCGCATAATATCTCAACTACATTGTAACTTGCTTTCAGTATTGTCGTAAAAGATAAAGTAATTATAGCCTTCTGTGGAGACTATGCATGAAATTCATTTACGAACTGCGACCAATCCATAAACCATAATATAAAGAAGACATAGGTGTATTATTGTAATCAGAACTTAGAAACAGATGGAAAGACAAAACAACCTACATATAAGTTGAGTTGAGCCGAATGAGATCTAGTTTAGGTTCAGCTTACTAAGAAATCAAATTCTTTTTTCTTAACTCGAGTTCGACTCACTTTAAACTCACAAGTTATTCGAGCTAATGAGTCAGTATCAAGTTTTGCATTAATTAAGCTTGTACCAATCAATGAATTAGACTCGAATTTGTAGCTCAATAAAATTTATATTTTTTTACATATATTTATTTAAAAAATAATTTAGTAAGACTAAAAATAAAATAAAATGCTAATATATATTAAATTAAAACATTATTATTATTTGTAAAAAATGACTATATACATATATCGAGTCAGCTCACGAGTTAATGAGTCGAACATATGAAAGCTTAAACTTGACTAATTAAACAAACGAGCTAAAACTATCAGCTTATTGAATTATTAACGAATCAAACCACAAACAAGCTCACGAGCTGACTAGACTCATTGCCAGCCCTATATGTGACGTTTGGTGTCTGGTATTGTACATTAGGTGCGAAATATGTTAAATACTTGTGTGTCTTAGGGCCTAAGTTGAAATACTAAGCACAATGCAGGATTAGCAATTTAATAGGTGCCAAAAACCAAGATACCTATGAATATTAATACAAAAGGTGACAACGAAACATAAGATTCAATGACGTCAACTAAAATCTAGTTGAATCTCGTGAGCTTAACTCACTTGATATGAGAGATTTGATGTAAGTGTCAGGTACAGAGTTCGATCCCTAGCGAGTGCACAACCCTTTTCTCCTTCCTCACTCCTCTCCTCCTTCCCTTGAGACCCCCTTCAAGGATTGTCCCTAAGTCTCACCCTAAAAGTGGGACCTCCATTAACTCCAATGAAACCAAATACCAAAAATATAATTTGATTCCTGGAGTTTTCGTGAGTGCTTCTACTTTCACTAGTGGTGAGTTGTGCCTATGTCAATTGCAAATTCTCAAATTTGGGTGCTTCAGCTATGACCATGGTTTTAGAAACTGCTCAAGTTTACATAAATTTCCCATTATATTGTCAAATTTTTCATGGAAGGTCAATAATAACAGAGAGCAATTGATTGATTTTTTTTTCTAGCAATTAGTTCAGATTTTATGATTTATATTTCCTCAAGTCATTCATTGCATGACTACATGAAGAGAGAAAGACACCCAAAAAAAAATCATTAATTTTAACAGTAATATTGTTTGCACATCAAAACTTGTCATATTACTTTTTTACACCACTATCTTATAAAAAAAAAGATTAATCTCTTATGAACACGGTAAGAAATTAACAAATTCTTGTGTAAAAATTAAAATAGTACAACAATTATATAAAAAATTTATATGCAAATAACATTTATATATTTTAACTTACAAGATTAATTTATTTTAATTTTTTTATCCCAGGGTTCGTTTGGATAACAAAATTAAAATTATAGTTTAGAATTTTAATTTCAATTCTATTTTTGTTAAAATTGGAATTGACAAGAATCTTAATTTTTATGTTTGGAACAATTAAAAAATTAAAACTTTAAAATTATAATTCTGAAATAAACTAAAATTTTATTATTTAAATAATTTATTAAGAATTTATAAATATATAATAAATAAATTTATATTAATAAATAATAATTTAAAATTAAAAAAAATAACATAACTTGTGTTGTTGAATAACAGCAGTCACAATAGATGTCAAACTAAAAGATGTCATTGACAATGATGAAAGTGATTGTAAGATGTTGTGCCAGTAATCGGAAAAAGCACGATGATTTGGTCATTGCACGCGTGACGACGACAATGATCGGTGGCTGTCGATAGTTAGCACGTCAAAGGTAGTAGACAACGTGGCTGAAGTACTCTGCGGCGACATTGCCACAGCACACTGGTGGTGATGTTGCCATATTATGTCAGTGTTGCGAACAGCAGTAGTTGTTGGATAATTTTTAACTTTTACCTTTTAATATTCAAAAAAAAATCTTGGTGCTTAGAATTCGATTTTTTAAAGTTTAAGCTAATAATTAAAAATAATGTAAACTAGTTATTTTTTAATTTCATAAAATTAGATTCAGAATTACAATTCTAATTCTTATATGCATACCAAATAAAATAATTAAAATTAAGAGATTCAATTTCAATTCAAAAACTCAATTTCAATTCCATATGCCAAAAAGAGCATTAGTGGAATTGAGTCCAATATTTTAAAATTTGTTTTAGGCAAATTAAATTACCTTGCGGGCTTGGTAGTTAAATTAAATTACCTTGCGGGCTTGGTTGTTAAATTAAATTACTTTGTATAGCTGGGCCTGCCAATAAATAACCAGTTTAAGCACCAAACAAAAGAAGAAGCAATTTTCCGAATAAAAAAGTTTGACTGACTTTGAGTCTTTCACCCCAAAAAAAGTGTTACGGGATTTTTACCATAATCAAGAATATAAACAGTAACAGCAAAATAAAATCTTAGGCTGATAGCAACGACTGAAAATATAAAAGCAGTTAAGCTAATCAGTACCTGGAGCTGGTAAAGGAGAACCAGAGGCTATTAGAAACCTAATTGCTTTATTAGGAAAAGAAAATGGGAAAATTAAAGTTCATCAAAATGTCTAAATATTTAGATGCAATGGAACATGAATTGCACCTTTGCACTGTAAGGCACTCCATTCATGTTGCATGCTTGTGAAAGGGAGATCGCAAGAGCTCGGTTAATGCTGTATAACTTAGATTACAATCCTCAAAATATTCATTTTTGTCATAATAGAATTGCATGCAAAATCCTATGTTCAACTTCCAAAATCTCATCTTCACATACGTACATTTAGGCAAACTACCATCCATAGCTAATCTTCATTTCTCCCTTAGAGCTTAAGGAAAATAGCCTGGCCTGAAAGTTACTCACACAAACACAAAGATGAGATTAAAACCATCTCAATAGCTAGTTAGCTTAATTAAAAATAGATTAGTTCATCCAAAATACAAGTACTTTCAGTCTTCATTTAACAAGAGATGATAAACGACATAAACATTCTATAGTGCCATATTTATGTGCAGAACAATGAAGTTTGTAACTTACAAAGAAATAAACTTCTCAAGTATTAGTATCATGTGATGCAACTGGCTAATACATAGGGAATTAACCATCATTTTGAGTTAATCTTGGTCCCACATTAGAATAACATACTCGAGATTTATAACCAAGAACATGCAACTGTATAATAATTAACATAACAAAATTTCATGCAAAAATCAACAAAAATTTAATACAACTTGTATTTACTAGCTACCTTAGATATGAAGTTGAGCAAGGACAAAAATTGGTCCATAGTTTGCCACACTTCACAGAAACAATTGCACTAAAGTGAAACAAAATTTGGTTTGGTAGAGAGATCTAAGAGTTGCTACCCCTTGTTCATCAACAATGGTGGCAAAAAATGAGTAGTGCAAGGACATGTAATCACTTACTCTCGGTTATCATAATCTTCTTCACTTAAGCAAATGAAGATTTCTTCTCTTTCCTTATTCCCTAAGTGTAGCCGAGCGTGTTTAGTGCTAGCAGTGCATATGAGAGGTGTGTGAGTGCTGAACTTGCATGTAAATGTGTTGTATATGTGTTAGTGACAGCAAAGTGGTTAAGTACCTAGGTAAGATAGGTGGTTAGTGGGAAATCCCACTAGCTTTACTTTAATCCCTTAAAGTTAAATACCTAACTTACCCCTCCAAATTCATTGTTAGTTATGTCTAAATGCATAATTAAGCAATTACATTGTACATGTTTCTATCTTGCTAAATTTCCTTATACACATGTAAATTTAGTTAACTCATACAAATTTGACTAAATAATTAAATTACAAGGTAAAAGTACAGAAATTTCATCTAGTAAGAAAATTTTACTCTATTTTACTTATATAAACAAAAAGAAGGAAATAGCTGAATGTTACACATCAAAGACCTTAATGAATCACAATAGTAGTTGATGGTGTTAAACCACTATTGGTGCTTTCTCTAATGAAGTTGGTGCATGGGCATGGAGTGAAACTGCTAATCATAGAGGTTGTGCATGGCGTACTAATATGCCCCTTAATCAAATTTACTGACGCAACTATAAGGGCTGCTGATATCATTGTCATATGAAAAGCACTGAGTTGTTCCATGGGGGACAAGAGAGGATCAATCTTGGATGGAAGAAGAATCATGTGTCACAAGACGGTGCTAGGATTGATTAAAGATAAGGACGTGATTTATATAATTACAATGGTTCAACAATATTCAATCAACTTGCGTTGGACTAAGTGGAATGGCCTTGGTCACCTTAAGCATCTTGTCCCGGGTTCAATTCTTGGAGCAGTGTGTATAGAAAAAATGTAATTAGGAAAGGTAAAAAAAAAAAACAATATTAAGGAGAAGAGAAGTAGAGAACAGGTAGATTTGAATATGATATAGGAGTTCAACTACCTTATCTAACATCTCCAGTGGAAGAATCTTCCTGTTAATTACCCATCTTAAATTACCCATCTTAATTTAGTTACAGTTTGGTGTGGTTGACTAGAATGAAGCGTTACATATTTCATAACCAAATTTGTGAATACTCAATTTAATCATTGGCCACCCATTTCAATCTATATATATAAGTAAAATTGTCTTTTGAAGTAATTAATAGTATCATTAAATATAATTATATCATTAAATACATAGTAACATTAACATAAATAAAATAATAAAATTTAAAAAGATAATTATATTAGGAAGTAAAATGTTATCAAAGTATATAATTAAAATTTAAAGAATTAAATAGTGAAATAAAAAAATAGACAACCTTTTCAATATAAAAAATTAATTTATAATGTTTTCTGTATTTACTTTTAAGAATTTTTATTAAAAAATACTTTATAAATTTAACATATATGAAATCATAATTATATATAAAAACATTATTTTTTAAAAAATAAAAATAGCACAGATAAAATAAAATAAAATAAATTATTTTAGACATAAAAAAATAATTTAAAAAAAATTTCATCTATTTATAAGAATTTTTATAAAAATTATTTTATAAATTAAACATATTCAAAATAATAATTATAAAAAAATATAATTATAAATTAAAATTAAAATATAAACTATAAAATAATTGTACGGGTTAGATAACTAGTTTTAACATATTTAAATACTAAGCTAGACAATTTGAAGATAATTAAGGAAAAATACACATACCCCATTTCAATACTCTTTAATTAGCTTCCCGTAATGTGTTTGAATCTTGGTTCTTCAAATAATAAGGTGATTCCGTCCCCATACATCTTGTGGTGGTAGAGTAAACATATTCTGGAATATTACAACGCTTATATTATATTCAATAGTCCATTAGTTATAGTAAATTGGTAAGCACTTCCCAATTCCCATTAGGACGAAGTTAGCCTTTATATGTATGACTATGAGTGAGGTCTATAATTAGAAAAAAGTAGGCAACCTATATATTTGTGTAAGTAGGCAACCTATATCTACTTGTCCTTTCTTGGTGCTTTTTCTATATTACTCATTCTCCAATTTCTTTTTGTTCTCACTCAGACATCAAGTATCCCAATCAGCAAACAACAAATTCTCATCCAGACTCTCAAAGAAGCCCAGCGCCATCTATCCTCGAGAATTTTCACCTGTGAAAAGTTCCAAGATTAGAACTAATGGCATTGAGAGGGATTGTCCCGGGTCTAGTTGTGGTCCTGGTGGCCATTATGTGGACTCAAACCGCATCTCAATCAGGTTGCACCAGTGCACTCACTAGCATGAGCCCATGCCTGAACTACATAACGGGAAGTTCATCAACCCCATCCGCTTCATGTTGCTCACAGCTCTCAAGTGTGGTCCGTTCTTCGCCACAGTGCCTCTGCTCCGTGCTTAATGATGGGGGCTCCTCACTAGGAATCACCATAAATCAAACTCGTGCGCTGTCTCTCCCAGGTGCTTGTAGAGTGCAAACTTCACCCATTAGCCAATGTAAAGGTAAAAGTTTCTTTTTTTTATTATTTAAACCACAAGAAGGGAAAAAAATAGCAAATTATTATGAATAGGCTAAATTAATATAACTTTGTTCTGATGGCATGAATTTAGCCGGCAATGGACCAACAACTCCTTCAACTGCTCCAGTGGGCTCTCCAGCAGGTACTTCAACTGAATCACCTGAAGGCTCTATTACACCTTCAGCTTCAGACATTATACAGCACCTTGAATTTGTTATAGCATAAAAAACTCAGAAAAAAAGTTAATGGCATACCAATAATAGTCATTGAGACAGTTTGCAGATGAATTACATGCATGAATATTGTACATGTTTTTTTTTTAATAAAATTTTGGCGAAATGCAGGTGCAGGGTCTAAAACAGTCCCATCAACAGACGGTGGCTCATCGGATGGAAGCACTATTAAAGTCCCCTCCCACTTTGTGCTCTTCCTCCTTTTCATTGTGTCCTGTGTCTCAGCCGTCACCAAGTTCTAATTTTGAGTCTACAGAGATTTGAGTGCTGAGATTTTACGTTTCGCTTTCGTTGCCATATAGAAGAATGATCTTTAGTAGTATGAATAAGATTTGTGATTTGTTAGTAATAGAAGAATATTCATTCTTCTATTAATTTGATATAAAGTGACTTGTTCAGGCTGATATACTATTTGTTCATATAAATTAGCTGAGCTATTTAGTTATTAACCGTCATCTCCCCACGCAAGGAAACGAAACTACGAATATTACAGAAGTTGCGTAAGTGGAACTGGCAGGAGAACAAGAATTCATTCATGATTTTTTACATTCATCAACAATTGGAATGACTGTTAAAAATTTAAACAATAATTTGTTGGGAAAGAAAATAGGATGCTCCAGAATTGGTAATGACTAAGCACTATCAATTTTGTTTTGTGTAATTTCATTCCTAATGATTCATGTTAATGCTACGAACAGAATGTGTAATGAACTTATGTTAGATCAGTAATGGGTGATAAAACCCTTTAGAAAAAATGGTGACAACTAAACAACAATTAGAGTGAACCGATCCACTAACTCTGGAGACTGGAAGGAAGAGTCACTAATATCAGACGTGCAACCTTGGTAGTTTAGACCTATGTCTTTTGTTTACACACCCTTTAGTCACAACTTCCGAACCAAAATTACCATCTAATAACTTGAACATTACTGCTACAGTATCAGACGGTTTCCCCTACATGAAATTTACTTCTGCTAAAGTGACACAAGTAATTGAAGGTCCAAACTCAAATTTTCCAAGCAACTCTAAATCAGTACAAAGTTGGTCATCTATTGGAACCTGTCTGTGTGTCTCTCTTAAGCAAGAATCTAGTATAAATTTCATCTCCTCTGATACTTGCTTATTTGATTCTGAACGCAAGCGACCTGAACATTCCTAGTATATATCAATATTAGATTCCACAATCATTTCGAGATCTTACAATCTTCTCAGGTTTAAAGGATTTTACTAGCCTTAGAGCAGAATGGAGCCAAAAGGGGTTAAGTTGGGTCTAATTCTGGTCCTAGTGACTACGTTTTGTCACGGGACTGCAGCTCAATCAAGTTGCACAGGAGCACTTTTTGGTTTTATCTTCGTGTCTAATATATGTCACAGGAAATTCCACAACCCCATCCTCTTCTTGCTGCTCGCAGCTGCTCAGTGTCGTTCAGTCACAGCCACAGTGTCTTTGTTCAGCACTTAAAGGAGGTGGACCTGGTGGTACAACCCTGAGATCAACATCAACCAGACACTTGCAATGTCGCTCCCAGATGCTTGCGATGTCAAAGCGCCACCTGCTAGCCGGCGTAATTCTATAAGCCGTTCAGAACTTTGTGCTTCCTTTATATATAGTATCTGAGAGTAATGGACTAAACTGGTCATGTTGGATCAGGTGGGAATGGACCTACAACTCCAGTGACTTCCCCGCTTAATTTTCCAACTAGTCCTCCTGCACATTCTTCAGATGATTCACATGAAACTCCGGCTGTAACCTCTCAGACAAGCATTCCTCAACCTTCGGGTATACAATGAAACAGAGATTACTTCTTATAAATTGGACAATTATATAAAAGATGATATACAATTATTCCAGTTTTTCTTTCCCTGAAGCTACTAATCATGTCTTATTTTGCCTGAATGAATGTTGGTACGAGGTCCAAAACACTCCCCTCGACAATTGGAAGAGCATCTCATGGAAGCATCAAGAAACACCCCTTATTCTCAGTGCCGCTGTTATTTTTCTAGTTTCGGGCATTGTCATCCAAATGTGAATTTTACACGTTCATATTCTAATGCGAGTGTGATCTCAAGTACTTTGGCTTGTACGTTTAGAAGTCTAGGGGTGTGCTATTCAGATGTCAAGCATGTACTAATGTGAATATCTCTCAATAGCAAATATTTTATATACAGTGATATGGATCCCTGAATTTTAATCATTTTCTCTTTTAATCTTCTCCTTTATTCTTTGGCGTCATCTGTGCAGATTCTGGAAACAGAAAAATCGAAAAGTTGTTGGAAAAAAGTATCCCATGTTGGATGGGGCATGCCTATAACCTGCCCTCTCTTTTAAGCATTTATTATTATTTAATGCGTCCAAATTTTAATTCCCTTTAAGGAGCCCACTCCACTAAGCATCATAATTGTTGTACTAAAAGCATGAAACATTGCATATGCACAATCAATTTGGTTACAAATGATGCTCAAAAGTAAAGCCATCATGAAAAGAAGATGCATTGAAAGTCATTCTGGTGCTTCAAATTTCCGCAATATTACTCCTGCGTTAGGGACACATCAAAAGAGCAATGCTGAAAAGATAAGGACCTCCATAAAAAGAAAAAGAAAAGATAAGGACCGTAGAAGGACACATAAGGCAACTTTATTAAATCAAATTAGTAAAGTTCCAGTTAGATTCTTACCAAAGAATCTGCTGAATATAAAGCAAAAAAGATGTTCACCTGCTTAAGCTAGCCAGCTGCCACTTTTTAATTCACACTTCGTTTTTTCTTGTTATAAACCATCATTCTCTTGTGACTTGTCCACCTCTAAACAATCCAAAGAAACCCATTAATTCAGCACTTAAATATTGGCATTTGATCACCAACATTCTTGGCGGAAAATCTGACAGCATCCAATGGCACCCAGAAGGATTGAGATGCTGCTGACTATGTCCCTTGTGGTGGCTCTTTGGGGAGCCACAGTGGCTCAATCTCAATCAAGTTGCACCAATGTGCTCATAAGTCTTTCTCCCTGCCTTGACTACATAACAGGAAACGCCTCCACCCCATCCTCCGGTTGCTGCTCGCAACTTTCCTATGTGGTGAGCTCACAGCCACAGTGCCTGTGCGAGGTTGTTAACGGTGGTGCCTCATCTGTTGGTGCCAGTCTTAACATTAATCAGACTCAGGCTTTGACACTTCCCAGTGCATGCAGAGTCCAGACACCTCCTCTTAGCAGCTGCAGTGGTAAGAGTTAAATTTGTAGCTGTAAATATTTCACAATGATATATGTAACTGAAAGATGTGAAAAACTTAATTCTTTATTGTGATTTCAGCTTCTTCTCCAACAGGTGTTTCTGTTTCCAACATTCCAAATTCCCCTTCAGGTACCAAACTTATTGACCTTCCCCACTGTAGAAAAAAGTCTGCAATGTGGTCCATGTTTCTGTCAATTTCAGTATTATGACTAGCCCTGTACAAAAAAATAAAAGAAAAAAGAAAAAAAAAGGGTAAAGTACTAGCATGTTAGTTAATTTGAGGGCTTTTGGTATAGGGATTGGATCTAATACTTTTTCATCAACGACCGGAGGCAGTGGAAGTGGCGGTGGCTCATCTCATGGAAGTTCAAGTTCCACTAAATTACCATCTTCTTTGCTTGTCTTCTTTCTCTTTGCTACCACTTTGACTTTCACCTTTATGACCACGACCTAGACTATGTCGCTGCACATTTTGTAAAGCCTCATTATTGTCTGAATTCTACAGTGGTTTTTGTTTTCCTTTCTCCCTGTCCTCTTCGTCAATTTAGAATTTTCCTCTATTATTTGATGCTGATTAATATATTTCTACTTTCCTTTTATTGCTATCTGCTGTGTGTGCTTTGATACCAGATTTTGTTTTATTAACATATTGCAAAAAGTTTGGCGTAGTCAAAACTTTGGAGCCAAGCTAATGAATATTAACCATCGATTATTTGATAAAAAAACGTTTATTGAAAAAGATGAATAATAATAATTTATATGTTTATTTTTTAAAATTATTAAATAATACTCTATCTGTCATTTTATTGTATTTTTTAAACGGTTTAAATTTAAAATATATACTTACCTATATATACAATTATTGTTTTAAAAAAAACATAATTTTGACAAATAGATCCTTGCAACTCATGGTCTATTTACGCCAGATAATAATTGACTCAGTATTTGTTCAATTTTTTTTAGATAAACATATTATTTACTTTTTAAATTAACCTATGATTTGTAAGTAAGCTGCTGCAATAATTAGGAAGTAGATGGCCACTTAATAAAATAGATATGAATCTTCCAAGTTCGTAAGGTTCTGAAAACAAAAAATTCAAGATCTGACCCTCTAGAAACCAGATCTGAGTGGATCTAAAGAAAAACCTTGGGATCTTCCATATGTACTTACGCAAAAACTGGTGGATCACGAAGGGTTTAAGAATTTATTTAAAAAAGCCGACAAAGAGAAACAGAAAAAGAAAAAGGCCAAAGGGAACTAACTATAAGGGAAGGGAAACTATGGAAAAGTAAAAGAGAGAGAGGGAGAAAATTTTCTCATTATTCCTAATTACGTATCTAATGAGATTTGATGAATAATGTGGAAAAATCTTCAGAATGGATTCAGTCAATTTTAGAGAAACGTTTTTTTTTTCAAAACTTAAAGTTCCATTTTTTTTTGGTGTAACGAGGGCTTAAATAAACCAAAAACGAAGCAAGCATTAATGTTGCCAAATGTTTTAGTATTTTATTTTTTTTTAGGATTTGAGTATGAGATTCTACATAATTAAATGATAATATAATTTTTTTATATTAATATTGAATCAAAATTAAAAATTCTTTGATATTTAATAATTGCTTATATTTTTCTCTATATATCTCGTAACAAAAGCAAGGTTCAAATGAGTTGCAGAGCTTTATGGAAACAGTATGATTGATTGTATATGATAAGCAAGAAGAGAGAGCGAAACGTCATGCTCTCATGACTCATCCCATGCTTTCAAATCTTGATAGGTTAAACAAAACATCAGTTTCCCAATTTCTTTTTCAGTTCATTACCAGCGTATTTGTGGTGAGTCAGTGAGTGCTACGTGACTCATCAATTTTAGCGAGTTACCACCGCTCGTCTAACAAATCTTAGAAATCGTGATATTCAAGTCGCATTAGATAAAGGTCACTTAATTAGAAAAAGTTTGGTATGCCTAATTAATTTTAGGGGAATGAACTAAACTGGAAACGGAATGAATGATTAGAATGATAATTCTTATTTATTTTAGCAATCTGTTCCATCAAAATTAGAATGATATATGTCAGTCTTTTAAAATTAAATGAAATAATTAAAAGTTAAATTTAACATGTTTATACCGACTGAGCATATAGTTAATTGTTATCTCTCTTTATTTTTATCAAAAGGTGTAATTATGTAGTGAGAATTCGATTCTCATATTCTTATTTTTTATTTTTCCTTTTGTTGGATAGGAACACCCTAAAAAAAATTAACAAGTTTATTTGTAGATTTTTATTCTATACTAAAATAATGAGTAGTAAGATCAGTAGATATGAGTATAATGAGGAGACTGAAATCTGAGTTTCCCAAATTTGAGGTTAGATATTTGTGAAGAGATAGATAATTGGATCCATTCCAACACTCAAATAAGCAGTATAAATACTTAATTTTGTTCGAATTATTTTTTAAAAATGAAAAAAATATAACTCATAAAGATATTTATTGTTTGATATATATTATTGAGCCCTAAGCCCAATTTCTTACAAATTAACAAGCAAACATATATAAAAAAATAAATTTAAATTCAAAGATCAAGTAATGCTTCATTAATGATAGATAACCAACATGGTGTGATATAAGTGGTAGATATTTGGGTCCCTTAAGGCATAAGCATGTGGTTAGGGGTTCGATTATTGACTCATGTATATAGTAAAACATTTGTTAGGAAAGATTAACCCCTTAAATGGATCTCAGTATTTTGAGAGATTAGCCTTCACAGTTATACGTGGGGGATGAAGGATACCTTGAGAAACAAAAAAAATAATAAATATTTGAAAAGGACATAATTTTTTTATAATTTAATTATGATAATTTTGGATAAAATTAATGGAGATTAATCACAATTGATTAATTTTAAAACACATTTTATAATTTGATTGGATTAGGCTATAAATTACTTAAAGCTTTAGGCTAAAAAAAAGACACGATTCATACAATAATGCACACACTGAGAGAGAGGGGGGGGGGGGGAGAAGAAAAAAAAAAAGAGAGAAGGGATGAGCCACAAGAAAAATAAAAATAATAGATTGAGATTCAAATTGCTATCTGCACTATCAACTAAAGCAAGGTTATAGTTCTTTATATTAGGTTACATTTCTCTATCTTTTTCTCTACATTTTGATTTAGCTCTACACTGTCAACTTCAAACAGGATTTGGCCAAGAACCAATTTATATTTCTCTAAATTTTGATTTAGCTCTCTTTGCAATTGTATTCCTCTTTATTTGCATTATTCATTTGATTCAATACTTCTTTTATTATGCAGTTAGCACTTTTATATTTTTTTCAATTCCTTTTATTCTAGTTATTATTTCACCTGATACTTAGCATCTCATTTTATTTTTTGAAAATCTTCTATTTTATTAATTGTTTCATTTGACACTTTACAGCTTCAACATAAATTAACTCACTTGATCGACCTTTTACTTAAATTTTAATTCTATTTAAATCTGAGAAAGATGTATATAAATGATGTGCTTTTTTATGTAATTTCATTACACTTTAATATTTATTTATGAACATTATACGATGACGTTTGGTATATATTTTTACCATAAATAAAATGTATATTAGTAGAATAAAACAACTACCATTTCTTCTTCTCTTATTCAAATGCTTACATCTCTATTATAACAAAAACATAAAAAACCTATAAACACCACAAACATTGACATAAAGTAACATAAATTTATATTAAAAATTATTAGATTATTAGATTTTAAACGTGGATTTTTAAATCACGTCTGAAGCTTACCAGTTTAGGTACATATTCACTACACTAGAGACTTTTTTTTAGCAGCTAGACTAAAGACTTTTGGAGACAATTGATATATAAATAATACAATGCGTGATTTAGCACTAAATAAGTCTTCCAAACTTTGAGAACAATTTTCCAAGCATATAAATTTTAAACCGATGGACATAAAGGCTTAACTTAACTGCCTAATTTAATTGACACTGATTATTATTTTTCTCTGAAATAGTCATAAATCACAATGATGGATTAAGACTGATGAAACCTACAGATTATACAAGCTCAGTCCACAGAGATTATTGATTTCTTTCACGCATATGTAGATTTTATTTTACATTATTAATGAATTATATGATATTCTATAAATAAAATGATTAAAAATTTATTTATTACAATAATATTAATTATATTTATAATAATTTAAAATATAATATTAATAAATAAATTTCCAATTATATAAATATTATAATAATTTATTTTTTAAACAATACTAGACTCATATTTTTAACAAGTAAAAAAGTATATTGATTCCTTTGTCCGTACGAAATCAAGAGTCAATATCTAACTCAACATAGCCAGCTAAGGTTGAAGGGGCCGGTGTTATATAACCCCTTTGATAAAATTTGTTGTCGTTGAGTTTATATTTTTTTGTTTTTTAAATCTACTTCTCCACGCGCAATTCGCATGTCAACCTAACGTGAATTTGAATATAACCTCTTTAGGCTTATAAAATAGAAATAATATAACCCGAAAAATAAGGTTTGAGAAAAAAGAAGAAAAAACTGCAGATTCCAGAAGGTGTGGGAGAAGGAATTGAAAGGAATAAGAATATGCGGAGAGGGTATTATTCCCCATCTATCCTGTAGTGAGTTAGGGCACGCAACGCAACACAACGCAACGCAACGCAACCACTAGGCGTAAGAAGGGATAGAAAAGAAGATTAATTGAACTGAACAAAGGCAACGCCACCCTTTGAATTGAGCCTTATTCCCATTCCTACTCTTATTATATTATCATAATCAAATCCAACCAAATATTCAGAAAAAAAAAAAAAGAAAGGAGGAAAATAAAACATACATATTGGTTTGCATTATGCACAAACCATAAGGGAAGGGGAAGTCACACAACGCATAACACCAACACGACATTCACATTCACATTGGCCTCTTGACTCTGTTATTGTAACTCTTAACTCAGCGTTTCCTTAGCCGTGCAACTCATCTTCGCACCCATTTCCTTCCCATCGTTACCCTCTTCGTCTTCCTCTACCCATACCCTCTCTTTCTCTCTCTCTCTCTCTTCAACAATCTCCCTCCCCGATTCCCTTTCATCTCCGCTGTCAGGTAAAACGACCTTTCTCTATCTCGCTGCTAGGCATTTGTGTTTTTTGTCTGCAGGATGATGCTTAATTTGCGTAGATTTTGGTTTTATTTGGAGTTGATTGAACACCCATTGCTTTCTTCGTGTTCAATTTCAACTGGGTTTTGCTTTAGGACTTTTCAATTTTCGTTCTTGCCCTTCTTTTGTTAGACTGCTACTTTTTTTTTAATTTTTTTTTCTAGTGCTGAAAAATGTTAGGGTTGGAATCCCAATTTGAATTCAAGAGCTGTGTTGTGTTCTACTGCTTGTGCATGAAGTGCTTGATAAATCCAAGACGGCGTCATAGGTTTCGAGTCTCTTTTTTTTTTTTTTTCCCTTTCTTTTTTCTCCATTTGACCTTGTTCATTGCCTATATCCTTCTTGGAATGAGTGTGGCCTTTTTGTTGCTCTCTAGTCAGTACATTTTCAGGAATATTCGGTTCTTTAGTTTTGGATCATGCATTAAAACTAGGAACTGGTGTTGTTCTTGGGTCAATTTTCGTTTCTTGTCTTTGGTGGCATCTTGTCCTTCAACTTTGTACTTGAACCCCATGCACGGCCTACTATGAAAGCAATGCATTTTCCTAAACTTCTGTATCCAAATGATCATCCTATTTGCTTTTACTTCTCTCTGTCTCACTTTCTCTTCTATTGGTGTGGATTTGGGTTTTCTCCCAGCCATTGTCGGTTCCAAGAAGCTAATAAAGCTTCTTTACATATGTTGCTATAGGCTGTAGCATAAAATTTCCAATGGAATTCATTTGTCCTTTTACATATCAATATGCTTTTTACCATTGTTTTTGCTTCGGGGGCATCATGTATATTACATTAAATCTTGAGGTTCAATTTATGTCATTCGTGGTTTTCTAAAATGACAAAGAAACATCATGCTCTAGTTTGTGCTTGATAAGAAAAGGTTTGCTGGTATGACCATTTACAATTTCAGTGACTTATGAGTCGCTGACATTGGTATTTCCTTTCCTGCTCATGTTTAACTTGTTTGTGTTTTGTATTGCTCTGGCATAGGGGTTAGACATTTAGTGTTGGAATTTTAATACTAAACTAACTCTTCCTTGATCCTTCAGTACGCATTTTTCTGTATTTTGGAATCATGGAATTGAGTTGTGCAAAGCTAAAGCCACTGCAGCTTAGAGAGGGTCTATGTAACTGTTACTAACAGGTCCAGGCATGGGAATGCAACTGGTCTGTGGTTCAAACTCATCTAAGGTCTCAGATATGTCAAGCGGCGACCTCCCTCCCATCAAACCAAAAGAAAAGGAAAGAAACATAGAAAGTACAAGGCTGTTTTTGGGCATGATTTGGGAATTAGATCCAGCTGGTTAATTAACCACTATAGCATGTAGCATTCCCCACAATTCCCATAAGTATATTGAAAATTGGAGTTAAAAGTTAAAACTTGAGCATGTGTTGAGTAGAGGGATGGCCATATTTATTTGAAGGTAATCCCTCTTTCATCTCGTGTCCTTTATATAGGGAATCAACATAAGATAATGCTGGGTTGCACTCTTGTGCCTTCTGTACTTTAAAAAGAGACCAACATGTTAAAGTCTTCAGTGAACCAAGATTTTGTCCTTCAATTGTCTAGAATAAACCATGCCCCCAAATTTTAGATGTTTGAGCCTTGTTAAATTTTGAGGGCAGGGCTGGTTGATGTGAGTAGTTATAGTTTTATGAAGGAACAATCAAGCAATAAATTTAATTAGTTTGTTTAATTTTTCTGAGGGGAGTGAGAATAGAAAGAAACAGTATTTTTTTAAGTAATATGCAGTCTAAATTCTATGATGGGATGGAGAAGGTAGATAAAATGGAAACTGATGATCGAAGACTATGAGAGCACTGGGATATTTGCTGCGGGTATGGGGGTGAAAATGTTAGATTTTTTAGAAGGCTTCTTTGGCTTTATCTTAAACAAACAGCTAGTTTTTGGGTGATTCTGAGGGAAGAAACTACTGTGTGCTAGCGTCTACATTGTCACCATGACTTCTACCATGAGGTGGAGGGAGGGACTACTGGTTTGAAATCCTCTGGATCTGTACGTGTCTCTAAGTGTGGCTTACTATCTACCAATCATAATGAATAAAAAAATTGAATATATTTTTTACATCCAAGTCCAATATTTCCTTACATTGTTGTTGGTTTTATGACCTGTATCTTTTGTCAATTTCTGAAATATAGAAGTCCAATGACAAATCACTTATGAAGAGAGCAAATATTATCATAAATTAATATTTAATTGCGCTGTTTTTGTTGTTATTCTTGCTGCTGTTTAATGTATTAAATGGAAAATTTATTGTTAAATTTGTTTCTGAGAAGAAAATCTGCCATGCTTTGTAGACAACAAATTTTCATTCCAACTTTGTGTATGCCATTCTAATGACCATGCCTTTAAAATTAGTACTGCTTCTAATATATTGGATTTGAATTTCTCAAGTATTACAATATATCAATATACATTACTGGATATATATTGTGATTGCAGGTGCACCTTCCACTATAGCAGGAAGTCAGTGGTGGAGAACTATCAGACACGGATGAAATAGTGATTATAAATTTATAATGTCTGGACTGATTGAAGGACTTCCTGATGCTGTTGCAATTAGGTGCCTTGCACGGGTTCCCTTCTACCTCCACCCAAAGTTAGAGCTTGTCTCTCGTTCTTGGCAAGCAGCCATTCGTAGCCCTGAACTATTTAAAGCTCGACAGGAGGTTGGTTCATCTGAGAATCTGTTATGTGTCTGTGCTTTTGACCCAGAGAACTTATGGCAGTTGTATGACCCTCTACGAGATCTCTGGATTACACTTCCTGTTCTTCCCTCAAAAATCAGGCACCTTTCCCACTTTGGTGCTGTCTCCTCTGCTGGAAAGTTGTTTGTGATTGGTGGTGGAAGTGACGCTGTTGATCCTTTGACTGGTGACCAAGATGGTTGTTTTGCAACAGATGAAGTCTGGTCATATGACCCTGTAGTCCGGCAGTGGGCCCCTCGTGCATCAATGCTTGTTCCCCGTTCTATGTTTGCATGCTGTGTTTTGAATGGGAAAATTGTTGTGGCTGGCGGCTTCACTAGCTGCAGAAAATCAATATCTCAAGCAGAAATGTATGACCCTGAGAAGGATGTTTGGATTCCAATGCCTGATCTTCATCGCACCCATAATTCAGCCTGTTCAGGAGTAGTGATTGGAGGAAAGGTGCATGTACTGCACAAGGATATGTCAACAGTGCAAGTTTTAGACAATGCAGGGCCTGGGTGGACCGTTGTGGAATGTGGGTGGCTCCAAGGTCCGATGGCAGTTGTCCAGGATGCCCTTTATGTGATGAGCCATGGATTTATCTTGAAGCAGGACAAAGAAGTGAGAAAGGTAGTAGGTTCAGCATGTGAGTTTCGAAGGAGAATTGGGTTTGCGATGATTGGACTAGGTGATGAGTTATACGTGATTGGAGGCTTAATTGGCCCTGACAGATGGAATTGGGACATTAAGCCATTGTCCGATCTCGATGTTCTCACACTTGGGAGTGAGAGACCAACTTGGCGCCAGGCAGCTCCAATGACACGATGTCGTGGTACTATTCTTGGTTGTACACTGCTGAGAATTTAGACCTTCACTTTCTAGGCTCTCGTGTAATTTGTGCTGCTCAGGATTTGGATCCCTTCAACTAGACAAAGAATTAGTTGTTCAATGGCTTCCTTTTGTATGTAAGCCATAATATTTGTCCATGTTTTTGTGTTGATTACATGCGGTAATGAGGTGAGGTACTGTGTCTGTTCGAAGCAAAACAGTAAAGGTCTACCAGTAAACAGGCAACATATCGGTGCTACTCCATCTTGCAATTTATGACTTATTTACGGGTGTGAAGGACTACTTCATACTTGGGCAAAGATCAACTTCTTCATTTAGCTGTACCTCTTTTTCTTTCTTTCCGAAGGTTGGGATTATGTTCAAAAAATTTCATAAGCTCGTCATTTGACAATGTGGCAATTAAATTAGCTGTGAGATGGATGGCAGCAAAAATAACAATAGACACGTGTAGTTCACAAAAAAAAAAAAAAACAATGCATATAACTTTTTTAGCAATGGTGTTTTCCCTGCTAGCGTTAGCTATAGTGTCTATCAACAATATCCATTTCTCTAAGAAAATTCAGAGAAAATTTTCAAGTCTAGGAAACCATGCTCTTACGAACAATATCCTTTTCTGTTTGAAATTTTTCTGCAATAAATTTTTTTAAGTAAACATTTCTTTTGATTTTTTAAAAGTATAAGTGTTATAAGTTAAGGTTTTTTATTAATAAATATATTTAATGTTAATTTTTAACATCAAATTTATTTTTAAAAACTTGAAAATTTCTCAAATTTTATAGGCTTTTGAAACAGCTTTTGAAATCAACGATGCAGATTGGAGTTCTAGATGAATAGTCTGGTTTGTCGTATAAGATAGAAGTCTTCTCAAATTTTACTTCATCCATTTATAAGATTCTTATCCAAGTTCACATTTTGCGTTGCATGAATATTTGCCCCAAAATGTACGGATGCATCATTGACTTTGTCAGCATTTTAGATTTATTACATAAAAAAATCGCAATTATGAAATATTGTGTATTTCTAATAAACATATACACGTTGAAATTTCAGATTTATACATACATATATATATTGCATCATTGTCGTTATTTTAATTTCAAATGAAATTTGATGGAATCAATTTTTATTATTTTATAATATGACTAAATTAGTGATAAAATCTTTTTATCAAAATTATTTTATAAAGTAATACAAAATTAGAAGACATCAGTGCAGATTAATCAACTACAAACAAACTAGACATATTTGGAATGATATCCACCTAAGCATTTTTATCATTTCATTAATGATTATCCACCTCTATTAGTAATTTTTTCTTCTTAATAATGATTAAATAAATTATGAAAATATTTTTAAAAAAAGTGTACTATTTTTTCCTTGATTGTATTTCTTCTTTTTTTCCTGTTATATATCTCTATTATTGTTTTGCTTACAGAAGTAAGCATATAAGATTTGTTATAAGCATATAACTAAGAAATTTTTTGAGATAATATTTGAGAAATATATTTTTGTTTTGTATTACATGGAAAATTAAATCATGAATTTCTGAAAATATCTATAATAATATATTTTAAATTTTAAATTTGAATTGAAATTTACAACAAATACTGCAAATATTGAAGAGAAAAAAAAAACACAATAAAAGGGTGCTTTTCTTTATTTTCATAACAAAAAATAGTGCTTTATTTTCTACTTTTTGTCGATTAAAATATTTTCACTTTTTCCTTTGTTGTGGTTATAGTCTTGCCCTTTCGGGAAAAGTCCAAAAGCCCAAAATTCGGAGCGCAGAACCGCCAAACCCTAAATTCTAATGCTATTCGTTTTGATATTTGATTCAAGTGAGGAAGCAGTGCAGTGCAGTAGCAACTGAAGAAGTGGGCATGATGGAAGAAGGGGAAGGGGAAGCGGAACCCAACAAAGACGTTGAAGTGGCTCCGGCTCTCATCGCGGTTCACCCGGACCAAAACTCCGTTGCCGTCGCGGTTGGACCGGACCTCCGTGTCTTCGACCTTCTGTAACATTTTTTTTTCATTCTTTTGTTTGTGTATATTTCATCATTGATTTCATGGTTTGGTTAACTTAAGAATGTTAACTTTGGTGTAAACTGTACAGTGCTGGTTCTGCAGTTTGTTTAGTGGATGACTCTGGTGGGCCATGGCCATTTCATAAGGATTCTATTAGAGCTATTCGCTTTGGTTCTAATGGGAAGCTCTTTGTATCTGCCGGCGATGATAAAACTGTCAAGATATGGTCCCCACAATTTTGGCACTGCATCTCTACGGTGTAAGTTCTCTATTCAACATGCTTATATATATAGATTAGATTAGATGACTTCGATGTCATGTCAGTCTGATGTTGAAGAAAAATGTATTACGTAGGTAGCGTGATGATATTTTCACAGACTGGCACTGGCTCTTTTGGGGAATTAAATTTGGTGTGACATGACATGCTTTCATATTTAATTCCTTACTTTTCTTCTACCAATGAAATAGGTCCTCGGAAAAGAGAGTTACTGCAGTTGCTATAAGCAATGATGGCTCTTATGTGTGTTTCGCTGACAAATTTGGGGTTGTCTGGCTTGTGGATCTTACTGAATTGGATGACAATCAACCATTACTTGATAAGAAAGCAACACCGCTTATTTCTCACTATTGCAGTATCATCACTAGCTTGGTGAGTTTATCTTATTACATATCAATTTTTTAAATTTTTTTTTTTAATCTTGTTAACCCTTTATTGCCGTTTTGTTCTGTTTCTTTTGTCAATTATTATTACATGCTTCCTTACTTTAATCTGTGTCTTCTGCAGGAATTTTCCCCAGATGGTCGGTTTATTTTAAGTGCCGATCGGGATTTTAAAATTCGTGTGAGCTGACATTTCTACCCACTGAATGAGCATTATGTATTTTGTTTCAGTATTTATTTACAACTATATCCATGTCACAGGTTACTAAGTTTCCCAACAAGCCCTTAAATGGAGCTCACGAGATACAAAGTTTCTGTCTTGGTCATACAGAGTGAGAGTAGCTTCTATGAATCGCATACTTACTACTGTACTGTATTTGATGTCTTGCTTGATGAATAACAATGCCAACTTTTCATGATTACAGATACTGCGTATTTTGCTTATGCCCTTTTGAGTATGATCCATTTCAAAATTCAAATGACTAAGTTCATCTTATAAGAATTTCAGAACTCCGGATATTATTAGCAGGATGCTTTCCCTACTTTCCTTTCCTTCTAACAAATGAGTGAAGCTGACATGTTTTTTGTTAACTTTAAGTTTTCTTCCAGCTTCTAGATGTTGACATGTATCTATTTGCAGGTTTGTCTCTTGCCTTGCCTTTGTTCATGAAGAATGCCCCCGAGGCCTTCTTCTCTCTGGCAGTGGTGATTCAACAGTCAGTAATTAAATCAACCTTTCGTGATTCAGGCATCCTGTTTATTTTCTTTATAATTCTCTTTTAAATAAGAGTAACATGGATTGTTTTCTGCAGGTTCGATTGTGGGATATCTCCTCTGGAGCACTCCTACATACCTGTGAGGTTGCAATTAAGGTATTTCTATATATCCCAGGGGCTCCAAAAATTATATAATTTGTTTTATTCACTTCAATATAAATGCATTTTGAAAATTATTACTGGACTAGTCAATACTTGTAGCTAGAGTAAAACCTTTGTTTTCTTTCTCATGTGGCTACTTTTATAGATGAGGGTGGTAGCTATTGTGTTAAACATAAATAAAATAAATGCTAGTGATGTCAATAAGGCGCCAGTTCTTATCTCTTCTTGCTGTTACACTTGATTTTTACTTTCTTGTTCTTCTTCATCTTCTGCTTCCAAAGGCAGGACTTTTAGATTCTAATGGTAAAGCCGAGGAGCATGGCCATGCTGTTACTGATTTATGCACCACCCTGGATGGTTTGCTTGTTGCAGTGGCCATTCAGAGGCAAGTCTCTCACTATTGCATTCTATCATATTTCTCTTCAAGAGAATTTAGTGTTGGTTTACCGACTAATTTTTTTATACCACCGTAGCTTGCAAGGAATAGTATTGTTGAGCTGCAATGTTTCCACACAAACACTTTCTGTTGCCATGGTAAGTGCTGTCATAACACATGCTTGAAACGACCATCGACTTGCATCGTTACTGTCATGTTTAGTTAGGGTCTCTTTCATCCCTCGATATCTATTTTTCATGTCTGAAGTTAGATTTCTACTTATGTGTTATCATTATGAAAGTAAAGCTAGCCGCATATCCATAGGAAGGAAAATATTTGTTGAGAGGCAGGCATTTAAACTGATGGGAACCCTGCACTGCAGGTGGTTTCTATTGCAGGAGAGGCCTTTGTCCCTACCTGCCTGGGGAGCAGCCCCTCTACAGGGAAATTGTGGATGGTAACAGGTGTCTCTAGTTTACCTGGTTGTAGTTACCCCTCTTTGGCTCGTGTCCGAGTAATGTCTGGTATTGATGTTGAGCAAGAGCCAGTTGTTCTGGGAGATGATAAGATACCTGGGGGAGAAAAGCTGCTAGAAACGTTGCAGGGAACTGCATCTGTTGATGAGAATGCCTTTTTGGCAGCAGCTGAAGCTGTCAAAACAGCAATGTGCAACCTATTAATAAAAAAACAATACCCTGTAGAGAATAGAGAATCTAGGAAGAAAACTAGAAATGACAGAAAACTCAAGCGGTAACAATGCCTATTTTCAATTTTAGTTTTTACTAATATATGGAGCAGCGAAGCTCGGATTATATTCTTGACTTTTTGTGGCCCATTTTATTTATTCTCTGATAAACTGAGTAGCTAAAAATATTAAAACCAGACCGCCGTCAATTGTGTGGCCGAACTTTTTTAATTGTCTGAAATGTCTTGTAACTACAATTCATGAAGTGCGGAGTAGTGAAATTATATTAGCCTTGACATGAGTACATTTCATCTGACCCCTTTTAGTTAATGCGATAACTTTAATGAGAGGCAACTTGGTTTCTTGTGTGCACAAGTTTCTTGAGTTGAGCCTGAATGCTAAGCTGAAGTCACTGGTAGCATGCATCTTCCCCAGATTAATTCGATGAAGAATGGAGGGAAACTGCTACGGCTTGTTAACATTCGGGTTTGGTAAGCTACTATAGAGTCCAAGAATATGCTCTCTACTACCTGCATCTAACTTTGATGCATGTTAACATGGATCGTCTATGGACGTGTCAAGAGAGGGAGAATTAGGGTGGAGCGCCTGAATTTGATTTTTTTTAATGTGAATGACGTAGTTGGTTGATCAGTTTAAAATTTGGGTTACTGGGATGAATATGCTCGATAGAGGCTTACTGCACTTTTTCTCTGAATAGTTAAATTGCACGTGGTTAACAGACCCTTTGTGAAAGTCATTAGAAAGCTCGGATCCTGCAGCCAAATTCTTCCTAATCCAAAACACTACGCCATGAAACCAATGGAAAATAAATTATAAAACAAAAAGCAGGTGAATCCAAAATAATTAAACTTACAGTCTGCATTATAGAGGTTAGAGTGATATCTCTTTTTTTTAATTCTTTTCAATGACCTTTGAGTAAGTAAATACTAAATAGTATCATTCCGTAAAATAAGATTATAACATTAGTGACGCATTTGGCCTAAATTCTTCGCTATTCTTTAATGGTTTAGATTTTACTTAAATTTTATTATATAATATTTTATATTTAATTTAATAATATATATTATATGGATAAAATATAAATTATTCTCTTATAGTATAGGTCATTCTCAACTTACTCTCTTAAAATATATTTTTTGTTACTTTACTCCCATCAAGTATGGTTTTAACTGAAAAGTAACCTACTCAATTAATTCTAATAGATTTAAAAGAGAAAGCTTTTTCTCACCCAAATCCACTAACAAGACCCATTAACATCGAAAAAGAGAAGAAGAACTTCAATGAAATAAAAACCAAACCCAACAAAGAGACTCACTGATCCCCAAAATTAAAATGAAAGGTTTTGGTTGAATTAAACGTAACTGGGTGATGGGTTTTATGAAGTTGGTTGAGCAAGTGGGGCTTGGATATGGGTATTCTTGGCCTAGAGAGAAGTTTGGGGACGTGGGGGCTCCTTTGTGGCTACATAAAGGTGGATGTGAGGCTAGTGAGGTGTTCTCAAAATGACTTCAGGGTGTTGAGGAGGTTTTGTGTTTGGTTTCAGCCATAGCTGGAAGAGGTGTGGATGATTCATTGTTGGTTTCGGCATATGGAGGCTGCTTAGTCAATGGAAGTTAGATGATGGAGTGGTGGGGGAACTTGGCTACATGAATCCATGGCAGTGCTCTGCTTATGGGAGAATGGTGCAGTGGTGCTTTGTGTGGGTTACTGAGGTTTGGCCGTGTGACTGGGGTGTTAGGACAAAGAAAGGCAGTGACACAAATAAGTGATTTTGGTTCCCTAGTTTCATGGGCTTCATGGGGAAGGAGGATTAGGCTCGCATGGAAGCAAGGCATGAAGATTCTGCGGCGGGGTGAGACGTTGGGTCCCTTTGGTTCACATAGATACTCTGTGGAGCAAGGTGGCTGATTTAGATGGCTGTTGGTCTTGGCTTGGTTCACATAGATGGCTATGGTATGAGTCACTTCAAGAGGCGGTGGTGATTCTGTATCATAATAGGGGAATAGAGGTGGTGATCACGCATTCAACCATAACTAATTCAATCAAGTTCATGTACCAAAATGACTCATAATGAAACATGTAATTTGCACTATTGCAATTAAGTTATGGTGAAATGGATGCCAAGCTTCGGGTTCCTTCCATTCATCAGACAACAAATGTTGTTGCAAAATTCGGAATGGCTTTGTTTTTATGCTTTCAAAACAAGGGAATCATAGAAAACGGGAGGTCATGTACTGTTTACATGTCATTTCTGTTTAATTTAACTAAAAATGTCAATTTTTATTATTGGGTTTAATGACAAAAAAATATTTTAAAAAGGTAAATTGAAAAAAACTTATCCTATAACAAAATAATATGTATTTTATCCTATATTTTTAATGGATTAATGTTAGAGTATATAAAATTTCTTCTTCTTCAACGTAGCAATCATATCTCTACACATGTCAGCACCGAGGGACGGAAAAATAGAAATGGAGATATCAGATATAGATGTGATTTTTTACTTGCGCATTAAATTAATCATTAATGAAAATGATGTGGGATGACTGCTGGCACAACCCAACCAATTCCAGTCGTCCGATACTGATAGAGATGGCAACGTAATTAATATCACATAAAGAAAATAATAGCTGTAGATATATCCAAATGTCTTCCGGTAAATATTTATATTCATCTTTTAAAGATTTAAGTATTTTTAGATTAGTCTTTAGTAATTTTTTATATTAAATTAATTCTTTTAGATGATTAATTAAAAAATTAATTTAATATAAAAAATGATATTAAAAAATTAATTTGATGATAAAAAATTATATTAAAGAATTAATTTAATGTAAAAATTGACATTAAAAAATTATTTTAATAGATTCATCATTAAAAAACTTAACTAATAATATTTGTATCTCTTAAGAACTAAAATAAGTGTTTACTCAAAATTAAATCACGAACAATTGTAACAAAAATTTATATATAAATATGACACTTATTAACGAGTGTCCTAAATGTATTAGTCAATAAATTAAAATAGGAAGTATTAAATTAAAAGTATAAGTATTTAATATCTTAAAAATTAAAAAAAAATATTCTCTTCCTTAAGTAATAAAGATGACTTAATGGAGAATATTAAATAATTCTTAAAAGGGCAGCACTATAAAGTAATGTTATATCATTTTAATAAATTTTTAATATCTTTTTAATATACTCCTATTTAAATAATGTAGAAAGTATTAAATAAAAAATAAAAATATTTTATATCTGAGAAACACAAAAAACATTTAGGCTATGTAAGGATAAACAATTTATATAAATACTTATTCAAGTAGAGTTTATTAAATAAGCTTTATTGTCATACATGCGGTTTAAAATAAGTTAAATAATATTTAGATAGATACTTCAAAATTTGTTTTTCATAATTTCTTTGAAATAGGCATTATGTTTTTTAGGAATATGTTATGAATTGTGTCAATTCATTAAGGTTAATTTTGTCAAAAAATGTTATAAAATTAGTTAGCAATTAAGTTATTTTTAATTTTTACAAAGAATTATTTTCATAAACTTAAATTTATGACTTACAAAAAAAGCTTAAACTAACTTATAAAGATTTTAAAAATTATTTTAATAAGCTTATTCGAATAGGGTAAAAATATTTTATAAATACTTATTACAATAAATAAGCTTAAATAAGTTAGTTATAAACTCTTTTAAATGAAGCTTTGATAGTTTTTTTTTAAGTAATTAGGAGAATTTATTAAGAAATTTTATATATTTTTAATGAATTCTCTTAATAATCATTTTAATTACTTAAAAATAGAAATATTACATCTTTTTTTAATTGTTCAAATATTAAATAATTTTATCTTTTTTCTTAATATTTTTTGTTTTAAATAAATAAAAAAATATTAAGTGAATTTATTATTAAATATATATTAAAAAAAAGTTCATAGAACTATGATCGCTATTAAATTTTTGACATACTAGCATTGGCAACAAGATTTATTAATTGGGTCCCAATCATTAACCACCCCCATAGGCGATAAGGAGCAACTGCACCACGTACACCCTTCGGATATTATTGTTTTGTTGGATTTGGAAAAGATATTATTTTGTTCAGATATAATGGTTTTGTTTATGGAGAACGACTTCGTTGAATGATTGTTTGGTACATGGAGGTGTGGCCCTCTATATATATATATATATATATTTTTTGGTACAATGTTCTCCGGTCTCTATTTTAAAGAAAAAGTGAAAAACAATTGGAAGGAGAGAAAGAATGACACGACAAGCGTGTAGAAAGAAATAAAACTAGCGTAATAGTGCACGTATACCGAACATATAAGATGAATTCTTGAAGAGTGATAACGTTTTATGACGGTAATTAAAACAAAACATGTAATACATAAATTAATTTATATCATCACATTCATTATATTTTCCAGATTAATCATAAATTAAATTATGATAAATCTATTTTTATATTAAATTTTACTCGATTAAGTCTATTTATAAATAATTTTAAAAATATATCTCTTACATTGGCCTGATATATTTAAAAAAATTTATTAATGATACTAAATATTATTTTAAAATTTAAACTCAAATAATTAAAATAGAGATTATATTGTTTAAAAAATTATATTTTTGTAAAATATAATAAAGTATGTACTTTAAAAATACAAAAAGAGTTTTTTCGTAAAATAGAAAATAATGTACGGATGAAATTTCATTGATTTGGTGTACGTACAACACGTGTAATTGCTCATTTATTTATAGGCGCAGATTATGTTGCAAATGATGCAACCATTAGAATCATACAAAAACTATTGAATTTTGTCAAAAGAAAATTTTCTGTCATTTAAATTCAATTCAATGGTTCATGCCACTACTGTCACACGGGCAGTTTTATCAACTAAATTAGTAATTGTATTATCAGAGGCGGTTTAAAGTATTTGATGGCCTAAAACAAAATTATAAATGAATAATTTCTTAATGAATTAAACATAATATTTTTTTAATTTACATTTTTAATTAATATTTATATTTATTCTCATAATAGATATTTTTTAATTGATAGTATAACTAATTCATTAATTTTTATTGAGACATTATTAATCTTAAGTAAAAATTAAACTTATTTTGAAGTGAAAAAATTGCTTGATTCACTATGAAAAAGGTAGGAAGTAAGAAATTGATATTATATATTAAAAAATATTATAAGAAAAATATTAAATGTTGGAGTCCAATAGACACAATAACGCTAAATGAGAGAAATAATTACACAATTAGAAACTAATAAAGATTATGAAGAGTAGGGGTGTTTATTAGTTCAGGTAAATGCGATTAACCCGACAGATCAAACAAAACCAATTAAAAAAAATTGGTTTGGTTTGGGTCATTGGATCATATCAGGTCCAACTTGATTAAAATTGATCATCGTTGGCTCGATTTATAAATCTTAGACATTTGAACCCGATCACCCAAAAAATTGACTCGAAGAAAATACTCTTAGTGTATTATTAAAATTGGATCATATGCATCTCCAAAGATTCACTCTCAGTGTATGTGCTTATAGTTTGAAAGCATAGTACTAAATCAATGCCAAAGTCTTAAAGCTCTTGTGTTAAGGAAACATAACCTACCCACTTGTAATTGCCTCAAGGACTTGATCATGTATATTCTAACACACAAAATGGGCAACAATTTCATGTATATTTTTCTTCGAATCTATTTGTAGCTAGTAATATTTTTCTAGCAACTTTCATTTTTTATTCTTATCTTAATTAATTTTGTAGAATATTAGAATATCCAAATATGTTGGTTAATATGGTTTCCTTGACTAAGCGACTATCATTATGATTGGTCAAATTATGACTTGTTGTGAGAAAAAGAAAATTTATTAGACAACCTGATGACCCGAAGCAAACAAAAACAACCTTAATCAGTTTGGTTTGATTTAGGTTACTCAATTTTTTCTCCCAAAATCCAAACCAATCAACTCAAACAAAGTTGATCAGTTTAAACCTTTTTTTCGAACCAACTTAACCCACGAACATCCCTACTGAGAAGTGAGAGGTTAAAAAAAATTTCATTAGAGAGGTGATGGAATATATACTTATGTAAATATTTTATTATTTATAATAGTTATTTGCATAATTTTAATATAAATTATAATTAATATATAATTATAAAATTATGAAACTTATAAAATAACAAGCTTAAGTAAGGGCCACGGTAGCCTTACCCACCAGCTGACTCTATTTATTATAGACTTAAAAGAATAATTTTGATATTAACACATTATATATTTTATATTATTTCATTTTTTATATAAAAATTGATTAGCTCTTATATGTGCACAAAAATTAATTATAAGTAAGATTTCAAAAAAGAATTGTGTACATAAAAAATAAAACACAATTTTACAAAATAATAGTCAAAGAGTTTATAGTTTAATTCACTTCGATCAAAATATTTAAGACTTGATGTGATTTAATATAAAAATTTCAAACATCTATGAAACTCTTTTTTATATTTTCATGCTTAAGTGCTTGCACACCTCTAATGTAAAAATAAAAAAAAATGACAATAGCCGCACTTGCCTTTGCTTTATTCTCATTATATACTAAATCTACGAAACAACACTATTAGAGGGGTCTCTTGGTTTCCCATCACCACCTGCTAGTTTCTCTAGCATCAAAAATGATTTTTTTTATTTTTTTTTTGGTACATGATTTTTTTTTTAGTTTTATTTCCTTCAAAATGAAAAAGAAACGGCCCACCCCAATTTTATTTTATTTTCATTTCGGGACTTTTCTCTTGTATAATTATGGGATTGTGTGCAGTATTTGACCAAGCATCCCATGTTAATGTTATCCAATAATTTGAAAAACGGGCCAAGTATTTCAATAAGCAATTTCCGCACTCTTCTTTCTCCTCGTTTGGTTGTTTTCATGGTATTCTGAAAACCGGAAATTGTTTAAATCTTATTGAAGCTACATATAACACGTAATGATACTTTTTTCTTTTTTCACTAAACGTAATCGATATCAACCTTTACCAAATCTCATCCCACAAATAAATCTAAACATTGCGTTTATAAGGGGTTAATGGAACCTACATCTTAAATACATCCTATCCTCACTGCTATCTTTAATGTTTATCCAAATTTATTCATCACTCTTTTATTGGTGGTTAATGGAACCTACATTTTCATCGTTTGAATTCATTATATGTTTAATAAATTGAATTACAACAGATTTATTTTTCTATTACATTGTTTTTCTTTTTTCTTTTTTCTTTAATTATTACGTTAGTCTCTATAATTTTGTTCAGGTTTTAAATTAGTTCTTATAGTTTAAAAGTTATAATTGAGTTCTTATTATGATCAACATTACCTTAGTTCTAAGGTGGAAAGTAATGTGGCAGGCCGTTTTGCATGAATATAATAGAGGGTGGTAAAATTAACAAATTTTCTTCTCTTAAAAACACAATCATGCGAGGGGGAGATATTTTGCTCCAAAACACAGCCACCTGATAGTATTTTGAAGGAAAACAAGTTGATTTGACCAAAGTCTGATCCACACAAGTAAATTGGGTTGATACATCATTTCGTTGTTTGCCACATCAATTTTAAATTAATAGATGTTTTACAATTGATTATGAATACTACAATTAAAAATATTTATAATTTTAAAAAATTAAAATTATGAATGACTAAAAAAATTAACATTTTTTGTCTTACTATAGTACACAAGATACGGCCCAGTAAGGCAAAAAGTGGGCCATAGAGTGAGTAACAATGACAAAGACGCGCCCCTTTGGGTAGGGCCAGATTGGGCCGAGGGATAACATAAGTACGTTTCGTTTGACGGGTAGGTTACATGGTGGGTCCCTTCCCACGAGGATAAGCGATGTGTTGTATACGTCTCTGCCGCAGTGAAATTGCTGCCCCTCCCTTCATATGGGCCTCCCCACTTCCTCCTCAACCCCTCATTTGTTTTATTTTTACTTACGTCGAAACATTTGTTTAAAATAATAATAGTGATACGTTATTTTAAGACTATCGATTGAAGTGTCAATGATATACTTGAGATTTCAGGAGAGCTGGCAAAGGTCTACTTGGACTTCTCCCTTGAAGCGACTTAACTAGCCCATGAACATGGATGGCCACCCAGCTATTAACTGAAAGAGATTCGATCTCATGCATATAAAGAATGTAAAGTTTTATCGTGATCCTTTTATTAGTTAAGCCAAATAGCCAATCCCGCGTTGGCTGTCCCCACATGTTTTGATTGAGCAGATGGGCTACCCTCCAAAAACCTTTTAACCCATTGTGTTATCTTTTGTTGTAGAAAACTATAAACCATGGGCTGTAATTGAAATCATGACAAAAGAAAAAGTAAAAGAAAGAAAATATTGGAATTGGAATTAGAGGCACAGATCGATGAGACTTGAGAGACGGACGAGTTACTATTACTATTACCCCATATTCTATTTCGACATAATATCGAGTACAAGAAATAAGAGCGCTGCATCCTATTGAAATATCTGAAATCTTATTACCTTTTAAAATTAATTTTTCGTGTAGATATTGATTTTTGTGTAAAATTTATATATGTGTGGGTTATTTGAATAAAAAATATATGAACCAATTCTTTTGTAAAATAAAAATTATGCAAAACATTATATATATTTTTTATGATACTCACGGATGTATTGATACATAGTGACATGATAATAACTGAAGTTTACGGTGTAATATAGACATTTTGTTGCATTGTAATGTTTACACGGTAAATTATGAGTTATAAATTTCCGTCTTAATGTTTGGGGTGTTGAAAATCCAATCCAGCTCGTTAGTTCGCCTTGACATAAGTTGTTTGAGTTGGGTTAAACCTTATTTTAATGGAATAATCAAAACAAGAATTTCGAATCGGGTCTAAACCACTCCTTGGGTCACCTGATTTGAGGTATAAAAACATTATATTTTTTGACATAGAAAATTTAAGTTATGTGAATTAAATATTAATTTTAAATATATATATTTAATTATTTATATTTATTAAAGAGATTATTAGTTATAGAAATATTAACATACAATGTGAGCCTTCAAAATACATCACATAATATAACATATCATACATATAACTATATTATAATCTAAAATTTGACAAATTTCAAGTTGGCCCAACCATGACCAAGACTTCTCAAGTTTAAGGTGAGATTCAAGTATAAAAAAAATGTTCCATTCAAAATCTCAAACTAGCACCAGGTCAAACCAAACTTGGCTCAACCTAAGTACCCCTACTTAATGTAACCCAAAACAATTGAGTTTTTTAATAGTTGCATTCAAATATAATATTGTGTTTGACTCATATTCCATTAAATAATTTAGAAAAACACCTAAGTTCAATTAATTACAATTAATGAAGTTCCTTGTTTCTTGCTCCATATTCTGGCTTTCTAAGATCTAATTGTACACTTTGCCGCAAACCCAGACTTACAAGTTAAGAGACAATATAACATTATAGCAACATGATTGAATCATGATTTGGATACAGATTTTTAGTCCGAGTCATCAGCATTATAATTATTTTACATGATTATAAGTTTATAATTTTTGGTTGAAAATATAATATTTACTTGATATTTAAATATTTGCATTATTTTATAAACAAACATCAGATTAAAAAACATAGACTTATGAATTAATCCTCAACCTTAATTCTCTGGGATAAATTTTATTCTAAAAAAACTCTTACTTATAAGAGCAGCTTTTGTTTCCGTTTCCATTTTTTTTTCTTTGGTGAATCCGTTTCCTTGTTCTAAGGCGCTGTACACAAGAGTCTGGACAAAATACCTTCGATCAGTGAAAAAAGGATTAGAAAAGACAAAATTCAGTCAGTTTAATGACACAGTTACGATTTAGAGAGAGAGAGAGAGAGAAATATAATTTTTTTTTAAAAATTGAAAAGGTGAGATTGAAAATGAAAGTAAAATTAAATCCAATTATAAAGTATTAACGTTTGATTTTCATGCACACGACTCCTTTGCTTCTCCTTCATTTAACAGGCATATCCAAACACGACTCTCTCTCTCTCAAGCTTCCCTCTTTCTCTTCTCTTCCTGTTTGCACTCCATAAAAAGTTGCAGAGTTTGCAGGATTAAAACTGAAGAAAGAGGAAGTAGAAGGGAGAAAATTGGTGGCGAGGCTGAAGTTGCACTAACATAAACCAAGCTCAGAAAGAAGAGAGTTCAACCTTTTTTCCCGTCTTGTGATGATGCGTTTTGTCATGGGGAGCATCCAAACGGTTTATGTGAGATATCTTCCTGAACAGCACAGTGTATTGCAGATTCAGTTCTAAGTAAAGGGCAGAGCTGCTCTTTGTCACACGTCTTGCGCGCTGCTGATTATTATGGAAATATATGCTTTTTCTTATTGAATAAAATTGACAAAAGAGACGAGGGAAACTCAGCTTTTATTAGTTGTCTTAGTTTACCGAGGTATGGATGCTGCAGAGTTTGAGGAGGCAATTCAGTTTACCTGACAGTTTCAGGTTACCTTCTTTATTTGGCCTTTTTCTTTTCTTTCTTTTCTTTTTTTGTGTCACAACTCACAAGTACAGAAACATTCCCAGTACGCTAGGATTCTCTCTATTAGAGCAGGAAAAGGACCTTGAACCTGAAACTTGAAAGTTGTTTTTGGAAATTGCAACTTGCATCAATCAGAGTGGTTTCTTTGTAATATCACTCTCGAGCTATTTTGGGTGAGTTCTGAATCACGCATCATGTATATTTTTGCTTCATTCTAGTATTTACTCCTTTTCTAGTTTTGAATCTAATTAATTTTTTCTTTCCTCCATTCGGGTTTCAGTTTAGCAGTGGAGGCATAATATTTTCCTTTTGGGATCTCAGAAGAGGGGACTCATGCTGCTGAGGAACAGATCAAGAGCAGTGACCAAGCCAACTTTGATGGCTGATCACAGCTCCCAGCCATCTCCCAATCAAAATTACGCTAGAACTATCCCTTCTCTATTTGGCTCACCAAAATTTAGAGATTTCGCCATTAGGTGTCTCTCAGGAACTGAGGCTTTACGAAGCCCAACTTCAATTCTTGACACCAGAGCATTATCCCCTTTTGGCTTTGGGAATCCATTCTCATATGACAACAGGACCCAAAAAATCTCCTCAGAAAACAGAAGCACGTGGGACAAGATAGATTCAAAAGGCATTGGTCTTGCTCTTGTGGGTGGACTTAAAGATGAGCCAAATGATGAGAATTCTGCTAAACCCAGCAAAGGATATGTCGTGTTTGGAACGCAGCTTAGAGTGAAAATCCCTCCCCTGCCACCTTCCACATTTTCTCCATTCGAGTCTCAAACATATGCTGATGGTTTTGGAACTAAAACCATGGATTCGCAAAATTCAGAAATTTATACAAAGGATTCTCCAAGAATAGCTGTTACAGGTGTTCTGTCTCTGAGTGAGATGGAGCTTTCTGAGGAGTACACATGTGTGATATCCCATGGACCTAATCCAAGAACCACCCATATATTTGATAATTGCATTGTGGAAAGCCATTCTTCTCTTCCAGAAAACCCTCATTATGCTTCCGCAAATTTCCTCAGCTTCTGTTACACTTGCAAGAAGCATCTTGAGCAGACAAAGGACATCTTTATTTATAGGTAAGTTTCATTTCCTTCTTTTCAATGCTAACCTTTGCACTTCGCATTATGGGTATTTTTAGCCTTCTTGTGTTAACTCAATCATTGATACCAACTTTGATTGGTGTTACTGTGAAAAAGAAAATGAACGAATCTTAAACCGTTCCAATGCTCTGCCTCTGCACTCCATGTTCTACTTATGATCTTATATCACTATTCACTATCCCAACACGAACGCAATTTTCTGATCCATTTTTTTTTGTCTTATTAAGTTCACTTGAGCAATCTTCAGAGTAATTAATTGGCTTGTGTTTTGCAGAGGAGAGAAAGCTTTCTGCAGTTGCGAATGCCGCTACCAAGAGATGGTGTTAGATGGTGTAGAAAATTCAGAATTTGATAGTAATACTAATGGACATTCTTGACTTCAACGTTCCTTCCCTTGCGTGCTTTACTTGCACCATGACCGCAAAATCCTGCATTTTGAGGAGGATAACCAGCAAGGCAGCAAGTCAAAATTTTCCATACATCATTATGGTTTCATGACTCGTAGTATTTCATTGCTGCGAGTATAGTCTTTTTACCCTTTTTGAAGTCTTTTGCTTTCCCCCCCTCTCCCCAGCAAATAGAGATAAGAGAGGATGTAGAGTTCATTCCAAGTGACGACTAATTTGATTGCTTCTGGTTTTCCCCCATTGTTTTCGGCTGAAGCAGATGATGATGTGTGATTGAAAACTGTGCTTTCTTTTTTTTTCTTTTTCTTCTATGAGTTGATGATAATGATGATGCCTGTTATCGTAGATGGGGACCGGTTAATTATTTCTCACAAAGATTCCCTCTCTGCATGTACTCCATTATTATTCTTGCTGTTCTCACCCATCGATTGAGAAAGTATTCAGCAATCCATTATAATTCTCTAAAAAACTGATATTGACAGAAACAATATACATTTTTTAATAAGAGTCCTTTTCCTTACCCATTACTTCATTATCCAAATATTTGAATATTAGGTTTCAATTAGAAACTTTGATACGTATAACAGAGAGAATCCCAAAATTTCAAACTTTGGGTTAAAAGCCCTTTCGGATTAATTAAATAACCAAACTTCTTATCTCACATCTCAAAACCTTAGTCCTAATCCATTATAACAATGATAAATACTAGGTGCTCTGATTAGGCATATATAGGCAACATAAAGGTATAAAATAACTGGAGTCATCATTAAAGGAACACAAGCAGACGGAAATGGACTTGAAAAAGCCAAAAGAGTTATGTACCAAAAAGAAAAAAGCCAAAAGAGTTGTGGTAAAGGTGTCAATAGACTCAATACTATACTATGATAAGCCTAACGCGCTCCCTTTCTCTATTGTACATATTAAGTTACAAGAAATGATTTAATGATTGGCTTTAAACAATTCGAGTTAACTACAGTTTTGGGGCCAGATGGGATAAGAAATCCCAGATAATTTTGAAGATAAATGACTAACTAGTTTTCCGTTTCAATTATCATTATGCAATAGAAGTACTATTGGAATTTGGATTGGAGAGGCTCTTAGTCCTCTTGGTCATTCCTTCATCTCAGGCAGAGTGATATAACTCTACAGATGATTAGTGGAATACAACCCAACCATAATTTACCACATGTATCCGAAAATGAAAATAAATGGCAAACAAGACTTGGTGGTTTTCTTGGATAAACCAAGCAATAGCGCATGAAAACCGCCGGCAACCTTAAATTGGCGAGTCTTGTGTCTGGTGAACCATTAATAAGAGAAACTGACATCTAGGAAGGCAGGGTGCAGCGGCTGGCTTGGGTGAAAACTCAAGAACACAACGGAATTGGGACCCAAAGAACTTAAAAAGTGCGCATGCTAATATGATAAGATGCTCAATGAGTGATAACAAAGAACAAACAAAAGGAACCTTAAAGATGGCGACTCCTTTGGCATCTTTCAGTGTTCTGACAGATGAGAAATTTACATTTGTGACATCTTTCAGATATCCATGTAAAGAAGATAATCTCGAGGGCTATCCATTTTACGAAATAGTAGGAAATGTTCTCTGAAGAATTCTATGTATTTTCTCGAAAGGACAAATGCATTTTCTGTTATTTTCCATCTGTTTAAGATGTTCTCGAGTTTCTGTCCTCCAAAATGCAGAAGTAATCTAGCGTGGGATTTGATATTTGCTCCTATAAAAGTAGGGTAAACGAAGGGTGAAATAGGTGAAACTATACATTTCCCCCTATAAATAATGATTATTTCACACTTTGATAAGCTTGGTGTCCGTTCATAATCCAAAATGAACTTTTACAAATAAAAAAATTATAAAACTTATTTTTAAATTTAATACTAAATACGAAACTGATTCTTAATGAGAATGATCATCTGAATAATTGAAACCGTTGAAAAAATATTTAACTAGAATCTAATTAATGTCAAACGGCGTATAAATAACACGTTTTAGTGTTCGACCTATGAGAATCACTACATTTATTTGCATATCCACTTCCCAACACCTCAATTACGCGTGCTACGTGGCAAAGTTTTGATTTTCTTTGCTTATGTTCAAAATCATACGAACGAAAATTTGCCTTCATGCAAAAGTAAATTGTATGATCAGTTAAAATAGTTTATACCAAGACAATTTCGACAATGTTGTACACTGCACTAGGCATGACTCTATCAAGGTCAATAGAAAAAGATAACGATTGCCTCACTATATCTGAATTGTTGAAGAGAAAGGATAACGCAATTGTCTCACTGGATATGAGAAGTGAAATGTGGGGTACAATATGAGATTCTGAATCATTAAAAGAAGGATAATGGTATCAGTACACTATTTATTTTATATTATTTTTATACTTAATTAATAATAAATAAATTTTTATTAATATAGTATATTATTTAATTAAAAAATTTTAATAATTAATTACTCATATATTTTGTTAATAATTAATAAAATATATCATTTAATTAATAAATTATTAACTTGTAAATAATTAATTATTAAAATTATTAACTAAAATATATATTTCATTAATTAATAATTTTTTATCATTAATTAAATATAAATGTAGTATAAAAAAATAATTTTCAATAACTTAAAAAAAGTGCACCCATTTATAGCTGAAAGAACCGAGGCAGCAGACATGGCCAAAAAATAAAAATAAAAAGAACAGAGGCAGCAGACACCCATGAGTCAAAGAACCATAGGCTTTTAAATAGGTCAAGCAACAGACGAACATTAGCCAACACAGAGAAAATTGAGAGCAAAGCGGGACCGTTGAGCTGATGATCTCACCTGGACTGAACTGAACAAGCAATAATAAATAACGACACAAAAATTGTGCAATGTGGGTCCCAGTGCAGGAAAAGTAGACCAATACCTATACAAGAATTCGGCTCGGTGCAAACGTTACAACAAAATTTTGATCTGCAAGAATCATTACTGAAAATATTTCTTAGTCCAAGTTCCAATCAATATGGAGACAATCCAAACAGTGCAGCTCTAATCTCCCTTGATAAAGGTTATGTGTTACTTGTCATCTTTCCATTTTTATTTTTCATTTTTTCTTGAGTCCAGGGAAACTTAGAAAGAAAAAGAATAACAATTATAAGCTTATTTGTTTTAAACAAATATTTAATTTTCATCACTTCACTTTATATTAAGTTTTATTTTTTTCCAGAATTATATTTTATTTTTATTTTTTTAAAACTCACCATATTCATTCTATACACTAACATTCTTAAAAATACTAACAAAATTTATTAATATGACAGCTTAGGTATCTATAAATACATAATTGATAATGTACTATCAGCAATCACAATTTTTTAAATGTTAATAATTGGAACAAATTTAATAATTTTAAGAAAAATTAAGATAAAATTAAAACAAAATATAATAAAAGAATGAAAATAAAATTAAAGAATAAAAAATTATTTTTATCCTTATAAAAACATTTAAAACAAATTAAAAATAAAAAATTATGCCATTTTTTTATTTCTAATAGTGATAATAATTATCTTAAAATTTAAAACAATATAAATAATCAACTCATTTTATATAATAATGTTTTAAATTATTTTTTTAATCAAAAATTCAATCAAACAAATATTTAAATATCATATTTTATTGAATTAGAGAAAACTTAATTTTACTCAATTATTTTTGTAAATTAGCCTTTTTAGGTACATACTTATAATTTTTCACGTAACTTTTTTTTTTATATTTTCTTTTATTTTGGTGGTAGCATCAGATATGAAAATAAAGTTTCTTCATCAAAATGCAGTCAATGGTGCCATATAAATTAGTGAAGATATGCTAGATAATCAAGTATTTAATTCAGATATAACATAGTAAATAGATAATCGTCACTAAAATTTTATTTCACTAGACCATACAAGTTCCACTAGTTACAGAAGCACAAAGAAAGAAACACAAAAATTTACGAACCACAAGGGACTTCATGGAAATAAACTGATTTGCAATCTAACTAATCACATAGAAGACCATGGCCACATCTTTTGAACAAAACAGCCTCGGCAAAGTTTCGCCTCCCTGATTCACACATCGAACAATTCTCAGTAACTGCAATGAATGGCATGAAAAGAATATAGCAGAAGCATTTAAGGAACCATCAATATCTTACCTTAATTTTGGCATAGAATGATCAACCCTCTCCATGGAAGCTATGCAAGACTAAGGAAAGAAGCATTAACCAGCGGCATCAATGGAAGATATCAAGGGCTTACTTTACTAACAGGTAGTTTGACACGGATTAACCCTAAAAACCTAAAGCAGTCGCTGCAAAAGATTATAACTAAACCCCTTCCAACTTTTCTTTTGTAAAAAACAGAAAAGATAGTGAAGGGACAAACTACACCCTCCCAAAGGGCAGCTAAGAAATGAGAAACTATCAGAGAGAAAGAAAGATAACTAGGAGAGAATATAGATCAGTAGGCAAGGTAGTAACTAGTAAACAGTAGATCATCTAGGAGACTGAAATAACAGTGACGCACACTGTTAAATGTCAGATAATTAGAAAGAAAGGGAAACAGAATGGGATAGATCGATAAAAGATTATGGTAAGAAACAAAAAATTGAAAGAAAAAAAAAAAGACCAAAAGGTTGAGCTCTAATTGGTTTTTGTAAGTGCAAGATTCTACAGTATGTACTAAAGCAAAAGGTCTAAATCCTATGTTAATTAAAAGAAGTTAACTATTCTATGAGGAGACAATGCTGGGAACTACATATCATAAATTCAGGATTCAGCTTGAATATAACTTTCTTCAGGCCCAATGAATTAAAATGTAGTCAACCAAGTCTATTCCATGCCACTCCTACCCATTACCATCATTCTGCTTCCCAACCATTTTCATGGCAGCTTATGTCACGTGAGTAATAGCAAACCCTGCTCCCAAAATATGCCTTTAAGAATACACCCATTTACCCTCTCCACGTCTAAAGCTCGATCCAATTTCCAAAATCTGGACACTGTCGACCCACCACAGCCATGATCGTCAAGGGCACCACCACTACTGAAAGCTAGGCAAAACTCAAAACGGACTCAGACTACAAATTTTATTTGGTCTCTATATACATCTAACACTTAAACTAACCCAACTTCATAAAAAGGCTTATTTACAGGAATCCAGTACTCCTTGTGTCTCATTCATCATCCAAGTTAAGATTGAGAATGCGACATAGAGTCTTAGTCGCAGAATCAGCATTAACAAAGAGGTCTCTCGTAAAAGGGGAATGCTCCCTGCAAGGGGAAGGGGGAGCAGACTTAGCAACTGGGTGCATTTCAATCTCAGGAGGGGAGGAACCAGGTAAATCAAGAGACACAGTCCTCTTTGGTCGGACAGAAAATTTGGGGATTGGCAAGGAACTCGGTGGTGGTGAATTTGAGTAGGTAGGTCCAGCCCATAGCTCTGAGAGTAACATGCTTCCATCAGGGACATCTTTATAGAAAGTTCTCTCCTTTTTGCAAGCTTTGCCATTGATAGGAATTGGGGTGCTCTTGGGAGTAGTTTCACAGCGGGTTTTGTTATGTGAGTTTGAATTTGGAGAAGGAGATGGCGTTTTAGAGGAATATGAAAATGGTCGTTTAGTTACAGGTGAAGTACAAGATTTCAATGGAGTTGGTAGAATACCTGTCCCCGATTGGAAAGTCCTGCAATTGATACCACTAAAGTCACTGGAAGGTGAAGACCCAAATCGACCATGAACATGTGTCTTGGCCCTGTTGTAGTATTGGTTCCTATGCTGCGCCACAACAACAAGCGTCTCCATGGCAACAAAAACTGAATCAACGAGTACCCAGCAAAGAGAGTTAGTTCGATTCAAGGTGTATTCTCCTAGATCCACTACTATAACCCAGTACAAGGTATCAGATACGTGCCACAAAACCAAAACTTTGTACCAGCCCAAATCTCCTTCCAAGTGGATCCAATTCCAAACTGAACATGTAACCGAAAAGTATCTCCAGAACTCGTTAATCAAACCACCCAGATAACAATCTCTCACTGATTTGAAATTTCAGATCTTCCCAGAAATGAATTGAAACCAACGACAAAAACTTTCTCGGACACTGGAAAAAGAAAAAGAAAAAAAAAGTGAGAAATTAATAAAGCCCAACCACAAAAAAAAGGGCTTCAAGGTAAGGGAAAAAACAAATGAAGACTCAAAATAGGATAAATTCGAATAAAAATAAGAACTTGCAATATTGGGCATCAACATTTTTTCTGAAGAAAGTGAGAGCGAAAAATTACCGATTAGTGGAAGAGAAGAGTTTCCCAAACGAAACGATTGAAGGATGAAATAGTGTGATAGTGCTGTTGCTTGCTTCTTCGAGCTCTGTTTAATTTTAGTTTGCAATGAATGAAACTGCCAGGGAAACTGGAAACAAAGAGGGCCCAAGAGGAAGAGGAAGAGGAAGAGGATTTGAAGCAGAATCCAGGGATCTAAAAATGACTATCACAGTGCAATATATTGGACAGTGTTTGGCAACTGTGCCTCCTTTTGACACTATTTACAAACATGACATTTTCCCTTCGTCAATGAGTAACGGACGGACAGCAACAATTCGTAATTATCACTGCTTCACTCTCCATTTTGCCCCTCTGGAAAGTAGAAGCCACGCCATTTTCTTAGCAAAGTTGGTAGACTACTATTCTAATTTCTACAAAGGTAATTACAATTTATTATTTCTTTTGCACGTCTAATTGCCTAATTGGAATTTTTTAAATGTTATTTATATTTTGAGGACAAATCATAATAATTGGGCTATTTGAACATAATTAGAGTAATTGGGGTACCTTATCGAGGTTGAAAATCTTTCAAAAAAATTTCAAATAGGAGTTTTGCAAATAAAAAATAATACGAATGGTTTGGAGTTTTTTTTTTGGTACATATAAAGGTTTGGAGTTTAATTTTAAATAGACTTGTATTTTTTTACTTTATTCTTTTCAGTGTGTTTGAAGATGAAGATATCGCATTCTTTACTGTCAAAGGTTTTTTTTATAAAAAAAACTTAATTAGAAGAAAAAATCATATTTCATACCATGTTTACTGATAAGCATAAATAAGAGAGAATTAATTTTTTTTTAGCGAACAACATATTAAATATAGAAACATCAAAGTTTTATTTGCATATATATATATACATGGTAAGGGTATATATTCCGTATTGTTTTTATTGCAATTTGAGTTAGTTTGTGCATATTTCAACTAACCAATATTTTTTTATTCGGTTTATAGGCAATTCATTTATATTGCAGCTAAAAAGTTTACAAGAAGTTTTTTCACAGTTCAATATAAAAAAAAAAAAACTTAGAAAAAATAAAATAGGCTAAAACATAATTTATCCCCTTAAACTGCTTTTATTGTGAAATATTCATCAACTCCAAAAAGAAAAAAACAGAAAGAAAAAAGTGGAACAAAACTGAGACGCAGTAACAAATCAACCATGAGCAACAAAGCATCATATTGTAAGTAATTATAGGATCGTAGATTTTTTTTTTCAAAATTTGTGACTAGACTTTCTCTGTAGTCCATATATATGGAGAAGCGATTGCGTGTTGATTGGTTGGCATCTTACAGCATTGACATTGACACAAACCTTGTTTCTTATGCAAGTCCTCCTGGACTTGTCTCGTTGTTAATTGCGGATTGTTACGGGGCACATAGTATTTTTATAGTTTTTTTTTAATTTTTAGTTTGAAATAAGGTCCTTTTTTTTTAAGAAAAAAAGAAAATAGAAATGCCTTCAAAATGATTTGAGTTGAAATGGTGAGGCCAAATGTGTCAAATCAAACATGTGCCTGCCTGGTAAGTGGTGGTGACCTATAATGGGGATTTTGTTTGGATTCTTATCTCATCCGGGCCATCCGACGACCCAAGTAATGAGAAATTATGAAGACAAGACAGGTGGTCTTTCTAAAGGCAGAACGAGGGTAGTTTGTAGGACACATGAAAACCATGACGCTGGAAAAAAATGAATGGTTGGTGAGTGGGTTTGGGATGGGCTCCGCAAATTCTGAACGCCAAAAACGTAAAATTGTTATAGTATTTTATTGAATTTAATATTTATGATGAGTTATTAATTATTTATTAATTATTAATTTTATAATAAATATTTATAATTTTATTAAATATAATTAATAATTAATAAATATTTAAAATTTCACTTTAAATATTAATATTTTAAAAAAAATGAGTCCCGAAAAAATCTCCCACTCAACAACAATACTCATTGACGGTGTACGCTTTTTTTTTTGTGGGTAAATTATTGACATTGTACGTTAACGTTTACCTACTGGTGTCGGTTTTTTGTTCCCTAGCTGTGCTTATCGATTCTGCCCTTCCAGTTATGGGGTGGTTCTTTTCTTTGCTTGCTCATGGTACAACGGAAAAGGGAAGCAGTCTAAGAAAAAGTCTTTACTTGCTGGGAAATTCTAATATACTTTTAAAGTTATTAATTTTTTAATCATCACATTTGAATTAATTTTTTTTGAGAAAATATTTTAATTTCTAATCAATGGCATGTATGATTATATATCATGTCACATGTTATATTTTAAGTAAAATGAAGTAATATTATTTTAAAATATGAATAGATATGTTTGAATAAAAGACTTAAAAAAATAAAAAAGAGAGATAAATTTTTATTTAAATTAAATATTCCCTTTATTTAATTTTTTTAAATTATCATATAATATTTTAATATTTTATATTTAATTTTACAAATATTTTATAATTTTTCAATTTAAAAATAAAAAACATTATTTCATTATCTTCCCCTCCAATCGTACCCTAAGAATCTCTCTTTTATGTGTGCCCGCCGAAGGATATGCCAAACGGTTCCATTTCCCCATGCAACTTTGTGATTTTCACAACAACAACACAAACTTATTCTTCTTTAAATTATGAAAATTAATAGGAAATATTGTATAATGATTAATTATATTTTAATATTAAAATTATATTTATAAAACATTATTAAATAGTATAAGCATCTAAAATCTTATCACCATTCTCCGCTTGCACAAGGAACACCACACATATATACATCCTGGTTATGTTAACATACTAAATTTTATATGGACATCCTTTATCTGTAATGTATAAATTTAAATTTTTTCAGAAATATTGTGTAACCAAGACTAAATTAATATTCAAACAAAAAATAATTTCACATTTAAATAATATGAGAACAGCTAGTACTCTTACCAAAATAAATAAATAAGACACATATATACACGTACAAATAGATGTTTATTTGGTAACAACCTGCCGACATTTTTGTTTTTAAAATTTTTTCCGGTAGAGTAAAATATTGTAACGAATTAACAATTTTATTTTAGAGGAACTAAATTTTTCAAAAAATTAAAATTTAATAGTCATATTTAAGCTATTTTTCATTTTAGTACTAGGTCTTTGAATTTCTTTATAATAAACATGAAAATATTCTGTACGAAATAATTTATTAAGAATATCTTTTTAGTAAAAAATATAATAGAACCTAAAATATTTAAATTGATACAACTCAATTCAGTTAATTAAGTCAATTCTTATTAATATTTATTAAAAAAACTTTAAATAAAAATATTTAATATACACATTAAATATTTAATGAATAAGTAGCTGCGATCTGATTAAAATAAATTAAGTTACAATTTTTCATTAGATGGAACAATATATTTATTTAGGAAATAACTAAAAAAATTTAAAATTAATACTAGTAAATGAAATTTAAAAAAAAAATATTTAATTCGTACGTGTAATGTTTTGAGTAATAATCTCAAATTAAAAATAAAATAAAATCCGAACTTTAAAAATGTAAACACTTGTGATGGATGCATCTAGGGTTGGTTTGGATGAGTCTAAAAGATAAATATTTTTTATATGAATTTTTTAAAGATCTTTTTTAAAATGTAAAAAATATTTTTTGTTTTGATATAATATTTGAGAAAATATTTTAATTTTTGTTTACACATCTTTTTTATGTTATGAAAAATGTATATTTTTAGAAGAACAAATTGTATTTGTTTAGTGCCTTATCTTCTTTTTTTTTTAAATATAAAAACTCATCTAAACATATTAAAATTTAATAAAAATACTTTTAGAAGAAAAAAATTAACAATAAAGGCGCATCTAAACGAGCACCTAATATAGGAATAAAAATATAATCTTCTTGAATTAATTGCCCAAATAAATTAAGTATGGCTTATATACCTTTGGACATTTTTTTATTATTTAAATTCTAAGTCTAAACTGCGTTCATAAATAACAAAATAATTATAGAATATAATTAAATATATGAATCATAGACTATTTATCATTTGTTTTCTAAAAAAAGCAATTAAAATTCATTAATTTAAAGAAATTAGGGAAAAAATATATTAGACTTTGCTACATAAACTAATCTTAAATAGAGAAAAAAAATGAAAAGAATAAAATAAAACTATATTTTTAACTTTCCTTTCATTCTTTTGGAAAAATGATTAAGGGCAATGAATTAGAGAAAGATCGAAGAAGATAACGAGGAAAAATGAAAAGTTGGAAACGAGAATGAATTAGAGAATGTTAGTTAATTGTAACATGAAATAATATTAAAAAAATTTGTTTAATTCTTTGCTTATAAGTGGCATATGTAGTGAAATACTGTTTAGTATATAAGTGAGTTCAGATGGGGTTTTTTTAAATGTACATAAAGAACATTTTTTGAAAAATAAAAGCATTTTTATAAGATTTTAAATATGTTTGGATGTAAATTAAAAAAAAAAAAAATATATATATATATACATATATAAGTTAAAAAAAAGTTTAGTTATCGTTTTTTTAAAAAGTAATGATAATCAGCTTTTAAAAAAAAGAGAATGAGAAATAGTTTTAAATATACTTTTTTTGATAAAAAATACTATTTACTTTTATTAAAAATTACATTACATGTCTTTTTTTTCTTCTTAAAATTATTCCTTTTTTATTTTAGATATTTTATATTTTTAGTAATTTTGTTATAAAAAAATTATTTTATTTAAACAAACTTAAAAATTATTATTTTATTTAAAAATATTTCTGAAATATTGTATTCAAATATAAAATAAAATTTTCTTTTAAAACAAACTACTGCAAAACTATCTAAAAAATGTTTTTGCTTTTTAGTTTATCCAAAACGAAGATAGATAAAAGCAATTAAAACAAGGTTGAACAGTGAGTGTGATCCGTGAGCCACGGGATGTCTGGAAATAACTAGTATATTGAGAGGCTGGGTTCGGGCCGTGAACTAGCGTTGTCGAGGTTAGATGATGACAGTGAATCAAGAATAAAATATATAGTTTATGGGCCAACTGAAATATGTTAATATACTTCATTTGGGTTTACGAAAACGGATAGGCTAGTGCATTGCTAGCTCAACTACGATCCTTTTCATCTCCGGTTAACGGAACGAAGCGCCCTTCTTTTTTTATTATTTTTTTTCTACGTAAGGCTAAAGCCCTTGTCCAATTCATTTTTTTAGGTATTTTGGGGTATAAGAACTCCTGGGCTCTATTCCATTATAGCCAACTTCTCTGTTGACGGGCCCTTATCATAGTATAGGGGGTTCGAACCTACAGTCTCAACCGACCCTTATTTTTTTGAGAAAAATGAGTTGACTGATGGTGCCGATCCGAGACGGTAATGCCATGTATCCGAAAGAGTATGAACATAATTTGCGTGTGATCACAAAGGGAATCTTTAAGGATAAACAGAGAATACATCTGCAACAGATGTCATTATCTTCCTCTACGATCGCTTACTAGAAAGTAAGTATGAGCAATTCACTTATATCATAATATTTGTTTTATGATTTATTTAAAGATTCAATTCAACCAGATCGCCCTAAACGACCCACGAATGCTTGACTTAAATACGTTGCCTTGCTTCTGAATGCTTTCAAGTTAGGAATTTAAGCACGGATAGCTTTATTTGACAATTAGCTGGAAGTCGGGTATGCCTATTCAACATAAACTAAGGCGCTGGGTAGATCGTAAATTGCCGGGTATGAATTAGATTCTAAGTCGGAGAATGCCCATGAAGAGGGTATTATTACAGAATCCACAATTTTGAAAGTAGCCCTAGACAGATCATTGCTAAGAGAAGAGCAAGGAAAGCTTTTCTTGCTAATCCCAGTCTCAAATCCAAACCCTGCCAGAAAAAAGAAAACCTATTTCTCGACCAAAAAAAAAAGAAAACTATTAATTACATCTGGTTCCTTTTCTCCAACCCCACCTTCTGCTTAGGCTTAGCCTTAGAGGATGAGGAAACAATTATTACTGTTTATACTATATAAATCTAAGGGTATGTTTAAGAGTTTTGGAATGGATGAAGTGAAATTGTTTATAATAAAGTGGAAAGATAAAAAAATATTACTTATTGAAAGTTTTAATTATTGAATAAGAGGGAGACCATTTTCATTAATTAGAAGTGATGATGGTAATTAATGAAGTAAAATGAATTATAAATTAAACTTCTAATATTATATTTTTAATTTTTATTGTTCATTCTATTGTTTAGAATATAAAAAATTAAAATCGTAAATAATTATCTAATAAAAAGAAAGAAAATATTTAATTTCAAACTCCCCAAATTAGAATGTATAAAAATTTGAAAGTTTGAGTGATAAGGAATAGTTTAGGTTCTCCTCTTTAATCATTTTATTCCATTATTTAAAAAATTCTCAAACAATGAATTAAGTTACTCTTACCATTAAACTCTGTACTAACCACTCTATATTCATCCAAAACTTTGCCTAAGGAGTTCACATACTCTCCAGTAGTCTACATACATAGAATTTGATGTTCGTTCGTTATTACTTACTCGGAGTAGAAAAGAGAGAGAGGCTGATTCGGAGAGGAGTTGTAATGCTTAGGTAGCTTTAGAACTATTTCTTCCACAAGATGGGTAAAGGAACAAAAAAAAAATATTTTCTACTTGAAATTAAATGGCTTTGCTCGTGGTTAGTAACTTCAAGTAACAAATTACTTAGGGTTAGTGTTTCGTAATAATTGTATGTATTGATAGTATTATTCAATTAAATATTCATACATTCAAATACAAAGAATACGGGTTTGATAATTACTTTTTATAATTATAGTAAACAATTAATTCATAACACAACTAAGAAGCAACAGGTTAGTCTTCACAAGTCTTTCTTGAGAAGGCATTTAAGTGTACTGCAAAAACCGTGATATAATTAATACTTAAATAGTTAAAGTTGATTGCAGCTAGAGAAAAATGACCTCATATCCTTACAGTATATATCAAGTAATTAAGGTGAGTAGGGGTTTAAATAAAAGTTGTAAAAGCTTAATTAAGTAATAGTAACACTTTGTAATGTATCAAAAATTAAGAATGATCTTAATTAGCGTAAATGAATATAATTCTATTTCTATTTATGTTTTGCTTAAGGATAAATTGAGAGGAGAATGACAATGAAAGAAATTAAAATGCGAAGATAGAGTATGTGCATGCAACCAATTTACAGTTGCAGTAATTCATAGAATGTCATCGCCGTTGATTAATTTATAAACTTTTTTCTACACTTAAAAACTAGATAATATAATATTGTGGCCCTTAAAAATTCCCTTAGGCTATAGGGAAAATGACCATTTTATTCAGTTTGGGAGAAATAATTTTTAATTGATTTATTTTAAAAATTAATCAAGTATTCAATTACATTAACCAATAATTTGTATATGGTTAATCACATATCAAATATCAAAATAAAAATAAATTATTGATCAACTGTATATAAATTATTAATTAATATAATTAAATACTTAGTTAATTTTCAAAATAAACCAATGCTGTATTATTTTCCCTAAGCCGAATAAAATAGTCATTTTTCATAGGCTATATATTGGGGCAGCGCGTCATTCATCATAATGGGACCCTCCCAATTATTTTAAAGAAAACATGATTTTTACATGTATTTTTTTTGAAAAAAATTTAATTCCCCCCTTAAATAATTTGTTTTACCATGCCCTCCTCATAATTTCTTTTTTACTATGACCCTCTCATAATTTCTTTCAAGCTTCGGCTTGGTTATAAATTGCCTCTTATTGTTGCAAATTAGGAGTGTTCATGACCCGTTTCGATTATAAAATTTAGTCCTAACTCGAAGTGTTTGGGTTTGATTTGGATCTTTCTTTAAGACCTAATATATTTTTTAGACTTGGTTTTGGTCATCTAAATCCGGTTTGATATTTAATAAATTATTATTTTTTAATATTTTCTTTTATATATTATTGTGATATTTTTTTAAATGTTAGACTTTAATCAAATATTGTGATTCTCCATAATTTTAACTATTATATATATTTTTAATTTATTATGTAATTATTAATTAAATTAGATATTAACATGAAAAAAAATAGTAAATAAAAGTAAATTTATACAAATAGAGAAAAAATAATCAAAATATAATATAAAAAAATATTTATATATTTTAATTGAGTTAACCCAATTTTAATCTAACCCAACCCAAATTTCAATATGATCACACTTCACTTAAATCATAAAAATTGACTTGATCAAAATCTTAGCCCGAGCCTAAAGTCATTTCAACTCTGCCAATGAACACCCGTCCTGCATACAGAGCTTGAGCGTGCTGTTTTGGTTTGGCAATAAATCAGAGTCCGCAGAGAATATATAGAAAGAGGAGGGAAAATGTTGTCACTACAAAAAAAAAGGCATTTACCCGCATTCAAAATGGGCGATTAGCCGCACTTTTTGAATGCAGCAAAATGATTTTCCAGCATTTGCCGCAAATGTCGCCGGATAAGGTGTCGGGAAACGCCCACTGGTCGGTATGCAGCGACATCTTTTAATGGTCTTTTAGCCGCACTTAGAAATGCGGCTAAATGTCCTTTTTTAAAAAAAAAAATATTCAAAAGAAAAAGTATCTATTATCCAAGTCAAAAGAGTACATTAAACTAAATTCATGCATTATTCAAGTCAAAATTAAGCATAACTATAATCAATTCAATGTTCCAAGTTAAAACTATATATGAACAAAGTATATACCCAAAAAAAAGCTTCAAAATACAAAAGTTACTACTAAAATTATGAAAATTCATCATGATTTGCATAAGAGCTTGCACTATTTGGCCCAACATCTCCATCATTAGCATTAGTAGCCTGAAAAATGAAGACAAAACATAGATTATCACTACATTAATGAAATGATGTGAATTTAAAGTTTGAAGAGAGTTCTATAAGAGTTTACAAATAGAAATATTTCATCTACAATTTTCACCCAAAAAAAAAGAGGAAAAGAGGCAAGGAGTAATCCAAGTCATAACTCTAACCACGTGTCAAGCAGACACAACATTCTAGCTTCCTAATAAATTATGTCAACATAATATTGTTTATTCAACACAGTTGGTGTGCAGAAGTGGTTTTTGTGGAATCAATAATGGACATTGGTCATCATTTATGCTTAAAAACACTAGTGAGCACACTAATTATAATTGTCTGTACTACTGTAGTTGCTTATGCAAAGTGGTTAGACTATCTCAACAAACTGTTAAGGGATTTTTCTCAAACTATATGGGTGTTCATACTTTAAAGGTTTCTACAATCACTACTCTCAAAATAAGAAAAATTGAATCACTTGAGTCCTGACATGCTACATATAAAGACTTAATTGGGATTAAAATAACAACAAACTGCCAGAAGTTCTACGAATTGAAACTATATAAAACTGATAGCATTTAAAAGTTCAAGATAAAGGCATCACATGCAATGCCTACAATGAATGGTTGGATAAGGTAATTTTAAGCTTTTTAATTGTCAAAAACATAACTCATTTTTCTAAACTCATCCTTAAACATAATAAGACACTTATCCAAAATGTAAAAGAGAAAAAAGGTACTAACTCGATGGCAAAAGTGAATAAGTATTTGTAAATTCTATAACCAGGCTTATAATAGTCCATGAAATGTGACAAGTAAAAAACTTGAACCAAGAAACAACCATTCAAAGGCACTTCCCCACTTTTCTGGATCCCAACTTCATAAAAATGAAAACAACAGCCCCTAACCAGTGTCGTCCTTGTTCTTTTCTAGATAAAAACAACACTCTAAATGTAGCTCCCACAATTCCATGAATCCCATTTCCATGTTATCTGTAATTCTACTGGTATAATTTTTGGACCTAAAAAAACAACTAATGCCGAACATGTAAATTTTATAGACACAATACAAGCACAAACCAGTTTTTGTGACCGTACTAGTGTAAATTTTACTAGTACAAGCACAAGCACTAGTAAAGATTACTAGTTGCAAAAGCCAAAGCTCACTTATCACTAGATCACAACACAAACACAAGTGTGGCTCCTTGGAGAGAAAGCTTTTGTGACCGTACTAGTGTAATCCAGTCAAATCGAGAAGCCATTTTTAGTTTAACTTGCACTTGTACCCTACTTTGATTCTTGACAAAGCGATTTAGCATAGATCACCTAACATGAATATTTTCTTAAGTTATGCAGAATTTATAGCATGTCATTTTATTTTGAGATAAAATTCTGTAATGGAATTCTAAATTCAAGTCAAATATGTACAAGAGTATAATTCAAACTTCCATTCTCTATCCTAAGTAGTAAGATTAAAATCTCAAATAATTTTGTACAAGGCAAGTGGTATGTAGGGGAAGTGTAAACATGTGATGAACTAACAAGGCATGTTAGTGCAACCTAAAGCTACATTTTTCAACAAAAAAATATTAATTGCATTCGTCAGTTAGTCCTCTGTTGAAGCTATATACTAATTATTGCTAAATGAAACTTGTCATGGTAGAGGAAGAGACAAATTTTAGCTAACAAACAGGAAAATTTGTCTCAAAGTCCAATGCAACCTCAGAGAACTCAAGGGCAGTAATAAAGATATCAATTTGGAGGATTACCATTGGATTAAGGATTGCGGCAAGCTCTGGAGTCATGAATGGAGTAGCAACATTGCGAAGGAGAGCATAGACATTACATTCTGAAATTGCAGTCTACTCTGAGTCTCTCTTTCCAAACGTGCTCGCAGATTCACTATTTCTTGTTGCATCCGGGAAATATTTGAGCAAGAACTTGAACCTTCTCCATCAAGCCTCTGACTTTTGGATCCAAATACCTGAGATGGACAGGGCCCTAAGCCCAAACCTCTAACTCTACCTGAGCGCTCCTTTCCAAGCACCTGACCAAGGGAATCATCTGGTGCAATTGCTTGTGAACAACTCCCTTCACTCTCAATATGAATAATTTTTTCCTTTTATCAATACTCAAATGTTAGTGTTTAAAATAAATTACATAAAACTAAGAAAAAGTCTTCAAACAATACTTACACAAACAGTCTTTTTGTTACATCATTTACATATGTCCCATCAACTTTAGTATGTGTGGCAACAAACACTTTCCCCCTACCCACAAGTTGTCCAGCCTCAACTTCCTAAACAAATTTCAAGATACTTAGATTGTAATTAATAAAAATTAAAACAATAATAAATGCAAGAAATGTTGACCAATTGAACAATTACCATCTCATTTCGTTTCCTTGATAAGGTCTTAGATCCACCAGAGTGTACAACTAATTGTTTCTCCCGACTTTGAGCATTTTGTCTACATATTTTCTGCAAATGGAAAAAGAACAATGTGATTAGCATGAAATCATTGCATTGTATGAATTATAAAACTTGATTTACTTACCATTGTGGTTAGATCTAGACGGTACTCAATAAACTGAGTCCACTGATCTCGATCAATATTTAGTGGAGGATTTGCGAAGTTTTCTTCTTTGCTGATATTTGGATTATAAAATCGATGAAAAACTTCAGATCGATTATCCTTCCACTTTTCCCCTATCCGTTTGATGATGGTTTTCTTCACTAGATCATCATCTAGAATGAACTTTTCCTTCAAAATCGCAAGAAATATTAGTGAAATAAGATTGCAGGTTTTATAAAATTTTCAACAGGCAATAGTTGAGAAAAGATACCATTCAAACTTAGTTTTACCTTTAATTTGATGTTATACATCTCTTCCTTATAATGGAAGGGAACTTTAGACCATGACTTGTAACAAATGGGAAGAGCAGCAAAATCAATTCCCAATTGTCCAAGAGCTTGTCCTAAGAGGCCAGCTGCTTCACCAATGGGCTGATTACAATCATTGAGTGGCAACACCACTTGGCTGCCATTAGGAAGTACCCAAAGATCTTTCAATCTCAAATGTGTTGTTTTGGTATTTCCTGTTGCATCTGTGAACTATATATGTTAGAACATCAAATTTGAAAATGATACCTATTATATCGACTTAATATGAACTCAAATTTACCTTTTACATCAACAGTCCAATACTTACTGGACTGACGGCTTAGAGGTCGAGTTTGGATGGCTGGTGGGGCTTGCGAAAGAGCCTCTGTGGATGGCGGAGCAATAATGGAAGGTGGTGGGGCTTGATGTCGGGCCTTAATAGATAGTGGAGCCTGAGTAGAAGATGTATGAGAGGTGCTTGATTTGTTTCCACCTTTCTTACTTGCACCTCCAAAACGTGAAACCCTAGGCATACTGTAACTTTGCACAAAAATTCTAACCTGTTAGCATAATTTATATGTAAAGATAATTAAGAATTGGATAATAATTAGCAGAAAAATCATACATAGAATCACAATATATGCATAAAGATCATTAAAAATTGGATAATAATTATCACAAAAATCAGCCAAAGAAGCATAGTCCATATATAAAGATAACCAAGTACATGTTCACAACGGGATTATTCATCCTCAACAAAATTAAGTGCATCAAGTGTATTGTCTGGTTCAACATCAACAATTTCCCTAACTAATGGAATATTTTCTGAATCATCTAAAAAGAGTATGCCCAAGTCCTGCTCTTGATGTAGCTGTCTCATAGAAATCATCATAAACATTATTCTCCTCCATCTCGTATAAGTCTCTTGGCTTCAAATGTATGGCAACACTCCAATCTTTGTCTGCCTCATCCTCGACATAATACACCATTTGAGCATTTGAAGCTAGAATATATGGCACATCATCAATAATGTCTCCTGTATGTATCAAGCGAGAAAAATTAATGTTCGTGTACTTGAAATCATCTTTTCTTATCCCTCTATCGGTAGTAGTTTCTGCCCATTTACATTTGAATAAAGTAACCAGGAATAGACCAGAATAGTTTAGTTCTATGATATCAACCAACTTTCCATAATATGACACTGGTCCTCTACGGGGGTTGTTATCACTACTACTTGCAAAACTTGTAGTTCCAGCACTCACAAATACTCCACTATTTTGGGTTTTCAATCCTTGTTTCCGAGTGATAGTTCGAAACTTATACCCATTGATGTTATATGCAGTCCACCTTCTTGCTTGTTGAAATGGACCTTGTGCAAGTAACTTAATATCATCTGAATGAGATTCATTGAAAGCATTCATGACCTAAATTCAGTATACACATATTAGAAACATCACTAATAACCAAAAGTTGATATAAAATCATCACAATAATTTTTATACTCACCCGCCTATAAAACCATTCACCAAATTCTCTATGAACTATCCTCTCTACCTCCGAAATTGACCGCTTGTTCTTATTCCTCAATCGTCTTCTTGTTTCTCTTCTAAATTCACTATATATGTACATAGAATCCATTCACAATATATGAGAAGAAGAGGTTTACATATGAGAATCATTTTTAAAATGGCTTGATACTTACTCAATAAAAGGGTCCACAAGTCTACTATTGACCAGCACATATCGATGAGCTTGTAGTTTCTCCAAGGGTGTTAAGTTGAAAAATGTAGCACCCCCTACTCCTTTGCCAATTTGTGGAAATGTAGTGTACATTGTCAAAGTTCGAACAACAGTATTTGGTTCATCATTCACACGACCCAAACGGTTGAATCTTGTTTCAACATCATTTAAATATCTTGAACAAAAAGTAAGACACTCTTCAGCTAGGTAACCTTCTGCTATAGAGCCTTCCGGTTGTGCCTTGTTACGTACATAGCCCTTAAACTTTCCTAAGTGTCTATGAGAGAAAAAAAACACAATTTGTCAAAGTTAATTGAATAAATTTTTTAAAAAATATTCATTCAAATGCAAAGGTATTTACCGTTCAATAGGATACATCCATCGGTAATGTCAAGGGCCTCCAAGTTTTGCCTCATCAACAAGATGAACTACTAAATGAACCATGATTGTAAAGAATGAAGGAGGAAATAAGATTTCCATATGGCACAATGTAAGCACTATTCGTTCTTGGAGCTTGTCAAGATCTACTGGATTTAACACTTTACCACAGAGTTCTCTAAAAATAAGCACAAATCAATTAAAACCGGCAGAGACTTGTTTAGGTAATGTGTTTCTCAATGCTATTGGTAGCAATTGTTCCATAAGTATGTGAGAATCATGACTTTAATCCAGATAGCTTACGATGTTTCAGATCAATACATCTAGAAATGTCACTAGAATAACCATCCTGCGAATCACATTCTTCAAAGTCCTCGGGAGGAAGATGTCTTTTTGTGCATTTGTCATCGTAAACAAAGCGGGAAGATACTTTCCATTTTCATTTGGCCAAAGATCCATTCTTATGTTCATATCTAACAAATCTTTGCGAGCATTAAGGTGATCTTTTGTCTTCCCATGTTCATTGAGAATAGTATATATCACATTGTCACACACATTTTTTTCAATATGCATGACATCAAGGTTGTGACGCAACAAACTATACTCCCAATATGGAAGTTGAAAAAATATGCTTTTCTTTCTCCACTGTTGTGTCTCACTTTGGTTAGTGCTTGTACCACGTCTTCTTTTACCTTTGTTATCATCAACCTCTGGTTTTTTTTTCCAAATGTGACATTGATATTTTCTAGTTGTTTCAAAACTTCGTGAGCTGTGATAAGACTATCTGAGGACTCTCAAATCAGCTTTTTCCATCGAAACGAATACGGTTCAACCGAAATCTATGAGTACCATCTAGAAAACGACGATGCCCCATGAAACACCACTTCCTCGCTATATGGAAGACGACAAGGAATCGAGTCAAAGTTACAAGAAGGACAAGCTAAACCAAGAGTATGAGTGTTCCATCCAGATAACATCGCTAGTCCAGAAAATCACTAATTGTCCACATTAAAGATGCTCGCATGGTGAACATCTCATTCTTTTGATGCATCAAATGTTGTGGACGCCATCATTCCACAATTCATTCAACTCTTGATTAGAGGTTGTAAGTACACATTAATGTCATTCCCGCATTCGCTGCCTGGAATAATCATTGAAAGGATGAAAGAAGTCCTGTTTCATACACATCCATGGAGGCATGTTATATGGAATTAGGATCACGTGCCAAATGCTATAGTTAGTACTCAAAGTTCCAAACGGATTGAAACCATCACTAGCTAGGCCAAGGCGAACATTCCGTGGATCGAAGCAAAATTCGGTAATTTAAATCAAATCTCTTCCATGCCACAGAATCTCTTGATGCCTCATCAATCCATCTGGGTTTGCTCCCTCCCTATGCCATCTCATATACTCGTATGTTTTTCTAGACATGAACAATCTTTGCAAACGTGGTTTGAGGGGAAAATAACGTAGAACTTTGCCTTCACTTTCTTTTTACCACTTGGCTTCCATCTCGATGCATTGCACACTTTACATTTCTGTCTACTTTCATCATCCTTCCCAATACAACATGCAATCATTTGGACAAGCATGTATTTTACTATAATTAAGACCAAGTTTGTTAATAAGTTTCTTGGCCTCATAAAAGAAGCAGAATTTTGGCATGTTCAAAAGCATCATTCAACAACTCTAGTATCATAGACATAGCTTTGTTATTCATTCCACACAAGCACTTGATATGATACAATTTCACCATAAAAGATAACTTTGAATACTTTGCACACCCTTCATATAGTTCTTGATTTCCATCTCTAACTAACTCATAAAATTCTTTGCCTTCTTCGTTAGGTCCTGGATTTAATTTCGCATCCTTCGATCACCTTCTCATTGGGTCTTGTGATGTGCATGGTTCTTCATTCACATATTGTCTAGCAGCCCCAAATGCATCATCAATCATCTCATGTATTGGATCTTGGATAGTATCTTCAGTTACATGAGTAATATTAGAAGATTGCTCATTTCTTTTCTCACCATGCCAATACCAAAAAGTATATGTTTGTGGGAATGGCTTCAAAATTAAGTGATCGTACACTTCATCTCTCGTCCATGAACGACCAAAGCCACAATCAGGGCAAGGACATTTTATAACTTTTCCATCAACAGAACCATGCTCAAATGCAAAATCAAGAAACCCATTTAGCCCATTCTCATATTCAGGTGAGGTTCGTGGCATAAAAATCCAATCTCTATCCCCTTGAATATCCATGAAGAACCTATATAGGAGGAAATCAACCAAACAACATATGCACAAAACTTGGGAGAATTAGACACATGATTATTTGTACAAATATTTGGCGGATACAAAATTTTGTCATACTCTTCTAGGAAATATACAACTAATCTATGATGCACCAATGAAAAATAGCAACTCAAGAAACAAAAAACATGATCTAGATAATAAGAAATGGAGCTAACACCAAAATAAATTACCAAGAATTAAAATGAAACTGATTAATTATTCAAACAGAACATTTGACATTGCTCCCACGGCAGATATCTGAAAGTTGAGAAGAGCAAAATTAGTAAGAGTAGCAAAATATGAATCGTAGCAGCAAAATATGAATTGGTGAATATGAACAAATTTGAAAGGTAAATATGAATTACCACTTGGAATTGGTGAGATCAATGCCCTAACGCGAAGTTGAACGAATCTCCGCGAAGCTCAACGAATCTCATCGAGAGGCTCAGCGAATATCAGTGAAGCACAACATTTGGGTGAGAAATTTGATAAACTTGATGTGTGAGAAACTCAGTGAGGAGGAACAAGGAGAATCTGAGCTTTGCTTTCATCACGCAAATTTGTGTGGGCTTTAGTATAGTGTGGGCTTCAGCAAAGTGTGGGCTTTAGTGTTCAATATAATATCACTTAGCCACAGTTTTAAAAGTGCGGGGAATTAAACGCTGGTAATTGTTGATTTTTCGGTAGTGTGTTTAATTAATTTATCCTTAACAATAATATTTAGAGTTTAATTTTAATTTATGATTAATGTAACTTTTTTTATATTATTATTTAATAATATATTAACACATAATTAAAAAAATTAAATTTTTTAAATAATTATTATAAAATTATTTAATAATTTATAAATACATAATTAGATGATATTATAAAATTTATTTTCATAATTAAAATTAAATTCTAATATTTACGTACACATGTTTTCATCCATGATAACGACTTAAGGTTAATATACAAAATGACAGAAATATAAGGCAGATATCAGTAACATATCGGTGGATGAAATTAAAATCCCTAATTTAAAGTCTGAACCAATTAGTAATTTGGGTACGTGGGTTATATTTTTGGAAAAATGAGCGAAATATTTAGCTTGATAAACAGTGATAATTATTTAGTTTATTTTGAAAATTAATTAAATATTTAATTATATTAATTAAAAATTTATATATAATTAATTAATAATTTCTTTTTATTTTAATATTTATTTTATAATTAATTGTATATAAATTATTAATTAATATAATTAAATACTTAATTAATTTTTAAAACAAATTAAATGATAAGTAATTTTATAAAACTGACCTGAGTCATTTTCTCAATATCTTTTTTTTTTGCTGCTTTTTGGTTATGTCGACTATACGAGGGCCTGAATATTTAATTACTTCGTTTAGAATTAAAGAATTTGCCCAATTTTTTATATATTCATAATGGCCTAACTCGCTACGATTACTGATTCTCGTGTCATATACGAGAAAATCTCGAGTATATGAAGATCATGGCTGAATGTAGGTAACGAGACAGAGAAGCTGAGTCAGAGTTACGATGAGATCGGCCCTACTGAGAACTTGTCAAGTACTCACCAGCTGTCAAAATTGCTCCATGCGGTTCAAATGCATGTTTTACAGTGTCGGTAGCCGATTGCAACGTATGCACCGATCATCCATTCTTTGTCCTTGTCCGACACGTGTTAGTGATATGGCTCTCATGGTGCCACCTCCCCAATTCCCCTTTTGTACGGATACACATATAATACATATTATATATATATATTATATGTAATATATATATATATATAACCTGTATATGTACGTTGTTTGCACTGAACAAGAGGTTCAGAAGAAAAGAAGGGTGGAAAAAGCTGAATTAGCTAGAGAAAATTTCTTTGTCTTGTCGTACAAATTAGATCATGAGCCAGGAGCAGCCACGGAGACCTGGAAATTACTTGCAGGAGCAGGACCATGGGCCGATTCAATATGGCGAGGTGTTCAACGTGTCCGGCGAGTTAGCTTCCAAACCCATCACACCAAGAGACGCAGCCACCATGCAATCCGTGGAAAGCCAAGTATTGGGTCAGACTCGAAGAGGTGGTCCTGCAGCAATGATGGAATCAGCGGCTGCAAAAAACGAGAGAGCTGGTCTTGTCAGCCACAAGGCCGTCACAAACCTTGCCAGAAACGAAGGCGTCACCGTCACCGTATCGGAAACAAATGCTGGTGGCGACCGTGTCATCACGGAGACCCTTGGTGGACAGGTAATTGATAATTCAAACTTAATTTTTCCCTGCCTTTTGCTGGAGGTTTTCAAGTACATATACTTTATTGGAACAGGTTGTGGGGCAGTTTGTGGAAGCAGATGCACCCAAGATGACTAGGTCAGATGCTTTAAACATGATTGGCGATGCACTAGGATCAATGGTGGATGAAGGTGTTCCTGCCTCAGTGCAAGCTCCTAAGAGTAGATTAACCGAAGACGATGATTTCATAAGTAACCAAGGCTTTGCAGCTCTGTCTGCTCTTAATCCTCGGCCTTCTGCCTATCAAGATAAGAATACACTGCCCAATGTTGCAACGGTAACTTACTGCTTGTGTCGTTAATTTATTGCTTCAACTTGTTGCATGCATATATATACGTTGGAATATATTCAGATTGTGATTTGTGAGGCTGAAGCTATTGATTAATTTGGGCATGCATGCAGGACAAGCGGGTGACACATGAAAATCCCAATATTATAAGTAGCGCACCTGGTGGCATGGGATCATCCATGGCGACCGCAGATCACAGGGTTAAAAAGAATAAATGAAGTCCATAGTTTAAATGTTTAATTTAGTGTAAATTAGGTTTTTGTTGGTTTTTATTACAGCAGTACTAGTGGTACTTTTTATGTGGGAGGAAATATATTAAGGACAAGGCTTTCATATCTTGAGCAGTACCACTGTCACGCCTAATGGATATATTATGAAATGGATAAATAAAAACCCATACCTATGTACACCGCATCCACCGTGAGAGGAGTAGAGCGCAGATGCAAATTTGGAAGGCTTTAAAGGCCCATAGGCTTGTTGATGCGAGCCCAATAGTTCCACCATAATCAGGGCAGCAACAAAACGAGATCGACGTTTTAATGGACCAAAAACCGTTTCTTTTACTCATTCTAGTTTTTTTCAAAATAAAAATTTATTTTTGTGGCATTATTTTCTTTTTTCTTTATTTGTGATAGCTGAGGAATTTCGGAATGTGAGTCCCTATCCTTATCCACGGCGAGGGGGGGTTTCTTGGAAAAGGCGATTAGTATATTGAATGTAATTACGGTAGTAAAATCCATGGCAAATTAGATAGAGCTACGATTCATTGACATTTACCCAACAATTATAAAGTAGTTCTTGGTGAACCTGGAACTTTTAAGGTAATTAAAAGACTTCTGGATTAATTTAAAATTTGTATAGTTCAGCTTGGTTGTATCTTCAGATCAATTAAATATCATATATATCTCAGAAAGACATTAGTTCATTGATGACCAGCCTAAGAGAAAACGATCGAGCTATTCCTATCTGACGCACTTTATAAGATGTGACAAACACACGTTGAGTATTTGTATAAGTAGGACCAGATGAAATAAACATATATAAATTAGAAAAAGGTCTTTTCACATGTTTTTCTAAGGTTTACCTAATCTAGTTATAAAGTAATAGAGAAACTAAATTGAATTTACAAAGTAAATAAATTTAATGTGACTATTTGAACATAAGTTTGAGATGGATTAGAGATTTAGTAAAAAGTTATGGATTATAGATTTATTAAAAAAGTTCGGATTTTATTTTAATTCATAAGTTTGATTAATTCTGACAATAAAACTATTGACTGATACTGATAGTGTGTAACTCAAAATGTTTTAATAAGAGCTTTTTAATGTAATTAAAAAAATTAAATCAATGTGACAAGTGACAACTGCCAAATCCATGCAAATACACCCTGTATCTTACATAATTTCATTCGGCAAAAAATAGGAGATCTTCCAGTATCTTTTTTTTTTTTTTTTTCCAAATCCCAGTGTTAATTGAAATTTTGTTCTTAACGCCAGAGAGCAGAGATCAAATTATAGTTAACACCAAGCAAGTACATGCTCGCTGGATTTGGGGGTGCAAAATCGTGGTAATAGCACTTAATAATTCTCCTCCGCCAGTTAAACTGTCGGTTTTGCTTGAATATAATATATGCAACTGGGAGCACTGATTGGTGCATGACTGGGTTGACCAGTGGCCTAGTTCCAGATATTTAAAATGAATGCATATGCTACAGCTCATTCATAGTATATATGTGTGTGATCTGACGCTGGCTAAAGAAAGAAGATGCCCAGCCCAGCCCTCTCTCTCTCTCTCTCTCTCTGAATTGGCACTTTGCATATCACTGAGCACTTGCTATGCTGCACCTGCAGCTTCCTTACTCTTACTGAGCAGGACTGGCGAAGACCCATGTCACTCCTACCTGCAATAATTTTATTGGTCAATGGAAACATATGGTGTTTAATATTTATCAGTTATCATATCATATGCTTTCGTCAACTCTGTTCAGAACCCACGAAGACCAGATTTAGAAACAAAACGAAAGCGAAAAACCTTTGGTGAAAGAATGGCATCGTGCTTAGTTATATGGCCGGAAATCTCCTAGGAAAAGGGTTAAAATTAAGACAAAGATAAACAATAATGTTTGACACTTGGATACTATGATCATATGTCAACCAATGACGATGTAGGCATGATCAAATGGAAGTTTACAGTAATGGAAATTAAAACCTATCATAGATAAGAGAGGGAGAGAGATTTGTTGAACTATCATATCATTATCCTTTTTTTATCTTTAGTATTAAAATAATATATAAGATGAATTGGTTAATTATGCTGAGAATTGTTGAAGATATGAAGGAAATTGATTGCTTGAAACTGGGAATGTATTGATTTATCTGTTGAAAGTGATTCGTTGCTTGGTAATGACATCCAAAACTCTGCATTTGGCAAAGCTAACCAATTGGTTGCATTTATCATATTAGTTGATGATTGCATTTATTTCTAGTTTTTGTTTGGTTTTAGCAAAAAAGAAAAAATAAATCCCATCACATTCACAAAAGTTATTTTTATTAGAAGAATGTATATGTATAAGAATAAGAGTACATCTGTATTGAATTGACTAAGAAAGGGACTTCCATCTTTATCTCGTCTTCTTTAACTGGTGTCCTTTTTTCTGTAACAGAGAAAACCATATTTCTTTCCTAACTGCAGCAAACACATGCTATATATTTTTGTTTTGGTAGTTGGTGTGTAATTAAGCGAACAAATGAAAAAGATCTTTTCCCACAAGTTAATTAAATGAAATATGATACATAAAAAAATTCTGTGATGTATATTTTGAAATAAAAGCATGGAATTAACCTCATGAATTTTTGAATGACAGATATGCAGAAAACTCAATATTCAAATATATGACATTTATCTACTGATCAAGCGATGGTATATCTCTCACAAACAGAAAATTTGGAATTTTAATTTTTCTTAGAAATATCACAATATAGTTTTTAAATAGAAATATAAATTTTCCGATATAAAAACAATTATTGTACAAATGTTATACAAATCTTTCACCTACAAGTTATTTATATTTTTCTTTCTCCAAAAGTAACACCATCTTATTTATTTATTTTTTAAAAAAAGAAAATTCAAATCCCACAAATCCTATAGTCTCTACCAGCTGCTCTGGAAACAGTGTTATGTCCTTCTCCATACCATACTCCTAATTCCTTGAAAACGGTATTCCACCAAATTCTTGTATAAAAAATAAATAAATTCGGGATGGAACATGAAACTTTGTTCCTGCACGAAATGATAAAATATTAGTTAAGAAGGCTAACTAACTTTGAGCTATATAATTAAAATTTTCACGGCATGGCATGAAATATGAATTGATGGTTATGGTTACCAGAATGAAAAGGATTAGATCTTGGACGCAAAATGAAGCAAAATGTTTCGTCCATTAACTCAATACTAAGCAAAACAACCCCCACCACGTGCTTGCTGGGAAGCCTGTGATAGTTGTATAAGGTTAGTTGGACCATCCTCTTATCTTCTACCACTCCATATTTCCCTTCTTTAAATTCCCCACTACGTATACTGATCCATCCGGACCATCTCTAAAGAATTAATAAAGCCTCGAAGCAAGAGAAATTTGGGTTCAAAATTATGCAATATGTCTCCATTTAGATAATATATGTTTAAAATTTTGATGTGTTTTTTTTGTGTACCACACACACACACATATATATATGTGTGTATTATCTAAACTGAAATATGTGATGTAATTTTGAAGTACCATGTAAGGAAAAAAGAATCTCTCTTTCTTGACAAGTCTAGTCGTTTTGGGGATGCAGACCAGACTAGGGCTCTACAGTCAACAGATTTTTTGTTCTGCTGTCTATATGAAGCCACACTGCCAAACTGAAGAGCTTTTCGTTGGTCTCTCTTTTATATATCTTCCTTGAAGAGTAAAATTTTAATGGATGACATAACCATATGTCCTCCAAAAGAACAAAACATAAATGTTAGAAGTTAGCTCTTTGGCATTTTCTTTTCCTTGTGATTAAGCACGGTGTCCTTCAGTGGGTTATACTGTTTCCAATCCAGGGAACACAGTGGTAAGTACATTAATAATGGAATATTGAAGTAGGGGTCAGTCTTCTGTGTTACGGAAATTGCAGAGCTGGCCAAGTCATGCCAAGCCATGATCATCGGAACATGGACAAGATAATAACGGATTTGCTACCATGCTCAATGTTTTATTTTATTTTTTTTACAACAATAACAACTTTTTAAAAAATTTATTTTAAAAATCAAATTATATATAATAGAAAATCCTCGATAATAATTATTGAAAATAGAGGCCATGAATATGATAATTATGATCTAATATGTTAGTAAGTACCTGCGTAAACTTATATGCATGCGGCACGCCTTCTCGGTTCTCTCCCTAGTCCCTAGTACTGGAAAATGGAACTGGGTGGGAGGGGACCCAACTTAGGACAAGTCCTCATTGTAATATTATGCATGAATAATGAAATGATAGCCGTCTGATACATCACTTTCCCGTGCGATGATTTTATAATGAAGTGGACCAACTGCGAGTTTGCCAGTCCATCATAAAATTGTCCGATACTATTTGGAATCCTTCTTTCTTTAAACGGTTTTTATTTTCATGTGGGTGTTTAATTGTGTACAAAGTTAATATGATTCAGATTCACAATGACACTTGAAGGGTTAGTACAATGCTTTGTGCTTTGCTTTTGTTTGATACCGCTTAACCGTTCCCCATGTGCACCTTGCTTTCATCCCAAATAAGGATATACTCAAAACACAAACGGTTTGGCTATCCTAGCCTTTCAGGCTTTTACGCGCTCTTCCGGTCGTATATGAGTTAAGAAGTTATAATATTATTTCTTAGATAAAAAAAATTACAAAAATAAATATTGCCATATTGGTTTAATTAGTTTAGTTCACACTTCACAGTTAACCTACCTACATTTACAAATGACAGAGAGATATGGTTAATAGCATTGTAAGACTCGTGTAGTTATGATTATCTGAGTCTGGGTTCTTAAAGTGTATGTTCAAAAAATGACTCGCAAGTAGTAATTTTTCATGAAAAAATTAAGAAAATAAATTTTTACATGTCGACGTTATTTCAACCGACAGATTGCCGTACCGAAAAAACACAAGCCGCTAAATGTGAGTGCGGTAGTTCTAATCTAATTGCATCTAATCAAAGGGTTGGGAAAAATCTTCTTGGAGCGTGCAGTTACGCGCCTTCGACGAAAAGAAGAATTAGTTGGGTTTAATACAGTGTTTTACGGCTGTCTCGTCTCGTCTCGTCGCCCTTGAACACAATGTACGTGGTAGTGATATAAAATTATTCAAGAATTTTCATTTAAAAGTTTAAATTTTTGTGAAAATTGATTCCTTAGCTTAAAACACAAAAAGATTTTTGTGTGAAGATACATGCAAGAGATAAAACTATACACGAATTTTCACTTATCAACTGAAGCTTTTGGCAGCAGGGTTAATCATCTACCGTACTAACCCAGAAACCACCAAATCCTCATCTTTTTCTTCCTTTCAGCTTTTTACTTTTTAAAATCTTATCTTTGCTAATTTGTTGATCTTAGATTCTTGTGTTGGCAAATCACAACTAGTACTATATATAACCATAAAGCAACGAGCTTCCTTGGCTTCTTCTCATTTCCCTTCTCTGTTCTCTCCATCCAACCCCCTCTCTATTAAACAAATTGATACGAACTATGCCAAGCACGCTGGGAATAGGAAGAAGAAATCTCAGGCACCTCAACTTCTGTTTCTCAAATTTCACGCACCCATTCCCTCCCGAATCTCCTTCTACGAAGAACCCCACTGCCACTGCCACTTCCTCATCTACTCAACATGATATTGATCACAACCATCCATCATCCACCACCTCATCAATTATGATCAAGAACTTCAACTCTCTCTATGACCATACCTTAACACTCGAACAGTACTGCTACTCCCACTGCTCTTCTTCCCTCTCCACCACCACCTCCTTTGAACCCGAACCCGAACCCGAGCCCGCCGACTTCGCCACCGTCTTCGCCTCCCAACGCTTCTTCTTCTCCTCCCCTGGCCGCTCCAACTCCATCATTGAATCCACTAACACTGAAAGTACCGACTGCACCCCACCCTCGTCCTCATCCTCATCCTCATCCTCGTCGTTGATGGCCACCGCGCAGCCCCCTGAGGACGATGATAACAAGAAGAAGCTCTTCTTCAACGGCAGCGTGGCCGTGCCAACCTACTCGCCGGACCCTTATCTGGACTTCCGACGGTCCATGGAGGAGATGGTGGAGGCGCGTCCTGAGCTGATGGACGTCAAGTCCAATTGGGACGTATTGCACGAGCTTCTTCTCTGCTATCTTGCACTCAACCCAAAGAGCACCCACAAGTTCATTCTCAGTGCTTTTGCTGATCTTCTCGTTAGCCTCATGTCATTCTCCTCCTCGCCGCCGACGTCGCCGCTGCCTGTGGCGGTGGATGTTAAGTGTGTTAGAAATTTGGATTCTTGAGGGTGCAGTGCATATGTAAATTGAAAACGTAACGTGGGTGCCAGATAATGATTGTCTGATTAATTAATGTGCTGCTTCACAATTCACATTATTTGTTTATTTACTTTTAGTAGTAAGTAGTACGTAGTAGTGACATCTTTGATTTCTTTTCTTTTGTTGGGTGGGGACGAGGGAACCAGAGAACTCAGCGTTGGTCCCCGCAGCCATGCATTCGTTGTTTTCTACTCCATTTCTCTCTATCATTATCCTCCTTATCCATCATTTCCATTTTTCTTTCTCTTTTGTTATATATATACTTCTTGTTTTATTTGGGACAGTGGGTACGTACTCTGCTTAATGTCAATTTGAGGGACTTGAAGATGTTGTTGTAGGCAACATTAGTTTTAACTTCTTTTGAGTTACTGTGAGATGAAAAACGAACAACTTAATTAGTTTTAAGTAACTTGGTTTCTCGTTTGAGAACATTAGCAAAATTATTACTAGAAGATGACATACTCACACTAGTAATTTAATGCAGCGAATGACAATCTTTGGGATGTTCATTTTTGGGGGGAAAAGTGCTTATAGTATAAAACAAGTTTAGCTATAGGAAATGCATATCCATGGAAGTAAATAAAGGAATTTCTAATCAGCTAAAAGAAAGAACATACAAAAATTGGTCTACACTCTGCAGGTTGCAGAGGAGCATAACACTAGTTTTTTGTTCTTTGGCATGAATCATGACAGTGAATCGCTGGGCCCTCTCATTGATTGCTGCCATTGCCACTTTTTTGATGTCCTATATCCCAAATCCCAGTCAGGTTTCGCCAGGGTTCTATGCAAAACACTGGGGGGAAAAATGGATTGAAATTTAGATGGCGCATAAAAGACGTAATTGCAATTTGCAATTCTGTCTCTGCCACTAGTTTCTTCTTAGATCTTGACTCATTATTATTATTACTTAACTCTTCAAAGTCTTCATTATAATGCTAATCGTCAGATTATGCTCCTGCATATGCGAACAGTTAATATAATATTGAGTGGATTTGATTTAATTAATTACTGTTATTGGACAGTGAAAATTGTGACAAGTCTATATCAATAAACAAGTACGAGGTCATCAGTTAATCGTCATTTGATTGCGCAGAATCGTTGCATCCAGACAATGAATAGCTCAGAAAAGGCCGAATGCACATGAGTAAAATAAGAATTGGAAACGGAGAGAGAATCAGGGAATCCTAATTCTCCCCCCCCCCCCTTCCTCATAGTTTTTTGTTTTCTCTGGATTCTTAATTTTTAATGAAATGACTAGGGATAAGCCACGCAGAAGATTCACTCAGTGAATTTTTTGGCCTTTTCTTTTTCCCTCAAGATTCAATCCCTGAATTGAGCTGGGTGCAACTACAGCTGCTGCATTTCCAGTGAAGCCAGTGGCAGAGCGCAAGAAATTAAAAAATGGCAAAGTTTATGGTATTTTTCTAATACAAACTTATGATAAGGACTTGCGTGAACATCCAGATAATAATAATGCTATCGGTGGAGGAACAGTCTAGTTGTTACTTGCTAGCATATGCCAAAACTAGTTCTCGGCAGAAACAAAAACAATAATAAAAAATGGTGAAAAGTTTATATATAACATGTAGTTTCTACATACAGCTAACATGTAGTTTCTGATGAATAAAGGTCTTGCCTTACAATTAGGATTTGGAGAACTCCTATGGTTTTTATGTTTGCTATCAATAATAACGTTATTAGATACACCACAATTAACATAATACTCTTACTGTCTTACATCATACTACTTAAAGTATGTTACCTCAGCTATGTATGTAATCATTATCTTTAATTTTAATAATGTTATTAAATACAATTGACGTAAAATAATAATTTTATACAATACTATTCAACGTTTGTCATATTAGTTTTATATAATCATTATCTTCAGTTTTAACATTACATTGAAATTTTTGTGTTAACCATGATTAACATATAATTAGTAGAAAACAATGATGTCCTATATAATTTATATGACACATGTAGAGTGCTGTAATATAATAACATTTTCTTACGCTTGATGTATCTAATAATTTCTCATATTTAGATATATCATTATGTTAAAGAATTATAGGTGAAATATAAATTTAAACTTAAGCGAGATGAAGACAACATTTTTATAAGACATCACATGGCATGTAGAATATCAATTTGAATTAATATTCCACAAGGGATGAATTTGTTAGAAAGAGGTATTAAACTTCACACTTTTTTTTTTTAAGTTAAGGTTAAAGAGAGGGGAAGCTATTCCCTTTCAAGGTCAGAATTATTAAGAGAAGATTGCTGGCGGCAAAAGACAACATGTTTCCATCCTTACCTTAACACAATCATGTTCCTTAAATTTGATCTCTTGTAACACCAAAAGAACGATTATATACAACATTGATATCGTATTTCACGACCGCGACTACTGTGGGCTAGTCTGTTTTTAAAAATTAGGTTCGGATTTAACATTCAATAACAGAATGGTTGGAGAGCAATATTACGATACACAGGATTATGGCCGCTAAGTTAGGTTAGTGAATATTCTTTTACTTTTTCCATAAAAAATTGTATCAACATGTCCAAGGTTGATTCTAGATAAGAGTATTATAACGCTGTTTTTTGGTACAGTATTATAACATTTTTACTTGACTCTAATACTAACTGTTTAATAATTGTGTCATTTTTTATAATCTTAATACTACTCTATATTATAAGCTCTACATGCTTAATCGTCAAAATATTATACTAATGTAATTGAAATTATCACATCAAATGTGCATTTGTTATAATGTATATATTATTAATTGTTGCTTCTTAGAATTAGAATTTTCATAATCTAAATTAAGAATTGAAAATAACTTTATTTAAATATTTTGCAATTTCTTAGAAATATTATTAAAAAAAAATAAAATTCTATTTCTAAAAGACATATAGCATAAATAAATAAAATTTTAAATAAATAACTTAGAACTAGAAGGTTAAATTCCAAGCATCAAATGAGAACCCAAAGGGCATATTCATTTTTATTAGGAAATTTTGTTTGTATAAACCGCAACTTCTAAAAGTGAAAGAAAATAAAAGGTAGATTTTTTTTTTGGGAACAAAAATAAAAGGTAGATTTAAATCATAAGCATTGCTATATTCCATTTACAATACAATGACCATAACCATGGGAAGTAAGAAAATACACGACCCTCATGGCTTCCTCCACCCCCGAAACAACAGAGCTAACCTCCGGACATCTTTGTCTAAAGGTAAGATCGACCTACTCTAACAACGATCTCTTTCTATTTATTCTTTTTGGGACTTTTTTTATAGATACTTTTTCCGGATATTTTGCTGCAAAGACAAATCTTGTCAAATTAGAAGCTGGGCCTCACTTTACAAGACCAAATGGCTTATCTCTGACCTTCCAGAATGCTTTGCTAAGCCAACACCAAATAGTAGCTTATCTGTGACATTCTAGAAATGCTTCGTTAAACAAAGGGGTTAGCTCATATGGTCAACGTGTCCACGATAACTGTATGGCTTAAGTTTGAATTCAGGAGTCTCTTGCTAGTAGGCAATTTATAATCTAACTGTAAATCTTCACTGAAGTTGATAATTTGTCTTGACCTTAGAAGGAGAGAGACTCCCCCCATCCTAAACTTTTTTATTACCCAAAAAAAAAAGAAAAAAAAGAATGCATTGCTAGATTCCCTATGTCAATGAATAACCCCAGGCCCCAACAGATAACCTACTTAAATCAAATGGACCCAAGAAATCAACTGGCTTGGTTTGAAAGAACTATCACCTCAGTACCACCACACGAAGCACCGCCAGCAGATGCACAGTGAAGAGCCACACCAGAAGCAATGTTTGGGCTACACAAGGATGGAGCATTGGTCCGTGCAGTTTGATCAACCAGTAAATCAGGCTCAGCAAGCTCTGAAGGCCCCTTCATCCAAGGCTTATTATTGGGAGCTATGTTCGTATCAGCTGGTAGGGAGTTGGAGTCAACTACTTCACCGGAGGCACAGTCACTATTGGGTCTAGAACGAGAACCACAACCAGTAACAGATTCAGCGTGCACTTCTTTTGATCCTATAGAGTACGGCTGAACACAATCAAGACTGCTTCTCGGTTCATAACTGTCAGAAATCTTATGTAAATCATGATGAATGCTGTCAGCAGAATCTTTTGATTCCCTCGTACCAAACACAATTAGTGAGTCAAGAGGAATACTTTCTGCCCCATGGTGTGCAGGATTGTCAGCACTATTGTTATTTGTAACAACCTCAAATGCTACTTTCACCTCACTGGGAAAATTTTCAGTAACCTCCGAGGAAGCACCCATATAATGTCCTCCCTTAGTAGCTTCAGTGCTAATATGAGACACAGTGAGACATTGCCTTTCCTCATAAACACAGCAATTATTCAATTGGTTATCTAAATCTTTTTGCTTCTCGTCATGGTTCGGGATGATGCAACCAGAACTAGTGTTCTGATATGTATGTATGTCTTCAGCTTGGTAACAAGTATCACTCACATAATCATGGGCATTAACAGTACTTTTGTCTTCCACTTCCAAATTATCATGAACTGCCTGACATACAACTTGACGCGTCACATATTTTGAACATTTATTGAGATAGATAGTCTTGCTAGTAATGTCAGGTATGCTATTCAATGAGCCATCAGGAAGCTGAGAACCAGATTCAATAGACATGGTTTTATTATTTATCAGGCACGCATTTGAGGGAAGGATCCCAGCAGAAATTATCAAATCAGATCCTGATGCGCCCGCCTCATCACAATTATTTGCTTCCTTGTGTATTATTGTCTGATTCTTCTGAAGACTGGAAACTGCAACAAATTGCATAGCTCAGAAAACAAGTTCAAATTTTCAGAGAAAGAAAAAGGATAGAAAGGGAGTGTAAGTGTGTCCCGGCATACATAACCACTTAAAAGGACCTGTATAGTGTCTACCAAAATGTACCTTCTGTAGGAATCAGATTTTCATCAGCAAATTTAGGTTTAGATATCTTTTTCTGTAACATATCTACGTGAGGGAATACCAACAGATTCGTGTTCTTTATTATTTGCTTGCTTTTTGATTGAAGTGGCTCAAACCCAAAAACAGAAGTCCAAGTTTCTCTGAGTTCTGAGATAGCTGGTATGACCAATAACTCAACATTTAAAGAGCTGAGTGCCTGGTAAATGGTAATAGTCAGAGAAACAGAAGTTTTGAAGTCAGCAAAATGAACAAATGTACATCAAGATACATGAAATGAAAAATATAACCTTAATTTTGAACTCTACCTGTTCAATGGCGCTTAGAAGCCGGCGGCACATTCCTTGTCGCCTATACATATAGCGCGTCCCAATAAATGGCATCTCTGCGAGTTGGTTACCATGGATCCTATTTGACCAATTAATAAACTTAATCATCAGTATAAAAATCTCGCTCTGTTCCATCAGACCATCAGCCAAAAAGAAGCTTCACAAAAAAAATTCAGTAAAGCTATAGAAAGGAAATTGATTCTTAGCTATAGGACAGAAAATTAAGGACAGAGTTAATTATTATGACATCTAATCAGAGATGAATAAGGTAATTTCACAAAAAGGAATTTTTCAAAATAGGAAACAAGATAAAATCCTACTGATTTGCAAAACACTCTAAAACATGTTACCTAAACAGTAAATCAAAGAGAAGCAGCATTTTAAGTATTGGATAACCAACCCATCAAACAGCAAAGTCAGAGGTCTGATGTAAGGGAGTGTTAAGCTTGTATGTTTAACAGCTCCTAGCTTCCTACCAATAATATATTTTGTTTTTAATTTAGTAAACTGAAACTTCAATATGGAGGCCAATTGTAAGGATTTTTCTAATTAACTATATTGAAGATAATTTAGTCTAAATGTTCAAATAGCTAACTATGCATATCATAGTATCAAACAATATAAAGACATTAAAAGCAAATGAAAAAGACTAACTAAAGCTATCAATTATAAATAAAATCACAACTTATAATCAAGCATTTTTCTGGAAACATATTTGTACTCTCAATCAATGGTCACATCTCAATTCTAAAAGTGGTAACAAAGTCAAAAGGAGTGTTCTTCTACAGTACTTAGTGAAAATTTACAAAAGTTGATTAATTAATAAGACTATGTTGTTTAATTAAAAATTGCTTTCAAATATTTTTTTTTAAAAAAAACTTATCAATTGAATTCTTTTTTTTTTCCTTACTAAAATCAAGCAGAGATGGGGGCTTCAACCCTGTACCCTAAACCAAGTTGATGAAGCAAAGGCGGTGACAAAAGTATGTCAAGAGAAACAGGGAAACAAGGACTGAAAAACACATGCCGTGCCTTTACTTTGAGCAAACATTTGCTTAATAATCAGGTTATACTGATAAATTTGTGGCCATTAAGTTGTTGAGTGCTAATCTAGTGCCCCTTGTTACTAAAATTTGTTACTGTTCTTAGGCTAAAAGAAATCAGTTTTTCTATTTGAGTGATTGTTAACTTTTAATAGGTTTCCTAGTTTGATTTTGCATTTTCCACAATTATGATCTGTAAATGCAGAATTTTAAATTAGATAAGTTTATAGGTAGTAGATAATAAATGGCCCATCAGTCTGGTGTCATCAACTCTTCACAAATAAGTGGAAGGTTCCAAGATCAAATATGCTCTAAAAATATTGTTGCTATCTATAAAGGTATAATGCTATTCAACGCAACAAAAAACACTTCAAATGGAAATCTTGAACCTCGAGTAACTGAGAGAATGCAGATGTAAATTAAACACAACATGTTTACACATGTACGCCCCCTTTTCAGTTGTAAAGCTTTGTATTCAATGCCGTAGTGTTTAATAAAAGAATAAGGACCGATACATAACATATTGCATGTGAATATATTTTAGTTTAGATAGTAGTGTACTTCAACAGTAAAGATAAATTAATAGAGGCAAGATTACTCAAAGGCAACAACACTGAAAAAATGTGAAACCACAATCATCATATGACTGCACCCATAATGTTCTATACTGCACAAAGGTGTCCCACAAGTATCCAACTAAAATCTTTTATAAACCAGCTCATACATTTGATGTGATTAGTTAAAGAAAACAATAGTCTAAATTTCTTACTGTCAATTATAAAAATGTACAATGGGACAGCCAGATGGGTATATTTAACTAATAAGACAAACAGGCCACCAACACGATGTTAGTGTCACAATAAGAAGTTTCTAGGATAGTAGACCTGGATATAACAAACCAATGGTTTTAATTTTAACTACATAAAGATCTCATGATCAAGAGCAGATTCCAATCTCGACAGCCCAACAATTAAACAATTTACAATCATATTAAAGAAAGAAAGATCATATTGATTACATCTTGATGAGAATTAGCTTATATCAAAAATATTTTTTTTTAAAAAATATAGATGGTAACTGAAACAAGCACCAAAAACATCAAAGCCAACCATTTAATATCAAATACCAAAGGAAATAAAATAATCATTTTTTGGCCCCACAAAATATAAAATTCCATAATACCAATATATATATATATATATATATCCATATCCAGTCTTCACTTTGCACACATACTAATTATAAATCACTTGTAAGCTGCATGAAAGCACTTATAAGCAAATTTAAAATTTAAATAGACATTTACCTGATAGAAGCAGCACAGATGATCTCGTCACCTCTCTCTAGAATTACAGTAACAAATCTACTATAGTTTAGGCGATTGAAGTTTGACCTGATAAAGATGATAAGAATATAAGTACCACATATGGTATATGAATAATACCTATCCATCCTCACACAGTAATTAGATTTTTAGATGCATGAAATTAGGATACCATCATTTATTTGCTTAAATGTGAATGTCAAAACTAGGAAAATCACTTCAAAAAGTAACTTTCCCTTCCACTGTTATCCTCATTGTAATGCTGTACTACTTTTAAACCACCCTCCTCTTCCCTCCAAGGGGTTGTTTGCTATTTTACACTCTTCCTCAGGAACCTCTCCATTCTCTTTAAGAACACAAGCTTAAAGAGAATGGAGAAGAGATGACCAGGGATTGGGCAGCTTTGCTCTTTTGATGTTTTCCTTTTTCTATGTTGTCTTGTGTCTTGTTCTTTTGTCTTTGAGGATTCCTTATCCTCCAATCTTTTTGTAATCTCTATTCTTAGTCTCAATGAAATTCTTTTTTTTTTGTTATAAAAAAAAAGAAAAAGAACACAAGCTTATCTGGCTATAATATAACTTTGAACCCTGCATATTTGTCTTTATCTTTAAAGAAAAACAAATATAATAACAGACATCAGAGTTTTTCCACTGATGTTGCATGATGTATCTATATTTAAAATAAGTGCTTCCAGTACAATAGTACATTACACCTTTCTTTAGAAGCACATGGAGAAGTCAATTATTGTATCAATGGAACAAACCTCTAGCACAAAAATTAGAGAATCCTGTTACAAGAAATTATTTAACAAGACTATCCATTTGTACCAATCCCATCATTATCAGTATCCTTTTTTTTTGGAGAGAGAGGAGAGCGGAATTCAAGCACTAGTCTAAATCATAATGTTTGGAAACATATTCAGAAACTTCATATTAATTACCATATTTCACTTTTCACATCTGTATATTGACAGTTAGTAATAGAAGAAGAGAGAGGGGCGGGGGGGAGACATGCCAAAAAAGCTCCAAAATTAATGACCTCCTTTGTCGACAATAATCATGCTATTCTGCCCCCAATCCCCAATGATTTAGTCTCACCAGAGTTCTCCCGAACTTTCCTTCACAGTTCCTATGATAGTCTCTTAATTCTCATACTTCATCTCAATTTCTAAGTTGCGGAACTTTCAAAGGCCATATACATTTGAATGTATTTTACCAAACAAAATACTACTTTCAAACAGAAGTTATTGGCACAACTCAACCATGTGGTCAGCCCTAAGAAAGGTGGTTAAATGGACATAAAAGACAAAGGTCAAGCGACCTTACCCACAATTATATAGAACACTGTGGATCACATTAATCCCGCTTCTATGATCGATATATGGCATGAAGCACTCATCCATTATCGATAATGCAACAGCCAGCTTGGAATTACATTCAACCGTATGAGGTTTTATCTGAGAAGCATCAGAGCCAACATCTGACCGCCAAATAAAAGTCCAAGAAAATCCATCTTCAATTTCATGTTTAACCCCAAGAAGCATTTCTAGTCTCTCAAATAACTGGGAGGACAAAATAACAAAATACATTAGTTTGATTACAATGACAAGAAAATGTCTGCAGATTGAACAATACCATCAACAGGGATACCTTCAAATATGGACAAAAAACTATAATAAAATTAAAGGTTTTCATGAGTCAAAGGGAAGAAGCACTTCCCTCATCAAGGTTATAGTACTCTAATTCAAGCATAAATTTTAAGAAATTGCATTGATGATAATCAAATATAACTATTAGCAAATGCAATGCAAACAAATAGCCAAGTCTACTCATGTTAAAAATCAACAGCCGACAAATGTATATGGGCAGTAAACTGTTTGCATTGTCTTTGTTGAGCTGGAATGTATGATCTAAACCCTAGCTCTTGTCCCTCATAAATCAAGCTTCCTTTCTCAGATTTTCATAAACTAAAATCTAAATAATATTTAATAAATTTTTAGGTAGTAAAATAATATTTAATCTCATACAAGGCATTTTTCCACATGGAACAATAAAATCTAAATAAAAAATCAAAGATAAATTGTAATCTGTAAACAGATTTTACAATTAAAAAAAGAGTTCAGGAGTGTGTGTTGTGTCTAAATTGAGAAAAAAGAGAAACCCCAAAGAAGCAAGATATTGAAGATGCTACTTACACATAGACAAAGTAATAATATCATATACAAGGTGTATTACGTAATACTTTTTCACATGTTAAAGCAGGAAGCAAAAAACCATTAAAATTGTAGCCACTATTGCAAATCAAAAGATTAGCACAAGTCAACTTACTACTACAGAATAACTTAGCATCACCCTAGCAGGCCAAATAAAATTTACAAGCAGTGATCAAGATGCAAGAACATGAAAAAATAGATCATACCTCTTGACATCTGTTTCCACAAAAGAATGCATCTCTGGAATCATCAGTCTTGGCACCATTTGCCTCAAAACAGGATCTGTGATCTACAAAAGATAAAAAGTATTCATATTTGGCAGGGAAAGAAAATAACTCATCTTGAGAAATGAGTATCTAATTAACAAAAGAATCTATGTATGCAAAGGAAATACATTTTTGCTCGCATAAACGGCATGTGAATAATGTAGACACAGTAAAATCATCATAGCTGTCCCTTTGGTTTGTACTTCCATCAACCAACCCACAAAATTTGCAACAGCAATAAATACAGTGCCAGTCACCAGATGGAAGCTTCTGCAAGAAAAAAACAGATGCTTTATATTCCAGTACAAACATTAAGTTGCACTATTTTCCATATGCAGCTTTATCATGGATGCATCTGGAAACTATAGAGTATAGACACAACAAGAAGATTTTCCTGTTACTTCTCACGAAATGTGCCAGAAACTTAGAAGACATATCAATCACAAATTTTCCAATAATGAATTTCTTATTATCAGCAGGTGCTAACTGGATCTTTCTTAGGTAGTGAACAACCAAAACCACAAACAATTTTCAAAGGTGGATTATAATTGATGGCCAAGCATAGGCCATGCCCCATACTGCTGCCAAGACAAGCTGATCCTAGCCAGCCTGGACAACTGGATAGTTCATAACAATACGTATTATATATACTAATAAGAAATTTACAACAAAAGAAATCTAGTAAGACCAATTATATCAAAATCATTTAACAAAGTCCCTATAATCATGCATCAAGATACATACCTTTATATCCAAGCAGCTTTGATGGAATGTTGATGGGCAACCATCACAACAGATCAGGTCTCCACCATCTCCACAGACAACACATGTGTCATCGTTTGGGTCTTCACCCGCAACATCAATGAAATGAAAACCTTTACGTTCAGATTCATCTTGTTTATTCCATGATTCTAGTAGACATTGGAAGAGAGAAGTTCCTCCCTCTATATATATATATTTAAGTGGATCAGAGAGTTTGCTTCCTGAATGAGCTTCAAAGTCTGAAATTGTTATGATTTCATTACAGCAGCCACAATGAATGCCATCTCTTGCGATTTCACCATCCACTACTGCACATTTCCTTCCGTGCTTCATATAATGAACCTTCCCATTTTGCAGGATTGTTCCCATATCAATCATCCAGCCAAGCACAGTTCGTTTTCCATTGTATGGTACATAGCCATCAACCTCTGAATCTATATCCTTCTCAGCATTGCGAACCAATGGAGCACATCGCTTCTTGTTTTGTGTTTTCTGTCGCTTATGATCCCTGATCAGAACTGGCATCCTGTAGGGTGATTTAACATCTTGATAGTCCTCCTCAAGAAGTGACCATTTCCTTTTAATTTTTCCCTTCATTGACTTACGCAGGCCTTCATCAGAACCTAGTTTTTCTTTTTTCACTTTTTTATTCACTCTATCAACTGTATTTCCGCCCTTTACTCCTTGTTGCATCAATTTCTCTTTACTTTTTCTTTTCTTGTTAATTACCTTAGTTAGTATATTGAAATCTTCTTCTGGTATTGGTGTAAATTTGAAACCTGGCCCGTATACCTTACCTTCACCATCACCAGCTTCATAATGCTTTTTAAGCCTATTGTAAGCCAAGGTGATTGACCAGTGGGTCTTGCCATCTGGACTAACATAAACCGCATCATTGTACACTCTGCCATTCCTAGGTCTATAGTCAACTGTCCAGCCTGCAACCGAAAGACGTTCCATTATTTGTTCCCTCACTAACTGCTTTGCTTTAATTTTTCCACTTCTCTCAGCAACAAGCGCGTTGTCAGTATTTGATCTCAATGGCGATGCCACCTCATTGTTCTCAGTTTCCAAAACCTTCCGAGAAGATCCCTTCTTTTCTAACTTTTTCCCAGAAGATCTCCTTAAGCACATATCATCGATTGCATTCATATTCACACCATCTCTCATGGTTAAACTTTTTTTACCTTTTCGAAAGCTCAACTTTCCTTTTCCACTATGTGCCACTGTCAGAAGATGATTTTTTAGGCCAGCCATGGAAGGCTTTCCTCGATTATGTTGCAACTGACCAACTAATTGATCTTGCTCATCCAACTCTATTTTGGGAGGCCTCCCGCGCTTCTTGCCATTGCCTTCCTTTTTCACCTTAACCCTTTCCTCCTCATAACCATTACTAACAAATTCATCAGCTTCTTCATTTTCCTTCTTAACTTTTATCTCCTCAAACCCACCGAGTTCTCTATTTTTCCTGGAAAAAACACCACTGTTCTCTTCATTATCAGATTTTTTATCATTTCCCCTCTTTGACCTCGAGCGCAATACTCGACCACCAATCAACACTTCACCACTATTCAAGTCTTCTTCCTTCCTCACCTTCCTCTCAATGTCAGCTTCTTTAATGTTATCTCCACAACTAAAAAAACAACTCCTATTGTTCCCATTCCCAGCCAAGTCACATTCTTCTTTTACTACTTGTTCCACCACGTCCTCCTTCTCAGTTGTTAAGTTCAATGCCTCTCTTGGAGGCACCAAACCCTCACCACTCAAATCAAAAACCACTTGCCTTATGCTATCCCCTTCCTTCTTCACGATCCCCCCACCAGAAACCTTGTCTGTCACCTGCTTCCCCAACCGCTTCTGAGATCTCAGCCCCTCTCTCATTTCTAACAGAACCCTAGTTCTAAAAACACCGTCTCGGTTTCAGCTGGAGTAAACTGAAAAACCAAAGGCACACACAAAACACGCATTCAATTCAAAGCGAAAGCTTACAGGCGTAGCTAGAGAGCAGATGAACTCATCCAGTGAATTCCATTGAATTCCCAGTGAGAACAGCATCCAACTCAGGCTCTGAAAATCAAAGTTTTAGAACAAAACATAAGTCGGTTGAAGCTAAAGAGAAGGATCGGATCAGCATCGGAGAAAATGGCAAAGGTTCGTAGCTTACCAATGTAAGAGCAATTGCAGGAAATTGCACGAAACCTAGGACACCGTACGATGGATTAGATGCTTCCGTAGAAGTAGAAGGGACATGGCCGTTCGAAAGATGAGATTTTAGAGCGAGAAAGAAAGGGTGTGTGTGTTTTTTTAGGGGAGAGAGGAGACAACGTTTTTTGGTTTCAAAAATTGCTTTTTATTTGTGTTTTGGTGTTTTGGGATTGAATTTTAGGACGTTACTTAGGTTGACACGGCAAGGACAGGGAGGCGGGATCGCATAGTCGTCACTTGTCAATTTAGGTTGACTCACTCCTTCACTTTCCTTTCCCATTTCCCTCCAATATTTCCCCTCTTGCCTCTCTGTCTTAACCATTAATTACACTTTTCAATAACGACAATGGCATATTCCCATATATATAAATAAATAACTCCTCTTTATTGTTTTACTTTTTTTATTATTTGAGAATCTTATCATAATAAGAAAACACAATTCCTTTAATATCGTTTTGATAAAGTATCATATATTTTAGCATTAATCAAATAATTTCCTTTCCATTTTTTAATAACTTTTTTCTTTTTAAAAAAATTACACAAACTTGGATATATATATATATATATATATATGAAGATCCTTCAAACTAAATTAGATCTATTCTTAATATTTAAAATTAAAATAATAATGACTTGAATATTGACATTCACTTAGTTAGTAAAATTATTTATAGTGAGCGTGAAAATTTAAAATTAAATTCCATATTTATTAAAATGAAAGAAGATTTATTTTGCATTATACAACGTGTATCTATAATAAATAATAATAATATAAATTAATATTCCCTTCAATTTATTTTAAGTGTCATTTTGGTGTAAGGAATAAGAATTAATAAATAAAAAATTAAGCCTTAATTATGGAATTTTTTATCAAACTATCCTTATTCAATTTTCACAATTAATTATTCCACTTTATCATTTTACAAAATCACTTTCCTACTGCATTAATTTATAAGGATATAATTGAAAAACCAATAATTAATACTTTATTGGTCTGTAAGAACGTCAATAGATCATCATTATTTTTTCAAAAATAACACTTAAAATGGATCGAAAAGAATATTAATTATAGCTATAAACTCCTTTGCCTTTGGATTATTCATTTGGGAGAATTTTTGAAATATACTTTCATGAAACTCGCCTAAGAAATCTTCTTCCATACATGAAGTTTTACTTACATACACTAGCTTACTTATGGTCTGATCATATTGATGTCTAAATAAAACGATTGTGTGATGGTCTGTGCAGGATGAGATTATATATTAACCCACCACCTGTCTGAAAAGTTGAAGGCAAATTGGCTTACTCATAATTTCTAGCAAGGCAAAAGATTACTCAATCATCTTAATAATTTTCATTGATACTAAACTATGGCCAAAATATAAATAATTGTAAATTGATAGTGCGAAAACAACACTTTTCATTGGGTATACAATACCCCCACAAAATATAACAACTCATTCATTTCTTCTTTCCAGCCTTTGAAGCATCACTAGCCTTCGTCTGTAACAGAAACAGTCGCAACAAGTTAAATTGATAAACGTATCTACAATTGCAAATTAACAAAGGAGGGGTCAACAGAGGTCCATTTAACTGTAGGGTTTAGGCTCCATCAAGACCCATGCAAAGAGAGCTTTAAACAAGTTTGAGATATTTATTTTTAAGCTTAATAGGTTATTGAAAGTTAAACTTACACAAGAAAGCACAAAGAAGTGAAATCTTAATTTAATCTCCACCCTCTCTAATTCTTGTGGAGGAGGTCTCGTTAACCTTGTTTTGCGTTTTTCTGCATTTTTCTTTCAATGTCCACTATTTTCATGGGCACAACAATTTTGCACACTGACAATGCAGCTAGAAGATATCCAGGTCACTACTAGATAAGCAACAGTTTAAAATAGTTTGGAACAGTTACTGCAGTAATATTGTATTAAGACAATAAAAACAAAATATATCTTACTTTCTTTACTCCATGGATCTTTTTGGCCATGTTCTTTATTTCCTTCATCTGCTTCCTTCATTTCTCCACCTTTGTATCTAGCCCATTCTGTGTAAATTGCCAGTCGTAGATATATATTAGACCCTTACTTGCAAGTTGCATGCAATACCAGAACATTGAGATATGCATTTAAATGCATCATTAAACAAATAAAATACTGCATTGAAGTCATTTCCTTGTAATTTTTTTTAATTGAATTGGAATTGACAAGGAGTTGCTATCAGCATTTACCAGAACCAGGTGGAGATATCTACGTCCATTCCTTTGGAATAATCAGTTAGTAGCCACTTAGGCTGTGCATCTATGTCTCCTATAAAGTGCACTATTACCAAAGAATATCTTGGATGTTTAAACCTATATAAGAGATCTTGTCTGCAACATCTCCCATGTACAAGTATTCAGAAGGAGTGGTGTTTTTCGTAACATAAGCACACTTAGAAAAACATTCAAGTATGTGATTGCTCCTTGGAACAGCATGATAGATAAGAAGTGTGTGCAAGCCTTTAACTGTGTTTCTCTATATTCTTATACGCATCCTCTCAGAGAACTTCTGATGTGCGAATCCAGTCTAGATCAACAATCAAATGCATACCAATACAAGATGAGAGATGCATCCTACTAGCCATTGATAGTTAATATGAGCATTCATTTCACCTAAGATTAAAAAAAATACCATATTAATGTACAAATCTGTATGTATATCAAATAGTCTTATGGCTAGCAGATATGACAGATGCATGTACTGACTGATTCTTATGTGATGTAAAAGGAATTTGCACAAAAACATCTCAATACTGACGACAACTTACTCTTATTAGCCTGTATTTTGGCTTATACTTATTTGCATTCTCAACGTAGTCATATATCAAACCAAAGCCCGTGGATTTCCTCGTTCCAAAATGTGTGTGGAACTTAAAGAATTGTCGCAACCGTCTCGAGGGAGAAAACAACGTTGAGAAATTAGGCAACCTTACAAAAAGGATTTAAAAGAAATGAAATGAAAGGTTTTTGGAGTCGTCACCAATTGATTCTTCCATTAGAAAAATAGAATGGTGTGATTGGACACCTAAAAAGAGAATCTGCGTACCAGAGTTTAGGTTCGGGGGTTTGATGACGAGTAGGAATGTATTAGCACCCTACACCGTCAGTTCCGAAAACGGTTACCTATTTAATCTAAAGTTATTTGCTAAGTTAATTGCGTTGGTCATTTATTAATTAAAGAAAAATATTTTTTATTTTTATTTTTTATGTCTCATTTTTTTGGACATATTATCAAAGATGATAAATAACCAAGACAGGAAATGGGTGACTTAAAAGCCATTATTAAAAAACAAATTGTAAACTCGTAATTTATGATGAATGAAAATGATGAATTAGAAATTTGAATTTCCAAGAAAATATTTTTTTGACAAATACAATGATTTTTGAAAAGGAGTTTCACAATTGAGAAAATTATTTAAAATTATTTTCGCAAAAGAGTTTCTAAATTTTGATTCACCATTTTCACCAAGTACGGGTTATGTGAATCTTTTCACAGTTATTTTATTTTGCATTATTTTATTTATATATTTTTTAAAAATATTTTTTGTTTATTTTGAGAATCAGACCCCGCCAGCACCCCTAGCAAAATATAATATAAATGCTTCGAAAATACTGGGAAGAGTTTAGTTGATCAGACTTTTGATCCTCCCTCAATTTTTGTCATCAGCCAGTTTTAATTGTAGCGTAAAAAGTTAATGTTTCAAATGGATTATAGCATAGTGAATGACGTGAAAAAGATGAGGAAGAATACTAACGTCATTTTTGCGATTGAAATATGATTTTTATTGAAAATTATTTTAAGTCATACTAAATGCAACAAAAATGGAAAATTAAAATGCAACAAAATTAATAATGGAATATGGTGTTTATTGGAGATTATTTATAACCCCGCTAGCGCTCCTGGCAAAACCATAAAATTTCCCTTCACCTCAAGGAGATTAAAATGTCACCGTCATCGCAGTTAATTTTAAATATCTCATCGTTGGATCCTTATTCCACAAATTAATTCTGAAATGAGTCGGTTGATAAAGTAATAAATTGGTGAAATTAACCATGAAATAAGATTTTTTTTGTGGAAGATTATTTACAGCCCCACCGGCGCTCCCGACAAAACTATAAAGAATTTTCTTTACCTCAAGAAAATTAAAATAATGTCACCATCGCAACATACTTTTTAATTATCCTATCATCGGAATCTTATAGCATGGTTAATCGCAACATTTGATCCAAGACTGAGAAAATAATATCAAAATAAAAATAGAGCTCATGGGATTAATTCAAATAGTAATAAAATGTCAACCGTAGACATGTGATAAATCATGCAAAATTACCATCTCCCTATGATTATTTTTCCATTTTTATTTATTATTCATTGTTACTTTTCTATTGCTTTTGAAACTAAGGTAAATTTAAGAATCCAAAAATTCAAGTTATAGTACCGTCGATTTACTTTGGTAACCATATCTGTGCCAATCAAAATCCCAATTTTCAAACCTGCCATGTGCAAATTAAATCATATGCACAACAGCGTAAATTCATGAACCTGTCATTTACCTCACCTAGACTACGTAACATATTCAGCTATCAACCAATGACAACAAACTTAGTTATCATGTAATAGTGACAGTAAAGAAAACTGTCCACAAGTGGCCAAACTGTTAAAGATTCAAAATGAGACCACTAGATCATTCGCATCAGTTTAAGCAAACAAACGCAGACTTGGGACCTCATGGCATCTGTAAATCAGAACCTTTAAGCTAATTAACTCTTCAAAAAGTTGGACCAACATTTATATATTCACTTCTAAACAAAGGCATAGGAACATATCACAGACCAAATACAAAGCATTTGTAAAATCCAATCACCACGATGATTAAATGTTCTAGCAAATTGAAAATATATTATCAATGAATCCCCTGGCTCCCCTAATTGGATACATAATCACAATGACTATCCTAACGACATCCCCACAAGAAAAGAAATTTAAAACAGATCCATAATCATCGAATTATCATAATGAACCTAGGAAGATCCATGAACAAGGGCGACAAACTACTTATCACATATGGGCAAATATTAGAATTTCTTCAATCAAACTGTAATATATACATACATTGATGATCATAGGCCAAGCAGATCAACCTTATAGCAACAACATGCATCAGATGAGAGCAAGAAAAAGATTTACCACGTAAAATCCATACCAAGAAGCCATTAATGCAATCTTGTAACAAACAAAATAAGGTACCCACATCAAAACCCTCAAAATGATAAAAATGAAATCCCTCATTAAATACATTCTTGGCTCTCAACTTAGTTCATCAAAAGCATTGCTCAATTAGAAACAACAAATCATCGTGATTCAAATTAACCAAAACTGACCACAATCTATTAGCAGATCCAAGGGGATCAAAGTTAAAGAATAATGGGACACGCCTTATCCACAAAAATTAAAGAAACAAAAACATATTCAAGATAAAAATGTATGTTGTGGCATTGGTAACATAGAACTTGATCATATGCAATATACATAGGCTGCAATTCAACATTAAAGACTTAAAGAACAAAACCTATGTGCAAACAGTTCAAAATAGCAGCACAGTCGTGAACTTGTTAATTTCTTAAGCAGCACATTAAACACCAAAACGGCATGCATTTCAAACTAACTAACATCCCAATATTATAATTAAAAAACTTGCACTATTTATGTCTAACTGAGGACAACTTTTAAATAAATAAATAAATAAAAACAGATTTCTATAATGAGTAATTGGTTGTTTTTTTTAAAAACAGTGAGCAAGTAAATCATATGATACAACCAATGAAACCAAATCCCAGAATCATCTCCAGCTTAGACCATTAGAAACTAGTCACACTAGGATCAGATACATTCTTAAGCCAATACCCATTTATCATGGATTCCCAAATTCACGAAACATTCGGTTCAAAAACATAAAAGAGGATCTATGCACCAAACAAGTAAAAACAAATTGGCATAAGGGTGTCTGGTTTCACTTATGTCAAAACTCATAATATTACACAATTCCTCAATAATATGTGTTCTAATTGATTGTCAATCACCTGCTCTAGTGCTATTAATACCCAATGGTCATGCAATTAATATTATTTTTCTCAATATGAAACCCCCAATGGTCATGCAAGGCAAACAGTCAAGAAAAGCATAAAGAACCAGCAGATTTGTTAATTAAATAACTGATTGAAAACAAGGGATTGAGTTTGGTCCACATAACCCTAAATCTAATTAATCCTAGAGTTTCGTTAACTAATTGTGGTACGGTCGCCAGTCAATCAATTAACATTTTTAAAGGTGCGCAAGCCTTATTAGAAAACAAAGTGCTAGGAAAAATCCAATTAATTGGGGACACACAAAATTATTTGGAATTAGGAAAATATTATAAGAATTTGAACATAAGATCCATCATAACCCTAGTTATGGATTTAGCTACGCATAGTCAAAGAAAACAAAGCATAAACCAAAACCAAATTCAAATCCATAAAAAAACAATAGAAAAATTAAAACCCGAAAACCCCCTTGCGGTGAAACAGGCCCTTCACAAACAATTAGGGAGACGGTCCTTCACTTGATAGCTTCAAAAACCTCTAAGCTCTGCTACAACTATCTAATCAAGTAAAGAGTTATAACTACTTTCTTTCTCTGAATGTCGGATACCTTCTTCTTGCACCGCCACTCCTCCTATTTATAATATTTTAGTGGGCCAACAACTCTAGCAAACTTTTCTTTTAGGGTTTTCTAATTGTGCACAAATTCATTTAATGTGCAATTCTTGGGTAACAGGGCAAGTAGATTTCTTTCCCTCTTTGAGTATTCCTAATTAATGTGAGATAAGAGAGAAAATCTTCCAAGAATATAAAAAATAGGAAACTTCCACAACTGGATTGCTGATATCTTTGTAGGATCTTGTCAAAATCTTTCATAATTGAGTTGATGATATCTTCATAAAATCTTGGAAAAAATCCTTTATAGCTAGGTTGCTGATATTTTTGTATTTTCTTCAAGATTGCTTCCATTTTAACACTTTAAAGCTTGATTCTCATAAATCTTTAACCTGCAATATTCAAAGGAAATTGGGTAAGTTTTCCTTATAAAATCTTCAAATAAATACTAAATCAAACTCAATTTCCCAGCATTTAAGTATATAAAACGACAGCTTATCACATGACCACAAAACCCAATCACATATTGTTCCTCAGGCAAAACCTTCCAAATTATGCTATGCAAGTTCATTTATCCATAGCTATAAATATAATGGACACACATAGAACTCACAAGACATCATCAACATAGAATCATATAGTATGTGTTCATAAACTAGGAAAGAACATTAGACAATCAGACTAGAATCTAAAATCATGCAAAAACAGAAATCACAATACCTCATCAGCATAGGATCATATTTTCATTCACTCATCAAATATGATAGAGAAGGCTCTTTAGTTCCAAATTTTTACCGTATAGGCCATGTACAGATGGTCACGCTCATAACATCTATCAAGCCTTTTCTAAGTTATTGTCGCCGTAACTGGTGCCTCAACAGTCCAACCAACAAACTTCATTACAATATTTATTATCACTAACATAGCCATGAAAGACCAGAATTATAACCAAACTCTCACCAGGTAATATGAAACCAACAGTATTTAGCTCACTATGCAAAATAAAGCAATAAGCAAAACAAGTTTCATTCACAGTAACATTAATCTGTCATTTCATTGCAATGAAAACACACAAATGACAAACTACCAAAGGATCCAAATATTTATTCAACCTTCGAAGTTTACAATATAACACAAACATTAAGGATAAACAGAAATATTACCGAGAATGCTCAAATCCTAAGCGAGAAATGCTCTGTGTGGTTCCTTCTTTAATAGTCTGAAGCTTCTTAGCTCCTCCTCCCATTTACTCTATAATTCTCACTCTCAAAGAAACACAACCTCAAAAACCAAAAAGAAACCCTTCACCAGAAATCAAAAACTCTCCCCTAAAACAAGACCCCGAGCTTCCTATTTATACAAGATTCGAAACAAAAAGGACAAAAACAGAAAAAGAAAAGAAAAAAAAAAGAAAAAAATCCCCCTGCTCCTTTATCCATCCGCGACGTGTAGGGCTGGTGTCCTTGTTGTACGAAGTCAACCACAAAGCAGCAAAAGGAGAGGGCAGCAGCGTGATCCGCGAAGACCGTACCTTGGTGCGACATCTGGGTATGAGGGGGAGGCACTGGGTAATGGAAGGTGGTGGTTGTCGGGTAGTGGTACGGGGTGGTGTAGTGATGAGACAAGGCAGAAATCGTGGGGGAAAGGGAGTGAAGAGTTGGTACGAGGTGGCTTGGTGCAGGTCGAGGGTAAAGGCTGGGTCTGATGGCAGCAGAGGTTGGGTGGAGGGCACGGTGGTGCTGGATCATAGGGTGCCTTCTTTGCTAGGGTTTTCGCAGAATGGGGAAAGGAGAAATGTGAATAGGGTTTAAGTTAGATTACAGGGGATGAGGAAATGAGCTCAAGTCGATGGGTTGAGATTTTGGGCTTGAATGGGGTTTTGGTCGGTTAGGCTAGAGAAGGGGGATGGTTCTGGGTTTGGATTAGGATCCGGGTCAGAAAGGGTTGGCAGGTTGGGTTTAGGCTTGGATTGTTTTTCATCTTTCTCATTTTTATTCCTTTTTTTATTTTTTTTATATTTTTTTTTCGTATTTGATTTTCTCACACATTTTCTTCTAATGTTAATTAAACTTTCTTTTCTTTTCTTTTTTTTAATTTATATATATTATTATTTTTAATTTTGGGAATTCATTTGTTTCTATTGTATTTCTTTTTTTTAAGTGACTAATTAATTATTTATTAATTTTGGATTTCCAATTTAAGGATAAAAAGACTCTTTATGTGGCTCGGACAAAATACGATGTTTACACAAATATATCATTCTGATCCTTCACCTTATACATCTTAACAGTTTCTCTTTCAACTCTGCCTTCAGTATGAAATGAATCAGCAAAAAAGAATTAATAGATGTAAATAAGGCATAGAGATCCATAACCCAATAAATAAAATGCACACACAACACAGATATTTCAACAGTGAACCTTTGTAAATATGCACATTTGACATTATCACTTTGAAACTTATAAGATTGAATTATGTTATGCCCTGAGTTTATGTTTTAAATTTTGTACTAAATTATAACATAAATTGCTCTTATTGTTTTAGGTAGGCCCATTTTATCTGTGGGCTTTTTTACTTTTGACCCGCTTCTTCAACATGAATGGGAGGTCAGAACAAATTGCCAATGCTACGAATCCATCATTATAAATAATAATTAATAAATTATAATACGTCTTATAGGGATTATTAAAAAGGGTAAAAAAAATAAAAATATTTTCTAAGTTTATTTTATGTGCAATTATCTATCTAAATTTTAATTAGTAATATATCTATTATAGAAATATGTAATATTAATGTGATAGAAAAATGTGAGAATATCATTCTCCTTATAGTAGTATATATATATACATATTAATATACGTGAAAGAAATGAAATTATTTGTTTGTTTAGGATGTGGATCCTTTAAAATGCATAATTAATATACTTTAGAAAGTAAATTACAAATAATAATTGCTGATAAAATATTTAATGGAGAAGGTTTGAACAAATTTATTTATAAATTGTTATCTATATATTTGTATTTTATTAAAATATAAATAATTACTTTTTTTCATTGATATCAACCCCACATTATATATATATATATATATATATATATATATATATATATATATATATATTGGCCATCCTTGGGTAGGAAACTAGGAACATCACTAAAAGAAAGCCTCAGAAGGTTCATTTGTTTGCAAATTGTCATAGGAAAATATACTTTCTTTCGCATATGAACTCAGTAGAACATACTTCATTACTCCTAAGCCCAAAACCCTCATTTTCATTGCGGCATTGCCAGTGATCACATTTGCAATTGTGTAAGTTAATCACAATTCTTAATTAGCATTTATCACTGACGCACATTACCAATTTACAAGTATGATTTAATATGAAAAGGCAAACAAGTAGTTACAGCTCACGAGCACATTAACGATCGTTTAGCCAGCCAAACCATTTTCATACAAGATCTTCTATAGAAATACAAGTACAAAACCAAGAGAAGATCGAGGACATAAAATGTTGTATCTTTATATATACAAGAAGGAAATTAAACTATATCAATATTTTCTGTTTATGCTTGGCTGCAAGGTAAATGAGACTCAATCATTTTGATGGCAAAGAAGCAGGGGCCGCGCCTGACTCCACTAGTATTGACCAGAGGACGTGCACATCTTCGCATGGGCAGGACTTGACATCCTTGTATAGGATGTATATTCCTCTACCTATTCCAAAAGAACCCAAAATTAATATGTATCATTCTATAAATATAAAGTGGGATTCATGGTATGAATGAAACTATGTTCTGTTGATGAACATATATAGAATGTGGATTGGAAATGAATGACCTAAGAAGAGAAGACAACCTCAATGCAAGCAATAGCAAATTGCAGGAACGACAAGGGCTCGTGAAGAAGAACAAAAGAAGACACAAAATGCCAATTGCATAAAGACGGAATCATATTGCATGGAATGTGTCTACTGTCTAGAATGCAAGCTTACGTTTTGTTTGGCTTGGGTGAAGACGATCCCAGAGCTTCTTCAATGGACAGAGGAGGGATTGAAGCCATCCCATTTGGGTGATGTACTACTTTTGGTTCATGGTAGGTGAAAGATAGGAGGAAAATGGAGACCAGTTAAACAGGGGGTTGCTTGGACAATAGTAACTTGCATAGTACTGTTTCTCATGTAATTTACCAAATTCCTTTTCAGTGCAATCATGCAAGAAAAACATGCCCACTCGGTGCTATGTCTTTGTCACACACTTTCTCTGTTATGGGAGGGGCTAAACCCACGTGTGTTGAAAGTATAAAGTAACCCTTTCTCAGGGCATTCACGCTTTCAAATTATCCTACTTACGTATAAACTTGTATTGAATTCACAGGTTCTTTACTATTTTATACCCACTTGATTTCCACGCATTTGGTGGGTTTTCTTCAAGTGGTAACTATATTTGCTAATTGAAAATTATATATCTTCTGGATGATGATGTTGGCGTATGCAAGAAACAACATAACTTTGAATGCCCAAGGGAAATTAAGCGTCCAATTCCATGCGTTCAAAGCCGCAAAACTTTTGATGTGTAGTCTTCGTCCCAAATATTATAGAGTTAATAGTTTTGACTGAATAATCAACCAAATAACAAGTAATATATAAACAAGAGAACTAGCTAGAAAAATGAAGCAGATGAGTAGTTTCGAAGTTAATTAGGTGTAGCAAAGATACAGATATTTGGCGTCTCAGTGAAGACTTATATAAATACACTAAAGGTCTATATGCATCATAGCTTAATCTGTACCTTAAATATTATAAATTGACCAGCTAATAGTGTTTACCGATTTAATCTACAATTTGAAGGAAGGATGCTATACATGGCTTTCTACTTTTTACTGACCCTCCCTGATTTTTTTTCTTTCTCTTTTTTTTAAAAAATAATTTTAAGAAAAGAAAATAGGTGAATCTTTGGATAATATTTTTTTTTTTGTGAAGGATAAAATCTTTTTTTTCAAATGAATTCAAAGATGTAGTAAAATATATAGAATATGATAAAATTAGCTGGTGTGGTTGTGATGTTATATTGTTTGGTGTCTGACTTTGTTCAATATGAACTGCTCTACTAGACCAACAATTTGAAAGGAAAGTACCATCTAATAAGTACTTAATATATAAAAAATATTATTTTTACACATCATTTCAACACCCACACCGTTACGATATCAAATATTGTTTAAGATGTTATTAAATATTATGCAAAAATTATTATTTAGACTTAATAATAATTTTTGTTCATATGCGTTCTTGTTTAAATGATAAATTTTGTATAATAATTAATAATAATTTTAATAACGTAACGAGGTATAGGGATATGTATATAAATAACATTACCCTAGCTTTAGCGCATATTTTCCATATTGCCCATTAGTTCATTTATTTATTTTTTCCGTAAAGCCCATTAGTTCATTTTATCACTTGTGAAACGGTGGAATAAGAATTGCTATATACACGGTGAAATGTGGCTTCCTGGCCTAAATTACCTCGGATATACTCACGGGAAGGGTGGGTCCTACCTATGGGATCCACTACGCTCTCTGTGTATACACACAGTGTCATTCGATCGAGCTTGGTAGCTTTGGCGCTAACAAGCAATTCTGATTATTTTAGTTGTTTCATAAATTATGTGAAGTTAAATATTATTTAATAATTACAAAAACAGTAGAAAGATTGTTTGAAAAATATGTATATATAAAGAAAATTAATTTTTCGAAAGCAAATAGTAAGTGAATTTTTCAAATGCAAATTTAATAGCTAGGATTTTTTCTTTCATTGCTAAATGAGAGAACAAAGAAAAGAGTTAACTCATAGTAAACAAAATTCTTGCAGAATCCGCAAAACATAAGCAAATTCAACTTAGTTGGGGGGAGATAGGAGAATTAAACAAGAAGTTTCCTTCATAAGACTAATCTTTGCCAAAAAAAATTGCGGATTTTTTAAGTGAAGTAATTATATCACAAAATTATAAAAATATAAAATAGTTATTAAAAAGGACAAAAAGTATATATGCCTACTTTTTTAAAAAAAATTTATTTGAATAATCACATTTTATAAGAGAAGAATCAATCTTAAAATAAGGTAGGTATGTCATGGAAAGTATTTTTTTTTTTTTGGTAATTAATGGAAAGTGTTTTATTTTATTGTAAAATTGTGTTAATAGAGCTTGTAGCCTTGTAGCCTGTAGGTATCACCCTAGCCCTGTGAATAACACTATTTTTAAAATAAAATTAGCACAATTTAAACATGGTTAGCGTGTTATAAAAATATTTTTTTATAATTAATTTTAAATAGTAATTATAATGTTATAAAACATTTTTATTTTTATGACATACTTTTGCAAAGAAGGAAAAAACTACTGTAAGTGCCTCTCAATTTTTTGTTATTATTGTTTTAGTAATATAGACATATAATTCAACACTCTAAATATTAATTAATATTTTTTAAAAACTTGTTTAGTTTAAGACTTTTTTTGTCAACATTAAGCATCATAGAAAGGGACTGGAACTGATAAAAAAAAAAAAAAAAAAGAAAGGGATGGAAAGGCCCATCATTGGGCTACTGGCAACTCAACCCAAGTCTAAATTAATCAGTCCATTTCTTTTTTTTTTTGGTACATTAATCAGTCCATTTCTATCTACCAAGAAAACCACGTTTATGTCTTTTTCATCTTATGAGGTGACCGCTTTTCTCTGCAGGAACCTCTTCTAAGTTTCATCTCAACCACAACCGAATAAGTAATAACCTTCTACGTCCTCTTCTAGAAAGTGTCATGTTACGTCTTCTTCCTAATTAACTCCCCCTGCTGCTGTTTCTATGAGGAAGCTAGTTAGTTAGTCCATAATTTTAATATGGCCTACTCAAACGAACCTGAAGCGCTGATGCGTAAATTATGGAGCTGCATGTGAATGATACCTCCATTCTGCAAGAAGAATCATAACAAAAAAATCTCTTGGTTTGAACACAGTTAAGGCAATGGTGAGAAAAAAGGATTGGGAGAACCACAAGGGCTAACGATAACGGAAGTAGGAACCAAGTCACCAACACATTTCTCATTAATTAATTCAGATATTCCCAACTACCAAAACAAATAATGCAAGAGGTATACCGTGGAGTATCGTGGGGAATTCGCTCAACCTCCAACTGGGTACCCTAACTAGCTCCGTATGAGGTAAACTTCTAACACACTCCATTTAAATTGTCTAAATGCCAAAAAACACAGAAAATCGGGCCAGTGGGTCAGAGACGGTGGTGCATGAAGAAGATGACCCAACGCAAAAACGACAAAGTATCAAGCAACAGAAACGAAAGTGTATTCGTGCAGCTACAGAAGACAAACATAAAAGATTTTCAAGTTGGTGGTTTTATGTCATAAGGAACCAGGGCTCAAGGGTGCAACATGGATGAGCTTCAGACCTTCAGTTTAAGATTGTTACCCCTTTAGTTCCTATAAACAAGGATTCACAGAAAAGTAAACTAGCTAGATATATATCATAGTTTTCAAATGCTAAAGTTGCATAACTCTAGCTATATATGATGGTAAATTGATAAGAATGAAGGAGTACTGTGAATGATTTCTCCAACATGAGTTCAAAAATGGCTGAGGAGGCGTGCCCACACATGCCCTCGGCCCAAACTAGCCATGATTGTACTAAGTTGGAACTATATAATAATTTAATTTCCACATATCTTGGTTTATGGTTAGATTTACATCCTTTAAAATAAATACTGATAATTATTGATGAGAAAATAAAGAAAATAAAATTTTACATATTCATAATATATTATATATGTGTTTATATTTTATAAAATTTTAAATTATTAATTTTTTCATGCAATACATCTTGCACTGGAGCCAAATCCTATGGTTGGATAATTTGCTCCTTATTTTGTTGTTTTGAGTGAAATCCATTTGGAAAAAAGTAAGAAGTAAAATTCTCAAATTCACTAAATTAAATCCAAAATTAAAATATTTAATAGTATAAAAAATAATTTTTTTTTTAATATTCGTAAGTTATAATAAAATGACATTACTCAAGAAAAGGAAAATAATAGAAAATACGCAAATAAATGGGGCGATAATGATATATATTCACGCCCTTTCTTTCAGCCTCCTCCCTCTTCGCGATGGGAAGACCATCCTCCACGATCGAAATCCCAGACAAACGGCACCGTTTAGACCGAGTTAACGGTCGCCGCACCCCTGATTCCGATGTCTCCGACGACTATCGTCGCCGACGTAGCCCTAGCTACGACTCCTACGACCGCCACCGCCACCGCCGTCGCCGTCGATCGGAATCGCCCGCATACAGAAGCCCTAGACACAGCAACGGAACTCCGAACGACAACGTTTTGCCAAAGAAATTCGGTCGCGCGTATCTCGACCGCGACCGCGGGAATGGTCTGCGCCCCGATTCGGAGTCCGACGAGGAGTTGAAGGGTTTGAGCTACGAGGACCACAGAAGGCTAAAGAGGCAGAAGATGAGGAAGATGTTGAAGTGCTGCATTTGGAACGTTACGCCGAGTCCTCCGAGGAATCGGAATGAAGATTTTGAGGATAAAGCCGAAGATATTTCTGAGAAATATTATGGATACGACGGTGCTAGGAAAAGTGATTCGATCGACGACGAGGCGAAACCGAAAGGAGATTATGAATCTGTGTTGGAGAAATCTTCGGCGAGTTCGTCTGAGTCTGAATCGGACGATTCACGTTCGAGGAAGAAGAGGAGAAAGAGTTCTGGTTCCAAGCGTAGGAGTAGGAAATCGTATAGCGATAGCGAATCGAAGGAGAGCGAGTCTGAAGAAGATCGTAAACGGAGAAAGAAATCGAAAAGGAAAGGGAACAGGAGGAAGAAGAGAAGGTATAGCGATTCAGATGAGAGTGAAGAGAGTGAAAACGAGGAAGACTCGGTCTCTGATGATGGTGTGAGATCAAGGAAGAAGCGTAAGCGATATTCAGGGTCTCGTTCGAAAGGGAGCAGAAGAAAGAGAAGGTCTGAAAAGGAAAGTGACAGTGAGAGTAAGAGTGAGAGTTCTTATTCTGTGGAGGAGGAGGAGGAGGAGAGTTTGGGTGCTGCAGCTGATGCAAAGAGTAAAGAAATAGCTGATGAGGTGAAGAATGCAGAAATCAATGCTGAGGCGTTGAAATTAAAAGAATTGTTCGAGTTGCAGAAGAAACCCGGTTTGGATGATGAACCCACGGTTGGACCAATGCCATTGCCTCGAGCTGAGGGGCATATCAGCTATGGTGGGGCCCTTAGGCCTGGTGAAGGTGATGCCATTGCACAGTATGTTCAACAAGGGAAGCGTATTCCTCGTAGAGGAGAAGTGGGTCTTTCTGCTGAGGAAATTCAAAAGTTTGAAGACTTGGGGTATGTGATGAGTGGTAGTAGGCATCAAAGGATGAATGCTATTCGTATTAGGAAAGAAAACCAGGTTTATAGTGCCGAGGATAAGCGTGCTTTGGCTATGTTTAACTATGAAGAGAAGGCGAAAAGGGAACATAAGGTTATGGCTGATCTGCAGCGGCTTGTGCAGCGCCACATTGGGCAGGATGTTGGTCCAACTCATGATCCTTTTGCTGCAAAAACCGCAGATGGTGTTGATCCCTGATTTCATGTATGTTCAACTTGTGTTCTCTTCCTTTTCTTTATAGTTACAGAGTGCATTTTTAATCAGCTGGCTTAGGCTATGTTTTCTCTAATGTTTGGGATATTTAGGCTTGGACAATGGAGACAATATTTATCATTTTCAGAACTGTTATGTTATAGAACGCTGGTCTTGAATGGCTATATTGGTAGATTTATCCTTCATTGTAAGGCACAGGTTATAATGTAGGAAAAAGTGCCTCTGCTGCAGATGGTCACACTTTTCCTCTCATAGTGGATTTGGCTATTAATTACCTTACCCGCATGGTTTGGATCATTTAACTGTCATGATAGATATTTATTCTTCCACTTAGAAGCCTTTTAGTATATTTAGGATTGAAATTGCTGGGTTGAAAGATCCTTCATATTATAGACTAGTTCAGGATGTATGGAACCTGGATTTTTAAGATTCTTATGGTTATAAGTTTGTATAGAAATGTAAAGAGCTTGCTAAAAGATATCAAACTAGGAGGTGGGTGTTTGGAGCAACCATTCTATTAACTTAGAAGAAGCTAACTTAGGAGGACATTTTCCTATAAAAATTATCTTAACTGGTTAAATGAGCTCAAAAAATGCTACTTTTATTATTTAAAAACTACCGGGTTCTAAAAAGAATAGGTCTATTGGATCTCATATGGAGATACCAACTCTAATCTTTTTCATAATGTTGTAAATAAAAAGAGGATTCGCAGCTTTTGAAAATGAAAATTGGAGTTTGGATTTCTGAATAACCTGCTCTTGAACACATGGCTGATTCTCACTTGTAAAACCTTTGCTCTTCTAGTAATATTCCTACTATCACTGACACCAACTTTTTTAATCTTCTTTCTGTGCATATTATTATCATACCACCTTCTTCCAACATAGTAGGAATCAATAATTTTGGTTTGTATCCTCCCTATCAATAAGGCTTCATGCCTTGAAGTTGAAGGTCTTAGGTCTAGTATGGATGAGATTTTTAAAAAATAAAAACTATTTTATGTTTGGATGAAATATTTGAGAAGATCTTTTATTTATTTATGTTTGAACAATTTTTTTATGTTATAAAAAAGGTATTGTTTTAGAAGCACAAAAATCTAGCTAAAAAAAATTAGCACAAAATGTGCTTTCTTTAGTGCTTCAACTTTTTTTTTGCAAAAGCTCATCCAAACATACTAAAATATAAGAAAGTACTTTAAAAAAAAGATTTTTTTTAAACAAGAAAAGTACATCCAAACGAGTGCTTAATACCATATTGAAATGTTAGTAAAGATTCTGTAATCAGAGCAGTTCAGGAGCATGTTTAGAAAAGATTAATTCTTTCCCAAAACAACTTTTTTTCAATAAAAAAGATGTTTTGTCTAAAATCTATCTTGTTTGTTTAAAGTGTGTAAAATTGATTATAAGTTAATATTATTTTTCTATAACTAAAAATAGCTTTTTTAAAAAAGCTGTTATTTTAAGTTTTTAATTATTTGATTTCAAATTATTTCAAAAGTTTTAAGAGATAAATACCTATTTGCCCTCAATCAAATAACCTTTTCAATCATTTCATACATCTTTTGGTAATTTAATATATAAAAACGATTTTTTTTATACAATCCAAACAAAACTCCTTATCATAAAATCGATTATGAGTTAACATATTCAAACATAAATTATTTTTTTCATAATCGATTTTTTTGTAAATCGATTATACACATAATCTTTTTTTCATAACTAATCCAAACACGCACTAGGTCTTTTTTTCACTATGTAAAAATGCTCAGTTATCAATCAAACTCATATAATATCCTGACCAATCAGCCTTTGCATTGCTTTTTATAAGATCCTCTCTCATTTTTAACTGAATTAATTACAACTTCAAGCAAGTCAGATCCCCTCTCTGAAATGCCTTATTACCTATAGGGTAAAATGCAACCCCCCCCCCTTCCTCCTCCTCTTAAATTTTGGCTGATGTGCGATTAACCTGAGTTTGTCAAAAAAACCCCTTGAATTTTACTAAATGTGCAAAAGAAACCCTCCTTCCATCAAACATCCACTTCATTAACTGAAAATGTCATGTGTACTCTACGTGATCACTTAAGCCACCAGAATCCTTGATGTTGGATTAAAAATTAACATTAGCAATAAAAGTAGATTAAAAATCAGAAATCTGATGTTGGATTTCATCCAAATCAAAACCAACAGAGTAGAACAAGAGAATGAAAGTGAAAAAGTGATAAGTCTTTAGCAGGAGAAACTTGCAGGAGGGACAAACCAATACCCTCTGGTGGATTCTAGTGATCACGCGAAGTGCAAATGACATTTTTTGTTAATGAAGTGGATGTTTGATGGACAGAGGGTTTATTTTGCACATTTAAGTAAAGTTTGAGGGTTTTTTTAAACCTTTTTTAAAACTGAGGGGGTAAATCACACATCAGCCAAAGTTTAAGGGTTTATTTATTTTATTTTTTTTGCATTTTACCCTTACCTTTAAGAACCCTGCACTCTTGCATTGCATCCCTTTACTTAATGATATTCTTCGTTCCATGAATTCAAGGAGTAAAATTTGTTATTGCTGCCATAAAACTAGATCAAGAGAAAACCTATGGCAAATTAGAATGGAGATTTATTGAGAAAATTCTTATATGCTTTCTTTACTGCTCGCTGGGTTAATTTGATTATGGCGTGCATAACCACAGTTTCTTAACGGTAGGGTAGCAAGATTAATTATTCTGCATAGAGGAATTAAATAAGGGGATCCCTTATCTCTTTATATTTTCATTCAATCCATAGATGTAATTGTAAGAAAGTGAATAGTGAAAGCACTCTGCAGATCAAATTATTAAAACCTTTGCTCTAGCTAGAAATGTTTATTGATTTGTTGCTTCAGTTATGATGAGTTTCCCCCCTTTTTAAAGCTGCTGCCAACTGTTCACAGTGTCAGAACTTTTAAAAACCTTCTGTTAAACTTTTGCAAGATGCCAGGTCAAACTTTGAACTTTGGAAGTCCCAAATTAAATTCCCTTTTAACACTACTCTTTATATTGAGTAAGCATTTTTCAGTGGCTGGAAATGTATGTCTTATCAATTCAGTTTTGGCATGGCTGTACCTATTGTATTATGTTAATTTTAAAACTCCTTACAAAGTTATGAATTTTCTGCAGAGATGCATGATACATTTTATGTCGAACTCTAGTAGAATAGCTAGGCTTTCTCGTAGCAAATGAAAAACTATAGTCCTTCCTAAAGATGCCTTAGGAATAAGAGATTAGCTTATCTCACTGAAGCTTTTATATAAGGAAAAATGCTTAGGATGAAGATGACATTTAGATGAAGTTTGTGGAGGCCAAGTAAGACAATAAAACTAACAATTTATATTCATTAATGCTTCTCCATCTTGAAGACATAATTTAACTGCTCTTCAGGAAATTAAAGCGGGGATTAAATGGATAATTGGTGATGGTGCTAAAGCCAATCTTTTGGTAAAATATATGTTGTTGTCACAGTAAGATTATTTGCATGGGTTTAGTCAGCATGTTGGAATGGAAGTGTTGGAAAAGTATACAACAGGAAAATAGGAATTGGAACTTGGAAGACAGACATATGAAATGATAGTTTCCTTTATCAATTTCAATAGATTCATGCTAATATGCTATTCCTTTATGTACTAGCTGTAATGCTCAGCATAAACCCATTTGGAGATTCTCCACATAATGGATGCTTTACTATTGAATCCCACCTATAACTGGAGTTAATGAAATCCCCCTGTGCAAATTGGTCCTCCACCCATCCCAGCAAATTGTATCCTATATTCAAACCTCTGCCCTGTTTGCATATCTAAAGAGGAATCAACGTGTCACATATTTGATGATTGTGCAGCATCCAAACCTTTGACTTTTCTGTAATCTTTCTGCTTGAACAGAATCTATACACATAATCTTTTATACTAAGTAAAGCTTCTCTAAACTAATTCATCTTCCGCCACTCTTCAGCATTTACCTGGTCTTAGTAGGTCGTATAGGAACTGATTCTAATATTTTTCTTCATGCTTTATGCAGAGAACAGGTGAAGCACCCCAAACTGTTGATCCTACTTGAAGATATCCACAACCTTCTGAACCAGCTGGACGAAGTGAAGATTGTCATGGAAAAGCTAATATGGCAGCAGAGTGAGCAGATCATTTGTCTACCTTTGCTATTTTTTTTTAAGACATGATATTTTCAGCCCCTAAGTGTAGCTCATTTTGTTTGTCTGGATGCTGGTAGATATTTTTGCCAGAAGAAAATGTTGTATATCTAGTGCTAGAAATAGATTTTGAGTATCCAAGCTGGTTGTTAAGAAACTTCTAATAATATCTTCATCTAATCTAAATTTTTCCCTTTGGCCTAAAAGGCTAAAACATTTCCTTGAAAGTGTTGGCTTATGGGTGAGGGTAGCTCGTAGACGTAGTTCCCTATTCACGCTCTTTTAAGTTAATTATTTTAATTTATGTTTGGGAGAGAATGCACACATTTCCCGTTTGCAAATACAGTCCCATGATATGGTTATGCACTGTATATTAGATGTGTCAGTGTCACATTTTAAGTGCTGTTAGAATATAAATTGCAAATGACACAAATTAGGGATTTAGTAGGTTTATTTTCTGTTTTCATTTTTAGATATGTTTTCATTTTAATTGATAATCCAATTTATTATTTTCTTCATATTTTTTCATAAGGGCAAATCCATTAATAAAAACCCCACATAAATGATAAAACATTTTCCTTCAATAAATTAAATTTTGTAAAACAAATGTTATGTTGATGGTAAAGATAAAGTTTGATCATTGGTCCATCAAAGCAAGCACTTGTCCGATTATTGTTTGTATTTATAACTTACTAATGGGAATTAGTTTTAGTCCCTCGTCTTCCAGCTTAGACAAACAAAATAAGAGCGAATTGAGTGGGCATTTATTTGGTTTAAACTGAAATTAAACAACCACATTTGAATTTATTTATTTATTTTTATAAATATCATAATGTCTTGACTATTCTTTGTAATTCTTCCTTCGATTAACATTTATTGACCTAACTACAAATTCCTCGATTTGGGTCATCTTCTATTCAGTTTTTATTTGAAGGTGTTTATTGTTAAAAGGATATAGAGTACGTTTGGATAAAAAAAAATTTAAAATAAAATACTTTTAAAAAAAAATAAAAGAATTTTTATAAATTTTTATGTATGTTTAAATGAAATTTATAAAAAAGGTATAAGTTAAAAAAAATGCTCAATTATTACGCTTTTTAAAAGTTAGTGATTTTCAGCTTCTGAAAAAAGGATAATGAGAAGCTATTTTTAATATAATTTATTGACAAAAATATCTTTTATTTTTATTAAAAATTATTTCTTGTCCTCTCTTTTTTCTCCTTATAAACTTTACTTTTTTTATTTTGAATATCTTATATTTTTAGTAATTTTGCTATAAAAAAATTCTTTTATTTTTTTTATCCAAACAAACTTACAAGTTCTTCTATTACTTTAAAGTACTTCACAAACATTGTATCTAAATATAAAATAACTTTTGTTTTAAAAAAAACCCTACTAAAAAAATGTCTACAAATTTATTTTTTAAAAAAAAAAATTATCCAAACAAACTCGTATATTTAAAATAAGCAATTAATGTAGGTGTGTAAAAACTGTATAATGATTACTTAAAATGTGACTTTTATGATATATTCTAAATGAATGACTACACTCTTTAAAAAATAATAAATAAAATAATCAGTTTTCTTTTTTAATAAAAAAAATGAGAATTAGATAATAGATTATACTATTAACGAACTTATGTAATCGTACTTCTAACAGAAAAAACTTATGTAATCGTACTACTAAAATATAGCATGTAACTTAGCTTCTTTCTCAGGACTCAGCAGGAGTACACTCCTCTGCATAAAGTAACAAAAGAATAAAAGAAAGGCAGGAGCTGGCGTGTGCCAACGCCAGACAGACACAACCTGAAATTTCGGAAAAATAGCAATAGATTAGATTAGGTAATATGTATTCTTATTATTAGGCATAGGCTCTACCTTATGATTTCATACTGTGAAAACTTAAAAGTGAAAACACACAACAGTTAAACAGTGCAGTGCAATCCGCACTGAGGCAAGCAATTATGGGAAATCTTGCATTTTGTGTGTTCCTTCATCTTTGTTAAACATTGTACCCACGCAATGATTGTTACTTAAGGGCAAAGAATATATATGATAATGTTTGCTCAGGATTAGAACATGACTTCAAATGTCTAAAGATCACTAGTGAAAGTGTTCTTTTCCCCCACCTTTTTGCAAGCCCTTCTGTTTTCTTCTTCCTCCAAGAGCAAGTTATTTCTCAATTTTACTCTTTCAGGCAATGATCTTCTACTATGCTCTTCAAAATTGGACGTCTCTCTGACTGAAAGTAATTTTGGCCCAATATCAAACTACAGAAGAGACGATGTAACCAAAAACGACAACATTAGGATTTATAATTTAGGACCAAATAGGTGCAATGAACATATTTCATCGAAGTTGGATGCCGAAAACTAAAACCCACATGACATGTTTATGTTAATATGACCTTAATTGTTGACAAGAACCTTGGATGACTTGGAACTTTCATCACATGGGAGGCTAGGTTGGCAAGACTTGCTGATCAAAGACCTCAATGTCATTCTTAATTCTCAAATCCATCCAATCCAACAAAACCCATAAAATCCATTATTGCTGTTGTTAAGAGCCATTGATTGTAAGGTATTTAGATGCTCTTATTACAACGAGGGTGGGGGCACAGCAAGACAAAATGTCATATAGTCCCCTGCTTATGCTTTAAAGTTTACAACTTTTTCTCTGACACAACACTTACAGTAACACTGGCACTCTAAAAAGGGATAAGTTAACCTGAATTTCCAAGCAATGTTTTGTCTGATAGACTTTTCCATTTGCTTTAATTATTCCACTCCTATATTTTTGTTGTATTGTTTTGTAAGTAGAATTGTTTATATATTTCGTACAGTATGTATTGCCTTTTTTTCTTAGATGAACTGGACAAAGATTTCTAAGTGACTTTTAACAGTGGATGGGTACATTCATGACTGGTATTGTGATCTTTAAATGGAAGTGTGTTTTAGCTAGACCCGCATATTTTCAGGTCAATTAGTGAAGAACATAATTTGAAGAGGCTTAGTCATGGAGACCTAATAAGGGCCATTAAATGATATAGTTTAGGTTCTTCACTGCGACCCAATTCTGACGAGTCCTGAGCCTTCGTTACTGTAGCAAAGTCGGTGTCCTATTGATTGATTCTTCTTGTTTTCCCAGTTTCTCTTTGGTGACCATTCCTAATAAAAAGTCAGTCATGACTGCTGTCTCATGACCTGTCAATATGTCTTGTAACTTGTGTTTCACACTACTGAATCTGTGTGCAATATTGCCCAGGAATCTGGGATGCAAATTCATACTGGCCGTGGTACACTCAAACTCATTGCATTCTTGTGTATGCAGCATGTCCATTTGAATCATCATTAGCATTTTTCTTGCCTTATTGACTTCGTAGTTCGTAAGTCATTGACTCATTCCAATTTCGTGGTTATCCATTTATGAAGGATAAAAAAAAAAAGGAGAAACACATGTCATTCACAGTATCTATCTACCATGCAAGAATGTTGGCTGTTTACAATTTAGAAAATGGTGAGATAATAGAACTTGTGATTTAAATATTTTCAGCTATTAAATACAAAATTTTAAATTATTAAAATAAAATAAATGAGTAACTCATAAATTCATAATCTAGGTTAAATTTGTTATACATGATAAACATAATAGAATCTATTATTTTAATAGCATCTTAAACTATCAAAAATAGAGAGCACCTGCAAAATTACTGTGCCAGCATACGTGACCTTTCCTCCACCTTCTTACAAGGAAGAAAAAGGCTTGTACAATCGTTTGATAATAGCTCAACTGGTATGTTCAACCGATATCTCTTCTAATTTTTACTAAGAGATTGTGATTATGTGATAAGAGTTCAATCTTGCATCCCATTTCCTATCCTCCCTTAAATTAGATAGGGCCCCTAAAAAAGAAAGAAAGAAAAAGGCTTGAACAGTCAAACACTGCCTATGCAAAGTTCCAAGCAGTTGGCCTGTCCGTAATCTAATTGCCCCTTGGTGGGGCACCTAATCTTGAGTTTGGTTAAAGAAAGATTATCCATTATGTCATGAAATTAATTATTGAACATGATGGTCAAACGGCCTGCAATTTGCCACTACAGCTTTCGGAGCTCTTTAAGAAATAGTCTCTCTATCTCTCTGTGTCTCCCCATTATTTTTTCCAAAGCGAATGCTAAAATAGACCAAAATTGGGCCTAAAAGCCAGTTGCAATGGATGGATTAAGACAATCATTGAAATGAGATAATTTCTTGCTGAAGCAACCGTGGTTTATTTAAATTCTAGGGACAAAAGCTCAAAAGTGTGTTAAAATATTTAGCTTTTTAACCTTCCTCCAAGCTTAACTGATTAAAAACGTAGTTACTACTGTTGCTAAACTCAACTTTGGTTATCTTAAACACAATGTTCCCGCTAATTATGGCAAAGGCCACACTTAGGGTTGGAGAACCTATCATAATTCATGAATCGTGGACTCTTGAAATGTATACTCAGTTCTCAATTGATGTTTCCATTAAGAAGGAGCCCACTTAATTAATACCTTCTACTTCCCTCTCTGATTTGGTCAGAGGATCTTGATCCCAAAATATACTGTATTGACTCCCTGTCTCCTCTTTTCTTCAGAATTAAAAAAAATACTAATTTTAACCTGATATATGGTATATTTTCCCCCCACAAAAACCCCTTGATAAGAATAATTGTTGATGTATTTTTTTTCCTATTTCCTTAATTGCAAAATCTGAAACCCAACAATATGATAAATCTCATCTGTTATTTTGAAGAAATTAATACTCAAATATCCAAAAATAGAAAAATAAAATTTATTCATGTATCAATTTTTTGTTAATATCCTTTCACCAAATAGAGTAATGATTCAGATTAAAAACAAAGGAACGGAGTAATGATTAAATATTACATATATTTTTCATGATTTTATGACAATTGTTTTCCAAAGTTTTACCAATATTGTCTCCTTCCTCAGCAGGGACATAATTATCATTTTCAGAAACTGCCTTGCATCATTTTTTATAAAAGGCCAAAAACAAAAAAGAAGACAGGAGTAAGGTGTGTAACTCAGTATAAAACAAATACCAGTCTTTGCAGCAAAATACATACCCAGTTGCCATTGGCTATTTGGCTATTTGGCTACATGCTTAGGCCAATTCTCTCTAGGCTTTATCCTTTCCTTTCCTTGGTACCCCATGTGCTTAAAGCAACCTCTCTTTCCCTTTCACCTCCCCTTCCCTTATGTTCCCATCCCTGCAATTTTTGTAGTAAGTCATTTTGGTTATAACTCCGGTTAGTCTCAGTACAGAATTAACAGGTAAAGCAAATCTCACTATTTCGTCAGTCTTTATGTCTATCTCTCTCGTATCCCATTCTGAAGAAATAGAGACCCAGATGAAAAATGAAGTGTTTTGGAGCTGATCTTGAAGAATTTTAGCGATGGTTCCTTTTGTTCACCTGGAATCAGCTGAGGTAGAAGTCCCTTCTGTTTATATGATCCAAGTTACCTTTTATTAGCAGATAAACTGATAAAGATTCAATTTTTGTTCGGCCAAACCATACACAAATTGGAAACGAGTTCAGATAATTTGCTGCTGGTGGCGTTGCCATGAGGGAGTTTCCTTCTTGTTTTGGGGAAAATGGGGTTCAGGTTGCCGATTCATCCTCGTCAAGTACCACAAGAGCAGCTCCAAATGTGGTTACTTGTGTCTATCAGTGTAAATTACGAGGTCGTTCTTGCTTAATTACAGTCTCGTGGACCAAAAATCTGATGGGTCAAGGCTTGAGTGTGGGAATAGATGAGTTGGGCAATCATTGCCTATGCAAGGTTGATATAAAGCCATGGTTGTTCTCCAAAAGAAAAGGGTCTAAGAATTTGGAGGTCGAATCTAGTAAAATCGATATACTTTGGGACTTGAGCTTTGCTAAATTTGGTTCTGGGCCAGAACCATTGGAGGGATTTTATTTAGCTGTTGTGTTCAACCAAGAGATGGTCTTACTCCTAGGGGATCTGAAAAAGGAGGCATGCAAGAAGATTGACAGTGACTATGCTTATGCTCACTCTGATGCCATTTTTATTGCAAAGAGAGAACACATTTTTGGTAAGAAATTTTACGGTGCAAAGGCTCAATTTTGTGACAAGGGGCAAGTGCATGATGTCAGAATTGAGTGTGACACACTTGGGCTTAATGATCCCTGTCTTGTGATTCGAATTGATAGCAAGACAGTGATGCAGGTGAAGCAACTCAAGTGGAAGTTCCGGGGCAATCACACCATTTTGGTGGATGGGCTTCCGGTGGAAGTGTTTTGGGATGTACATAATTGGCTCTTTGGGAATGCTATGGGCAATGCAGTTTTTATGTTCCAAACCTGCATTTCAACTGAGAAGCTGTGGGAAGGCCAATCTGTTTCGGATCCTTCTGTACTAACATGGGCATATTCTCAGCAGTTTAGGGATTCCCAGTTGCAGGGTCTTGGATTCTCTCTCATTTTGTATGCTTGGAAAAATGAGTAGTCAATGCAGATTTTAAATCTTATTCTTGGGTGTTAAACTGATATTGCCAGCCACAGTTTTCAACAATGATGTGATCAGCTTACATGAAAATCTGCTAAACTGGTTCCCCCCCCCCCCCCTTTTTTTTTCTTCTTCTTCTAGTTTTCTCTCCTTTTTCTTGTCCTTTTTAAATTCGATTGCACATATACCTGCCCTTCATTGGCCTTCTAGTCTTTTTGCGGTTTCTAAATATCATCTGCTTTCAGAAAATGGTTATTAGATATTATCGTTTACAAAGGGCTTAAAGGTGTGTGCAACAACAACTTTGAGTGGTATCACGGTCAAGAACGAGCTTCTGTTTCGAAGGGGGAAAAAACACTGCATAGCAATGTTGATGGATTTTCAGTTTTGTTTTGACAAGCATAAACTTCTAAGTTCTAATGTTTGTTTTCTATTTCCATTTTCAATAATCACCCAAAATAATAGCATGATATTTGAACATGACTGAAAGAAACTCTTTTAATCAATTTTTATCTCAACGGTTTGGAGAAACTCTTTCTATTCATACGAGTGAATTGAATGCACGAAGCAGATTTTGTTCACTCATAACGCTGATGGTTAAAGATTTTAAGGGTAGATGTCTTAAAGAGCTATTTGCAAAAAAATCTGATCTAATCTTGAGGTAATTATACATGCTATTAGCTTTTGAGAAGAAATATCAACTCTCTCCTTTATTTACAAATTCTCTAATTGATTTACAAAGAAAGGGATAACATGAATTTCCTATCATAAATGCTTTCTTTTTTTCTCTGTTCTAACATTGGATGAGACTTGGTAGTTCAACTATTTTTCCCCGGTACTGCGGTACAGGGAAAAACGAAAGTGATAAGAAATTATTTTGCCTTCCACTCTATTGATGGCTTGAGACTGAACAGTCATGATGGTGTACTATGATATATTGTTTGAATGTTTTTTATGCTGAACTATGAAAATGTTGTTTCCCACTTCTTTCGCTTTTAACTTTTATTCGGTAAAATTCTCTCTTTTCCCCTTTCTTGTAAAGTCTGGACAAATGTTAGTGCACAAAGTATGTGTTGGATAAATGCTTCTTAGTTCTTACAAATGTTTCTTTATTTTCATAGATCCAAGGAACAATTCTCAATGCTAATCTAACCAAAGCACAGGTTAGTGTACATGCATGAGAAGACAAGGTCAAATATTTATACGCACACAGTGAGACAGAGAGTGTTAATTGTCAAGACTTGTCTCTTCACCCTACGATCTCCAATCCAATTTACAGTAATGTGAATGAATGCCTTAACACCTTCTATTCTGTAGTTGAATATGAAAATACAAGCAGAGGCAGAGTGAGACAAGACAACAAGAGGGAAAAAGTTTAGCACAACTGAGGAGTAGGAGTAATATAAATCACTGCTTATTCCTACGACCAAATGTGTCTTCAACACCATTTGTAACTCTTTCTCTGCGCTCAGCAATCATCTCTGAATATGCCTGACAGTGAACAATAAATATTGTATATTTAAGATCAATTCTTTTGCTTACTTTTCTATTTTCTGCTGTGTCTTAATTGAATATGTACAGTAAACCTACTCACAGATTCCAAATAACTTTTTCTAATGCTATCACTAGTACTAAGTAGAACATGGGGATTTATGGAAATATCTTTGATATCATTCTCCCTAATTTTGAGAAACACATGAATGAGGTCAATATAAATTTTTTACTAGGATTGGAAGCCTGTGACTAAATCTGACAAGTATTCATCCACTGTAACGTATAAGGAAAGAGAAGTGCTTCGGCATATATGGGAAAAAGATACAAAGGAAATTTTTATTATTACAATTTACACATGTTCCATCACCAAAGAATAGAGTTGCAATGCCATTTCAAAAACCTATTGGATGTGCATAAGCTCACGAGAGAAAGGGAGAGATCAGTTACTGAGAAAACTCAGAAGATTGATATTCCAATTCCAAAAAATTTCCTCTATTTTGAAGTACATAAAATAAAACAAAACATCTTACTTCTTTACCAGGTAGCGCTTAGAGCTCGAATGATACATTAATTATGTGCCCTAAACCAGAATATGCTTAGAAAGAACAAGGAAGTAACATAGATAGTAGTTGATAGCGAACCTTGGGATAAGAATACAGAAAGATGTACCACCATGCGCATATTAGTAACAATATGACTGAAGTGACTACCACTGAGTGCAAAATGAACCAGCTAATGGCAATAACTGATGCTCCCGTCAGTGTTATTGTCCAGGGCTGACACCTAAACCAAGGATGAGAGGATAAATAACAAACAAAGGCAAGAATAAACAATAACCAAGCACAGTACTAGTAGAATACAATGGTTAGTATTAGTATGAAGAGGTACTTATCTGATGCGCTATATATTGCCTCTAAACCAGCAAACTCTACTAGATACAACAAAATAAAATAAATATCTTACATAGTAAAACTGCAATTTTGTTTTCAAACCTCCAATATTCATGTACATTAATTTTTTCTAGTCTATGGAAAATTCATGGGCGCATTAAGCCCAGAAAAGTATTTTTTGTAAAGTTACAAAATTTTATGGTACGGGTCATGGGTTTTATTTTATTTACCTTTAAAAAAATGGAAAGTTTTGCATAATGGGGGCACAAACAATACAAAAGATAGTAGCGAAAAATGGATACGAAAAGAATAAAAGATGGTAGGAGTGATAATTAGTAATTGATGGGAGGCAAAAAAAAAAAAAAGAACTGGGTGGGTGAAGAGAAAAAGCTCACCAAGATGGTTTAGTATCCCAGACAGAATCGTACTCGAGAGAGAGGTGATTGAGGTAACCCTCCATATCATCGACGGCACCATTTTCATCGAAGAACAAAGGGTCCTTTGAGTCACTGGGGTTGACACCAAAGACTATGGTTTTGTTGGGAAGTCTTGTGGAATTGAGGGAAGAAGACAAAATGGGATTGGAGAAATGGGTTTGAGACAGAGTAGGGGGTCGATGGGGGAAGACGGTGAGAGGAAGAGGCAACGGCAACAGAGGGAGTGTGAGTGTCCTCATTTTATCTGCTTCTGCTATAGCCTAATACGATAGTGCAACTCCCAAGTCCATACACGTTCCATTCGACTCACCCGTAAATTAATTCTGCGGCTACTTTTACTCCCCTTTATTTTTTTGGTAATTATGTTTTTCTAACTTTTTTGTCTTTGGAGTTTTATGTCTTCATATTTCTACGTTTCTTTCTTTCAGCAACATTATTCGCTATTTTGGGTTCATCAAAATTTTAAAAAAAAATCGCTATTTTGATGCTAAATAGTAAATATCATATTAGCTCAAGAAAATTGTGTCATTTGATTGTCGATGGGGTTCGCCCATGGCACACAATCACGCTGAATCATTACAGCATGATTTTAATTATCATTTTATTAATTTTCTCATAAAAGAAAAGTTTAAGTGTATATAATTTATAAAAAGAGTCTTTTGTCAATAAGTGTTGACTCCATTTATAACATCAAATTATATCAACTCGTGTTTGTAACAATATCTGAATAAGACAACTTCTTTCTCCAAATTTTATGTGTATAAAAAAATACTCTAGATTTTTTTTTTCTTTTTACAGTCTAAAACAAACAAGTATACATCATTTTACTATTAATTATTATTAAAAAATATTTTTAAGCAATATTATTCAAATAACATAAATCACTTCACTTTAATTTATTTTTTAATTAAATTAAATTTGTAAAATATTAATAAATTACGGGCTTGTTGCTAGTAATTTCGAAATTATATCAACAAAACTAGGCTTTTTTGGTTTAAAAAATGTTATATTTTTTTAATTACTTAAAAAATAAAATATTCAATATAAAAACATTTAACATTTTAAATTAAAATATTTAATATTCTTTTAGATAATTAAAAAAATATATTAGATTTATGTAATAGAAGAATATAATTTTTCCCTGAAACGCCATAAATGGCCTCGAAATCACAACCCACGATTATATGCTTTTAACCTGTACGAGGAATTTGCAGTCGAAGATGTGCATCCTACTTATCATTAGAGATTACAGAAGGTTGGAACTGAGGTTGGATGAAAGAATCCCTGGCACAACAAATGAGAATCTCTTGCAGCGACATACTAACGGTCTTTCACATCTTTACTGAGCTAATTCGTTCCCTGCTCACTCATTTGCAAGACATAAGGATTGGAATGTCATAAGAGAACAGTTTTATATGTAATTACAGTAAAGTTTTGCGCCCCATGTATATACAGCTCAACAGCTTCAAGTAATTTTGCCAATTTTAAAAGGGGGCAAGGAAGAACATTACATTAATTTGATGATTGTTTATAAAATTTTATTTGCGTATTAGCCAGACAGTATGAAAGGGGCACAATATACATAATTGAGAAGATCTCTTCCATATTTGAACGAAATAAAAAAAATCTTCAATAGATATATGGACTGATGCAGAGGAGATTAACCTCCCACTTTTTTTTGGGGAGGGGGGGCAGTATATTTACATTTCTGCAAATATGGAAACCAATGCCAACAACAAAACTGAAACCAACCTCCAATCTTCCTCCAGATTGAAAATTCCACAATGATGAACTTCAAAAAACACAAGGACAAAATGGAAGTTGAAAAAATCCAGTGTCCACAGTTGATATCCATCCTGCCGTATCCTTCTTCCTCCACTGCTCCCATAGTCCATAAATATAAAACACAAAGCACGAACATTGAGAAATGCAAGAGGCGAACAAAGCATATCTAACAAACATAGCGTTTAGAAGAAAAACAGCCTGAAAGCAATACAACTGACTTTGAAGCATCGAGTTGTACCATCCATTTTTTGAGGTGGTACGAAGTATTATCTCTAATTTCCAACATGGGATATGCCAAAAAAACTAGATGCAACTTGTCACATGTCAGTCAGGGCATTCGCCAAAACATCTTAATATCTTATAGCTATTCCTTCATAAGCCTTCCAAACTAGTTCATAGTTCATAGTGACCCAAAGTCAACCTAAAAGCAAAGCTAATCTACCCTTGTAAATGCTTTATTAAATATAAATTAACTTGTAGGATTCATCATTTTCCACACACACACACAGAAAGAGAGAGCGTACCGAGTTCACTAGATTGTTGTCCTTTTCAATTAATGCCATACAATGAGGATTCCCTAGAGGGCCAGAAAGTCAATCTCATCTGAGCTTTCTCCATAAATCACATAGCTTCCATCTTGACCATCCTCGTTGCCACTACCCTGATCACTATTGTAGCTGCTTTCAGATGTACTCAAAAAAATTGATCCATCTGACGTGTGGCTGCTCAATTGTGATGGCAGACTTATCTCACTATTCATATCAGTATCAAACGTTTCAATGTAACTGCTACACAATCCAGAAACATAAAAATTGGCGACTTTAGAAAGAATACAAAAAATCCATCCACCTGCAAAATGAAATTCAGCACACCAAAAATAAAAATATCTAACCTTCCTTCTGATGGATATTCGGCCACCAAACACATATCAGGCCTTGCTTCCAAAACCTGCTTTACAGGCATAATACTGCAACATATAGCCCCAAATTTGTAATTGAATAAATAATCATAACATCAGTCACTCAGAAAGTTGAAACATCACATCCACAAATGATAATCATTACCTAGAGTTGTAGCACCTGTGATACCAGTCAGCCTCAGATGCTAAGCCTTCCCTATTGGATATATCCTGTTTAAAAGTAATAGTAAGAACTAGAAGCAAAAATGAGAGTCTAGCAGAAACTTCTCTATTACTTTTAGCAATGTAACATATATTTCGATGTACCCACAAGATGTACAAGCAATTTGAAATCGCCTGCAAGAATTGCTGCCAACAACCTAGCAACTTCCGTCTGCACATGAAGTATTAGCATTTCAGAGGAAATGGTTTGCAAAGAAGGGAACAATTGGAAATGTATTACGATCCTCACCTCTTTCAGATGCATGCAATCCCTTAAAATTAAGACCTCAAGCAAATTCCCACCATTGCTGCTTCCAAGGTTTCTGAAAAATAAAGGTTTTCAATTTTTTATAGGAATAATCTCAACAGACGCATAGAATTTGAAGGGTTCTTGCAAAGTCTTGTTAAAAACAACTGACCTTAAGAAGTTTCCAGTGATTGAATAGGATGTTGAAAAGTCAACATATTTCAGTTTCCTAAATCCCTGCACATGCAGTTTGAAATTAATAGCCCTTAAAATATGGAGCTTTTATTTTACTTTGATAAAAATACAAATTAGGAGAATGCCATCTAATTTAAAATTAATAGCCTGAACTTCAAAAAAGAAATGGTGGCTTCAAATCGCACATCAATAGAATATCATGAAGATAAGTCTTCCCTCACTTTCCCTAAACAGGCATTTCAATGCACATAGGTATGTTGCATTGCAAAATTATTATTCAGACAAATTAAATTTGCACACCAGCTATTGAAAAAAGAAATGAATTCAGTAGATTTAAACTCATATTTCATTGTATTATTATAAAACAGTCATACAGACTATCACACTCCATGAAGACTTGTAAGTTTTAAGCTGCAAAAGTTCACCACACTGCCTTTAACTTGAGCTCAAGCTGGTTTTTGGGTGCAAAAAGTGCAAAGGCAATATAACAAACCAAAGTTGAGCACATGTATAACCTGCTTGACTTGAATATTTATTCTATTTGCAAATCTCCTGCTTTTTCCCTAGCAGATACCTCAACAAACTTACTAAGAAAAATGAAGAAATTGAATGCTATATATTGAGCGAAACATATTTTTTTAGCAATAAATTTAATAAAAGAAAAATTCCCTTTAGCACCTCATTCCCTTTGGCATCAAGTTATCCGAAGTAAGTATGGCTTAGATCAAAATGGGTGGGATGCCAACATAGCTATCCGAGCTTCTTATTTTAGCCCGTGGAAATTTATCTCACATGGTTACGCTACGTCTTTGCTTTCCTTGAAAGTAGGAAATGGTTCTCATGTTAACTTTTGGGAGGACCATTGGGTAGCAGACTTCTCTTTCATATATGCTTTCCCACGTCTTTATCCCCTTTCTTCCTTACACAATTCTCCTATCCAAAAATTTTAGTGTTCAAGATTCAGTTTTTTTCATGGATTTCCACTTTCTTCGTAACTTAAATGATAGGGAATCTTTTGAATTGGAGCGTCGCCTAGACTCCATTCATTTGACTTCTAATCTGGATAAAAGAATTTGGTCTCTTGACCCCTCTTGGGTGTTTACGTGTAAATCTTTCCAATTCCTAACTCGTCCTTTGAATAGAGCTTCTTTCTATCTTGATAAACCCCTTTGGAAGTCTAAAGCTCCCCCTAAGGTTAAGTCATTTATCTGGAATTCAGTGCTTAATAGAATTAAGACTAATGACATTTAGTAGGTTCGAGGGCCGAATAAGGCTCTTTCCCCTTATGTGTGACGCCAGCTCAGAATTGGTTCATCATTTGTTCTTACACTGTTCTGCCGCAGTTTCTCTTTAAAATTCTTTGTTTAGCCTTTTTGATGAATGTTGGGTGTACCATAGGACCTTGGATCAATTTTTGATTATTAGCTTTCATGGTTTTGGTAGGAGAAAAAGAGGCTAAATTGTTAGGGCAATGTGCAATCTTTGCTACACTTTGGTGTATATGGTTGGAGCGTAATTCTCCTATCTTCAAGGAGGTTTCTTTGGGATAGCAGCTGATTTGGGATAAGATTAGGTGTTTGCCTTCTATTTGGTGTAAAGCTCATGGTCTTTTTAAGGGGATCTTTAACATATATGTTTAGGAATTGGGCAGCTTTGCTCCAATGATGCTTTCTTCTTTCTTTATTATTTTGTGTTTTGTTTTTTTGTTAAGGAGGATTCCTTATCCTCCAAACTCTTTGTAACTTCTTCTCTTTGTCTTTATGAATTCTTCTTTTATCAAAAAAAGAGAAAAAGAAAAATTCCCAGAATTAACGGCTGCCATAGTTAACCAAAAGCTCCAATAGATGCACAATGCAAAAAGGTTGGAAATGAGAACTTGAAACAGAGTACATTGAAAATTAAGAATTTCCTGAAAGCAAACCTTAACCAGTATGCGGACTTTACAATCGTGGAGCTTAAACCCTCTAAGGGATAAAGAAGTTAGATGAGGACAATTGTTTACTAGCTCAACACAGGTTGGCGTTTTCAAACTGTCGTCTCTACCTGATAATTAAAAATAGATAAGCAGAGACATAAAGAGCCTTAGAAGGAAAAATATAGCCGAGAAAATGAGTTACCTGTTTTAGAAGACTCAAAAAACAAGCGCTCGATCAAGTGGCAGTTTGCACTTACTGACATTAACGTTTGCCTCAGTTCAACATGGCTAGCAATTATTAAAAAAAAACCATTACCAACAACAAATACAATTTGGAAACAACCTTTTTCTTTCATAAGAAATAAATTAGTGGAAAATATGTGAAGACACGTATACTGATACATATTAAATGCTTACAATGGTAATCAAGTGTCACAAATTTAACTAGAAACTGAAAATTGCATTTTTTTAATAAAAATATTTATATACAGCATATCCATATCAAATTTTAAGGAAGAAAGAAATAAATATTAAAATAAATATAAAACTAATCAAAATTATAGTCACAACTAACAGCATAAAGGATTCCCAGTCTAACTATGACCGATGAAATTTAAAATAGTGTGTATTCCACATCAGAAGAAAGTAAATTCATCATAGAGAAAGAGTTCCATTTTCTTCATGTTTAAGACGTTTAACCAATGATATTCTCATATCCACTAGCAGTGAGAAAACGCTTATAATAAAAGTAGTGAGAGAACAAGAGGTGAAGGAAACTAACTTACAGCCCAACAATTTCCAGATCAAGGAGAGAAGGGCATGCTGATAATGCCCCACCAAGGGATGCATTATCCATTCTTTCAATATTGTACAAGTGCAACTTTCTCAAAAGAGCCCTGCAAAGAGAAAACGTAAGACCCCATTTAAAACAAGTCACCCAAATGTACTGAACACTGAAGTCCATGAAAAACGTACCCTGGACCACCACCATCCCCACTTAAAGGGCTTAAACAGCATCTTGTAAGAATGGATGACTCTCTCCCTTGTCGAGATCTCTTATCATTCCATGAAAAGTTAGATACCTCTACGATAGCATTTCTGATGGTATAAACCAATGGTTGACAAGATCCAGGTGAAGCAGGGACCACACCAAGCTTAAGCGACCTTATTAAAGAATTAAAATAGATGGACGGGAGAAGATAATTAGGAAAAAAAATACATCAATGCCTGCTTAAGAAGTTAGCACAAGTTAAAATGGGTGATAGTTTCATTTTGTTTCCTAACTGAAAGAGCTAACTAAGGAAGTTTACATGGTAAAGTACACATAAAACTATAAAAAGAATTACAAAAAAATTTCTAACAGGAACCAAAATTTAGAGCTAGGAGTATGTAATAATACATCATTAGAGACGAGTCACTAATAAAAATATAAAATGTGGACATAAATGCATATGAGGCAGACCACCCAAACAAATAATAAATATCCCATTTTTTTTCCTTTTATGAGCAAAGGTGAAGTAAAATAAGGAAATGATCAGCTAAGTAGGTGATTAGTTTATACTGTCATAAATTATACCCCATAATTATCAGCTAAGCAGTTAATTAAAGTGTCCTTGAGAACAAAAAAATATAGCATGGAAAGGATCAGCGAGATACAAAATTTCGTACCTTAGTGCCTTTCCAGATCGCTGAATCATCGTGGAAACTACTGCATTGTTAACCTTTGGAACAAGTGTTGTCAAGTCAAGATTTGCATAGCACAGAGGATCTTTAGCACATTTGTTAAACAACGAACAAGTAGCCGACGCATAGCATAGGCTCTGGGTGTCAAGCATGGAGAAGACCTGCACATCGCGACATGGATTCAATACCCAGAAAGTTCACTTCCTTGCAGAAGCATGTTTAAGACCTAAGGTAGTTTCGGATAATAAGTAATGGAAAATTTGGTTTTTCTCCACACAAAAACAGAAAAAGGATTATTAAGCACTATCCAAATAAGTATATACAAATTCAACAAAGAAAATTTAGAATGGAGAGAAGCACATGACATGATTGAAGGAAAGGAAAGAAAAGCAGGTGTTGGAAAAAGTTACCTTGATGGTGAGGTCGGGAGGGAGAGGCCAAGCGAGCGAATTGTGCTTGGAAGCTCGCTTCCTGGAGGAGTGTTTAGCTGCCTCGAGAAGCATGGAACCCATTTTGAGGGCGCGATCGATGAGGAGGGTTTGATCAGAATCGGTGGGCAATGATTCGAGAAGCTTCTCGAAGGAGAGATCGAGAGAGAGAGAAGGGAGGTCGGGAAGGCCAAGGAATGAATCGAGGAGATGGTCCACATGGTTGAGGTTTTGGATTCCAGGGTTTTGGGGGGTACAAGGTCGCTTCGCCATTGATGACAGGGACGGACTGTGCTTATTGTTGTGGTTGTGGTTGTGGTTGTGGAGGAGGGTATCCATAGAGCTTTATATTTTCCCTTTAGTGGGTGGTGGTGGCGGTGGATACCATCACGCTACTCATATTTCATACGCTCTCAGAAGCGGAGAGAGAAACGAATGTGTGCCGCTGTGTGTGTGCGTGTATGTTTGTCTGCGTATCGCCACGTGGACGATCACATGGCTGACGTGCCTCCATTTTGTACTCCTGTTAGTGATTTTAGAAAAGCTAACTTTTTTTTCTTTATTAATTTTTGCCTCTCATTTGTTACTTGTTAATTTTTTGATCTTCTCATTTGTTAGTTGTTGCTCAGACAAAATAAATAGGACCAACTGTTCAGGTTTTTTTATATTCAACGTCGTTGAATATATCATATGACCCTAGAGTCAATTTGTTTTATTGCCCAATCAAAGTAGATTCTTATTTATGCACCTCCGATTAATCATTGCCATGTGACCATATATGTCATCGAGATATATAATCTATAGAAAAGTGAAAACATTATTTTGATGTGGTCTATAACCTTCAGTGTTTTCTGACAGCTGTTCAAAGAAAGGTCAATTTTGTGTGTTTTTCTTTTCTTTTTCTATGATCCATGCTTTCTCAACAATGAATTGGATGCATGAAAAATAAAAGTCAAAAGTTAAACCTAAGCTAAGCTCATCAAACTACCAAAACTCAATGATTTTCTCATAATTAGAATAATAAAATTTCTGCTTGTTGGCCCTATAGAATAATTTAGCGCTAAAAATTTTAAATTTTTATAATTTTACTAATTTTCATATTTTATTGACAAATAATAACTATTTAAAGAAATAAAATAATTTTTCAGACAAAGTACATAAAAATTGTTAAGCGTTACCAGATGGGGGCCACAAAGTCCAAAAACGGATCCAAGAATGAAGGCCCAAAGCTTTGAACAAAACCAACAGCGAAGTGATAAGCTTTGGTGTTGGGGAGGGGGGGGGTGTTGGGTCGCTCAGAAGATTGGATGCACTGGTCGCTCTTCAAAATCATTAATTAATAATTATCATCGTCATGAATTAAAATTTGTAACCTTGATTTTGTATATAAATTTAAATTTAATTTATTATTAATATACATTATTATTTAATTATGTATAAATAAACTAATTATTACAATAATTATTTATAAAATTTAATTATTTTAATAACATGACAATATATTATTAAATAATAATATAAATTTTTTTTATATTAACAATAACTTAAACTTAATTTTAATTAATATTAAATTTAAATGAAATAATTTATATTTAAAAAATTTTATTTTTAAATTAATTTTATTAAAATAAATAATATTTTAATAATATTAATAAAAATCACATTTAAATGTATAATTATTAAAAAATATATAAATTATTTTAAGTTAAAATATTAATAAAATAATATTAAAAAGTTAATTATAAATAAACTAATAACAATAATATTTTTTTAAAAAGTTAAATTTGTTTAAAATATTGTAAAATAAAATTATTTTGACATAACTCTAATAATATTTTTAAAATTTATTAAGTTATAATTATTATTATTATTAAAATAATAATATAATATCAAATAATAAGAATATTTTTCTCAATACACATACAAATAAATTCCTTTTCACCGCAAAAAATAACAAATGATACTTTTTCATTTGAGATACTAGGGGGGAAATTTTCTAGTCTGTTGTACTAAAAAAAACCGTCAACGAAAATTACAACATCAACCTTTTAGCATGGTTTCCCAATTTTCACATATACATTCCTTTTATACAATCACTTAATAAGAAACAGAAACAGACTGTGTATCAAGCGATTAAACACGAAACACATCATATTTACTCTAACGTGAAAATATGATGTCATTCCAGGAAAGAATCATCAGTGGCTGCTCTCTCTTGGGGCAGGCATTATCATAAGCCTCTCCTCAGATGCCTGATTGACCCCACTAAATCTCTCTTCTGCTAGAAGTGACTGCAAATCACTACCATTTGCCAAACTGTTAAACTCAACTGCTTTAGATGGCAATGTTGGGTAACGCCGTTGGCTAAATGTCATTAATCTCTTTATTGATTGCAAGTACTTGCGAGTTGTCTCATCATTCATGATGTGAGCAACGCTATTGGTGTAAATCTTTTCACGAGCAGATCTTTCATGAATACCAACCATGGTGACACCAATAGGCCAGGGTGCATTCCCGATAGCCAGCTTGATATAATGGTCCATTGCAGCCAGATAATCTCGCCTCATACAGCATTCAACCACCAGCAATAGCGCCTGTCGGATATCATCAGGAAGAATCTGAAAATATCATGTACCACATTCCATTAGTTAAATGCTTCCACAAAACATGCAACCCAGAGCGCATATCATACAAATCGAGAAAATTTATGCTTACAACTCAAATGAAATGCATTACTTTAAATTTGAAACAATATGCATTAAGACATGAAGTAGTAGCCCTTGAAAGGTATACTAAATATTCAATGGTTATAACCATGGTAATCAAACTCGAGTTTTAACACGTAAATCACCACCCAAATCGCTTGAAAACTTGGTTCCCAGTGAACTCGCCTGAACTCGGTGTAAACTCAGTGAAATCGCAAGTTCAGGTCAGCCTGCGAGTTCAAAATTGGGTGCTGAAAATGCCCAAAACTCACCTTTTTGCTTCAGACACAAAACGCACACCATCTTAGAGGCTCAACACTCCATCAGTTCGAAACTTCACTTCTTGGCCGCTGGCCACTTCATCTTCTTCCTCTGTTCTTCGCCATTTGAAACAGTAGCGTCTTGTTCCCCTGTTCTCACACGTCTGGTTGGTGCATTCTGCGTGTGTCTGGTTCTCGTCACCCGGAAGTTAGGTTGGGCATACCGGGTTCTTCCTTCGACACTACTTCCCATCTTGTTTAATTCCTTTGAAAACAACTAACGTTGTGATGAGCCCTTCATTTTGCCTCTATTGTGTGCTTTTGGCTTGATTGTGTTTTAATTTTTTCTTGTGTGATTTCAGAATGTCTAACATAGCTGGTTCAGGTACCACAAGCAACAAAGTTGCTTCTAAAACAATAAAAAATGCTCCACTATCATATCTTATTTATTTTGCTTGCTTTATCATGGAGTTAGAATATTGAATGTTGATTATGAATATGTAATCATTATGTTTAGGTCTATGATATTTATTTTCAATATTATTATTGGAGTAAATAAACTCTTACGAGTTTACGAGACGAGTTTACGAGACGAGTTTGCAGAGCCTCCACGAGTTTACGTAAACTCGCGAGTTTGACAACCATTAGTTATAACTATGTTCAGTAAATTCTCTGATTCACATGTTGTGTCCCACTGTCCCCTCCCCCCAACTAATCATTCTTAGTTAAACACTAATTTCCCAACAACCTATAGAACCAATGACGGATCCAGAAATTTTAGTTAGTGTGGGCAAAACAATACACAAATCTAAGAATTTAGCTGGGCAAGAGGTGTCTAACTCACACTCACTGACTGTACATTTGAGAAGGAAGATGAATGGCAGAATTAGGGGGGAGATGGCATAGAGTTTGTTCACGTGTGGAGGATAATTTAGGGGTTTTATGATTCTCTTTCCACATGGGAAAGTTGGTGGCATGAAAATTACTCAATAAGCCTCATAATATGGGCAATTTTTTAAAAGCTTTGGGGACAAAAATGTCAAAGTAGTAATACATTAATAAATAAATTTGCCACACAGTCTCTTACACGTGGATGCTAAGACTAAGCATACTATTATATTTTTTTAGATAAAAACTAAGCATAATATTATCAAGCAAATCAAGCTAATAGGTTCCGCTAAACTATGACCATTACAGCTCTCATCACCAGACCACTAAGAATTAAAACATTCAACAGACGATACTGGTGAAAAGAGAGGGGAATTCAAGATAATGACTAGTGACTGACATCATTTCTTAACTTCCAGGACAAGAAATTAGTTTTCTCAAAAATAATTTTGAGCACCATACCATCAAAAAATACACATGCATCCCAATTTCAAAAACAACAACAACAACCAAGCCTTATCCCACTAGGTGGGGTCAACTACATGGATCAATCAAAGTCATTGGACTATCAGAAGTAAAAAATATAAAAGCTTCCCAAAGAAATCCAGTAAATTCCATAAACAAACTGATAATTAATATATATAGGAAGATAAGTCAAATCCACCCGAACAAGTAATAACCACATATCTATAGACACTACTCAGATCCATAAGCAGTTAGCTATATTCATTACGAAATCTCCATAATCATTTTTGTTGAACACTGATATTGAAGTTCAGAAGCCTTCTAAACCAAATCCCCTTTGCTAGGCTGCAAATTCCCCCCAATTAACCAAATGAAATTTAACTTTTACAACTTTTTTCTTGCTGAAGAATTTTTTGTTTATGAACATGTTCAGGCAACGCAGGAAAAAACAAAAAAGACACGATAATTTGGTGATTAGAAAAAGTAATTTTCTTCCCTTTTAAAAAAAAAATCTCCCTAAGAGAGAATGGAAAGGGTAACTAACAAGGGTCAATTCCTCCATTGGAAAGAGACAACACACTTTCTTACCCTGCTAGTCTGTAGTTCCCTACCCTTTCCAAGACTACTCCAACAGTCCAACCAAAAGTTAAGTACCTCATGTTTCAACCCAATACAAAAAAACTACAGGTATGCAGATGCAATGAAGCTAGAAAGATTGAAACTGGAAACACTTTAACAAACTAAAAAAGATAGTGTAGAGTCATACCATGTCCTCATAATGGTCCTACCAATCATTCACTACCTTTCCAAAAACCACTTTAGAATATATAATATAATACCTGCACTCTTCCTAAAACCTAGGTGCCGTAGATATAGTCCTCTCAAGATATATTTGACAACAATTTACTTTTCCATCTCACGCGATTCAATTTGTTTTAGTATGTTCTAGAAGCTAATCTGCCAGGAAGTTAACAATTGGCAATAAAAAGAACAACTTAAGCCATGATAAGCCATAAAGATGTTTTTATAGAGAAATCATCAACGTAAATAGCACTAGCATGCATTTTCTGTTGATTAAACAAAGAACAAGTAAATAGAAGGTTGCTTCAATGCACACATGATCCAAAAGAGGAGGGAAATTCACCTTCTTCCTGCAAAATTTAAACAGCGGGTTCAAGTAACGAGCGCACTGCTTGAACGTGGCAACCATAGATTTCCCTTTAGCGGTTCGCCTCTCGGAGTCAGGCATCTCATGCAATTCCTGTTTCCACTCGTTCAATAGCTTCTTAAAATACACGAGAATTTTATCTTCGCCACACAAGTCCTCAAAATTCGCCTTCATCCGCTTTAAATCCTTGTCAGCATCAGCACCACTCGACCCACCGTCTGCGCTCAAATCATCGTCGCCTGCCCCACCTTCTCTGTCCTCAGCAGCACCATCGTCGTTCTTCTGGCGCTTCCTCTCGCTCAAAATCCCCGTCTTCTGGCGCTTCCTCAACTCCGCAATATCGCGCAAGAAATCGTTGGTCTGTCCTTCGGTCATATCGCTATCTACTTCGAATGTTCCGGCTTTCAGTACGTATTTCAACCGATCCAGCCTGGCATCGTCGTCTTCGCCGAAGAGCGTGACGGGTTGTTTCAGGAAGCGGAGGCGGCGAATGACCTCCTGTTTGGGGAGAACGAGGTTATCGATGTTCTGCTCGTTGGTGAGGGGTTTGGAGGTGGATGCGTTAGATGCGGCGGCGTTGGAGGCGTTGGAGGTGGAGAGTTTGGAAGCGTTGGTAGGGGCGGTTGAGGTGGTGTCGGAGGAAGTGGTGTGGCGGTGAGATTTGGCTTCCAATTCGCGCTTTTCTTGCTCGCGGAGCCTTTGGATTTGCTTCTGTTGGATCTCGGAGCGCTTGAAAAATCTCTTGCCGCCGGTGTCTTCGGCCAGGGTTTGGCGCTTCTTCAGAAGCTCTTGCTTCAGAAGGTCCATCTAGGGTTTTGAAGGTGAACGATATTGATCTGATATGATCAGATTTCAGAAATTTGGGTGAAATAACTTAAATAAGGCCCTGATGCTGGGAATCACGGAACGACGCTGTTTTTGACATTTTGTAATAGTCCCTCTTTTCCTTATCTTCTTTTCAAAGGTTCAAACTCTCTCTCTCTCTCTCTCTCAAATTAAAGATAATGAGGAAACTACTGTTTTATTTTAAAAACTTAACAAATTTATTGTATTACTTCTTAAATGTGTTATTTAAAAAAATATAAAATTTGCATCAAAAATTACATTTGTAATTATTATTTTTATCTTAAAATTTGGAACTATGCATTTCTGTTATGTAACAAATTGGTCTAATATATTATGTTAGACTTTAGTGCAGACACTACAAATTCATCCAGAAGAACCAAGTACATGAATTAAAGAAATTATTTGATCGTTAATTCGAAAAAAACACTTATTTATGAGCTAAATAGTAAATATATGAAGAATTGTTTTGATTTTGTCCAACTGTAGTTTGTTTTATTTTTATTTCATTTAAAAAAAAACTTCTCAAATTTGACTTAACTATTAAGTCTAGTAAAAAGGTTAATAAAGTGTGTTAAATCAATCAGCATAAGTTGTAAATATTTTGAGCTCTTAAGCATGTAGTTAAGAATTCGATTCTTAACCTATGTGTATAAAAAAAACATTTATTATGAGATGTCAACCTCTTAAATAAATCTCAGTACATCGAAGAATTAGTTTTCACAATTTCACGCAAAAGATACTATGAGAAAAAAATATGTTACATTTTATTATAATTACGTAATTGACATTGCATTGCGTGCAGCTATAAGCTAGTAGGACTCACACAAGAGTTATATTTTATTTTATTTGTGTCCAAAAATTTTCTAAGACCCACTAAATTGACCCGAACTAATATTCCAAAACTAAAAAAAAATAAAAATTGGATATGCCGATAGTTTACTTATGCTCATATAAGATGTAAAGCAAGTTTTGTTTTCATTTTTAACAAGTGCGTATTTGGATTTGATGTGGAAACAAAATTATATTAAAAATTAATTATTTGTATAATTGATTTTAAAAAAAATTGATTATAAAAAAATTAATTTATAATTAATTTTATGATAAAGAGTTTTATTTAGATTGTATAAAAAATTATTTTTATGTATTAAATTATCAAAAGATGTATAAAATAGTTGAAAAAGTTATTTGATTTGGGGCAAATATGTATTTTTCTCTCAAAGCTTTTGAAATAATCTGAAATTAAATAATTAAAAGCTTAAAATAATAAATTTTTTAAAAAAATAATTTTTAGTTATAAAAAAATAATCTTAATTTATAATCAATTTTATACACTTTAAAGTCTTTAAACAAACAAGATAGATTTGAGATAAAACAACTTTTAATTTGAAAAAAGCAATTATTATAAAAATTTAAACAAATCCAAACATGCTCTAAGTTAGTGGTTGTGAAGAATTTGGTAAGTTTTAAAATAAATTATAACCAAAATAAAATAAAACATATTTGTGAAGCGAAATGAAACATGAAGTATAGTTCAGGAACTAAGGCCTCGTTTGGATAGATTATGTACAATTTATTTGGGTTTATCTATTATAATAAGCGTTTATGAAGTATTTTATTATGTTTAGATAAACTTATTAAAATAGCTTATGAAACTCTTATAAGCTGTTTCATGTTTATTTTTATAAGTCATAAATTCAAGCTTATGAAAATAAATATTTGCAAAAGCTACAAATAATTTATGTGCTAATTGTTTTTATAATAATCTTTTACAAAATTAACTTTACCTCGTGTTTAGATAAGGGATTTTAAAAAAGGAATGTATTTTTTGAGAGAATTTAAAATGATTTATCATGAAATACTTTGTTCGGATGTTTAATACAATAATTTTGAGAATTTCAAAACTTTTTATTGAGTAATTTTTTTTTTCAAAATGATGAATTTGAAATTACACGTCGTGGAGTAAAATTTCTAAATTCTTTTCATCTTCTCTTCTCTCTCGATTTCAATGGATTCGTCATCATCACTATCAAAAAAGATAATGTTGTTGAGGAATCACAATGCCTATGAGACCATCATAGAAAGTGTTGATGCCATGGGTGACGATAAATCCAAATATTGTAGAATTTCTAGCCTTCACTAGGAAAATGATGGGGCTTTAGGTAGGATCAAGTTGATCTCCAAATACTTGCTTGATGAAGATGCAATTGACAATGGATCTTATGAGCTTGGTGAGGATTGGAGACCTCAAATCGCAACAGAGTTCCTCCTCCTTAATGATAGATACCATTTCATATGCATTTCCCGTGTTTTCGCATAATCGAACAGGAGATTTGTTGAACCCATAGATTTGGTTCTTCAAATAATTCAGTAATTAAGTGCTCATTTGTTATAGATTAAAAAAATAATAATTTTGACCTTTCATAATTTAAAGATTATTTTTTAGAAATTTTTAAGAAAAACATAAATTATTTTATGTTTATTTATAATTATAAAAATTATTTTTTTAAATAAGAGTAGCTTCTCTCTCTTCTATCACAATAGATTTTTTTCAAAAATTAATGACAATAGCTTTTTATTTTAACCATAAAAATATTTTTTTTAAACAAATAATTTTTTTAATAAGCTTAAACAAACACAATCAACATCATTAAAAATAATGATTTTTTCTTCAAATAATTTGTAATAAATTAGCTTTAAATAAGGATTAGCTTAGTCATGTGATGAATTTTTATGGTATAAGTCTTCAATAGTGTTAATATGAGGGTGATTGTGATGGTTGAAGGTAAAGTTACTGTTATAGAAATTTATATAAACAGAGAGGATAGGAGAGAATTTTAAAAGACTCATTTATCAAATCATTATCCTAACACAAAAATTTATAAATGATGGATATTGAATTGCTACAATTTAATTTCATTGTATTTTGAAATTCTTGAAATCCTAAAATACTTTATCCAAATACAACATTAAAGAATTGACACAATTTATAATATATCCCTTAAATGAATAATACTTATTTCAAAGGATTTATGAAAAAATTTATTTGAGTGTTTATCTAAACTCTATTTGTTTATTTGAAATCGCATTTATGATAATAAAATTTATTAAATAAAACTCTATTAAAATAAGTACTTATATAAGTTATTTATCTAAACGAAACATAAAAACATAAAGTAAAACTTTTTTTTAGTCCATGAAAGATACATTCAATATCAATTTAATTTCTTAGGAATTAATTATATTAATTTATTCTTTCAAATTTTAAATCTTCGATAATTTAGTTATCAATTCATTTTAATTTAACATCATTAACAAATATGCTGGTGTGACATCATTATATTTGAATATTAAAAGATTATATTTAAATATTTAAATGTCACGTTAACATCTCCGTTACTAGTGAGCATTTTCAATTAAGGGTGTTAAACTAAAATGGATAAAAAGATTAAATTATTTGCTGGTTTGAAATTTAAGGAATCAATTTGATAAAATAAATCTCTAAAATACTAAACTAATAACAAATGTATCATTTATGGATAAAAAATGTGTTTCACTCATATATATTGTAATAGATTAAAAAAATAGGATAAAATACACATTACTTCTTTGTAGTATATAATATTTTTAATTTATTTCTTTAATATATATTTTTATCATTAAATCCTTCTAGCGTATAATTTTAAATGAAAATTTACATTTTCAGTTAAATCAAACAGTGATGACATGTGCACAACACATGACCTGATATTATATAATTAGATAAAATATATATTAATCTCATGTAGTATATGACATTCTTAGCTTACTTGTTTAAACTATTTTTTTTGTCATTTAACCCCCATGAAGTATGGTTTTAAATGTTATCATCGTTTGATTTAACTGAAAATGTTAGTTTTCATTTAAAACCATACTTTAGGAGGATTTAGTGACAACAAAAAAAGATTAAGGAAATAAATTAAGAATGTCATATACTACAGAGGAGTAATGTGTATTTTACCAAAAAAAAAATATGTGAAAAATATCTCAAGAAAATATGAATTATTACCAATCTTTAGATTTTCTACATCTTCACCATAAATAAATAGAAAGTGAATTTTTATTTACTTTTTTGTAAGTATACTTCATTAAATTGTAATTACTTATTTTTCAAAAAATTATTTATTTATTATCACTCCTATATTTATCTAAACTATTTATTAATTATAAATATTTTTAAAATTTAAATAAAAATATTTAATGTTTCTCTTATATTTTCATTTTTAATGATCAATCGTTAGTAAGAAAATTAAAATTATATAAATTTGATATTATTACATTTAAAAAAATTGAATCTTTAAAATGGGATTACAGAATATTTGATATGAGAAAAAATATAATTAAATGTTTAATTTACTAATTATAATAAGTCAAATTTTGTTATAAATATTAATTATAGTTAGATGAATCCAAAATTATGATATTGGTAAAAGAAAAAGAAGAGAAAAATATCACAATAATTAAGTAATTAAATAGATAAATAGTATTTTTGAAAAAATAAATAAAAGATAATTAAAAAAATATCAATAAATCAATAAGAGTGACAAAAGACCTACTCATAAATAAAATATGAAATATGAATATAATTTTTTATGATGACGCTTTTTTGTCTAAAATTTCAAGAAAGTCAATACTTTGATTACGTAAATGTTTTTAAATAAGCTAATAAAAAATAGATATAAAAACAAAATTAAGTAAATAATAAACATTATTTAATAAGAATAATAATCAGTATTTTATTATTACCAAAAAAAGTCAGTATTTTAGATCATGCAGCGACAGTCCATAGATGACCAGAGAGGAACTGTCCGCTGCGCACACGATTGCCCTATTGCATTTTTCTGGTTATGAAATCTGTGACCGTGTTAGAGTCGAGAGAGAGCGAGTGAGGGTTTTTCAAAATGACAACGATACGCAGGTTTTGCTGTAACGATCTCCTTCGTTTTGCCTCCGTCAATCTTGACCATCTCACCGAAACTGTAAGCGTTCCTTTCTATTCAAATTCAACACAAGCATTAGGATTAGGAACTTCACTTTGCGTTCTTCTTAATTGCTGTTTTTTCAGTTTAACATGTCCTTCTACATGACCTATCTGGCAAGATGGCCTGACTATTTCCACGTTGCCGAAGGTCCTGGAAACCGAATCATGGGTTACAGTAAGTTCTTTCTATTTCCACCTTTGCTTTCTGTTGGGTCTACCTCCTTTCCCAATTGCAATAATGCATTCTTCTCTGTCCGCTGGAAGACGCTAGTTTTAGCTAGGTTATGGCAGTTATGTTTCGCGTTTCTAATGCTGCTAGGATGGATGCCCTGTAGATTGATTTTCAAAAGGAAAATCATACGAAGATCATGGTAAAGCTTGGGGGTTGTATTGTTTGTGGCTAAAATATTAAATATCTTATTGTTAAAATGGATATTTTTTTTTTTTAAATTTACCTAGGGAAAATAGAAGTGATTGAACACATGTAAGGAAGTAAGATTGAGGAATAGATGTTTCCTTCAATAGCTTATTAGCTTGTAGCAGGAATTGGCGTTTTAAACTTTAGCACAGGTTCAGGAATGACATGATATACTTCACAGTTGGGGAGATGATCTAGGAACTATTCTTGGTAGATAAAGCAGCGATGGACAATGACATGATAACAACAGAATAATGACATTTTAGATGCCTTCCGTTGTGTGCATCAGCTAATGCATGATGTAGCTTATGTTTCTCTTAGAAAGTCAGATTATGTGCCGAACTATGGGTAAATTTGATAGTTATTTCATCATCATCAAGATCATCTTCTTCTTCAAGATTTGATTTTCGTGTGTCCTATGGGTTTATGGAAGACAATGGGATATTAACACAAATATTATGAATGCAGTTATGGGAAAAGTAGAAGGGCAAGGAGAATCTTGGCATGGTCATGTAACTGCTGTAACCGTTGCTCCAGAGTATCGTCGGCAGCAATTAGCCAAGAAACTGATGAATCTGCTGGAAGACATCAGTGACAATGTGTAAGACATGCATATGTGTGATTTTTTTAATCTTGAGTTTCTGAAACCTTCCCTTGTCCTCGTTACACGATCTTAACTGAATTTTCTTTTTCCTAGTAGTTTTCTGGCAAATCATGTTTATGTACTTTATGACATGTGATATTTCTCTAATCTGTATGACTTTTATTTTTTCCGTTACATCAATAGTTTTGATTGGAATGGGAAAGTTATTTTAATTTGCATATTTTACAAAAGATCAAGTGGAGCAGTTGATTAAATATGTGGGAGTTGGGGTAGAAAGCATTGCTTTGTGGTGACACTCCCTAATGAGTTACCAGTAGCTTAATGGATTTGTGTTTGTGTGGATGTCTTGTTATAAGTAAGGATGTGATTTTTACAGAGACAAGGCTTACTTTGTTGATCTCTTTGTGAGAGCATCAAATGCACCAGCCATCAAGATGTATGAAAAGGTAATGGTTCTGTACTTTTCATTCCATCATAATCATTTCTTACCATGTGACTTCCATCTCTTCAGCTGTTGAAAAACATGCATGGATTTTATCCTGTCCCTTGTTTTACGTTGTACAATTAGTCCTTTCAATATCATACTTTTCCATATTTATAATTTATGATTTTATACTCAGTTAAATGTTAATTTATGTTAAACAATTTTTTTATGAAATTATGGTAGTTTATGCTTAACAAAAGTCCTTAACACTGGGATTCCATTTGAGAGCCTTGCGTAAATCTTTGGTGTTATCAACGTTTTCTATCTTGCCAGTGATTGTTTTTAAAACATTTTTCGATTATAAAAGAAAAAAACTATTTTATAAGGTTGTTACTGATAGCGTCTTTAATCAGATGTGACCAGATTTAATTCTGATTTCAAAAAATTGTTAGATACTGGAATTAAACTTTAGTCAATTTCTTCTCATTAGTACAAGAAACCTCCTGTATTTCGGAGGTATAGGTTGCTTCATAGAAGGGACAAATATAAAAATTTGGAAAAATTAGGGAGAATGCCCCAAGACACCAGGTAGATTGTAAATTGAAAGAACAGAGATTTTAATTATGGAGCGGTCAAACCATTAAAAATTGTGTGTAGTTACTTTGTAAATACATAGTCCAGACAATGAATAAAGGTATGGCTTTCAACATCACTGCTCTACAATCAAGAACAACATTATTCTATTAATATCAGAAACAATAAAGGCCACAGCTCTTCCTTGCATTTGATCATATAACCAGCATTTAATGTAAAAAATCTTATGCAATTTGTAGGCATAAGATGCTCATTGAATTTGATACCGTAATAAGGGTTTGTATGACAAGGGACATACCTTTTGTTTCCTTTCCTCTTCTTTAATTCTTGAAGCTCTTTATATTTTCCTTTAACTCACTTCCTCTATATGCGTCAACTTATGTTAGTTTGGTTATGTATCATTTTCCTTCAAGAAGGTTCCCATGGCTCCCAAGCCTCTTTGTTTTAAACTTCAAATTACTTTTCTGAGTTACCTCAAGGAGACTCTATTTCAAATTCTCAAATACCCAATGGCCTTCTTGTTCCACTTGTCTGTTACATGACCACCTCTTTTCAAGGGCTCACTTTATAAGCCTAGACATTATAATGATGATTAATGAATTTACCCAAACAATTCCCTGTTCTTCATACTTTCAAAAGCAAAAGAACAATTGCCTCTGCCCTGCCACTCACTCTGTTCATGTGGATTATGGGAGATGTCCCGGTATCTTTCTTTGTCAATCTGACACATATAAAACAAAACAATTTTAGACAATGAAGGTATCTCCCAATCATTTGATGAAAAGTGTCCTCCAATCTGGTGGAATATTTTACTAATTCATTATCAGCAATAAAATTATTAAAATTATTAAAACTATGCAATGAAGAATATTAAGAACTACAACTAATCCTCTCTTAGAAGAATTCTGATAACAGTGAAATCACCTCCAGATATTAGTTTTTTTTTATTTTTCTCAGCTTAACATTTTTGTCAAAATTGATTGAAATTTATATTCAGATTATTGGGAAAGGAGTTTGTTTCTTTATCATGGTGAAATCAATACACATCACCTTATTATGCCTATAAAGGGGCCTACTATGTGCAGAACAGGGTACAACTTATATTTTCATTTGTGAACATGACCTTTTTTATATTTTTTTCAATAAGAGAAGAGAAAGAAAGAAATACAAGAGCAGAGGATAAGATATCCTCCTAAAGAAACCACAAACAAAACAAAAGAAACCAGAATAAACAAGAAAAAACACATCAAGTGTACAAAGTTCACCTATCTCTCTATATATCCAACGAAAAAAACCCTCCAAAAATAGCCGCTAGCTGAGCACCACACGAAGATAAGACCACACTATCCCATAGAAGAGGTAACATAAAAAATTATCCTTAAAAGCTAAATGACAATTGCCTCTGCCCTTTTTAGAATGCTTTCTAGTTCGCCTGCTAGAATGATACTTAGCCCCTTTTTTTACCTTTTATTCTCTGTGTGTTCTTCCATCCTGCATCATCTATCATGTTTTGTTGTGTATTTTGGAAGGGTGGGGGAGAGAACTGGTTTTATAAAATATTTTCTTTGATGAGGAAGACTGGAAGAGTGCTAATTTGGGTTTTAAATTTCTTCTTTTTATTTTTTTGATAAATAAATAATTTCATTAAAACGAAGAGAAGAAATTACAAAAAGTTTGCAAGATAAGGAATCCTCTTTGACATAAGAGCAAAACACAAGACAACACAGAAAAAATATAACATCAAAATAGTAAAGCTTCCTAATCCCTCATCATGTCTGTTAGGGAAATCCCCTTAAAACAACCATGTTCTTTACCCCAAATAGGAGCTACAAATGCCAAATTTTATCCAAAATCAGTTGTTATGCCAAAGAGTTATGATAGAAACCGATATGTGATTATAGGAAAAAATGGGAAAATCCCCTTGATTACAGAGAATATCGCAGAACTTCAACGGGCTGCACCTCCCAATGCCCAAAGGCCCCAATCCTATTCAATTCACAAGATACCCTCCTCTCTCAGTCCCCCTCTTATTTATAGGCAACATGCCTTATTTCACTTAACTAACTTCCTAACTCACCCACTACTAACTAACAGGGCCCCATATCTAACAATACTCCCCCCCCTAAACTTTCACCTTGTCCTCAAGGTGAACAATTTGATTTATTTAGCTGAAAACAGAAATCCTAGGCAGCAAGTGTGGTAGCTAAAGGTGGCCAAAATCTGATTGTTTCCACCAGGGTCCCAAGAAGCTACTGCAAACAGAAGTGGTTTTCTTTTGAATGGCCTTTGCCATTTTATTCCCCTGTTGGTTGTCCTGATGGATAGTTGCTCAAGGTAATGCAAATGCTGGCGTAACGTGTTAGCATGAATTTCCTTTAAACAAGCCTCGGCCTTATATATGTGGAGGTTTATTCCAGTTTCGGCATACAAGTTGGGCCATGGCCCAAGGTCCAGAGAAGTGATCTGAATGGGTTGGGTTATTCTAATATTTGACCCACCTTTGATGCTGAATTTCAGTTGATCTCTTCCTAAAGCCCTGCTTTCCTCTTCCAACACGTTAGAGGATAAATTTGGGCTTTGCAACTTCAGTTGCCGACCAACATTAAGCCCATTAGCGAATGAATTTGGGCTTTGCAACTTCAGCTGCCAACCAAAATTAAGCCGACTAACATCACCGTCTCTCCTTCCCTCGCGAAATTGAGGAAAACCATAGCTACTGCCCAAACCACCATCCATCTTGTCGCCATGATCTCCACCCTCGCCGCACCCATCAACTCCACGAACTCCACCATCTCTGCCTGCCCAGGTTCGAATCCTCCCGTTCACACCACTGCTCGAGCCACCTTCCTTCTTGCCTTCACGCCTCTCCTCAAGCGTCCCCCACAAATTCCCAACATCGTCCTCTTTCGATGACTTTCGCATCTTCTCGTCCCATGTGATGCTGCAACTCAATGGCCCAGAGGCCATCTTCAACGGAACACCGAACTCCTTCCCCATTTCTAAAGGAGGAATGCTTGACACTATTTCCATTAGATCTGGGTCTACAGTGATCTGGAAGCAGTGAACTACCATTGCGCCACTGCAACCTTCATCTTCTGTCTCGATCTTTTCCTTACCTTCATCATCCCTCTGCCGTAACAACATCTCTCTTGTGGCAATCTTGACATCTTTTTTTTTTATCTTTGCAAGATAGGACCATAGTTTCGTATTTATTGCAGACCCATCTCCCTCGGAGATCGAGCTTGTTCTCACTGGTTTGGCCGGTGAAGATAAATCGTACATCTCACCATCAACTTTTTCTTCTGACTTAATTGTTCCCTTGTTACCTAGAAATTCGCATTCGTAAGTTCTGTCTTGCGTCATTTTGTTCCCTTGGAATTCTACTTCTGACTCCACCACTTTGCTGTCTTCTTCTTTGTCCTTCGTCTCTTCGTCCTTGTCTCTGTTTTCTTGCTGGAAATCAAATGAACCTTGAGCCGGCAGCAGCTCTGCCTCCAGTTCCGGCTCCTCTTCCTGATCTGATATCGGCAAAATATCCCTATATTCTGGCTTAAAACGCCAAAGGAACGCAACTGAGAACGTTTGCCAATTCACCTGTGTATGACGTCGATTCCACCAGAGCCACTATTTGAGAGCACGACCTCTCATTGCATTCACAGCTTCCGTCAACTTCTCCTCCTCTGGTGTTCCCTTCGCATTGAAATGTTTCTCAATGCAAAGCACCTACCAATAGGCGTCTTCTTCCCCATCAAACGCTCGAAACTCCATCTCTGGCATGATGTACCACAGCTCCAAGATCGGAGCTCTGATACCAGTTGATAGAAACCGATATGTGATTATAGGAAAAAATGGGAAAATCCCCTTGATTACAGAGAATATCGCAGAACTTCAAGGGTCTGCACCTCCCAATGCCCAAAGGCCCCAATCCTATTCAATTCACAAGATACCCTCCTCTCTCAGTCCCCTTCTTATTTATAGGCAACATGCCTTATTTCACTTAACTAACTTCCTAACTCACCCACTACTAACTAACTAACTAACAGGGCCCCATATCTAACAAGTTACGCTTCAACCAAATGCACCAAGGTGTAGAAAAGATTACACATTGCTACAAAATTTTAGCCTCTTTACTTCTACCAAAACCATGAAAGCTAATCATCAAAAACTGGTCCAATGACCTAGGGCACACCCAACATTCACCAAAAGGGATGAACAAAGAATTCTAAAGAGAAACAACAGTAGAGCAATGTAAGAACAGATGAGGAATCAATTCTGAACAAGCACCACATAACACACATATTAGGAGAAAGAGCCTTATGTGGCCTACGAACCTGCAACATTAAATTTCTTCTTTTTATGTTAGACTTTCATGTATATTGATCCATGATACATATTATATTGCCATTGAGGGGGAAAATGCTTTCATGCTGATAAGAATTAGATCATTTTATACTGAAATACGATATGTTTTCTGTACTATTTCATTGTAGACACTGATATTAGTTTGATATCAGCAGCTATATGATGGATTTACAATGAACTGAGCAAGAAACAAAGGAACCCAGGGCATTCGAGAGGCCCTGCTTTCTCCCACATACCTCTACACACTTCTTCCTTACCTTTCTCTCTCCCTTCCCCTCCTCTTATATATCATTACAAGTCATAACAGAATTCCTCACCCATATTTACCTGACTGCCACGCTGGCAGTTTGTTACATTAGTCACCCCCTCCCTTTTGTTTATTAGAGGGTCCTAATCCCCTACATCCCCTCCTAGCATACACCTTAGTCATCTTAGGGTACCTAACAATACTCTCCCCCCCCCCCCCAAAAAAAACACGCAAAAAAAAAAGTTTCACCTTGTCCTCAAGGTGAAGGTGCGGATTAGGGTCCTGGAACAACTGAAGGAAACTTCCACTTGGATAAGCATCCCGTAACAATTAAAGACCTTCCTCCATGGTCCCATTGTTTGAAACATAAGGACCAGTTATGCTTGAAGAAGCATAAAAACTTTGACCGGGGTCCTTTTGCTTGAAGCAAAATGACCAAATGATGCTTGAAGCATAATAACTTCCACCGAGGTCCCATTGGCCTTCTCCAATTCCCACAACCAGTAACAACAAGGGTGACAACTAGGAAGATATTTTTCTCTGATTAACAGCTCTGCCAAAAGCCATTGTAGCTATCCTAGCAATAGACAGAAACACATTTAATACACTTCCTGCAGTTGGTGGTGGCCCAAAGTATTCCAATTTTGGGTGATCTAATGGCAGGTCATGTCTCAAGAATAAATATCCAACCTTCAACATCAAGCTCCATCCGCTGTTTTTTATCACATTGAAATCTGGTGTTAATTGCATCGGGCATTCTTCTCCAACTAGTAATATAGGCCACTTAGACAACATTAAAAGATGATCACCATATGATATGAGATAGTTTTGTAGTAGTTGCAACCATTCCAAATTTGGTTGGCCACGAACACCAGGAGTCCAACTTATTTGTCTAGCATGTTGCCACTCTACAAGATTTAATTTCACAAGAAGTTTCTCAAGCAACTGGCATGACAAGAAAGAAATATTTGTGCCATCAGTTTAGGCGATGTTATAAAGTTTTCTGTGAACTTTTTCTGGAATAACACAATCTACAGGTGGATGGGGAATGGAATTCTTGAGAAGGCCATACTCATCACCCAGTGCAATGTAAACTATTTCTTGCACCCCCTTCATATCAACTGACATAAAAGAACCCTTTGCAAGTGGTAACAAAGGCAAGTCACAGAGAATCAAACTGCATTGATTCTTGTAAGTCATGTAAGCAATATTCAAAGGTTGAAATCATTGCATCCCTGTCCTTAAATTTGCACTTCCTTCTTATTAACAAAGCCATTAATAACTTAGGCGTTAACAGATGCAATGATGGACAGATTTCCATAAATTTTTCTAAAAGTGATTGTGGAAGTGTAACCATAGGTAAAGAAGCACGAGGTAATGCTTTTGATAAGCTCAGCTTCCTTGGGAAAAGTAAATAAGGAAATATAGTATGTTTTGTTGAAATCCACTTACATTCTCTAGCTTCTATATATAATACATAGAGATTATATTCAGCACCAAATTGGTTAAGTCTCCGCCCTACTGATCCCCAAGGTTTTAACTCTAATCCTGTCGGCCACAATGAGAAGAATAAATAGCATGGGACCTATGGGTCAATCATTGATGCTACCTTCTCAAGCAAACAACCATAGGTGGGGGGAAAACATTTTCAATGAGGTAAATATTCCAGTAGCTGTTTGCAAGCACCAATGAGTTCAACCCACTCTCACTCGTCCCCTCCGTTGGCTAGCTTTAAGTGACAGTTATGCACCTGAAGTTTGGCTTAGGGGTAGCTGTTGGCCCACTTATTCCAACTTTAGCATACAAGTTGGGTGATGGCCCAAAGTCCAGATAAATGGTTCGAATGGGTTGGGTTGTTCTTATATTAGTCCCATCTCCACTACCAAAACTCTCTCCACCCTCCCCTAAAGCCTAGCTCTTCTCCTCAATAAGTTGGGCCTGATCCAACAAGTCAGATAATGAATGCAGGCTGTGCAACTCCAGATGCTTACCATGCTTGAGTGCACCACCACCACCTCTCCTTCCTTCTTGAAACTGACGAAGGCCATAGCTACCATGGCTGCGCAAACCATCATCCCCTCTGCTGCCTCGACCACCAGCCTTGCAACACCCATTGTTGTCACTTCCTGAGCCACCGTCCTTCTTGCCACCACACCCCTCCTCTAGCGTCCTACCAGATTTTCAGCACCGTTCGCCTCTGATGACTCCCACATCTTCTCCTCCCTTTTGAGGCAGCGATGCAATGGCTCCAAGGCCACTTTCCACAGGACACCAAACTCCCTCTCTGTTTCTAGCAAAGGAATGGTTGATTTTATCTCAATGGCATCTGAGTCTATAGTGGGCTGGAAGTTCTCCACTTTACCTTTGCAACCTTCATCTTCTGTCTCCCTCTCCTCCACTACATTCTTAACCTCCAGCTTCTCCAACCCAGGGTTAGTTTTCGTTTCTGGTTCCTCATCTCGGATGAAGACCGGTTGATCTAGATCATACTCGAGCTGGAATCGTTTAATCACCGCCTTCATAAAGGTTACCTGGGTTACGCCAATCCCACCATTGCCACCAGTTGAGAATACGACCTCTCAAAGCCATCATAACCATCGGTAGCTTCTCGGCATCGAGTGTCCCCTTCGCATCAAAGTGTTGCACGACATTGATCAACCACTAGTAAGCATTCTTTCCTTCAAATTCTGGAATCATCTTCAAATTCAGTACCCACAACTCCCAGATCGGGAGCTCTGATACCAATTGATAAGAATTGGATCAGTTTATACTGAAATATGGTATGTATTCTGGATTATACTGAGATATGGTATGTATTCAATACCCACAACTCCCAGATCGGGAGCTTTGATACCAAGTGATGGATTTACAATGAACTAAGAAAGAAACAAAGGAACCGAAGGCATTCGAGAGGCTTTGCACTCTCTGATAGGACCCCAAAGGTGACCAAGTATATGTTAGAAGAAAGTTTCAGGCTGCAAAGGAAGTGGGCCAGAAGGAAGGAAAGCGTGCATCACCAAGTTTGTAACTAACTTGCTGAGCTGACACTAAGTAAGTGGGAAAGTGGGATTTTGTTGTGTGGGGGTATAATTGTGGGGAGTGGAATGTGTGAGGGGAGGTTGGAAATTGGGCTAGGCACTTGGGAGGGACTGAGCACTCTTCATTTGCTTAGACTATCTTTTATTCTTGTTTTTTGTATTTCCTAGAAGCTGTCTATAGCATTTCTGGGCTGATATCACTCTAATATCAACCAGAGTGCATCAATATATTAATGTTCTTCTCTTTATTTTCTGTTTAGTTTTACCAGTACCTATCAACTTGTATTAGAGCTCCCACTCTAGGGAGGTTTGGATGGTGACCATGCGAGCTATGGAATCCTGCATTGACACGTTGGAGAAGAGTATGCAACAGAAACATGAACCGTTGGAAGGGCGGTTGGAGGAGATGATGCATTTGCTAAAGGCCTGAAACAGAGAAAAGAAGAGGGGGAGGTCATGATTTTGCCGACGTTCCAGTTTTCACCATTCTGATGATAAAAAGGACAAAAGGAGATAGATGAGGCTGACCTACCATCGTGATTCCTTGAGTCAGGATCGTGAGAAGTTAAGGGAACGTAGGGGACAATCCTCTAAGGGGACTCGACCCCCTTAGTGGAATGAAGGCGGGGGGAAACTTGAGGTCCCTGTTTTTTCGGGAGACGACACTTTGAGGTTCTAGTTTTCACGAGGAGCTGGATGAGGTTGACCCACCATGGCGATTCCGTGAGTCAGGATTGTGAGAAGTCGAAGGAACGTAAGGGACATACTCCTCTAAGGGGAGTCGACCCCATTGGCGGAATGAAGGCGAGAGGAAACTTGAGCTCCCTGTTTGTTCGGGAGACGACACTTACAACTGGGTGAATCGGGTCGAGCGTTATTTCAAGGTGAGTGAGGTGCCTGAATCGGAGAAGTTTTTTTAAAGTAATGGTGTTCTTGGAAGGATGAATGCTCAATTGATACTAGTGGTTGGAGGACCAAAACCCCTCACCCAGTTGGAGCAATTTCAAGGAGGCAGTGGTTCGTAGATTTCAACCAAGTATCACTTAGAACCCATTTGAGCCGTTGTTGAGTATTTGTTGGAATTAGTATAAGTGTTGGAAGTTGTAGCAATTATATTCAGATTCATGTACATAGTTAGTCATGTATCTAGGAATAACATACATGCACATAGGAAGTAGCAATATTATTAATCTCCATGTAAATGTAAATTGTATTTATTCCTTAGAGTGTATATAAATAAGAGATCTGCTGAGTGCAAATCACTCAAGCATTTCGCAAAATCATTCTGCCTAAAATCCTAAGTATCTCAAGTTGGTATCAGAGCGGTTTCGTCCCGCTTTTGCTCTATTGGAGGTCACTGCATCTGGTCAGTAGTACCTTCTAAAACTTCGTCCTCTGTTTTCTTAAACCAAACAGTCACCATCAAATCCAGAAGTCGCTATCGTCGAAACACCCATCATCCACCGTCACCATAGAACACACCAGAAGTCACTGACTAGACAGAACCTAAAAGCACGTCGCTAGAATCCTCCCCACTCGCCGCCACTCGCAGATCTCCTCATCGGCACGTGTAGTTCACGCGCCACCCTCCTTACATCGTAAAACCATGTCGACCACCCAAATATGGTTGTCGGCCTCTCCTCTGTCTCTTTTGGCGGTCGGTTCTTTGAATCTCCTCTATTTGGCAACATCTTCTCCTTGTACCTTTTCTGTCTTGTTCTGCAACCAGCAATGGCTTCTGAAACAAACCAGAACCCTCAATTTGACCATAAAACAGCAACTGGCTCTTCTTCTAATGGTCCCTCTTTGCTGATTTTTGGAACCCCAACAATCACTCAGAGAAACTAAATGGGAAAAAAATATTTAGCATGGTCTGCCTTTGTAGAACTCTGGTTTCTTGGTCAAGGATACTATGAGCATCTAGAGGAATCCTCTGATAAGATTCTAGATGAAAAACGTGATCAATGGAAGAAACTTGATTATCAGCTTTGTGCTTTGTTGTGGCAATCTGTAGAACCGAACATCCTAATAAATTTCAGAACCTTTAAAACTTGTCGTTCTTTTTGGAAGAAGGTTTAGTGTCTTCTTCAGGTTCCTTCACCAAAACCAGATAGCAATTTGGCTGCTCCTATTGAAACTTCTGCTATGGTATCCAACCGTGGAGGACAGGGAGGTAGAGGTAGTCGTGGAGGACGAGGCGGAAGAAGCGGTCGCCCTTAATGCACATATTGCAATGGTCACACTCAAGAGACATGTTATTCTCTTCACGGCTTCCCTGAAAATCTGTAAATGTTTCCAAGGCTCAAATGCTTGATATAAAATTTTCCGAAGCTGACTATTAGGAGTATCTTAAATTATGCCCAACAGTCTCAACAGTCTACCACCACTAGTGCTCATGACTCCAAAGCCTGTATATCTTAATCTGGTAACAATCAAAGTCCTTGGATAATTGATTCAGGTGCCTCTAATCATATTGCTGGTAACAGTTCTTTATTCTCCTCTATATCATCTCCTAAATTTCCTCATTTTATTACTCTTGCGAATGGTTCTAAGGTTGCTGCCAAAGGAATCGGTTATGTCTCTCCCATTCCTTCTATGTCTTTAAAATCTATTTTGTTCATACCTGGCTGTCCCTTTAATGCGATCTCTCTTAGTCAACTTACTCGTTCACTAAACTGTTTAGTAAACTTTGATGCTGATTCTTTTGTTATTCAGGAACATGGTAGGGTCAGATGATTGGTGTAGGACATGAATCGTGTGGTCTTTACTACCTCCAATTAGCTTCTTCTATGACTTGTACTGCACTTGAATCTTCAAAACTTCTTCATGAATGATTTGGTCATTCAAGTATGTTAAAATTGAAGCAAATGGTTTCGAGGCTTGCAAAAATAACAACCTTGAATTGTGAGTCATGTCAACTAGGAAAGCATGTTCGTTCTTCTTTTCCTAGACAAATTAAAAGTCGAATCAATGCTCCTTTTTCTGTTATCCATTTAGATATACGGGGTTCAAGTCGTGTGTCTTCTTTTGGTTTTAGATATTTTGTTACTTTTATTGATGAATTTTCTCAATGTGCTTGGGTGTTCTTAATGAAAGATCATTCTGAACTCTTTTCAATATTTACTTCTTTCTGTGCTGAAATTAAAACTCAATTTGGCAAAACAATTAAGATTCTTCAAAGTGATAATGTCAAAGAATATTTTTCTTCTGCTTTTTCCAATTTTCTGTCTTCACAAGGTATCATACATTAGTCCACTTGGCCTCATACACCTCAACAAAATGGGATTGCTGAAAGGAAAAATAGGCACCTTGTTGAAACTGCTCGGACGCTATTACTTCATGCAAACATTCCTGTCCATCATTGGGGTGATGCAGTTTTAACTGCATGTTTTCTAATAAATCGGATGCCTACTTCCTCTCTTGATAATAACATTCCTCATTTCATTTTATTCCCTAAGGAACCATTGTTTCATGTTACTCCTCGTGTCTTTTGATGTACTTGTTTTGTTCATGATCTTTCTTCATGATTGGATAAGCTCTTTGCTCGGGCTATCAAATGTGTATTTCTTGGGTATTCCAGGTCACAAAAAGGATATCATTGTTACTCTCTCGTTAATAACTGCTACTACATGTCTGCAGATGTCACTTTCTTTGAAGAAACTCTATATTTCTCCTTTTCAAAGGATGTGTCCAAAGATGTCCTTGATGTGTTTCCTGTTCCCTATTTCGGTCCCACCTTTTTCTCCTTTATAGGAACTAGTCACCTCCGTCAAATCTAATGAAGACATTGCCAGAAATTCTCAGCTCTAGTCCTTTTGGCCACCTGTCCATCTCACATACCAGCAGCGAATACTGGACACTACTCTAGAAACGGAGGAAGTTGAGCAACCAAATGATTCATGTCCGACACCATTCGCCATCTCTACTACGGACCTACCTGAAACAAATGTTAATTTGCCCATTGCTCTCCAGAAAGTTATTCGTTCCACTCGAAACCCCCATCCTATCTATAACTTCATGAGTTATCATCGTTTATCTCCTTCCTATTTGTCTCTTGTGATTTCATTTTCTTCTGTTTCAATTCCTGAAAATGTTCACGAGGCATTTGATCACCTTGGATGGCGACAAGCCATGATTGATGAAATGCAGGCACTTGAATGCAATGGTAGTTGGGAGTTAGTTCCACTTCCTCCAGGCAAGAAACCTGTTGGCCGTCGATGGGTATATGCTATTAAAGTTGGACTTGATGGACAGGTTGATTGTCTCAAAGCTCGTCTAGTGGCCAAAGGATATAGCCAGATTTATGGTCTTGACTATGGAGATACTTTTTCCCCAGTGGCAAAAATCACTTCTGTTTGATTATTTCTTGCCATGGCAACCATCTGTCATTGGCCACTATATCAATTGGATATAAAAAATGCATTTCTTTATGGTGAACTAGAAGAGGAGATTTATATGGAGCAACCACCTAGATTTATTGCTTAGGGGGAGTCTCAGTTGGTTTGCAAATTACGATCATCTCTTTATGGGCTTAAACAGTCCCCACGAGCTTGGTTTGGAAAATTCAGTTCTGTTGTTTAGGTTTTTGGTTTGAAACGTAGTGAAGCAGATCATTCAGTCTTCTATTGCCATACTTCTCCGAATAAATGTGTCTACTTGGTGGTTTATGTAGATGACATAATCATCACAGGGAATGATCATGAGAAAATCTTAGTTGAAGGAACATTTGTTTAGCCATTTTCAAACCAAGGATTTGGGGAAGTTAAAATATTTCCTTGGTATTGAAGTTGCTTAATCAAAGAATGGGATTACCATCTCACAGAGGAAGTCTGTATTAGACATACTTAAAGAAATTGGTATGTTAAATTGTAGACCTATTGATAGTCTCATGGATCCGAACCAAAAATTTCTACCTAACTAGGGGGAGCCTTAATCAGATCCAGAGAGATATCGGAGATTGGTTGGAAAACTCATCTATCTCACTATCACAAGACTAGATATTTCCTTTGCAGTTGGGGTAGTTATCCAGTTCATGCAATTTCCTCATAATAATCATGGGGATGCAATGATTCGAATTCTGAGGTACATTAAAAAGGCACCAGGTCAGGGACTACTCTATGAAGAAAAAGGAAACACTCAAATAGTAGGGTTTTGTGATGCAGATTGGGCACGCTCGCCTATTGATAGGCTTTCCACTTCAGGATATTGTGTTTTTGTTGGAGGAAATATTGTCTCTTGGAAGAGTAAAAAGCAAAATGTTGTTGCAAGGTCTAGTGTCGAGGTTACAACCACTTGTGAACTCATTTGGATTAAACATCTCCTTCAAGAATTGAAATTTGGAGACACCCAACAGATGAAATTATGTTATGACAATCAAGCAGCTCTTCATATAGCTTCCAATCCGGTGTTTCATGAAAGAACTAAACATATTGAAATTGATTGTCATTTTGTTTGGGAGAAGGTTCTTTCCAAAGAAATCGTCACAGAATTTGTTAGTTCTAATGTCCAACTAGCAGACATCTTCACAAAGTCTCTTAGGGGGCCTAGAATTCAATATATTTGTTCCAAGCTTGGAGCATTTGACTTATATGCTCTAGCTTGAGGGGGAGTGCTGGAATTAGTATAAGTGTTGGAAGTTGTAGCAATTATATTCAGATTCATGGTCATAGTTAGTCATGTATCTAGGAATAACATACATGCACTTAGGAAGTAGCAATATTATTAATCTCCATGTAAATGTAAATTGTATTTATTCCTAAGAGTGTATATAAATAGGAGATCTACTGAATGCAAATCACTTAAGCATTTCACAAAATCATTTTGCCTAAAATCCTAAGTATCTCAAGTGTATTAAATAGATGGGGACCGTCGAGAGCAATTTGAGCTAACTTCTGGACCATTGAAGCATGTCGATAAAGAGATGTTGAAGGTGATTTTTTTGAATGGGCTCCGTGATGAATTGAAGGCATAATTGAAGTTGTCTGAATTACATACTCTATCAGACCTTATGGATCACGTTGAGTTACTGGACGAAAAGAATTGGGCCTTGCGAAAGGGAGGATTGGGGGAGAAAGGAATGGATGGAGCAAGGGGAGGCTCAACATCAACATATCGGTTTGCTGCACCCGATTTGGGACCCGTGCCCAGTGCTGTGGGAGATAGGGGTCGGGGGCCACCCACTGTACCAAGGCCCATTACGCACACCTGAGGCCTAGTAAAACCCAAACCTTCCTGATGGGGTTGCAAGTGTGGGAGAGAAACGTTCTAACGGAGCCAAGAGACTTACCTAAGCTGAATTACAAGGAAGAAGTAAGGGGTTGTGTAGGAGTCATAGGTGGAATTGGAGGATAAGGCTTTGCGATGGGGGAAGATGGGACGCGAGCAAGTGCTGATATTAATTGATTATGGGGCCTCCAACAATTTCATAGCCAGAGATTTAGCTAAGAAACTGAGTTTGCTAGTGCAAGATATTCTTCAGCATGTGGTAGAGGTGGGCAATGGCTATAAGGTAAGTAGTAGAGGTGTGTGTTGAGGGGTGGAGATAGATATGCAGGGGTGAAGATCCAATAAGATTTTTTTCTGTTTGATTTAGGAGGGGCTGAGGTGGTTTTAGGAATGGGCTGGTTAGCGAGTTTGGGGACTATCGAAGCTAACTTCAAGGAGCTAATTTTGCAATGGAAAGTAGCAGGCAAGAAGGTGACTTTAAAAGGGGACCCTTCCCTTTGTAAGGCACATGCTTCCTTGAAGGCCTTCCTCAAAGCCTTAAAGTATGAAGGAGAGGGGTATTACATTGAGTGCCAATAGTTGCCAAGTGAGGAGAATCTGCAGAATTCACTTCCAACGGAAATTGCAGCCATTTTGGAGGAATTCGCAGATCTGTTCCAAGATCCTTATAGCTTACCCCCTAGCTGGGAGCAGGACTATGTGATTCTCTTGAAGGGGGTGCTCAAATTCCCAACATTTGACCTTATAGGTATCCCCATTATCAAAAAAATGAGATTGAGAAAATAGTAAATGATATGTTGTTGGCTAGAATCATTAGCCCCAGTAATAGTCCCTATTCAAGCCCGGTTATAGTAGTAAGGAAAAAGGATGGAGGTCTTGTGTGGATTATTGGGCTCTTAACAAATAGACCATATTGGATAAGTTTCCAATACCTGTCATTGATGAATTGCTAGATGAATTGGGGGGTGCAGTAATCTCCTCTAAATTGGATCTTAAATCTGGTTACCATCAAATTAGGATGAAAGTATAGGACATCCCAAAAACAGCCTTCCGAACACATGAAGGGCATTATGAGTTCTTGGTAATGCACTTCGGGTTAACCAATGCTCCTTCCACATTTCAAGCACTAATGAATTGAGTTTTGAGGCCATATCTCAGAGACTTTGTGTTGGTTTTCTTTGATGATATTTTAATTTTCAGTAAAGACGCCTAAACCTAGTGTGAGCACCTCAAGTTGGTTTTGCAATTGCTGAAACAGAATCATCTGTTTGTAAACAAAAAGTGTACTTTCGGGCAGCAGCAAATGGAATATTTGGGCCACTTGATTTCCAATGAAGGAGTAGTTGCGAATCCTAATAAAGTAAAAGATATGGTAAATTGGCCTACACCCCGAGATATTAAGGGGTTGAGGGGATTCCTTGGTGTGATCAGATATTATAGGAGATTTGTGACAAACTATGGAAAGATTGCATGGCCACCAACACAACTTAAGAAAGATAGTTACAAGTGGGGACCTGAGGCTTAAAAGGCATTTGATCAACTCAAGGAGGCTATGACATCTCTCCTTATGTTGGCAGTGCCTGATTTTGACAAGACTTTAAACGTTGAAACGGATGCTTCCGGGAAAGGAGTTGGGGCAACCTTGATGCAGGGGGGCAGACCAGTTGCCTATATGAGCCATACTTTCTGATAAAGCCCAAAACAAATTTGTCTATGTGCAATAGTTGATGGCTATAATTTTGGCCATTCAACAATGGCGACACTATTTGTTGGGAAGACATTTTATTGTGCACACAGACCAACGAAGCCTTCATTTCCTAGCTGATAAGAGAATTATGGGGGAAGAACAGCAGAAATGGGTCTCCAAATTACTAGGATTTGTCTTTGAAATCAAGTATAAACTGGGTAATGAGAATGGAGCAACAAATGTGTTGTCACGGAAGCTTCAGTGTCATCTCAATGGTTCAGCTATATGATTGGGAGAGATTGGAAGAAGAGATCCAAACTGATGCCAAGCTTAGGGGAATTATACAAGATTTGTTGAGGTAGCCTGATTCTCACCTAGGATTTCAGTCCAAGAAGGGCAAGTTATTGTACAAGGGAAAGATGGTATAATAGAACTGGATCAAGAATTACAAGAAAATGAATAGAAACAGAGTATCTTTATTCTTCCTCATTGTTTCTGATATCAATATGATAGCAGAACAGATGGGATAAACATATATACAAAAGAATGATGAATTTCCCCAAAAGAATCCCACAGGACTTTCGAGAGGTCTTGATTCTCTCCCTTCCCTAATTTCTTCTCATAACCCAATACCCCCTAAGTTGGTTCAGCCAACTATTTATAAGACTTCTCCTTTTTCTAATCTAGTTTGAAGTCAACTACTAATAGAGCTTTGATCCTCTATTTCTCTCCCATTGTTCCTAACATACACCTTTTTTATTAGACAGTACCTAACAGGTTATTCCTTGAGATTCCTAAAAAAATCCTCTAATACTTAAGGAATTTCATGACTCGGCAGTTGGAGGAGATTCTGGTTTCTTTAGAACTTACAAGAGAATCTCAGTGTTACTATTTTGGGAAATGATGAAACAAAATATACAAGACTATTTGTAGGCTTGTGAAGTTTGTCTAAGAAACAAATATCAAACTCTCACCTCTGCTGGTTTGTTACAGCCTTAACCTATTCCTACATAGGTTTGGTCTGATTTATCAATGGATTTTATTGGTGGTCTTCCTAAAACTCATGGAGTGGATACTATCTTAGTGGTAGTGGATCAGTTGACTAAGTCTGCTTATTTCATTGCAATTTCACACCACCAACTTCCACAAAATCTAACTTTTCATGAGTGTCAAATGAGAACTGCCACCACCAACTTGGAGTATGGAAACTGCAACATAGTGGAAAAGTAGAACCAATAAACATAAATCTTGTTGAGGCCTTCAGTTTAAAATTTTTGGGTAGGGATATATCTATCCCAATTTATTTCCTGTTCGGTTGTTAGCTTATTTCTTAGGGGTCATTTTGTGTAGAGGGCGATAAATACGCCTCTTCTCACAACTCGAAGACCTTTTGCATGATTACTGAGTCATTGACAATAGAGAATTTTCAGATTTGAGTTTGTTTGTTCTTGGTTATTTTGTTCTACATCAGTCTGGTAATAATTAAAGGTGTTCGCGGATTGGTTTGGATCGGTTTTGAAGGATAAAATCATCCGAACTAAACTAATCGGTTTTCTCATATATACAACCAATCAATTTGGTTCAGACTTAGAAACCGATCTAAACCAAACTGATATTGATCGGTTTGATTTGGATTGATTTTTCGGTTTATGATCATTTAAAAAAAATCTTATTCCTTTGCTTTTTTATGGCCCAAAAGATAATTATGCTTATTTAAACAATAAATAACATACTTACCCATTTAAAACAAACAACAACAACAACTTATTTAAACAAAAATTAACAATCTTCTAGTGTAATGATCAAATACAATCATGATCAAACTTCTAGTGTAATAGTCAAATACAATCATACAATAAAAATCTAAAATTTCAAACTAATTTTCAGCTACATAAACCAGAACTTCCAACCATAATTACCAAAGAAAGCAACCATCAAGTAGGCATATACCGTAAATGATAAATGCCATTTTGAAATCATTAATATGAATAATTTTAACAAGAAATAAGAAAGTAAAGCTTTCAAGTTATTCAACAACACATACCAAGTTATTTAAAAAATATATATATATATATATATATGATATTTTAATCGGTTTGGTTTGGATCGGTTCGGTTTTGAAAATTGGAACCAAAAACTGATCCAAACCAATCTATTTCTAAAAAAGAACCAAACTAAACCAAAAAAATTTAGTTTTAATCAGTTTTTGGTTTTTTGGGTTCGGTTTTTCGGATTTGTTCGGTTTGGTTTGAATTTGAACACTCCTAGTAATAATGCAGTATAAGGGGATGATATATATGATTATGATTATATTAATTTAGACTAAATGATCACTTTGGTTCCTCAAACATTCGAGAGTTAACAATTTAGTTCCTATAAAAAAATCTTGCATATCTGTTAATCCTTCAAAACTTTACCATCCACTTAAGTCAGTCCCTCCGTCAAACACACCTGTTAAATGCTAACAGAATTGCTGATGTGGACCGTTAAATCCCAAGTTGGACTCTAACGTGGCAAAACTTATTTCACCTTGCAAATTCTGAAAATTCAATCTATGTGGCAAAATGAAGCCCGTCTCCATCTCTCTCTAAATTCTGAAATTCAATCTCTCTCTATGAAGTCCATTTCTACTTCTTTCCATGGCGGCCTCTCTCTATCTCTGATATCTCTCTGCAAATTCTGAAATTCAATATCTCTCTCCTGCTATAAAGGTTAACCCGGAGGGCCCCAAGTCTGGTCCTCATTAAAGAAAATGCAGAGGTGACTTAAGTATCCATTGTTAAAGCCAAAACTAGAGAAGACCATAAACTAGTATGTGCAGGAAAGGGATGAAAAGGAAAAGAAAGAGGGAAAGACAGAATAGAAAACCTATGTCCTATGTGATTCCCACTCTCCCAGGGGGCTGGGATTTGTCTTGTGATGAGTTATAGAACTTGGACAGTGGCTTACTTTGAAGAAGGCAGTGTGGTGTATGTGTAAAGGCTTGCTGTGCACAGATAGGAGCTTACAGAAGGTGTTGGTGGTCTGGGTTTCGCGTAGGGAAGAGACTTGGGCATTTGGAACTGGTATCTTGGTTTGGGTTTCAGGTGAGGCTCTGTTTTGATATTCCTAAACCAGGGGCTATATGCGCATAGGGTGAGGGTGCGTTAGGTGCTGGTTTGTTGGGTTGAAGCAGTGGCATTTGGCTCGGCAGTGAAGGTGAGATATGGAGGTTGTGATGCTTTGGCCTGGGTTCCATTTATCAATGGATGCTGTGCTTGTGACTGAGGGTATTACTTATGATTTTGAGGCCTGAAAGTTGTGTAGATTATTGATCATACCTGAATCCGTATTAGTTTAATCTGTTCATGTGCTACATTGTGACTGATTGTACAAATGATAGTCTTCAAGGACTAGATGGCTCTGAGCTTGAATATGGCTGTACCACCATGGGTTTCATGGCAAGCCTTTCATTGTGTCAGATTTGGGCCAAAAAGGTAGATGGAGGAAAAGATCCCTTCCCTCATCACCTTGCCATGGCCTTGTTTCAAATCAAAAGGAGGAAGCCAACACGTCAAGCTATAAGCATGTATGCCAGCTTACTCCAAAAATGCCATGAATCAAAAGACCATAGCTACATAGATTGAATTTTGCAGAGAGATAGAGAGGCTGCGTTTTGCTGAATTTTCAAAATTTGCAATATGAAATTGAGTTTTGCCACGTTAAAGTCCAACTTGGAATTTAATGGTCCTCATCATCAATTAGTGTTTGATGGAGGGACTAACTTGGGTGGATGGTAAATTGTTGACGGATTAACGGATATGCTAGATTTTTTACAGGGATTAAAGTCTTAACTTTCAAATGTTTTGAGGGACCAAAGTGATCATTTACTTATTAATTTATAATGTCATTGTAAATTGGGGATTAGGGTTTGTTATTGGGTATTTACAGATTAATTATCAATGTTTTAGGAATTTAGGGTTTAGTTTGGGTCTTGGGATATCACTATTTTGGATTAGGACTTTATTTTCCATTTTAGATTAGGATTTCCCGAGTCTAAAATTGGAATTGCTAGCTAAGTACTACTAATTTTCTCTTTCCTAATTGACATCTCAGCTTGGCTATGTGATTTATCGACGAGTGCTACGCTACTATTCTGGGGAAGAAGATGGCTTAGGTATGCTTCCATGTTCTTCTTTTCTTTTAACAAAGCTCATGCTGCTATTTATCTATTATCATTTTGTGCCTTTTTTCCAGATATGAGGAAGGCATTGTCTCGTGATGTTGAAAAGAAGTCCGTCATCCCTCTTAAACGGCCAATCACTCCTGATGAATTAGAGTATGACTAAATCTGCTTTTTAAGCATTCGCAAAAGAATATAAAAAAATCTGCTTTTTAAGCAACTATGTTGCATGAGCTTATTTTGTCTTAAAGCAAATATGCTGGTTATGTATCATATAGTAATAAAGTTACATTTGTCCAACTATCTGAGTTTATAACCGGTCACAAATTAGAAATTTTGAAGTAGTGGGATGTGTTCTTTTGAAAGTTACACTTGTACTACTAGAATCCTGACCTATGCATTTTGCTTCAGTTTAGAAGTGACCCTGTTGGTAGTTGATAGGTTGTCAACTTGAAAGGAATTGACTATGGTGTGTTGTAAGGGCTAGAAAGTTGAAAATGACCCTAGAAGATCATCTTGCTCGAAACATGAATTAGATTCCAAGGTCAAGACATCAATCTTTGATAGTCATGGTGGGCCCTGCATTAACTTTTTTTTCCTCTTAGAAAATGACATTTGCAGGCCTCTGTTCACACCTCACTCACACCTTGCCTCATATCCAATGTTAATCATTAAATATCACTTGCATTTGTCATTTCAGTAGATTATAAATCAATGGTACTAACAAGACGTAAGAAAAAATGTGTGCAAGTAGCTTTTTGTGTTCTCTCTTCAGAAATTTCTGGTCTTGTGGTTTCTTGTTTTTTTCATCCGTACCAGTCTTAGTTTAAGGGTCCGTTAGGCAGAGTGTGAATCAAGTTCATGTTTAGAAGAGAAATTGATCTATGACCTTTGATTTATCTGTGAATAGTCTCACTTATCCTTGGTTTGGAAGAGAAATCGATCTGACCTTTACTTTATCTCTACCCTATCCTTTTGGTTTTTTGGTGCTGAATCTCTCCATCCTGTCCTTATCACTTGGTTTATGCTGGGTGATATCTTGCTTACCCTTTTGCAGATAGTGGAGAAAGAACATCAGAAGGAATAACTATGACATTAAAAAGAGCTTGAAATTTCAAAATTTAATATTCATATTTGTGGCCCTAATCTTTTGCTACTAGGCCCTTGCATCCACCCAGAAAGGAAGATAGAAAAGGAATATATACTGTACATATTATGGAAGTGCAAACTGCTTAACCTGGCTATTCTTCCTGATATGTCTTTTGCATGAATTGCAATAGTTGTATTGATGGGTTTACTGTTTTAATGGTGTTTGTGGACGAGATAAAAGGGAATGAGATCCATTGAAATTTGAAGGAAGTATCAAGATCACTGACACATCTTCATAAACCTAAAAAAGATGGAACTATTTGAAAGAATTTCATGGAACTCCTACTACAAGCGCACCTGTTCTTATACGATCCAAAAATTTGCTTCTTATTGCCTCTTCCAGCCCCACAATAAGCATCCCACTTCGTTTTACTTCTTAATCCATATTCTTCATGTAAAGGCAAATTTAGGGCTTCTTCCCTGTGTATGGTACTTTGCCTGTTTGGATTTGCAATTTGAAAGTGCTTAATGGTGTTTGGCCTGTAACTAATATCACTTGTATGTAGTAGGATATTTCTGTTTTTTTTGGGATGTAGAGGAGAAATAGATATCTGAAGGTTCGCACGAGCGATTTTCGTGACAGTAGAAATTGTACGTGACCAAATAGACACTATTCGTTGCCGAAGCATATTTGTGAATATGAAGCAAATGGCAAAATTATGCATTTAAGATTTCCACCTGGGTACAGAATAACACAATTGAAAAGAAAAAAGGCAGCATGTAAGTGAGAAGACGTAAAAGTCTGAGTTGGTTTTTGTTCCTTCGACGAAAGTTTGTTATAACATAAAGCAATTCGTTGATTTTAAGTTTGAAACTTGTTATCAGTTGAAAAGCATTTATACAGGAATGCATTGCATGTACAATAAACAGTCCAATTGTGTACTATACAGGTGATGCCCACTTATTAGATTGTATAGCACATACTTGAGTCGTTTATTATGCATACAATACTTGACAAATAAACAAATGTTTCATATTGTACATGTACAGACAAGAATTTCTCATCTTTTAAGACCAAAATGTTATTCATCCTAGGAAACCACAGTTGTCAGTTCGGTGGAAGCTGTGAAATCGGATTTTTCCTTCCCTTGGCTTACAGTCTATGTGGGTCTAAATTGCATTTAAACAAAAATCCTACGAGTCTTTATGTCTGGATTGCATCCGGGTCAGACAGTCTATGGACTATATGGTCCAGTGGTCCACCAAAAACTTTCCCCCTTTTTTCTGTTTTCTTTTTGGGTTGAACTATTCCGTATGATTTGCTCTGTTTTCTATCCTTATTTCATGCCTTAACAACCCAAAAAGGATTAAAAAAAACTCGAAACTTCCTGTATGGCTGTATCTTAGTCACTGACATTGGTGGACAAAGGTAGAGAAGGCCCAACAATGTGCAAAGGTGGGTCATCTACCACCTGTATGTTCGCCGCTTACACAACGGGGGGAGAAATGAGAAAGAATAAAAGAGGATAAAAGGAGGGAGAAAAAAGAGATGAAAAAGAAAAAGAGCAAAGAAAGAGAGGTTGTCCATCATCCGCAATTGCACCAAAACCAAAGATTGAAGTCAGAAAGTGGTAGTGTAGGTTGGAGTGGCATTACCAAAATGGGTTACACTCCAAACACTGTCACTCATCCACTTTTGCATCTAGAACTGGTACGATATCAAATCTGTGGATGCCTCTTCTATTTCTCATTGAAATCCCCACCTCCATTTGTTTGTCTTCTTTCACACTCTGTCTCTGTCATGCGCCTCATGGGCATGGGGATTACAATTTCACATCCAATCCTTTTTGCTGGGGCAACTGATTTTGCAGTTTCTTCTAATCCACTTTTACATCTTTTCAATGGCAAAAACATGCAGGCTTCATGATGCCAACCATATGCTGTGTGTGTGTGTTTTGGGGGGGGGGGGGGCGCGCTCTGTCATGTGTGATTGAGTTCGGGATAATATTTATTTGGATTATTGGGACCTCACATCGATGTTTTTTTTTTTTTGGTGGACCTCACATCAATGTTTGCACAACTATATGCTCGCCACATGAAGGTACTGGGTCTACAACTATGTCATTTTGAGAGGATTTCACTTCAGGTGAATGATTAGAATGGACGACTGAGTGGAGCCCAGCAGTCCCAGTGTCCTAGAATTTGACACGCCATTTAAATTTCATCGGTCCCTAGTCTCTGACAACTTAGTTGATGTTCTTTAGAGTTAGAAAAATCTTACTAACTTTTTATTTAATTTTAAAAATTTACAATAACTTCTCATATCTAAATTTTTATTAAATAAATATTTTAATTTTTTAGACACAACCTGTTTTTATATATCTTTTTTATACAATCTCATACAAATAATATATAAAAAGTAAATTTGAAACATAATTTGCTCTCCTTTTAAGTATTTGACCTTCAAGATGTCAAATTCCACATCTCTCTCATGCTCAAATACTAGTACTTTTGGTGTGATACAACTTACAAGCCAAAATGAATAGGAGTTCTAATTAGCCAAAAGTTGAAAATTATTAAATGGATTTTCTAGTGATGCTTATCTTTCATTCCTTGATGAAGCTCTGTTTTACTCCCATGCTGTTAGCTGAGAGAAAACCAAAGTTGCAGCACTACAAAGCACTCAATATTGCTTCTCCTTTTTAACCTATCTAGTCATGCTGCAACTCGTCATTTATATTGCCGATTCTATTTTTTGTCATAAGTTATCTATATACGGCAATATCTCAAGCACAAAACGTTGGGTCTTTTCCTACCTCATTCCTGTCACAAGCAAATAATGTGCTAAGAAAATATTTTTTTTAAACAATAATTTTTTTATATTTTAATTTATTTGAATGACTTTTTGTTAAAAAGTTGAAGCACTAAAAAGAGAAAGTTTTGTATTTTTTTTAGGCTAGATTTTTATACTTTTTAAAAAAGACCTTTTTCATAACAAAAAAATTATTCAAATATAAAATAAGATCTTTTTAAATATTGTATTCAACCATAAAATACTTTTTACTTTTAAAAAAAGATTATATAAGAAAGATCTTTTTTAAAAGCTTGTCATTCAAACCAGCCCAATGAATCGGTGATTTGAGCAAATTCTTGGCCTAAATTTACTTGTACAAGAAGAGGATTACTTAATAATTATTTACAAAGGATTATAGTTGGGGTGGAGGTTTAGATGTATAACTGAAAATAAGTCGAGTTAGTCTTGACTTAATAAAAAATTAAATTAATTTTTTTTATTTGAATTTTTTTCACTTTAAATTCATGAGTTATTCGAATTAAATAAATTAATATTGAGTCTTGTATTAATTGAATTTCTTAAGCTTAATGAATTATGCTCGAATTTGTAAATTAATAATTTTTATATATATTTAATTAAAAATAATTTATACCAAAAATAAAATTAAATATTAATATATATTAAATTAAAATATTATTGTTATTCAAAAAATTTTATTATATACTTAACTCACGAGTTAATGAATTCAACATATAAAATTTAAGATCAACTCATTTAACATAAAGTCAAATTTTTTAACTTCTTAAATTATTAACAAAGCATACTACGAATACATTTACCAATTGACTCAACTTATTTTTAGCCATATTTAAATGGTTCTTGCTGTTAGATATTCAGAGAACGAAATCTGCAAATGTAAGATTTGGTGAAGGTCCACTTAATGCTAAAGACCAATCAACATGTTCATACGCGGCCTTGTCTGCCATTTTTATTATTGCCTACATATATGAGGAAACCATTTGACAAACAGGTCAAAAGAGATCTACTCAGAACACCTTAACTTGCTTTACTGCTATTTACCCAAAAAAAAAAAAAAGAACTTGCTTCACTGCTTTATTACCATATAATAGTCCACTTCCTAAATTTGTGCATACCACGCTGCATCTAATCTCCATTCAAGATGGGGCATGTTGACAAATGATAAGTCACTCTATTGCTCTGTAGGCTTCGTACATTGTTGCTATATTATCACAACAATAATTATAACTCTGAGGTAAGTTGTTGTATCAATGGCTCATGTTAGGAGGGCTTGGCATTAACAGGAGATGACTTGTATCTCACTTGGATACTGTAAATTGTTCAAACATTACTTTTGATATATATTTTTTTATAAGAGCCCAAGTTGTTTTTACATTTTTTGAGTGTGAGATTAATTCCTACTTAGGCATCAATTTAGCCTTGGCCACAAAGTACTTTAAATGAGATTTGAATCTCTATACTACAAGTAAAATAGAATTTATGGTAAAATTACATATCGCTTATTAATAAACATATCTTGAATTTGAACTTAAGTCATAGTTAACATGAGCAGAATATCCAATTAGATAAGGCAATACTCATTGACAACTTCATATTCTAATAATCTATATTCTTGATCAAACTCAATATGGATATCATAATTTATAAATTTTATTTTTCATTATCATTATGTTATTAAAAGAATTTGATATCTTCGGTATTTATTATCATTAATTAAATTTTTTAATGATATAATAATATATAATTTGATGATAATGTAATAATAAATTAAAATTAAATCTAAATTTCTATTTTATATTTGTTAAGGCAACCGTATTCTATGTTCGGCTATGTTCCCTTGTTCCTATGATCCCTGAAGATCTATGTATTACAACATGCTCTAAGTCTTACTGTGAATGTAGACTAACCTTTTTTTGCAATTTTTTAATTAAGAATTTAAATTTAAATTTAGTGTTCGAGTTTTATTCTATCAATTAATTGTATAATATTATTTATTTAAAAAGATATAAATAAAAAATTATTATAAGTCAGAGGCCTAGCTTGGTTAATAGTGTAATTTTTTTTTACGCAAAATAATATATTCCTACTTAGACTTAGTTCAAGCCGTAAGGTGAGTAAAATTTAGATAAAATTTATAGATTTAATTATTCGTAAACCAAAGAAAGGTATATTATTCATCGAGTCACAACAATTGGTTTTTTTTCCTTTCTTTTTTTAATATTATATTGAAGGTATAATTATGCACAGTGATGGTCAAATATAATATCTATTCATGACAGTAAATTCGATTAAACGACTTTATCAAAGAGAACTTTGGTAATATGGAAGTTGATGGTCCTTGAATCACAGAAAGCTGCATAGTAAGAACTCTTCGCCACAGTGAGGAAAGTACTCTTGATATTGAAATCAATGCCAGTTGGAGATTTTTGGAACACCAATTGCACAAGCTCTTGCATTTCTGACTCTGCTTCTGGGGTGGTGATGTTGTATTTGTTCGTACCGCAGCTGCCGCTCTCGGGTGCCTGATAGAATTTATTCAGAAAAATGCAAATGTTACTGAGAAATTAAGAGGAAAAGCTGATGAGAGTGCAAGTTTAAATGTATATTAGCTTTGTTTTTTGACAAAGCCATTGAGATATTAATATTGTAGAGTCCCCCCCCCCCCTCTCCTTTACAAGAGATATTATGGAGTTCACCAAACTCGAAGATTGTGCATAGTGCAGCACTATACTAAACGACAAAGTTTATGCGTTGGAGGATGTTGAGTTGGGAATTTTAATTATGCAGCACTGATATGCTAAACACCTCACCATTTAAGTGACTAGAGCTTTGTTTTCTGTCCACAAGGGTTCAATTATGAGTATTTTCACTATTTTGAGAAAACTAAATATCGTTCTCAATTGGCTATTGCTGTCATCCCTTTTCTTTAAAGCTGCTGAGTTCACTTTACTAACAATCCAAAGAGCATATCTATCTAGCTTTTTAGACACTACAATCTGAAACACTAGCCTGTGCCATTTTTATTTACGGAAAGTGGGGAAGATAAAGAGAATGAATTAAGGGCACGCAGCCAGAAGATCAACATTTGGAAAGTAGCTAGCATTTGTCCTAGGATATAACGGTTGCCCTGTCACTAACCTTGTCTTTTTGGTAACAACGGAGTCTATAGCAGACTGTGTTGGTGAGTTGAAGGAGTCGCTGGTATTCTGGATTGAACTGTAGCTCCTCTGAAATCCAATGCCCAGCGTTTAGGTTTATTATCTGCACCAAAAGCTCTGCTTGTCCTTGGCACTTGTCTCCTCCACTTTGCCAACTTGAAAGCCACTTTTTCCACTATAATAACAGTATAATAACGAGAGAAAAATCAAAATATTGAAGACATTGGGACCAGTACTTTGGTTTGGTGGTTGTACTGGTCCACTGACGTTTGATTCTCCATTTTTGCTTTGAATTCAAGGCCCTGATTTCCTTTTTACTTGGCGAGTTGACGGATACTATTAGTTTACAAAATCATTATATTTATGATAAATGTAAAAGGTGACAGAGTCAATACTAAATTGTGGTGCAAATTAACTATTTAGTTTTCAGAACTCAAACAGACCCCCTCTTGCTTATAATAATAATAAATAAAAAACCGCAAACAGAATTTGAGAAATGAAATAAATTCATTTAAAAAGAAATTGTGTCAATTAAATTACAAATGAGCTCTAATGCTTGGAACTCAAATAAAAAGCCAATGTTATAAATGAGTTGAATTTATTTAGTTAAATTATACTAAGTTATCAATATTCATAAGTTTTAGCAAATATAAGGTACCAATAATAAATCATCCAAATTCATATTAATGTGATTCACATACGAATAAAATGAAGTCTATAGTCTTTTTGTTTTAAACGTACTAAAGCTTTCGCATTCCATACATAAGTAAAATAAAAAGGGAAATTTTACCAACAAAAAAAAAAAAAGAGAAAAGGAAATGTGTCATCAAATCAGAGACTAATATTATATTTAGTGCGGAATGGAAGACTCACACTGTGATGCATATCATATCCAATTTCATGACCATGAGACACAAGTGTATCCCAAGAGAGTTGATCTATGGTTGCAACCAAAGTCTCAGCGAGTCCCTCTGCTGTTTTGTTCCTGTTCAACCTCCTGCACAGAAACACATGCAAAATGGTGTTCAATTTCTCATAAGGCTAAAATTCAGGGCTGCAGTCTGCAAGTGAACCTTTCAAGGGTAATAACGCAAACAAGCACTAAAGACGAGAAAAAGTAAGATAAGAAGACACAGGCACATAGGCATATATATGAATTATTTGATTTTCTTTTCACCCCTGGTGATTACGCAGTAATATATATGAATAGGGTGATTACAGCTCGCACCACCAAGATTGGATTTCCATAATGTTAAGTTGAAACGGTTGACTTAATTAATGGATCTACTAATTTCTTAGCAGAATAATAGTTAATACGAATGCAACTCCACTTTGGGTGGACTAAGCATTTAGGTGCCTGTTCTACAAAAATGATTGGGAAACAGAAAGGAAAAAGAAAATTGTTTGTCACACCGGACAAAACGTTGATTAAAGGTTGCCCACTTGATATGCATATCAATGGGCATTGAAAAAGATGTTACATACATCTCTAAATGTACACGACCAACAAGTAGCCTAGAACCATGATTAAATAACAAAAAAAGCGGGTCTATGAGTTTGAGACACAATTTGGCATGCTCCATTATTTGTAGAAACTGCGAAAAGGTAATTTACCAGCCAATGGTGTAGTCTTGCCCGTTGATGCAGTCGCTGAATTTTTTTAGAAAAGCTTTCCTCATTTCTGCATCACTAACATAGGGTGTGATTGTCTCAAGCAAGGCTGTGGTTTTGGCCCATGCAAGCCTCTCATGAGACCTTTCAGGCTCAAATATGCTGGCTGCTGCCAAAAAGTAGGCAAACAGAAGAGTTCTTCTGCTCAATCCAAACTCTCCCAATCTAGATTCTGAGTACCACCTGATAGATGTCATTGCAAAAATGAAAATTTAATGACAATTGCGTTGTAGAGAAAGACTGACGATGAAATTGACTGAAGCATTATATTGGAATAATTTTAGTTGCTCTTACTTTTGAATTCTCCCCCATTCTGTTAGATGCAGCGCTTGGCAATTGTTGTAATCTAATTTAGCAAGCTCCAGATAATTATTGTTGTTCACATAGGCCATCCTGTGAAAGAAGAATAATTCAATTCAGAAAAAAAAATCGCACGAGAAAGTATAGTAACAGTGCGGAATATAAACAAATTAATTTATAGTCCGGTAATACATATTAGCTCTTTTAATTATGTGACATGGTTTTGTTTTAAGGTTTTTTTTTTTAACTTTTAACTGCGCATACTTTTTTTTTTCATATTATTTTACTTTATATGAAAAATTATATTAAAAACTCATCCATTAATTTTCCCCCTCTATTTTAAAGGATATATCAAAGTGACCGTAATTGATTTTTAAGGATTTATTGACATTCTCTTTCACTTAATAGTTTAAGAGTGATCCTAAGCATATATTATAATTCTTCTCATTGTTAAAATTTTATTACAATGTTATGTGTTAAAATTCAAAAGATTTTCTGTGATAAAAGTGTGAGTTGGAAAAATTCATAAAAAATATTTAGTTATTAATTTACATTTTTTGTAGTTAATTCGTTTAAAAGAAGTGAGTTAAAAACTATCCTTAATACATTTGAGATTATTTTTTTCTTTTATCATATATATTATACCCAACTGTCTGCGCATATAGGAATGTGATGTTCCAACGACCAACGACATTTATAGAGGGGTAAGTCTCTCTGTGACATTATATCACTACTTTATTTTTAAATGACAAATGGGTACTGACAAATTATCATGTCAGTTTGGTTTTTTTGTTATATTGTTAATTTGGCCATATGCCAGCTTGAATTTAAAGTTTAAAATATTTTAAAGAAAATTATACATTTCCACCCTCATCCTGATTTATTATTTTAATCATATTAATATATAAAAAATTAACATATATAATTTAAATTTATCTTATTTTAACGAATATCTCTTATTGTTCAAAATCTCTATGACCTATAACTAAAATGTTAATCATGTGTATCACTAAAAAGAAAGAAAGAAATGAGTGAATCGTGTGACTTTGTATTATTAAATTTTCTCCTCACTCTCTCTCTCTTTCTCTCTATTTGAAAAATGATAATCCGATGTACAGATTTTTGTTTCCATCTGAAAAAGATACGGATCAAACTTACATCTTATACATCTGTTTTCTTTTCTAAAATGTACTGTACTCGTGGAGATTTTTAATGGTGTTAAAATAAAAAGTGATCAATTTATTTAATATAAAAAGGAAATGCAATTAAATAAATATTTATTTTGGTCTTCAAAAAATATAAGTATCATCAATTTAGTCATTTAATAATAAATACAATAAGATGGTTCTTCAATGTTAATTTTTGACATCAAATTTAACTTTTTTAAAGACTAATTTAATATAAAAAAAATATTAAAGACTTATTTTGATATATTTATTATTAGAGAACCAAATTAGTGACATTTGTATTTTCAAATGATTAAGATAAATATTTCTCTTAAGTTTATAGATAAATTAAGGCCAGCGAGTCCCTTTTTATTTTATCATGATCTGTCTCTGCAAATTACAGGAAGAGAGGAAGGACCCATTTTTCTCATTTATATGTTAAGAAGTGGGTAAAATGATTTAGCCATATATATATATATATATAATTAAATATAATAAAAGAAATAGAGAGAGGATTTTTAGGAGAGCAAACTACCTATAAAGAGTTTTGCCGATCCAAACGTCACTCTCACCACCATATTGATCAATATAGAATCTTGTTTCCACCCGAGGTAAGCTTGCATACCATGGCACGTCCAATGCGTAAGCCACCTGCGCAAAGACTATTTATTAGTACAAACTACATACTTAAGCACCTCTACATAAAGTGGTCCAACATATTCCTTTTTCTCCTCGGTTGTTGGTTTCCTCGCGGCATCGGTTGCCCTACCTCTTCAGGCAAGTTCTTCATTATGATCCATTTATCTACGAGCTCATTTGTTGCTTGCTTCTCCCTCAAAAATTTGGCTGAGAAGTACTTGGCATGTTCAAGAATCTTCTCCCCTGGGAACAGTACTTGGGTGGCCCTATATAGATTAAACATTCCTGTCACTGCTTGCGTGGACTGCCCAACAAAGCAGAAGAATTCACCATTTCTCTCAAAGTGCTTAAACACATCTATCAAATATGAAATCAAAAAATTCATCACCACTCAATAAGATGAAAGCAGTTATATGAGATATTGACTTTAGTGTAGATTTACTATTGTCAGTGTTAGCTGGTCAATAATACTGTTAACTACATACTTACTGGCTGAAACTTGGTGGCCATGTAATCTCAGTAATCTGAAACCCATTGCTGTGTCATCAATATCTTGAACATTTGAATTTCTTGCCCAACAAATGCCTTTCTCAGTCCAATATCTGAAATTTTATTTATAGGTAATATTCACATTATAAATTACAATTGCTTAGCTTAGCAGACATCTGTCTCACACTTGCTTAATTTGTTCAAAAAAGTGTTTATAAAATATTAAATTGAGGGTCATCGTTAATTTACCTATAAACATAACTCATACAGTCTTTGATCTCTTGCTGAAAATATCTCGATATTCCGAGGCGCTCCAGCCGATCAACCACCCAAATATGTTCGAACAAATCTACTGGATACACGTTTGGAACTGATATAGAAACAATTATAAACCAAATTAATAAAGATTGTATATATATAGGCATTCCCATTTAGCTATCAATCATATTGCCATGTGAATTAAACAGAATCTCCAGTGAAAACCAACTTTTTTTACTAACAAACAGACTCAATCCAGTTGTAAGTAAGTGAAGGTATCGATAGTTCTATTAATTAGTTACTAATATTTAATCACATGTTTCATTTAATTAGAATTAGAATTAAATACAAAATAACTTGTTGTAATTATATTTTAAGTATGTAAAATATATTGATAAATATTAATCACTAATTATTAAGGGTTATCGATACATTCACAAAAAAATATATATCAGAAAAACTTCTCATAGAGATTGAAAGGTGAAATGAAAGTTAAAAACTACTTTTCTAGTTGTGTTGTGCTCTTGTGCACAAGATGGAAATGGCTAGTGAGTCTTTCTTGTGTATAAGATGGAAATGACTAGTGAGTCTTACCGGAGGCTACGACCTAATTTACTTTTAGCCTACTTTATTTTAACTTAATTTATCAAATAAGCGAGGCTTATGTTATTAAAAAAAATTATTTAAGTAAATAAGTTAAGGCTTAGACATTTAAAAAGATTTATTTAACTTATGACTTATTTATTTATTATAATAACATATAATTAAAAATTAATAATACTTATATATTAATATAATTTATTTATTTTATACACAATATAATAATTTTATTAAAAATTAGATATATTTAAACTTGATAAAGTTTAAATTTATTGATTTATTTAAAAATATTTATATAATATAAACATTTAAATATATTTTTAAGCCAAGTCAAACAAAAAAAATTATAATAAATAATACTTCAGACTAAAATTAATATTTAAAAAAAAAATACAAGACCAATTTAATATAAAGCTACCACTAGTTGTGCACCGGAAATGGCACTTTACCTCCCCCGTTGAACTTCTTGACCGCTTTATTCAAGTATTTGAGGCAATTTTCATCTTTAGTCTGCATGAGAGCAAAGGCAGTGGAGGATGGAGAAAACAAGAATGACCCATCTTGAGACTGCAGTTTTAGAAGTTCTTTCCAATCCAGGCCTGACATCCCCTCCAAGCTATGGAGCAGAGTTGTGGGCACTTTATGCATCATCTCTCTTGGTATTCTATCCCACACCACGGCCCACAGAAACACAACACAATAAAGACATACACGTTAAAGAGAACTTGCGTAACTTAGAAAAAAGTGAGTCATATATACTTTCCCAAAAAAAAAAAAGACTCATTGCTTTGATTCTATTATGAAAATAGACACGGGCGCAGCGCAACCGCAGGCGAGCATAATTATGGCCAAAACTAATTAAGGTTGTGACTGAATGAATCTCTACCTTGTGAGCTTTACATTTCTCATCGAAAAGATGTCGTTCAAGATAGGGGAATCATCTGGTACTTCAATGTTCAAACGACGAGCTATATCGAGAAGTGAAGGGAAAGCAACTTCAAACCCGATCGGCATATGCTCGGCATTCTCTTTCTGAAGCTTGCAAAGGCTTTCTTTAAAAAATGCCATTCCTATGTATATGACATTAACAATTAACAAAACTGATTAATGAATATACAGTTACCATGTTAACTTGGCATTTGGCAACAAATATAATAATTCAATATTACCTTTCTCACACTTTTCAGGGTGCATATTCCATGATCTTAGTGCAATAACACAAGCCAACGTGTTAATAATCCGATCATGGGCTGAGAATAATTCACTATCACCCCATGAACCATCGGGAAGCTGATTTTTCGCTATCCATTCAAGACTCGACGGAAATTGGGGGGCACCACTTCCATGAACATCTTCTACAAGAGCAACCCACGCGGTGTCATAAGCAGATATGCTTATCTCTCCATCTTCCATGGAACCCAATATCGATTTGATAGCTTCCACCCGCTTCTTTACCTCTTTCGTCACTAAAACCTTCGTTTTACAATTGTAATAACCAAATGAAATGGTATTATATATATATATCAAAACAAAACAAAAGAAAGGGTAAACAAGAAAGGCCCAATACAGAGAAAGTTTAAACTTCAAATAATCTTAATTAAAGCACCTCATTATCTTGCTCCTCATCTATGTCATCCTCCACATTAATCTCAGGCCACTTTATCGTTGCTAGACCACCTTGAAATACGTCGAGATATTCTGCATATATAACACAAAACATAAAATTAGTTTTTGTACGCTTTACAGAAAGCAATATTAAATTATTTAATTTGAACAAAAACAAAGAATCTCTATACCATACCTTGAGTTCGTGATTTGGATATAGCTCTGCATCTTATCTCTTGTTTGTCTTTAGCGTCGGACGACACAGCACCTATATGTAAAATGATATAAATCTTTCACTTAATTACTTTTGTTGATTGGAAGTAAGTACTGTATTACTTTATGCTTCCAGTGAAAAACTACTCCACTCTTTTTCTTTTTCATTTTGGGTGGACGAGAAAACAACAGACAAACATCTTACAACTTTAGCCTGCTTGATAGCGAAATCTTTAGAGCTAAAAGTTAGAGAACCAAAATCGCTAAGTTCTTAACGAAAGTAGAAACTATTAAGCTCCTAAACTATTTCGCTCTTTAGATAACAAAGGAAGCCATATATAATATGGAGGGGAAGGATATCCATAGTGAAGGAAAATAAGAATGCTAAGTAACAGAAAATACTATTGTGATAATTCTAGGATGAATTTTATGTTCCATTTGGCTGCTATGATTTCCTACAAAACAAGTACGCAACTCTCTGTGCTTTCACATTCTTTCGTAGGTTATCTTGGCGATATCAAATGGCAGATTCCGGCCAATAGAATGTTCCGATCAACAGAAACTTACAATCTTAAAGAAAATAAAATCGAAGAAACAAATTAAAAAATATAAATAGGAACATTATTGATGGCAGTATATAACACAAGCTGAATCAACAAGATGGTGATGATTCACCGTGTAAGTAACGAAATGCCGAAATTATTGCATAGTAGACTTACCCACAGAGGATTTCGAGAAGAGAAGAAAAGATAAAGAAGAAGAAGATGGAATTGAGAGATGCCTAGAAGAAGAGAAGCGAGGAAGGTGGTAGTGGGTGGAGAAGTTTGAAGACATGATGTGCTTCCCGGTTGTGTGTTGATAAAACATTTTTTTTTTGTTTTGCTGCGGAGAGGAAGCTAGAGTTTAAAAAGCAAAGGAAAGGCAAGCAGACAGAAATGACTTCCCAATAGATTCCCGCTAATGGGTGCATGGAATCATCCAAATCCAAAACCAGAACCAAAACTATGGAATTGAGGACAGTCATGTCATTTTCGTCCTCTCTTTTTTTTTTTCTCTCTCACTTTTGCTATAACTTTTATAGTTTTTATTACTTCAATGTAATGTTATTTTACACATCAGGATTTTAATAATCAATCTCTATATAAAATAATAATAAAAAACCTATGTAATGGATATAAATAATTCTAAAATTTAATTTTAATCCCTTGTGTTATTATAATTTTTTTATATTATTATTTAATTATATATTATCAAATTTTTAAAGAATTTTAATTTTTTTAATAATATATTAATACATTATTAAATAATAATATAAAAAATTATAGTAAGAATCAATCAAATTTAAATTCATAACTTTTTTTTACTCAAGTTATTCCCCCTTTTTCTCAATGATTATATATAGACAACTTTAATTTTATTTTCTATAAACTTCGATGTAATGTACTAATTCTTACACATTAGTTATATTTCATTTTACCTCTTTAAAAGTTGTTATCCTATCATTATCCTTCTTCTCCCCTTCTTTTGTTTGAGCTCTGTCACCCAGTAAATATTGGGAATAAAGGGTGGGAAAATGATTATAAAGTGTTCCTTTTCTTCAATCGATTTGTAGATATTTGATGCATATAGACCATCATTATTTTTTTTTGTGAAATTGACCCCTCCTTTTCTTTATGGTGCATGTGGCACAAATTTCAGTGCTTCTGACGCTAGCTGTTTATTTATAATTAATATTCTCTTATAACAACTCTAATTAATAATATAATAATCTCATTAAACTTATATGATTTAGGTAGGATTTAATTTCAAATCACTGACAGTGTAAAAAAAATTTATACTGTTATTTAATTATGTATTATCAAATCAATAAAAGAGTTAGACTTTTTAAGTAGTTGTTGTGATAGTCAATTCTTTTACTATTTGGCAACACATGGTTAGATGACAGTGTAAAAAAAATTTACACTGACAGTAGATAAAAATTAAACTTATTTAGATATGTAAATTAAAAGAAATATTTTTTATTTTTATTTTAGAGATATTAGATGTTAGAATATCTTCCTTGGTATGTTTAAACTGATTTATTTTATTATTTTGACTAAACAAAAACTTAATACAGAGAGATAATAGATAATTGTTAAAAGATAAAAATTAATTAATTGATTGAAGTTTTAATACTTATCTTTTAAATAAGTGTTATCAATGATTTTTAATTTTTAAAATTGTTAAATATATTTAATTATAATAACATAAAAATAATATATTGTTGCAGGCAAAAAAAAAATTCCAAGAAATAAATTTTTTTATCATTTGAGGTAATTATTTCTCTTTCTTATTCAAATACGTTTGCAATTCTATTGTATACATAAAAAAAATTACTAAGGAGTGTCTTTAAGATATTAATAAAAAAATTAAATTAAATATAAAAATTAAAATATTTAATATATTAAATTTAAAAAATATCTTTCATTTAAAAATTTTATTATGAGATATTAAGTACTCCTTAATAAGACCTAAAAAAACATATATGGCAAGTTAAAAGTTTCTGACCTTGCCGGAAGGGGTTTTCAACTTGTAAACAACAAATACAGGTACGAATGTGAACAAGGGGATATAAAATGGCTTATAATCTTAAGCCACGTGTCATCTGATTGAAAAATAAAAATGACTATACGTGCATAATATTCAATGATATATATATATCTTCTAATTATTATCAATTATTATATTATCTTTAAAATTATTAATGTAATTTCTATTAGACAAAAAAGCAAGTTTTTCTTAAGTTTTTTTTTTATGTCAAATAGAATTTTGCGCTTCGTTGCCTATAGAAATTATGTTAATTAGGTTTCTAAACGGGTATACAAGTATAAGGTATCAGGACCAGGGTAGGAATTGAGAAAAATGAATAACAGAAACTGAATGAACGTGAATTGTATATTGATTGCTTGAGAAATACAAAGAGCAAGTAGAGAAATACAAAGAGCAAGTGCTCTATTTATACATAGTAATCAGTAACAGTTGTAACTAACATAGACGAAAAGTGAATTGAAAATACAACTAACTAAAGGTTTATCCCTTATCCTTTACATCCCCCCTCAAACTCAGCAGTTGAGCATTCTTAACTCTGAGTTTGGATCGAAAATCAATGAAGAGAGAGCTGGAGATAGCTTTAGTGAACACATTAGCAACCTGAGCATGATTTGGGATATGGCTAATTCGAATTTTCCCTTGGACTACATGATCTCGGACGAAATATAAATCAAGCTCAAAATGTTTGGTACGAAAGTGTAGAACAGGATTAGCAGCAAGAAGAACAGTGCTGAGATTGTCACAATAAACCATTGGTGGTGTGGATAAAGGCACGTGTATTTCTGAAAATAATGAGCAAATCCAGGCAAGCTCAGCAACTAGGGAGGCTAAGCTCCTGTACTCCGCCTCAGTGCTTGAACGAGAAATGACATGTTGCTTCTTTGATGACCAGCTGATTAAGTTTGGACCCAAGTAGACACAAAATCCGGATGTGGACTTGCGGTCATCAGGATCAGAGCCCCAATCCGAGTCGGTATACCCAGTAAGAGTAAGGTTGGATGATTTGCGAAGATGAAGACCAAAGGTGGAGGTCGCATAAAGGTACATTAAAATTCGTTTGACAGCCTTCCAGTGAGCTTCAAGGGGAGCTTGCATAAACTGACATACATGATTTACAGGATAGGCTATGTCAGGTCTTGTGATTGTCAAGTATTGAAGGCTACCAACCACTGAGCGGTAGAGGCTATGATTAGAGAGGGGAGGACTCCCATGCACAGAAAGTTTGAGGTTGGCAGTCATAGGTGTATGATAAGGTTTGCAATTGAGCATCTTTGCTGTGGTGAGTATTTCCTTGATATTTTTTGGTTGGTTGAGAAACAAACCACCCGTAGTGGTGGATTGGACTTCGATGCTAAGGAAGAAATGCAGAGGTCCTAAGTCTTTGAGAGCAAAGGACTGGTGGAGAGAGGCAATGAGAGAATGAATGACAAATGGAGAACTGCCTGTAATTATGATGTCGTCCACATAGATGAGGATGTAGATGGTGGAGGAAGGAGATATTTTGAGAAAAAGTGAAGCATCAGACTTAGTAGCTGTAAAACCTAGGGTGTTTAGAGCTGTGGAGAGTTTGTGAAACCAAGCCCGTGGAGCTTGTTTGAGGCCATAAAGGGCCTTGGTGAGTTTGCAAACCATGTTGGAGGAGCCAGCTTCATATCCTTGTGGCTGTGTCATATAGACTTCTTCCATTAGATCGCCATGTAAAAAGACATTGTTGATATCCAGCTGATGAATTGACCAAGAGTTGGATAGTGCCAAGGTGAGAATGATACGAATGGTTGTTGGTTTGACCACAGGGCTAAATGTGTCAGTAAAATCAAATCCTGGTCGTTGGTTGAAACCTCTAGCCACGAGCCTTGCTTTATATTTGTGAATGGAACCATCAGGGTTATGTTTGATCCGAAAAACCCATTTACTCCCAATTGGTGTCCTGTTAGGAGGAAGCTCCACAAGAGTCCATGTTTGATTGTGCATTAAAGCTTGGTATTCATCATCCATGGCTTGCTTCCAGTGGGGTTGAGACAATGCTTGCTTGACAGTGGTGGGCTCAAGAGATACTTGGTAGAGTTTTGGCTTTGTAATCCCAGCCTTGGCCCTGGTAAGCATCTGATGTGTGTTGACAGGAGTTGTCGGGATGGCTGAAGCAGCATTGTGGGAGGGTGGTGGAGCAGGTGCAGATGAAGCAAGATTGGGGTCCTGCAAGGTATGAGATGTGAAAGGAGTGGTAGTAGAAGCAGGAGGACAAGTATGCTAAGAAGAATTATGATTGGTATGCATAACAGTAGTAGTGAGGGGAATAGCAGGACTTGGTTCTAAGTGAGTATTGGTGTTATGAGAAGAGTGGTCTGTGGGTGTTTTAAAGGGAAACAGTGATTCATCAAAAATAACATGTGTACTGAGAATTATTTTCCCAGTGGGAGTAAAGCATTTATACCCTTTATGTTGGGAGCCATACCCCAAAAATACACATTGGCATGACCGAAAATCTAATTTGTGTTTATTATATGGTCTGGTAAAAAGGTAACAAGCACAACCAAAAGTTCTAAGGGATTCATAATTAGGGGATTGATGAAATAAAACCTCTGTGGGAGATTGGTGCCTGAGAATAGGTGTAGGAAGAATATTAATAAGTTGTGTGGCAGTAATAAAAGCCTCAGACCAGTATTTCAGAGGAAGTGAGGATGCTGCTAAAAGGGTAAGCCCCATTTCAGTGATGTGTCGATGCTTTCTTTCAGCATTACCATTTTGTTGGTGTATATATGGACAAGATAGCCTATGCTGAATGCCATGCTCAGTAAAAAATTTAGAAAGTGAGAGGTACTCCCTGGCATTATCACTCTGGAGAGCTTTTAACTTGTGTCCAAGTTGCAATTCAGCATGTTTCTTGAAGTTGTTCACAGCAGCTTGCACCTGAGATTTATGATGTAACAAGTAGATTCAAGTATATTTTGAAAATGCATTAATGAAATGAATGTAATATCGAGCGCCATTTATTGAGGGTATGGGAGCTGGTCCCCAAACATCAGTATATACAAGTTGAAGGGGTATAGTATACACGGTATCCAAAATTGAAAAAGGTGTTTGATGGGATTTCCCCATACAACAAGCAGAACAAATAGTAGTTAATTGTGTAGAGGGAATGGGGAGGTTACAAGATTGTAAAACTTTTGATACAATTGATGATGAGGGATATCCCAATCTTGAGTGCCATAGCTGAAAGTCGTGGTCAGCTTTAAGAACAGCAAGATTGGAGATAGCAGAAGATGGTATGACAGGTTGGAATTTGTCAAAGCTATACAAGCCATTCTTAAGGGTTCCTTGGAGTAAAGTCTCCTTGGTAACCTGAGATTTAACAAAGCAAGAGTCAGCATGGAATTCAAAGAATACACAATTATCTTTAGCGAAACTAGAAACACTTATGAGGTTCTTCGTTATGGTTGGAACATGTAAAAGATTATTTAATTTGAACATATCACATGTGGAATTAGACTGAGATTGAAACAAGGAATTCCCTATGTGTTTGGTAGACAAACTTGTACCATTCCCTACCGTGACCTGTTCATTGCCACCATAGTCTGTCTTGGTTACTAAATTTGTGGGATCAGGAGTCATATGATGAGTTGCAATCCGGATACCAATTTGGATCAAAGAAGGTGGCAAGACTGTTTGTAGTACTGAGATTGGCATTTGGTGCCATGCTCTTAGATTCACTTTGCACTCCTGCCTGGTCCAGGCTAGGAATTGAGAGAAATGAATAAGAGAAACTGAATGAACGTGAATTGTATATTGATTGCTTGAGAAATACAAAGAGCAAGTGCTCTATTTATACATAGTAATCAGTAATGGTTGTAACTAACATAGACGAAAAGTGAATTGAAAATACAACTAACTAAAGGTTTATCCCTTATCCTTTACAATAAGGAATTATTATATTAAATTTCCTAATTAATAAGGTATATTTTTTAATTAAATAAGGATTTATAATTTAATACATTTTCACTATATAAAACAATATTTACACTGAGAGCATAGTACACGTGGTTGGCATTAAAATTGATGAAGTCAATAATTTAACTGATAGATCCAACTACTTTGTTTGTAAGTATTAAGTTCAATTCACGCTATCTATAATCTCCCTTATAAGTAATTTGTTTATCAATAACATTTGTATATCTTTTTTGGTGATAATAATAATTTTTATTATGCGATATCATTCAATTTACGTTTGTTAAAATCTTAAATCAAATTCTGGTTACGCCATTAAAATTAAGAAATTCAAGCCAATCTATTTGTTAAAATTCTAATTCGTAAAAATTAGAATTTGATAGATTTTTGAATGAAAACGAAAACATGAGTGATATTATGCTCATAATATGTGCTACATATAGGTTTTACAAATTATATTTATGAAATGTTTGTATAAATATTATATTATGACAGTACAAAAAAAAGTATACACTAACGTTGTATTGAATATTAATTCTCAAATAGAATAAATTAAAAAAATTGCATTTTTTATTATAATTGTTTTATAGTAATTCTAAAAGACACCTGTGAGGTTGTGAGTAAAAAAAAATAATACATACCATTCACAAACTATCAAATAAAAAAAGTACAGACATTGAATGTGTATTTGAATTAAATGTGAAGAAATTATGTTAAAAATTAATTATATGTATAATTAATTTTTTAAAAAATTAATTATTAAAAAATTAATTTATATTTTGATATGTTAATTCATAATTAATTTTAATATAAATATTTTTATTTGGATTATATAAAAAAATATCTTTTATGTATTAATTTATTAAAAGATATATAAAATAATTAAAAAAGTTATTCTATTCAAAATAAATAAATATTTTTCTCTTAAAGCTTTTGAAATAATCTAAAATTAAATAATTAAAAACTCAAAATAAAAAACTTTTTAAAAAAATTATTTTTAATTAATAAAAAAATAATCTTAACTTATAATTAATTTTACACACTTTAAACAAATAAGATAAATTTTAAATAAAATAAATTTTAAATAAAAAAATTAATTATTCTAAAAAAATAGTCAAATCCAAACCTACTCTAAATATAACTAATAACACTCTTGCAAAAATAAGCACATGATTGCACCCAAAAAAAAAAAAGTAAGCGCATAATAAGTATAAAATATAAATATTATGATAGTACAAGATTTTTTATATACACACTAACGGTGTATTGAATATTAATTCTCAAATAGAATAAATTAAAAATTTTGAATTTTTTATTATAGTTGTTTTATAGTAATTCTAAAAGACAAGTATGAGTAAAAATATTAATACATTAAGGTGATTCACAAACTATTGAATAAAACAAGTATAAATTAATTAATAAGTAACTTCGTTCTTATAGAATAAAACACAAATTTAAATTCTAATAAGAATTATTCTAATTAAGAAACAGTAAAAAAATTTATATTTTAAATTAACGATGATAAATTAATCTTATAAAAATTTCAAAAACTTAACACGTGAAAATAATATAAGCGAGCCACTCAACTCAAAAATCAATTAAGATAATTGATCAAAAAAATAAAATAATACAAGCAATAAACATAACGTATAACACTCGTGCAAAAGTAAGCACATGATTGCACCCAAAATAAAAATAAAAATAAGCACATAATAAGTAGTGAGCATTGGCAAGGAAATAGCTATTTTAATATATTTTAATTAATTCTTGTAACTTTTCTGACTCGCGTATGCATTTCATTATAGCATTTGCTATTGGCAAATAAGTGCATCAGTCATCTAACTGTTTGCCATGCCTTCAATTCCATGAAAATAGCAAAGCCAGCATATTTTAATGGTTTCGTCGTCAGGAAGCCACCGATTGATAATAATCATAGGACAGAGAGAGCCTTGGCAGTTGGCACAAAAAAGTTTGCACCATGCTTTATGGCCTTCATTGTTTCAAGATTTAGAAATATAATTATTATATATCAATATATGGCAAGCTAAAATTTGGACCATTAATCTTATGGCGTTGATTATTGACAAGACAGGATGGAGACTCAAGGCCTAAACCATAATATACCAGAAATTATATAATAGCATAAAAGTTTAAATCTATCACCTCCTCATATTTATTTTCATTAAGTATTCGTTTGGATATATTTTATTAAAAAAAATATTTTTTTTCAAAAATAATTTTGTTATATTTTAATAGATTTAGATGAGCTTCATTTTTTTTTAAAAATCAAATATTAAAAAGAACACATTTTATATTTTTTTAACTAAATTTTAATACTTCTAAAAATAATTTTTTTATAACATAAAAAGTTATACAAACATAAAAGAATACATTATCAGATATTGCATATAAACATAAAATAGGTTTTACTTTTTATTAAAAAAATTGATAAAAAAATATATTCTTTTTAGAAGTTCTATGTAAGTTTAGTTTGTTGAAAAAGTAAGGACACCATATAAGCCAACAAGATTGTAAAGCTGTGGAAGTGATAATCAAAGGCGACATTTAGTTTTCCGACTTCTGAGTGTTGGTTTCTAACATGGAATCTCATACCCAAAGATGCTTCTCTACAATTGCCTTCTTGCTTCTTTTAATTTGGCCAATTCCATACAATTATTATTTGTCTTAGCCTTAGTTGTACAGTTTATCTCATAATGCAAGTGCCAGATATTGGGACGACTATAACGAGTTCTTTCAGTCAAAAATTAAATACCTATTATATATTTATGTTTTGTTGAACAAAAAGAGAGCAATCTATGTGAAGAGGTAGGTTGAAAGCAAATATATAATATGTATTTAAGTGCATTTTCTCAAGTTTAAATTTTAATTTTGTTAATTTTTTGAAATCATACCGCAACAATTTTATTTTTATTTTTATTTTTATAAATCCCTTAATTCCGAACATATATAACCTATATTTGATCTGGCCAAATAAATAAATTACACATAATGTCACTACATAATCAGAATACAAAAAAGAAATAATCTAATTAGAGAAACTCTTCTTGACAATCATTCCAATTGCAATAGATGGCTTCAATTAAAGTTATACATGGGTCTCATGTGAGTCTCACAAGTATGACTCCAATAGAAGTCATCATTTTGCATGTAAATTAAAGATACAAAAGAAATTCCCGTTTAGTTAATAATAACCAAAAATAAATTTTACGAAAGTAGAGCAATGCTTACGAGTTATCTCTACCCTAGTCAAATGGAATATATTGAAAATTAAACTAAAATTATGCTGTGGAATATTTGTTTTTTTTTTTCTTAGGCATCATTCCCTGCAAAGTCTCAAGTCCTACAAAAAAAACCCCAATTTCACAAAAGGGAAATATAAAAAAATATTAAAAGAAAAAGAAAAGATACACGTGGAAAAAAAGCATTCCGAATGAGTCAGCCCTTCGAAGGAAAGTTGCTAGGAAATTATAGGAAGGGATTACAGGCACAAACTATTACTTGATATGTTTAAGCCCTTTCTCTTCTTCCTTTTTTACTTTTTCTTTTTTTCTTATTCTTTTGAATTGCCATCAAAAGCTGAGAATATGCTTTCATGGTAGATAGTTCAAAAGCGACAGCAGATTAAAGAAAATGTTATCGAGTAACAAAAACTCAAGCACATTCTGTCACTTGGCATCGCATAGCTGCTCATCTAATTAACATTAACAATTGGTTTGCGTGTTTGATTAACGAGATCTCCTATCGATAATCTGACAAGAAGACAAAAGAGCCTGTTGATTTTGACTAAAGTCACACTGCCAGTGCCATATGTTAATTTTCATGCATTTCTAATATTTTCATATTAAGAAAACAAGCATAAAAAAAAACTCAACGTTTTTTAATTTTAAAACAAAAAGAGCTACGCACATTTTCTTGGGACGGCTCATTTTATAGTGTTTAATTTATAATGGCGCATTTTGAAATAAAAGAGTAACAGGGTAACGGCTAGCCTAATTATATATATATATAGACACACCCACTTAAACATGAGATGGGCTTGAGCCTCAAAGATACAAATTGGGAAGTGGAAATATTTCGGGATGGGTTAATACAATTTTGGACCTAGCCCAATTGAAACAAATCGAACATCATCCTAGGCCAACTTTAGCTCATGCAAGATCCACCTACATTTGTTTGGCCTCTTTCGTCTTAGTTCGGTAGTTCGTATTTCCTATTAAAAAAAACTAGGTTTTGAAGTGGGACCTTGATAATATTTTTATAATCAGATAAACTACGCAGCCAGAGTTCACGAAAAAAGAATAAAAAAAAACTACGCAGCCAGCTAACAATGGTTGGCTCACGTGGTTAAACTTTTCTTTATGTTAGCTACCGCTTAAGTTCGAATTTAAATTTCTCCTAGAGGCTTTCCTTTCAATTTAATTCTTTTTTTTAAAAAAAAAAAAAAGATAAACTATGCAGCCTTGTCCAGTTTTTTTTTTTCCTTCACGATCTTCATATCTTTTCTTGTTGATAAAAGGAGTAATAACGATGATTCAAGATTTGAGTTTTCGCCATAATCTCACATATTCATAAATTTGACTGGGAGGGTCCAAATGTTTGTTCACTGGGTCAGATAATGGGCAACCTTCACGGTGAAGCCAAGTTCAGATCTCTCTGGTTTCAGATTGTGAATATCTTGAATAATTGGGTAGATTTATCAATCTCCTTCTTTGCTTCTATAGGCTTCACACCAATGGCAATGGGAGACAGTCTATTCTGTTTCCACTTTCCAATAATGCTTTCTTTTTCATTTTGGTAACAATCCAATAATGCTTTCTATTCTAAGTTTGCAAATTCGCTGCCAAACGATGGCTGCTTCTGTCAAGGCCAAAGCCTATGCTTGATTGTCCCTACCAACAATTGCAATTGCTCTCTCATCTTCGTGTCTCTACCGATAAGCTGCGTCAGTATTGAATTTAATGAATACCTCTAGTGGTGCCCTCCATTTTTTGTGAAAACTTCTTGTGGTTTCTTTTTATTACCTCAGCTGAATTTTTATACGTTTGGACAGATCTCTTGTATGCATTCATGTAATATGCAACAACAAAACAAAAATCTTCACACGGGAGTTAGAGCTGTTATCGTTAATATGGGTTAGCACCACTAGACGTGATTTTAACACACAAGTTCGAGAAATTCTTATGAATTTTGAGAATACTATATCACTTCACAAAAAAGATAACATGTAGCATGCATAACCATGCATGTCATTTAATTAAATTTAAAATATTATAAAATAAAATTTGAATCAAATTTAATGGTTGAAAAATTGTTGAACGTATTACTCTTAAAATACTTAAAATTTCTCCATAAGTTAAGGTTTTTGTGAGCTAAGCCAGAATAACTCATTTGTTTAATTAAAAATGATACATTACTCATTTTAACGTGAATTTGGGTAAAGAAGTTTTGATGTATCAGTATATAAAGTTAATGATATAAAATATGGTGAATATATATATATATATATATATATGGTAATGGATATATATTTGTTTGAGTCAGTGGGTTGACCTGCAAAGTCATAGTCTGTATAGGCCCCATCTCAATTTGGGCTGACCTCTATTAAATTCGGTCTGGCCCGAATTGATAGGCCTACTCATATTAGAGGCTTACTCATTTCCAACTCCGAATGACGAAATTGAAAATTGAAATTGAAGGAAGCTAAAACAAAATTGATGACGATTTGGAAGAAATCAGAGAGAAGGAGAAACAGAGACTGAAATTCGAATTCGGATTTTCCCTTGAAAAATCCGTTGATAATAACCAATTAGAATATTGGAAATTGATTGATTTTCATTTTTGTTTTTATTTTCAACCATAACCATTGCTAATAATTAGAGGCGAAACATTTTGTCATGAAAACATTAATTTTAAACCTGACTTTTTTTTTTTGCAATTTCTTTAAAAAAAAAGTTCTAAAATAGGCTGACGAAATTGTTTTGGTAAAGAATATTTAGAACCGATTTGTTATAGATTATTTGATAAAAAATTATTATTTTTTAAGTAAAAAAATATTTTTAATGATTTTAATTATGTTTGTTTAAGCTTATTAAAAAAATTATTTTTATGATCAAAATGAAAACTACTCTTATTAACTTTTTAAAAAAACCTCTTGTGATAAAAAAAGAGAGAATTTAATGATTTTTATGATTATAAACAAACACAAAATAACTTATGTTTTCTTAAAAATCTTTAAAAAATAATTTTTAAATTATTGAAGGTCAAAATTATTGTTTTTAATCTGTAACAAACAGGTCTTAATTTTATACTACATCCACCAAAAAGTTGTATTATAATTTGTTTAAATTTCTGCTAAATTTACCTTTTTTAATTATTTTTTTAAAATTATTCTACCAAAAGAATAATGTTTTAGGTGAATGTTTGAAGAAATATTTTCTTTTAAGTTTTGTCAGAATGTTAAATTTATGAAGAAATTATTTCAATATATATGGATTTTAAATTTATTTATAGTGAAATAATCATAATTAATTAAAATAATCAGAATATAGTGAAATTTATTTAAGTAAATTTGTATCTTTTTATTATGCTTAAAATAATCAAAATTAATGCATAAACAGATACACATTATGATTTTGAATATAACTAAAATAAACATTACAAAATAATATAACCAACAAACATAACAATCATCAAATTAAATAATATTAGTTAAAAAAACAACTCTCGTAAACAATAATTAAAATATTAAAACCAACCGTCATAAGAAAAATCAATTTATATAAGTTATTTACACCTCAAATGTATACAATGACAGTTAATTGTATTGAATTAATTGTTTCAAAAACTAAAAAGAATGATAAGTTTATCTAATTGCTTTTTCATATAAAAAACTGAAAACACTTTATATCTATTATTAACAGTGATACTTTTTATTAAAAAGCAGTTAATTAGAGTAGTAAGTTGCTTCAATCTCAAGTTTTGAATTAAATGTTTATTTTTTGAGTCATCATTATTAGGAGAACTCATGACAATCACATTTTTAAATTTAAAAGAAATATAAAAAGCTTAAGAATACTCGTGATTCAAACTAAAAAAATATTAAATAACAAACTCAATGATAAAATAATACATATATAATCAATTTTAATATTAATTAAAAATAATAAGAAAAAGGTTATTTTAAAATTTTATATAAATTAAAAAATATCTTATATATATTAATTAATATAAAAATAAAAAATAACCTCTATCTTATTATGTTTTAATTAATATTAAAATTAAGTGTATATTATTTAAAATATTTTCTTTCTACATATTTTTTATTTTGAACTTATTTTTTTATTTAGCATTTTTTTTCATTATCATTCTTTTTTCTTCATTTATTACTTTTCATTTTTTAAAATACATTCATTCAGTTATGTTTTCTTATTTACATACATGTAAATTAATAATTAATATTTATTTAATCATCTAAAGATATATGTAACATAAAAATAATTATTTATTTATTAATTACATTAAAATGATGATTTAATGATCAATAAGATTATTAAGTTTTGTCTTTAAAAACTGATTTCAGATTACTTTAGAAAAAATCAATAATAAAAATCAGAGATTAAGAGATTTATTTAATATATTTATAAATAAACTAAAGACGAATGTGAAATTGTAATAAGAACTAGTAATTAAATGGGATAAAATGAGCATTTAGTGCATATTTGATTTAACGTAATTTTTACATAATTTTCTCAGCAAGATTTTGAATATAAAATAAGCTTGCATATTTTGATTAGTTGTAAAAAAAATTTTAAAAATTAGTTATGTGTATAATTATTTTTTAATAAAATTAATTATAAAAAAATTAATCTATGTTTAAATATCTTAGTTTATAATTAATTTTAAGACAATTTTTTTTATTTAAATTGTATAAAAAATTATTTTTATGTATTAAATTATTAAAAAAATTACATAATTAAAAATAAAATAAGATTTATGTTTCATAATTTTAAAATAATCACTCCATATCTATATAAGTAAAATTACTCAAATTCTAAATTTTAAAGAAAATTTTGCTTTTAGTGAAAAATGAAGCTTTGCTATGGTTTGGGTTTTGGGTTCCGAATCTGTGACAGTAACGAAAGAAAGATGGTGTCACTTCGCTTGCCTTTCTTGTTTTCTCAGCCACCACGTTCCCACACCTCACGTCCATTCTCTCCCACCACAGTTGCCGTCGCCGCAGCGGTAGCCACCGCCGGCGCCACCGCCGCATTTGCCGTCATCTCGTCTTCCCAGGACCGAAGCTCATCGCAACACCCCTTTCTCCACAATGCGTTGAAATTCTTCTTCTCTTCTGACCATTCGTTACCCCTCTGGGGTTCACTGAGTTTGGCTGATAATTCTCCTCCCGTGGTTGACTCAAAGACTGGAGTGTCATTCCCTTCGGTTCTAGGCGATTCTCAGAAACTCTGTGGAATTGGGTTGCGGAAGAAAAGCATTTTGGGACTGAAAAACATTGATGTGTATGCATTTGGTATGGCATTTTTCTTCTACAAGCCTCACCCATTTAAATCAAAGATGGAACTTTTCCCCTGATAATTTCAGCTTGAAGGGGCATTGTTACTTGGATTGGATGATAACATGTTTCAGATGATGCATTAGGAAACGGAGTATGTTGCATGTGTTTATTTATTTATTTGCCTTTTTTATTTGATGCCCCGCTGTGCTGTTATTCTCTCCAGCACCTTATCTTCTGTCAAAATTATTTCTACTTTGGTTTGATCACTTGCTCTCAATTCTCAAGAGAAGATAACTCAGATAAATTATCTAAGAAAATCCCCTTAAATGCTGTCTCGGTATGTTTTACTGTAATTTAGTTTTCGTGTTAGTATTTTACTATGACATTTATCTTGGACAAAAGAAAAAAAAAAGGTGGTAATTTGAAATGTATATAAAATGGTGATGATGAATGCTAAAATTCACCACCCTTTTTTACAACGAGAAACTTGCCTGGAGAAGTTATCTTTTGTTGCCTATCCAATTTCTCCAGGTTCTTAATGCCCTCCTGCCCAGAAAGATCTAATTGTTAGTAACGTGCTGAAGGGACTGAAACCAAACTTTTATTGTATTTTTATGGTTTTTATTTAGAAAAAAAAAAGTATGCCATTTGTTGCAGGTGTTTATGCAGATGATAATGACATAAAGAAATTTCTTATTGAGAAATATGGGAAATTGTCTGCGTCCCAATTAAAGGGAAATAAGGAGTTTACCGAAGATCTCCTGGAAAATGATATATCCATGACAATTAGACTTCAAATTGTCTATAGCAAATTGAGCATTCGTTCCGTACGTAGTGCATTTGAAGAGTCTGTAGGAAGCAGACTGCAAAAGTATGGGGGATCAGACAATAAAGAATTGCTTCAAAGGTGAATAGTTCCTTCAACTGGTGATGTCGTTTTCATATTTTGAGCATTAGTCATTATATTTTACTTGTGTAGAACTTGTCATGAAATTGCAGGTTTACATCCAAATTATTGAATCCTCTCTTTCACTCACTCACTCACACACACACACATAAGCACAAGTGTTAAGAGCACATGCACACCTGCACTCATGCACATACCACTATGACACTTAAGAACTCTCTTTAAGTTGTCCTTTTTCTAGGTGGGGAAGTTGGCTTTTTATTATGTTGTTCCTGCTTATTGCCAAAGTGGAGGATGTTAAGTTTAAAGCTTTTTTTTTTCTTTCTTTTTCCTTTTCCAGCTCTGAATGACTCAAAAGATATCTCTTATTTGCTTTAAAATTAAAAGTATTTTATAATTGTTAGTGATATCTTAGCTTTGATAAAACCATGGGAAAATTTATTCTAAATGTCTATTTATGTGATGTGTGTACTTTTTGTATAAAATTGGGTGAGAATTTTCTGTTGCATATTATAGCTTTACTTTACTAGCAAGGTGTGATGTAGGTTCACTTCACAGTTTAAAGATGAATACAAAATACCACGTGGATCTGTAATTCATCTCTCAAGAGAGAAGGGCCATGTTCTTCGCACATCAAGTAAGATATCCATCTCCATGTCTACATTTCCATCTTCTCCTCAACTTTGAAAATTATAATGCAGCTGCAGCGTATACGTAATTTCTTTTGTGCTTCATGAACTATTTGTATAGGGATAAATCAGGTCTTCTGGGCAGCGATTCAGAAGACTCAGTTGAGAACTCATGCATCTATTTCTTCTGTCTAATTCTTTCTTCAATTAGTACTGAGTCTAACTTTAGAAGTGTCCCCTAATACGCCATATTCCAAATTGGCTACATGTAGCTTCTGCATGGAACAAAAAGACAAAGCCACAACCACAGTTTCATGTATACCTTTTTCATCACGAGGAAATGGGTGGAACTACTACTACTACTATTTTATATTCTGAAACTGACAATTTGATAATGGGAAAGAGTACCGATGAATTCATGTGATGTTGAAACTTGGATAATGTGTATTCTCTTTTATAATTTGCCCTGAATCTATTGACAATTGAGCTCTTGGGTCAATTTTTACCCTTACCAAAAATGGTGAGGATAAATAGAACAAATAAAGGTTTTGATTTTAAGTTTAAATATCTAGTACCTTATGCAGTTATACCTTGGTGAGGTTGTTTTTGTTTAGATGCATTTGTTAAGCGTTTTAACTCATGGACAGCTTTCAAAGTGGAACCGGTACTCCTAATATTCTGTATATGGGTTCTTTAAACAATGCAAATCTGTAGCACCTAGTATTAGGTGTTTTAGTCGCTTTATGTGACTAATCTGTATGCAATAAATATTATGCTTTATATGCTTTATGTTTTTGTTATGTTACATTGCAACAAGAACCTTTGACATTAATTTTATCTTATTTCTTGTAGTTGACGGACAGGAAGTGGGAAGCATCCAGAGTAAACTCCTCTGTTGGTCAATCCTAGATTTATATATTGGTGAGGAACCATTTGATAAACAGGCCAAAGAAGACATTGAGCTCAACATGGCTTCTTACCTCCAGAAGTAGACTGTTAAATTAAGAATCTTCTCTTAGACATGGACTCTAGCATTGTCATTTCCCTGCTTCTGATAATTTTTGCTTCATGTCATTTTGTTATCAATTTAACCTTGTTGATGTATGATGTATCCCTTGGGCTTCAAGATTGCAATAGGAAAAGGTTATTTAATCATAGCTCATAACTATCTTTTTTTGGCAATTTTTTGGACTATAACTTGTGATTCATATGTATGCACTTTCTTTTCTTCACTAGAGGTATATGTTTCAAACCCTGTGCTGTCTGTTCATAATTTTATTGATCTGCTAAAATGGAGGCGATTAGTTCAATAAGACACTTGCTTGGTTTATACTCTTTATTAGGGTGTGTGGTCGATATTAGGTATCAGTGTGCAAAGGCCAATTAAAGTTAAATATTGCAATCCCTTAGTGGGCGTTGAACCTTTTCTTCGTCATCTCTTCCAATTGAATGGGAACTACTGAGTGGAATCCCCTGTTATGTATAATTTCATTAAAGATTTCAGATGTTAAGCTCCTGCACAGTTCTTTTTGTGTCTACAATAATTATCTTAGAGAATTGAAATTTCTGATTGGCAAAGGAGATAACTCCGTTCTCTAAAATATCTTCTCAATCTCATAATAAACTGAAAGAGTTCATTAGAATGATCTTCCTATTGATGTTTTCTTAGTTAGTTCAGAGATGCTTGGAGATAAAGGGGCCAAGTATACTGATTTGAAAAGCATATCCATACTTTGAGGCAATGTAGCCAGCCCACAACCAAATAAAAATTTCAGCACCTAGTATAATTTGTCACACTGGAGATCCTTCTTTCTACCTTTGATTTTAATGCATTCTCAGTTATCTGTGTGTAGTAAGTACTCCAAAAGAAACTAGTTCAATCATGTGTTGCCTCATACTTACAGAAAAAGATGCTTGTCAGTTCAATCCTAAGCATTGGGTACCCCATCTTGGAGATTCAAGGTTTAAATTCCAATGGGATTGGATAGGGTGGGATTTATGGGAAGGGGATAGATAGGCTACCCCCTGTTGTGTAGCCTCCAGTTGACCAAAGAAAATGTATTGACAAAGCTGCCATCATTGCTTTGGGTGCTGGTTGTGGCACACTATTCCTGTTTTATATATGTTTGGATAGTAAAAATAGCTGCATGACACAAAAGTATGGGTTCCTCCGCAAAACTCTTCCTCTATGGCTCTTACTTTTCTTCATAAATTGTCTCGTGAGGTCAAACCTTGAGTCTCAAAGGTGATGGGTGGGGGACTAGCGGGAGCGATGGTCTCCCTCCCATTTGAAGTTTATCATTCAACTCACATAAGTTCATTATGGTTTCTGGTGTGATAATGGTACTGTAATTCCTGATACTCTAAAATATTTGAACTGAATACTTTAATTCCTAAATTTTAAATGCGTAATTTTATGTTTTAAAGATTTTATTTGATATTGTTGTGTATGATAATATTGAATAATTTATACCATGTTTTAATATTCTTTTTTCTAATAAATATTTAAAATTTGATATTTTTTGGTCCTTAGCCCTCATAAGGGAAAATGCCCATGCTAGTAAATTGCAATGAATTAACCGTTCTTTCCCATGAAGGGAAAATAACGTAATGAATTGTGACATTTATTCTGAAAGTTGTTAGTGATTTAAATCACTTTGTGAAAGAGAACTTTGGCAATATGAGAGTTAATGGTCTCTGAGTCACAATAGGCTGCATAGTAGAAACTCTTTGCCACTATGAGGAATGAATTCTTGATATTGGATTGTACGCCATTCGAGGAATTTTGGAGCACCAATTGCACAAGTTTTTGCATTTCTGATTCTATTTGGGGGGTAGTGATGCTGGTTGTACTCAAGTTGCCGCTGCCACTGTCATGTGCCTGACAATAGCAAGAATGTCAAAGTTCCGGATCTGGGACTTAATCTAGTCATAATAGAAGTCTTTATTACTGACCTTGTTGCTTTGGTGATTACGGAGCCCATGGCAGACTCTGTTAGTGACTTCCAGAAATCTCTGGTACAGGGGATTGAGCTGTAGCTCTTCTGACCAACAGCCAGCGGTTAAATTTATGATTTGCACAAGCAGCTCTGCTTCTCTTTGGGAGCTGTTTCCTTCATTTTGCCAACTTGACAGCCAGCTTTGCCACTGATCATTAAAAATAAAAAAAATTGACAGGTTTTCACAAGAAATTCTGAAGTTCTTGCTAATTGCTATTCTTTACATATTTAATATAAAAGCAACTAGGTTATGACTGTGCTTATCAGAAATGTATATAGTCCTCAAAAGGGAATACTCACAATTTGATTCAAATAAACAGAATTTTCCTGACCGTGGGACCGAAACATTTCCAACCCAAGGTCATCAAGTGTTATCAGCAAAATCCCCAGGAGTTCCTCCTCTGTCTTGCTGTTGTTCAACTGCCTGCAACAAACATGCAAGATATATTTGGTTGCATTAATGGTATTATTTTGCGCAATATAGGTACACACAAACACAAATGGGCATGCACAAATTTTTTTTGACAGGACAAACAATGAATGGCATGTGTGGTTTGTAAAGTTGGTGTGTTAGAGATTCCCTTAATTACAGATTGCAAAATAAAAATTTGAGAGAGCAGTTATCTGATGTTTACATGTTTGAGTAGTCTCGTATGTTAATACTGTTATTGAATCGATCTACAAAAGCACTCTTTGTTTCTTCATCCTTTATATAGGACGTTAATGTCTCGAGCAAAGCTGCGGTTTTAGCCCATGCAAGTCGCTCTCGAGACCTCTCAGGCTCAAATATGCTGGCTGCTGCCATAAAATAAGCAAATAGGAGACTATGTTTGCCCAATCCAAACTTCTCCAGCCCTGATTCCAAGTACCACCTAATAAATGCCATTGCAAAAATTGGAAAAGTTCAGTGGCTGTTGCTTTTGTGAAGAAGCTTCCCTGGACTGAAGCATAGAATGGAGTACTTTCTGGTAACGCACACCTTTGGATTTTGCCCCATTCTGTACAATGAACTGCTTGACAATTGTTGTAATCCAATTTTGCAAGCTCGAGATAAACCTCATTATTCAAGTAGGGCATCCTGTCAAAAGAGAGTAATTTGATTTTGGACACTCATTTTTCATCAAGGATATGAAAACAGCTTAATAATGGTAACTCTGGTTTCCTATATATTTTAAAAATGATCCTTTCTCTGAATGATTGACTAGTGAGTACCTAAGCATGGAGTTTTCTGCATAATCATTTGAGCTTGGTATGACAAAACTGATAATGTCAATTGAATTTTTAGGATTATGATTAAAAGAGTAGTACCTGTAAAGGGTCTTGCCAATCCAAACATCACTCTTGCCACCAAATTGTTCAATATAAAATCTTGCCTCCAATCGGGGTAAGCTAGCATACCAGGGCACGTCCAGCGCGTAACCCACCTGTAGAGTATTATTTGTTACAATGTTAGTGGGCTCAAATCCTCTTGCAGTTGTTGGAGAGATGCAACGGGAGAGCAAATAAAATAAAATGAATGGTCCAAGTTTAACAACTTAAAATTAGTGATTCTCATTTTATTGTTTTTCTCAGTACATACTACATACCTACATGCACATAAAGTACGCAATTACTTTATATGTTCTTTCTAACTTTTAGGTCAATTGTACTGATGTTGGAACGCACCTCGCCAGGTAAATCCTTGGTTATGATCCATTTATCTAGGAGTTCATTAGCAGCACGTTTCTGAGTTAAAAATTTGGTTGAGAAGTGCTTGGCATCCTCAAGAATCTTCTCCCCTTGAAATAGCACCTGAGAAGCTCTATAAAGATTAAACATTCCTGTCACAGCTTGTGTTGACTGCCCAGCAAAGCAGAAGAATTCACCACTTTTCTGAAAATGCTTGAACACATCTACCAATTTGAAATCAAAATAAGATGAAAGGAACTGATATATATTTTAATTTCTGTAGTATATGACGCAATATCGAACTTACTGGGTGAAACTTGGTAGCCATGTAACCTTAGCTGTCTAAATCCCATTGCTGTGTCGTCAATATCTTGAACCTCTGAATTTCTTGCCCAGCAAATACCCTTCTCAGTCCAATATCTGAAAATATTTGTAGTTACATGTATACAGTGATTAATTAGCTAGAAGATACAGCAGGTCTCTTTTCTCGCATTGTCACACTCAGTCATATTTTTATTTTATTTTTTGGTAAATGCAATTGTAGATCAACTCATCTCATGTACCTTGACACATAACTCATACAGTCCTTGATATATCGCTGAAAATATCTCGAAATTCCAAGGCGTTCCAGCTGATCAACAACCCAGATGTGTTCAAACAAATCCACCGGGTACACATTTGGAACTGACAAAATAAATAAATTATTACTATGTAGTCCTGGAAATCCAGTTGATTTGAACTATCTGCATTAATAAACTAAAGTTATTTTTGAGTTGTTGTACAATTTTATTTTATTTTTTTCTCAAATAATGCTCCAATTCAAGTTAGTATCGTTACACCATTAATTCAATTTGAAAAAATACAGTTGAAGTTAAAAGAGAAAGAATGTCAAATAAAAATCAAGTTTTCTTTTATTAGAACACTTCTTTTCTTATTTGTTTTTATAATAATAATTTTTAAAAATTTGATGAAAAACATTAATTTGGTATAACATTTCAGAAGATAAGCATTACTCAATACTAATGATGGAAATATGTTAGGTTATGCTAAGTTTTACTTTAAATAGACATGGTCTGTTTTGAAAAATATTAGCCTTAGCTTAGTATATTACCTATCATAGATTTTTTTTTTCTAGCTTGACCTCTTTATGAAAACATAAAAGTTTGATTTAGCCTGAAAGCTTATTTAAAAGCCTAAATTATATAAAAGTCTTCAAATAAGCTAACAGACTCAAACTTTATAGGTTTCAAATATATCTAACCTTTAACAAAATTATTGTATCGTGTATAAAATAAATAAACTAGATTAATATATAACTAAAAAGTTATATAAGTATTATAAAATTCTAATTATATGTTATTATAATAAATAAATAGGTTAGCCTATTAGATCAAATAAACTTTTTAAAAGATTTAGGCCTAAACTTATTTAATTAAATAAACTTTTTGAAAATCTCCTAACTTATTTAATAAATATGCTAAGCCAAAATAAGCTTAAAGTAGGCTAGGCCATAAATCATATTGAACCACTGAATTATTTCCACTCCTACTCAATGACAGTTTTACCTCCCCCATTGAACCTCTTGACTGTTTTGCGCAGGTATGCGAGAGCATTTTCATCTTTGGTCTGGATGAGACCACAGGCAGTGGAGGATGGAGAGAACAAGAATGACCCATCTTGGGACTGCAGTTTTAGAAGCTGTTTCCAATCCAGATTTGGCATTCCCTCCAAACTATGGAGCAGTGTTGTGGGCACCTTATGCATCAACTCTGTTGGTATTCTATTTCGCACACCGACACATGCAAAGAAAAAAAAACTATTATATTCATTTACATTTTTGAAAAAAAAAGTTGGAAAGGCCTACGTAAACATTTTAATTATATCCAAAGTTTGGGTTACGAGAATCTATACTTTGTGAGCTTTAGGTCTCTCATTGCAAAGATGCCTTTCAAGATAGGAGAATCATCTGGCACTTCAATATTCAAACTTCGAGCTATATTGAGAAGTGAAGGGAAAGCAACTTCAAACCCGATTGGCATATGCTCAGTATTCTCATCCTGAAGCTTGTTTAGATTTTCTTTTAAAAATGCAATTCCTGTGATATATATGTATACACACAGTAGAAACAGATTAAATTAATACCTCTTTCGTCATTAGCTAGCTTGCTAAAAGAATCTAAAATTAGTGACAGAAATCAGAAAGCAACGCTATTCTTCAATATAACAATTACGGACCTTTCTCACACTTTTCAGGGTGCATATTCCAAGATCTTAATGCAATAACACAAGCTAACGTGTTAAGAATCCGGTCATGTGCTGTGAATAATTCACTGTCACCCCATGAGCCATCAGGAAGCTGATTGTTGGCAATCCATTCAAGACAGGACGGGAATTGAGGGGCATCACTTCCATTACGAACATGTTTTACGAGTGCAACCCATGCTGTGTCATAAGCTGATATGCTTATCTCTCCGTCTTCCATGGAGCCCAACATCAATTTGACGGCATTTATTTGCCTTCTAATCTCGTTTGTTATCAAAACCTTACAAAATTACGGTAACAAATCAAATATGATTACTATATCAGAGATGAAAAGCCTTCCTATGGCACTCTGCGTATATGATAGTTACAATCAAAGGGAAAGATTAAGACCAAGAGTGACGCTATGCACCTGGTGAAGAGCTTCCTCATCTATGTCATCTTTCACAATCTCAAGCCATTTGAAGGATGGCACACTATCCTGAGACACTTCTAAAAATATCCTGCAAAATAGGGTAATTATTGGTTTTGATACTGTATAGAAAAAAAAAACACCCTCACCTTGCGTGAATGATAATATGAAAAAAAAATTTGGCCATATAATATGAATATGAATCTCCTAAAACTAACTAATATTTGTTTCACCTTGAGTCCGAGAGCTGGATATGGCGTGGCATATTAGTGGCTGAAAACCAAAATTCCCATGTTTGCCTACAGTGATTCGTAGAGGACGTATGCCTATATGAAATGATGTTCGATCCATCATTAAAATTCAATGGTGGACTGCTGAAACTAGTACTGGGGCTGATTAGCCGATGTAGCATATGTCAACAATTCAATAGTCATTGAAATTACTCCTTTGAATTGTGCCGTTAAAAGATTGGTCATTGTAGAAGTAAGCATGTAATGTGTAGTTAGGCACATTGTTATAAGTTCAAATTATCTTCGCATTATCAATTTTTTGGGGATCATGCGGCGAGGACTTCTTTTTTTATAAATCCCCTAACATAATTGAATAGGTGAATTAGTCGAAGTGCACCCAAATTAGCTGGACACCATTTGATCACAATACCAAAAAGCTCCTTTAAAGTATCTATTGAACTATTTTTTTTATTTGCATCACTCATATAAAGGATTTACATTATGTTATATATTCATATCCAACATACTTGTAGGCACTAGGTTGCTAATAAAAATGAAATACAATTAAAAGGGATAAATTCCAAAAAGAAAATTTTAAAGCATACATAGTTTATACAAAATTTAATACAGAATTAAATGTTATGAAGGATCTAAATTATAATAATTTTTTTAAGGGATCTAAATTATACTAATCAATCACTAATTAATGATTCTTGTATTTGAAACTTAATGTTTGTTGTAATTATATATCCATCGTTATAATTCAACGTGTTGGCCTAGTGATTAAGTGGTTAAAGAAGTTAGTGTTTCCTGTCTTGATTACTCAAGTCCAAACCTTGGGCCAACACCATGAGTGTGGGGAGATTCACTTACTCTATGAAAAAGTCTTTACATACTTATACTGCTTAATAACTTCTTATAAACGTTGAATTTCATCATTACAACCATTAAATTGAAAGTTATCATAAAATAGACTAAGCCTATAAAATTTCATAAAAAAATTAAAACTATTTGATACTTTATCGCATTCCATTATTTTAATGTATAATATGATTTTAAAATATAAGTAAAATGTCTATTAATATATTAGATACCTATAAATGTTTGATTTATTTAAAGTTTGGTATGCATGAGCATTAAGACAATATCACATTATTCAACTGTGATTAGTTAAATTTACATTATTGCAAAGTGGTGTAAGTGTATAAGACTTAGAACTCTTTGGGATAATCTTATAAAAAAATGACTTTTTTTTAGTAGAGTTTTTTTAAAAGAAAATTTTATTTTAGATTTGGATGCAATGTTTGTGAAATATTTTTAAATAATTGAAAGAATTGTAAGTTTGTTTGAATAGAAAAAAATAAAAGGGTTTTTTAATAGCAAAGTTACTAAAAATATAGGGTATCCAGAATGATTGAGGTAAGGTTTGCAAGGAAAAAAAAGAAGACATGAGATGTAATTTTTAATAAAAAAAAATGATATTTTTGTCAATAAATTATATTAAAAAATCACTTTTCATTCTTTTTTTTTCAAAAGCTGAAGATTAATTACTTACTTTTAAACAAGTGGTAACTAAGCTTTTTTTTTAACTTTTACTTTGTTTGAAAGTTTCATCCAAATATACTTAAAAACTTATAAAAGTAACTTTTTAAAAAAAGAAAGTGCTTTATTTTTTTTTAAAAAAGTGCACTCTTGCTCTTGGAGTAATTAAATCCCTACCCATATATAACCAATGAGTTTGTAGCTTAATTGGCTATAGACTTATGTGTAATGTTGATGTTAAATGTTCAATCATTTCTAAATCACATCATAAATTCTTGTTGAAATTGACAATTTGTTCTGACCATAAAGAATGAGGGTCTTTCACTTATTTAAACTTTATTATATAAAAGAAAAGTATAACTCATTCCAAAAAGAGTTATTAGTTAGATATCAGCTGATTTTTTTTTTTAATTAACAACGGGGCAAAGGCCCAACTAACAAGTTACAAGAGGAGACCTAACAACGTTACTAGAATCAGCCAACAAGGCTAAAGAAATGAAAGAAGGGGGGAACCAAACACTTGGAGACCAACAGGAATGTCGTGCCCTCTCTTAGCAAGAAGATACCAGCTGGTTTTACTACCAAGGCTTTTTTCTTTCTTTGGAGATGGATTATCTTTCTCCCATAAATGGCACTCGAAAATAAGATAGGGTCTCTAATATGCAATATTCAAAACTCAATCGTTATATTATTTTGAATTTTAAATATTAAGAAAATGATAAGAAAAGAAGAAAATCAATTAAAGATGAAAGAGAAAAACATATATACAAACATACCCTCCAAAGAAATATGAGAGCGTTGAAGGAAGAATGTGAAAGGAAAGCAGGATATGGCTGAAGGTCTCGCACAAGGCGAAGACGGAGACCTGAGACTGTGATGAGGGGACAACCGAAACGACATTATGCACTGATTCTTCTTAATCCTTTTGGTCTTCCTTTGGACTATGGCGCAAGAAATTAGGAAGCATTCAAAGTATATATTTATAGAGAAGATGGAGAGGGAACTGAAACCAAGTGATATGGAAATAACTTTTGGACCCACCTCATCTCTATTTCGGTTCGCGATTATCATTGCAGTGGTGGACTAATGTTTGTATACATGCATCTCACCCTCTTCTTGAAATATACATGAGAAGCTGTATTAGTATGTTTCCTAATTTGACTACTTTTCCAAATTGATGCTTTACCTACCATGAAAATCACATTTTATTTTAGTTAAGGATGACTTTTATACTATTTTAATTTTTAGAATTGATACAACTCCTAAATGCTGTTTTGTAATTTCTGTGATTGATGCTTCCCCCCTATTTTGAAGTTTTCCATTTTTTTTTTCTCTAAATGAAGTTTTTCAATTCCGAGTACAAGCAAGTCAAACATGTTTTCAGTGTTATTATTCTTTTGAAGACTTGATTTAGATTGATCGAACTATCTATCTATCTATAAGTTAAGACCATCTATCTATCTATATATCTATCTATTTATAAGTTAAGATCAAGAGATAATTTTTTAATAAGTGTTGAAGACTTGATTTAGATCTATCTATCTATCTATTTATCTAGCTATAAGTTAAGATCATGAGATAATTTTTTATAAATATCACTTAAGAAGAAATAAAATCTTTACAAGTGTCATTTAAGAAGAAAGCAAATTAATTTTTTGATAAGTGTCATTTAAGAAGAAAAATATATTGACAAATGTCATTTAAGAAGAAAGCAAATCATGACAAGTGTTACCTATCTATCTACGTATTTATCTATCTATAAGTCAAGACCATGAGATGATTTCTTGATATGTGTTGAAGACTTGATTTAGATATATCTATCTATCTATCTATCTATCAAATCTTGACAAGTGTTATTTAAGAAGAAATCGAATCATCTATCTATCTATCTCTTTATCTATATGAAGAAATAAAAATCTTGACAAGTGTCATTTAAGAAGAAAATATATCATGTCAAGTGTCACCTAAAGTGATAATTAAATAACAATTAATTAAAGTTTAACGAGAAAGTTAATAGAACTTAAGAAGAGAGCAAATCTTGATAAGTATCACTTAAATATATTTATGCATTTAATATAAGGATTTAAATTGTCAATGTAAAGAAACTTTACACTATCATCCAATCATGTGTAAGAAGTTTGGCTATTACAATAATTATTTAGGAAATCTAACTCCTTTAATGATGTGTCAACACATTATTATATGACAGTGTAAAGTTTCTTTACACTAACAGTAAATCAAAATCAAACTCTTAATGTAAATAATGTAAATGCATGTTAAACCTTAATTTATGCATGCATGTTAAATATTATTTTGTGATTAATTTATGATTATATGAATGCATGTTAAACATTAATTTTGTGATCATATGCATAAATATTAAACATTAATTTATAATAAAAATTAAGACCATCAAGAGAGGCTTTTAACATGTATCACTTAGAAAGAAAGAAAAATGCTGACAATTGTCACTTAAATTTTTTTACAATGGTCACTTAGATATGATTATGCATTTAATGAAAATACATGTTAAACTTTAATTTATGCTTACATGTTAAACATAGGTGAAACTTTAATTGCCAAAGTTAATTATGCATGAGTTTGATAATTTGTTTATTATTACATTCATACCGTGAGTAATTGAAAGAATTTTTAATATCTTTATGTAAGATTGTAGGACATAAAGTTATGTATAATTATGTTCTTATGTTATTATTTTCCAATTTAAATGAGATTTATATTAATACTAGTTGGTTTGATTTAACACATAGAATAACATGAGAGTCAAATGTGTCTTAAAAGTAATGCAATCATGTTTAATTATATTGGTTTTTGCATAATTACAATCAGTCACTTAATGTAATTATGTATTATAATTCAAAAATGTTGTCTAATATATACAAAATCATAATTGGATATATACTTTATATAAAAATATTTTTAGTTAATTTACATAATATTATTATTTTATTAATATTTAAATACTTGAAATTTATTAACTTCTTGAAATATTTTTATAATTATCATATTTTTATATTTTATGTGTCATATGAAATATTTAATTATTTACTAATTGTATTTTGTTGTTATATATCACACCAATTTTTAACATAGCCAATATATTAAGAGCTCATTTGGATAAACTTATAAAAAATGACTTTTTTTGTAGATCTTTTTTGTGTAGAGGTTTTTTTCTTAAAGAAAAAGTTATTTTACATTTTGATATAATGCTTGTGAAGTACTTTTAAGTAATATAAAAACTTGTAAGTTTGTTTGGATAAAAAAGAACAAAAGAACTTTTTTTATAGCAAAATGACTAAAAATATAGGGTATCCAGAATAAAGGAAGTAGAGTTTACAAATGGGGAAAATAGGACAAGAGTTATAATTTTTAATAAAAGTAAAGGATATTTTTGTCAATAAATTATATTAAAAACTACTTCTCCTCCTCCTTTTTTCAGAAGCTGAGGATCATTAGCTTATAAAAAAAAAGTGGTAATTGAGTTTTTTTTTACTTCTATTTTTTAAAAAAGTTTCATCCAAACATACATAAAATTTTATGGAAGTGTTTTTTTTAAAAAAAAGTGCTTTATTTAGAAAAAAAAAATCTTATCCAAACACACTCTAAGTATTTGTAGTTGTGCTTACGTAAAATTCTTCTTCTTTAAGTCATAGCATGTACTTTTTAAATTGAGATTTCTTATTAAAACTTAACATTTTATCATAAAATAATCTCCTATATTTTATATAACAATTTAAAAGATATAGATAAATAATGTTTGATAATTATAATATATATATATACATAACTAATAGTATTTAATAATTATTGAGTTACAATTTTATTGTTATATTTTTTATGCTTTAAGCAATGCTTGAGTTTTGTATTAGTATGTACTGTAATTTATTCTTATCACTTTTTAAAATACTTTTAAGTTAAATTAATATAAAGGTTCCTTTACTTTTTGAAAATTTTGAAATAAATTTTAAAATTTTAAAAATTTATAGTTGAGTATTTATAATTTTAAAATTTTAAATTAGATGAAATAATCTAATTTAAAATTTTTTAAATTATAAATACTTAATTACAATTTTTTAAACATAGGGACATATTTAAAAATAAATAAAAATATAGAAACTTACAAATTAATTTAACCGAATTTTTACAATTAGATTATAATTTAATTTAAGTTTATTATTAGTATAAATTATAAATAATCTTATATTATTAATAATTTTTTAAACAATCAATTTTTAAAAAAATTAAAAAAAATTAAAAAATAAATAATTACTATAATAATGTGATATTCTTATTTATCAATTTAATAAAATTACATTAATAATAAATCACGTTTAAATTCATTATTTTTTTTAAGTGGAAACACTGTTATGCAACACCTGTCCAATTACTAATTGTATCTGTTTGACTAATATTATTAATTTGGTATTTATTGTATCTAATTATATTCTTTCATAATTATTGGCAGTAAATTTTTCAAATTATATAATAATAGTGTCACATGCCAAATTGAAAATAATTTATTGTACAAAATTTATTTCCTAAAATAATTTTTTTTTAAAAATTTCAAATGAGAATTACAAAACAATAAGAGCATATTTCCATAATTTTGTGTGAAGTTTCCTTTCCTTTACTTTCTTCATACTCTCTTTTTTCGTTCTTTTTTTAATTTTTTACTTTAAACACAAATCTTTATAAGAAATGTTTCAAATTTCTCAAAGGGGTGAGAAAAAACTTCATTTGATTTTAATTATTTCCAACAAACGTTGTCATTCAATACGCTGCACTATTAACTCTAATATATTGTAATTTGATAGGGTATCAGGATAATTTATAAAAAGTAAAATGTTAGGTAGTCATAATTTTTTATGAAATTAGTTGGCATATTTATTGACTTTTGAATGGATGAGTGATTCTTATTATTTTATTTTATTCAACAATAATTATGTTTTCTAATTATGTAACACTACTCTTAAAATAAATCAAAATAATATATATATATATATATATGTTGCCATTCAATATGCATCACCGTTAGCCAAAAAAATTATTTCTTTCCAAATTGTTACGGTCCTCGTGCTTTTATTACCAAAATAATCCCTTTTCAAAAATTCATTGAATCAATATATGATTTCTACCACAGTTGTTTTTTTGCCACGAAGATAATCTTTCATACACAATGTGTATTCGAAGTTAACTTACACGTGCATCGTTCTTTCTTTTTTAGGAAGGTCGAAATGTATTAAATTTGTTCGGTGAGACTATTTATTTGTATAAATTATGTAAATTAAATTTTAAAATTAATAACTTGTAAAATTATAAATAATTTTAGATTAATCTATTTAATCTGTGAGTGAAACGGGTTAACTCATAGGTCACTTGTACAATTTTAAAATTAGTGACACACCTTACACACAAACTCATTTATCTAACTCTATTAGTTTATGTTATTTATTTGTTTGAAATTTCTCTTAATTCTTTAAATGAGATTAAAGTATTTAATATTATATTTATGTAATATAATATTTGATTTAAGATTATTAAATTTATTTTTTTTTTCAAAATTTATAAGTGAAAAAAAGTTTAGTTTCATAAACTAACTTATTTAAATCTGCAAGTTAATACAAGACAAATTAAACTGATAATTGATTTACAATCGGTCTAATTGCGAACAATTGTAACCATCTTTATTTAACTCATAACCCATTGTGAGTGGGCCTCCACAAGTCGGTGTAGCACATTTGATAGTCATACTTTCTTTCATTTGTTAACATATTTAGACAACTATAATACTTCAATTTCAATAGTCCGTAATATTTGAATATATTTTAGAGTTTAAATTTCCTTCATTTTAATTTTTTTAATATTTAAATATATTTTAGAATTTAAATTTAATTTATTAATAATATAATTTTTTTATATTTTCATCTAATAATTTATTAATATATTACTAATATAATTAAATAATTAAATAATTATTATAATAATTTAAAAAAATTAATAATTTTTAAATATATAATTTAATAATATTATAAAATTTATCTACATTCATAGTAAATAAAAATTAAATCGTATATTTTATTATACAATATAGACTAATGTATAGTTGTGACATGCATTTCAATCAATTTCTTCTTCTCGTCAATGACTCGAGTAAAAGAGGAATCTCACTGTGGATACCTACCTTTGTTTATTTATAAATTATCATTAGCGCTGTCAAAACAAGTTAAACTTATTAAATTAGCTTATTTATTTACATAAATTATGAGAGTTAGGTTTTAAAATTAGTGATTCGAAAAAACATAAGTAATTTTAGATCGACTTGTTTAATATACTAGTTAAATGTGCCAACGTACGACCCCTGCGGGTTGCCTAAATAATTTTATTTTATTATATTTTATTAAGTTTCAATTTATTTGTTAAAAAAATTTAATTTAAAAATTTAAAAGTTAATTAAATATTTTTCTCAAGTAAAAGTACAAAATGCATGTACTGTACCGTACAAGCTAACAATGACATAACACACACACAAACACATTCATTAAACTCCATAAATTTATGTTACTTATTTGTTTGAATTATTCCTTAACTCTTTAGATGAGATGAAAATATTCAATACTATATCTATGTAATGTAATATTTGATTTAAAATTATTAAATTTAAATTTAAGTTGATGCGAAACGAGTCAGACTAACTAAGTTATAACTCGTTTAAACATAAGTAATTTTGGCTTGACCCATTTAACTTACAACACGTTGTAGGCAAGGTTAAACGGACTGAGCTAGACCAGGTCGTTTAAGAGCCCTAACCATTACAATTTTTTTATGAGATCAACTAAATCATTACAATTTGAAAGTGCTTCACTAAGAGTTTTATTACACATTTCAAATTCTCTATTATGGTCTTGCTAACAACCCCATTTAGGACTCTTTAATGACTAATTAACAATATTTAATAAATATTTTTAGTTATCAAATAAATAAATTATTAAATATTTTTAAAACTTTAAAATTTTAAATATTTTACTTTTACATTTAATATTTTTTTTATTTTTTAACAAATATTCTAAGAGCGCTCGTTAGCAAATGTCATTTGTTTATTGTCTAAGTGTGACAATTTTAATTTTAAAAAAATTAATAATTTACCTTATGTGATTTGACTCAAAATTATTTTGACTCCATAGTTTAAAAAGTAACATTTTATCCTTTTAAAATATTTTCTGTTATCACTTAATTATCCTATGCATTTTTTGCATCTATTTTTTTTAAACAACAAACACGTTAAAATTTGAAATCTATTACTCGCAAAATCTGAAGTGTGACCATAGATATCACTCATTTGTTTTATAATAAAAGTGAAATATTATTATTTTGTAATATAGATAAATCATTAATAATTTGTTTATCTTATTTTTTATGTAGGATTTGATTTTTTTTCTATTTTTTGGTAATTGAATGTTTTATGTCCATAAATATTTTTACACCATTTATTTCGTTTTTTTTACAGCTCTAATACATATTTTCTTTTAAAAAATAGATGAAAAAAATTACGAAATAACTATGTAATAACATAACAAATTGCGAGAAGGCAAAGTGTCATTGTAAAATAATTTTCAATCATATCACGTGAGATAAATTGTAATTTACTAAAAAATTTATTAATGTTATTGCCATCTCTCTATCATTATTATACATTTATACTTTATATCTTCTTATCTTCATTTTCTAACTTCTCTTGTTATCTCTTATTTTCTTCTGTCAACTTTATTTTCTTCCTAACGTCAACTGCACCTATTTTCATGACTTTCTCGATCATTTTTCAACCAGTGTTAGGTTACTTTGATAAGTTTGACTTTAGAATGAATTATTAATTATTTATTAATAATTAATTTTATAATAAATATTTAAAAATTTATTAAATATAAATAATAATTAATAAATATTAAATAATTTATTTTAAATATTAGTATTTAAAAAAAAAAATAAGTATCAAATTAATCCCTGTTTAAAGATTTTAAAAATTCTGACACTCTTCTAGTTGTGGCAGTCTTGCAAGTCGCCGATATTCGTTTTTTTTTTTTTTTTATCACAGAGAGCACTCCAAGATAGGAATAGCCGAATAGGGGAAGGTCCTGATGAAAGTGCATCCTTTCAAAGGGAGTACAGAGCACTCCATTTTATGTTTTCATAGTGCATTTACGACAACTCGACAAGGCTTTATAAGGGTTCGTTCACACTATTTGAAGGGATGTAATGTAAGTCGTTCTCTTCTATCCACTCTTGCTTGATTATTAGAATTTCGTTTTTGTTTTAATTCCCATTTTGTTTTGTGATTCATGACCATATATAAATATTCATGTACATTTTTATTTATTTATCTAGTGATTGGCATTTGAGTATTATTATTGGTTTGGACCTGTTATTATCTTTCAATCCATTTGTTTCTTTCGTTGAACGCTCTAACCGATTTGAGGCTCTAAGTAGCTCTCCTTCTTCTTCCTTATTTTGTTTGTCCATGTGGTGATGTGCTATTTTGGGTTCACTTGAAAAAGTTAGCAAGACATTTGTTTCTAAATAGTTCATTCATATTGGTCTTCAAACGTCACCTAGCATAGATTTGATATATAATGCAGTTATTTCATTCATAAACTGAGGAATTATTAGATGACAAATTCTGTGTGCTATTGGGTTCATTCTATTGAATTGTGATTCTTAGATCCTAGAAATTTTTTAATTTAAAAGAGCACAATTTTAAACTGTTAAAAAGACAACTAAAGGTCTCAAAAAGCGTCGAGACATCTTGTATTTTTTTATTAAAAAAATTAAACAATTAAAAATTACTTGTAGCACTAGGTAAAAGAGGTTGGAGGCATAGAAAATAGAACCTGTAAAGCACGGAGAGATAAAAAAAAATAGTTTTATCAATTTGGTACCAGGATGAAAAGAAGGAATGGTATAAGTTTAAAAATCTTGTTCAAAATAAATAGAGAAAATAGATAGTCCGTGTTACTATTTTTATCATGATTTGAATCTATCTTTTTTAATGCCCTAACTCTTTTAATTTTATTTAATTTTAATTATGAATATAATTAGAATAATAATATTGAATGTAATTGTGCTTACATAGAAATTGTAAATTTTATATTATTTTTTATTCTTTCTATCATTTTATTTTAATAAAAAAAAAGCCATCTTCCATTAAAATATGTCATGAGATTTAAATTACTTATCTGTGAATAATTATATAATTTTTAAATATATTATCTTTTATTTATTATTCATATACTTTTTTCTATTATATAATATTTTATATTCCGTGCATCCCACGATATAATCCAGTTTTTATTATAGCTGAAAGACACAAATTTGGAATAATTAGTAGAAAATAAGTAATAAGAAAATAATAAGAAAAAAGCCAGAGTGCTTAGTGTCAGTATTTAGGGCGTTGAGATAAAGAAGCTTTAATTTACATAAGGTATGTTTTAATTATATTATATTAACACAGACATATCCTCAGTTTAGATATAATTAAAAATTATAAATTCCAGTCACTTTGATTCAGGTCAAATAAATAAGACCTTTTAAGATTTAAATAGGGATCATAAGTTTAATCTTTACAAATAAAAAATTATCTTTCAAAATATAATAATTAATATTTTTAATTGTGAATTTAAATAATTACTTTACAATTGTCATTTGAGTAATATTACACAACAATAAAAAATTGACAGAATTTAACCATAATTTTATTAAAACTTGAGGGTAGTTATTAGATAAGTCAAAGTGGTGAGAACTATTCATTCATCTAAGAGTCAATAATAATACAAACTCATTTTTTCAAAAATTATGACTAAAAACTTATGCCAATCTAGTATTTTCCTTATCATTTATAAGCAACACAATTTTTTTTTTTAAATTCTTAATAGTAGTGTACTTGACATATTCCTTCATATTCAAACTCACTGGTCCAGCTCGTTCCCACATGACACATAGGAGTACACGTAAAGTAGGTCACGGTGATAGGCTATAAGTTATAATCCAACTATAAGTAGGGGACTCCATCTACCATGTAAGAGATTCAAACTCTTTTTTAGCATTTGCTTGTATACCTCAGCGTTAGTTTGGACCCAACGTCTAATCCCTCAACTTCTCCCTTGCACATCTTTTGGTCTTTTAAAGATATTTTTGCGACAGAGAGTAAAATGATATTTAAACTTATTCGTGATGGAATGGAATCCCATTATCCCAATAAAATGATCATTCCCTCATTTACTACCAAAATAATTTTTAACCTTATATTTTCATTTAATCCACTCACATTCTAGTGAACCAAACGAACCTTTAGTATATGTTTCATAAAATTGAAAATTTTAATATTACAATAAGGAATAAGGAAACGCCAACAAGCAAAGGAGCCAACCGTTTCCGGATTTTGGCATACTCGTTATCTCTGCTTGTTCTTTTTGGTTACTTCCAATCTTTGAATGTCCCACCAATCCACCCTATGTAATTACAAAATTGAAAGAAGTGATTGCATATTATTATTTAAAAAAAAAATGATTTTTAAGTACATTTCTTGCTACGGGAGCAAAACAACATGATGATATATATCTACATATTAGAATTGCATTTGACGTGTCAAATAATTAGACCACATGAGCACGTAATAAGCTTTCGAGAAGCCAACCAACCAACAAAGAAGTATGACAAGATAGTTGTCCCTACTTGGATTGCAAAAATGTAGTAGGCCTAATGGAGCCCGACTTTCTTCCATTATCACCCAAGAGCAGAAGTGGCGGCACCCGTCCAGTCACAAGATTGAATATCAGATGAGCGTATCGCACATCAAAATTGCATTCACTTCTCTCGTATCTTATTGCCACCTATTAAAAAGAACTGCAAGCCAAGACTCCAGCACCCCGGCTGCTATGACCCGAAACCTTCCGTAGCTCCCCCCGTTAGGGATATACGCTCCCAAAACGTTTGCCTTCAATCTTTCGCTTGATTTGGAAATAGCTCAAGGTTGCATCACCTCAAGGAAGGTAATAGAGTGCAGTTTGAAAAAGTAGCAGCAGCAGCAAGTGCCTCCAAGATATGTACTAGTTGCGAAAGATAAGGAGAGGGATTGCATCGTTTTATCTGCAGTATACTATTTGGTTTCTAATACTTCAGCTCAGATAGGTGGCTGGGGGCTGAGCTTAAGATCGATGGGACATTTCTCCCACAAACTGGGGAATATTTTTGGCCAGTCCCAGCAGAAGAACTCTCACTTTGTTGCATCTGCGAAGCGTTCATTGATAAACCAACTTTGCTTCCCTGGGAATTTGGCTTCGGGTTGCCCCCATTGGGTGGAGTTCCTGCAACTGTTGTACCAAAAGGCTGGTTGTTATTGAGTAGTTGTTGCCTTTCGGGTGGCAGGGACGATATGTAATTTCCCCCGAAAGATATTTGTGTATGACCCTGTAAAACTCTTCCTTGCTCCTGAGAAAAACTTTTGAGGGTTGGGGTAGTTGATGTTATAATAGATGTGTTATGAACCTGAGAATCCGGGGTTCTTCCCGAGTTCTTTGACTGAGAAGCTTGGTTAGGACTTTTGCACTGAGTAAGAGTTTGTGAGAAAAGCGGGGGACTGTTTACAAATTTCGTAGCAGTAGTAGCATTGGTGGTTAATGCTTTATATCGAGTAGCCATAGCAGGTTGATGCTGTAACATACCATGCTGCTTCTGAAGATGAAGCAGCTGTGGCGGCTGTTGAGAATTTGAAGCATTACTTGAAAGAGGCAAACTTGTCGTTGTTGCAGTTGATGCAATGGAACGCCTAGGCCAGTTTCCATTCATAGGAGATGAATTATCAAAAACAAGGGTCGTTGGCCCATTGGTTGATGGCTTCCCAGAAGTGGCTTCCTTTTCATCATCTTGGTGGGAAGAATTACGTCCACTCTTCCCTTCGGTAATTGAATAAATCTTTTGCTGAGTAGTATGAGATGTACTGGCAGCTTGATATCCTTGCCACGAAATATCAGGCAGGCTCTGAAATATCACTCGGTTCTGTGCCATGGATGAGAAGTTAAGGTTTGAAGGAACGCTGGTCCCATTAAATGCAGCAAATGATACTGCAAATGCTTGAGAAGCCTGTTGCTGTTGGTGCTTGTCACTAAAATTTCCACCGTTGCCACCAACACTATCTGATGTTGCAGATGGCCTGAAAGAAAAGTTCAGTGGCTGAACTGGAATTGTGAAATTCTGCCCGAACACATTCTTTTGGGAGTAAGCTGTTCCACTAACAACAGATGGGGCATTCTCTCCACCCATCCCAGTCTCGTGCTTGTGAGGATGAGACAGTGAGGTGTGTTGCTTTTGAGACTGTTGCAGTTGCATAGTTGTAGAGGTCAAAATATTAGTGCCATTAACTTGCGTTCCCTGTGGCTGCTTCCGAGATGATGATGATGAACCACTTGATGTGCTTGCATTAAGATAACTTGGTTGAACCAGTGCTTGGGAGTGAGGGTGCTGTTGTGGATGTTGAAGAGGATGGAACATCTGAGAAGAGTAGAAAGGCCCATTGAATATGGGTGCTGCTTGTGCAGGGTTTGCACCTATGATAGTTGCAGTTGGTCCAAGAGTAGTTGAAAAGGGGAATGGATACCCACTATTCTGAACTATTGTCACATATGGAGCATCATTGGCTGCTAAATTTGGGTAGCTAAAGCTCATTGGTGCAGCAACTGCTGGCAACGTTGAGGACGTACCAAGAGATCTGGCAGCTGAACTATGGGACTTATTAGATGAGGAAGCACTGCTGGTGGAGTTCACACCCCCTGCCTGACTAGTAGCCGTTGTTACTGATGCTTGATGTTGGCCGGGAGGAAATAGGAAAGCAGGACCATGCTACATTCAAAATTAAAGCAAATGACTTTCCAAAATAATACCTACCAAAGCAATCAATAAAATAGATCACATCCTGTTATTGAACTGTAAAGAAGCAATTAGATGACAAGATCATCATACCACTAGATTACCAATTGACCCTGGATGTGGACCTTGCTGAAGCACCGGCTGCTTCATTTGGGTTGAATCCATTGGGTTGGCAGGACCAGAACTTTTAATTGCAGGAAGACTAGGATCACTAGTGGCAGCCCATCCCTTCTCTTGTGCAGCATTTTGGTTCACACCTGGCGAGTGTTTTTGAGACTGCTTCCCAACCACCATACTTTCTGCAGAGGGCATACGATTGACATTGCTGGGCTTTGTGCCACACAGAGAAACAGAGCCAACGGCTGCTGGCAAAAAGGGGTTCATCTTTGTAAGCTGCTGGTGTAAGAAGATGTTACGAGCAATGTAATGATGTGTTGCACATCTCTTTGGTCGAGGTTGAGAGAGAACGGAATTCACATGCTGCATGTTTGAATCATGCAGGAATTATTCATGATACAGTTCCATATTATGGCAAGACGTGAGAATATTGACACTCGTAAGAATAAAGAAAGGACTTGAACAAGTACAACAAAAACAAATTTAGTGAGAAATTTAATACCTGTGGTGGGGCTGTCGATAATCCTGTGGTTTTATCCGCCTTCACAACTGTCTGCAAGGGCGGCATGTATCTGCCAATCATAGTTATTGATCTTAGCAAAGTCACAATAGTCACATGGCCAATCATTAAGTAAAATTAGAGAAGTATCAGAATAAAGAAAAAAGCAGATTCCGAGGGAAGTAAATGATCTAATACCCAAGTGGAGAGAGACTGCTTAGCCGTTCTGGTACAGCTGTTGACAAAGGCACTGAACTAGATTGAACTGAAGAAGGAAAGAAGAAGTGTAAGAGAATTCTAATCAACAAGTGGGTCAGAATCAGAGTCTGCAGGTGGTACTGTATATTAACAAAGTCAAAAATGTCAAGTTACCAGTTTTCTCCACTTTGGGATTTGCCGATTGAATAGGTTGCTCCTTATTCCTATCATGCTCTTCTAATTTATTGTTTGTCGCTATGCCATTATGTTTGTTTGGCTTCTCCAAATCAAATTTTAGCACATCCCACTTTTCCTTATACGCGTCCATCTTCACCTCTTCAATTTCTTCCGGCGTTTTCTCTTTCTTAACTAGTATTTCCACCTTGTCTTCAACCTTGTTTTTAATATCTTCCCTCTTCTGCATCAAAATTGTGACAAGTTGAAGTATGAAACGAAGGAAAGGGTGATAAAAAAAAATAAATAAATAGATTCACAGTCAGCCTATACTCACCATGTCCACAGTTAGTGCCAAAGCTTTAGTTTCTGATGTGAAATCACCCCTTGACAAGTTATCCCTTTCTGGGGATAGCATCCTAGGTGGAGGAGCCTGTTGGAAAGGCACTATTCTTCAGATATTTGACAGCAAAAACCAAGGGAAATGTAATTGGAGTGCGAACAAGAAGGATCCTCACCATCAGATCAATCTCAAACTTGTCTACTCGTTGGCTGTTGGCCGGAAGAGCAGATATCCTAGTAAATTCAGCCACAAGGAAAAAGGGGTCAATAATCAGGTATCCCATTAACTATATTAAAGAGCAAGAACAAGAAAGCAAGATTCTTCGATGCTCACACTCTGGTAGAAGCGGAATCCTGTTTATCACCATCCAACTTGGACTTGGAACATGATGGAGATTCCCCTACGAAGGAGACGGATGTTCCCTCTGCTGTAACGGCACATGCAGCACCTGAATTCAAATTGTCTTCCTCAATGTCCTCTTTTGGACCCTCCCATGATCCGGTTTCATGACCGGCTGCATCACCATCATGACAACTCGATATATTGGCCGATTCAAATGAAAGTTTCTCCACTTTTGCAGGTTGCTCACTTTCAATTCTGACTGACTCGGCAGTTGAATTATTCGGAACCAGCTTCTTCTCTGGTGATAAAATACAAATGGGAAAAGGGTCAGAAAAATTAAAATAAAAAAGGGGCATAAAAGATAAAATTTCATGATCTAAACCCAAAATTCAACCCACCAACATCCATAGACGGATAAGATGGTGGATGCATATCGCTTGCTTCAAGCTTTTGCGAAGAAGAAGAATCCTGGTTCTTGGAAGTCATCAAACCGTATAGAAGCTCAGCTATCTCAATCTCGATGTCTTCCTGAGTTGATGAACACGATTTGGACGTCTTGGGAAGGCGAGTCTTAGTTCCAATCGATTTCTGCAACATACAGCTGAAAACTTTAGTTGCTCATTGTTTTTTCAAACCAAAAAAAAATCAAATTGACTGAAAAAAATAAGAAAAGAAAGCAAAGCTAGCGTAGACCATCTTCTTCTTCCGAAGAGAAACATTGGAAGATGAAGGCGAGGACGCTTCAGCACTCTGTAAACTCTGCTCCTCCACAACACCGCCAGTTGCCGAGACCCAACTGTCATGCAGCCTTTTGACAGAAGCTGCAGAAACACGACAACAACAAAAAAAATTCAATGGCTGAAGAGACCAAAAATGAGTGGAAGAAAAGGGAAGAGGTAAACAAAACAACAGTGGTGGGACGAAAGCACATTTGTAGCACCTGAACGAGCCTTCCTGGGCACTGTCACGCCGATCATTTCATCGGTTACCTTCCAGGGAGGCGGCGTCCTCCGATGGTTTTGATCAGATGCGGAAGACGCAGTATTGGATGAATCTCTATCTCGATCCCTGTCCCTCTTAGCCCTTAACCTCACGGTCTCTTGCAACTCCACCTTCCCTTCCTCTGTAATCTCCAAAAGAAAACGTAAATAAGACGAAACACATGAAATAAAATAAAAAAGGAGAAGAAGAAGAAGAAGAAAAAAAAAGGGATCATATTCATACGAGAAGAGTGTCGGAGACCAATAGTTGGAAGTCGGCGTTTAGGGAAGGAATTGGTGGTGGATGGCATGGATGATCTTCTGGATTCTCTGGTTCTGTCCATGAGCTTGAGCTTGAGCTTGAGCTTGGGGCTTTTCTCATGTAATCAAACTACCCGAGAAATCAGATTCTATACCTTAAAAGTTGTGCGTGAGAATTGGATGCGTCACCGGAATCCCAGCATTAGCGGCGGCGAAAGGGTCGGATTCGTTGACAGTGCAAGAGTGGGAGTCGGAAGGAAGAAATGCTCCTCCCACTTGTGAAAGATTAAATTTGAAAATCTCCGTGTCTCTGTTTCTGCCTTTCTTTTCGGTTTTGGCTTTCCTTCTCCAACTTCTCTTTCTCACCTCACCCTCACGGCCTCTCTCCCCTTGTCTCTTGTGAAAAGGTGAACTTCGCTTCTCTCTCTCTTTTTTCTTTTTTATCTTTTGGTTTGCTTTAATATAAGATATATATATCAGGCTATCACCTCATCTCATGTGCCCTTTTTCATTTATAAAAAAAATATTGATGTTTCACTTTACATGATGACGCTTTTGGACCAATCGATGAGTGTCGGATCGGACGGTCATCGTTTGCCGGTGCCAACGTGGCAGAGACGTCCTTGTCTGATGGAATATGAGCAATGCGCATTAAGTGGCCATGTGTCACTTTATTTGACCTTTTCCTTAAATAAAAATAAAAATAAACTAATTACCAAAAAAATAATAATAAATAAACTCACCCATCCTCGTCCGTCCACATGCGTTTAGGTGGCGCGTGTGTGGATGGACTAATTTCAAAGGCACGAAATTGAACAATTTGAATATACATTCGAAATTAAAATAAAAAAATCCAGGAACAGAGAAGAAGAAGAAGAATTAATTACGAGTCAGGACATGATGGGGCTAGCGCTGAGACTGAGTTCCCTTCCCAAAATGAGGACCATCGCATCCTCTGAAACTTATTATACTGTATTATTGTTTCATTTATTATTAATATATTATTTTATTGTTAACATATTATTATTTAATTTATTTTAGTTAATTAATAGTTGTTAAAAAAAATTACTATTCATAAATTTATAATATTATTTATTTAAAAAACTAACAGCTTTTATGAAAATAAAACTATAGAATACTATCAGATCATAGTACTTTGTTATTTTTAAAATATAAAAATTATACTAAATAATAACAATGAATTAAATACTATTTATATATTATTAATAATATACTATATAATATTGTTTATATATACATAAAGTATTTTCCCTGGGAAACCAAATTATCTTCATGTGAGGACCCACCACTTGAAGATCCTACGTAACGACGACGCATTGTCAACCTGGCACCGCCAACGATTGACCTCTTGTTTCGGAGCCAACTCATACGGAGTCTGATTTTTAGTATTGTTTAGATGGACGAGTTTCAAGCGGATAATTTTTTATTTTATTTATTTGATAATTTTTTAAAATAAATAAAATAAAATGAAAATTTATTATATTATTTTTATTTTTATTTTTATTTTTTTCAATTTAAAAATAAAAATTATTTTTTCTTTTTTAAACCCTTACAATTTAAATATATTTTTAAAAATGATAATGATTACGTCTTAATAATATTTTGAAAAAATAAATTAAAAAATTAGTTTAGTAAAAAAAATTTATAAATAAAATTAATAAAATATTTAATTAATAATTTACATAAATTTAATTAATAATTTATTTTTATTTTAATATTTAATAATAATTAATTATATATAATTTATTAAATTAATTAATTAAATACTTAATTAATTTCATCTGTTTTTTGTTTCAAAACAACTTTTAAAAATCATTTTTTTAATATTTTCCTTACAGTTACGCTTACACTTATACCGAGAGTTTCTTACATTTCATTGTACTAAGATTTTTTTTTAACATTATATTTCAAAATTTTGTAAATATTTATTGAAGAAAAATATATTAAATTATATAGGATATTAAATTAATAATATAAAATAAATATAAATTTTGCATATAATTTTTTTATACAGTATTATCTTAAACAATTCAGCAAAATATTATAGATGACAAATGGAGTGAGTGTGTTTGAATTAGTTTGTTTTATGTTCGGAAAAATTTAAAGTTTAAAAAAATAGTTTCAAAAGTTATTTTATATAAAAATTAAATTAAATATGATAAGTCTATATGTGGATATATTTTGTATAAATTTAAATTTAACATTTATTATATAAAATAAATTAAATTGTTAAATATATAAATTAAGTCTAACTACTAGTAGTGGCAGGTGTCACTGTAACCGCTGGCTAACCTGTGCCTCTGTGGTGGACCTGGTGGTGATTGGGGCTCGAAAGAGTGGGGCGGGGTTGGTGTTACGTGTATTCCTTAATATCTTTTATTCTTTTCAACCACCCCTCCACACAAGAGATTATTTGAATATTTTTTAAAAAGTATTAATATTTAAAATAAATTGATAAGTATTTATTAATTATTATTTATATTTAATAAAAAAATTAACATTAATTTAACAACTCACTCTAATGAGAATTTCATAACAACTCTCCTCCAAACAATTTATCCCTATTCCTATTCATGTAATCAATCACACAGGAATAGGACATTGTATTGCGCTTTCTGCGAGTGGGACTCTACCACAAACTTCCCATATTGTTTTTTGTTTTCTTTATTTTTAAATAAATTTTCGTACGTGTAGTTTAAAATATTTCTCCTAATACAAATAGTTTTTATTCACTTTCTATTCTATATTCACATGATGTCACCATGATGGGGATGCTTTGAGAACTGAACTCACGATAATTAAGTGAATGCAATTTTGCCATGTAAGTAGAGCTTTCCTTTTCATCCATGGATGCCACTTTCAGTAATTGTGATGATGATGAGACTATGAATACAAGTGGAGTGGATAACGTAAAATTTGAATTATATTAAAAATGGATTATCTTACTCCTTAAAGCATTGAATGAAACATATCCTCTTTCTCATCCGGCTGTTGCGTGTTGGATGTCTAATTCGGGAAATTAAATCTTTTGTATCTGTTTTTTAATTTATTTTTTTAAATTAAATATTAACAATTCAATAAAAAAATAACAATTAAGAAATAAATTATTACTAACTAAGAAAAAATGTGATTTCTTTACTTAATTGTCATTATTTAATTTAGAAATTAAAAAAAAAAAAAGATGACAGAACATATTTGAATCCCTAATTCGGATATCAAAATCATGATAGACACCAGAGCTCTAACCATCGTTTCTTTTGAATTCAACATAACAAAAATATTAAGTATAATGGCTCAATACCATGTATTTGGAGCTAACTTACTATATTATCACACATCAAAGATTCATTGTGTTAAACTGAAGAAAGTACTCACGAAGTTGATTGGCTGCTTTGTGGGTGTGAATGACAACAACTATGGTTAGCAGAATGGTAGTGTGGAATCAAATATATTGTCTTATTTTTTTATATATTTTTAATTAAATATTGATAATTAAAAAAAAGTATCAACTAAGAAATAAGTTATTATTAATTAAAAAAGGTGAATTTTTTGTTGAATTGTTATTATTTAATTAAAAAAATAAGAAATGAGACCAAAACAAAAAAGACAACAAACTTGAATCCGAGTAGCGTGGAGTGGAAAATAAACTTAATGAACTTTTCCTTTTATCAATAACCATGGAATATTTATTTGATTGTTTCAACCACCATGGAAAGGGCAATGTTTAAATTACTATATAGGAAGAGAATCTGAAGAATATTAGCCAATTAAGTCAATTTGAATCTAATGCTCTTTCCATCCATACTTTTCACAAGATCTTACAAGTATTCTTTTTATTCTTTCTTATTTTCCCTCCTCTGTGAATAAAGAACACAAAAAAGAAAAACCCAATACATTATCTTAATTAGTGTAAGCCAAAATCAGGAAATATTAGTAAAACCACGTCTTAGATTAGATCTCTCTCTCTTGTTATATATATATATATATGCGGAACAGGTCATTCATATATCATAGAAAAAGAAATGTTACTAGTGACTCTGTATTAAACATCCTGCATGAAATGAAATTATCGTCTCCTTGCTCCTCACACTAATGACGAGTTACATAATGGGAATGAAATTGCTATATGGTTTAATTGGCTGAAAGCTGTTCTTAGACAATGTAAACATTATATTAATTCTCAAACTATGAAGCTGCGGGATGGAGGGAGTAAGCTTAAGATTTAAGAATGACTTATTATTAAACAAACATTAGATTTGTAATTGGAGAAGCTGCTAGCTAGCTACCTACCTAGATAAGCCTAATGAATGTATTAGAAAAAGGAGAATGATTAGAAATATAGGTTTTTGAAGGACAGCCGTTAATTCTGTTCTGTTAACATAATAATTAAGTATTAATTAATTTGAATAGTTATGGGTTACAGTATTTCTGATGTGAGCTTTCCATTAGGCCCACATGATATACACTTTTTCCCCTTATTTATATTGACAAAGCCTGTCCCACGGTCCATATTCTTTTGATAAGCGAAACAAAGAGGAAAGAGTATTTGGAAGGGTGTGAATAAAATTGTTTAACCAATCAATGGGCGTATACGAGGCCACTGCTTTCTCCTTTTACTTGAATAAAAAGCTTGAATTAATCTAAAGGAACTTGAAAAATCCCAATAAAAAAAGAGGGAGAATAATATATATATATATATATATATATATATATATATAGTGATTAAAAGCATGGCGGTGCCTTTATTCTTGTTGGATGGCTTTGGCTATTGTGAAATCCTCGATAATAATCTTTGCAACCTTTGCACAAGAGAAAGGGTATCATTTTAATGCCAGAATGATGCAAATCAAAACGAAGATTATCTTTTTACATTTAAAATAACTTTTTTTAAAAATAAAAAAAAACACTATTTCCCCCAAACAAAGAATAAATAAAAGTACATGTTATTGTCTACTATATTATTTAGAATAAATACTTATTTTAATTTTTTTTAGAATAATATAAATAATATCTATTTAATTTTTTAATAATTATTGACATCAAAAGAAGACCACTTTGTTGTAAAATATGTTATTAAAATTAATTTGATGTCAAAAAATAATATTAAAATATCAATATATTTACTCTAAATATTATATAAATACAATGCTTGTACAAATTTCTAGTCTTTAAGGCATAAACAATTGTTGAAGTTTATAAAATTGGAAACGTTTTAACGGAATTAAAATAATCCTTCATGGGCTTTCCGACACACTTTAATTTGATTATGATATATGATATGGAACCTAGGAGACGGATCCACCCTCCCTCCACTTGTCCTATACTATAAATTTATTGGTAATGCTCTTATGATTAAGATATATATAAAAACGAAGTTTATACGCACCTTCAACTAGGTTTCGTCATTGATTAATGGGTTCAACACACCTGCACATGACCAATCGCCTTGGTGATATTAGTATATCACTAGCTTCTTTATTAAACTAGCTAATTGTATTTTGACCTGAGCTACTTTCTCTTTGTATATATATTTTATATTAACGAACATGCACAACTAAAGATAAAAAACAATAAAATATATTAGTGGGTTAAGACAAACCCATTCATTCATCTTGAACAAATAATAGAACCAAAGAACGAAATCTAATCTTTAATTTATTATCTGTTGGATTCAAAGTAGAAATAGTAATTTTATTTGGACATACATGTTGAAGTGGCAACCGTTGGTTGTTCCACGTCGGAGTGGCATTCTGAATAGTGATGACTTTCGGGAATGAGGAATTGTCTCGTTGCTAATCGTGGAAGTCGCGATGATTAAGAAATACAATATTTAATTAGATTATGTAGCAAAAAGAATAACATTTTTTAATTGGAGTACCAGAGGCCTAATATTTTTTAACTTGTTCCGATAATGCTTTTTATTTCAAGTTGGGTTACGAGGAAATTTTTTAATGCTTATATTGCAAGTTGTAACGGAGATGAGGGTGAAAATTAACCAGACAAAAAGAAAAATTTATAATAAATAATAAGTTAGGTTAAGATAAAAAAAAATTAAAAAAAATTAAATCTATTTAAAATAAAACTTAACCTAATCTAATATATTTCTAGCCACCTTCTCTAGAACAATGTTCAAAACTTAAATGTTTGGTTTCTGTCTTTTAACTTTTTTTCTTCTTCTTACTTTAACGTATTATATATTTATGCTTTGGCTTGCGACGAAGTAAACAAATCCTTGGTCATCTGAAAGAATAATTAAAAAGAAGAAAGGAAAGGAAAAAGAGAAGAACTTTCCTATTGCATACTGCAAATCATGAGAAAGAGTAATAAAAATAAAATAAAATAGACGAATGAGAACAAATATGGATACGTAACCGTGCAAAGCCCATTCTAGTGTTGAGGGGTGTTAGGTTGCATTTGGTAGGTGATTATTATAATAACAGTTATTCTTTCTGTGTGTTTATGCGATTATTCATGAGTAATCTCCCCTGCCAATAGACATTGGACTATTCCTGGAATTCATTGAATCGTGCCTTCTATTTTCTTGACTGAAACATCGAAGTTTGGTATTCGAAAATACAAGGATTATTTCCCCTTGATAATACATACCTTTTTTGACCTAGTCATCACTTTCAGTTCTCTGGTGTTTAAAAAATATTAAGACTAGCTTGAACGACCCTTGATTTTTTGAATGTTTTCTAGAATCAGAAAAAAAAAATGAAAGGAAAGAAAAACTCAAATTCTGTCTTACCCTTGAACTTATATAACGGGTTTGCTGAAAGTGAGATAAAATGACAAGAATGAAAAATAGAGACAAGACGTTGGACATGCGTGACATCCCTGATTATGGATAACTTGGCTACATACATTTGTTTATCAAAGCACCAAATTGTCAGTAACTCCTGAAAGACAAGCAGAAGAAATTACTTTTTAAACCCCAAAAAATTATGTAGGAGTAGAAAAGAAAATTAGGAAATAATTAAATACGGATGACCATAAATTAATTCATCCATCATTTGATTTTAGTACACAGAAGTATATCCTTCTTTCCATGTCCAAAATACAAAGAATTATCCAAGCCTTAGACTTTGTGTACATTTTGCACTTCCCATGTGCTAAAAGACTGCTAAAAACCCCAGCCTGTACTCTTGTCTCGAGTTATGGCAAAACATTTCTATTTTACTTTCAAATCACTCATCATTTAAACTGAATTACCCATACAAAGACCACATACTGACTACACCATATCAAACACATGCAATGAAGTGGATGAAGGATGAGTACAATACGATTATTAAGCTTGACCACAGTCAACTGGCACCTAAATTAATGAATCTGCGTTTCCAAATGAACAGAGCGCCTTGCTCCTTTTATCCATTCATACTGATATTGAACAAACAGGTACCGCAAAATTTAGTTTATGATATGACGAATTAAGGCAATGGAAGAGGACTAATTTTTATTTTGGGACTTGAATCGTATAAAGTGATGAATGTACTTTAGAGAATATAGTAATAACCATTAATATAAAGATCAATGGTATAAAATTTTATAAAATAAGAGCACAAATCATGCATATACGAAAATCAACAACTTTAATTTTTTTAATAATAGTTATTATTCTACACTTTACTTTCTAAATGACACCTTTCATTTTAGAGGATCCAAATCCATTACTTCATAATTATTTAGAAAAAAATGTTTAATGTGAAAGGAGAAAAAAAAATTGAAGTTAACTGTTTTTGGGGGAAATAGAAATTCGGGTCTGAAAACATGTAAAAGGCCATATCCTATAGGCCGAATTGAGACCCAATTGTCTGATGAACCCACTGTGTGAGACTTGTAAGCTTCAAACCTGCTTCGGTGCAAGACCAAAAAAAATAGTCCAGCTTGGATAAAAGGAAGCCCAACGGATTGGCTATATTTCAAGTATCGGCCTCCTTTCCTATGGGCCTAATGTTTTTTTACTCTAATAACTGATCCCTGACGGTGACGCTGTGGCCTGCATATGAACTGGTCTGCATATTTCAAAGATGAAACATCAAGTGGACTGCATATTACAAAGAAATAAATGAACTCTCATTTATATGTTACTCTATCTGTAAAAACAATTTTTTTGGGCATTTCCGATCTTAGACACCAAAGGGAAAAATGATAATTTAGTTCAATTTGCAAAAGAATATTTATATTTATAATAAAATAAAAGTGAAATAATTTTTGGTTTGAATTCCTTATCTTCAAACAAAATGTATCAAGTCCAGCTAGGGTCACGGAGAGGCATAAAATTGAACTCGAGCAATTTTTTTTTATATGCAATATACACATCACATTGTTTCTTTTCCGCATCCATTTTCCATTCTGCGAAGAGAAAAGAATACTAGCCTTTTATTATATCAACTACTAGGTTGAATTGAATGTAAAAACACAACCTACACAATTGTCAAAATTCTGATTATTAAATTTAATATTTTTAGCATCTTGAGCATATAATTCTCACACTTAAAAATCATATCTAATTGTGCAGAAGATAAAGAAGTTATGGTGAAATTTTTATCTCCATAAGTAAATTGGTTTCCCTCCTTTGATCTCTTTTTTCGTCACACAAGACTTTACAAGACATGGTGAATCTTTTGATCTCCACAAGTAATTGGTTTCTTTCTCTTGATCACTCTTTCTATTACACAAGACTATTCTGATAAATACTGCATATGGATGGGTAACCAAATGATTTGGAACCTAACCCTTATGAATAGAGAAATGACCAATTTAACTATATCTCTATATTTAATTTGGAGCATCCATCAAATATCTAAATAAACAGTTAAAATTTATTTATCATCAAAAGAAAAATACCAATTTATTATTTAAAAAATCAAATGATCATTATATCAATTATCTTAAAAGCATAACTACTTATTTTTCATAACTAATAATTATCTCATAAATATTGCATCATTATCTTATATTGAATTCAAGCATTAACAATACTTGTTTGGGTGAGCGTTTGACTCATTCAAATGGGTGCTTGTGATGACAAATAAGCTTTTGGCTATGAAAAAACTTGTTTGATTTCACGTTAAAATCTTATTTTCAAGCTTACTTTCAACCTCAAACTTGATTCTGATATGAAGCAACTCTTACTTGCTTTTATGTTGACGGTTGGTCATTTACGAAAAATTAAATTGTTCTCTTCCTACTCTGCCCTTCTTCCAACTCATGTCTTCCACTTCGCCTTCTTTCCAGTGGTCTGAAAATCGGACCGGACCGGCCGGTCGGACCGGTTCGACCGAGAACCGGTCACCCCACCGGTCCGGTCCACCTCAAAAAATCGGCCAGGTCAAAAATCGGTCAAAAATCAGTGAACCGGTTAAAAACCGGTGAACCGGTCGACCCGGACCGGTCCTCTTTTTTTTTTTTTTTTTAATAAATTTTGCTAATTCAAATAATGTCATTTTGATTTAAAAATTGAATATAAGTCAATCTAAAAAGAATTTTATATAAAATACTTAAACTTAAATTGTATAAAAGCTTATAAACTGAATGTATAATTGATTATATATCTCATTGAACTGAAATTAACATTTTTTTAAACAAAAATAAGTTATAATACTATTACAGAATACTTTGGACTCTCAAAAAATAAACTGTAAACTATTTTTTATTATTTGTGTTGTTTTTTATAATTTTTAATTTGTTTAATTAGTATATAATATATATTTATATATATATAAATATATTTAATTATACTCCGGTTCGACCACGGTTCAACTATGGTTGAACTATTGCAATCAATCTCACTCGGCTCAATCACCGGTTCGATTTTCAGAACCTTGCTTCTTTCACAAAATATTATAGCTTGTCTTCAGTAGACATGTCCTTTATAGATTGTCTTCAGCTTGTGTCATATTTCTTCCTTTGCCCTCCAACCTAACCATTCTCCACCACCACCAACAGACCAGCACCAACCCCAAATTTCAGTATCAGAAGACATTGCTCTTATTAGCGTCAAGAAACACAAAGAAGAAGCATGAAAGAAAATTATGAAAATTGCACGAAAGACGAAACCAACAGGTCTGAAGGACTCCCCCTATTCGGGAGCATTTTTTTATCCTCCATTTGCCAATCTTTCAACAATTTGACAAATAGTGTCACCTTCTTCTAAGGAATACCTAAAAAGTAAAACACAAAACGAGTTTATTGGCAAGTGAAAATAGAAAGAAAAAAAATATTCGAGAGTCTTCGTGTCACATTCACCTACAAATCTAATTCTCAATTATTATTCTCATTCTTCTTCTTCTTCTTTTAATTACTGTATTATATATATATATATATATAAGAAATATAATATGAAATTATGCAGTAATTATTTCAATTAGATTGACAAACTCTCATCATGTTCATGTGGAATGCCACATTGCTAAACTTAATTAATGGATTTATTAAAATTCTCATCCCATAATTTTTTCATATAAATTGTAATGTTTTAATGTATTTGTTATTTTAAAAAGCTAAAATATCATCATATGTTTTTTTTAATTTAATAATAAATTTAAAAGCATGAAATAAAATTATAATATGAATTAAATAATATACAACTTATATTCTTTTTAATAATTATTCATCTAAAAGTAATTTTAATTAATACTATTCACATAACATTTATTTTATTAAAATTACTCTTTAAATAAAAATTCTCAAATATAAATTATTTTATTATACATTTACTTCTAACTAAAATTAAATTTACAAAATATAATCCCAATACATGTCCAAAAGTCTACGCACTTCTTTTCCCCGTGAATTCCTTGGCTTATATTCCCCGAAATCTGAGTGAAGAGATTTCCAGTTATCTTCCTCATCTGGATGCATTAAGGTACAAAATACGCTGGCGAATAATTAAATATAAAAACGCGAATGCATCCCAAATCAAGAAAACAAAAAACAAAAGATGAACACTTAACATTTGGGCAATTTGGCCACAGTACAGTAGATTAGGAGACAAATTATCGAAATGCCACTCATTTGAAACATATTACCAACGTACTGTCATTTTTGCCATGTGTATCACGTCAACACGGGGTGGCGTGATACACGTCATCACGTCAACACGGGTGATGTGATACACGTCATCACGCCACCGGTGTTGACGTGATGACGTGTATCACGCTATCCGTGTTGACGTGATGACGTGTATCACGCCAACACGGGGTGGCGTGATATACACAAAATCGAAAAAAAAAATAGATTAATACAACAAAACTTATATAACCAAAGTCAAAACTTTGAAAAGCTATAACTTTTGACTCGTTTGTCCGATTTAGACGCATTTTATATCGATTTCATATAACTTTTCGAGGCCGAGTGCAACGCAAATCGCCGGAGGCGGTTTGGTCTATCGGAATTCCAAAAAACCCTTTATTTTGTAAGTTATGAAGCTTTTTATAAAAATTATATGGGTATTTCATGAAATCAAGGTTAAACTCATTTTTTTTCCTTTTCATTTTTATGAACTCAAGGTTAAAATGCGTCTAAATCGGACAAACGAGTCAAAAGTTATGGCTTTTCAAAGTTTTGACTTTGGTTATATAAGTTTTGTTGTATTAATCTATTTTTTTTTTCGATTTTGTGTATATCACGCCACCTGTGTTGGCGTGATACACGTCATCACGTCAACACGGATAGAGTGATACACGTCATCACGTCAACACCGGTGGCGTGATGACGTGTATCACGTTACCCGTGTTGACGTGATGACGTGTATCACGCCACCCGTATTGACGTGATACACGTGACAAAAATGACAGTACGCTGGTAATATGTTTTAAATGAGTGACATTTCGGTAATTTGTCTCATAATCTACTGTACTGTGACCAAGCCAAATTGCCTAACATTTGTACATGACACACTGCCACTACAGTGAGGAAGCGCAAGCCGAGCCGACTGACAAGCCGAGGTTCGCGCTCCGCGACCCGATAATAACACGCGCACTTGCACGTGCAAAGACACCCCTAAGTCCTAACACGTAAGACTCTCACGGGGCGTGATTGGAGTGGTAACAGGAGAAGCAAAACTTCAAAACAAAAAAAAAATAAATATTATTATATTATATTGTTATTGATCAAAAGAAAAAAAAAAAGAAGAAAAAAAAAAGGTCGTGTATATAACTACCCCATTCTCAAATGCACCTTTCAGTTCCTCAGTTTGTTTAAACTCTCACCAACTCCTCAACTTAGAGCAGACTCAGAGCAGAGAATCAGAGAGTGAGAGAGAGTGAGAGAGAGCGAGAGAGAAAGAGGGTACAGAAGGTGCATTCTCCACCCATTAATGCCTCTCGGCAACAAATCCTGAACATACTTACTCTTTGTTTTCTCACCTTCGAATCTTTTCTTTCTTTCTTTCTTTTTCGTCTTCTCTCACACTCGCACAGAATTCCCACACACACTGTCTATCGTGTGTGAAACTGAGACTCACAAGAGTGAGAGCCAATGGAGCTCAGTCAAGTAACCCTAGAGATCTTCTCCAAACTGGAGCAGAAATGGCTCTCCCACTGCGAAGCCACCAACAAAACCCGCATACTCAGCATTGACGGAGGAGGAACCACCGCCATTGTAGCCGGCGCTGCCCTCATCCACCTCGAGGACCAGATCCGTCTCCAAACCTGCGATCCCCATGCTCAAATAGCCGATTTCTTTGACCTCATCGCCGGTACCGGCATTGGCGCCCTCCTTGCCGCCATGATCACCGCCGACGACGGCTTCGGCAGGCCTCTCTACACAGCCAGAGACGCAGTCCATGTCATCACAAAGAGGAATTCCGAACTGTACAAACTCAAATCCACCGGAATTTTTCGCCGGCGCCGGAGATTCTCTTCGAGGAGCATGGATAACGTGTTGAAGCAAGTGTTCCAGAGAAAAGAGAAAGGACGGTTGTTGACACTGAAGGACACGTGTAAACCCCTGCTTATCCCTTGCTTTGACCTCAAGAGTTCAGCGCCATTCGTCTTTTCCCGAGCCGACGCGTCCGAGTCACCGAGTTTCAACTTTGAGCTCTGGAAAGCATGTCGCGCAACCTCAGCGACACCGAGCCTCTTTAAGCCCTTCCAGTTTACCTCCGTCGACGGCAAGACCTCGTGCTCCGCCGTGGACGGCGGCCTGGTGATGAACAATCCGACGGCTGCGGCGGTCACGCACGTACTCCACAACAAGCGTGATTTTCCGTCGGTGAACGGCGTGGAGGATATCTTGGTCCTTTCCTTAGGCAACGGAGCGTCGGCGAGGAAGGTGTGTGATAACCGGAAGTGCTCGACATCGTCGGTGGTTGACATTGCGATCGACGGTGTTTCCGAGACCATTGACCAGATGTTGGGGAACGCCTTCTGTTGGAACCGTACTGACTACGTCAGAATCCAGGTACGTGAATGGCTCTTTCTCTTTCTTTTTTCGTTTTTATTTGTCGGTTGTGTCACTCGCTCTGTTTTCCTTCTAGATACTGTTTGGTTTCCTAGAAAATGAGGTATAAGAAAAGGAAATGGGATTCATGTGAAGACAATGCAACGCACTCCATTCATCAAATCGAAACTCACTTGCCTCGTTATGAGTGAACTAACTACATTTCTTACTGATAAAAAATATATATGCGTTCTTGTTGTTTTTCGGCCAAAATTGATATAACATTTTTTGTTTTTTTAGTTGTGGTGACGGAGCTAATTGACGGCATGTGTTGTGTGCAGGCTTTCGGTTTGAGAGGAAGGGAAGAAGAGGAGGTGCTGAAGGAGAGGGGATTGGAGTCGTTACCGTTTGGCGGCAAGCGGTTACTGCAGGAGACTAACGGTAACAGAATCGATTGCTTCGTGCAACGTCTTGTTGCTCCCGGAAAGGTTAGCCTGCCACCCAGTCCCTGCAAGTTTCTGCCGTAAGCCCTCTGGCTAACGGCCGCTAGTTTTTTTTTTTTAACGCTGTAAGTTGTAGTAACCAAGGTCGGGTTAATGGTGAAAAAAAAATTATCGTGAAGTTTTTACTTGAACAGTTGAACAGCCACTGTAAGAGTTAAATAGCAGTTGATAATTACCTGGTAGTGGTAGAGTTACTCGATTCTGATTTTGACTTCACCGTGACCGAATGAAGGAAGGAGTACTTTTTCCAAACAGAGACACAACGTCAACGATTGGACTTTGATAATTGCCGTTTCTCTTTTTTGGCATGCTAAGCTAATTACCGTTTCTTGTGACTGTTAATTCCCCAAAATGGCTGCGTGATTTGTGGAACTAGAGCACGACCATCAGTCCAGTAGACTCGTACCTACCTATTTTTACGTAATAAAATACCAGCACTTTACCACGCAACTCCTGTATTGATTTTGAGCGCTGTGGAGTGTGGGCAAAGATGTTCTTTCCTTCTAGTTGCCTCACTCACTAAAATCTTTTGTGATATCAAGAAGTACAAACCATGTAAATAGACCCAAAAAATATAACCATGATTTATATGTAATTTCAAACAGGATAAATTATCGAAAAAAAATTTCTATGAGGAACGATATCACAAAGTAATTGAGTATATGTTTGTAGGTTACTAAATTTGTTGACAATTATCGATAAAGATTAGTAAATTATTTGGGTAAATATTAAAGATACGTTTGTTTTAGATTTTTAAAAGTTTATAATTACGTTTCACCCTTCAATTGATGTGGCATATAGGGCTTTCCAATCAACTTGGGATATGCAAGGCCAAGCGACGCCCAAATCTTTCTTTGGAGCGATAAAATTAACCCCCTTTATTTTTAATTACATAGAACTCATTTGAATTACAACTAGCTTATTTAAATTCATTTATTACATTAAGTACTTATAATCTATTTTTATACTATTTGGATGAGCTTAATAAAATAGTTTTTGAAACCCTTAAAAGTAATTTTTGGCTATTTTTCATAAATAAAAAATTCAAACACATGAGAATAAACATTTACAAAAATAAAAACATCAAAGACGTTAGCAGTTTTTATAATAATTTTAGACAAAATTAACCATAATAAATTGACACAATACATAACATATTTATTAAATACACAATAATTGTTCTAGAGAATTTATGAAAAACACTTTTTGAAATGTTTATCTAAACGCGACATATTAATGGATATTGTCAATAAGAAATGATTAAATAAAGAGTGTTTAAAATAAATTATAATTATAAAATAAGAAGTTAATGAGTATTTGTAGAGTGAAAAGTTTATGACCATTTGTATACTGCTAAATAAGCATATTTATATTTTAATCTCATGTTATATTTGTGTCAAATAAATAATAATAGAATTTTAAAAAAATAAAATTGAATATCAAAATGAGGAATTATGGATAAAGTATTTTTTAAAATCAGTAATTATTCTTTTTCTAGAATTGTGAATAGAGAATCTAAAGCTGCGTCAGTAATCTCTTAATTATTTGAATTGGTTTAAACAAATTTGTTTACATTATGTCTGACAAATTTATGTAATTTAACTTTAACATTCTCATAATATATATTTAAATTTGAGACTAAAAAGATGAAAAGTAAACTCGCTTGCTATCTTAATCAATATCTATTAGTGATAAATAAATTGTTTTACTTTTCTATACAAAAATGATTGTTGCATATTCATCTAGAGAGACTAAGAAAAATCTTAATCCTTCTACAAATAATTATTACTACCTCTATAATCGACAAATAGAGGAACATTTTTTTAAACATAAATATCTTTCCACATACTCCAACGGTCCCTAAAAATTGAGGAACATTCTTTTCACATCAATTTATACACACCATTTAAATACGTATAAACAATAAATAATTGTATATAATTTTGTGAAAATAGTAGGATTTAATAAAATCAAGCCCTTACCGATTGTTAAATAGATTTATAAGACACGTGGTAAATGAATCACTTTTTGCGTGAGTTACTTGAGTTTGATATTTACAAGTATAGATAAATCATACTTATTGTATTATTTGTTAAATTAGGTTTAAACAAATTTTATTTTGATTAGTTTATAGGATCAGTATAGTTTAATTAAGTAATCAGAGTTATTAGAAATGAGCTAATGGTGAGGAACTTGGATAATTTGTATAAAATCATAGATTCAAATCTCTATACTACCCTCACTAAAAAAATGTTATTAAACAAAATTAATGTTTGTCTTACTCATATCAAGGTTTTAGATCACCGTTGACTTGTGGTTGATATGAGTTATAGAGTGTTGCAATTACAATAGCTACCACAATTAAGATTTTGTAGTCACATCAAGTTATGCGACCCTAAATTTAAAAAAATTATTCAGATCAATTATGACAAGTTGAACAATATTTTTTGTGTGGATACCAACAAAAATTTACAGAAATTGGTTAATCAATTAAAAGACTTCTTTACTTCTTATGGCCTCCACGTACGGGCCCTAAGAGAATAATATGAAAAGATCATTTTTAATGAATTTCTTTTTTGTAAAAAGTTATTTAATAGTGTATAAATTTATATAAAAACATTAATATAACTATATAAATTTTAAAAAAATAATGGTTAAAAATATTTATTTCCTTAACTAAAAATTTGTATGTGGCACAATACATTTACAAATTACAAGTCGGTTTGGCCTATCTTATTTTTAAGGGGTTTCGCTACTCTTAATTTTTTAAAAAATAATTATATTAAAATAATAATATTTAAAAGATAAATAAATAAATAATTCCTTAAAGAGTAGGATATAAGTCGCTTATGAATTTTTTTTTGGTGGAAGATATAAGTCGTTTATGATAGGAAATGTACAAATGGATCGGAACATAGGTGTCGACGTAGGTAAACCCTTCCACCACTTTTGCAGAATGGTAGCAGCAATTTCATGCAGTAACATGGACAAGGAAAAGGAATCGAATCCCATTTTTAGGTGTCAAACTGACATCATTATAACAAACAAGGACCTTTGTTTTTTCTTGCAAAGCTTGCAAGACGGAAACTACCTTTTCTTTTCATTAATTTAATTTTTCAGCCTTTTTTTTTTTTTTTGGGTACATCTCAGCCTTTAATTTATATATATGCTCCTCTGAATTATCTTGGTCCTAGTTCCTGTAGGTGAGTTTGGTGATTGCAGTGTTGAGTGTAGTACTTCTCACCCCCACTGCTGGCATCACAAAGCCACCCACCGTTTGCTTATGCCACGGCATTAAATAGCCTGTAATCTCTGCTGCTTTATGTCACTGTCTTCGTTGGTTTTTCGGTTTTTCCATCGTGCCGTTCCTGATATTTTTCAAAGCCTTTTCTAAGTGCAGGACACTTTTACAACAAGTTAGGTAGTACTGTGGCAGGACATACATGCTCCCGCACCTCATTATCATTAACGCAGCCAATAATGACAATAGGCAATCAAGAGAAGATTCACGGCTTAGCCAACGATAATTGGGGTCTGACCGTGGTTTTACCAACCTGTTTGATGTGATTTGGGGAGAGATTTTTAAGTATATCAATTTTAATACAATTTTCTTTCACTTTTATCAAATTTATTGGTTAAAGTATAAGACTAATAGACAACAGCTATTTATTGTTATTGGATTAAGCGGAAGATAATAGTAACACACTTAGTTGACCTGATACAGTCAATATAGTATAGTATAAAAAAATTGTTTCACATTCGATGCCCTCCTGACAAGGCAACAAGCACCTATTTTAAAAGTTGAACTTGTGTGTACCAAAAAAAAAAAAAAGGTTGGACTTGTATTTTTATTTTGAGAGTACAATTAACTTATTACAATGCTTGTTGTTGGTCATAACCAAAAAAAAAAAGGTTGAACTTGTATTTTTATTTTGAGAGTACAATTAACTTATTACAATGCTTGTTGTTGGTTATAACAGAATTTGAATTTAGATGAAATTTCAGGATATTCGCATTAAATTTTGAGTTTGACAGTTCTTGGAGATATAAAATAAATATTGATTCTTTATCACATAATTTAAATTTTATTTAAATTTTTAAAAGAATTAATTTTTGACATAATATCAAATTTTCTATAACTAAATGATTAAAAATTTAATTGTTAGCATGTATTCTTTTATTTAAAATTAAATTTTTCTACGAGATAAAGTGAAGTTAACTTAAACTTTTATCAGAATTGTTACTTAAAAATCGTAAGAGATGGGGAGGATTCTCGAGGGGCGCGAGGAATTGGGAGACCACAACCATTTTCAGCTTGTGTGCTTCGGTTTTAGTCCATATGGAAAGGGATTTCCTTTGGAATTCTTTAGCGTGACAGAGTTCATCCTTCACAGATGAGTTAGTTCCCATCAATTGCTTTTCCTATAGGAAGCTCTCTTTTGACCAGGATCTGCGTTTCTTCTCAGACTGAGAGGATCACTTTCTGTTGTTGCTGAGTGCGAGTACTTGATGGAATTTTGTTGCTTACCCCTTTATACAAATCTTAAAATTGGCGAGATAATAAGTGAAATATTGGGGGTCCAAAATACGACCTAATCTACATTATTTATGCCAATCTGACGTGTCCTTTTTTATTTTTTATATTGAAATTCAAGGTCCGAAAATGTACTCTTGGCCTCTTGGGGCTGACCAATGTACAATAGGTGCGAACAACTGTCTCTACCAAGCACCGACATAAAAAAAAGTATATTTTATGATTTTCATTTGTCCTCACATTATCTTAAAAGCTGTCTTATATTTTTTAATTACAAAAATTGAAATATGTTATCATATATTTTAATAAATTTAATGTACGGATTACATGTAAAGATAAAATTAAACAAAGTAAAAGTTAAACAAATTGTATCATATAAAGAAACAAAGACAGTGATCATTTTGATTTTTAGAACTTCCTTCGTTCGAGTTTTTTTTTTTTGTTATTTCGACAAAATAAATATACAAACTTATGTAAAATTGTAATTTATTTTGTACTTATAATTTAACTTTGATCCATTAATAAGGAAGAACTTGTCAAAAACTTCCTCCACAAGTAAAAAATGTTAGTCACTATAATGATGCAATGCTTTCTTGGTTTTTGTGTAATCAAAGTTAAACTTTTATACTTTATATTTATTTATTTTTTTGTGTAATATTGTATAAGTAGGAGTGTGATTAACATATCTTTAGGCTTTGTTTGGATTATGAAAGAAATAGAGTGGAAAGAAATAAAGTAGAAAGAAATAAGAAGAAAAGAAATAGAGTAAAAAATGAGTAAATTTTAAATTTGTTTAGATTAAGAGAATTAGGAAAGAAAAAAAATTAAATTTTATTGTAAATATATATTTGTCCCTATTTATTTATTTATAAAACAATAAAAAGAAGGGTATATTAGTCAAATTCTCATCTCTATTTATTTCTTATCTATTTCTTCTCACTTTTAGAGAGAAATAAAAAAGTTGTAGGACCTACCATTTTTTTTTTAATTTCTCCTCTAACTAAACAAGAGAACTTATCTATTTCTCTTCTATTTCTCTCTTCTCTAATTCTCTCTTCTTTATTTCTCTCATACCAAACAAAGGTTTAATGTTTTTTTCTTGACGTGCTTATTTATTCTTGTGAGTTTATGCATATAATACTGTATTAAATGTTTATAATAAAAAATAATATATCTATATAGATAAATACAAAGTAAAACAATTAATTAGGGTTACATTAGTTTATAGATAACGATGGATAAATTCCTTAAAAAAATATGTTAGAGCAAACATCTTTTGAATATTTGATCAATTTAAGAATATATCCAGATCCTTCAAGGAGGTTTCACATTATAGTGCAACAAATTTTAACTGATAATTTAAATGATAAAATAATAATAATTACATATGTTACCTCCTTTGAATCCGTAAGTGCATGTACTACACATGACTAGATCATTTGGTTATTAGTCCATAAAAGACAAACCGAGTGAGATTTGTCCTACCCTTGAACAAAGGGTTGATCTTATGCCTTTTATTAAATTCGATCTCAAGCAGATTATGAGAGTACACTCAGTACAGTTATGTTGGAAAAAATAACGACAATGGACGGCGCTTTAAGATTTATTACATTAGAATAGTCCCATAACAAAATCACAATTTAACGGATCTAACTCGTACTTAAACTACCTTTAACCATACGCTGTTAAATCCTCTTCTGTTTCGACCCATTTTACAAACAAAAATTGTTCCCCATCTGTAGTAAAGGGGTCAACAGAGGTGTTTATTAGAACGGGTTAAACTGATAAATTCGAAAAGTCAACTTAAATTAATTAAAATAAAATAGTTTAGATTGAATTATTGAGTCAGATGGGTAGAATTCGTCCAGACCCGACGGTTCAAGGGTTGATGAGTTGCCAACCCCGAGACCCGATTACCCCACCCGTGAGCCCGACCACATTGAACCTTCCATTTTCTATATTCGTTCCCTTACCTCTAAGCCTCTCACAGCCCCTCACTCCCACAGCCCATCATCATCTTCCTCTCACTCACCCTTGTTCATTCGTTGCACGCACCAGAGACAGCCATGAGAGGGGAGGAGTAAGCAAGATGAGATAAATGAGATATACCAGAGAAAAACGAGAAAGAGGCAAAACTGTAGAAACCAAGAGACCTAGACAGCTAGACACAAACCCTTCCTCTTGCACTTTCAAGGTGACCCAAACGGCCTGATCTACTAAGCCAAGAGACCCAAACAACTGAGGAGTCGTCGATGAGACATGGCCAAAGGAAAATCTCCTTCATCAGATCCAACTCCAACTCTAGCGACAACGATCACAGCGCAACAACCTCCCCATCGTCTTAGTGCCGGTGACTAGAGAACCTCCTACCAACATCGGTGTGAGGATTTGAAGAAAGAAACAAGAAAGAAAGGTTGTGGGAATTTGACAGAAGAAACAAGAAAGAAGCATGGAAAAAACAAGAAAAAAGCCGGAGGTTGAGAAGCATCATTTCATGTATATATTTTTTAATTAAAAAAAACAACCAGATCCGATCCAACTCAAAAGTTGGGTTGGTAGAATTTTTTTTTGTCAACCTGAATCAATTTAATCCAATTAGAATTAATTAATTTGAATTTTATTTTACAACGAATTCGACCATGAACACTTCTAATGGCCATTTCTAAACAGAGTTTAAAATAGTGATACCCTAATAGTATTTACATAATATACTTTTTTGCGTTCTTTGATAATAAATTTTATAAGGTATTTGATTTATTAAATTAAATAGTAAATCACATGGTGATTTACAAAATTAATTGTCAATTTTTACTTAAATGTTAGTTATCTCAGTCACACTAATTAAGTTGAAAATTGAGTTTAACTCACTTGGCAAAAAACATTTGAAGTTAGTGATAGATACGAGGTTTAATGTCCGTTTATATTAGCTTTTTTTAGAGTAGAAATGTTTTTTTTAAGTAATAAAAATATTTTTTTTAGAAGTTAAAGAGTTTAAATTTTTTTAAAAAGTACTTCATGTGTTTTTTTGTTACACATGAAGTGTTTTTTTAAAAGCTGGAACTCTTTAACTTTTAAAAAAAACACTTTTATTACTTTAAAAAAATATTTTTACTTTTAAAAAAACTAATACAAACATACATTTAATCTTAGTGAGTTCACACATCTTTTTCCTTTTCCTTTTCCTTTTCCTTTTCCTTTTCCTCTTCCTCTTCCTCTTTCCTCTTCTTTCCTTAAGACTCTTTTTAAGAGTTGTCCTAAGTCCCACTCTAATAGTTAGACCTACGCTGGCAATGGGTCTAAGTACTCAAAAAAATAAAATCCACATATATATCTTTTGCTTCTTTTCCCCCACTATCCTCTTCCATAAATGAGTTACAGCATAAGTTGGGGGAAATATATATTAAATAAAAAACACACACACACACACAAAAGAGGTTATATGCAGTAATGCAGAGGACAGAGAAGGAGAGGCTCGAATAAGCCGCCCTTGAACTTGGCGGCTTAAAGTTGGGGGCTGGTGTTGTGTGAGTGGCGTGAGTGGTGGCTGTGAATGATTCCCTAAAAATGCAACGGTGAATGAAAATTTAGTTTGGTTGTAAAAATGTTCTAATTTAGTTTGGTCATTAACTTAATTAATGGTCAAATTATTTTAATAAATAACTTATTTATAGTTAATTAAATATTAATATTTAAAATAAAAATATATTATTAATTAACTATAAATAAATTAATAATTAATTTAATTTAAAATTTAATTAATTCAATAACTAAACTAAAATAGAAAAGTTTGACATAAAGTAGAACTAAATTGTTATTTTCTCATAAAATAAATGAAAAAAGACGTTTTAATGTGACGTGATAAGAAAATATTTTATTTTAATTCATAAATTTAATTAACCAAATATTTATACGTGTTAACTTACATGATTGAGGGGGTGTGGCTTAACATTTATATAATTGCACTCTTCACCCCCTCCATGACTAATTAAGAAAGGATAAAACATCATATTTTAATTTTATTGATAGATCAGGAAATATTATTATTATTATTATTACTATTACTATTAGTAAAAACTATAATGGTGGAAAACTAAGCACTAATCAGAGTATAGAGTTCATTTGGCAACGTGCACACGCAAAGAAAATCGATTACTCTGAATAATTTATTACTATTACTTCAATTGTGTGAAGCAAATTTCCTTTTGCTCGAGAGTCGTAAAGCCATACATAACATATATTATATGTGCGCCAATTATATGCCGAAATTACCATCTTCCCAGTTAATACAAAATCAAATTAGTTAACCATTTAGTGCATACGTTTATATTTCTTATACTGCTAATAAAAAATAAAAAAGCTTTACGCTAAAAATCGTGGAAAAAATAAAGTAAATAAAGGAGAGTTCTAATTACTTTTCACTTTTACTTGGGAGTCACATTCTTATATTTGTAACGTAATAATTAGGGATGGAAATAGGTCAGGTTGTTCAACAAGAGCTTACGGTTTTGCTTATTTTCAGTCTACTTTGGCCTAACTTATTTATCAAATAAGTTAGTCTTAAACTTTTTTAAAAACCTATTTAACTAAATAGGCCTAGGGCTTAAAAAAACATATTAAGCCTAATAGGCCGGCTTATTTATTTATTATAATAACATATAATTAAAATTTTATAATACTTATATGATTTAATAGTTATATATTAATATAGTTTATTTATTTTATATACAATACAATAATTTTGTTAAATGTTAGGTATATTTAAAACTTATAAAATTTGAGCCTATTGGCTTATTCAAAAGCCTTTATACAATATAGGCATTTAAATAGGCTTTCAGGCGAGACCAAACTTTTAAGTTTTTATAAAAAGGCCAGGCCAGTTTCAAAAAAATCTTATGATAGATAATAGGTCAGGCTAAGGCCAATATTTTTTAAAACATGTCAAACCTATTTAGGATAAAGTTTAACCTAGCCTAACCTATTTTCACTTCTAATGGTTATACCCAATAACACGAAATTAATAGAGCTTGTGGAAATGAAATTTTGTTATTACTTCATCTGAGAGTTGTACAGGATCGAGCTACTCATATACATGATGATTGATGAGAATAGAATTAGTTGTAACTAACTAACAGAGATTAACAAACTCTAACTAACAGAAGGTAACAAACTTAACAGAAACAAACTAACTAGAGTTAGCTACGTTGATGCTGTTCAGTATGTGATTCAATGTTAACTGGTGATACCCAAAGCCAGAGACTAAAGTTTTATGTATATTCTCAAAATATTGCATTAAGCTAGTTGAAATATGACATACAAAAATCGAATATATATTATTAAATTAATTATAATTAAAATAAAATATGGATTATATAGTGTGCTTTGAAAACATGTAAAAAAAATTTTATTCACCTGAATCATAGTAAAAACTACTATAAACTACTTTAGTCAAACACCCAGGCTCCAAGTCCAATGCCTGATCAATAGTTAGAATAGTTACCTTCCTTACTGTGGCACTTAAAATGTTCGCACCGGAACGTATTTATTAATGGATAGTTGGTACTGAGGGAAGTTTGTTTATTCTTTTGGTAAAGCAGATTCTAAAGCCTTGCTATATTCTTTAATGACAAACTTGAGTGATGGGAATATAGGCTTCCCCCACAAAAACAAAATATTAAAGAAAAAAGATAGCTGCTGTTTGGATATAAATGAGCCATTTAATACAGCTCCATAATTTAAAGTGCGATAATGGGTGGTGGGTCTTAAAATGGTTGGTTTGGTCCATTCAATACATCAGTTAATTTCTTCATTATTTTATTGTTAGGACCAAATAATTATTGAACAGGTTACTAAAAGGACATTCGAAATCAATGTGTGGGAAGCGAAGAATGAAGATTGAGCTACTTAAGTAGTTGGTGGGCAATCTTATTCAGTATTCACAAATTTTATGATGACCAAGTATTTCACAAATCGCATAAAAGTTAAGACACAAAATACCAAGTGGAAGAGGGGAGCTGTGAGATTGAAGTGACTAATAAGGTGGGGCTGCCTTGAACACCCACTTGATTGAGACTCAAGTTATACTCATTTTAAGAATATTGATCCCATGCATTTCCACCAAACCAAGCATTGATTAAGAATGCCCCTTTCTTGCAACATTATTCCTTAAAAACTTTCAGGCACACTAACAACATATTGGGTATGGTAATGGCATCATCAAGGGATAGAACCAGATACATAATGCCAAAAGAGTCCCGAATAACAACGATCTGGGCGTGCGTCCAAATAACTTCAAATTAAATAGCCACGCTTTGAGTTGATGAATGAGGATATTAAAGCTAAAAAAAAGCATATTTTTTAAGGCTCGAGAAGAATAAAATCTTATGGACTGCGTCACACACTATTACTTATTGAGAAAGAGATAAGATCTCCTGGAAATTTTAGCTGGTGAGAAAGTTGAATACCATTTGTGTACTAATTAATTTAGAATAATAAAACGGTTTGATTGGAAAGTTTGTTTGTTTTCACTTTTTATTTTTGTTTTTAAATCTTCATGATACGTCACCTAATCGAAAGGCAAAGGTTCTATTATACGAAAGTAAGATAATCAGTTTTATATGTTTATCTGCTTGTCCACATATGTGAATTATTGAATATATCGTGCAATACATTACTAGCTATGTTACTTTAAAAAAAAAAAGGAAAATAAATTTTCGATGCTCATTATTCTAAGAATGTTAGTAGTTGAGGCATTGATCGGTACCCTTGATTGAAGAGAGACTATACTATCGCCTTACAGTACTAGAAGGTACTGTACTAACAACTATATGTCTGGATACTAGTTTCATGTTAATGTCAGGGTATGCCTGAGGGGTGAGGGCCTGGGGCAAAGGGCTCCACCCATTGAATCTTTTGAGTTCTGAGTTGTTAATTCCATTAAAAGAGCCATACACATATGCCATCCTGAGCCTGAGTATCTGAGGCTGAGCCATTATTGAAAAAGGCCAAGGACACAGCTTTATTCAACGCGAATAACCTAAATTACCATCCTTCTGACACTTTCCTCCTTCGCAATTAATTAGGTCGAGCAACGAGCATGGTATAACTAGGGCCCCGGGGGAAGTGGGGAAGGGGTTAGATGCCTGCATTGAATAAGTTTAGTAAAATCATAATTCGCAAGGCTTTAATTGAAAAGGTCCATTAAGTTGTAAATTCTCTCTGCATATGCATTTACGGCTAGGAAACAATAATAATAAATCCACATATAAGAGATACTGCAGACCAGCTGATTGAACTTTAAAAAATGATAATGGTTCCATTTTCGAGACGCTAATTTGAAAATAATTCAATCTATTGTGCTTAATAAATTAAAATAAAATTAGTCTTACATCTAATTAAGTGTGATATACTACTGAAAAACAAAAACAAAAAAGAGATATTGCAGACGGCATATTTAAGTCCTTTGTAACTTGTTAGTAAGATGAATTGTGGTCCATTGACATTGATACATGCACGATGCATTTCTTTTTCTGTTTTTAGTTTTTTCTAATCTTCAATAGTTCAATTTTCTTTAAAAATGAAAAAAAAAAAATCTCAATTTTAGATTACCCACAGCACCAGTGATAAAGTAGCATATATATATATATATATATATAACCTAATAGGTTGTTATACTTTGCTATGGATAAACTTTAGCCCATAAACAAATTAATATAAAGAAATTTATATCATGATTGCTTGATTTCAAGAGCTGAAAGCTATGGGTGATGCAAGTAAACGTTCATTTCCTTTTCTTGCTTTCTTTCTTTCTTTTTCTGGTGCTGCTCATCATGTGTTTGTACTTAATGTTATCTTTTAGTATTTACTTAAGAAATGTTTGTTGTACTTAATTATGTAAGACAATTTTGTAAAGAATATACCATTTTTTATTATAAAAAAGTAAAATGTTGTTGTAAGGAAGTCGTATTGAAGTTAAGGAAAATAAAAAATGAGAATCAAATTCATACCACATAACAACAATTCCTGATAAAGATAAGAGGAGGTACCAATTGAGTTACGCTCCACTGGCAATAGAATTATAGTTATTTAAATACAAAAGCAATTATGAATATTATATATAAAATCTATTTATGAAATTAACTTATTCCGTCTATGAACTTAATAGTTCACATGACAAACAGCCGCAACGATTTTTATTGTGATATATATATATATTATAGATGTGATCCTTATCTCATCCCCTTTTCATTTCCCATTTTCTAAACTCTGTAAAAAGCCTCATATGTCACAAAAAAATTACTCTATTTATTTTTACATATTTTATTGTTATGGCTTTTTTCTTTTGGTATTCACGTGGGGTTCGAGCTCTAGTTAGTTTACACCTCAATTAGTTCACCTTTATATTCCGATAAAAGGCATATCATACACAAAATGATTACATAATTTATTAAAAAAAAAACCCTTATGAGTTGACCTAAAAAAATCGATAAAGCTATATTACGTTTCTTTTTTTTTTTGTTGAGAAACATCGTCGTAGAGAGAAAATTGAAAGAATACGAAAATAAAATGTATTGAATGAGAAAAAATATGACTTATATAATTTTAAAGTTGTAACTAATTATATAATTAATCACACCAACTAACTAATTATTAAGTTGAAAAATATAGTCCAAGATGAGAGAAAATTAAGAGAAAATGAAAATAAAATGAAAATAAAATTTATTGAATAAGAAATTGTATGGAAACTGTTTAGAATAGTGACTTATATAGTTTTACAGGTGTAACTAATTATGTAATTAATCACATCTAACTAACTAATCATTAACTAATTACTAGTCACTTAACCATGTGTGGTAATAGCCCTCGTTAGTTAGATGATGCATACTTAATATTCTCAGTTTGGGATGAACAATACAATTTATCTCAAACAAAAAATTACAAAATATAAGTAGTGTCATAATCACATCAGCTAACAAGAAGGAAAATCTAAAATTTAATTATGAATGAGAGTTAGTAATGGTCGAAATGCATAGCTCCTATAAGTCTTCGACTTTTCTTTAGGTCATATCGATATTTTTCTAACATCTTCACAACACTCGTCTTAAGTAAATTGAGGCTTTTTGGGCTACCAAACAACAATTGAAGTTTAACTACCATAAACGGTAGAAGCAAAGCTTAACCACCATACAAAAGGCAAAAGCTAAAATCAAAGCCAAATTATGACTTAATCAAGATTTAAAAAAAATTGAACCAAAAGCATTCTTAAAGAATACTAACACCAAAATCAAATACAACTAATGACTTGAGAAGCATCAAAATGTGACAGATGCCATCAAAAACTCAAAAATATTAAAGAAATCATAATCGAATCGAATTGAACATGTCAGGATCTCCAAATTTGAAAGGATCTTTTCCCAAAATCTTCACTAAATGAAGAATTTCACCAAACATATTACGGGCATAAGAGTCCCTACTCACAGTCACGCACAAATACGTTGACAAGTACAGAATTAAAGATACCGATATGCCAACTCAGATTGGTGCACCAAAAATCTACACACTGAGCAAAAGAAAATCAAATGAAGGAATAGAGACCTCTTTAAATCATGGGGAGGAATTTAATCATGGTCAACATGATCGACTTCAATCAAATTCTTGAATTCATTATGGCAATGTCTAAAATCGAAAATTTCACGTTGGAGTTGTTGATGTGGTCCCATCATGACCAACCAGAGAAGAGAGAAAAAGGATGCATTTGTTGCCAAATGGAGAAAATGGCAAACATTATAGAACCTTAAGCCTTTGTTTGGATTAAAAGAAAATGAGAAGAGAGAAAACAGGTGGAGAAAAAATTTACTTTTCCTTGGTTTGGATGAGGTGAGAAAATAGAGAAGAAAGAATAAATTGACGTGGGGCTCACCAAGAAAGTTTTCTTTGTTGAAATGAAGAGAAAATTGTGAGGAAAGGAAGAGGAGCTGTGTCTGTATGGTTTCGCTCAAAAAAACAAATCCAAGAAAACATAATCAACAACAAAAAAATACCCATTTTGAAATACCAAAAAAAAAAAAGCAAATTTTTGTTGATATAGAAAAATGGAGAAATTTTCTATTGATATAGGAAAGGTCTTTGGTATGAGGAAAGCCAAAAAAGAATAGAGGGAAGCCTGAAAAAGGAAGGTCTCATGGATGGTGAGAGTGACTGAGGTATTCATGTAAAATTAAAATATGAGTTGGGTTGGGGTGGGGTAGTGCGCTGAGGATGAGGAAATGGGGTGTGAGATATGCCAATTTAACCCATTTTTTGACTCGATATGAACTAGCATACATTTTTTTATGAATATTTCACTGTTTCTTGTCAGAATTTGGGTTTTTTTATATCGTTGAATTAGAAATTTAATTTCCTATCATAATCTCATGCCAATTTGATCAATTTTTCTAAGGTTTGGGTTCAAAATTTAAAATAAATCTAGGGTTCTTACCCATTATTTTCAATACCCATGTCACCAAAATTTGAAATTGTTATGGAATCTGACTTTTATATAATTTTGCTCACAATTTCACATATGAATTAGAGGGAAACTAAATCAATGTTTGGGTGTTTTATGTGATTTCTTAAATAAACAAATAAAATTAAAAAAGTTTCATAAATCACATCCTTAAAATTCATCCAAAATTTGTTTAATATCAAGGAACAACACTATTTATGCAACCATAATCAAGGTTAAGATTGCTTTGATGTCAATTGATAAAATAAATTCAATCATAACATGAATTACACATCAAATAAAAGGCCTAAGATGTCTTAATCCCAATATATAGCATGCATAAAATCATATAATTTATAATAGAGATTAGTTTTAGGAATACCTGGATATGATGAAGATGATGAATCCATTTTAGTTTGACAACAAGTACCAAAAAAACCAATATTAATAAGTTCTCTATAGAATGAGAAATATGAAGAGTTGTTATTCATATTTTTAATTACTAAATAAAGAAAATATTAAATTCTTTGAATTTTTCAAGATATTAGATGATCTACTCTTATATTTAATACTTTTTATTTTTGATTTCTTAGTCAATGCTCTAAAGGCACTGGTTAACAAATGTTGTAATTAAAAAAAGAAAATATTAAATACTTTTTGGGTTTTCAAGATATTAAATATTTTTACTTTTTTGGTTAAGACATGGTTAAGGAATTAAAATAAAAAATTTTAAATGCAAAAGTAGTGCATTTAATATCTTGAAAACCTAAAAAATATTTAATAATTTTCTTCATTTAGTAATTAGAAGAGATTATTGAGGGATATTAAATATTTATTAAACAATGCCCAAAAAGTAATTTTTTTAGCATTTGTTATTATATTCATTTTGTTATATTAATGTTTTGCTATTTCTAATGTGTTATTGATACTATATAAAGTGTGGATGCATGGATTTTTTTTACGCTACTGTAGATGTATAAATTTGTTAATTTATTACTTTGAAGATTGTATAATTTTGAAGATTATTGTTATTGACCATATTTTGATTTGTTGAAAGACTTCTCTAAGTTTATATATACTTGTAACTTATTTAAAATTAATTAGATGAATTTATTTAAAGAAATAAAGTTTTTTTATATAAAAAAAGGGTAGCCCTTTTAAGCTTGGAAACTGACATTATTTTATTAACTCATTTAAATTAACTCATTTTTAACATAGCTCGTGACAAGTTAAGCTAAAACAAGCCATGTTAGCTGATTTAACAATCATACTTAAGGCACTGATTAAGAAAATAATTTGTTTGATATTTTTTATTTTATTTCTTTAATAAATGATGTTTAAAGTATTTATTAGGAAATGACAATAAAAAATAAAATGATTTAATATTTTAAAAATATTAATATATTTTTTAAAATATATTAAATAAATAATATAATTAATAAAAATATATTAAATGTTCGTAAATAGTAACTATTAGCACCCAAAATGTGGAAACAGTAACACAGAAAGTGATGGCCAAAATATCGATAGGAGAAATCAAAGTGATTATTCTGTTCTGTCCATGTACAAGGAAACCTCAAAATCAAAAGTTGCTGAAAAACAAGTATAGAAAAGGCAGAGCTTCTCGACTCGATCTGCTATATATGCTGAAGACCGTGCGTCTTTGAAAATCCTTTCCCCAGCTTGCATGCATAATTGCAAAAACATTATTGGGAGGACACATGGTAGACATGGGGGTACGGTAAAACGGAATTTGATGCAACTCGTGCGTAAAACGGAATGGTACCTCCGAATCACATGAACCCAGACTATTAGTATATATATTTTTGGGTAAAGATAATTGTAGGTGAGGGAAAGAGTCATTCTTAATTCAAGACTAAGATAAATTATAAGTCTTAGTAATGATTTATAGTGATATTATAAATCACCTTTTAATGGACATACCATGAATTTAAATTCAAGTTATGATTAATATAACTAAAAAATCTGATCAAATGAGTCAACACCTACTAATAATAAACTATTAGTATTATTCTATGAAAATTAGATGCCTATGCAATTAATAGTTGTAATTAATCACAAATTAATACATATGGGTTTCACTTGGAAGACTATGTTAGTCACACGTTGCCTCCCTGAGTCAAATTGGGACTGAGGACTGTCTGTGTAATGTAGGTAGATGCAACACATGGGTGTAGCAATTGAAGTAGTTGATGCCATATTATATATTGTTGATGAATAATAATCGCCGCCATCAACAATATTACACTGTATACTGTCAAGTGTGTACTTGAGATTCAATATCATCTCAGTCTCGTGAAGCAAGCTGCAGCTAGTGCATGTGCGGCAAGTGATATATAAGATATAAGTAACCATTGCTACTTAAAGTGCTTACTACAAAGTATGGCAGTAGTCTGCTAGGGGTTTACCAAACAGTGAATATTGACTAGCTATTTGAATAGTATATGCCTATCACGTGACAACTTGATTACATGGTAAATAGCTATGTCTGAATGTAGATATTCTTATAAATATAAAATTAATCTTGTAATTTCAATTAGCACCTTAAATTTTTGAGATAATTAATTATTGACATAATATTAAAATATTTTTTAAATAAAATATGATAAACTTTCTTTGTTCATGTTTCGAAACTAAATTTTTAAATTGAAAAGTATATTAAAAATATAAAATTAATTTTAAATCTTCACCTAATAAATCAAGTTGTTGAAATAGTTGAGCATATAGTCGTGGTCATGAATGAGTAGACCGGACCCCTCCCTCAAATCAGTCCTTTGTTATATATATCGCCCCTCTACAGACAAACACCTAATTAACTAGTGTATACATATACGATATAGAATATGATGGCATTGACTTAATTGCTTGTAAATTTTAGTACTGTGGGTTTCTATGTGGAATGTGGGTACATGCAGGAAAAAGACAAATTAAGATGTGTAGAGCAGATGAGCAGTGAAAATGGCTGCAAATGTGGTGTGCAAGGATACGCCATGTCTTTCGGAAACCCCAGAGGAACCTTCTTCACCATCGCCGACAACTACTAGCTTGACAGCTAGGCTACTACGTATAGTCGTGTACTGTGCTGTGCTGTGCGTGTTGTCGTGATTTTTTTTTTCTTGTTTCTTGCAATTGGAAATGGCCATATTTGTTTGACATATCGAAGGCCCAACTCCACCCCGCCTTCATTTTCGTTTTCGGTTGGGTGACTGACTGACTGGATCTCCGTAGTTTCATCCATGTACGGATATATGGCTGTGTTTTAGTTTCCTCATTCTAAAATATCTTCTGCTGCTTCGGCTACAACAATATTAGCACTAAATTCAAATAATTAGGATATGATTGAGATGGATGAGTTTAGAGGATAAATGAGGAGAGAGATTTTTTTTATTAAAAATAAATATAAGATAATTGAAATGTTACATGATAATTTATCATTTTTTAAAAATTCTTCAATAAAAAGAATGTTGGAGGCTTTTTAAGGTATCCTCACATTAGGAGTGAGACTTGTTTACCACTACGTTGCATCCAAAATTTGTTGGTTCCATTGTCATATATTTGATCATAATTAAGTTGACATAATACACACGAAACTGATAATCCGGTGTATATAATTGTATGTTAAGCAGGCTTTTCACTTGTACATAAATCATGTCATGCAGCATATTGTATAGTAAACTTTAAATCCAAAAACAATAAACATACAGTTCCATTTTGGGTTGCGACTTGCGAAGTTGTATGAATGGTTGAAAACGATTGTGTCGACTCTTGTTTATCCGAATGAATTATCCAAAACAAAGCATGTAATACCAAATTATGCCCACAAACTTCATGAGGATCATTCCAGACCACCATGATAAATGCATGGCTCTTTGCAGCAAAGGCCCACTCCATCCTATTCGTGGACTTCCATGGTTCTTTGTTTTTCTTCGGTTCATGAGGCTAATCTTTGGGCCTGTAATGGGAATTTCTTCTTCCCTAGGCCTTTCACTCCTACAAGTTTCAATAATCCATTTCAAGATCAAAAGCTACACTGAAATACATCTCACGGTCGTTTTAGTTTTGACTTTTGACCATCTTACCGACATCATAGATTCATAGGCTACATTGCATGGCAATACAATTATATGTATATATATATATTTATTTATTTATATATATATATGTTTGTCACATATGCTTAAGTTATACTATTTTATCAAGTAAAAGGAAAGTTATACTATTTTATATTTTTCTCCGTTAGTTATTGAATAACAACTAAATCCTACTTATATTTAAACAAATTTAAATTATTAACACAGGTGATATCGAGTGTGAGAGGTGTAATCCAGTCATTATGTGAAATATCCTTCACAAGGCACGGTTCGATCATTCTGTGAGATAATACTTAAAGTCTCCCGAAGTATAAGATAACACTACCATGTTCTTATACATTTTAAGAGAGCAGAAACAATTTCTACAGCCATAGAGTTTTGATTTGGAGGTTATGAAAGAGTTCAATACATGAAAAAAGACATTTAATAAATTTAAACTTTATACTATTGTCAAAATCAAATCCAACTATATCAATAATTAGTGCACAATTTTTGAAACACAACATAGCATGTAATATTAATAAAATCGTAATTTATGTCTATTGATTATTCATTTTACCTTATGTTTCAATGTATATATATGTTTTATATTATTACTTATTTTATCCTATTAGTGCCTTTAGGTATGGGAATTTTTCGACAGATTTAGATATCTAAAATTACTTGTTGAAAATAAGTATCCAGTATACAATTTATTTTCGAACAACGGATGGTTTTGACTAATAAAAATAAGTTTTTAATAATATTTTTATGGTTACAATTTTAATATTTGAATTTCCATGTCCAAATTTTTGTTCCAAAGGTTAAGATATCGAGTATCTATTATCTAACATATTAAAAAATGGTTATAAAATAATAATATCTTGTTTCGGATTTAATTTTTAAGGCAGTATTATGAAAAAAAACATAGTTGAAAAATGTTCTTACTTTATGCATCTGGCCATACCCTGTGAGATTAATTTCTTATCTTTCAGACGAAGGAATATCTTGATTTATACAAAAAAAACCTTAAAGTATATTTTAATATTATTAATATACAAATTTTGTTTTACCGTATTAATAAATATCTAATTTTTTATATACCAAAAAAAAATCTAATTTTTTAATAGGTATTCGTGTCTAGTTTAGTGCAAAGAATAAAATATTATAAATAGATGAGAATTAATAAATTGGATTGAGATTCCTATTCCAATTCCAAAGTTTGATAGGATTAGAAATAAGATGGCATAGAATACAATTCAACAGTTTGGTGCATGAGATATAATAGGGAATGAATTAAATGACACAAATACCCCTGATGAGAAAAATAAATAAGTTAATCTTTTTTCTTTCATATCTTATGTATAAAATATGATTGTGTATTTTTGAAAACAATATTGAAGATTATTTTTTTAACAACTTGACATCATAAAATTTGATAATGTTTGTTAAGGATTTTTTTCCTTATAATTAATATATTATAATTATGGTTCTATGCTTTATGACATTAGTACAATGTTAATTTTAGTATTGTACAATATTTGAAAGTTTTAAGATAAAAATTATGTTTAATAAAATCTAAAATACGGTAGAAAAAACAATGGTTATATGAGAAAATTATATCATAAAAAAGCTCAAAGTTCAAGTATTTAAAAAAACTGAAAATTATATCATAAAAAAGCTCAAAGTTCAAGTATTTAAAAAAACTAAAAATTACATCACTATAAGCTGACAAATACTTTTCAACTTGTATTAATAGATATTCAAAGAAAGGGTAATAGGAAGTCGGTAGAAGAAATGAGTCATACAGATAGCAATAATATTTAATAAAATAAGGGTATATTAGAAAATATATATGAAATTCTATTCCATAGAAATATGAAATTTCAATCTCACCTTTTTTTTTTTGTTAGGAATGAAATTCCATAAATTTGTGGAATGTAATTCAAATTAGGAATGTCATGTCATTATATATATATATATATATATATATATATATATATATATGAAATTTCAATCTCACCTTTTTTTTTGTTAGGAATGAAATTCCATAAATTTATGGAATGTAATTCAAATTAGGAATGTCATGTCATTATATATATATATATATATATATATATATATATATATATATATTTCTACAAGCAAAGATAGGAACCCTCTAATTTCAATATTAAATATGGAATGGTATTCGTTTCCTTTACCACAAAGTAACATATGTATTTCAGAAATGTGTATCAAATACTTGTTATCCAAATTCTGAATATCCACTACTCAATTTCAAAATATTTCAGATATCTATTAATTTTAACTTTTAATTTTATAAGTATTTTTATTTTCAATTTATTTTCGAATCGTGAGTTTGGTTTTGGATAATCAAATTTGAATGAATATTCGTACGATTATATCGTCCCTTGTGCTCCATTGCATCTCTAACCAAAGTGAGATGACTGATGCTTAAAAGTCAAAACAAATTCAATCAGAATATTCCTTAATCAAGCATCCAAAAATCTATCTCAAGCAAATAATTTGTCTTTTAAAATTTTAAAAGGTAAACAATTATACAAATATAATTATATAATTGAAAATAGCATTAAATAGAATAGTTTTCCTTGAATATATATTTTTCATTTTTAAAAATTACATTCCCCAAATGAACATACCTTTTCCCCCCTGGTATAATAAGAATCATTTTGCTCTTCCAGAATGTTCCTAACATCATTTGTGTTTACCATTTAGAACAACAACAACAACAACAACAACAACAACAAAAGTATTTTCCCATTAGGTGGGGTCGGCTACATGGATCAAACGACGCCTATCAAGGCTCACATAGACCATACTTTCGTGATAAACCATTGATTTCAAGATCTTTTTGATGATATCTTTTAATGTTGTCTGGCCTACCTCTACCTCTCTTTAAGGACTATCCTCCAACTTATCAATTCTTCTCACCGAGCTTCTATTGGTCTTCTCCTCACATGACCAAACCATCTTAGGCGAGACTCATATCTTTTCATCAATGGGTGCTACTCCTACTTTCTTTCGAATGCACTCATTTCTAATTTTATCTCTTCTCAGTATGTCCACTAATCCAAATAACATTCTCATCTCTCGCAACCCTTAACTTACGCTCATGTTGACATTTTACCGTCCAACATTTGGTACCATAAAGCATTGCCGGTCTTATACCGTGTTCTATAAAATTTTCCCTTTAGCTTGAGAGGTATCTTGCGGTCACAAATAACACCAAGCATTTCTCCATTTTGTCCACCTACCAATCCTATGAGTTACATCTCCTGTAATCTCTCCGTCATTTTGTATAATAGATCCAAGATACTTAAACCGTTCAACTTGTGGAATAATATGATCACTAATTTTCATTTCCAAGTCAGAGCTAGATCGCCTTTTGTTAAACTTACATTCCATAAACGTACAGTTTATAAACGTACATGGCGGGAGGCGCACGATAGCAAAAAAATTCTGAATATTTTTTGGCGGGGGATTGATAAAGCAATAAGCGCTGACCCAACGAAATGGAACCCATATAAGACAGAAGCGCACCAACCTTGGCATTTTTCTTACCCGTTGGTCATCTCGTCTTCTCAACCCACCCACTTCTTTCTCTTATCCACCATGGATCACCGCCACTCCCCGCAGTTCCAGGCCACCACTGCCAGAGCAAGAAGCTTGAAGCGGAAGCTGGAACAAGATTTCAAAGAAGACGAAGGAGATCGCCTCCAACCTGATCGTAAGGTGCTGGTGCTCGATTCTCAAGATCTGTCCACTAAAATTCTTGAACAGGTTGCCGTCCTCAATTCCACTTTCTCGCCTTCCGACACAGATCGTGCTGCTGCTAAGAGTTCCGTCCATGTCCTTTCCGAACTCGCTAAGAACGGTACCACCTTCCATCTAATCACAGTCTTTGGTCTTGTGCCCCGAAAACTTTCGCCTATTGATGATTGGTGATGTTAGTTACTCGCGATATTCAGTTCTCAATTTTTATTTTTATTTTGGTGGATTCCTCATTGTTTCAGAGGAAGTTGTGAATACCATAGTTGACTGTGGTGCTGTCCCTGCTCTGGTGAGGCATCTACAGGCGCCGTGCTCCGTGAGATGTGATGGTGTACACATGCCTTACGAGCATGAGGTGGAGAAAGGATGTGCGTTTGTCCTTGGGCTTCTTGCTGTTAAGGTAATTAAGTGCCACTGCCTCTTTTTTTCTTTTTTCTTTTTTGTTGAAGGATGTCAATTATGTGAAATTGTGACTATAGTGTTGCATATATTGTCGTTACTGCTAGTCATAGAAAATTAGAAACTATTACTTAGTATATAATTTTTTGTCTATATTCACAAGTTTTTCTAGTTTGTTTGACCTCAAATTATCTACTCGCTGATCTAGATTGAATGTTTGAAAGTTATAGTGAATACTTGTGAAATATTTTCTAATTGTCGGGTGCTTCTTTTGTTTTTTTTAAGAATCTTTCAAATTGAATATTCTAAATGATTTGGGCATTGCTATTTAAGTGGGGAAGGATTTTTATAGAAAATGATTGAAATTTTGATGCTTTGGCTCTGGTAGCTCCATTGAAGCTGGGATCTTGGAATTTATTTTAATCTGTTAAATACTTAAATGAATTGAATTTGAATAATGGAATGTTTGTTTATGAGGATTTTTAGTTACATAGCAAGAGGCATATAGCCATATACTATATTGTCACGATTATTGATCTAAGAAAGAATGTGGAATATGACGACAGCTTTTATTTAAGGTTGCATATTATTATCATTATTATTTAGGAGTTTATATTTATTACAATAGAGTCTACTTTTATTTTAGTCATTAACATATGGGACAGAAGATTTGTTATTTCTATCATTTAGGTGTTCTAGTGTAGATAATTTGTACTATAGTGTGTCTGTGCTGAAGAAAAGGGTGTATTTACTATGTACAAGTTGATACACTGCTTGAATGACCTGCAACAAAGGCCTAGCAACAAAGGAAATTCTCCTTGGTTTTCAATCGTTTAAACTAGGAATATTGATTTATAGTGACTGTATTTTACTAGAATGACTTGGTGATTAATCTGAAAGTTAATCTGAAAGTTTAGTTTTCAACAGCCGACTATTGAATATCCAAGGGATGAATAATTTGCTCATTTATCATGCCTCATTGTTCATTCTGAGTGTAGACCTTGTAAGATTCCTCTGAATTGTTTAGTAAGTACGTGCTCAAGGAACAGCCGTCATCAATGTTGTAGGGAATGCGGGTGTATTAGATTAATTACCTCAATTATACTATGTAATGATACTATTGAATCTCTATGTGCATTCTATTTGAGCTTTTTTAACTGTGTAACACTATGTGGCCATTGTTATGATGAAGACGATGACGTTTCTTTGAATCCATTTATCTTTTTTCTGATTTCTGATTTCAATAAATCATGAAGTATCTTAACTCTGACAATATTTCTGCCGATCTTTATCTTAAACAGCCAGAGCATCAACAACTCATTGTTGATGCTGGAGCCTTGCCCTATCTTGTAGATTTGTTAAGGAGGCACAAGACCAGTAGCATTTCTCGAGCACTTACTGGTCTTGTTAGGAGAGCAGCTGATGCAATAACCAACCTTTCACATGAAAATACCAGCATTAAAACCCTTGTCAGGTTTTTCTATTTTTCCATGCCTTTGAGATATATGTCCTACAAACATTCTATTCTCTGCTCTTATATAGACTGTACGTTCAGGACGGAAGGTGGTATCCCTCCTCTTGTTGAATTGCTTGAATTCATTGATACAAAGGTACAGAGGGCAGCTGCAGGGGCCTTGCGAACTCTTGCATTTAAAAATGATGACAATAAAAATCAGGTAGTTGACTTTGCACGGCTACTTGGACTAATAGGTTCTTTTGTTATAGTTGTTGACATGAATAACAAATTGCAGATTGTTGGATGCAATGCATTACCCACTCTTATACTAATGCTTTGGTCAGAGGATGCCACAATACATTACGAAGCGGTTAGACACTGAAATGAATTTATATCATCCCTTATATATATTTAGTTTTGTTGCACACAAATAGTTCTAGACTACTAGCACTAGCTGAATTAGCGCTTTTGTAGGTTGGTGTGATTGGAAATCTAGTCCACTCCTCGCCAAATATTAAGAAAGAAGTTCTTCTTGCTGGGGCTTTACAACCTGTCATTGGATTACTTAGGTAATATTGCACTTAGGTTTTGGTTTTTCTCCTTAGGAGAATTATATATTTATTAAATTTTGTAGCTGCTTGCTGCAAGTCAGCTGCTACTTCCATATTAGTACCTTTTTCCCCTAAGTAATATCCGCAAGTTCATAATTTCAATGTCAGTTCTTGCTGTTTGGAGAGTCAAAGAGAAGCAGCTCTTTTACTTGGTCAATTTGCTGCAACAGATTCAGATTGCAAGGTGGATCAAATTTTGTGTGTTGCAAACTTGCAATATGATAATTCTCCCATTTATGCACTTCTCTTATTCACCACCATAAGTTTGTGGTTGATGCAGGTTCACATTGCCCAAAGAGGGGCTATTCAACCATTAATTGACATGCTTAAGTCTCCAGATGCACAGATTAGGGAAATGTCAGCTTTTGCACTTGGGAGGTTGGCACAGGTGATTATTACTAACAATGAATACTTTGCTGTATAAAGAATATAAATAGAGTGATGTTTTGATTTCAAAGTAGTTGCTTATCTAGGATTGTCCAACAATCTCCTATTTAAATTTATATTTGATAAGCCATAATGCTACATTGAGTAAATTTTTGGCTGTATGTAGGAATTGCTCTCATAAACCTAACTCTTATTGGATGGACTTTTTCTTAATTATATATAAATGGCTAGTTGGCAACAACTGATGCAAAAATCATGCCGCACTATTTCTCTAATTATATATGTGCAGGTTTTTGCTTTCACCTTTTTCTTTCATAACCTTTTTGGCTAATATAATTCATATGCTAGAACTCACACAATCAAGCTGGTATTGCTCATAATGGAGGTATCAAACCTCTACTCAATCTTGTTGGCTCAAAGAATGGATCCCTCCAACACAATGCAGCTTTTGCTCTCTACGGTCTTGCTGATAGTGAGGTGAAGTTAGTTTCCTTGTTCTTTACTTAGTCAAGATTGTATGTTGCCCTATATTAATCATTAATGCTTAGTGATACACTTCCACTGATTTAACAGCTTTGTATGATAGGACAATGTTGCAGATATTATTAAGGCTAGTGGTATTAAAAAACTACAGGATGGAGATTTCAAAGTTCAAGTATGTTCATTTCCTCTTCTTTATAGTAAAATCAATACATTCGCATTTAATCTACTGGCTTTTCTTCTTGATGATAATTTAGTTGTTTGTCAAGGTTCATTAATAGAACTCCTTTTTCTCTCTAATATATTAGTTGGGTTGCCTAATGATTGTCATATGACTTGCAGCCTACTAAAGAGTGTGTAGCAAAGACGTTAACAAGATTAGAGGAGAAGATGCATGGGCGAGTGAGTGTTCTTGCAAATTATCGATTTCTATATCGGGCGATTTATTTGTTTAGTCATAGAGAAGAATTATAATCCATTTGAGCTGTAGTTTATTCAATTTTTTGTTACATTATTGGATATAATTCTTATATCAATTCCCCTTTCTCTGGTAGGTACTGAAACACTTGTTATATCTTATGCGCTTTGCAGAAAAGGGTGTTCAAAGACGTGTTGCTCTTGCTCTTGCTCATTTATGTTCCCCTGACGATCGTAAAACTATTTTCATTGACAATAATGGTAATAAAATTTGATCTGTACATTTTCATCATTTCACACTCTCAAGTGCTTAAGTTTTTTTAATCAATATGCTGCTAACTCTTACAGGATTAGAGTTGCTGCTGGATCTTCTGGAATCTACAAACCTTAAGCAGAAGGGTGATGGTTCAGTGGCACTTCACAAGTTGGCTACCAAAGCCACATCTGTCCCTCTTGTTGATGCTGCTCCTCCATCACCAACTCCCCAGGTATTTTGCTATTTGTGTCATTGGCTTATCACATTCATTTATTTTGAAGTTTTCCTTTTTCTCTTGTTTATTGAAGCATTTGTTCTACATTATCATAATTGCATTATTCAAATTAGTTTAGTACTTATGATCTTTGACAATTGGATTGCTGATATTCTGCTGTCTGTAAAGTAGATGAAAATGGAAAAATGAAATATTGTTTTTTGTTCACATTAATATTTATTGTTGGTTATATTTGCTGTAGGTGTACTTAGGCGAGCAATATGTAAACAATCCTACACTTTCCGATGTCACATTCTTGATTGAAGGTGGAGAAGCTGCTGCTAAATTTTTCTCAGTTATTATTCTTTTCTATTAATTTGTCATTTGTATGCGTATAATTGATTTTGACGTATGTACTAATTTACTGTATTTTCCTTCTTCAGGTAAAAGGTTCTATGCTCATAGAGTTTGTTTACTTGCTTCTGATATATTTCGTGCAATGTTTGATGGTGGTTACAGGGTAAGCATTAATTAATCTTGAAACTTTGTTTAAGTCCTCTTCTTTCTTTTCTTTTTAATCATTGCGACATGGTATCCCAATCAAAATTGTTCCACCTTTGTCAACAATTATTCTATGTATAAAAGGTAGTAGATTAGCTGTAACTACCTCCATCTTTTGTTAATATTCAAATAGAAGCATGATGGTGATGGCTGATCCATTCACTTGGTATTTTTAAACTGATGCATTGATGGTACTTCCTATCTTGCTCCACAGACATTATGGAAATTTTGCGAGCCTCGCATTACTTTGCAATTGAAATATGACTACTGAATCTGGGGCATAAGTGTAAATATCCACATTAATGTCTTAAGATGTGTAATGCAGGAAAGGGAAGCCAAAGATATAAAGATTCCAAATATTAAATGGGATGTCTTTGAGTTGATGATGAGGTGCAAATTCTACTGTCCTTTTTTCTAATATTTTTATTTTTTTGATAATGTGCTGTGTCTGATAGATGTTGATAGGTCCTATGTATGAATTGATTTTCTGTTGGCGCTTCTAGATTTATTTACACTGGAACAGTAGATGTCAATTTGGATATTGCTCAGGATCTCCTCAGAGCTGCTGATCAGTATCTTCTTGAGGGTCTTAAGCGTCTCTGTGAATATGCTATTTCTCAGGTAGACCAAGAATTGAGTTTCACGGATGCTTTTATTTCTTTTGTTTTTGTAGTTTTTTTTTTTTATAGTTTTTTTTATGTTGATATAATTTAATCTCATGACTCATCAAATTATTCTTAGGATATTTCTGTGGAAAATGTTTCACTAATGTACGAGATGTCAGAGGCTTTCAATGCTACGTCATTAAGGCAAGCATGCATACTGTTTGTGTTGGAGCAATTTGATAAACTGAGTGCCAAACCATGGTAAGCTACATTCTTTACAACCCGATTAGTACTTTCATAGTTTACTGTGTTTTTCTGGGGGCAGGGAGTGGGCTGGGAGGCTTTAATGCTGGAAAGCCGCCTTTTCATCGGTCAATTAAGTTCTCCGTCTTGTCAATATGCAGGTATTGCCACCTAGTTCGTTGCATTGTACCAGACATACGCAATTTTTTCTCAAGTTTACTTACCAAGCCTCATTCAGCTGACTCTTGAGGATCCCTAGATTTTTAACCATGACACGAGGAAAGGTGAAAATGTACAAAGCTGTAAATGTTTTAATTAGAAATTAGAAATAGAGCTGCAGATCATTCTTTGTTAATGAGCTTATGTGGTGATGGAAGAGTCATTTCCTTGTATCGAGTTATTTGAGTCTAAGACTGTACGTAGTGATATCTTGACGTTTTTAAGAATGCCATTTCTCTTGAAGTTGTCCTCTTATCGTTCATTGTTGACATATTTGGTTGAGTAACAAGATAGTTTGGACTTATTCAATTATTATTGCAAGAGAACGCTGGTTATGGTCTTTGGTTGTGGGTGCTTGGTACTGTTGATAAGTTGCATTTGGTAATCTTCTCATGAAGTATAAACACGGACATAAAACAATTTTATTGCCCTTGGGATTCTTACATGTCATGCAGCTACCGTGTTGCTTATAAAACCACCTCAAGAAACAGCTATGTACATATTTAATTGTTTATTGAAATAGAAATGTACATGTGGGTTTTCTTTTTAAAATTTTACAGACCTAAAAAGGTTCTTTGAATATGGATAGAATGCAAATAAATAAATAAATAAAACGTTTAGCACGTGTGATTTATCATTAACTTTAAAAATGGATTGCAAAATTTGTTCATTTTTTACTAAATGTGAAAAAAAATTGTTATTTATCTGACTAACACTGATAATCATGTGCTGACATGAAACACGTGTACATAGTGATTTTCTTCCTTTTCATGTATGAAGTAGTCAATGTGAATTCCTTATTCAATACAATATGGCCTAAGAGCATTCCTAGCAGCCAATGAACGACTTATCAGCCAAATGTCCAAAGTAGACCAACATAGCAACGGCCCAGCTTGCTGTCTCGAGTTATGACGGTTTTCTTCTAGAGTAAATGGCATTTTACGTGGGAGCACGTGACACCGACGTACGTGATCATTGCCAGTCATATAAATGTTTGTTACCTACGAGGAGTTGGCTTATGTGAAGTGAGTTGTGTTTTTTGAAAAGAAAACTTAGGTTTGATTTTTGGAAATTTCTCATGCGAAGACCATTACCGTTTTACTCAAGTCTGAAAAAAAAACAGTTCAAATAAACGGAACGCGTGAAAGATACTTCCAAGTTCAACAAAAAAAATATAAATGTTTGAAAGACGAATATTTTTTTACACATTTAATAAAGAATCAACAAGTCTTTTGATCATTGTAACATGACCCATAATTTTGAGAGATTTTTTGCATTTTATTTTTTAAATATTCAAATGAACTAAGAGATGGACTTATATTTTATTAAGTTGAAAGAAATTTTCTTTTCAATTAATAGAAAATGCCTTTAAACAAATGGTAAAAATAACATGGTAGAAAATTTGAGTATATATAATAAATATTTGATTTATACATTAAATTAATAAAAAAATAATTATTTCTTCAAGCTAATGAAATAAAATAAGTATATCAAATCTCCAGTTACCTTGCGTTTGGTTAATATTGAATAATAGAAAATTAGAAAAGTATCATTAGAAAAAGGAAAGAAAAAAAAAAGAAGACATTTTGAGTCGTTTTCTTTCAGAATTATCGCCAAGAGGACGTGGAGCAGTGGGGTGGCCGGCGTGGTAGCAACCGATTAGCAGAAACAAGGAAGGGAGTAGCATAGTGATGACTGCTCAGCTATCAGGCCTATGGCTGCCCAACTCTCCAGCAATACCTGTACACTTTGTTCCCACCCGAGGCAGATTTTCCCCATCTGCTCTCGCAGCCACAGCAACCCTCTCATCCCAATCTCCCACCATTCAGGCAAGCCTTAATCACCTACCCAGCTACCATTTTCATTAAAGTTTTTAACTTTTTGGAGTAAACATTTATTTGAATTCATTTACGAATTACATTTGTTTGTTAATTGTTGTGTTATCATGTTTCAGAAATTCAAGTTTCCTGTTTTTTTTTTTACTAGTGGGATTTAATTTATACTAAAGAAAGAGGAAGTGCTAGACTTATACCTACACCCTGAATTTACTCATTAAGCTTTTGAAATTGGAAGCTAGTTACTGAATATTTTGTGAACATTGCAGATAGTTGGTGTGAAAGGCCCTAGCCCTAGTAGGAGTGAAAATGGATATGACAATCTCAACGGCAACATTTTTGATGACTGCGAAGGAGAGAGTGATCATTGGACTGATCTTGACACTGATCTTTATCACTGGACAAAGGCTTTACGCCCTGTGCAGGTATTTATGTGTCCATGTGCCTAGTGTAGCATCATTTCTACTCAGGATGCTGATTCTTCCTGTTCCTGGGTATTGGGCAGTGGTTTCCTGGTCATATTGCAAAAGCTGAAAAAGAACTAAAGGCGCAGCTCAAGTTGATAGATGTTGTGATAGAGGTGCGGGATGGCCGAATTCCTATGTCCACAAGTCATCCACAGGCAAGTATTTTTTTCGTAAAAAAAGATTAAAAAGTGAAGATTTTTAGTTGTTGTTTATATTTAGTTAACTTTTAAACATTTATTGTAAAACTAATAATCGATAAATAATTGACAAACCATAACCAGGTACCATAGAAACTCTATTAAAAAGTATTGGCTTATTACAGTTAACATGTATAATGTCTGGTGTTTTATTTTTATCCTCTGTACCCTTTTTTTGTCTCAAACCAATTGGCGTTTGCTTGAGCTTTTATTTTTTTCCTGCTCTCCTTTTTATTTTAAGCCTAAGATGTTTTCTTTTACCCTCATTTGGTTTGGTAGAAGAAATCTGTACTTGTTTCTTGCAGTTCTCTATTGTTGGTCTTGGCTATTTGATAGGTAATTTTTATCATGTGTTACAGTCATTTTCCATGACTTCTTTGTTTTATGAATAATAATTATTTTTTTCACCAATGTTAAAAAATTGCATGAATGTTATGTAATGCTTGTTAATGGGGCAGAAAGTATTAGTGAGACCCTACAACCAAATACTATACTAGGAGAATGCATCCTAACTCTTGATCTCACTGTTATTTCTGCTTTTGCAGATGGATCTATGGCTTGGTAATAGAAAGAGAATTTTGGTTTTAAATAGAGAGGACATGATATCAACTGCAGACCGCAATTCTTGGGCAGCTTATTTTGCTAGGCAACACACAAAGGTTGTCTTCTCCAATGGGCAACTTGGAATGGTATTCAAACAAGATTTATTTTCCAGCTCTCAATGTTTTGATGGTTCACGTACAGCATGTTTAATCTTATGTTGTAAGTACAGGGCACAATGAAGCTAGGCCGGTTAGCAAAGGAATTAGCAGCTGATGTAAATGTTAAACGTAGAGCCAAAGGATTACTTCCTCGTCCGGTGGGTTACCCCTAGCAATTGAAAACCAATTTCAATTCTCTTTTGTTAACTTCCTTTGCTAATTTTCTGGCAAAAGGACTACTTTTCTAACTCAGAATAAGTAAGGAAAGATATCTTTTATTAGAGCAAGAAGGAACTGTATGCATACTAGTTTTTGCAACTCTCTTTCTCCCTTGTAACTTTCTTGCAGCTCCTGTGCTCTCTAATTTAAAATATTCTTCTGTAAATGGTACAAGAAAACACATTTTTGCTGACTCCTTTGAGTAAACTTCATCTAGAGTGAAAGTATGGTTCAGTAAATGATATAACAAAAATAAAATTTAGCTGATTGCTTCGTACAATCTTTGACTAAAGTTCATATTGTGTTTCTTATTTTACAAAAAGAGCGGCTTATGTATATAAGTTATACGCTCTTTCTCACTCTTTTAATACTTTTTTTTTTTTGGTACAACAGAAAACTAAAAGAAAAAGGAACAAGGAGACTATCTTCTAGAGAAGAGAACTCCAGCTGAATCAGCTAAAAGCAATAAACCCAGACCAAGAGGCGGGGTACTCCATGTTTTACAAACATCAGTGCTTTTAGCTCCAAGTTTAGCTAGAAAATTGGCACAATTGTTGGCTTCGCGAAACACATGTTTAATCCTTACCTCCCACCTAAGAGAAAGTAAGGACTTTATCTCAGCAATTATGCTTCCATAAAGATGGTACGCAGAGTGTTGTCCTTGGACTAAGCTCACAACATTCTGAGAATCAGATTCACACACCATCCTACGCACTCCATTCCCCCACGCAATGCGTAGCCCCTGTAACAAGGCCATGAGCTCCGCCTGCAGAATAGTGGTATAGCCAACATAACTTGAGAAACCCATCATATAGGATCCGTCTTCCCTTCTCAGAAGGCCACCAAAACCTGATCTACCGAGGTTACCTAAGGAGCTGCCATCTACATTCAATTTCAAGACACTCGGCGGAGGCATTGTCCAGAGTACAAGACGAGGTTTATTTCCTGAGGAGGAAGTACCACCCCGCGATATCCTATTGATGTCAGCTAGTTGAAGAATGAAACGCACCAAACATTCTTCCTCCCAAGGTTGCTGCATAATGGTATCGTTATTACGGTCTCGCCAAATCCATCACAAAGCTGCGAGGAAGACATCATTCTCATCCTTCTCAGAAAAAATGAAAATCCAGCTATGTGGGTCAAGGGAGAAGAAATCAGCATAGAGATGGAAACCCAACCTCTCCCAAACTCCTCTCGATTTAGGGCAATCGCGCAGGCAGTGCAAAATATCCTCAGGTGCCTGAAGGCAACGCGAGCAAGATGGGCTAGGGGCCAAACCGCATTTTGCCCTAAACACATTTGTTGGCAGGGCTTCATGTCTAATAAGCCAAACTAAAAATCTAATTTTTTCTGGTGCTTTCAAATTCCATATCCATCACCAATTCCCCTGGAGAGTGGGTGGGTCACCCTGATCTAACAGCCACTGATAAGCCGAGGAAGCAGTATAGCACCCTACCACATTAGGGCACCAAACCAAAGTATCTTCCACTTGTGCATCATCCGCCACCATAACAGTCTTGATGCTGGTAACAATGTGGTCTGGGATCACCGTTGCCAAACGCTCAAGGTTCCAAGCATGGTTTGAGCGGAGATCTTTGATTTGTATGTCCATGTCCTGAATATTAACCATCTCCACCAAATTGCAGAGTGGTCCCTCTGCCAACCAATCCTCATACCAAAAGGACACATTGCCACTACCTATCCGAAGTTTGAAGCCATTTAGGACTGTAGCAGCTTTCATTATAGAGCGCCAAACATAGGAGTCCCTGGGTTTGCGGTTACAAGAGAGAATACATTTGTCACCTAGATATTTGTGTGATAACAGGGCTACCCAAAGTTTGTTCTTTTGGTGCAGCAGACTCCAAACCAGCTTTCCTAGGAGAGCAATGTTGGTGAGCCTTGCTCTCCTTACGCCAAGCCCTCCAAGTTTCTTGGGAAAGGATATTGAATCCCATTTAACAAGATGCAAGCCTTGGGAATTATCCTTATTTTGCCAAAGGAATTGTTTCGTGGTAGCATCTAGCCTGTCACAGATAGACTGAGGGATCCACAAATTCTGCATGCTGTATGTGGGAATGGAAGCTACAACGGAGTTGAGTCGAGTTAACCTGCCAGCTTTATTCAATAACCGGCCTTTCCATGAGGACAATCTCGTTTGAATCTTTTCCAAAATAAAGTTGAAATCTTCTTTCTTCACATGCCCCTTTAAAAATGGGAAGCCAAGATAGCGCCCAAGGTTGCTAGTAAAAGGCATGGAGCATAAAGTGGAGAAATGCTCTTGCTTCGAACGGGGAACATTTCGTGAGCTCATTACTCTGGACTTCTCAAGACTGACTTTTAGCCCAGAAGCTTTGCAAAAGCTATTTAGAATAGAGGACACAAGGTGAACCTGAGAGGTTTTAGCTTTAGAGAATAACAAAATATCATCTGCAAAGAACAAGTGTGATATAGCAGGGCCTCCCCTCGTAACTTGCACCGGCATCCATTCCCTAGAGTCCACTTTCTCTGAAATTAGTATAGCCAACTTCTCCATGCATAGAACAAACAAATAAGGTGAGAGAGGGTCACCTTGGCGTAAACCTCTAGTTGGGGTAAAACCAGGAAGTTTGCTGCCATTCCAAAGCAAAGAAAGGGTAGGAGATGTCACACAAAACATGATGAGGTTGATGATGACTAAGGGAAAGCCGAAATCATGGAGAGTGGTCTTTAGGAATCCCCAATCAACTCTATCATACGCTTTTTCTAAATCAATTTTGAAGACCAGCGATCCAAGCTTAGCTTTAGAGCGATGCATGTAATGGAGAACCTCCTGCGCAATAATTACATTATCCGAAGTACCACGCCCTGGGATGAAACTGCTCTGGAGGGGACCAATGAGGTCATTCAAAAAGGGTCTGAGTCTGTTGACTAACACTTTCGTGATGAGTTTGTACGTCACATTACATAGGCTTATTGGACGGAAATCCTTGAATCAGGTTGGATGCTCCATCTTCGGAATAAGGCAAATAAGAATTTTTGCTATACGGGCATCAAAGTACCCAAGAGTAACAGCATTCCTGACTAGATTCCACACATCGTTTCCAACCACATCCCAGTATGTCTTGAAAAAGAAAGGTTGGAAGCCATCCGGGCCAGGGGCTTTAAAGGCTTTCATGGATCTGAGAGCCTCATGAACTTCCTCTTTAGTCACAGGGTTTGTAAGTTGAGTTACCCCAATGTCACACAAAGAGGGTATATGTTGAAGTAGTAGAACAGTAGGTCGTGTAGCATCTAGATGGCAAAAAAGGGCATTGAAGAACTTCAAAGCCTCTTCTCTAAGAGTGACATCCTCTGTGCACCAGCTACCATCTACCAAAAGGATTCCATTTATACGGTTACGCTTCCTTCTAATGATTGTTTGGGTGTGGAAAAAAGTGGTATTTCTGTCCCCGAATCTCACCCATTTCTCTCGAGACTTTTGGTACCAAAGGTATTCCTCTCGATGAAGAATTTCATTATACTCCCGCTGGAGGCTTCTTTCTAGCCTAACTAAGGAGATCGAGTCAAAGGAATCCAGGCTTCTCTGGATACCTCTCAAACGTGCTTCTATGAGGCGTTTTTTTTCTGAATATGTTTCCAAAGACTTCATTGTTGAAACGTAGGGAATCATCTTTAACCATCTGCAAACCTGTAGCAACATCCCTCTGGCCTCTTTCCCAAGCCTGAAAGACCACGTTGTGGTAATCTGTATGAGTTACTCATGCCGCTTTGAATCTAAAGGGGCAATCCCCACGCTCCAAAGGGAGACCCCCACACCTCAAAATAAGGGGGTTATGATCCGAATGTAGGCGACAAAGGTTTTCAACAAAGGCTTCCGAGAAGGCTAGCTTCCACTCACAATCCGCTAAGCCACGATCAAGCCTTTTGGAGATTTGTCTTGACCCATGGGCATTTCGATGCCAAGTATATCTACTGCCAGTAGTTCCAAGGTCAACCAAATTTCAACTTTCTATCATCTGTGCAAATTGGGAGGCACGAGAAATGGAGAAAGTCCCACCTTTAACCTCGGAAGGAAGAAGGATATCATTAAAGTCTCCAATTAAAACCCAGGGAGCACAAATGTTAGTTCGAAGAGTAGCCAAATGGCTCCAAAGATTTTGTCTTAGAGTGGGGATTGGGCTGGCATAGATAGCCGTGCACAGCCAATCCTTATCTAGGCTGCTAATTTTCATGGTGATAGCTTGTGGGTGTGTGTTCACAATATCAAAGGAGAAGTTGCCAACAGCCGAGAGAGCCCAAATCCCTCCTGCATGCCCTTGGGCCTCTATAACAGCTACCGGTGAGTAACCAAGGCCTCTCCAGAATTTTTGGACTCCTGCAAACTGAGTATGCGTCTCTAGAATCAAAAACAGCGAGGGGTTATATCTACGAATCAACTCTTTAACATGACGTTTTCCTTGTGCATTAGCTGCTCCCCTAATATTCCAGGAGATGATGCTGAAGTTCTTGAACTCTATCATGGGGACAGTAAGGAAAAAGAATGTTGCCCAGATTGTTAGGAGACAGCATCCATAGCTAACTGGATATCCATTCCATTACCTCCATCCCTAGAAGCTTGGTTTGTGTCAACTTGCAAAACAACTGAACCATCCTCCACCAACGTAACTTCAGCAGAATCAGACAGATGTGGGTCAGGTTCATCAACGAACTGGAAGTGTGAAGGGGAGACCATTTCAATATTCATGGCTGACTTGAACTCAGTTGTGGTGGTACTGTTTTCCCTAGTTGACGAAACTATAGATTTCGGTTCTGTTAACTCTTGCTGTATTTGTACCATTTTACCTTTGTGCCCCTTTTTGGTGGTTTCTTGTGACGACGCTGGCTTGGAAGTAATAGCATGATTGGCCTTAGTCGGTTGGCTCTCATGAGCCTTAGTATTCTTAATGCTAGGAGGCGAGATTTTCGAGGAAGTCAAATCCTCCTTGCGTTGTCTCTTCTTTCTACTCCAAGATTTGGTATCACGTGACGTGGAAGGGCCAAGATTGTGATACTCCCCTAGTTGTCCGGGATTGTTATGAGTTTTAAGATTGATATCCGCGGGATTCTCGTGAGCAAGTGCAGCGAAATTATTGGCATTTGAAAGTCCATCACCCCCTTTAGCTTTCATGGTGCCACTAGGATTTTGCATGGGGGATTGACGTCTCCTTGTAACCGTAAGCCACTCTCCATGCGGAGTTTCCGGCACTAATTGGTGGCAGTTAAAATCTGTAGCGTGAATTGTGGTGTGATTATTAAATTCACTCAACGTCAGCGTTGCTGCATCCCTTTGCCCACCGACGCATCCATGGTTGAAACTTCCATAACAGGTGGTATTGTACCCCCTTTTGCTCCGCCTTCGCTTTCTGGGCAGGAGTCACTGGTTTTACGAGTTTTACAGTCGCGACTCAAGTGCCCATAATAGCCACATTCTAAGCAGATAATGTGTAAGCCTTCATATTCGACCTTATACCAGTGTCCTCGCTCCTAGACCTTACCAACAACAGGTTGGTTCAGATCGATTTCCACACACACCCTAGCAAAACGACCCCAAGCCACCTTGAGTGTATTCAGGTCAACCTTGATAGGCACACCCATGACAGATGCAAGGGCCATCAGGAAACTTTCGTCATAGTAGACCAAGTTTAGACCGGGAAAGAGAATCCACACCAAGGTCTTATCAATTTTGGCAGCCAGGGAAGCAAACTCTGGTGACCAAGTACGAACCGATAGATAATGATCGAAGAGCATCCATGGTCCTCCCTCCATGACCTTTACCCTATCAGCCTCCACATCAAACTTCACCATGTAGAAACCATTCCCCACGTCCATAACATCAAAACCCCCGGTTAGCTTCCATATCACCTTAAGTCTATCTCTCATGATAAGATAACCTATATCCTTGCCCAGCAACTTTACGACCAGAGCGTCCTGCCAAGGTAAGCAAAGTTCATCGAAAACCTTGTCATCCAGAAGGACCTTGGGGAGGAGTCTGTTTCCACCTTCATATTCTACTCGGACCAAGTTTTGTTGAATAAGATCAACCTTTTGACGTTGTGGGGGTGGTGGCCGATTCCCTGTCACCTTGTCCCTAAAAGACACCGAGGGTGTATTATGTGCACTTGAACTGTCTTTGTATGATGCTACCAGACTGGCTCTTAACTCCCTTTAGTCCTCCTCCCCTATCGGGCGGTTTTTTCGATAAAGAAGGTTTCGTAGTTAGTTGCGCAGAGAAAACCATGGCAGAGTCCATTCTCCCTTTAGTCCTTTTTTAAATGAATATAACTGAGTTTATATGGCTATTATCTGATTCTTGAGTAAATTATTCATGTCACTTTGTCTTTTGGTTCATAATTCTAGCCCAAATGCTAGTCTTCTAGTTATTAATGCAAATTATAGTGTACTATGTAAGTAGATCTTACAGTCATGAACCTGCATGGAGCAAAATTTGTCCTCTACTTGATGGCAAATCATTGTTGTTGACATGTAATGCTTCTCAAAATATTATTAATTTTATTATAATTATTTAAAGAATGTATGTCATTGTTGAACAGGTTCGAGCTGGAATAGTTGGATACCCTAATGTTGGAAAATCATCTTTGATCAACCGTTTGTTTAAGCGAAGAATGTGTCCAGCAGCTCCCAGACCAGGAGTCACAAGAGAATTGAGGTAACTTACTCATTTTATTTCCCTAAATCATTTTTGTTATCAAGAGATTGAAAGCATTGTAAAAATTGTAACAGTTTTTTTTTTATTTGTTCATGAATTTATTTATATTTTGTTTATCAGCGTTACCTGACATTAACGGCGTGTACTGTTAATTTTGAACTTTTTCTGTTAGTTCTACAGCTGGGAATTAGGCATCCTAAAACTTGAAATGTCTTTATTGTCATTGAAAGATATTAGAAAACGTTAAATCAGATGTGGCTGAGATTTAATTGATTCTAAATATGCCAAATAATGTTATTATGTTACAACAAACCCCCTCTGACAACAAAAAGGATGAAAATCTGAACTGGCTTTTAAATCTAATGGATGCAACGTCCTGTCTCCTGAATTTCATCAGAACTTAGATTTATATCCCAAGTGCTGAAGAAATAGCTTCTGGGGTTTTCTTTGCACTCAGCAGAGGAAAAAGCAAATGGTGGTATATTTCTGTTTAAGTGTTAATAGTGTCAAAATAAAAAATTCCTGCAATAGTATATCACAATTAATTTGTTGTAGCTAGAAGTTGAAGTCTGAGGTCAAACAAGAAACAGTTGTGGATCTCTCGTTACACATACTTAATACATAATTTATCATATTCCTTTGTTAATGCAAAAGGTGGGTTCGTTTTGGGAAAGATATTGAGCTGCTGGACTCTCCTGGGATACTCCCAATGCGAATCAGTGATCAGTCAGCTGCTATAAAACTTGCCATATGTGATGACATTGGGGAGAGGTCCTATGACGTGACTGATGTTGCTGCAATTCTTGTGCAGATGCTTACAAAGCTTCCCGCAGTAGGTATGTATCATGTCATGCAGTCAAAGTGGAATCCTATTTTGGTTAAGAAAAAATGACAGTTTCTAGATCTCAGAGAATGAGTGGGTTTCTTTCTCATAGTATATCTTGTTTAGGAATTCAATTTTGAAAGCGTCACTGGCATTTTGCATGGTGCTATACATTTTCCAAACATGCATGCTATAATTTAATAAACTAATCATGGTTGGGGTCTTAATACTCTAATTAAAAATCCTTACACATGATTACATCTGTTCGATCCCCCCTTCCCCTCTTCAAACTTGTAATTTTTAGTTCTTTGTTCAATGCAGGGGGAGATGCTCTTCGTAAACGATATAAGATTGATGTAGATAGTCACTGTGGTAAAACGTATGTCCTTGATTTGCTTTGAAATTTAATTTGTGCCTTGCATTTAGAGGTCAGGCAGGGCTTAAGTACATTTTTTGATTAAATTGATATTGATGGCCTGGTCAAAGAAAGCCAAGCTTGCAGCAAAGTAAAGGTGGGAATGTCTCTTCATTTTTTAAGTAGTTTCTACTTAATTTGTTATCATGTATTTACTGGATTGCAGGTTCATAGAGAAGCTTGCACTCCAAGTATTTAATGGAGATGTTCATCAAGCAGCATTCCGTGTCCTGGCTGATTTTAGAAAAGGCAAGTTTGGTTGGACCGCACTGGAGAGGCCTCCTAGGTGATGTCAGATGTTTGCTTTTAAAAGCAGATATCTGTGAAGCTTGAATTGAAAAGAATGCTGGAGACCCCCAGGAGCAGAACTCAATCCCGCATGGTGATAAACGAATATGAATATTGTGATTATGAATGACATTTTGGAAGAGAAAGGTGGTGAATGTTCTGACAAGACTAGACCGTTGGAGATTTGTGGTACAGAGGGAAAAAAGATTTGGAGCAATGGATGCTTCCCGCTATACGATGTAATTAGTTGGTCTTGTGTAACGCTGTATCTGTAAACAACTAGGGAGCCATGGAAGTTTGTATCATCATGCATTACGGTACTGTATATCTTTAATTGTTACAGTGTGATACTGTGATGTTGATTCAAATTGGGGCTGATGCTCATTGCATTTTCCGATGTCCTTCTAGCTCCTCAAATTGTTAGAAAAGATAATAGTTAATAAGATCGGATAGAGGAAATTACATATACTACCCCTGTACTCAAGCATATACTCTAAGCCACCCAAATTTCAATACCTGCGTATTCATTATATTTAAATATACGTGGGTATGATAATTCTCTCTGTAAACCTCAAACAAAGAAGAAAAGCATACCAAGATTACAGTGTGAGAAAAAAATTAAGTGTTCTTCTAAAATGGAAAGTGAATGTAAAAAGTAAGCTTATTCTTATTAAGAGTTTAATTTTGATTTATAATTATTATCATTTAATTATGTATTGTTATATTATTAAAAAAAATTAACAATAATAATAATTATCTAAAAAATTAAACTCTTTTAATGATGTATTAATTTATGATTAAATGATAATATAATTTTTTTCTAAACTGAATTAAAATTAAACTCTTATCAAGTTCAAATCTTTATTAATACCTTATTTTCTCTCTTAACATACTTTTTTCCTTACTTCTTCTCATTTCTGCCATTTTAGGCTACGCACATGTATATGTATATTACTTTTTAGTAGTATAAGAACACAGAGCTTGAGAAAAAGAAAAGAAAAAAAAAGGATAACAAGTGAGAAAATCTTCTATATTAATATGGATAATATATTTTGTCCATTGGCAAAGGCCGCGTCTCAACAGCTTTGTGTAATCAAGAAGTGATCTGTAGTGTCAATAGAATTAATGCGTTCTGTGCTTTGATACAGGAGAGACGAATTGGGCATCCACTAATTCTTCCTAATCACACAAGTGATATGTTCCTTTCAGGGAAGACCATGACCACCACAGGTACTAGAGGAAAATCAACGAATTGAATGGATAAAATTTCATCACAATCTCTATCCGGTTACAACTTACAAGATTACAAACGAGGGCAAAACTAAAAACAAAAACGAGAAAGAGAAAAGGAAGCATAACCAACCATAACAATGTCCATAAAAAAAATTGGATGAATTACTAATGGCGTGTATATAGCAATCATTTTTTTTTCTGGAATACTTCAATTTTTATATGTCTCGGTTAATTGTGGACCTGTAATGATACATTGAGGTGCTTACACATTTTTCATCTTGCAATTGTGGAAGCACAAGTAGAATCATCTTTGTTTGACCAGCTTTCTTTAATTCGACAAGCCTGCATTGGCCGTTCAATTTGGAGTGCTTCTGCAGCTTCCTTCTCCAATTGCGAACAATATCTTCCAAATGTCTCTACACTAACCTGAAGTCTAAAATCTATTCCGAACAGAAAGCTCATCTCCAACCTGTTTAACTCAGACGTGCTTACTCCTCCAACTTTTGCATAGTAAGCATTGTTGAAGAATCTGCAAAACCATGTAGAGTGCTACTCAACAGCTTGAACTGAATAAAACAACTATAGAGGATGCAAGCTAATCAAAATGGTATACGTAGGAGGTATCCATATTTTTCCTTTAAATTATCCTCACTATCAAATTGATCATTGTTTCAGCAGATTGTAACACTGCTTAGGTTGTCATTGTCAACCCACTATAACAGTCATTTTAATTGAGTCATCACCAGTTATGGCCCACAAATAGATAAACTTCAGACATAAGATATAAAGCAGACAATTACGGTGGGATATTATGTGCATTTGTTCAATTTCAAACTTGTACTTACGCATCATCTATAAATTTTGCTGCTAGCATAATGCTTGTTATCAGTAGCCGGTGCACATTAAGAGAAGTCAATTTGATCTCCGTGTGCTGAAGAAATCTATCCACATATATGTGTGCAACAACAAAGCAGGATGGGCTGCAGCCTGAATACTTGAAGATACGATCGATGTACTTACGAACACTCAGAGAAGGTGCTCTTAAACCATGAAATACTGTAACAACATCTTCTATACGCTTTGTCTCCATTAGAGTTTCATTTCTCTGAACTGATCTCTCAAGAAGTGAAGAAAGAAGTGATAGTACCCGTGGAACTCCTACAACTCCTTTATCCAATTCTTTAAGCCCCAGTGAAAGGTATATATCTGAGCTTAAATCCTCGGTTTCAAGTGCCAGAGTCCCCATATCCAAGCTGCAAAGAAATGGACAACTGTCAATAGGGCAATGCTTATTGAAATGCACTTTTTCCAGCACTTTTGGAGGATCAAGTCAACAATCAAGAGGAGAAAGCTTAAATAAAGTCATTAGAACAAATGAAATAGCATCAACTCACATGAAATTTTCTATAATAGTTACTTTTCATTATGTCATGATTTAAAAGGAGGATAATTGAAGCTTAGTCTATTTAAAACTGTCTATCAACTTAACCAGAGAAGGGGTTCTACCATTTTGAATCATCCCACCTCCAACTCAGTCACATCCCCTAATTACAAGAGCCCTGTACCTAATGCGTAAAGACCTTTTATGTTACAAAAATTTCTGATCTGGAGCACACACAAATAGGCTTCCTAATCCTATAGTCTCATTCATGCCAAGGAGACTTCATGTTTGGTTAGATCTAAGCAACACCGTTAATTGGGTATCTAGCATGAGCAACCTAAAAACGTAATATTTCCCTAGATCTCTACTCTCTAGTCCCATACCATGAAACAACTTCAAGTCCACTCTACTTCAACCCATTTTCTCTCTCCCTAGCATTACAACACAAACAGTCTACAACAATTAACAATTGTCTCTCCAACAAAAGGATTACATATTCAATTTGCTCATTGCTGTTGTCTCTGCGAATCAGCCCCAGATCTCAAAGTGACCGACTTTACATACACCCCGCCACCCCAGAAGTTAGACCGAAAAGATTACCGTGAATTTCATAATAAAGGAAGAAGTTTTAAGCTATGTGCTTAATTCCCATTAAAATACCTGATGGGAATTGTCAGCTGCATACACTTGACACTCCCCTCCCCAGAAAATAAAAAAGAAAAGAAACCGCAAAATCCACAAGGAAAAAAACCAAAAATAAGAAAGCCCCACCCAACCCCAAGAAATTCAGTCAACAGCAATCTATGCTGCAAGTGCAATGCAAGTGGGTGGAGATAAAGAGACGAGAAACTCACAAATTGTTAAGGGGTGACTCTAGCGTAGTGGTGGTGGTGGTGGCTTCTGCTACATAAGGTAAGGGTGAAGCGCGAAGACAGTACTATTTGTGAACAGAGAAAAGAAGATCATGTGTGTCTCCCCACGGACTTCACCATTCTCTGTGTTGTGTCTCTGTTCTTCTCCACACTCTGCTCCTGTTCCTCCCTTCCACATACATAAAGGAATTGCTTTCTTTAATCAACCCCACAACCCCACATCCTCCTTCCTCTCTTTTTTCTTTTTTCTCTCTCTCTCTAAACAGTAAAAAGATAGGGTGGGCAATGTACTCCACCACTAACGTACCATACCAACACCATCCATGTTCATTGTTCAAGTAGGTGCCAAATCGAAGTTTACTTGCCTTCTGCACTAGGATACATACCACTGGGTCCCACACAAGTTTCCTGCAAAATATTAAATACCCTTTTGTTCTTTTTAAGAAAATAAATGAGACCCATTCAAAAATAGAAAAAGGGTGTTCTCTGTTTTGTGGCTACAGATTACGGTGAAGAATTGAAGAGAACATACGCCAATGCTATCACTTAAAAGTGATAAAACTAACTTTAAATGTGATTTTGACCATTGTTGCAGTATAGAAATTAAAATATAAAATTATCTCAAGATGTCGTCATTGTGATTATTCATTTTTAGGTACATGAATTTGTCTTTTTATCTCCTCATATTTTATTTGATTAAATTGGGTATGTAATAATCCCGAATCTTAAAATGAATTTAAAGGTTACTCATTGATCTAATGTTTGCTTAAAGCGGACAAGAATATATTTGTCCCCTGAAGTTTTAACTAATTTCTTACAAAAAATATATTAAAAACATTGATAGAGAGAAAATCTCCCTTTTGCGTCTTTTTTTCGTACATAAAATTTTAAGAAGAAGGAAGGTTAAAGAAACACTCCCTTTTACGTTTTTTTTTTGTCACCTCAAACCAAATTTATATTATAGATATATATGTTTTAAGAAAATATAAAATTAATATAAGAATTTTAAAAAATGAATTTTAATATTCCTCTAACACTGACAAAAGAAGATAAAAAATGTAATTTAAAAATGACCATTAATTTATAATAAATTACGCCGCAAGATAGGCCATAGATAGTGGGTCATTACTCATTAGTGATAGTGATTAGTAAGCGGAATACGATAAAGAGGCTTTAGCTTAAGGTGGGGACGATGATATGTAGCCCCTATTCAGTCGTGATTAATGCCTTGTGACTCTGAGTGACATTAGAATAAGATTATTTTTATATTTATTTTTTTTAGATATTAATTTTTAAAAATGTATAATTTTATTTTATTGTTATTATAAAAAAATTTATATTATTATTTAATTATGTATTATTAAATTATTAAAAGAATTTGACTATCACAATAATTATTTTAAAAGTTTAACTCTTTTAATGATATATTAATATATAATTAGATAATAATATAAAAAATTTTATATTCATAATAAATTAAAATTAAATATTTTTTAAAATGAGTTATTAATGATTAATGTCTTGTGACTCTGAGTCACATTCGAATAAAATTATTTTGACATTTATTTTTTTTCTTAAATAAGTTATTAAATATTTATTAATTATTATTTATATTTAATATATTTATAAATATTTATTATAAAATTAATAATTAATAAATATTTAATAATTCATTTTAATATTATATTCATCAAGATACTATAAAACTCTCTCCTAAAATATTCTGTTTTTCAAAATTGTGTTTGCCTCACCTCACTTTTGAAGCTTCTTTGGACCTTGCCACAGAAAATAATACTTTCTCGGTTTTTCATTCTTTTGGTTATATTTTTTTTTCGTTTTTCGTTTAAAAATAGTCTCATATACAATGATTTGGGCAGTGTTTAATTTTTGCTTTAATTTAATATTATTGATTTGTGTTTAATATCTAAAAAAACAAACAAACAAACAAACTATTGTCTCACGTTTCATCAACTCGTATTTTCGTTCGGATAAATTTTATCAAGTATATTTAGTATTAGAAACATCATTAGGAAACCAATTTACTTTAATTTAAGTGGAAGAGATTCGATTATTTTAAATATTTTATTATAAGATTGATCTTTAGGACGGTATATGTAAAAAAAATATAATTAAAAAGAATTTCTACTTCACGTGTGTGACCATACTCAATGAGATTAGTTTTTTACTTTATAAACGAAGAGATACTTTAATTTACGAAAAAAAAAAAATTCATTAGGAAGTACCGGAGATGCAAAGCTATGTAACGACGATAACGATTGTGAAATAGAGTTTTCATATGAAGATAATGATGTGGGTTTTTCTCCATTGAGATTATGAGTATGGTGCTATACATATTTCTACATCCTCTTTATATTTAATATTTTCATATTTGCACGTATATATCATTTAAATTATGAGATTTGATATTAGATATAATTTTTTTTTCATAGATTTTTTTTAATATTATCATTATGGAAAAAGTCACAATATTTATGATTATGCGACAATTCTTGTGCGAAATTTATTAACAAATAAGTAAGTTTACTAATTTGTATCTATTTGAAAAGCTTATTTATTTTATAAATAAAATTACATTTTTATTAAAAATTATTTAAATAATAAACTTACATATTTATTAATAAAACTTACACTGAACATTATCACTCACTTAAAAATATGATAACTTCTTTCACAATGACAATAACTTTCTTTAATTTTTTTATCCATTCACCAAAAAAAAAAAACTAATTGTGGATGACAGAATATCCCTTAAATTATATAAAATTAATTTTTAACTAAATTCAGTTAGTTATACACGTAATTTTACTCATCACCTTGTATATACTTTTTTTTTTGTGGTAATATCACCTTGTAAATATTGAATGGTCTGAAAAAGCATTTATAAAAAAAAAGGAACTATGTGCGAGAATATATTGGATTTTTTACCAATTTACTGTAGCTTTAAAAATAAATTACTTAAATGTAGCTCATTTTAAATATATTACTCATATACTATTGTTTTTGACAGCATGGTAATATTTTTTTTTAATATTTTACGTGTATCACGTCAACGCGCAAGGCGTGATACACGTTATCACGTTAACACTTTAGGCGTGATACACGTCATCACGTCAACACTTTAAGCGTGATGTACATGATCACGCTAAATACACTGACGTTACAGTACATATCACGCTTTAATAAATGACGTGATAAAATAAGTACTGCCTAACACATTAATGTGACAATGATAATCTGGAAAAAAAATATAATAAATTAAAGATAAAACTACAAATTAATAAAACAAAAAGTCAAAACTTTGAAAAATCATAATTTTTGACTCGTTTGTCCGATTTAAACACATTTTATATCGATTTCATATAACTTTTCAAGGTTAAGTGCAACGCAAACGGCCGCAGACGGTTTGGTCCAACAGAATTCCAAAAAACATCTTATTTTATGAGTTATGAAGCTTTTTATGTAAATTGTATGAGTATTTTATGAAATCAAGGTTAAACTCATTTTTTTCTTACTTTTATAATAATTTAATTTTTTTGTATTTTATATTTTTATTGAATATTTATATATTTTGTACCACATACAATATGATTACTTCACATACCCCAATGTATACACATTACTAACACACATATTGAATATTGTTGTTTTTACCAATACTGACTGTTAGCATATTTTTTTTTGTTCCACGTGTGTCACTCCAAAGCGCTAGGCGTGATACATATCATCACGCCAACACGGGAGACGTGATATATACGATAACGTCAGTGTGTTTAGCGTGATCATGTATATCACGCCTAAAGTGTTGCCGTGATGACATGTATCATGCCTTACGCGTTTGTGTGATACACGTGAAATAATTAAAAAAAAATATTGTCACGTTGTCAAAAACGACAATATATGAATAATATGTTTGAAATGGGCTGCATTTGGATAATTTGTTTGAAATGGGCCAAAAAGCCGAATATATTATCTCCACTTTTATAGGGTGGGTATTTGCTCATCTCAAACCTTCGTTTGTAAGATGCAAACAAGCTTTTAAGACGTTTTATCTTGTTTGGGTGAAATTCTAATAAAAGAAAGTGAGTGAGATTTTCATTTTAAACCATGTTTGGACAAAAATAACATTTTATTACTTTTGCGGTAAAAGAAAACTCGTTTGTATGTGTATTAACAGAAATACACTTGTACTTTGATATTATATCACTATTTTAATAATATTTAAATAAATATAATGTAATAATTTTTTTAAATATTATTATAGTTATACTTAAAGTAGTTTTATTTTGTAATACTCCAAATAAACTTAAATTTTCAACAAATTTATTTTGTAAATTAATTTATTTATAATTAATATTTTTAACATTAATTTATTTACAATCAAACTCAAAATAACTCATATCTTTTTTTGTAATTATACATTCAAAAGTAATTTTTATCAATATTATTCAAATAATATTTATTTAATAAAATCAATTTTTAGATAAAAATTTTCAAACATAAATCACTTCACTCAAACTCACTTCTAAGTAAAATCAAATTCATCCAAAATAAAATTTATAAAATCTAATATAAACACATAATATTATTATCCCCACTTTTAAGAACCTTAACCATCCATACGTTTTCTTCATTTTGGGAATAAAAACATAAACTGTCTCATGCTAAGAAATATATATTTTTAAGACTCAGATATTTTTATCTTTTTTGAACGTTAGACGAAACTCTATTCGAATGTCGATTTTATCAAAATATTTTTCATAAAATTAAAATCTTTACATTCTAAATAAAATTCACTCACAACTCTACTTGCACAACTAATGATTTATCCCTTGACAATATAATATATGATCGAGGAGGACAACTAATGAATAATGATCTGGACACCGCCACACCAGCCCCCACTGTATTAAATAAAAAGGTAAAATATGTTTGGTAGAAAGTAAACCAAGATTTTTTTCATTACTACTTGTTTGGAAATTGAAATTCATTTCATCTGTTTTTAAAACATAAATCTTTTTATATTTTCTATCTTTATCGCTGAGGTTTGATATGGAGTTTACTAGATCGGAAAGGAATAAAAGAAAAATGATAGAATTTTATATTGAGTTCATTTGAGATGTGCAAGCGGCAAGGGATGGGTTTTATAGTACAATTTTATCAAATAGTTCGAAACTCATGTCCATTAATTTCGTATTTATTTTTTTAATGAGTGTAATCTTCTCATATTTTCAAGTAGAATGTGGAGCATATAAACTATACTAAATTGAATTTCATATGTTCTTTTTTTTTTTCATTTTTAACATTGGTTTCAGAGTAACTTGGCTTGTTTAATACGTTTCATGGGTGGTTTAATCTTTCCTTTCTATAAATTAATTTGCAGGTCTTGTATTTTTTTTTTAAATTAAATAAATTTTTATAGTTTAAAAATTATAAATAAGTTCTTATAATTTTAAAATATTTTTAATTGAGCCTTTATATGGCTCTAATGGTAAACTAGATCCAAGATCCCTTTAACACATTTTTTTTTAAAATTATAGAAACCTATTTATAATTTTTAAATTATAAGGATCTATTTAAAGATTCTAAAAAAATATAGAGACATGTAGATTAATTTCACCTTATTGAAAAATCTGGCGTAAAAACATGATGTATAAAACTGTTAAACATTTTGATCGACAATTAAATTTAATATCTTTAGAATCTTGAACACATAATTCTTATACTTAGAAAGCATACTTAATTATACGGAAGATGAAGAAGCCACAGTTGAATTTCTGATCTCCTCAAGTAAATTGGTTTCTCTTCTTTAATTCCTCTTTTGGTTACACAAGAATTTTTTTTTTATTTTATGAAAACTGAATATGTGTGAGTAACTCTTATAAATAAAGAGAGGGAAAATTTAACTATATATCTATAGCTTTAATTTAGATGACGCAGTCTTGTGACTATTGTTGGTGCAACAGCAACATCAATTATAGGCAGGTAACTTCTAAAAGAGCATTATTGGAAGGCTAAATTTTAAATAGGGTCCATACTCCATACTTTCTTAATATCGTTACATATCCATCATCAATTAATATTCATCACGTTCTTCCACTTAAAGCATAAGCATTAAATCTGAACAACTCTAATGAGGTAGTCTATTAGTATTATATATCTTTTATTATACAAGTAATTAAGGATCTTAATTATATGAGTTTCACTATTCATTATCAAATAGTCTTTCTTGATTTTACATAGTATTCTCAAATTTGAAAAAATAGAATAAAAGTAAGCTAAAAATGTGTATATACTAATACAACAAAAGCTTGTTGAAACTTAAAAGCATTACAGGTTGGTTGAACTGAGGAGGCAATAAATTTGGCTACAAGAATATAACATTAAGTTTCAAGGAATGCTAGCCGACATGCGTGGAGACATATTCCATTATTGTTATTGATTATTTTAAGAATTGCAATTATCACTATAATTAACTATCTCGAACTCTTGCATTTCATTGTATGTGTGGTGTAGAAGCACAGAAGCAGCCAAGCAGGGGAGACAGCAGAAGCATGCCATGCAGCTGGCAACGTGTCGGTGTTGAAAGTACAACCTCAAGCCAAGGTGGAAGGCTGGAAGGTGCCATCCAGGTGAATTACTCGTAAGAAACTTTAAAGATGCCAAATATTATAGTTTTTTTTTTTTTGGTGCAGACACTTTATTAGTTGTCAAAAGCAGAAAAGTCAAATCTTGGATTTTAGACTTTCAATATTTTTCTTTAATGTTAAATGTTACATTCATTTTTATTATATTTGGATCAGAATTCAGTCACCAAACAAAAAAATGGCTTAAATTACAGGTTGACGGTGGGTGTGTCAAAATTTGGATAAGCTACCCTGTACGGATTTAAATTATCGAGCAAACAAAAAATTTGTCACCTCATATGTTTATATAACTATTTGAGGTGGTGTTTCTGTTTTTTATTTTATCAAAAACACTATATAACCCGACCCATGAAACGGACACTGTCGACTGCATTGTTATATTTAAAAATTGTCGTAAGATAAGTCACTAGGAGTATGTTAATGGTGAAAATTTTGGAAAGAATTTTAAAATTTTATAAAATATCATAAATTTAAATTTTTATGTCGTCATTAAGATCTTAAAACACGAATCGTGGATAGTTAAAGCAATAATATGTGCGAGGTGTTATCGGTTAGGCACGTCAGGAGAGCGGTTATGTGAAATAACAACTCTTTTTTTATTTTTTTGTTAGTTTAATTGATATACATTTGATGAATTGAGTCTCTCCAAAATTGTAAACACTTCATAAATTTCTTTTTCGATTATATTAAAATGAACTAACAGCCAGGTGTACGCGGTCCTTTCAAAGAACTTGTTTGTATATATATGTTATATGTCGATATAAAATGTAAGAATTTTAATACCAAAAAAAAAAAGTGTAAGAATTTTAAAAGACTCGTACATGCTCCTAAGTCCTAACAGCTGAGGTTGTCTCAGAATACATTAAAATATGAGTGTAATTTTAATTTATTGTGAGTTTTAAATTTTTTTATATTATTATTTAATTATGTATATTGTCAAATCATTTAAAAAGTTTGACTAACACAGGTTCACAACAACTACTTTGAAAGTTTAACTCTTTTAATAATGTGTCAATATATGATTGGATGATAGTGTAAAAAAATGTACAAATTAAAATTATATATAGATATATATATATATATATATTAAAATTAACGTTTTTTTACACTTTCATTCAATCATGTATTATCAAATCATTAAAAAAGTTTGATTATCACAACACTTTTTTAATGATGGATTAATACATGATTAAATAACAATATAAAATTTTTTTACACTAAAAGTGGATTAAGATTTAAATCCTAATAAAAAATCTTAGAAAAGAGAAGGGAACCGAAAGAAAGTATAAGGAGGACAAATCATGCACTTACTGGTTACAGTATATAAGGATAGATACATTATATTGGCATAACTGAAGCTATGGCAGTAGAAGAAGATGGAGAAAACTTTTTTTTGAAGCTATGGCATAGGTTGTTGGTTTTCGAAATAGCGACGACAGTCAAAAAAATGCTTTTAATTAGGTGAGGATACCTAATAAAATCATGAAGGCAATGTAAAAGTGATCCCTCAGATCCAATCTTGGCTTCACCTTCTTCATTCCATTAATTCAATCAGGCTCTCCACGTAGTTAACCACATGCACAGGCCTCTCGAGGTTACCAATTTCCAAAACATTTTTCCATGCGACACTCAGGTCAAGTGCTTCCATCTTGCGAAGATAGGGGGAATAGAAACGCTCTCCCAATACAGCCTCGTTGGTCTCATCAAATCCTCCCACCAATCTCTTTGTAGCATAAAAAGGTTCAATGGTGAATTGCTTAATCCAAGATTTATCTCCATCGTTCGTAGTCCTTCATCATCCAAATGTCAAAATCCCCAGCAGTGTCCAACTAACAGACACAGCAAGAACTGCCTTCACAGCATGCAGACCCCACTCTTTATCACCCTCGCCTACATCAGGCAACACAATATACTGAAAATCACCATCACGTACATCAAACCTCAAGATAAATCTTTGGGTTACATGGTCTTCCACTCCAGAAACAAACCAATGTCAGGCTCCAGAAGGCCCCGCAAAAATTCCCGTCAGTGACAACTCCATCCACAGTTTCGTTCATTCTTCTCCGACAACAATCCGTACGAGGAGCTAACTTTTAATATTGAATTTGTTTTTCATATTTTTACACATAAAGTCAGGTTTTTACGCTAATTTAACGTTTGATACATAGATATCATAGATGTTTAGGCATGAGATGTATACGTATACAGGATTTTCATGTTTAGTATGACATCTTAAATGTCTAAACATGTGTGATGTCCTAATTTAATTGCATTTAACAATCTCAGATGTCTAACTTTAAAATTCTAAAAGAAAAAAATCCTTCCTTAATTTGTATACATAACTAATGAATAATTGGACAATGGTATTTTGTTTCTTGTTGAATAAAGCATGCAGCCTATGTGTAGATTATAAGAAAGCCAATCATATAATATCACCCTGAAGCATATATAATAAACTACAATGTAAACATAAGCAGTGCAGTTTGAGGAATTAAGGTTAGCAACATCTATCATGGAGGACCATTGTTTCTCTTTATCTTTAATTTTGTCTCCTCACTAAAATACTGTCTTAAAAAAAATATTGCTAACTACACCTTAGTTGGCATGAACAAGGAGAGGGACAAAAGATTTGAATCTCATTTATGATTGTCAAAATATTTTATGATCTAAAAACACATGATTAAATAATAATGTGTAGTTTTTTTTTTTACATAGATAATACATCAAAATTAAACTCTTACAATAAACAAGTTCTAAGATCTACAAGTTCAAAATTATTATATTCAAGTACTTGCTTTATATTTAGAAAAAAATTATCATTTTGCAATGAATTTTGCATAAGAAATTTTATATATGTTTTTTGTCATCTAGAAAAAAGTTCTATATGAATATAACAATTTTTTATTTTATTTATGAGAAGCGAAAATTTTGGATCAGGTAAGTATAGCAACCATATGTTAAAATGGCCCATGGCCCAAATTGTTAAAGTTTAGGTCCTTCAACAAATTGATATGCATGTAAGAAGATTCAGGTATAATATGCTTTGATAGCAGAAGCGTAAACCAAAAAACATATAACTCACAAGTAAAAAGTTGAGATTGAACGTTATACCGAGGCTGCGTGAAAGATAATATAGCAGAAGCCAATATCTATACACATGAACTTTCAAATTAAGGGTACAATATGGTTTGATAACAAAAGCATAAACCAAGAAATATAACAATCACAATTCACCACTGCGCATTTAAAATGAAAGATGATTAAAACGAATGGGGATAAGAGACCTAAATAAAACATGCAAGCTTCAGTAAATAAGGAATAAAAGAAACAAAATACGAAAAATAAGACCTTAAAAACTATCTCAATTTAATATAGGACGTTGCGGTTCACCACTAAGCATCATTTAAATGAAACAGAAATAGAAAAATTGAAATAAAAAATGCAAACTTCATAAAATAATAAATATTAGAAGAAAAAAACAAAAAACCAAAAAACCAAAAAACCAAAACTCATACTCATCCATAAGAACCATCTCAATGGAATTTAAGATGTTAGGGTTGTTGAAACTAGGTAGAACCCATAATCACATAACTCGAACTTTAGTCTTCCAAGTTTCTTTTTTTGGCGTGATCTTTAAATACTGAAGATAAAAAAAAGCAAGGAAAATTTCGAGAGATATAATAAAGTAGAAAGTAGAAACCCAACCGTAGACATATATAAATAATCAAAAGTAGGGCTTCGATATGTAGAGCCATGGCATCAGAGTAAATACAACGTTTGAGACATCCAATATATGAATTCATGATTTGCATAGTTCCAAGAAGAAGACATGCGGGTGGAAGAAGGAAAAAGGATTTGGGAGAAAATCAAAATCGTTTAACATCTGCGCAGAAAAGGAAAGTGAAGGTAAAAACTAGAAAGGAGATTATTTTGGTACTCATATTTTTTTTCAGAGTACTGATATTTAGAGTAAGTTGTCTAGTATTCATTAGTTGTTATTTATATTTAATAGAATTTTTAACATTTATTGTAAAACCAACAGTCAATAAATAATTGACAATTTACTCTGAGTACCAAATCCATCAGGATACCATAGCAACTCTCAATTATAAATGACTTAATGGGTTATGTGAAGAATCATCCTTTAAAGAATTGACACATACACACACACATATATATATTTGAGTAAACATTCTTTTTATTCTTCTAAAAATACAAGTGTCATAAGTTAAGTCTTTTAATAATAATCAAAATAATCAAATTAGTTTTTTAATATTATTTTTTAATATTAAATTAATTTTTTTGGATGATCAATTTAATATAAAACATTATTAAAAAACTAAATTAAAAACTCTTAAATTTGTGAAGCATCAAAATAGATGATTACACTATATTTTTAGCAAATTAGGTGTAAAACAGTGATAGGGAACATTACAAATGAGATTGAAGGATTGGTAATATTTTGTTGACTTGAATCCTTGTAAGTAAAGCATGAAAATATGGCACATGTAAAGTTACCTTTTACAAATATGCTATGAAATGTAAGAAATTCTAATTCTAATATATTCTGAGCGTATTATTTTCATTAACTTTTTAATCATCAAATTTAATTTAAAAATATTTTAAAATAAATTTAATAACATATATAATTAAGCGATATCACATATTACGTTTTTAGTTGAATAGTATAATATTATCAAAATGCTTAAAAATCTCTCTTAAAATATACTATTAGATTTGGATCCTTACAAATGAAATACATGAAAGTATGACACCTGTATAGTTACTTTTTGAAAATCTGCTCTAAAAAATGTCCTATTAAAAGATTATATGATCAGTATGTTTTTCAAAGTTGAATTATTTGTATTTATTTTCTACCATTTCCCTCCAAAAAATTTTGATCTAATATTATTTTAATTTTAATTTTAATTTCCTGAACAGAAGCAGTAACATAAAAGCCCGCTAACCAAATTTCACCAAAATTTCGAATTTCGGAAAAACTCGATCTCACTTTTGCGATTATCCATTTCCTTTGTGCACGCAGACTCTAGGGTTTTGTTGCTTTTCCTCTTCGAAATTGCGCTCTCACTCAGGTACACAATGCGTTTCCTTGTATGGGGCTTCACCCGATCAGTAGTTTTATTTTGTTTTTCCTCTGCCCTTGTTGCGAATCTCGCTCAGTTTTGTGTATCTGTTTCCCTTTCCGTTTTACTTTTTCTGCTGTTGCATTCAATTCTCCAAGGTCGCGATTATTTGCGTAATATGTTTTATCTGGCAAAATTAGATTTTTTTTTCCCTTGGATTTTATTCTGACTTATAACTTTACGAATTAAAGAATTTGTAGATTTCTTTTTTTTGTTAAAAAAAAAAAAAACTTAATGTGCATCAATACCATATTTTTTCGACAATATATCGTATTATGGTTCTTTGTTTATTGGACTTTTTAAAGAAAAAATGAAACTATCTTTGCCTTATTTGATTACGTCCTGTTTTTATCTTGACAATTTTGTTGCTGATGATGAGACAAGGTATTACCAAAAATCTTATTTCTTATGACATCAGTACTCTGTCTTTTACTATGGTGTGTGTTGCTTTGATTGTCAAACAAGTGCCCCAAACTTGAATGTTATTTCTATTGTTGTGGCAGCTATCCCTAAAAGTATAATTATCCTTTTGGTTCAAGACTAGATATGCAATTTATAATTGTCATTTTCCATAAGGAACTTGCTATCCTATTGTTTTCTAGTAATCCGGTGCCCTAAAATGTATGCTTTTGTTGGAAGGATGTAAATGTTGTAGTTACACTTGTTTCCAGGTTGCCTTGGTATGGACTCTACAGCACAGATAAACCAACATCGCCCATTTTCAATCAAGTTATGGCCCCCTAGCCAGAGTACTAGGTTAACGCTGGTAGAACGAATGACCAAGAACCTTACAACTCCATCCATTTTCTCTAGAAAGTATGGACTGCTTGGCAAAGAAGAGGCTGAGGAGGATGCAAAGCAAATTGAGGATATAGCTTTTGCTACTGCAAATCAACACTTTCAGAAGGAGCCTGATGGTGATGGGAGTTCTGCTGTGCAAATTTATGCCAAGGAATCAAGTAAGCTCATGTTGGAGGTTTTGAAAAGAGGTCCAAGAATGAAGGAGGATGGAGAGTTGATATCTGAAAAGGATATTGCCACTGGTGAAACTGTTTTCGACATATCTGGAGGTCGCAGAGCCTTTATTGATGGGGAGGAAGCTGCAGAACTGTTGAATCCATTGAGGGGACCAAACTCATTTACTAAGATATGTTTCAGCAATAGAAGTTTTGGCTTGGATGCTGCTCGTGTTGCAGAGCCCATCTTATTGTCAATTAAGGATCAATTGAAAGAAGTAGATCTATCAGATTTTATTGCTGGAAGACCAGAAGCAGAAGCTCTTGAAGTGATGACTATATTTTCTTCAGTGCTGGAAGGTTGTATTTTAAGGTATCTGAACCTGTCAAATAATGCCTTGGGTGAAAAGGGGGTTAGGGCATTTGGGTCACTCCTAAGATCACAAAATAACTTGGAGGAGCTTTATTTGATGAATGATGGTATATCAGAGGAAGCTGCAAAAGCAGTTTCTGAATTGATTCCTTCCACTGAGAAGCTTAAGGTTCTTCATTTTCATAATAACATGACTGGAGATGAAGGGGCAATTGCTATATCTGAAATTGTGAAACATTCCCCAGCTTTGGAGGATTTTCGGTGTTCATCTACCAGGGTAAGCTCTGATGGTGGAGTTGCCCTAGCTGAAGCACTTGGAACTTGTACGCATTTAAAGAAGCTTGACTTGCGTGACAACATGTTCGGTGTGGAAGCTGGAGTTGCTCTGAGTAAAGCTATACCTGCATTTGCAAATCTTACAGAGATATACCTCAGTTATTTGAACTTGGAGGATGATGGTGCAGAAGCTCTTGCTAATGTACTCAAGGAATCTGCACCATCGCTAGAAATTTTGGATATGGCTGGAAATGACATTACTGCAAAAGCTGCTTCTTCTTTGGCTGCCTGCATAGCATCAAAACAGTTTCTAACCAAGTTAAATTTGTCTGAGAATGAACTGAGGGATGAAGGTGCAATTCTGATCAGCAAGGCACTGGAAGGTGGTCATGGCCAAATAAGTGAAGTTGATTTGAGCACAAATTTCATCACAAGATCAGGAGCTAGGCTGTTGGCCCAAGCTGTTGTGCAAAAACATGGATTTAAGTTGCTAAACATTAATGCTAACTTCATATCTGATGAAGGTATTGATGAGGTGAAGAATATATTTGAACATTCACCTGAAATGCTGGGTCCTTTGGATGAGAATGATCCTGAAGGAGAAGACATTGATGAGGAGGCAGAAGAAGATGCTGATCATGATGAATTGGAATCAAAACTGAAGGGCCTCAAAATTAAGGAAGATTCATAGGGCTCATGCATGCAACTTCTACTTCAGATTAATTTGTAGGCCAATTAATGTTTTTACAGACAAGCTTGTTTCAGACACTAGCGAGCTATAATCTGTTGCATTTTAGATTGTTGTACTCCAGAACTTGACATTTTTAAAGTTTACCAGCTATATGCTCTTAATATATCTGGCAAGGCAAGAAGTGGTATTATTAGCTTCAGATATTTCGGGGCTCTATCGTGCCCTTCTGAAGCAACTTGTTATCTTTGTTTGCTGGGTGTCTGCTATATTATTTGCAACTGATTCCACATGCCGATTATTTGAAAACTTTATGACTGCAATATACTGCTTGGAGATTGATGTGATTTTGCCTTGTAGGCTGTGTTCTGAATAGACAATGTAAACCACTTGAAAGCAAGGTATCTGAATGCTGTGGGCGTAGCTAAACCTTAATGCTGCTTTTGTTAAGAATCTACAAGGGGCCCCTGACATCTACTTTCTATAATACAAAGGCGCGGTTGCTAGTTTACTTATTCTTTTGCTTTCTTGTTTACTGTCTTTAGTTTTTTATTTTCTCTTCTTGTTTGAAATTTGTAATATGTTTGTGATCAGCGCTGGTAGTGTTAGTAAGCACTTGAAATGATGGATTGCAAGATCAAGTACACGTTGGAATGGAAATGATACGTTATATCCATTTCAATTTAACAGGAATTTCATTCAAGTTCCAATCTTGAATGTAATGTATAATAAGGAACTTATAATATTTGTCAAGTGCAGGGTGCAGCGTTAATAACTGTTAGATCAAAACTCAATGGTTTATAAAATATAAACACATCAATAAGCTATGAATTTGTTATATAATCCACTCCCTTTACTTTTTTATTGATGGTCATTATTTGTGCTTTATTCTTTGAAGTACCCTACATTATAGAGAATTCAAATCCATTTTCACAAAAATATTTATACCTTTATAATAAAAATAAATTTATGAATGAATTATTTTTTACATACAAATAAAAATTATTAATTTATAATTTTTATACTAAAATATTAACAAATTCTTATACGATAAATGTTATAAACGACTATTCGATATGATATAATATTTTCTCATATCACAAAGTCATCAATATGATTTAAACTCCAGATTTTTTTTTATAATCAACTTTTTTTAATGGCATGAATAATACGAGTGAATGATAATAAAATATTTTTACTAGTGGCAGTGAATCTTTTACCATAACTATACCATAATTTATGATTGATTAATAAAGAGTAATCTTTTATGTTTAACAATTAAAGAATAGAGATTACTCTGCCTTACACACTTCCAAATAGGTTTGCTTTATTATTAATGAATCCCAAATTAACTGAGAGCTCCAGATCTAATAAATACTTAAATAGTAATAACTATGGGGGTAGCCGGGTGAGTCAATTACATTAGGCGCGGCGCATTGAAAAGCAGTCACACTCATTAATTACATCCCCAAAACAAGTTTCAGATAGATTTCCGAACGTTACCCAAATGGGCTTGGCCGTCTATTTAAAATCCTCGTCCACCAAAGCCACTTTTCAAAACTAGCCGTTAAGCTTAGCTTACCCTCTTTCTCTCTATCTCTCTATCTCTCTATCTCTCTCAACTCACTCACTCTATCGCAGGCACTGCCATACGCGCATGGCAACCTCATTGGAGACACCCTCTCCTGTCCACCTCAAACAGGTTTAGAACTCTTCCATCTCCTGCTCTAATCTCTCTCTTTCTCAACCTCTCTCCTCTCTATTTGTTTTTTGTTTTTTGAAGTTGTATATATGTAAATATAATGGTTGTGATGACAGGAGGGCACAAGCGTTATGGGTTCTTCTCCTCTCTTCAGCCCTTCCTCGGATAAACGTTTCTGGAGCACTCTCAGGGGCAGGATTGACACCCTTCTTGATGATCGTCAAGGAAAAATCTCAAAGGGGGAACAACTCTCAAATCTTGATCCCTCTACTCACACCCATATGGTTTGTGTCTGCTTGATGAGTGTTTTTATTGGATTTTCCCTAAGATACATGAAAAACAAAATAATGGGTTGCTGAAAATTAATTCTTTTTGTTTATATTTGTAGAATGAACGAGCCAACAACTCGTTGAAGGAAGATTCCTTGTTACTGATCAGAGGGTTTGACTCAGTTGCCCACACGCTGTCTCTGTTATCTAACAATTTGGACAATGCCCTACAGGTATATAACTATTAATGTCCACACACTGGCTCAGATTGAGCATTTTCCATGAGAATTAATGTTAATGCAGGGTTGTTCTGAGTTTGGTTATTATTAACAGTACAATGTCGGGGAGAAATGAAATATGTTATTTTTGCAAATTTCTTCACGTTGTCAAGAGATAATTCTCAGCAAGACAAGGCTGCAAAACCCTGTTCAATGAAAATCACACTTTGAATAGATGTAACACACTATTGAAATTGATGATTTATCATTCTTGAAGGTTTTTAATTTTACTACAATTGAAGTGGGAAAAGGCTTTTATTGTTGTTGTAAATTCTGAATACCTGGTCATTAAAACTTCTTGCGTGTTTATTTTCCACAGGGTGCCAGAGAATTGGCCCATCCACCCACATTAACTGATATATTCCAAAGCAAATTTGACAAGGCAGAAAACCAAGAAGAGGATTCAGGGGAGCAAGAGAAAGAGGAGTCAAATCAAGGAATAAAAAGGAAATTTGATCACAATGATTTCTCTGAAGAAAATGCCGTTGATTCACAATTGGCAGATGGGCAAAAAATAAAAGATAGGAACATAAAGAAAGCAAAAAATGTTGGTATTTTTCTATTACTATTAGAGATTTTCCTAATTGTAAATTGGTTTACCAAAGTTTCCAGCTAATTGTTACTTATTTGTCCTTTCCAGCTTGCAGTTTCAATGGCAACCAAAGCAGCTTCACTTGCAAGAGAATTGAAGTCTATTAACTCAGATCTATGTTTTATGCAAGAACGATGTGGTCTGCTTGAAGAGGAGAACAGGAGACTGCGTGATGGATTTGCAAAAGGAGTAAGGCCTGAAGAAGATGATCTGGTAAGGAGTCTATAATAATCCTGCCAAATGTCAAATAAAAAATACACATTCGCATACTAATCTTGTGGAGCCTGCAGGTGAGGCTTCAGCTGGAAGCACTTCTTGCAGAAAAATCCAGACTGGCCAATGAAAATGCAAATCTCGTCAGAGAAAATCAATGCCTTCACCAGCTTGTTGAGTACCACCAACTTGCCTCCCAAGACCTCTCTGAATCATATGAGCATGTTATCCAGGGACTGTCCTTAGACTTCTCATCTCCACCGCCAACAATTGCTGAAGAGACAAAAGATGAAGATGGTGATGACGACAACAAGAATAGAGCACCACAAACACCCAGGAGTGATCTCTACAAGTTCTCTACTTCACTTGATGAGTACTACCATGAAGAAGAGTAAACCAAAATTTTAAGCACCATCATAACCTCCTTTGTTAATGATGCTGCAAATATTTGTTGTATTTCTACTGAAAATAAATTTTTTTGAATCCAAGTAGCCACTGTTAATAAAAACTTAAATATTTCTTTCTCCTCCTAATAATATGGATTTAACGTTTATTGTCATTTTAAAATTTTTTTACACCATTATTTAATTATTAACATTTAATTATTAGGAGTGTTTTTATCAACAACCTAAAAAGTCAAATTAAATGATGTAATAATAACAATAATAATGCTAAAAGTTTTGCATACTCAAATTACCAAGTTAAGCAACACAAGTTCAATAGAAAGTTTTGCCAAATCAAAAAAGCAGAACATTTTACCTTTCTTTTTTTGTTAGTAAGTAACCAAAAACGAAACCATTTTACCACAAACAAGTGAATTTGCTCAACTCAAACTCCCATTTGCAAGGTATAAATGGACGTATTGGAGTTTGCTTAACTCAAACTCCTATTTGCAAGTATAAATAGACTAGGAAGGCATTTTTATTTTGTTGAAATCTCAATAAAATAAATAAATAAAGTTTTCATCTCAGATCACGTTTAGATAAAAATAATATTTACTACTTTTACAAAGAAAAAACCCTCGTTTGTTTATGTGTATTAACAAAAATATTTTTATAATTTAATATTATATTTATAATTTTAATAATATTTAAATAAATATAACTTAACAATTTTTTAAAATATTATTATAATTATTCTCAAAAGTAATTTTATTTCATAATACATCAAATAAACTTAATTTTTAAATAATTTATTTTACAAATCAACTTATTTATAATCAATTTTTTTAATATCAATTTATTAATAATCAAACTCAAAATAACTCATCTTTTTTTATTAATTATACATCTAAAAATAATTTTTATCATTATTCAAACAACATTCATTTACCAAAATCAATTTTCAGATAAAGATTTCCAAACTCATTTCTAACTAAAATCAAATTTACAAATTTCAAACCAAACACACACCTAAACTACCACTTAAACTACCACGATAAGTAACAGAAGTATTTGCCAAATCATATAGTAAGTAAAAAGTAGACTTGTACCAAACAAATAGGTTCAAAGTTTCTCCGGACCAGAAGAGAAAATGAGAGAAACTTCGAGTGGTACATAAACGAACCATGAGAGCCACAAACATGTTTAAACTTTAAACCACCACTTCAAGCTACAGAAATTCATGCAATGCCAAATCATAAAGTAGAACTTATACCATTGCTAACCGTTTAAGGTGCCAGGTTCCAGGTTACACACTACATAGCAGATAAAGTGCCAAGCGTAGAATCTACTTTTTAAGTTTTAGCATGTACAAAAAAAAGTTACGCAGCATTAGCTTCTACTCCCCAAAATGTTAGCAAGACCAGCATGGTTCACTTCAGGTTTCTTGAGCATTCCTCTTTCTTTTAGTTGCAGATGCTGAACATGCATTGCGAATTGCTTGAGTCGATGCATTAACAGCCGCTTCAGTAGTTTTTGCCATATTGGAAAGCACAACAGCATTAACAGCATCCTTCGTTTTATCCAATACTTCAATCAAAACACGATTCTCCTTCTCATACTATATATAAAGAGTGATCAAGGATATATGGTTAGAGACACATTAACTTAACTCAAAGCTCAATTAATTAGGTAACAGCTACAGTTTTATCAATTTCAAGGTAGCTTGTAAGATGAACACCCACAAGATCAGATACTGCATCAGTAACAGAATAGGACCAAAAGTAAAAGCTAAGTATTGAAGGAAGCAACTACAAGAACCATTTTAAAAAATGTTTATCCATCATAAGTGAGGTTTTCTTGCTCCTAAAACTAGAAGCTACAGTTAATGAAACAAACATCCAGGTTAAAAACAGGTCCTATGTGGTTTTGTGTAATATAAGACTTGACAATAACTGATCATAAAAAAGATAGCTCTTCAAAACACTAAATATTGTATATATTTTCTTTTACCTAAAGATGCTATTAACAATAATGATAAACAATGACAGTTGCAGAACAGAACTAAGAAAAATTTGTACAAGCAAGGAGATTGTGAATTTATGACATTGGATAAAAATAGATTTCGCAATAATAGCACTGACTATGCTGCAGGACTAAAATAATAATGATGCAGCAACATTCTGTTACAAGCAGTATTACAACATACCACTTCAATTTTGCCAAGAGCATTTTCCAGCTTTCCAGTAAGTCGTTGAATTTCATCTGTTAAAGCTTCAATCTGCATATATAAGTCAAATAAACTATAATAAAAGAAATTGAGGAAAAATCATCGAAAAAAAAGGGGAGAAGCTTAAAGATGCATCAGGTAAATAAATGAAACAATACCTTCTTCTGTGAGTCAATGTACATGCTCCTGTAACTAATAGATGCCAAAGATGAGGTTTCATATAAGCCAATATTTTCATCTACCTGTTACATGTTTACTTGTTTAGTACAAAAGCTAATGAGACAAGCCACGAGTCACAAGAAAAATAACGATAACATGTAATTTTAAGTTTAGACTTGCTAAATACCTTGGATTTCAACAATTCTATGATCTTCTCCAGAGCTTCTAGTCTTTGTAAGGCATAGTCAACTTTTTCATCCAAGTTCTTTTCACTCAAAATTTCCTCTTCCTCTGGCTCTGGCTCTGGCTCTGGCAATACTTCCTCCATTTGTGTATCTGGTTCATCTTTCTCACTTTCGCTAACAGTTATATCCTCAACATATTCAATGCCATGTTTAGAGTTCGAGGGATGAACAACTGCACTTTTAATGCGTTCAGATCGCCTAACAAATTTATTATGGTATTTGGACTTTTTCCTTCTTAATTTAGCAGACTTCTCCTGCGGCTCATACTCTTGGTTTACTTGGTCTTGTGCTGGGCTTCTTTCATGATGTGTCGACACTCCATCCACTGAGGAATTTGGATACTTCAGTGGGGAACACCGAGGGTGTGAATTTTCAAGCTGAGAGTCTACTCCCCCTGGCAATTTTACATTTCCATTGCCAGGCTGTGGTTCCACCCTCTCCTGAGAAGAATATGTATTTTGAATCTTCGAGCAGGGTAAAAATTAATAGCGAGTAAATAGATTCTAAAACTATGAACCATTAGCTCAGTTTATTTGATCATAGAATACCAGAGGTAACAATGATTAAAAAATCGAATATATGCTTAGCAATGTTTCACATCATAGAATAAGACAAGCTAACAGAACCCTGAAATTAACCACACACGCTTCCTTGAAAACAACAGAACGAAACCAGTTTCCATCCTCAGTAAAAGTACCAGTTAAGTTTTGTACTTACGAGCCACATCGAAACCTCAAAAAAGCAACCTTTTCCCACAGAAAGTGTAAAGTGATGTCTAGTTGACAACACAGTCACAAATGCAAGTAAACACAAACTGCATGCTCTCATCTTCCCTCCCTCCTAATCCCAAAATTCCTCCTACATTCATTCATCTTACTATTCTAAATTCTAAAACCCTAAACCAAACCAAAGCCCTAAGTATGATGCATGTAGACGCAGCGAAAAGGTAAAAAAAAAAGAAGAAAAAAAAGCATTTCCCCATAAATACAGCAAGCACATAACACAAGCACAGAGAAGCTACTGAAATAATACATCCATATATATATATATATATATAAAGAAACTGGCATTATATTATAGAATAGATAAAGAGACAAAAGCATGGTCAATACAAGCAGATAACACATAAATGGGAATGGCATTGATGTACCATGTGAGCCTTGTCGTTGTTCTTGGCAGCACTGGGTTTTCGACCCATTTTTTGTGGTACAGAGACGAAGGGGAAGAGACCCAAAAGATGGCACCTTTAAGGTACAGCACTCCCCTCCCTCACCCTGTTACAATGTATTGGGATTTGAAGGGGCGACAACTACGTTTAAAGCCAAAGGGTTGGCATTGGCAATTTGGCATGGACGAAGGAGAAGCAAACCACACGTGGGGTTGTGTTATTGGTTGTGTAATGTAGCAAATCAAATCAACCCTCCTCGAGGAGTGTGGTTTTATGTAAAACAGCAAAAGATGCGACTTTTCACCCTTTATTTTATTTTATTTTTTTTAAAAAAAATTATATTTGAGAATCTTGAAGCTAAATTTGTTATAAAATTAAGTATTTGATTATTATATATGTTAATTTTTTTTTAAGAATAAAAGTGTTTTTTTGAAATAATAAAATTTTTTTTTTAAGAAATTAAAGAGTTTAAATTTTTTTTAAAAATATTTTATGTACTTTTTTATTACACATCAAATACTTTTTTAAAAAATTTAAACTCTTTAACTTATAAAAAAATATTTTTATTATTTTAAAAAAATATTTTTTAAAAAAGAATTAATACAAATAGGATTTATATTTAAAAATTAGTTATTGTATTGTAGTATTTGACAATAAATATTTATTTAAATAAATAAATCATCTTATTACATGTGTGTGATCAAGTAGATTTGTGAGTTATGACTAATCAAACCAGGAAAACTTTGTAAATAATTGATGTAATAGAGAAGTTTTGTATTTGTAAGATTTAATTATGTAATTATAAATTATTTTAAAATTTTTAATAGATAAATATTTTTTTATACTTAATTAAATAAAATTTTTAATCATTTTACATAATTTAAATAAAATTTTTTATTTTAAAATAATTATGAATTAACATATTAAAATATAAATTAATTTTTTTATAATTAATTTTTTTTTAAATTAATTATATATATAATTAATTTTTAATATAATTTTTTTCATAACTAATCTAAACACACTTCAAATAATAATATAATTTTTTTTTACACTAACAATAAATTAAAATTAATTTTTTTAAAATATCTTTATATCTTTTAAAGCGTGAGATTAATAGCTCAAATTTACCTTGAATTACGTGAAAATGTAATATCTATCTTTTGATAAAAATAAAAATAAAAATACTCTTATCTTTTGATAGCTGATCACGTTACTTATTAATGACTTATCAAACTTGGGAGGACCAAGTAGTCCATAATTTAAGGCCCAAGTTAAATAACCAGCCTCTAATAAATAACAAGCCAAGCCCGCAAAACTAAAGCCCATACAAAAACTCAACGAAATACCAGACTTTAGGATCCAAATAAAATTACTAAAATATTCTTGGGATTGAAAATATCGTATCAACTAAATTAACAATAAATGACCTAAAAATTGTTCTACTTGCATCAATAAGAGCAACATTGCTGCAATTGGAAGTAGGGGAACAAAATCAAACTTTTGTAAATCTTCGGACAATTGGCCGAACTTCTTTTTTCATTTTTTTTTTCTCAAAACATATATATGAAAGATGGATGTTGAATTATATCATTATTAATTTAAATTTGAGAAATGCTTAATCGTACGAAACTTATTTCCTAAAACGATGCACGAAAAAAAACAGAAAGTATAATGAGTTCGCGTTTTGTATTGTTAACTGTTTCTCTCTCTCCTCATTTTTATTTTACCTTCAACTTGATGGGTTATTATTCTTTCGTAACACTATTCGTAAAAAATAATTCTTGCTATATAGCACTCTTTCTTTCTTGAAACAATTAATGTTAGAATAAAATAATTTTTTGTCTAATTTTATACTTATCATCTACTTTCATACTAATAGTTTCATTTATAGTAGTTATAGGTAAGTAATACTAAATTAACAACTTACTAACACTTTATTTATTATTATCAAAAGATGAAAAAAAAATGATTTTTTTTATCAATTTTCAAATCTCTATCTCTTTGTTATATTTCAAATTTTGAAAAATTATCAGAAGGAAAAATATATATTTTTATTATTAAATGTCTTATATTCACCTTACATTTTTTTCTAGATGTTAATAATTTTTTTATTTTAATTTACTTATCTATTCATATTTACTATTTGTCTTTTCAAAAATTTTCAAAATCTTAGTGTGTCATGACTTTCTCTTTAGTACTCTCCTACATAAGGGAATTCATCCCTTTAACAGTTGTACTTTTGGTTTCTACTATCTATCTCAATGATGTTGGGATCGAATCGGATCGATCGGTCGAACCATGAATCAGGTTTTTATCAAGTTATGGATCAATGTTAGAATTAGATTTATGGTTGGACCGAGTTGAATCGGTCAAAATCGAATAAAACCAAACAAAATCGGGTTGAATTGGGCATCTCTCTCTCTTTTTTAATTTTTTTTTTATTTTCTTAATCACTTAACTATTCAACTGAGAGTGATATAAGACTTAATAATTAAAACTCTAAAACCTTATTATGTATTTTATTATTGATAATGTGTGTTATAAGTCATGCATATGTATATTTATTTATTTTTTTATTTAGTATGTAATTATGATATTATCCGATTCGACCAAACGGTTAAATTAATTAAACTTGAATTAGAAACTTTTCCGATTCATTGTCCGATTCTGCTTTAACAACATTTGTCTATCTTGGCCTTAGATTTTTGGAATATATGACTGCCAATGCGAATAGAAAATTTTGTCATTCAAGAATTCCAATTCTCCAATTTAATATTTTAAATTAAAAATTTCTCTACTAACACCTAACTGGCTTAAATGGAGATAAAAATGTATCACAGACTCTAATTTACCATCACGTCTCTTACAGGGCAAGGGCAGACAATGAGGTGAGATCAAGTTTGTTTTAAATTTTAATATATTTGTGATTCACATTACGTATATACCAATCAAATGTTTTTAAAAGCGCGGTTTTTGCATGCCATGATGCCATAAACAGACACTTCCCGCGTTATTTTAGTATCAATTTTTTTTTAAGATATAAGTATTTAAGGTGAGTTGTTAAATATTTATTAATTATTATTTATATTTAATATATTTTTAAATATTTATTATAAAACAAGTATTAATTTTTTTTAAGATATAAATATTTAAAATGAGTTGTTAAATATTTATTAATTATTATTTATATTTAATATAATTTTAAATATTTATTATAAAACTAATTATCAAAAAATAATTAACAAATTATCATATCATATAAACTTCAAACTTAATGATGATGTTTCTTATCTTATAATCTAAGAATTGCAAGTGCTGCGTTGAGATACGGGTTAAAATTAGATTAAAGTCAAGCTTCAAAAATGATATCTCCGCCGTCCATAAAGCATAAGATGGAATCAATGCCCCTTCTGTTTTTTTATGTCTGTCCTTTTCAATTAACTATACAGCAACCACTAATTTCAGGACAGGGTTGCATGGTCTACGTGCTAATCCTGTTCTGGTATTCATTTTCATTTCGTTCCGTGGAGCGAGCATGACCGGTGGAATCAAAAAGTGGTAGCACTAGCATGGTCAAAACTCAAAACTCCATAGTGCGCCTTGTTAACAGTTGACTGATTCATAAAAGAGAATCCATTGCCTTTCTTCTTTTTAAAAAATCAATATTAAATACAAATCTGTGCTGAATTAAACAATACATAAACATAGAATGAACATAATGACATCTAGCTAGCTTTAGGGTTCACATTCTATACTCCAAAGAAACTTTAGGCATTGGTTTGTTTATAAAGGTTTCCCTTGATTGGCCAATTTAGAACAACTGCAAAGGAATACATGCAAGGCGGATTATGCAAGCGTATTCGATGGTTTGGGCATTGACCTTTAATTTTCAAAGAAAGTGTGCAAGGCGCATATATTCTTGTCCCCTCCTTTAATTCCCTCGACTCTCCCCCAACCTCACCTTCATCCTCTCCTCTTAATTTCCCGGTTTTTCTTGCGTTAAATGCTTGACAAATATAGAGCAATTAGCTAGGAAGAACTGTGAGTGTGATGTACCAAAACCAGCAAGGAATGCCAGGCCCCTCTCTTCGTGCCTTCACCAGTTTCAGCATTTATAAACAAATGCTCCTATATTGGAATAAGATTCCTCTATAGGCTGCATTTTGTTTGTCTTAAAACTAAGCTTGGTATCGTATAATTGATTTTTTACGTCATCCTTGTCTGAAAACTAATGTTAGTAGTTTGCAATTGTTAAGGGGGACCACACAATCAATCCAACTAATCTATGTTAATTAAGGTTGGATGCCGAAAAACTGATCTGTGTATAATGTTTTACATTTTTTCCCATCATCTGACTATAATTAAACTGATGTTTGATTACCTGATCACTGCTTAGGTATGTCATTTTGGCACGTAATTGTTTTTAGATGCCCATGGTAAATTGGTAATGGCTGCAATTTGAGATGTGAAATCGACGACATTTACATGTGTTAAGTGTTACAAATCATAAAACTATTAAAGTGTTTTTACCTAACAACTTAAACTATTGGGATATATAGTTAGTTTTTAACATGGTATTAGAGACTTTATATAACCAAGTAGTTAAGAGTTTAATCATTGTTGCCCCAAATGACTCTTGTATGAGGGGACATGTTAGAGATATAAAACTATTTAAGTGCTTTCACCTAACAAAAGATAGTTGGATCTTGACATTAAGTGTCAGTGTTATCTCAATATGTAGTCTTGTAGGATAATTAATTATACATAAAAATATATACAATGTCGAAATTATCCAGAGGAATATTTTAATAACTTATTGCAATATCAGTATGGAAGGCCAATTGATATCGACCATTGCAATATCTTGGGTTAGTTGGACATCATATAAATGACCAAACACGAATGGCAAAAGAAAGATTACTATTTTCCAATATTTAGGGTGGCCAGTTATTTGCTGGACAACGTTTTATTTCATTTACTGCTACTGTCATAGTGTACTGACTTGTTATTAACTCTATTGAGATAAGGCATTGCGCGTCTTTTGTGCTAGATGGCATAAGCTACTGCATGGTGTAAGAGCCACTACCACAGCTTGCTCCTTTTGTATGTTGAATCCATGTCTATGTGGGTGCAAGTGGACAACTTTCTTCTACTCCGTGGTTCTCCATATGTTAAAGTGTGTGTGGATGCATTATTATTCACTCAAATAAAGTTCAAGAGGTTATTCCAGAGAATTTGCGTCAGTCTTCTGGACCTGCAGGTTCACTCTCTCAAGTAGCTTATTATGAAAAGAGGAAAGAAAAGTGTACAGTGAATAGCTTTGAATTACATATTTCAGAACCAAATGTGCATTGCTTTGCACATTTTGTGTGCATGACAAATTCCTCAACTGGTCCCTAGCAGATAGCCAAACAAATTAAGAGCTTGCTCTTTGTGCCCAGCTTTTAAAGTCCTTTTTTTTCTTCACTTGTGTTGTTAAGGAAGCTAATATGGACTCACGTCTAAACTAAGAGAGGAGAGCCGAGACACTTGAAGACCATATGCTTTTGCAGAATAGCTCCATTTGATTGAGCAAATCTCCAATGCGTTAAAGCAAATAATATTAAAAAAAATTCCGTACAGTTTGGCTATTATCGATAGATTTGACCAATAAAAAGGCCAAAGACAAGGAGGAAAAGGTGACGAAATGATGCTATCTTTTTCTCTGACCAGAAATTTACATTAGCCATAGAATAGAATTTGAAGAGTGTATTGTAAACTTCATGATTGATGGAAAAAGTCAAGAAAAGTTGAGAGACCTCTTAGCTTAGAAGACATTAAAGTGAGGATTACACATTTTTTTAGTATCCATGCCATTGGTTCCTCTTGTTTGGTCGGTTGACTTTAAATACTACTATATTAGCTTATATTAAATTAAGAGCTCTATGCCTGCTCCCAAAATATCAGAGGATGCAACAAACAGCACCTATAATGTCCTCACTAAAAATGTCAAAGATTATTTATCTACAATGTTCAATTAACTTCTACTTTGACTCTGTTTTGACCTGTATTGTAAATAGAGACCAGGACCTATCTACATTTCATATCAGATTCAGAGTTTTTTTTTCTTCTTTGGAGTATTTCTCATATTAGTTCAATATCTGATAGTGATATTTAAATCTTCAAAGGAAAGAAATGATAATAACACCAAATTTTATTACTATTGTATAGTCTATTTAATAATGGAAGAGTCAAAAAGATGGATTATATGTGCTGCCCGGGTGCCACTCCGAGTGTGATTGCATATAGTAACTGCCTTTGCTTTCTCTGTTATTTTGTTTTTGTTCTATAGACGGTAATGGCAGACGGACCTATGGCCACATTAAATAGAAGGCAAAGCAGGGAAGTTCAGTTGACAAACAGAGAGAGAGCTCTGTCAGTCTGACCTCTGGTTCTTTTCCCCCCCTCGATTTTCTGTGGCAGCAAATTAGTTTAACTAGTTTATGAAGATAAGCCATTCTGAGTTCTGAGTTCTGAGCATTGCTACAGATACCCTCCACTCTTAACTCTATGCATCCTTTACCATACTGTTCATTCCCATGTATTTTACGTTATCTTTTCAATATAAATTAACTACATACCAACTCATTCCACTACTCACAGACTCGTGCTTTTCACTTGATCTATATTCATTTTCGCATTTTCCTTTACTTTATTCCTCTATAATTTGATTTTCAGTCAATTCCTTAAACCTCTGAATTTTTTCAATGAAGTAGCTCGGTTTTGTGAAATCAGTAATATATTATTTAAAATGTTGATTTATACATGGCTTGAATTAGAAGGTTACTTCAGTGCTGTGTAATTATGCAATTAAGCCAATATTTCTTTATTATTGTTTTCTCTTTCTTTCTAAGGAGTGGGCAGAGTAAATTTATGTTATTTTTTTACCATGACACTTTCGTATTTGTTAGGGACCCCCTCCGCACTAAACAATAAAGTTACAAACGGAGCATCACCGTTGCCCAACTATATATTCAGACCCACCCTTTTCACTCCTCATTCATGTCATGTCCATTCCTCTCTTCTTTCTCTCTTTTCCAAGGAACCCATCTTCAATCTGAGACAAACCAAACGATGGGTTTTGTTTAACACCCTCTCTTTTCACCATTGCTCCCAAGTTTTCTCTCCACTTCTAAATCCACAAACCCCCTCAGCATTTTTAACTGAACTCCTCTGTTTCTCCCCTGCTCCCTTCCTTTCCTCTGCTTTTGACATTTTCATTGTGGATAACTCAAATGTCTTCCTCAAGTGTCTGTCGAGGGTTGCAATCTTGTCTTGAACCTGGGGTCATCGAACCACGTGTTCTGAGGCTCAAATTGGCTCCACCAGGGTCGAATTTTTCTGGACCCTCTGGATGGCCAAGCAGTAGCAGGGCTTCCTCCTCAGACTCTGAGGTTTTTTCCCAAGAGAAATCCCTCACCAACGATGAATGTGACATAAAGGACACAAATTCTAACGTGGGTGGCTGGGGCTGGAGTTTTCTGCAATCTCTTACACACACTTCTCATTGTAACAAAACTCAAGAGCCTGAAACTGAGAAAGTCTATGTCCACCCTACTGTTAAGCGCTCCGCTTCAATGCTCAGTCCAAAGAGCTTGGAAATGTGCACTGAAAGTCTAGGCTCCGAGACTGGTAGTAATGCCGGCGAAAGCAGTGATGACACTTCTTTGTTTTCGTTAGAAAGTAGCTTCTGTTTCACGGGACACACTCTAGAAGCTAACAGAAAGTCTGTGTCCAAAAGACAGAACCGAGGTGGCAGTTTTCCACCACCACTAACTTCAATCACTGATTTGGGTGGGGTTCATATTAGGCCTCATCGTGAAGATGGCAGACTAATCTTGGAAGCTGTAACTTCTGCTTCCCCTCACCCTTATTTTCATGCTGAGCGTAGCAATGGCAGGCTTAGGCTTCGGCTGTTTGAAAGTTTTGCCTCTGATTGTGATGATGAAGTAGTTGATGATGAAGGAATTGGTGTGGATGGGAGCAATGAGGAAGAAGAAGCTGAAACCCAGAACCAAGAAGCCTGTGGTGAAGATGATAGTGGGGCAGGGGAGGAGTGCAGTGAAGAGGAGTTGGAAGAGTATATTGACACTGTGGAGGAAGAGATGGGACTGGGAAAGTTGGCCAGACCAAGTAGATGCAAGGAAAGTGGGAATAGAGACATTTTCGGTGATGGCTACTTTGAGCTCCCCTCTCTTTCTGTGTGTCTTTGAGTAGAATTTGTTTTACTACTATTATCTCTCTCTCTCTTGTTCCATTTTCCCATTTTATTTTTCCTTTAAGGATTTCAGCCGTTATGATTGGAAGATTGGTGCTTGAAATTTCTGAATGTCCTAATGGTAGTTATTATAGTTATTAGTTATATTGGACATCGTCCTTCTATGTTCCCATCTTTCTGGTGCTTGTTTCTGTTTTATTTTATTCATTATACTTTTTCTGTTCCTAGAATACCCCGAAAGCATAATTCCTTGACAGCAAAATTAATAAGTGATATGCAGAACAGACAGAGACACTAGGGAAAAAAGGGCAAAAGCTAGTTGTGGTGCATAATACCCCATCAAAATCCAAATTACATAATGGGTGAGGCAGTCCACTTCTTTCTCATAATGAGACTTGCATGTGTAGGCAATGCTTATGGTAATCACAGTTACAATTTGAGCATACAGTAAGTCTCACGTGAGTCTCTAATAACATTGCCTAATATAGGCAGTGCCTATACAATAATATTCGCTCATGTCATGTGTTTTCAATTGGTTTTGAATTCGAAATTCAGGTAGTAAATCTTAGTCCTCAACCATTGATGTGTCCTCTTAACTTTTGAAGCATGTTCACATCTATCCTCAAAGCCATAATCCAAGTCACGCGTTTTATGTCGAAAACTCATGATCACTGTTGGGGAAAACATGCTGAGATGATCTCTTCCCTACGGCTATGTCAGTTAATTAGTTAAAGCAACATGGGTGGGCTTGGAATCTTGCTCATGGAATTGTTGGGGTTTGCAGTGAGGGATCAAAGTGCTTGGCTTCTTAATCTGGTAATAAATCAAAGAAGCATTTGAAAAGAATTCCTGCACGTACCCTCTCCCTCAAGGGCAAACCTAAAACAAGTAGTGGCGTACGGCCTCAGTACCAATGCCTGGTAACTATCAAAAAGGAGGGAGGGACCCCAAAACAGTAACGTGGACTGACTTCATCACGTAGTATCACCCATGTGCTTGCCTTGCCACTCCTCAGAGTCCATAATGTTATCAACATATTGCAAATTGAAATATGGCCCTACTGTCTTCCTTTATTAAAGAATTCTTATGTCAGATTATATCATCAAAGTATGATACCCTTGTTACGTTGATGTGACCTTTATTAAGGTTTAAAAATGAGAAAATTTGAGGGGGGGACAAAAAGAGAATTATGAACATGATGGAGGAATTTGCATGATCACAAGAACAGGGGAAGCGATGAGGTTCGGTGTGACATTCTTTAACAGAGGAAGGCAATGGCTAATCGTGGAGTCTGGGCATCCATACGTTAACTTATTTTGTTGAGAGTTTGGATGACAGTGAAGCGAAACGTTCAACCATCACATGCATCATTTGGTCCCTAACATCATGTGCTTTAGGAACCTTGTCTGTGAGGTATATAGATAGGTCCTTTAAGGACATATTCTCTCACCATATCATGTCACAGTAAGAAAAATCTTTGGGGCAATCAGCATGTCCCCTAATTTTAATGTCACATGGAGGTACTAATGCTAATATCTTCAAAAGATTATTTAAAGGGGAAAGGGATGTTTTTCTTTTTCCCTTTTTCTTTTGGATTCAATACAGTAGATAGAGTTTAGTATATATGCAAACGCTGGCTCATGCAAATGCTGCCTCTGAAGTTTCAATCGGCCTACGGCTGTAAGTGTAACCAAAAGAAAGGAAATGTAACACGTTTTTTTTTTGACTGGTAGGAAATGTAACACGTTACTCAGGCATTTTCTTGTTTTTTTTTTTTTATCTGGTATTAGCATTTATCAACTACCTCAACTTTTTATATCTTCAATTAAATGTATATGATCTCTTCAAAAAAAATTAAATGTATATGATATTCATGATCTCATTTAAGAAGGTTTTATGAAATTAGATTTACATTAGTAGGTTCTACAAATTAATTTTATTCTTTAACATTCTTTGTTAAGACTTATGAGAGTAGTGACTAGTGATACATAGTTGAGTAGAGTACGTGGTGTGTTACTTCGTGAATTAAGTAAGTCCTAGGCTTAGTTCTAACCACTGTTTTCCGTGGACAGCCATATATAACACCTTGGCTTATTGATGGATCTGACACACATGGTAAAAAGAAAATAACTGTACATAAATCTGTGAGAATAACTTAGGAAAAAGTTAAATAGAATTCAATTTGTAATTAACAACTTAAAAATAATTATAAAAAATGTGTGAAAAAAGTATTGGTATAAATAAATTTATTCCATTCTAAAATGGAGGGTTCCGTTCTTCCTGTTATGGCATGACTTTGCCATCACCACTTTTGTTCTCAAATCCTAGTTCCAATTTCTGTTTGATTCTTGTGTACATTGTAACATATATGGGATTTGAGAGTTGGCCTATTCAGCTTACCAAAAAAATAAAAAAGGAGTTGGCCTATTCACCACGTACGACGGTACGAGTTGGTACTTGTAATCTAATATGCTGATGAGGATTCAGAAAAAATTCCGAAAAACTTCTCTTCATATCCCCCATTTAGGTATATGCCAAAACCCAACCGTAACAGGGTTTTAAAGTTTGAAGCAAGTTGAGAGAGAGAGTGATAAATTTTCGTTTCTTATGGCAAAGTTGATTTTGGATGTTGGTATCAGATGTTTATGTTTAATTTGTTCATATCATATTTATACATGGAAATGTAATTTTTTAAAAATTTGGTAATTACATCTTAAATTTTTTAGTGTGTTCTTGTGAATTTAAGAGAATTTATAAATAAGCTTGGTGTATGTACCAAAAAATAAGCTTGGTGTAGTTACTGCAATGTAAATATTATTTTATGGCAAAAGAATGTAAAAGTCTCCAAATTCATGATATTATTCTTGGGTATCGCATGCCTTTTGAGAAAAAATTAAGACTCCAAGAAATCTTTAATGCTATGTTTGGTATGCATAAAATGGGTGAAAAAGAAAAGAAGTGATACTTTTTCTTTTGTTTAGTATCAATTTAAGGGTAGAAAGGAAGAGATTCTTCTTCCTTTCCTTTTTATGATACTCACATTATTCTTTCTTTCCATTTTTAGAGGGATTGAGAGGGAAGGGAGATAAATTTTCTATTTTATCCAATTTATTAACTTTACTTCCTTTATTAATGAAGGATAATAAAGTAATTTGATATTTATTTATATACATTTCCATTTCTTTCCTTGATGAAACTAAATAAAGGAAGGGAATAACCCCTCTAATTATCTATTCCTTTCTTTTCTTTTCTTTTTTATTGTATTCCTTTCTTTTCTTTTCTCTCTATAATACCAAACAAAGCCAAATGAAAAATTTATAACACTAGTTGAATCTTTGAAAGTTTTATATTGCCAAATACAAACATCATATACTTGTAAAAAATTTAAATAATTTTTAATTATTATATCGAATAAAATAATCTTTAGCTTTTAGATATCCAAATATAGAATTCCAAATAGCGAATGATCCATATAGATGGCAAAAAGATTTCAAATAGCAAATGTTCCATATAGATGGCAAAAAGACTCCCTAATAGCATTGCCATGGGTATGAAATATTTGATCAGCATGCATTATTCCCTAACCTATTTGACATTTCATAGTACATTTCATTAGATAAATAACTATGGGATGCGCAACTTAGTTAGCAAATTACAATGTGAGCAGGTTTTACTTGCAATATAGGAATTTGAATATTATTAAAGTACCTTGTGGAGCAAAGCTGACCTGAGAATAAAGATTAATTGTGGTCTTACCAAAACAAAAAAGTAATAAATTAAATTAACAGGTTTATGACCAATTGATTTTGCGTCGGACAAATTATTCTCATCGAAACTGTAGTCTTCATTATCTAATTGTAGAGGTACATAAATACAATATTTGACTGCTAGGTGTTCTGTTGTCTACTGTTTGAAGATTTTGCATCCAGTAGGTAGGTAACATGATCTGACAACTCGTTTCTGTGATTGCATATTATATAGTTGAAGTACTCAGGGATGATTCATTCTGCACAAACATAATATTAAACCAACTTGCAATGCATAACGTAAACATTCAGTCAATCATTGTACGTTGGAAATTGTTTGAGCCAAATTTAAGTATTTTTTTTACCACAAAAATATATTTGAGTCAGTTTTTATATTAATCTAGATCAAATTCTTTTTTACATAATCTTAAAAACACATCTCACATCAACTTGATACATTTAGAAAAATTAATTCCTCTAAATATTATTTCAAGATTTAAATTCAAGTATAATTAAAGCAGTGAACTTATATTCCTCTTTAATTATTAGGTTAACTCCTTAAATAAAATTTAAGTAACTATGATAAATAAAGATTTTGATAGAATATTATAGATATAATTATGAGAATAATTTTAAATGCACGAAAATTTTATTTGACATATGATAAGGTTTATAAAAGGTGTAGACATACATTAAAAATCATTTCTATTTTCTTAAAGATTCATATTAAATATTTTTTAAGACAATTACATGATAAACAAACTTATGACAAGTTTCTCACACACAAAATAATAATAATGACAAGTTTCTACAAAGGTTTAGATGGTTACTTTATATTGATGTATTGACCACCATTGATATGAAATGTGAAAAGCTCTTTAATGAAATTATTAATACAACTTAATTGCGTGTTAGGATTTGAATTTTATTTTACACAGAATTTTGTCAAGCACCAAGTTCAAGTGTTTTATAATTTTACGGAATTAAAACTCAAGCTCCACTCCATAATAAACCCTAACGCTGATTTTGCAACTCCAGCTGTTAAACAAGAAATTAAGAGGTTCACATAAAACAAAGAATTTGTACACCAAAAATTAAGAGGATAAGAAATTAATTAAAGGCAAGTTAGTCATTTCGTAGTCCTTCCCCTCCATATTTATGACTTGTTTTAATCAATAATACTTTAAAATCGAAGAATTACTTATTTAAATAAAGGGATTTTTTTAAAAAATAAAGTTTAGGAGAAGAGATATTATCTTATTTTAAGTTTAAAACATGCTACATATCTAAGCAATGATTTATAATAGCACTTATAGATCACTTATTAGAAAAAAAATGCTAACAGCAAAAACCAAATACATGTCTTATAAACGAAATGTTTTGATGTTTACCAGCTAAATCTACATGTGTTGGCTAAATAATGGGATTCAAAATTAGTGTAATGTAAAAACGGCAAAAACTTAATGTGTGAAAGAAATCATAAGAATTTAGAGTGAGATTCTCTATGTTTTATGAGAGATAGCATATCCAAAAGGTTTGAAATTGAGTTTGGGAATAAATTCAATAATTATCTTTTTCGTAAGAACTTTTCTCTCACGTTGAAGAATAGATTTCTCTTCGTAGATGCAGTCACGTAATTTTCTTTTTCTTTTAGGAGGAAGAGAGATTGTGTCATTTTAAGATTATGATATGTTACAAATTTTAATAAAAATTTACAATAATACTTACATATATCTACTAATAAAAAATTACTAATAAAAATCAAACTTAAAATCTTTACGTCAACGTTATTTGGCGTGACTAAGCAACTAACTAACCAATTGAAGTAACTGTCATTTACTCACAGTCGTGTAATTTGTCGAAACCGGTAAATTTTTATGTGTTGACTTGTTTTATTTCATCTTACTTATTTTTTATGGCTTGTGCATTATTTGTTTACCTAAATATTCTCACGATGACACGTTTAGTTTTACGGTACTTCATGAATTTTTCTCAACGGAGATGAATGAAGGCAATGCACCAATGTACCAAGATGTGGTATATAAGGATTTGAGCAAAAATAATGATTCCACGTGCAGTAACAACTTCTCAATAATTAATATACTGAAAAGAAAATTTAAAATAAAGTATAAGTTATACCTTACTCCTTTGACTCAAAATATTTTACCCTTTACTCTCTTAGTTTACTTTGATATCACTTAACAATCCTGTGTTTTTTTTTATTCATTTTTAATAGTAAATACATTAAAATATAGAAATATCTTACTAACAAAATTTTAAATGTGATTGTGCATATCACTCATTTGTTTTATAACAAAAGTGAAGTATTGTTGTTTTGTAACATAAAAAAATTATTGATAATTTGTTTATCCTCTTTTTTATGTAAGATTAGATTCTTTTCATCTATTTTTTAGTAATTGAATGTTTGATATTTTCTATAAACATTTTAAAACCATTTATGTAGTTTTTTTTTCACAGCCTTAACACATATTTTTCACTAAAAATGAATGAAAAAAATCATAAGATGGTTATGTGATAACATAACAAACCACTAGAAGGTAAAGTGTCACTTTTTAAACCATAAGATGCCAAAGTAATTTTGAGTCAAATCACAATTTTACCTAAAATAAATTACTTTACTTTTCCCCATATTTTATGTTTCTTACACAAACCTCTTAAACCATGATGGGAAGATATTCAAAATTCTTTTATAACTAAAAAAAGTGTTACAATTAATTCTAATATGCTATCAAGTCTAATAAATTTGTTAACTTTAAATCATAAATATTTTGTGATCAAAATTATTAAGTCATAGGGGTTCAAATGGCCTAATCCGTGAAAATATTATAATACGTCACTTAATCTAAAGAGCTAATTAAGGTAGTCAACAAAAAAATGTTCAATCATAAATGTTTTGTGATCAGATGTTACTCCTATCTTGTTAGGAATATGTTAAGTCTTAAAACATTCAAAATTTAGTTGTAAATTTTTATAAATACAAATAAAATATATATAATAAAAGAACTATTTGTCTAATAAATACCAAATATAAAGAAAGAAGAGTCATTTATTCCATAATTTAATTAAAGTTAAGGGAAGCATCTTTATAATCATGATTTTGATGTTCTCTTTTTAGTTTTTATTCAATAACATGAGAGAATCATGTTATAAAAAAAAGTTTATAAATTTTATTATAATAAGACTCGTCATTATTTAAGTCGCGGTTCATCAATTTCATACAAAAGCAATTTACATATTTCTTTTTCAATTTTATATAAAACAGTTTATATCTATTGGTGTATTGACCAGTCAAACACTTAAATTTTGAAAAACTCTATTTGTTGTAAATTCAAAATTATAATTCCATTACTTTAGCTTGGTAGTTCTACTTTTAATTTAAATTCAAATAGCTCTTCTTTCATGTATATATACTCTGTAATTGTTCAATTATAATGTAATGCAAAGTCCCATTTTTCTATTCTGATTTTCTTATAATATCTTTCTGTTTCATGAATATCATGTTAGTGAATAAAAGAAAATCCTTATCCCAGGGAAAGCAGCAGTTCGGTTTGAGTATAGTACGCATATGCGCCATCACACTAACTACGAAAAGCCCTATCCTTCGGATTCAAACAAAGCATCATCGACCTTCTAGTCTCCATTAATTCCAAACGCCAAAAATTGTATTCCCCACCTACATATATGTGGTCTTCCACTCATAACACACTAAATTTTATAGCTCTTACCCTGTTCAACTTTGTTGTTTGCCACATGTTCTTAACTTTGAATACCAGCTAGTCTTTTCAGCCCCTTTATATCAATTCTATTTGTTGGATCCATGTCATAGGCGTAATCCACATTCCATTTGGCTGTGTAATGTCTTCAGGGGCCTCAAGTGCCCTAGAGGACAGGATTGAATTCGTTTGAGTTCACAATTCGAAGTAGAACAAATCCATTACACCAAACATCTTTGAGACACTTTCCCTAGTAGTTGGTTAGTTGATTAAGCTAAATGCATGACCAATATCAGTGAAGTTGATAGGATAGCTTGCATGTAAAGCCATGTAATTATATGTGAGATCCATATCACAATATGTTATGATAAGGGAAAAGAAGAAGATGAGAACCATATATATATACAAGGCAACGACAGGCCCCATGAAATAGGGTGGCTGCCAACCAAGGCCACCAGACTACTCCATGGTGCTCGATCATACTTGACAAAGTAGTTTGGTGGTTGAGCTTTTCGTTCCCAAAGACAAAACTTGCGTTTTCAAGGGAATTGGGATGACTATTTTGGGATACAAGTTGATGTTATTGATAACCATTTTGGACTTCACAGCTCAATCCCATGCACGGAGGAAGAAACAGAATAATCCACAGAGTATTAAAAAAATATTTTTATATAGGTAAGCCAATTAAGCAATAAATTTGAGATCCCCAGAGAAACGGGTCATTGTCCTAATTGGACCTTTGCATGAAGGCATGCATATGCCTCCGCTAGCTTAGCTAGCCAGTTGGGAGTGTTTTACGCTGATCTCAATGTGGATGGAACTGCAAATGAATATTGGGTAGCAACAAATTAATGCTAGGTTCGCTTTATTTGTTTGCTTTTGTAGATTTATCGTTATTTTTTGTTACTTTGGGAGTTTGGGGAGCTTAATATTAGATGGATAATTTAACGAAAATAGCTCATAAGGTGGTCTCCCCAAACCCAAATTCTTTATTTTTCTTTTCTCAATGGAAGCCAAGTCGATGCCATCCAGAAAATCCAAAAGGGAATCCTTAGAGACCCCACCTCCATCAAATACTTGGCTACGATTCTCAGAATATCAATTTCTTTGTTTTCGGAAGGACTTTTTCTTTGATTTCCCACAGATTCTTACAAGAGTAAACATCAAACCAGTGAAATATGATGCGGCTTCATCACTTTGATCACTGTGGCAGTATGGCCCACTCGTCCATGTGAATATGGAAATCAAATTTGCCAAATAGTTATCAATTTAAGGTAAGAAGTAAGAAACATACAAGAAACCCCAGCCCTCATTGTCTCCCACCATCTATACACAGTGCTTGGACATCAACGGAATTTGCATCCAATGGCTTTGATATCATGGGTCTATTGTTTTTTTTTTTTTTTTGTTGCTCTGATTCAAGCCAAAGTGTAATGGGCTGAGTAAAAGGAATTAACATCAACAAGCATTTGTCTACTTTAAAATTACATTCAAAGGGGTTCAAGTTCAACACAAGCAAAAAAACGATTCAATCAAGTCCACTTGCTCTAGCAAATATAGGCTAGCCTTCTTTTCAAATGGACGTCAATTTTCTGATTCGTGCTCTTCTGCGTTTAGATTCCCCGGAAGAGTACTCATGAAGGGAAGTGATAAACATTGAATCCCCGAGAAATATGGGGGTCATACACTTTTAAAAAAGATGTACAATTGCAAAACTGGGCATAGTGCACAAAAACCTCATTCAAATCGATCAGGGCACCAGTACAAACAGGTAGTGCAATGATATGTTACGTGTCGAAACCCTGCATGGCTTGTGGAGACTTTCTCGTCATCTGGTTAGTAGATTATGATTTGGCATTGCAGTTGCATCTGTCTTTCTCTAGCACCTTAACAAAAATAGGCAAGGAAGAGTAGCGGCAGTAGCCTGGCCATCATGTCATATCCTTCTTGGTTAAGAATATAAATGATTGAAACCACTACTTCTACTTTGTACATTTTTACTAAATAATGGATGGATAGCAGGGGCATTACTCTCTCTCTCTCCCTCTCCGACTGTGTGTGTGTGTGTGTGTGTTTTGTGATCAGGAAACAATAATCATCCAGCAAGATTTGGAAATGAATGAACAGGCCAAAGGGAAGGACTAGGACCTAGCGAGAAATTCGCCATAGGTACACACTGCACAGGTAGCTGTCACAGAGAGGGGCAGAGGAATTTGAGTTCAGGGGCGTCAATAATATGAGAATCTTGTAGTTTAACTCTTCCTAACCATTTTAGATCTCCACATGCTAACTTTTCACATCACCCTCTTGTCCAGTTCTCATTTTTCACAAATTTCTTCCCATCGATCATTTAGGAATTCACTTTTGGTAACATATTTGAATTTTATATGCTTACTTTCATACCCAAATACACCTTTTTCTTCTCTAAAGTAATGAAAAGAAAATAAGATTTCTAATTAGATCTTTGACCTATTTTTAATAATCTACAGCGATCTTACAAATTAGGACTTCCAGAAAAGCAACTATAAAAGCTGTTCCTCAGAGCAGGCTTTTATTTTTTGAAGATTATATATATATATATATATATATATATTGAATTCTATAGGCTTTTATAGGAATTCACTTTTGTTAACATATTTGAATTCTATAGTCTTACTTTCATACCCAAATACACCTTTTTCTTCCCATTTGAGTAATGAAAAGAAAATATGGTTTGTAATTAGATCCTTGATCTTTAATAATCTAGAGCGATCTTACAAGTTAGGACTTGCAGAAAAACAACTATAAAAGCTGTCCCTCAAAGCAGGCTTTTAAGTTTTAGCTTGGCAAATTCTCGCAGTAATGGTACTTGTACATTTCTTTTATTTTCCAGACTTACATAAAGTGTACATATGATTTTATCTATGTTTACAAGAAAAAAATATTGTACAAGGGGACTCTGATATTACCTAAACCTTTTGGCTTAAAATTTAAATGAAGCCATCTCTATAATTGTGCAAGTTTGTGAATATAAATGTTGTGTTAATAATATGGAGTCATGCGAGTTTGTAAATAAAATGTTGTTCAAGTATGATTTCTTATCCTTTATTTTGTCTTCTTTTTAAAATCCATGATTGTTTAATTACTTTTGTAAATGGTTTCAAATCCTTGTACTGCAATTAAAGTTCGCTCACATAAAGTTTAATTTATTAACTGAGTTACATATCGTAATTTTTATTAAACTTAAACATGACATGATAATAACTTTAGAGAAAAATTTCTTTTCATATAAACATTACTTATATGTTTGTAAAGGAAGGATACTATCATATAATTGCAAAACTTATTTTCTCATTTTTCTTTAAAAAAATTATTATGTTTTTGAAATATTACTTCACTTTGAAAAGTTTGTGCAACTAGCAAGCATTACTTACTTGAAATCTTAGATAAAAGCATTTGGAGTCTCATCACTTGAACCTTGGGTAGACTCTAGTTCAGGTATTGCTAGGAGGATTGGTTCCGAGGGAGTCAGATGAGTGGAGAAATTCCGAGAGTCCCTCCTTTGCATCCGTAACATTAAGGGACAAACTAGACTTACAGACCCCTTTGTTGCACACCCTACGTATAAGAAACAATTAATGATAAAGAATAAGTATTAGGATAGAAGTGTTTTACTTTTATGAGATGCACACCGTATCCTATTTCCTGGCTTATACCATTCAGTTGGTTTGAAAAGAAATATTCGTTCATTCAAGAAAAAATAAAGGGTAAAATACACTTTAACCAACAAAATATAGCCCTTTCTTAACTCGTCACTTGAAGTATCAAACGAAAGTTAACCTCTAGACAATTAAAACCAAATATCACCGGAATAAGTGATAAAAAAACAAATTTCAAAAAGGTTAAGTGATAAACTAAAAAATTGTTTTTTGTAACAATAAGGTCACATGATTTATGCGCGTTATATATTTAATTTAATTTAACTAAAAAAGTAACATTTTTATTTAAAACCAAACCTCAAAAGGGTTAAATGATAAAATAAAACAAAAAACTTCACCAGAGTAAATTAAAAAAGAGGTATACTTTAAGGGAATAAAATGTATATTACCAAGAAAGAAAAAAGACCGTTTATAAGAACATATCCCACATAAAACCATGTAGCAGGTCCTGGGTTAAAAATAAAGATGGATATAAACATAATAGCAAAGACTAAAAAAAAAAAATTCATATAATTGATATCAAATGGAACAAAAGAAATTCAAATTTACTTAATTTGATCAATCGTAATGTCTTGAAATGGTATGATATAAATACAATATAGATATATTACATTGACTTCCACTAAATTTGATGAAATTACACACCTAGCCTTGAAAGTTACAATAATCTCCCCTACTTTAAATTTCAGACGACAAATACCCTTGTATTTTTATTTTACAAACATGTGCACCCATAAACCTTTCCGTATAGTTTTGTACAAGTGAAAAATACACATAAAAGGAAGTAAGTTTTTTTTAACAAAACTAAAGGAGAGATCGTTGTAATTTCATCAAATCTCGAGGAGATCGATGTAATTTACCCTTAAAATATCCATAATGAAAATCAAATTGAAAACAAAAAATTATTGGATCGCAATCATATTTAGGAGCCTCATAACAAACCGTCGTCGCAACAAAGAAAACAATGAAATAAGTAATTACTATACATCAAAGATTCTAACTTTAGTGTGCACAATACTGGGCACGAATTCAACAATTAACTTAAGTCAGCAGACTCAGCACCATTAGCATAACAGTTGCTTGATGACTAAGCAGAAGAATTCTTCCTCACTGCATATGCACGACATGCTGCCAAACCAACAACTGCCATAGCAGTCCCAACTGAAAATTCAAGATAGAAAGCTGTTTAAAAATTAACACTAGAACAACAGAAAAATGGATATTGTGCAAAATTGTGGTGTATGCGTCATGTTCTGGTGGGAGGTAGCTAAAAGAAACACACCTGAGGCAAAAATAAGAGAGTGTTGGAGAAGCCGATGGTATTGCTTTCTTTTCCTCCCAATCTCAGTTTCTGGAATGCTTAAATGAGGGTGTTCTGCAGCACTAACAATCTTCTTATACACATTACTTGAATCACCTAATTTCATACTTAAGTGAATAGGTGCCTCTATTCCCAATTCCTGAGTAACCTATAACAAAAATAAATAGATGATAACATCCTGAACTCACATCACATGTTTAGCTATGAAATTACGCATAACCATTAACATATATTCAATGATATGGTAACCATGAGCTGAAAATGCAATACCTTAACTGAATCTTGTACTGCCCTTGGGTATGGAGTTAAATCATCCTTAGCAGCAATAAGGAGGCAAGGAACTATATAACCAGTTAGTTCTCCTTGTCTAGAAACCTTCTCAAGCAAATCTCTGGATTTCTTCCATGAATATTCATCTGAGCTGAAAAACAGGGAGCAAATATCTACAACCATAACACAGGAACAAAATGCAAAAAATAAACTACAAATATGCAACTAAGAATTAAGCCAGATTATTAAGGGAAATTTATTCCACCCAAGGCCCCAATAGAATGGGCATGTAGCAGAGCCTCAAAATCTGGTACTAATACAAGTATACTTGGCTTGAGAGGATAGCCTCGCCTAAAAAGAAGAAGCACATATAATTATGCAGAGTGTTTTTTATTCCTCCTTTAATTCTAGCTTGTATATGGCTAACTTTGGCTTTGGGATAAATCCTTGGGTCCTTCCCAACAGTCTGGACAAGTCTATATATAAATATATATATATATATATATATATTGTATGAGATGAAATTCAATTGAATAAGATTTTTGCAGAAAGTTAGGAACCATAAAACTGCTGGCCAAATTAAACTTTACATTGATTTTCAATACAATTAAAATGATTAATAGGTCAAATATTAAGACTTTGAAGATTTAGTCTTGGTTTCTAATTCAGCAAATAACATTGACATTTATAACTAACCAGCTCATAGGGAAATACACCATACAAAGCAGGCATTTTAAGGGATCTTGAACAGTTCCAGATCTTATGTCAGTGTCAAGCAATATGGAGCAAATAGTTTATATAAGCAATTAGTTTATAATGATATACATGGGACATAAACATCTCTTCAAAACATTATTCTTCCTCGCTACCCATAAAAATGCTGGTTAAAGGAAAGCAAGAATGCAAAACACCACTCCCACAGCTTAAATGTAGCAAAGAATTACCACAAAATCATTTTGCACCATACCTGTCATACACAAAAACAGCTACATCACACGCTGCCAAATAATCCTGATTTGACAAAACTTTTGATACTCCATCCTCTGGTATCTCCCGCAATACAAGAGTTTTCCTAGTTCCCTGTATATTAAACACCAGGATCATGAGTATATAGACTGCATATTGGACCCACTTAACTTCCACCACAACATCTATGTGACTTCCTATATTTTACTAGTAATAGAGTATAGTACATTGAGGCAAAGCATATGAGAGGAAGACAACATCAATTTTCAAAATCATTTAAATAACAATCATATTTTCCCACCATAATACTCACCCCTATTAATTCAACGGCATTTGCTGCAAACTGCTCAACTGTTGTCGGAGTATAATTATTTGAGAAAGGCCTATGAAAATGACAAGAGTTAATTGTTGCATTGAATGAAAACAGACATAAACAGTACGAGATTGAATTTCACTTGTTGATATATCAAAATATAAGGAAGCAACATATACTTAAAGACTCATTGACTGTGGTGATTGGTTCAAAAGCACACCTTCCCAATAATGAATCCAACAGAGCAGATTTCCCAGCATTTTTAGAACCAAAAACATAGCATTGGAACACATTCCTTTCTGTTGTTTGCTTCTTGCGATCTACTGATCTTCTACGAGTAACACGGAGTGCTGCATCAGGATTACCACTATATCCAATGTAAATCAAATTAGCCAGGCTGTATGGTGGATCAAGTAATGTCATAAGGGCCCACTGCACCACACAATTTAAGAGATATATCAATAACTAACTCATTTTGAAGAATAAAGGACAGCAGAAGTTATACCCACCTGAGACAGAAATCCATTAAGAGATATGTAACCCATGTCAGTTCTCTCAGCTGCATCCTTATATGGAGCATCATTCCACGGACTGAAATTCAAAACCAAGTACCAAAGCTAAGAAGGATGACTTCAAGTGGAAAAACTAAGAGACTGCTATAGAGTCATTTCAAGATATGTACAACAATGGAATAAGAAGGAAACAAAGTAAATAATTTGCGAAGAACATATCACTTTTGAACAATAGATAAAATGAATTAAAATCAATACTACCATCAGATAGGCTTCATCTGAAAAACAATCCTTTAAACACATAATTCTTGTCAAACATAAAATCTCCAGAGTTGCTTCATATATCCCAAATTGTTAGTGATGTCTCCAATATATTGCTTCTTGCACCAATCTGTCCTAATTAGACTTCTAAACTTTTTGATAAATCAAAATTTTGATTTCTCCCTAATCATGTGTAAATTCTGGGAGTATAAATCAAATAGTCCAGCAAGTGCTATAAATTTATTAAAAAAACTTCCCCCATCCCTTTCTCAAAAAGAGAGAAACAAAAATTAGCTCAGAAAGATATGTATCATATTTAGACGTAGAACATGATATGCACACAAAATACTTGATAGGATATATGTATTAATATTTAATGGTGTACTAACCATATTGGATGTAGGATGTAGAATGAAAGTATTGTAAGTGGTTTAAGATTAGGGTTTATATTAATTAAAGAAATTAAGGTTCAACAACAACCTTCCAATATGCTGCATCAATAATTATCAAGAACCATGGTTAACCACCGCCACCCCCCCAAACACACACACACACACAAAAAGACTCAAACTAATTGGTTTCTAGGAATCACAACTAACAAGAGTAAGCATCACATCACACTTTTGGAGGTTCCAAATTCCCCAGTAATTAAAATTATCCATTCCCCAATAGTAAGAGTTAGATTTCCAAGCAGTAACCACATGACACTGGTATTAACTGCTACAACCTATTCACAATCAATAAAAAAGACACTAAACAAGCCCAAATGGTTAGATCATAAGAAAGGAAATAAAAGCCCAAATAGACTGTACATAACTGAACTAAATAAAAGAATCTAAAACCAACAAGCGGTTAGGTGGAGTGGTAAGTGGCTCCAATCCTAGGTGTCGGGTCAAAAGTTCGATTCTTGGAGTCGCCATTGTTGGGAGGGCCTATAACCATAACACTCCCGAGACCGAACGGTATTAGTCTCATACCCAAAGGGTATGAAGATACTCGTGGTTCAAACCAAAAAAAGAAAAAGAAAAAAAAAGAATCTAAAACCCAAAACTTACCAAAAATAAGCTCCCATCATAGTTCTATTAGCATAACCAACTACAGTGGTGTGAACAGTTACAATCACCTAAGAACTCAATTGAATTCCTGAAAAGAACATGATTGCAGTTTTGAACCAAAAAGAACAGTATTACCCCATCAAACCATTGATTTCAGTTTATACTTTATACATTTGCCCCTTCTTGTTCCTCCTGTACACTTAAGTCAATTCCTACCAGTCTCTCTTGTAGAAATTATGATGCAAGTATCAAAACAGCATCATTTACAAAACTTCATTGCAGAATTGCACAAAACCTCAAAACAACACATATAAAGGGCTAAGCCTTAGCAAGTTCAAGAGGCAAGTCATTTATGAATTAACCTGAATGCTTTACAGGAGGAAACAAAAGCCTAGCAAGCATAAGGAGTATCTTGCACAGGATGTTCTCTTCTCTTTGCAATATATTATTCAGTTTTGAACCTAGAACTTATCTTAAAGACCTCCTCTTACGACTGAAGCAATAGCTAAAGCTGTTAGAGGCAGTCAACCAATTCTAAATACTTCATCCACAGTAAGAAAGAGTAATTTATTTATGCAGACTAAATATATCATTAGTGAGATACTGGTTAAAAATAAAGGACAATCAAAAGGAAAGTTCACCTTTCTGGAGCAGTACAAAATAGCTTATCAACTTCAACAGGTCGTAGGGCTCGATCCTAGAGAGTATGAAGGTTCCAAGGAGCAAATCGGAAAAAAGTATATTAGACATTGAATACCACCTTAAAAGAACGCAGGGGAGCAGGTGTTAAAGCACATAGCAGTGATCATGAAGGTGATAATAAAAAACACTAGCACATACTTTATCTGTATCTAACAGTCGGAAGATACCATTTAGAAACTCTACTGCTTCACCTGTCAGCTCCACACTCTGTAAGATGATGTCAAAGAAAGTAAATACTTCATATAATTTGTAAGTTAAACAGGAATTTTAAAGGAACTTTACAACTATTTGTAATGACTTGATGACCTAAAACAAAGGAAAATGTAGGTATTTGGTAAAAAGTGCATACTAGGTCTCATGATTCTTTGAAAATTATTCTCTGATTCAACAAGCATGCATCAGCAAACCAATACCACCAAATATTTGCATCCCTCTCTCCAGGTCAATAATGAGCAACAAGGAATAAAATTATAATACATCAACTATGAGCAATAAACTAATTGTGATCCAGACTGCCATATTTGTACAAAAGGAACACATAAGAGTATTTTTTAGAACGGGTATAAAATCTATCGTCAATCCCAGAGACCCAAGTAGTTCACAGCTAACATTTGCAAAACCCCAGATACACTTGGTTTTAGTTCGGCAACCATCAGCCTTGAGAAAACCTACTAGCGAATAGCTAATATTAAAATTTACAAGTATAACCCGTTGGTAACATTTTAGATTTCCTAGTTTAACAATCACACACATTTTCTGTAATTGTTAATACCAAGGCCGTACCACTACTCTAACTTCTTCCATTTAGATCGAACAGGCAGACAAAAGTGGAACTTCCACAATAATAGAACGAAGAAACTAAGTATGACCTGATCAGAAGCATGCTTAGATGGAACTGGAAGGAAATCATCCCGGAGTTTTAAATGATTATCATATCCGAAGTTTCTTAGAACAGCCCATAATGTCTCCGGACGCCCTTTCCTTAGGAACATATTATGGACATAAATAAAGCCTGGAAAAGTAAGACCAAGAGAGTTGACTCCTTCAGGTACTTTCTGTTGTACAACTGTTTTGACCCCTGCTATTTCAGATGACTGCAATGGTGCATCGAAACATCTAACCTGTTGATAATATATTTGCGAGTTTTGAATAAAGGGGCTACAAATGAAAAAACTAAATATTCAAAGTATATGAAATAAAAAGGGAAAAAAAAAGAATCCAAGTCTATCGAAAACCTGAAACTCATTTAGTTCTGCATCATTGAGGGCATCATCCATGTCACGATCACAAAGAACAAATATTCTTCTCAATGCCCTAACACATTGATCTGTTAAAGCTTGACTTTCATGATCAAACAATGGATCTACTGGATGCAGCACCGCTTTTTGAGCAAAATAAAAAACTTCGGGGACCTAAAAGTGTAGAATTAATATTAAATTTCAGGCACTTGCATTTTGCAAATTTGAAGTCAAATATAACTCCAATATCACATATGTAAAGCAAAACAATTGGACTATTGCAGAGATGCATGAATTTCTTACTTTATACTTGACTTACTTGTAAAGGAGAGATGGGAACACATTTAGCTGTTTTTTGATCTTTTGTACTTCTTGTATTTGGTGATTAAGCATCGTTTTGGCCTTCAATAAACCAAAGGTTTGTATTTTGGCATAGGGAAATGCATTAGAAACTTGATTCACTTGTAAGACATTATTGTGATGAATGGCGTTGAAAAAATCTATAGGATTGACTGCTCTTTAACAAGGAAAAATGATCCACTGATACATTTTCATCTTGTTTTCTAATATAATAGACTTCCTATATACTGAGGCCAAACAATAAGTAAGCATCACCAAGTAGCAATTATGTGGCAAAACAATATACCTGGTATAGCGTAGCTGCAGAGCATTCAATACAGGTGACAATTTCCCTGAACTGTTGTAGGAGCTGTGTCATGAGACGATCTAAGCTCACTTGCTGGCTTTCATCCCGCAAATCTAGCTTGCAACCAACCACAATCACAGGTGCCTTCACCTGTATCGTGAAAAAAAAAAAAAAAAAACTATTTGTTTGCCATTCATACTTCATTCCTCACTGACAATGTGGGGAAAACACATAAAATCACCAACCTCCAACTTCTGCAGTTCCCGGAACCAGTAAGAACTCAAACGAGTAAAGGTCATTGGTTCATTGCAAGCATATGTTATAATCACAGCATCAGCTCGCTTCAATTCTTCATTGCGCTTGCCTTGTTTTTCCAAGCTAAACAAAACAATAAATAACATGGGTTTATTTTCAAGTATAATTGTGGCTTTGATGCTGTGACTTGTGAGACTACTATATAATTATAAATATAATCAATCAGACATTCTTGTTTCCCAAATAAAATGTTAGTTCTTGTGGTCAACAATCATCATGACTAGCAAATATAAAAACATACACATAAACAAAGTTGGGTCAATAGAATGCATATATTATACACATTTTAGGCAAATAAAATAAAATAAAATTATTGAATCATACTTCATTCAGTTAATTGATCAATCGATTCATAAAAGGAATGGGAAAAAGAAAAAAAAAACACAAAAAATTGTTGCAATTAATGCTCCAAAGTTGTGTTTGTGAGTTGACATAACAGATAACATGGTAGATGAGAGGACCTAGAAGATGTGTCAATGATGGTAAGAGGAACGTTATCGGGGTACAAATCGTCGGGCAAGAGAGTGGGCGGAAGCACGGGCGCAACGGCCTCGGGGAATGATTCCGAAGCCATAGCAGCTATCAGGCTCGATTTTCCGGTGCCTCGGTCGCCGGCGACGACGATTCGAACTCCACTATGACCGCCGTAGCTGGAGTTATATGCCATCACGCGAGCGAGATTCCAAAACAAGTAATCGAAATAAACATCAAAAAATCGAGATTCAATAGATTTTATTTGTAGCCTGAGCTATATTTATCTTTTTATGGTATACATCTTAGATCCGTGGAAAAGAAGATACTGTGAAAAATGTGAAATGAAATGGAAAAATGCACTTTATTATTATTATTATTATTATTACTATTATTACTACTACTACTACGCATTGGCATCCCATTTTGGTATTATATTTGGCTTTTTTTAGTTGGAAAAAAAATACTTGACACCCTTTTTTTTTCTTTTTCTTTTTTTAATTACTTTCTTCTTCTATAAAACTCAACCCAGAAACTCATCTCAACGTGGCTACATTTTCTTCTTTTTCACAACCTAATTTCTGCCTAATTGTCATTTGAAGGAAATTTTAATTTTATTAGTATTTAATGAGAATTTTTTAAATTATAATATTAATGAATATTTATGATTTGACATTTATGAATCTTAAACAGATGCGAGATAACTAATATAATTTATGAATATTTGTTATATCCAATTTGAGTTCAAAGTTCACAATGAATGAAGTAATGAACTGTTTTGCGATGTCATTCGTAAACCTTTCGATGAAAACTGTTTTGTGTAATAAAGCATTGCTGTTTTTATTATTTCTTCATATACAAAGCACATATGTGAGAAAAGCATGATTTAAAAACCACAGCCCCATCCCCATAAAAAAAAAAAACATAGTAGATAAAGTTGAATGTAAGACAACTCGCCAATGTTATCAAATTTGAAATCAGGTACTGAACCTTGATTTCAGGGGCAGAATCAGAAGATTTCCCTAGTTCAATACTCCAATCTATTCGTGATGGTATGTTGGCAACTTGTCACAATTTTACTACCCTAGTTTTGATCTACTTATATTGGCATGTCATTGCTGTTATATTTCTTTCCTACCAATCAGGAAGCTTAAGAAATATATATATATATATATATATATATATATTCTGTCAAAAAAAAAAGAAATATATATATATATATATAAGATCAACTTATATTAGTGTAAAACTTAATTTATTTACACCACTTAATAATTTTTTATTAAGTATACTTTTTATTGATTTAACAGTTAAATTATAATTATTCACCATGTTGGTTATTTGAGTCAAATTTTTAAAAAATTAAATATCAACAAAAACATAATCAAACATTTCATATTTTTAAATATTTTAATAGTTTATATTACGTTATTTTCTATGTATATCAATGAGTCACAAAATAATTTCGGATTAATGTAAGATTTTATAAGTATGATTTACATGATAGATATTTTAATCTAACGGTAAATTTTGTGAGAAAATTACCAAATAAAAAGTTATTGAGTAGTGTAAAAATGATTAAGTCTTACATTAATGTAAGTTGATCTCTCCTTTATATATATATATATATATATATATATATATGTATATTGTTTTCATTGATTCTCAAATCTCAAACAAGCAATGGATGAAGGGTACTTCCCCGTACCATAAACAACATACATATAATTTCTCAGTTCATTTTTATCTGCTGCAAAGTTTTGTTAAGAGAACTGCTTTATAGTGTTGAAATTTCTTGCTTGGACTGCCAACTCATCTAAGATGGGAGTTTTGTTGACCTAAATCATTTGAGCCCTAGCAATAAAAATCTACTCCATGATCAAAAAAATAATAAAAGCAAAAAGAGAACAAATAAGAACAACTAGCTAGATGACTAAACCTTGAATGTTTGTTATACCTTTTTTCAAATAGTGTTGCAAAATTATAGAAAGTCTCCCTCAAAGCGTTTGTGCCACACCAGCCTTGTGCCTACTTTTCTTCTAAATTGTGCCCCTGTGCATGCATCTTATTAATTGTGTTGAAGCTCTCTTTTATTTATTGTATTAATTTAGGTTTTATTCTCTTTTAGTAGACCTTAACCTACAAAATTACACTCCTTGCAGTTTTATGATTGTTTAATAAACTGTGACCTATTATTTAATAGATATCTTGTTAATACCAAAATAATTTATCTATTAATTTATCTCATATAAATCAATTAATATATCATAAAATCATTAGAATTATTTATATGGGGATATAATAACTTTTACTTTTTATAGGAAAAATATGTATATTTATTATATTATCAACTGTATATTATATTGTATCAGAAGATTGAACCCAATGTTATCATCAAATCATCATCTCCTCCAAACTCACCTAAACTATAATCACTTTTTGTCTTTTACAGGATTTGGTGTGGTAGTTAAGAAAAGTTGCTAGGAGCTTCCACATACGTACATAAGAATTAGATAACATCTGCGCCTATTTTTCCCCCCTCAATAAATCATGGATGATTGCTCTATTTTGTTCTCTTTTTCAAAAGTAAAGTTTGGATGATTACCTGCATCTTTTAGACTGATCACCAAAATAACAATTTGACATTCAAAAACAAATTGTCAAAAAAAGATCTAAGGAGGGTTTGACCAAAAGAAACAAGAGGAGGTTATGGAGCAAGCAGCGCCTGTAGAGCATTACGTGAAGAATAACTGCAACAACCAGAGAGGGAGGGGTTTACCGAACCCAACCCACGTCCACGTCCACAACCATGAAGACTTCTAGTTTACAGAAACGCCCCTGATGTTATTAGAAGAAGCGCTATAGTACCTAGGGTCAATGAAATGACCAATATCTCCCTTTGGAGTCAAGGAACTTTTTTTTTTTTGAAAGCTTAAACAAGAAGAATAATTCAACTAAAGAAATAAACATTTGCCATGCCACGGTAATATTTCATTGGAGTAATTTTATCTTTCAAGTTTCAAAATGAATTTTTAAGGGAATTTACGGTAATGCTTTAGAAATTATTTTGCAATTAATTTTTTATTTTAATTTTGATAAGCTATTAAAATAAATTTTTATACTATTATCAAATCATATATTGTCATATTATTAAAAAAATTAAATTATAATAACAAATATTTAAGAAGTCAAATACTTTTTAAAATAATTCTAAAGTACACTTGATATAAGACAATTATCTTATAATATACTATTGAGCATGTACCGCGTCAACAATGGGGAATTTATATGAGTATTGCTTATTTTTTGTTATTCACTGAAGTACAATACATTTGTTTTTGTGTACCAAAATGCGCTTCTATGATCTTCACTTAAAAACAGCCCTTGGCTAAAACAGCTTCCCAACAAGTTTTGTATTTTTTTTTTTTCAATTTATAGTTAAGAAATCATCATGACCTGAGCCGATTTTCTTAAACAAAAAGGGAAAAAGAAAACCAATCTCCTTCTTAGAAACCGCCCTCCACAATGGTGATTTTCTAACTAAACAAAAAAATATGGCTTGAAATCAAAAGAACTTAAATCAAACTAGCTCTCATAGAATCTTTCAATTCTAGATCATTTTAAACCTTATAACCATTAAGACTCTTCATACTACTTTCTGGTAAATGCTCAGGGAACTATTCTCCTTTTAGTCCCCTGATAAACGGTCCCAGGAGAGCACAACACCAAGAAGCAAGGATAAGTTGACAAGATGGGAACAAATCATTCCTGCTCCAACATAAGTCATGCTGAAATCAAAACATTAACTTCCACTCTCAAAGACACTGTGCCTAGTATTGAGCGCTTTGCTGACACTTACAAGATGGAATTCTCAACAACAATCAATCGCCTTGTGATATCTGGAGTGCTTGCTACTGTGGAGCATCGAGTGGCTGCTGCTGCCTCTGCATCCACCTCAGCTGCCATTGTGGCAGAGTGTGTGCAGAATATTATTACATCAATGGATTCCTTGAAGCTTAACATGGTGGCTATGGATCAGGTGCATCCATTGCCCTCAGACCTTTATGCTTCACTCAATAAGTAACAATTTTGCACCCTGATTTTGCACTCATGGATGTGGTTTGAGTTCCCTGTACTTTTTAGCAAGGATGTTTATATTTTTTTTATTGTTTAATTAGAATATCACCCCCCAGTGTGGGCGATTACTTAATGGAAAACTCTATTTTCTTTTTTCATTTTGTTGATTGCATACCGTCCTCAAGGAGGGAAATAAGTTTTTTCTTTTTCTTTTTGTTCATGAAAATCGGCTCAGGCCATGGCGGTTTCTTAATTGCAAATTGAAAAAAATTACAAAATCTATTGTGAAGCCGTTTTGGCCAGGCTAGTTTCTAAGTGGAGATCACGAAAGCATATCGAAAGCATATTTCGATACAGAAAGACAAATGTGTTGTACTTTGGTAAATAAAAAAATAACATTCATATAAAAAACCCTCAATCATGTACATTTAAGGCCGTTAAAACGGGCCAAACTCGTTGGGTCAGCTGATTTACCTGCATAAATTATGTGAGTTGTATTTCAAAATTAGTAACTTGTAAAAACGCAGGTAATTTTGGATCGACTCGTTTAATCTGCCAGTTAAACAGACTAATCCGCAGAGCCCAAAGACCGCCCACATAACTTTTTTAAAAAAATGTTAATTTGTTTGTACAAAAAAAAGTTTAAAAACTTAAAAGTTAATTAAACATTCTTTTCTCAAGTAAAAGTACAAAATGTACATATTGTACAAGCTAATACTGACACAACCCACATATAAATATATTCATTAAACTCTATAAGTTTATATTATTTATTTGTTTGAATTCTCCCTTAACCTTTTAAATGAGATTAAAGTATTAAATACTATGTCTATGTAGTGTAATATCTGATTTGAAATTATTAAATTTAAAATTTATTTCAAAGCTTACAAGTAAAAAAAAAGTTTCGGGGGTTGGTCCGTTTAGGCCATCGAGTTGATGCGATGTGAGTCGGACTAACTAATTTACAACCCGTTTAAATACGAATAATTTTGGCTAAGTCCGTTTAAACCGCAACTCGTCGTGGCCCGACCTGTTTGATAGCCCTAGTGTGGATCACTATTAATTTTTACTATTCACATACATTAATAATGATTAGCATTAAAAATAATTGATTTGACACATGCTTAATGGTACAATATAATAATATTATCTTATACTATATGCACTTAAGAGTTTCTCATACTTTTAATAATGTGACAATATATAACTAAATAATAAAAATTACTCTCGTATTTCTTTCTTTAAGTACCAATGTCAAACATTTATTATTTGATGTTTATATTTATTGGATTTCAAGCATTTATTGTGAGGGTTTATAACTAATAAATGTTTGACAATTTATTAAGAGTAACGATCCTCTAAAATTTTTTAAGATATTTACAATTGATAATGGTGTAAAAGTTTTAGAATACTAGTAGATTAAATTTTTATTTATTATTTTTAAATTTGAAACTATTAGAGTTATTATAAGAATTTTATTTTGATCAATTTTTAGGTTTATATCTTCCTTATAATATAAAAAGAAAAAAAGAATTTTACTGGTAGATTTATAATTTTCATTGTTCAAAAAGAACAAAAGATGCGAGCAAAATTGCAAGGGCAAGATAGTAATTAAGGAGAAACGTTTAAAAAAAGAGGAGATAATGTAATGTGGTTTATAAGCGTAATTTCAGACGGTAATGAGGGTCGACGACTCCAGCGCAGAAGTCTTGGCAATAGGACTGTAATCGTACGCGCATCTAAACGACCTCGTCGTTTAAGGTTCCCCGGTAGTAGACAATAGCCACGCGTTTATAGGGGAGCGTGATTTTTTTTCTTCTTTTCCTCCAACTCCCTCACACGTAAGTTATTTAGTTAAGTTGCAGGTCAGAAGTTGGAGCTTAAAAAGCATCTCTTGGTCTCTCCCATTCCAGATCAAGAAAGCAACTCAACTGTCCTCAAAATCAATAACAATAAGCTTTTTCTCTTCCGATCATGGCTTCTGTTCATGATGATGATGAAGTTGGTTTTGAAGAAGGAATGCTCTGGTTACCCTCTCATGTTCTGGACGAGGCATGCAACTCTAAGGTTAATTAGTTAGTGTCTTCTTTTCTCTTCTTTATTTACCGTAATCTTCTTCACTTCCTTCTTCTCTCATTAGTTTCTCCTGTTGTTCCAAATAAACAACTGCCTCTTCATTAATTTCCGAGACTAAGTGGATTGCTCTCTCTCTCTCTCTCTCTCTATTATCTATAATCTATAATATATATATATATATATATATATATATATATTTGCATTTCTATCTACTTTTCTGGATTAACAGTAGAGCAGTTGGTGTTATTTAAAGTGAACTGTTCGATTGTATTTATATAATGTATTTGGCTTCTTAGATTGGGTTTTATTTATTTTATAATATAGTTTCCGGTAATTTGAGTATCGAATTGACTTTACATGTTCAACTTTTCTTCAGGTACATACGAGGAACCGCCACCAAAAACAGCAGCAGCTGCAGCGCCACCACAAATCGCCTGGAGAACCACAGTCACAGGTACTGCTCTATATAAATTCATTCAATCCCTGGCTGCAAAGAGAGAACTCCAAGATGAAGTGTTTGTGTAAAGTTTGGTAGGCGAATGCGGGTATGAATTAAAGGATATAATTAGTTAGGTTTAGGCAGTAATTAGGCTGTAGTTTCAATAATTTGTACTTTAAAGAGTGAAGTTAATTAGGCACTTAAGCCGCAAGTGAAATACTGATTAAGAAGAATGTGAATATTGTTCTATTTAATCAAACAACATCGCCATATTCTGGGCATCATGTGTCCAACTACGATTTGAAGACTAGTATCATAGGCTTTTTAATTACCCACTTTGGTTTAAGAAGATGCAGGCGTTAGTGGGAACAGAGAATATGCCTTTGCATTTGGACTTCCTTTCCACACAGTTTTCTTTTGAAACAAAAAGGGTCTTTAACGTTGCACGCTGCAGATATTCCAGGCCTTTTCCCTTTTTTAAGTTTCTCTTCTTCCCTTCAGAAAGCATACATTACAATATTATATTATCCTGGAAATTTTGGCAACGATTCTCTTGAGTTGAGAGCAAAAGCCACAAATTAAGCAGATGCTAATTAAATGGTAGAGGATGTGGCTCAAAATTCAGCTCCCTCTAGCGTGACTTAAACAACGAAAGGATGTATATTAACGTGTTAGTTGAAATTTGTCTCAATCCAATTAATCGGATTTTACTTTTTTAAAAAAAGAAACTGAAAAGATACAAATAAACTAATAAAGATTAAACAAACCTACACAAATAGATAACTTTAGTGGCTTACCAGTGAAGTTCTGAAGCATGGAATATGAAATTAGATACGTCATGATGCATGCCTTGTTGGCCACATGCATAATCAATCTGGTATGACACATGGAAGCTTGTGGAATGTGGTTTGATTGGTGGGTGAGTGTGGTTGGCTTTTTAACAAAATGGGTCTTGTGCAGTGTTTGACTATAACATCCTCGATCTCAGTCAATGTCTGCAATATCCATATATAGCAATTAACACGCAAAAAGAGTGAAAAAATTAAACAGATTATTATGTATTTAATTCGCTTTTGGATTTGGACTTATTTGCTGAATATATTTCACTGCTTATTTACCATTTTATATACCTAATAGTTTCCTCTTTTACTGAAATGTCCTCTCCAGTACTCAAAATCTACCCCAAGATCATCATATCAAAGGCCAAAACTTGCCAATGGTGGACCTGGAATGCAAGCTATTTTCTTAGGATCCGGGCAGAGATCATGTGGTACCGGCGTGTTCTTACCCCAAAGAGCAGGCACAAAACCAAGCAAGAAGCCAGGTAGGATGCCTCGTATTTGCTCGCAATGACGTGTATGTTTGTGCTTGCATCACTTTCAAATTAAGTTAATTGATTGATGCATGGAAATGGAATTGTGTTTTTTTTTTTTTTCTCTAAGTCATATGTTTTGGCAATATTAAAATTCATGTTTATAATTTTACGAAACATTTTTTTTTGTAAACACGATGCATATAATTATTTATTTATCAAATAAATTTTTGAATCACATATATTGTTGTGATAATAACCACACAGTAAACTTAAGCAATCATAACAAACACACAAATGCAAAAATATGAAGGTTGTGTAGAAATCAATACTAAGAATGTAAAATAACAAAATAAGGAAGAGTAGAGAAACACAACACACAAGACTTATCTTGCTTCAGCTAAAATAGTCTACATCTAGCATTTAAGATCATCTACTAAGATTAGAATAAGATTACAAGTGTTGTTGGAAGAAGTTCTCCAATAGGAACACCCTCCTATCAAGCTTAATCACTCTCTCGCTCTCTTGAACTCTCTACCTCTTAGCAATCTCACACTCTCAAGTTTTTTCTCTCAAGCTAACCCTTTCTTGTGCCTCCTCTATCTGCTCTCTCTCGACTCCCTCTTTTCTTTTTGTCTGAAGCTTACTGTTCTATTAAAAACGAACAAGAAATAAAACAGCAAAAGATCGCGTCACATTGCGGACTCAGCTTTGGGAACCCTGTGAGCAAACTTGACCGAATGCGTCACCCTGCGACGTGGACTAACTTGTACCGGGACATGACTTCCATGCCACAATGTGCACTAATTTGCGCCAGGGCATAACTTCCATGCCTTGATGTGCACTAAGTTGTGTCGCGGCATGCTTCTACTGCCACTCCCATCATGGTATCCAAGACTTATCTAACATCTCAAAAGGAACTACGAGACATCCTCACATATATAAAATATTAACGGTTGTTTAAACACTTGGTGGATATATAAAATATTAACTGTTGTTTAAACACTTGGTGGATAAATGACGTAAGATCAAGACTATATATTTATATCCAATAATATCTTGAATGGTAATTGTTAAAATTATATAACTTGCCCTAAAAGCTTAGAATTAGAACTTCACAATAAGCGAGAAATTTTTAATCACGTGAGTTTTCTTTCATTGTTTTAATGCATACATATATGAGAGGATCAACTATATCTTTTCAAAAATGTCTCGAACGAGTTGGTAACAAGTAAATCTAAGTAATTAACATGGATCAAAGTCAAAGTCTTGTCAAATGCTTTTTCTTTGGCCATCCTGCTCCAATCGTGTTATGCACTATGTCTTGTAATAATTTACAGAATTTGGATTTATGTATTTACCTTATAATCGTTTTGCATGCAGCTTGTGCTCCTGTCCTCCTTCCAGCCCGAGTTGTTCAAGCTCTAAACCTTAATGTGCACGCATTAGGCCTGCAGATTTCACCCCCGCAAGGTCTCGTATCCAAGCCTTTATTTTATTTTACATGTCATATTCTAATATCTCATATTTAAATATTTAAAATATCTAAAAATTAAAAAATTTATGCTTAGGAAATATGCCCTAAATTTAAACTTATAATATATGATATAAGAGAGAGGAAAGTTCACTAATACGGTGGCCTTTCATCTTATTGCAGTTCCCAAATATAACCCAAGATGCGGAGAAGTGTACAATAATGTTTCAACAAAAAAGAAAAAAGATCAGAAAGACGCTCTCAAGCAATGTAGTGTTGTTTCTCAGAATCAAAGTTCTTCCCCAGAGATATTTCTTCCAAAGGAATGGACTTACTAGCTCGATCCTCATTTGAATATCACAACAAGACACCCAAATGGAATTTATATTATTTGTATACATACAATTAATTAAAGACAATTCCATGCATAAAAGCTGGGCGCTTAAATTATTTGTGCTGCTGTTAGATTATTTGATCATGTAATGTTGTTAATTTAAATAATAACAGCACGTACAAAGGTCCCGTTTCTATATTGCATTCTTCATTTTTAATATACTCTTATAAACATGGGTAGAAGTGGATTCACGTAGGTAAAGTTCTTTTTCTTTAGGTGATTATTTTTTAATTAAAATATGACGTGTATTGTTTTTTACACCTCACTACCACCTCAACATTTTTTACACTTCAGTGACTTCACTACCACCTCATCATCCCTTCGGTTAAAATTGTGGCTCCTCAATAGCATCCATGATACCTCTTGCTCCACCACCTCTCCAAGTCCTCCAAGCTAAGGCAAGCTTCTCACCACTTGCAAACACATCCACTACCCTACTTCCACGACTTCAACTCTTCTGCCATGAAAAAGTTTCGAACTTCAACACCAAATGATCCAATTGCATTCAGAGAACGACAAATTGGAAAGAAAAAAAAGCAGAAGTCAAACTGGACAACCACATTAACTAAGCAAAAAAATATCCAAGTTAACAACTCCCCCACCTTCAATTCGGCCCCAACTCAATTCAGAAAATTCCAAAGACCTCTATGCGTTTAGGATAATCAGAAAAAAAGAAGAAGCAAAACTGCGAAGAGAAACAAAACAAAACAACAACAAAGGCCTTCTTCACCATCTACTTGAGCGCGCTCTCAGATATTTGGGTCGATTGAGAGGATGGAGTTGGACTCGGTCTCAAGCTCCAAGCTCCAACCAAGAGAGCTTTCATGGCAAAAAAGTTGACATGGAAGCACAGAAATAGGTATGTTTGTAAGTGGTGAGAAGCTTGCTTTAGCCTGGAGGACTTGGAGAACCAGGTAGTAGAGCAAGAGGTGCCATGGATGCTATACACAGAGGAGCCAAAGTTTTAACGGAAGTGATGATGTGGTGACACTAAAGAATAAAAAAATAATATACATTTTATATATTAATTAAAGAACAATATTATAAGCACTAAAAGACTTTACATGTTTCTTTTCTTTTAAAGAACCAAAGTAAAAAGCATTTTGTTTGAGGTGAAGTTAAAAGAATTTTTATTTTTTTATAGAATTACGTATAAAATATATTTTTTAAAATCGATACATGTGTTCATAATTCTCACTTTATTATATGCAAAATTAGTGTATATAAAATTATATTTTATAAAAATATATTTTTTTATATTTTATACTACTTTTATTGTCCACAATTCTCTTCGTCTGTAACTTAACTTTATGTTCTTTTCTTCTTGTCATTTTCAAATTATAGGTTTTTTAAATTAAAAGCTATATTTATTATTCATTATTAGTTTATTTAATGATAACTTCAAACTTCTTTTAATTATTATAATTTGTAAAATCTGACAATATACTTTTAACTAAAATTCATTATCAATGACTTAAAATAACATTCAATTTTCAATATATCTATTTTGATGAGAGATTTGTTGGGTACTTTTTATTTTTATAAACGTACCAATACTTTTAATAATTAATAAATAGTATAAATATATTTTAATTAAGTGAGATATTGAAGCTAAATATTAATTATTAATTATAAAAAGATATCAATATTTAAAAAAATAAAATATCTGAAAAATCTTCATATATATTTATATTATTTGAGACAGCTTATATTTAAATCACTTTTTAACAAAAAAATAATTTTTGAGATAATTTTTTATTATCATAAACCTTTTACAGGTAGTTTTCAATAAAACATTAATTTATAATTAAAATTAGTAAAAAGTATTATAGAATAAATAATAATCTTCACAAAATTACGTACTGGCAAAATTTGTATCTACGATATCAAGTCCTCTGCTCGCATCACTCCTGTAGTCTACCAAAAACACCAACTACAACGTGCCACGTATCCAGTACCGTGATGTGGTCCAATAACAATAGCTTCAGAAAATGTGAAACTATAGTGGGTGAAGTAGAAGATCCAGACACTTGGATGAGGGTTTCGCTACATTTCCGCACTCGCACTCGCACTCGCACTCACTCGCCCTGTGTTTTCGGAAGTCCAGCCATGGAAGCCACTCGGTTCAGCTCCAATCACTTCCACTCACATAGCTTCCTTACAAAACCCAGCACACTTCGAGGTTAGTTTTTCAGCTCTTTGGCTGCCTAGAAAACGCTGAAAGAAAAGAAAGAAAGAAAAAAAAATCTATTGAAGAAGATAGTTTGTATTGGAACTTCTTAATTGAATATTGATTGTGGAATCTGATTCTGCGCGCGCCACAGGAAATCGGTTACTTTACTCTGGTGTTGATTTTGAATAATAATTATCGACTCCTTATAGTTCATGCTTGTAATAGCGTCATTCATTGTTCATTCGTGGTCGAAGTACCAAGTTCTAAATTATAATATTCATCTTAATCAAACATGGTTTTTTCCATTAAATGTTTTCTACGAATAGTGGAAGCAGCATTTGCTTTTACAATTGTTAAGAATTAGTACAATCAGGCATATTAGAAGGAATGAGGGTAAGGGTAACCAAGTTTTGTTCTATTGTGATCAATTGTTGGTTAACCTGGTCTATATTGAAACTTGTTTGTTATCACAGGCAGACATGCAGAACATATTCAATTTCACTGTCTAAAGTGTCATGGAACTGGGGTTGCCCTTGATACAATCCCTGCATTCAGTACAAGGCATTTTCTTTTTCTCAACAGGTCTTTGTTTTCAAAAGTAAACAGGAGGCTTTCTGTTAACTTCTCTGACCGGCTTCAAAGTGACTATATGCATGTCGAGGCTCCAAATAACCACCTTTCAAATCAGGAAATTGGTCCACTAATTCATAGTGATGGGGAAGAGATTCTTGCATCTCCGGGTGTTAATAACTCGAGAACCCTACAATTCAGACCCAGAATGTATAAAAATAGATTTCTGAATGTTGTCCGTTTGAGTTCTGTCATTAATGGTGCTGCTGAATCATTTTTCAAAAGTGAGATACGGAGGAGGTTATTTGTGACTGCTGTACTAATTGTAATCAGTCGTATTGGTTATTTTATTCCTCTTCCTGGATTTGACAGAAGGTTGATACCACAAGACTACCTGAGCTTTGTCTCAGGATCTGTTGGTAAGTTACATACTTTAATGCCGATCACACACATGCATTGAATTTGATTTCATAGCTCTAACAAAATATGACCCCTTTTGGTGCTCATTGGCAATTCAATGATATTCATTTTGAAACTACTGCAAACCCAAAGGACTTCAATTGAATGAAAGAATTATTGAGATAAAATTTGGGTGAATTTTACTAGCCGCTCTAAAACTCAAATTCACACCAACATCTCTGATCCCAAAATTAGGTGCCAGCTCAAGGCAACTCATGAAGTGAAAAGGAAAAATTGAACCATTATTCTACTGTTTATTGCAAGACCATCTTAATTTCCTGCTTAGATATTTTCTATGTTTATACACTTGTACAGTCATTCATGTAGCTTCTGGCAGATGAACTTGGTGACTTCACCTCTGAGCTCAAACTATCTCTTTTCCAGCTTGGAATCAGTCCTCAGATAATAGCATCCATTATTATGCAGGTATACCCCCTTCATTGTTTGAGTTTGTTAGATAGATATTTGTTGCAAAATGTTACTTTCTGTTACTTTTATGGCCAAAGGATATATTTAACTTCCTTTAGTTGTATACAATTTTCAATTCTTTGATCTTTCTGCTAGAGTATTAAGCATCATCATAAAGTAGGCGATAATGATTCTATTGTATATGAAACCACTGGTGTTCCTCCCTTTGGAAAAGTTGCTCTCATTACTTTTGATTATATAAGAAAATAATTCTTTTGTAATTAAGTGTCTTTGAAAGAAGAATTATTTCTATTATTATTATTATTGTTGTTGTTGTTATTGTTGTTGTTGTTGAAATTATAGGGTATAAGTATGGAAGGAGTAAAAGAGAGAAGAAATACTAATGAATAATATGAGATTTGATTGATTTGATGTGTTATAAAATACAAAGTGCTAACCCCTATTTATACTAATAATTAAGTTAAGTACTAGTATAGTACTACTAGTACAAGCCCAAGCCCAAGCCCACTAAGAAAATAAGACTCCTAACCCTACTTAAAAAATGAAACAAATCAGGGAACATAATGATATTAGGAAACAACTCTTAGGATTGCTTCCTCAATTAGAGGACTAATTGATTCCACAATATATTATAAATATCTTTTGAAGATATGCTAAGATATTATAAATATATGATAAAATACTCTGAAGATATTCTAACACTCCCCCTTAAGCTAAAGCTTACTAAGCTTTAAGCTTGTTACAAATAACAAACTTAGCCAAGAACACAGCAACCCATACAAGTAATAGGTCAAAATAAACCCAAGCCAAATAGCAAGTCATCAAACAGGATGAGTCGTAGGATGCAAAGTCAAACAGTCCCTTTGAGAGGTGAAATCAAAGCACAAGGGGTGAATTAGACAGGAGAAAGGCCACGACCGTCTATGTTGAAGTCTCTGCAGAAAAAGGTGGCACAAGGAATGAGAACGCCATTGGAATGTGAGCATCATTGGTTACTGCAGTGTGTGAGAATGGAGGCGGCAACAAGAAATCGCTGGAATTGAGGCCTGGTGGAGGAAGAGGCTGCAGGCATCTGGTCCTAGCAGAGACAGACACCATTGAGCAGTGGGCAACAGGTATTGAAAGAGTACACACACATAAGATGTTGGATCTGGATGAGCAAGGGTTGGCTGGTTGAAGAGGGATCGCCAATGCACGAAACAGATTTGAAGACTAGATGAAGCATCATCGCGAGAAGCTTGTTGGATGCGGCGCGCTAAAAGAAACTAATCATAAAAATAATGCGGGCTCCATAAGTGATTACTCAAAAGACAACTCAGGGATGCTGAAGAGACAATATATGAGATGAGCGTTGCTAGAAAGATAACTCAACAAGACGGCTGGAGTGACGCACGCCAGAAGAGTTGGCTGGAAAGTTGCATGACCAAGGAGGAAGGGACATTGCTGGAAAGACGCATAACGAAAATTTGCTGGTAAGCAATCATGATGTACAACAAAGCCCAAACTTCTCCAAATTCATCAAGAATAGCATTTGGAAGCTTCAAACAGTAGGAAAATTCAGGAGACCCAAAAATTTAGAAATTGAAACTAAGGCTGGTGTGAATTGTAGCGAATAGATAATTCATCGCCGGTATGACTCATAGGTGAGAAATGAGAAATTAGCACTAGTATGATTGTGAGAAAAAAAGTTATTGTCGGTATGATTCCTTGACGGGAAAAGAAGCTGATATGATTCGTCGGCATGAAAAGATGTCACCACTGGAATGAGAAACAGAATTTTGGTAACCAGAATTGATGCACGACCAGTGAGAAATAAAAGAGATACGGCACAGAAACATAATTAGAGAGGAGTTCCTGATTTAAGGGAACTCGGCAGCGGAATAGTGATGAGACTTAGGTCACGGAGGATGGTACTGCTCTGATACCATGTTGAAATTATAGGGTTTAGATATGGAAGGAGTAAAAGAGAGAAAGAATACTAATGAATAATATGAGATGGGATTAATTTAATGTGTTATAAAATACAAAGCACTAACCCCTATTTATACCAATAATTAGGTCAAGTACTAGTGTAGTACTACTAGTACAAGTCCAAGTCCATTAAGACAATAAGATTCATAACCTTACTTAAAAAATGAAACAAATCAGGGAACATAATGATATTAGGAAACAACTCCTAAGATTGCTTCCTCAATTAGAGGACTAATTAATTCCACAATATATTATAAAGATCTTCTGAAGATATGCTAAGATATTATAAAGATATGCTAAAATACCCTGAAGATATTCTAAGATATTCTAACAATTATTTTTACTGTGAAGTACTTGGTTGTAAAAAGAACCGAGGTTCGCAATCAGATACCCATTTTTCTTGTATATTCTAACATAAATAAGCCGTCTTTAATTTCTTTTTGAAGTTTTGGCTGTTTATGCACTTTATACAAGATATTCATGTGCAGGTACTCTGTCATGTTGTTCCTTCTCTAGTAAAGCTGCGGAAAGAAGGTCTAGATGGACATGAGAAGATTAAGAGTTATATGTGTGTCTATTTATCTATCTTGAGCAATGAGCTAATTTCTTGCTACACCTTGTTTTCTAATTCCCTTAGCCGATTCATGATTTAGGGAATTTCAACTAATGAATTGTTCTACACATTTCAGTTGGTGGATGTCACTTGGCTTTGCAATTTTGGAGGCTCTAATACTTGCTTGCTACTCGCTTCCATATTCAATTTATGCTGCCAGTTATAGGTATTGCTTCAAAGAATATTTTCCAAGCAAAATTTCAATTATCCAACCAAGAACTGAAATATCAATGTTTTCCTCACAAGTTGATATCACAAGTTATCTTAAATAGATGATTTTCCATATATTATAATCCCAACAAATGTCTTTAACTAGTCTTAATCATTGGTGCACATAGCAGGGCCATTGGCCTTCCTGACATTATGAAATTGTTATTCTAAATTTTGCTTTTCTGTTGTATGCTTTATAATATGGCTTTCATCCTCTTTGCTTGTTTATTATGATTTTACTGAGTCATAACCATGGTGTAACGTCTCTGACCCCAAATACTATCTGTTCAGAGATATTTGTTTTGTTAAATTATTTGTTGCTTTTGCAGGGTCAAACATGTAATGGTGACTACTCTTTTGTTGGTCTGTGGTGCAATGACTATTACATGGATATGTGATACCATAACAGAATCTGGATTTGGTACTCTTCTTAAGACAACTGTTACTTTACCATTCTTGATTAGAGTTGTGGAAGTTAAGTTTTAAAAGATAAGCAGAGCATATGGTGGGAAAATTTATGGATAAATATCAATTTTGTATTTATAAGAACTTACACAAATAGTAAGTGGACATTACTCACTTGACTTGTGCTATTTTTTTGGTACAATTTTTGACTTGTGTTATTAGTTAGGAGTCATATGTAATCTCAAACCATGCATGACAACAAATGGCTTTTTGCCCATTTGCTTCTTGTAGTTTTTTGTATGCTACTTTGCAATTGCAATAAAAGGTTGAATCTTTCCTGTTCAAAGTTTCGTTGCTTTAAAATGTTTTTGCAATTTGATTTGCATGTGTACAAAAATTATCCACATCAGAAGGCTATATACCATTTGTACAGGTGGTGATTGTAACCTGCAAGCATATGAAATGAAACTATCTATGTAATTGAAAGATACTTATTTGCTATATATAACATTTCACATTGCCATTCTTTTGATTGAATTTTTCATGCTATATAAATGGTACTTTTATAAGCGTTGAATCTATACTACTATAGATGGAGGATTCCTTCACTTGGTCCAATCCCCTCTTCTAAAGCTAGTATTTTGTTTAATACAATTGAAGGGAAAGGAGAAAATTGTCATCTCAAATTAATTGCACAGACCCACCTCTTTCACCCACTTCCTACTTTTACGGATTTTTTATTTATTTTACAAATTACATATTAAAGAGAGTTTTTATTCAAAATTTGAAATTTAATAAGAGATAATTGTCACAAAATTATGTATTTAAAGAAAATTTAATTTGTTTATACCTGCGAGAAGGGTCCTGTTGCTAGTTTGCTAAAATAAAAAATTGTAGAAATCTATGAATTTCTGATATGGGGTGTTCAACATGAGAATTAATTCTGACAATGTTAATTTTAGCTGATGTGGTTGAATTCATGTTTTGGCTCTTTTCCCACACCGCAAAAGGATGGGTAGATGCTGATTCTTCCTTGTACTTTAAGTGATTTGAAAGACTAACCAGACAATGGATGTCTGCTTTTATCATCAATTCATTCTGCTGTGACTGATGATGCCTTCTTCAGGTCAAGGCTCATCTCTTATTATATGTGTGGGAATACTGACGGGTTATATGGAGACATTACACAAAATGCTGACCCAGCTTTCAGGTACATGACAGTATGCAAAATTAAAGCTTTTTAAACTCTTATGCCATCTCCTCTTCCCTTCTGTTCGTCACTCTCAGCTTAAATTTTGACATGTTGAAGTAACATGTCTTGTATCTGGAAAATTGTATTTTCAGATTGATCACTAAAACTCTGACTATTTTAGTTTCCTTTTGAGATGCATATTTCATTTAGTTTTTTCGAAGATGACAGAATCTATCTCACACATACATATGCATACCCAAAAATAGGAGAGAAAGAAAGAAAGGACCAAAAAGATGAGGAATGGATAATTTTGGAGGAACTTTTGCATTGCTAACTGATTTGACCAGCATACCGATGTAAGCAAGATGGCAGTTGTAATGTGGAATATGCTTAAGACTGCAATTTAGTTTGGCCTGTAGGAGTGAGGAGAGTTAGAATAATATTACAAGGATGTTATACATTTTTAATCAGGTGAAAATATCTAAGCTTATATTATTATATTTATCTCATGGAACCATTTGTAGCTTTATTGATTCATAGTTCTTGATATTGCAGTGAGTGCTGTGAGTTGGTGGCCATATGTGCTTGCAGTGTTGGGTATCTTCACCACTGTCACTGTGTGGGCAGTTGTAGTAACTGAAGGTTGTAGGAAAGTAAAGCTTCAGTACTATGGTTTTAAACTTGCTTCTGCTGCAAGGTAATGGCATTGTCTTTGTCCAGACAGTTGAACCTTGTTCTCCTCCTTGAAAGTCTAGATGTTACCTGAGTTTTGATATTCTACCGCTTGTAAAAAGTTGTACTTAGCATTTTCTGATATGATTGTTCATGAGAAAAGCTGTTCCATACCACTGGTGGAGAAAGCAGGCCATTCTAATGTCCTATGCTATACCTCCAGTGGCTTGAATATTAACTTTTATTGGACTTAGCTTATATATTAATAGAATTTCTTGTCCTTATTTATTATGGCAGATATTTTGTATGTCTTTCTGAAGCATTAAATGATAATTTTGAGTGTACTTATGCAGAAAATTGACATTTTCATTGTCGTACATTTTGAAACAGGGAGCAATCCCCAATTACTGAAGTGGAGCCCTATATTCCTTTCAATATTAATCCCTCAGGAATGCAGCCTGTTCTTACCACCACTTACCTCTTGGCATTTCCAAGCATTCTTGCAAGGTTTGTATATTCCATAAGTAAATATACATTCTAATTTATTTATAAAATTTCTTCCGAGAGAGGATGTGAACCTCTGATCATGGTGCAGTAAGGATGCAAATAAGTGGAAACTGTTAGGAATGATTTGGAGCAACAACCTGCAGGGGGTAAGACTCTGCAGGTTTATTATCGAAAAAGAAAAGGGTCAAACTTGTAACAAACTATTAGTTGTTAGTTGAGACAGTTAGTTTCTGTTAGTAGCTGTTAATAGGATGGATGTAAACCTATAAATAAGTCCTCTAATGACTAAGAGAGGCAGCTATTGAACTTTTCGATTAACTGGACAGTTTCCAGTGTGAAAGGAGAGTGCTCCTTTGAGGGTATACTTGTATACCTTATTCTTTGTTATTGTTTACATTTGATCATCAATAAAGAAGTATTTTTCAGTCTTTCTTCTCCCTGCTGAGTGCTGTTTTACACTAGTTGGGCTCTATTTTCCTATCTCTGAAAGAGGATCCTAACAGAAACCTATGAGTCTTAGACCTTGGAATTGGTAGTGAGGATAGGTTGCTTGGTTACTCCAAGACTACTGGTTAGGGTGTCAGTGGCATAGTGGCATGCCTGTAATCCCAGAGGGGTAGATAGAGACCCACCCAGAGGATTACCTCCTTCGGGTGAGGTTAAATGAGACAACTAAAGTGTTAAAACTTCATGCTTGATTTGACATATTGGATTTGCTCACTTAAGAATTCTAAGCCAGTTCTTATTTTCCAATTTAGATATAAATATCAATGGAATTGGAATAAAATGCACTTTCTTTATCATCAGGTTAAATATATTATCTGATCCAATCAAAATTCTAACAATTCTATGAGATACAAGCACGCAACATATGAAAATAATGTGGATTTTCTTTAAAGAAAAATTAATATCGACAAGATTCTCTACTTACAATTCAACCAGCATTCTTGGTTCAACCTAATGATTAAAGTTTTTGCAGGTTGCACATACTATCAAATAACTGTAAATTTCTCTATAAATTTCCTCATGCATATGATATAAGTGCCTTATCTCTGTGTGTGTGTGTGTGTGTTTGCTAGGTAACACGTTTGCCTGTGTCACATGCACTGCGTAAAAAAGAACTGTTTCCTTTTCAATTTACTATTTTCTTGTGAGGTGCAATTTCTAAAATAGCTATTAATTGGCAGTCTGCTTGGGTCACCTTTTTGGGAGCATGTCAAGGAGACCTTGAACCCTGAAACTTCTGTTGGTGCTGAGCCTTGGGTCTACTATTCCATATATGCTTTTTTTGTCTTCCTATTCAATATATTTGATATTGTAAGTTTCTCTCTGCTGCTACAATATTTTTGTACATTCTACTTGATATAAGGAGTTTCATTTTGATATATCTATTAGTTTTACAAAAATATATGAAAAGATTGTAGATGGATTAAACTTAAGGCTTCAGCCACTGTCTGAAGACAGATTCCAGTTTGAAATTAAAACATTAGAGAAAAGTTAATTGTTGAATTACCTTTAATTCTAAAATGAGTTTTGACAAAGTTCCCATAAATGTTCCCCAAATGTGACTTCTGTAACCCATTATTTCAAATTTTAGTTATAAAATCCTTGACTCCTAAGTTATGCAAAACTTTGGCTAAAATTTGCAGTTTATAACTGTAAAAGTCAACCTAAACTAAACTATTATAAGGAGCCATGTGTCTATTTCCTTGGTACTGTTGTACGCTGAATTATATATCAACAGAAAATATGGAACAAGGGAAAAAGGATATCAAAGCTGTTCATGATGTATCTATGCAATGATCTTAGCTGCTTATTCTGATTATGAATTTTCAACACAATAATAATGTGTGTATTGACAATCTGTGGAATCCTTAGTTTGATGCATCATTAAAATGTTACCAACTTACCATGATATGTTAAAATATTAGAATGACTTGTATCTATCTTGTAAATGGCCTTTTATATGTTAATTGTGGACAGGCCAACTTGCCAAAGGAAATTGCTGATTACTTAAATAAGATGGGTGCAAGAATACCAAACATAAAGCCTGGGAAGGCTACCATAGAATACCTCTCAAAGGTTCAGGCATCCACACGATTTTGGGGTCTGTTACTGGTGAAAGACTGTAATTTTAGTCTTATTTCTTTTATTGAATTCAATCTTTTCTTATTACTTTATGTTAATTCACTACCTTGTGGAAACTTTGCAGGGGGGCTATTGTTAAGTGTATTGGCTACCACATCAAGTGTTCTTGATCACTATTTACGGCGTATCAATGCTGGATTTGCTATTGGTTTTACATCGGTTCTAATTATTGTAAGTACAAGAAGGGTTCCTGTACTTGTACTTTGCATGCAAACTCATCGATAATACACATAATGAGGCAAGAAATTCATGCCAGCTTTATTGATCTGGCTTGAACTGCTTTTTGGGTAATTTCAATTTGGGAGCATTAAATTGGTCTGTTACGTTTAGTCGTTTCCATTGAGTATTAGTGGAATTAGTTCAACTCTTTCCCCTCTACAGAACATAACAGGGGTTTGGTTCAAGTGTCATATTTTTAAACATAGTATTGAAATAGACTTTTTTTCAACATTACCATCAAGTGCTTTGTTCAACTGCCTAGTCTGTTTTGCAGTTTCACTGAGTAGCCCTTGGTTTTGTTGGTTCAGGTCGGTTCCATTATTGAACTTAGAAGATCATATCAAGCGTATAATGTGATGCCAAGCTTAAGCAACGCTTTGAGACGTTATGGTGTATAACTTCTGGAAAAGCTATGCTGTCATTTTATTTAAACCTCAAGGATAACCCTTTGGTCATGATTGGTAAGTAGTATAATGATTCCTGTGTACAGATTTTCCAATTGTGATAATTGATCAGGATTGCCTATTGTTGAAAATATTTCCAGGAAGCCCGGTTTTTCATGGACATCACAATCTAATAATTTGTGGGAGTCTTGAGGTCAGCTAGCATTGCTAGTATCGAGGTGCTAAATGCTGCCTGTCAGTAAGTGGTAGTAGGCAGTAGCTAAGTCAGAAGCCTCATTTTCTGATATCTTACTGGATGGAATTTGTTTTGATGGATTTAGGAAACTATTTAGTTAGGTTATAGTTGTAGCTGCAGCTGAGATTTGTACATGAAATTCTCGGTGTTATAGAAGTGAGATGTAATATAAAAAGTGGTACTTGGATATAGGAAGTTAAATGCCTTAATGGTGGCACTAGCAATGTTGTGACGAGAGATTCACCTTCGACTTTTTACGCTTTATGTTATTCACCTTTGTAATGATCCATCAAGGCCTTGGGGCACTATGCAATGGAAGAACTTAAAACTTGCTTCGCTTGAGCACCCGAATCTTCCCCCTCCCCCTTTTTTTGGCCAAGGGACCAGTTACTGCCGAACCTATATAGCTCAGATTTATGCAGAACACTTCCAATGCAAGACTTGACTACGGACGCGTAAACCTAGCGCCTGTAATCTGATATCATAACCTTTTACTTGCTCATCAGCTGTTAATGTATTGCACAAACGGCTATCTCACCAAACTTCTGGTACCATAGCTTATGTTTATTTAGGGATGGAGCTGAATTATTGATTATTAGGTTACTCATTGAATAATTATCCAACAGCCAATAACATCGTCAGGTGCTAATTAGACAAAGATATAGAAAATAATGATAATCATATAATTTTCCTTATTTTATTTTCAATTAAAAGGAAGTTTCCCACATGGATAACATGTTAAAATTCACATCTTCCATTATCTTCAATTTTTGTATTTTTCTTCGACATTTTCTAAAGCTTCGGTGACCGATCAGCTTATTCGAAGCATAGTACTTGAAATTGGCATCTGAAGTTTTAAAGCTAACAAGGTGATGCATAACAAATTTTATTGCACAATTCTCGCTCCCCGCCGAAAAAAAAAACTATCTTGCCTATTCTTGCGTTTTTCTTTCTTGGGTCTTCACTTGCACTGCTTAATAAGATTTGTGATATGAAGCAAAAAAACATAGTAGAAGATGTTAAGGTATTTTGAGAAACGCCACAAATGCAAAATAATTTGATAGGATTCAGCTAAAATTTGTGAAAATAGTAGTTATTAAATAAGTCAAAGTAATAGAAATCACTTATTCATCTAACAGTCAATAACAGTATCAATTCATTTTGAGAAAAATTCTTACAAAAAAGTTTTGGCTATCTAATATTTTTAGGATAATTTTTCTATTCACTTGTTTCCATATATATATATATATATATATATATATATATATATATATATATATATAAGTAATTTAACTTTGGGTCAACAAAGTAGATTTTTTGGATTGGGCCAGTATTAGGTGGTAGCTGAGCCGAGTGATTGAAATTTGAATTGAGGAATGAGCAGTGTATCAGATTCTATTGAGGTTTCAACGATGGTGATGGAGATGGAGATGGATGTTGCAGAGATCCCTACAGCATCAGACACTTTGGATGGCTCCGTCATCTTCCATACCATCAATGACGTCTTAGGGTTTGTGCTTTACATGCACCAGCAAATCCCCTCGTATGTTCTTTTCCTTCCTTTCAAATTCAAACCCCCACTATCATCATATACTTGTCTGCACTACTCTCAGTACCCATAAACATGGCCAAAGAAATTTCCTTTTTTTTTTCTTTCTCTTTTCTACGTTTTGGGTTCAAATATGTGGAATTTCATTGTTTCAATTCTTCAGAAATGATTGGCTGTTTGAGTGAACCCTGCAATTTCAATTTCAAATTTTGGGTATTGTGTAACCAAACTTTAAAATAACCCATTTGCATTTTACGAAATTGAAATTTTTATTGATCGCATTGTCTCAGTAATCATGGTTATATTCATAGGAGAGTGAATCTGACATCATTTGCGTTTATGCAGCACAGTGCAGGATATGACCATTGAATTTGATACAATGCATTCTGAGTATAAGCAGCTGGTATGTTTTCTGAGTAGAAATTGTTTTGAGTCAGGTCATTATATCTGGGAATTTCACCCCAAATTTGTTACTCTCAGGAGATGGCACTAGGAACTGAAGTAAAGGCATCATTTCGGAGAAAGCATGTCAGCAAAATGAGGGATATCAAGCTGGGAATCAGGAGACAAGAGAAGTTGATGAATGCACTTTTGAATATACAAACTGCAATTAAAGTGATGATCCGCGAGATTCCCACCATAGAGGGAGTCATTTTGGCTCTTGGGGCTAGCCCACTTCGACCTCAGCACATTTATGCCTTAAACTTTTCCCATGGAACTTCTGTTCCCAAGGTTACAGATGATTTTGTTAGAAGTAAAGCAGCTGACGGGCTTTCAAGAAAGGTTCCTTATTGATATTTTTGCTTTCAGATTAAGATGCAATATGCTTTGTGAGAGGAAGGAGAGTGGGAGGTTATGTTTCATGTTTTCTTTAACACTTAACAGGCAGTTCGGACATTGATATCAAAGGGTGCTGGGTCTGTGACCTATCCTGGTAGCTCTTGACTTTGCTTGCTGATTAACGTTAATCTGAATAAATTTTCTTCATGTTATCTCCTCGTTTTTTTGCTTTGCTTTTATCATATCATAATACAACACTTATACTTTTTTTTTTGGGTACATAATACAATGTTTATACTTTATTTGCTTTTGTGTAGGTCCTATCAAATTGTTTGTGTTAATTAAGGCCCCTTCTTCTTTCAATCAGCCCCTGCATTTTCTGCCTAAACGTGATTTTAGGTATAACAGAAAGGTAAAATAGGCTACCAGGACATATTGAATTCATGTTTGTCTTTTTAATGTTGGAAGCATATGCTTGTTTCTGTTTGCATAGGCACCATGTGCTGTATTTGTTATTGGAGCCTTTATACTTAGTGATGCTCATAATTATTTGTTTTGTAAAGAAGATAGCAGGTGCTATTTATTTTTTCTGCTTTCTAAATTCAAACGTGGCATCATCCTGTTTCATCTGATACAGTGATTGGATAATTCCTTCAATAATTCCAATGGTGGGATCAGTGGTGAACTTGATGAAACATGTGTCAATTTGTAAAACGGTTGAATTTCAGACTACCAACAATTCATCATTAATATCATCATTCTTTGGAAATAATTCAACTGAGACCTGGCTATCTCACTTCAATTCCTTTTAAGCTATGGAATTGATTGATGTTGTCGTTGTTCCTGTTGACTTGTTTGCATATGTGTTATAATCTCAACACTATGGATCTGAAACAAAATGTTTTTTTCTCACACAATGAGATCTGATTTAAGATGTTTTATGCATAAATATAAATCTTTCAGTATTTCTTAGGATTTATGTTTAATATAACTCATAAATGCTACGTGTCAGTCAATTTAGTTTTGCTTTAGTTATGGTATGGATATTGTTTCCTAACAATAGGGTCTCATGTATTATATATTTCTATATAACAAGATTTTTTTGGGAAGGGGATGTTCCATGTATTGACGGAAACTGAACTGCATTTTCACCATAGGTTGTGCCTCTCAGTCTACTGTTTAAGTGCCGGGACCAGGATCAGGAAGTGGCTGCTCCTACTTCAGAAGATTTGATCTGGTATCTTTCACATGTTATGAATATTTATCTTGTGAGCATACATTTTTATTTAGATGAATTGCCTTTTGTATGTTGCTTGCCAAATCACCTGTTTTTTTCCTAGTCTCGACTTATATTTGTTGGTAGGAGGTGAAAAATTCCAGAAAACATGTTACTGTATAATCCTTGAGATCATTCCTCATTCTTGGCATATGGTAGTGTTAACAGTAAATTCTTCCATTGTTAGGATTTTTTACAATGATAGTACTGTCAAGTTTTAAAGTCCAAGTAGACCACCTAAAACTATTATTACAGTTTGCTGGGGACCATAATTTTGCCTTGCTGTTTAATAGAAACTGGACCAGAATTATAGAAAAGAAAAGGAACTGTATTTCTCTATTACTCCTCCTTGGGGCTGAACCGAGATGATTACAGAATTCCAGAGATGAATGATACAAAGAATTACAAGAATTGGCAAATGAAGAAAACTACGAGAATATTTCCAGGACGTTCGAGAGTCCTATGGCTCTCCCTTCCTACTTCTATTCACAATCAATCCTCCCCTCTTTCTAATTGATCCCCTTCTATTTATATTCTATTACAGATTGCATTTTCTCTAGTGTTGACCGTCCCTTGGGCTGTTATTCCTGACAGGATTAGTTTCTGTAGGTTCTGATCCCCTGTGTGCACCTCTATTTTTCCTCATATGTACCTTTTTAATTGGGGGTTTGCTAACAATACTCGGCCTCAAAAGTTTCACCTTGTCCTCAAGGTTGAAAATCAGGAAAGTTCTCTTGAATGGTTGCCACTGATTCCCATGAGTTTTCAAAGGCAAGAATACTTTGCCACTGTATCAGAGCTTCTGCAATACCAGAGGAATTACATCGGATGTCCAGAACCTCAACTGGTAGAACCTTCAATTCTAAATCTTCCGATAGCATAGGAGGTAATGGCTATGGTGAAGCTGGAGGAGAAATTGCTCTTTTTAACAGAGACGTGAAATATAGGATGTATCTTACTGTCGTCAGGCAATTGGAATTGGTAGGCAACCTGTCCTATTCTGTTCAAGATCTGAAACAGACCATAAAATTTGGGACCCAACTTTTCATTACTCCACTTAGCTAGAGACTTGAGTCAATAGGGCTGCAATTTGGGGAAAACCCAATCTCCAATCTGATACTGAACCTCCCGTCTATGCTTATCAACTTGAGATTTCATGTGATCCTGAGTTTGAGCAAATTAGCGTTCAATTCATCTAACATTACATCTCTTTCTGCAGTCATTTTGTTAACTTCATCCACTGGTGAAGGAACTGTAGTTCCTCTGAGCAAGAGTGGAGGATCTCTACCATATAGTGCCTTAAATGGGGTAAGTTTGGTAGAACTACTGTAGTTAGTGTTATACCAAAACTCAGCCCAACTCAACCATTTATGCCACTGTTTTGGTTTTTCACCTTACTGACACCTCAAATAGGTTTCCAAACATCTATTCACCACTTCAGTTTGACCATCTGATTGCGGATGATAAGCCGAGCTGAATTTAAGTTTGGTTCCAGCCATCCAAAACAACTCATTCCAGAAATTTCTGAGGAACACCTTGTCTCTGTCAAAAACAATGAAAGCTGGAAACCCATGCAAGCGAACCACCTCTTTGAGAAAGATCTCGGCTACATCCTTAGCAGTAAAAGGATGACTAAGTGGAATAAAATGTGCGTACTTGGTAAGCCTGTCAACTATGACCAAGATTGTATCTCTTCCATTAGCTTTTGGTAGCCATCCAATGAAGTCCACAGAAATATCAGACCTTATATGAGTAAGAATAGGTAAGAGCTGGAGAAGCCTTGCAGGTGATAAGGTCTAATATTTATTTCTTTGGCAAGTATCACAGGCTGCCCCAGACTATTGTATGTCCCTTTTCATTCCTTCCCAATACACCAAACCAGGAATTTGTTTATAGGTTCTAAAGAACCCAGAATGTCCACCAGCTGCAAAATTATGAAATTCTGATAAAATTATTGGTATTTTAGCAGAATTTATGGGTAGTATCTGTCTTCCCTTCTACAACAACTTACTTCCCTACAGATGATAACTCTGGTGTGCACTAGGATTCACCGAGAGATCCTACACAACAGTTTTGAGTTTGTCATCGGCTTTTATATCTTCAACCCAACTGTCCAGCTCTTGAAATTGCACCATGGAGATGGCAGCATAGGTCATCTTCTGAGAGAGTGCATCAACGGCTCCATTATCACATCTCGGCTTTTGATCTCAAAATCAAAGCCAATCAGTTTAGACGCCCACTTGAACTGCTCTTCGTCCATTAACCTCTGCTCGTTAAGAAATTTAAGGCTCCTCTGATTTGTGTGTATGATGAAATGTCGCCCCATCAGATAATGCCTCCATTTTTGAACCGTCATCACCACGACCATTAATTCCCTCTCATAAACTGATTTAGCTTGAGCTCTTTCTGACAAACCTTGACTGAAAAAAGCTACCAGTCTCCCTTCTTGTAATAAAACAGCCCCCAACCCTTTACTAGATGCATCAGTTTCCATAATAAAGGTTTTGGAGAAATCTGGAACTGTTAGAATGGGAAGTGCAGTCATCACTGTCCTTAGTGTATCAAAAGCCTCTTGAGCTTCCTTTCCCCACTGAAAATTATCATTTTTTAGTAATTGGGTTAAGGGTTTGGCGATTTTTCCATAATCCTTAACAAATCTTCTATAATACCCCGTAAGGCCTAGGAACCCTCTGAATCCCTTCACATCGGTAGGTGCTGGCCATAGCCACATTGCCTCAACTTTTTTGGGATCAGCGGCCACTCCTTCAGCAGAAATTATGTGGCCTAAATACTCCAACCTTGGTTGTCCAAAATTGCATTTCTTTTTGTTCACAAATAACTTGTGCTCTCTTAGTTGTAACACTGCCAGCAAATGCCCCAAATGAGCCTCCTCATCACGACTGTATATCAATATATCATCAAAGAAAACCAGTACAATTCTCCAAAAAATGGCCTTAAGATTTCATTCATGAGAGATTGGAAGGTTGAGGGAGCATTGGTTAAGCCAAAAGGCATTACCAAAAACTCATAATGTCCCTCATGAGTACGAAACATAGTTTTCGGAATGTCTTACTCCCTCATTCTAATTTGATGGTATCCGGATTTAAGATCCAACTTAGAAAAAATAGTAGCTCCCCCCAATTCGTCCAATAATTCATCAATAATAGGAATCGGAAACTTATCCAGGAGAGTTACCTTATTCAAAGCCCTATAGTCAACACAAAATCTCCGCCCTCCATCCTTCTTTTTCACCAAAATGATTGGGTTGGAGTAAGGACTTACAATAGGCCTTATTATACCAGCAGTCAACATCTCATCAACTAACTTCTCTGTCTGAGTTTTCTGATAATGGGGGTACTTGTAAGGCCTTAAATTCGGAATTGCAGCACCTTCATGCAGTACAATTGCATGATCTTGCCTCCTGGTTGGTGGCAACCCTTGTGGTTCACTGAAAACATCATCAAAATCCTTCAAGACTTCCTCGACATTAGCTGAAACAGCAATACTTTCCGAAGGTGATCTAGTTATCGCTTTGTATTCCAATAAAAATCCTTGACCTTCATCTTGGAGAGCCTTCTTCATAGATTTCAAGGATGCTGCAGCTTTGGATATGGCTGGTTCACCCCTCAAGATGATCACTTTTCCTCCAACCTCTATCTTCATAGTCAATTCTCTGAAATTAGCCCTTATCTCACCTAAACTTTCTAGCCAATCCAGCCCCAGCACCAAATCAGCTCTGCCTAACCCTAAACAGAAAAAATTCTTGTTGAATTTCCAAACCTTGTAGCTGCAAAACTACTCCTTGACAAGCCCCCATACACTTGATCTTATGCCCATCCCTTCCACATAATAGGTAGTTGTTTCTACTGTTGGAAGGTTTAACTCCTGCACCAAACCAGAAGCTATGAAGTTGTGTGATGTTCCATAATCAATCAATACCACCACTCTTTTACCTCTCACTTCTCCCCACAATTTAAGGGATCTTTTAGACATTAGCCCCATAATGCTGTGTATTGACAATTGCAGCGCCTTGTTCTCTGCTCCTTCTGGATTCCACAATGAATCATTGTCTTCCTCCTCCTCTGTCAATTCCTCCATTAGCATTACCTGAAATTGCTTATTCTTACAAATGTGTTCAAGGTTGTATTTTACATCGCATCTGAAACACAATCCCTTCTTGATCTTTTCCTGCAACTCTACCTCAGACAACATTTTGAATCCTCCTCCTCTGCTCCTAAAGGTACCATTAGGTCTGTTGTTTGTAGAACCCATCATTGAGCTTCCTCCTTGTGAAATATTTGGTGTGTTGGCTCTAGGTCCAGCTTTGTAAGTTGCAGTTTTAGAATATGGGTAACCCCCGTAGATCGCCACTGTCTTACCCCCTATTGCCAACCCACCTCTGCTCAAAGCTTGATTCTTTTCGTCAATCATCTGGGCATAATCCATCATCTCCGGTAACGCCTCTGCGGGGTGTAGTTTGAACTCTGCCCTGATTTCCTCCTTTAACCCATTCAAGAAAATACCCTTAAGGTATTCTTGATCTGTGCGCCTTAATGGGCCATCATAAAGCTCAAATTGTTCCCTATAATCCTCCATCGTCGTTGTCTGTTTCAAACCTAGCAACATTTCATAAGGGTTCTGCATCATTGAAGGTTGGAACCTTCTTATCACAGTGGTTCGGAACCCATCCCTTGAAGGAGTCGGTGAGCAAGATTCCCACCATTGGAACCAACTAAGGGCTCGACCTTCCATAGCCACCATAACCGCTTGCAATCTTTCTTTTTGTCACCCTTTTTAAGTTTTAGCTGAATGTAGCGTTCATCTCTCCTTACCCAACCATACTCATCATCCCTAGAAACAAGGGAATCTCGAGCTTCCTCCAATGCTCTTCATCAACCCATTCATTCTTGCACCCTCCATCGTCCCATTCTCACATTCCTCATCCTCATAGGTGTTTGTTGCCACCCTTTCCGCTGCCCCTCTAGAGCCTAAACGTGAAAGATCTTCAAGAAGGTCTTCAATCTTCTTCATTCAGGCTTCTTGAAGTTCCCTGCGTGTTTCTTGGACCTCTCTGTCCTTTTCTGCCTACCGCCTTTCCTCTTCTATGTTCTTTCTCCATGCTTCGATTCCTCTCTCTAACAACTCTAGCCTGGACTTCATTCTCGTATGCACCATGAAAAACTCCTTGGATTTGGGAGCTCTGATACCGGTTAATAGAAACTGGACCAGAATTATAGAAAAGAAAAGGAACTTTATTTCTCTATTACTCCTACTTGGGTCTGAACTGAGATGATTGCAGAATCCCAGAGATGAATGATACAAAGAATTACAAGAATTGACAAATGAAGAAAACTACAAGAATACTTCCAGGAAGTTTGAGTGTCCTGTGGCTCTCCCTTCCTACTTCTATTCACAATCAATCCTCCCCTCTTTCTAATTGATCCCCTTCTATTTATATTCTATTACAGATTGCATTTTCTCTAGTGTTGACCATCCCTTGGCTGTTATTCCTGACAGGATTAGTTTCTGTAGGTTTTGATCCCCCGTGTGCACCTCTATTTTTCCTAATATACACCTTTTTAATTGGGGGTTTGCTAACACTGTTCTACATTTAGGACCTCCATAAATAGCATTCCATTTGCAGTCTGCTAATAGTATATTTTTCCTCCTCCTTTTCTGATATGTTCTCAGGTCTTTTTTCGTCCACTGCATGACCATTATATCATTTGGCATTGCTCACTTTTAAATGACTTGTATAATTTCTCCCTCACAGGTTTCAATGCCGGCACGTGATAAAGGGCCTAGCAATGAACACAACGCCAGAAGAATGAAATCCTTCACTCCAAATTAAGATAGGAAGAACATGTTGTAAATATGACTTATCTTGAAGCTAAATGTTTCCTTGTTTTAGTTTCATTAGGATGCGAGCTTGTTATGCTTGGATGTCATTAATTGTTGCAACATTTTAGACCAAAACCATGGTTAAACTACAAATGTTGTAGAGGTAACAGCTGTTTCGCTTTGGAGGAATGTGATTAAATAAGGGCATTAGGAAAAACAGTGAACGAATGTAGAAGTAGTAATAAGATGCCATATAATATGATAGCTAAAACATGAAATTTTATTTATATAATAGATTGGAAACCCTGATGCAATAGAATGGATGATAGATATGTTGTCTTGTCTGAGGCTTTCCCTTGCATGCCTACATATTATAAGTTGAAATGGCTTTTATTTGTTTGTTAATACTTTCCAGTTCCCATGCTCAAAGGTGAAGGAAGTGATTTTGATGTAAATGGTGCCATGGAGCAGTCCCTAATAGAGAATGAGGTACATTCACACTGTAAAGCATGGAAGTCTTTAGTACTGGAATTGGGCAGGATCTTAATATTTTATGGTCCTTGATCAAATTATGTTTTGAGACTCATAGAGGATGTATCAAATTTTAGTGAACATTGGTTTTGGCTGTTTACCTTGTGTTAAGTAATTTAACTTAGGATGAGTCTACAATGCCACAAGTTATATGATGTAGCTTTGGCATTATCAGTTAGCAGAAGACCTTCCGTTGGTCACTGGTAAGTGTTAGGTCAATGGAAACTATTAATGGGTTGGAGAGCGCAGTCTGCACCGCCTCAAGTGTTGTGAACAAACTGCAAAACAAAACTTGGGTAGGGTAGCAAGCTTTTTTCCATTTTAATTTAGGATTTTGCTGGCTTGACCACAGGATGCAAGGCATCCTTGCATCTTATGGGATTGGGTGACTCAGCGAATGGGAGCTTCCCCTAGTAAAGCCCTTCAATTTATATCTTTCGGGTTTTGAAGGTTTTGCCGGATGTTGGAGTCGAAGGAGTAGTTCTTTCTTTTTCCTTTTTTTTTTTTTTTGGTCATATGTTGTCCCTCTTTCTCTTAACTCTAGGTTTTTTTTTTTATAGTTGGACTCATGCATAAGTTATACTTTCTTTCTTCATGGAGTTTTTTTTTATAAGAAAAATTATACTAGATTTTTTTTTCCTTGTGTAAGATTTACGCAAATGGATTAATCCCCGCATAAGAAACTCGTCATGCATAAAAAAATTAAAGTAAAATAATGTTATAAAAAAAGGTACGTCTTGTATACAGTAGCAAATTGAAACAGAACAATTAAAAGCTGCTACTGTAACAAATTTTGGCGTAGTTAATTGCTTCTAATAATTTTACAGTGGATTATCATGCTTCATGTACGGTTTGTTCAATATTAATTAAAAAGTAATTATATTTTTTAAAAAAAATCAATTATTGCTGCTACGTCTTTAATTACAGCACTAAATAGAATGTCAGCTAGGGTACACAATGACAATGCATATTCCTAGTTTCTTTAGCGTTTTACTTTCGCTCATCATGCTTCTTCCTCTTGGTTTGCATTGCACCGACGGGGGAGCTTTTCATATGCTATTTATTACTACACCCCTGGCTGTTTCACACCACATACAGATACGATACATGGTTGTGAGTGATTGGTGGTGTGGCAAATATAGCAGAGCTGCAGAGGAAGAAAGAGTTAGAGAAATTCTTACATGAATTTGATGTTCTCTTGCACGGTTGCACCGCATGCTATATATCAGCCAAGTGAGCTAGCTTTGTCTCCTCTAGTTACTCACCTCTGTCAAGTCATGAGAGTTAATGCTTTTAAAATAGGTTAAACTTGTCGAGTCAGGTCATTTATTAGTATAAATTAAGCAAGTCGGACTTTAAAATTAGTGATCTGTAAAAATTTAAATAATTTTAAATCAACTCATATAACTCGAGAGTTAAACAGATCAATATGCGAGGCTCGTGGACTAGTCGCATAATTTTTTTTTAAGTTTCAATTTGTTTTGCCGAAAAAACTTCAATTTAAAAATTAATTAAACATTTATTTCTCAAGTAAAGATACAAAATACACAACTATACAGGCTAGCTGTAACACAACTCGTACACAAACACATTCTTCAAACTCTATAAGTTTATGTTATTTATTTGTTTGAATTATCCCTTAACCCTTTAGATGTGATTAAAGTATTCAATATTATGTCTATGTAATGTCATATTTGATTTGAGATTATTAAATTTAAATTTCTTTCAAAATTTACAAGTAAAAAATAGTTTTGTGGGCCAAATCATTTAAACCTACGAGTTGGACTCATTGATTTATAGGTCGTTTTAAATGTGGGCAATTTTGACTTGCACCATTTAACCTACACTCTGTCACAGACGAGACTAAACAAGCCAACCCATCCCGTTTAATAGCCCTGAAAATGTTACATGCATCACAAATCCAGACACATCCTTGAATCAGTTGCTAGTCATAAGTATGATGGGGTATAATTTGGTTGAGCAGAAAATACTACACCAGTCCACCAAAAACATAAAGGGCCTCTTCACTTCTACAATGCTGATCTTCTTCCTGTTTGCATTTCCTTCACCTTGGCCCTCAACTCCGCCACAAACACCCCCATGTTCAGTGAAGACTGCATAATTGTTTATTTACTTAATTTGTTTATTTCAGTCTTAGATTTTGGTTTATTTTGAAGTAATGATAAGGTTAAGAACTTAGGCTGTATTGGTTTTCTACCTCAGAAAATTAAAACAAAAAGAAGATACCATATTGCTTCTTTCTAATTAGGTTAAAATATAATTTTGGTTCTTATAGTTTATACTCAATTTCAATTTAGTCCTTATATATTTTTCTTTATAAATTAGTCCTTTTACTTACAATAGTTAGTAAAATAGTCCATCTGTTATAATCAACCATGACACTGTCAGATCATAATCTGACGTGAAAAACAGATGCTGAGGTGACATCGTTTTTGTTCACGTCATCATCACTGATATTAGTATAGGAACTAAATTAAAAATAAGAAAAAATTATAAGAACTAAATTAAAATAAGATAAAATTATAAGAACCAAATGTATAATATGCTTTAATAATATTTCAGCTTAGCCATTTTTCTTTCTCATTCTGCATAATGTGTAACCTTATATTTAGTAAGTATTATGTCCCTAAGCACAATCCTACCACTATAATTTTTTATATTGGCATACAAGCTTTTAAAGAGATAAACATGTTCTATCCTACCAACAAACAAATATCTTTGGTAAAAACTAGTAGTATTTTTTTGTTATACATAAGAGTATCATCGAGCCAGCTTTCGCGTCAACCGTGATTTAATCACTCCCTGGATGATCTTAAGGGTACATCCACAACATTGACATGATGCATTTAAGAGAATTAATTGGTCCAAAGTTTGAATTCGAGTAGTTAAAGTAAAAAGTACACATTATTATACCTTAATCATTAAGTCAACCACATTGGGTTAAAATTAATAGTGATTACATAAATATAAATGATTGAAAGTATATTGAAAATTAAATTAAGCAATAAGAACAGAAAAAAAACACTGAATAAAAAGATAAAATGCGAAAAAAATGGTAAGTTTTGAGTTTTTCTTTTTTTCATCTATTCACTTACAATTTATAAGAGTATATAATAATTCTTATCATAATTAAAGTTAAAACTGCTCTCATAATATATATATATATATAGTAAACACATACTATATTTTTTATTTTTATAATTTTCTTTTATTTTTAATTTGATTCATATACTAATGTTAGGGATGATGTCACCTCAATCTCCATTTTTCATGTCATACCATAAACCAACAATGTCAAAACTGAGTTTAACAGCAAGGGGACAAATGTATGTACAATGAATGATTTACAATATATATATATATATATATATATATATATATATATAAACTAAATTAAAAATAAATTTAAATTATAAGTACCAAAAATATATTTTAACCTTTTAATTATTACTTGGTTTCTATTGAAGTTTTGTAAAATCAATTTGTACCACGAAAAAAGTTGTAAAATCAATTATGTACAGGATTTATTTATACTATTTCTGTTTTATGAAGAAAACTCAAATGTAATTTAAAAATCATTGATAAATTAATACCTTCGTTAGAAATTACTAACTTGATGGAGGGAAATTGAACCTTACGCCTCATGCATTAGACTTGGGACATTCCCCTCCACTTAAATTTTATGTTACAAAAAATAAAATAAAATAATAAATAGTTTTGTGATCATATTAATTTCAATTCATGTAATATAGATACTGTACATATGTCTAGAGAGTTATACATCTCTCAATTCTCATCATGACGTCATGCATGTTTTAAAAGTAATTATTGCAGACATACATAAAGGTGTTGTTCAAAAGAAATAAAAAAAATTATAAGTATGAATGACATTTATATTTTCTCAAAAAAGCTGTTGTCATCAATAAAGTAAAGGAAAAATGACCGAGTTTGAAATAAAATTTTTTTCTTTAGTTTGTTTTAAAAATTAATTAAAAAATTAATTATATTAATTAATAATTTGTATATAATTAATTAATAATTTTGTGTTTAATAATTAATATATAATTAATTATATATAAATTATTAATTAATATAATTAAATACTTAATTAACTTTTAAAACAAAACAAAAAAAATTCTCCAAACTGACCTATACGGTCATTTCCTCGAAAGTAAACTGGTTGACTGAAACCATAACATGATGATATATGGTGTATATCTCAGTCTAAAAAATCATAGTAATGGGCCCCGGGCCTCCTATTTTCTTCAGTAGCACCAGCATATTATAAAAACACGTTATTTAGTGGGCTATCCACTTATCGCTGCAAAGTTTATAAACTTTGCTGTCATTATTCTCCTATCATTTCAAGGAGAATTGATCGAATTCAATGTAGGCCATGAAGGTATTTAATGCCCCCTTTGCATGGGGTTCCTTTTTGTTGTATTAATATATGCTTGTTCTAGATTCTTGTGTATGTTTACCTAATTTCACCACTAATGTACAACGCAATATCATTCATGATGGTGGTGCTAGTGTGCTACCCCATTGCTAATTAATCTAATTAAACCCATGAATAAATAAAATGTTGGAGACATCTAATTAGTTTTTTTTTTCATTGTGTAAAATCCGTGTTTAGTGTGGTTTCGAGTAACTAATAATTACCAAAAACATTAATCTCAGTCATAGAAACTAAATTAGAACCAGGAGGTTTAGCTGGATCTCTCAAGCTAATTAAGAATCAATGTCCAATGCTAGATGTAGCCACTTTTAGAGTGTATTTGGAATGTAAAAAAGTAATATTTGATTTGATTTATAAATTAAATTTTATGTTTGTAATGTGAAAAAATAATAAATGATTTAATTTTTAAATTTTCATGAATTTTAATAGTTTAGATTTAAAAGTCCTGTCAAATATGATTAAATATTTAGATTTTAATGAATTTGATTTTAAACTTAATTATTTAGATTAAATATTTTATCTTTATTAACAATTTTAATTTGTTACAACATCATTCACAATAATATAAGAGTGAAAAAATAAAAAAAAATCAAATCAATTTATTTGTTAATAAATTTCAAACATAAAAATTCATTTAAAATTAATTTTTTAATAAGTTTTAAATATAAGAATTAATTTTTAAATTAATTTAAATTTATTTTTTTATAATAAGTTTTAAATATAAAATTAATTTTTAATTTAAATTAATTCAAATCAAATCAAATTAAATTAATTTTATTTTTAATTAATTCTAAATACAACCGTAATATTTTCGTCCATGGATTTGTAATAAACGATCATTTATAATAAAAGAGAGATTATTATAGATCGAGGTATATAAATTGGGCTGCTGGCAATTATTTCGGCTGAATGAAACGTACATAATGTAACTACTCAATTGTTGTTTGAATTATTCGTGCAACTTTAGGTATAAGATTTATAAGAGTACATGATTTTCTATAGGTTACATGCATTCAACATCTTGTCACATCAGAATGATGGGTTTGCACAAATATACAGGCACGGAGTTCTCATCAGACATTTAAACCTTGCAAAGTGGTTTGTTTCTCAGTGTGCTTATCTCCGCAAGTTGCTAGAATATGTCCTGAGGTGTCAAACACCAGCAAGGCACTGTAAATCCTAAATTCAGGTTCAACAAATCAAATATAATTCGTGTAGAGTAAATAAACCAAAATAAAAAATTGCCAATTGTTATTGAATCGTCTATCAGCGTAATCTCTCTCTCTCTCTCTCTCTCTCTCTCTAGTATATTTGATTTACCAAATTAAACGATGACTCATAATGTGGCACATTAAATATCTATATATAATGTTTAGTGTCACATGTCATATTGTTTAACATTTTTCATTGAGATACAATGTCTTTTTAACTTAATGAGTAAGTGACTAAGTATTCTCTATATAATGAGTTAAGGTTTACTAAGTTAAAACAAAGTCGTATTTCAAATAGAGGGTTAAGTAACATATCATGTATCACTTAACGTTACACATAAGCACTTAACATATTATGTTAGAGGTCATCGTTTAACTTGGTCAATTAAAAATAATAAAATGATTAAATTAATATAAGTTTTATAAATTTAAGAATCAACTTATATATAAAAATAAATTCAGAGACTAAACTGCAAGAGAGATATTTTTGGAAACTAAGTTTCTTATTTACTATATATATATACAACTCAATAATTTTTTATTATATTACTTTCTTATAAAATTCACTGTTAGATTGAAAGTTTCTATTATACAAATCATACTTACAAAATTTTACATTAATTTAAAATTATTTTGTAATTTATTGATATATATCAAGATTAACGTAATATAAAATTTTAAAATATATAAATTATTTGATTATATTTTTAAAAATATTTAAATTTTTTAAAATTTGACATAAATAATTAATATAATAGATAATTATAATTTAATAAGTAAATAAATAAAAAAATATACTTTAAAAAAATATTACGTGTATATATATATATTGGGTTACTTGAGCCCAAGTTACCAACTTACCACTTCGAAGTGTTGTACAACGAATACTCCTCAACTATTACTGTCTGTTGAATGGCCACATGGGGATGAGGCACTTGTCATTAGTGATTGATGTTTTGCGGTCTGGGATTGGTTATGTATCATGAATGATTTTACTGATAGGAATTTCGAACCTAAGCTGCTCCAGGGAGATTATAATGATATATGCATTCTCACGCGCGTACATAGTTCTTACAATTTTTTGTTTCATTAATGCACAATTAAGTTTTACTTTTTTTTTATATTTATTAATTAATTAATTTTAGACTACAATAAAGATGATAATAAATACCATATGACTTCTTTTTTTTGTATTGTGTACGTGGGAGGTGCAGGGTAGAGCTTGATGGGCGACTCCAAGATCAACATCAATATTACACTCAAAATTTAAAGACTTAAGTGTTTATTAATTGAGTTACATGCTTGTTGATATCATATAACTTATTTGCTATATGAATTTTTTTAATAATTTAAATTGTATAATATTTTTTTATTAAAACTTGTGTCATACCTTAAAATGAGGTAACATATTATATATATATATATATATATATATATATATATATATATCATTCAGTATTTTTTATTTTTATAAAGATATCGATACCTTTAATTATTAATCACTAATATTTAGTCACATATGTTATTTAATTAAAATATAAATACAAAAATAATTTGTTATACTTATATTTTAATTAAGTGGAACACTTAAATAAATATTAACTACTAATTATTAAAGAGTACTAATATTTTTACAAAAAGAAAAAATATTGGATAAATCTCCATATATATATATATATATAAACATTTACAAATATCTATACTTAAACAAGCCTTAGACTTAGCAAGAGCCTCATTAAGAGCTTACGGTGATATTTATGAATTACTTACTAATAAAACATCGCCAGTATAAAAGAATCAAATTCAAAACCTTTTAAATCAATGCATTTCAATCTTATCAATTCTTATTTATCTAAAAGAGTCAGATTATTTAATAAAAAAAGTCAAAAACTCTAATGAAGTGAATTCTGAATATAATGAAAAGGATTAAACTAAAATAGTTCAATTCTATATTTAATATTTAGAATCAAAATTTAGGATATATTTAGATGGAGAATAAATTAATAAAAAAAAGTTTAAATCAAATCATTCTCTAATTATACATTCTTTAGAAAAATAAAAAATAAAAAACTTTTAAGTAATCCTTAAAATCATCAAATACCTATTTATTTTTTTCAATTTCCCTCTATTTAGAGGGTTTTAAACCAAAGACAAATTAAATAACTATTATAACTTTAAATTATCTCTAAATTTATAAATATAGTTATTAAAATATAATATTAATATAATCACTTATTAATTAATAATAGATATATAAAAATTTATGGTTGATTATTTATTTTTTAAATAATTTTATATTTTTTATCATTATTTATTTTAAATTCTCAATTTCATTATTTTTTTTCAATCTTTTTCTGTTAATGTTTCGTTCTTTTTTCGGTTTTTCCTGTCAGGTATATGTGAATGACGGAACACCACCAACCGGTGTCGCCATTCGAAGGCCAATGGATGCAACTATAAATGGCCACCAATGCAAATTAATGGACAAACCAAGATGATATATTTTTTTATGTTCCTTTTTCTAGATAAAGATATTAGAAAGAACCGAAAGTTGGATTAGAATTTAGTCATACATAAAATAAAATTAAAAATGTAATTAGACAGCGAAGGTACGGAGGGTAATTCCGTGGCACGGACTCCAGAGAAATCACCGAAAGCTTGGAACAATTATAAGAATTAGTCGTAATCATCCATATATTCCATTAATTAGGTATCTTTACCAGAAAAAATATATAAATATAAGTTCTTTCTCTTATGTCACATTAGTTTCAATCATGTTTCATCCATATATTCTGAAATTATCATCGTGAAGTTTGAACTTAAAATATCATTGTTAACGTTGTTTAACTTAAGCTATTATTTTAAGATTTAATTTGATTTACTTGGAATGTATATGTTTTTTATATTATCATTTAATTATTTATCATTACATTGTTAAAAAAGTTTTATCAACTATGGCAACGATTAATTAAAAAATTAATATCTTTTAATGATGTAATAATAAATAATTAAATAATAATGTAACATTTTTTACACTAATATTAGATTAAAAATAAATTATCTTTTGTGTATACATAATAATTTATCAAGTCTTATATATAGAATGAGGATTTGATGAGGAGTTAATTTGTCATAATTTAGTGTGTTAGTTGCGGAGATTAAGTCAGATGCCCAAGATCTATATGAATTAATTACCAAGGAGCCAAAATTATAAATATATATAGATATTTAAACAAAAACTTCTTAATTTAAAAATTAAATGTATAATACTTTTATCGAAAGTTAACCATGACACTATTTCATATCATAAAATTTATCTATGATTGAACCAATGTCAACATTTTCAGCAAAGAAAAAGGAAGATATACTTTTGTATTATGACTATTAAATCCTCTCAATTTTTTGCCTTGGGTTGTTTAATTTGCTATATAATCATCTGAGTTTACACAAAAAATTGGGCTTTTCTCGCTGAAGTGAATGTGTTGCATCATTCTTTTTAAATTTCTTCTCTTTACTTATCTGTGTCACTAATTACTTTTAAAGTAAGAATTCATTTCTAAATTAGTGGACTGACATATATAAAATACAAACTTATCAGTTCAATTAGTATTTTAATTTAGAAAAAGTAACGACTGCAGGAGCCTATTTCTTTTACATGAAAATCATAATACCTATAAATAAAAAATAGAATTATGGTTGGGGGACCAAGGCCATTGCTCCCCGCCCCAAAATCGTCTCTCCATATGCCAATATATTTAAGCTATATTTGTGTCAAATAATCCTTAGTTGTTATCATAATTAACCTTTTTATAATAATATAACAACACATAAATTTAATGATAACTTAACAAAACATGAGTAAGTTTAACTATTAAGTATTGAAATACTTTAATTGTAAGGCTTAAATTATATTCTCACTACCAACAATATTCTTTTTGTTTAATAACAGTACGCTAAGCACTTAATAAAGCCTCCAATATGACATGATATTCCAACGGTAGTGTATCCTCTTCTTTAGCTTTATCCCCAAAAAAAAACTTAAAAATTAATTTAAAATATTTTTAGCAAATATGTTTAAAATGGTGGTTTTATTGAGAGCTCAACAAAACAGTCAAACAGTCAAGCCCTCAAGCACACATTGAACAATCTTAAATTTGTATCGGCAAATTATTTTTCTTAATAATTTATATAAATAATAAAACGTTATAATTTGAAAGTTATCAATTACCTGCATTTATGATATATTACTAAAAAATTTAAATTTCAGTAATAATTAAATAATTATGATAGTTGATTATTTAGTATACACTTTATAATAATAAATTAATATCTTTTGTTTCCGTATACACTTTATAATAATAAAATATTTTGTAACAAAATTACACTTATTTTAACTCAAATTATTTTATTTTTTAAGGTGACAATCGGTTCAACTAAAAAAATATTTCGTGAGAGTAATAACCTAAAATTAAACTCCACCTTCATCAAAATTTAAAGAATTTTAGTAGAGCCTTTCTTAACATGACGCACTAATAAATAAAATAATAGTTTGTTTAGAGTGACACTGCACCCTCTTTTTTATCACAAAACTTATCTATGTACATAGTTATTATTAAATTTTTTGTAATATAAAATTTTAGTAACCTATGTAGGATTCTTGGAATAGATCTTTAAATTTTTAAAACAAAAATTATGTGTGAATAATATTAGTATTTTTTATGTACATCATTAACCTTATTTGTATTGGTAAGCTACATAACTATTAACACATTTTATGAAAGTTAATTAATTTTGTTTAGAAAGCCAATTAACTTTTTTACTATTTATTTCATGTCCTATTCGCTTACGTGACAAAGATAATTGACTACTTTTTATTATTTTTTAACCGATTATATATATATATATATAATTTATAGATAATACATTAAATAATTCATTGCCACACACGAATCGGATCTCAATTAAAAATTATTAATGATCTTACGCAGTTGAACTCGCATCACAACCCTATTTCTTTTTTAAGTATAGATTTGTCCGTTTGATTAATTTTAATTGTTAATAAGTGCAAGACAACATAATATTACATGTCTTAAAAATTAAGATCCCCTCCCCTAAATGATGTGATAATTTAAGTCAATATTAATGCATTGTTAATTATATAAAAATATAGTTGAAACTAAAAAATTTTAAATTTTTTTTATATAAAGAGACTATTATTAGCCAATTTAGAATTGTGATCATGTTATAATAATTTTTAAAAATTATATGTAAATTATTAAAAATTATTATAACATGATCACAATTCTAAATTGGCTAATAATAGTCTCTCTATATAAAAACTTTATAAATTACAATCTCTTTTAAGTTCGCAGAATGCATTCTCATTATTATCAACTATTATCTTTTTTCATCCAAACTATGATAAATATGAAATGGATAATACTCTCTTATATCACTTGCTTATGCTAAAAGGAACTATGAAGAAGCCATAAATGATGAGGAACCTTTTGATTCTCATCTTTCAATCACTAAGATAAAGATCATAAAGATCAAGAAGAATTAAAAAAGAATTAAGTGATAATTTGTTATTTTAATATAGTTTGCTTAAAACTATGATATTTTAATTTAAAACAAAAGCAAGGGAATGAGGCACATGACTTATAGGAATATTTTGTTACTATTTGTGTTTGTATTTATAATATGAATTTAATTTTGATCTATTGTCAATGTAAAAAAAATTTACACTGTCATCCAATGATGTTTTAGCACATCATTAAAGAGTTAGACTTCTTAGATAGTTGTTATAAGAGTCAAACTCTTTTAATAATGTGGCAAAACATGATTAAATAACAATATAAAGTTTATAGTAGATCAAAATTAAACTCTTATAATATAATATTCATACTTTGCTATCAATGATTCTACTCTACTATTGTGAGAAAATATTTTAAGTTGTAACAAAATTGAATGAATAGTAAAAAACACTATCATTCAAAGCAATTTTGAATTAGCCACTAACCTAATCACCAAAATGACCTATTTTCTATCAACATATAAAAAAAAAATAACAAGGTAAATGTTTTTATTTAAAATAAAGGGATGCTATATTGAGGCATTTGCTTTTTATGTGTCACTTTTATCGTAAAATTTATTTAAATATTTATTTTATATTTTCTATTCATTTTAAAAAGAAGAAGACAAATTTCTACTCCAATGATTATACTTATTTTAAGTTTATAAGAACAATCATCATCAAAGTAAGAAAATTTCATTATAAGATAAAGTTAATTTTAATGCAAAAATTGCTAATTGTTTCAATGTCTTAAACTTTTTAATACCTCATCAGTTTGACAATAGTATCCGAACTCCAATGTCTTATCCTTCAAAGTTTCAATGGTATTTACTTTTTATTTTGAGTTTAATTTCTATCCACTGTCAGTGTAAAAAAATTTTACATTGTCATCCAATCATGTGTTGCCAAATCAGTAAAAGAGTTGACTATCACAACAACTGCTTAAAAAGTTTAACTATTTTAATGATTTGGTAACACATGATTTGATGATAGTGTAAAGAAACTTTACACTGACAGTTGATAGAAATTAAATCCTTTTATTTTTAGTTGTGTTTCATTTTAAACTATACAAAATCTTTTTCCAACTTCCAACTAAATACAACTCAAAATACATGAAAATGGTTACTATAATTCTTCCTTTCTTTCCTAGATGCAATCTTTTCTATATTAGGGTAGGATTGATTAGTGTATGTTTATCCTTAAAAATTAAACACTATTTTTTATAAAGAATTCATGAGTCACTCCTAATATTATTTTTTAAGCTAAATATTTAAACACTAAAAAATTAATTTTCACTTTATTTTTATATGAATTACCAGAAGATGGAAAACACAAAAAAAAAAAACAATAAATTTTGAATATGAAAGAGTTGCTTACATTTTTTGAAAGGGAAAAAGTTGGGGAAAATAGGGCAAAGTTAGAAAAAAAAATAGGGTAAAATATAAAATAAAAGTACGTGGAGTCATGTTTTGTTTTGCTTTATTTTAATATTTTCTTTCACTTTGATTATTTTTTTTTATTGTTTTGCCTCTTTGTTTTAAGGTTAGCAAAAAATAGTTTTTTTATTTATAAATTTTATGAGTTAATATTTTACTAATTTTATATTTTTAGTATTTCGTGCAACACACGGATCTTATTCTAGTTATTCTAGTATAACCTTATCAGTATGAGAAGAGGATGTAACTGGTTTCTCAATGCAAACTTTTGACGTTAAAATTATTTAAGTTGTACTCTCGCTATTAATTGATTTAGTAGTAAATAACCCATCTGGGTTGAAATGATTTTTTTGGTAGAAAAAAATCATACCAACCCAACATGCTATAGGGGGACTGCTCGTTGGAGAGCGTAACAAACAAACTATAACTTTGGGTGTATTGTTGGAGAGTGTACATTAGTTTAATTTTGATCCATGATGATCATAAAATCTTATGTTTTTTTTGGGTGTTGACTAATAATACGTTTTTATATCATTAAAGAGTAACCACTAATAATGAATCAAAATTAAATTTATAATGTATGTTGGCCTCTATTTTCAAGGTTTATGGAGACTGACAATACGTGAGTTGCAGCCTCACTATTAATTATAATTAACATTTGGTGTATAAGTAAGTACTAAGTTTAACATATAGTTGTCAAGTTTCTTAATTGATTTGCTATTCTACTTTCTATTGTGAAAAAAATTGTTTTTTTTCTTTTTCATTTTTTTTTACATTATCAAAACAAAAAAGTGAATTGCTAAGCACAACAAAAACTTAAATTTAGGGTTTGAGCTTGTTGAAATTTTAGGGTTTAGGTAGGGAAGGAGTAAAAGAGAAAAGAAATACTAATAACTAATATGAGATTAGATTGATTTGATTTGTTGTAAAATACAAAGCACTAATCCCTATTTATATTAATAATTAAATCAAGTATTAGTGTAGTACTACTAGTATAAGTTCAAGCCTACTAAGACAATATAAGACTCCTAACCCTAATTAAAAAGGAAACAAATTAGGAAACGTAATAAAATTATGAAACAACTCTTAAGATTGCTTCCTCAATTAGAGGACTAATTGATTTCACAATATATTATAAAGATCTTCTAAAGATATATTAAGATATTTTAAAAATATGCTAAAATACCCTGAAGATATTATGAAATATACTAACACTCCCCCTCAAGCTAAAGCTTACTACGCTTTAAGCTTGTTACAAATAACAAACTTAGCCAAGAACATGGCAACCCATATAAGAAATAGGACAAAATATACCCAAGTCAAACAACAACAAGTCATCAAACAGGACGAGTCGTGGGATGCACAGTCAAACAATCCCTTGGAGATGTGAAATCAAGGAACAAAGAGTGAATTAGATAGGAAAAAGGCCACAACCATCTCTGTTGAAGTCTTTGCCAGAAAAGATGGCACAAGGAGTAAGAACACTTGGAGTTTAAGCATCATTGATTACTACAATGCGTGAGAATGGAAGCAAGAACTTGTCGGAATTGAGGCACGGCGAAGGAAGAGGCTGCAGGCATCGGGTCACAGCAGAGGCAGACATCATTGAGCAGTGGGCAACAAGTGTTAAAAGAGTGCACACACATAAGATGCTGAATTTGGATGAACGGGGGCTGGAGGGCTGGAGAGAGATCGCCTATGCATGAAATAGCTCTGAAGAGTGGAAGAAGCGTCACTGCGAAAAGCTTGTTACAAATAAACACGCTAAAAGAAACTGATCATAAAAATAATGTGGGCTCCATAAATGATAGCTCAAAAGACAACTCAGGGATGCTAGAGACACTGGAGAGACAATAGATGAGACGAGCGCTGTTAGAAAGATAACTTAACAAGACGATTGGAGCGACGCACAACCAAAAGAGTTTGTTAGAAAATTGCATGGCCAAGAGGGAAGAGACATCGCTAGAAAAACGCACAGTAAAAATTTCCTGGCAAGCAATCATGATGTACAACAAAGTCCAAACTTCTCCAAGTTCATCAAGAACAGTATTTGGAAGCTTCAAATAGTAGAAAAATTTAGAAGACCCAAAAAATCTAAAAATTGAAAAGAAGTCTGGTATGAATCGCAGCTAATAGAGAATTCATCACCGGAAAAACTCATTGGTGAGATAAGAGAAATTACCATAGATAAATTTGTTAGTGGGAAGAAAAGTCACTACTGGTATGATCGTCAGTGGATAGAAAAGTCACTGCTGATATGATTCTTCGACAAGAAGTAAAGCCAGAATTGATGCATAGTCAATGAGAATTAAAAGAGATACAAGACAAAGACATAGTCGGAGAGAAGTTCTAGATTTTAGGAAACTCAGCAGCGGAATAATGATGAAACTAGGTCACAGAGGATGGTATCGCTTTGACACCATGTTGAAATTTTAAGGTTTAGGTAAGAAAGGAGTAAAAGAGAAAAGAAATACTAATGAATAATATGATATTAGATTGATTTGATATGTTGTAAAATACAAAGCACTAACTCCTATTTATACTAATAATTAGGTCAAGTATTAGTGTAGTACTACTAGTACAAGCCTAAGCCCACTAAGACAATAAGACTCCTAACCCTAATTAAAAAAGGAAACAAATCAGAAAACGTAATGAAATTATGAAATAACTCCTAAGATTGCTTCTTCAATTAGAGAGTTAATTGATTTTATAATATATTATAAAGATCTTCTAAAGATATGTTAAGATATTCTAAAGATATGCTAAAATACCCTAAAAATATTCTGAGATATTCTAAGAGAGCTTAATATAGTTAGTTTGGTAAAAGTTTAGGTTGAAATCATAGATTGAATTCCATATGTATAAAAAAAGGAAAAAAAAGAATTAAGGCAGACCGAATTATGTCAATATCATGTGCATCTAATGGCACTATGAATAGGGCAAGCACTCAACAATAGAAACGTTGAAGGCCATTCACAGAAGTTGCCAAATTTAATCGAATTTGACTAGCTGATCCTTACACATTTATTAAATTGGTGAATCTTTTATCCTTCACTAATCACTACTGCACTATTTTCTTTTCCTTTGTTTCTTATTTCAAAATGTTTTAATAGCGGCCAACAAAGAAACGCGTGCAACGTACTCATTTGTGTGTCGACCCCGGCATGGAGGTACAGATTTCGTACACAATGAGCACAAAAGCTAGTGCATGCTTTTCTCCATATAAAATTATAAACCAATGCGCGTTCCATGCTTGATGCTTGCCTCGTGTTAGCCATTCATAATGATATAAGGTAACATGTTGAAAGTAGTATCGTTTTTTCTTGAGAAAAAAAGACCATCTTTAGGCAGTGCTATTGACAATGAGGTCTTCTAGGTGTGAATTATTAGTCACAAAAGCAGTGGATATATATGAGGTTGCAGGGAAGGAACAGAATATAGCTAAAACCTTTGGAGAGATCGATGAAGAGAAACAAACTGATATACACAGCATTTTCTGGCTGATATATAGATCCATATACCAAAATAATAGCTATGTTAAGGCATCAATTATTCATAATCTAGTTGAAAGCACATTTTTGCTATTTGGTACCAAAATACGGTACGTTTGTGAGTATCAAACTGAATTAGGTTGTTTCTGTTGTTCGTGTTAAGTAAGCCTAAAAAGTAGCTTTAGCTAAGTTTGATTTCAGGGGATCTTGCACAATTAGTTTCAAGGCATACATTACATATCTGAACATATAGATGAAATTTGCAGAACCCTTCTCCAAACATCAACTGCAATATTCAAACAACCACGGCGATGTTTAGTTTTTAGTTGTACATATCACTGCAATAATATATGCAGAATGGATAATTATTTAACTCGAATGGGGTGAGGAAACTCTGTATCTTGGAGTGCAAAATTGAATTTGTGCATTAGAAAAATTAAAGCAAAGCGCTATTATACATATTTCATAAACCTTGATTTATAGAAATGATACTGGCAAACTGCAATCCATATATATAAAGGAAAAAAACCAACTTGATCACGTAAATTATATAGACAATGAAAAGTGGCCCCAAATGTGATAACCTCCCACTATATGCTTTTAATTGTGTGATTAATTTTTTAATCCTCACTAATATCCAATACTCTTGAATCTATTTAATCATTTCTTTTTGTTTGTCTTTTTATCTCATCCCCGTGAGTTAATATAATAAGGAAATAGCCCTCTCTCTCTCTCTGAGTATAAATTCTAAAATTTTCAAACGCTTCACTTAACAAGTGATCATAACTATAGATCATAAAGAGTGCCAAATTTAGGCATACAGGGTATATAGTGATTCATTATAGTTTTGCATTTTGCGAATTCCTCATAACAGACAATCTTGACAGAAAAGTCTCCTAAAATATGATAATATTTTGACTTAGTACATACGACACATATCTACAAGAACCACTAACTTCACAAAACAATCAGAAAGTTGCTGAAAGTTTTGAGACTTATAGTGTCGGGTCATGGTCTTTTTATGAGAAACATTTATTGGACTGCTTTATAAGAGCTTGTTTGGTTTACATGACAGGGAACGCAAATGAGCATTTGCACATTTCCCAACACACAAATTTACTTCCTGCAAACGTCTGTTTACGTTCGCAAAAAGCCTAATTAAACAAACGAGTTATTAGTGGGGTTATAAAACTTAAAGGATGTTTGGTTTATTTTTAGGTTATATGTTTTTATTATAATTATAAAATGTTATTTTATTTTATTTTTTAAAAAATTTTTTAGTTAATATATTTTTATTATAATTATAAAAATATTATTTTATTTTTTAAAATTTTGTGAACAAAATTTTAAAAATAGAAAATAAAATAAAATATTTATAATTATAATAAAAATATATCAAATTGAGAATGAAAACAAAAAAATAAATTAAATATCTTCAACTGTACTTATTTAGCAATCTAATTAAGCTATGAGATAAGTCTATCATACTATTGGAAATCCGCACAATAAATAGATAAGAGCCATAACAATGGTGTTTCTTAAAGAACATTCTCCAAATGTCTATGTGTCATAAGGTACGCTTGCTCGTGTGTGCATACGTGTTCCACTAAGGTCACTAATTAAGGGCGTCATACTGTTTGTACAAATCAAGGTAATTAGTACAAAGTTTAATTTGGATTCATTTTTAGTGTAAATTTTTTTATACTATTATCTAATCATGTATTGTCACATCACTAATAGAATTTGACTATCATAATAACTATTTAAAAAGTCTAATTCTTTAATAATGTGCTAAAATATCATTAGATGATAGTGTAAATATTTTTATACTTTGATCAAAATTAAATCCATAGTAAAAAAGATATTGGGGGTACTTGTTTCATTTCATTCCCTATATTCATGTATTGAATAGGGTGATGCAGGACCAGCACATCCACTAATTTGGTACTCCAACAATTTGATCATCTCCACTAGTCTCCACTCAAAGCGTAGTATAAATAGGGTCTCTCCCCAACTAGAGGTTCCCCAAGAGAGTGAGTTAATAAAAGTCTAAGAGGAAAAAGGAAAAGGAATAGAGGGGAGTAAAGACAAAATGGAATCAACTCATGTAATATCCATTACGAATGGAGAAGAGAATATTGCTCATATGAAGGAGAATAAAACATTCCGATTTCCACTTCCGCCCTTTATTTCCCGTCTTAGAGAAAATAAAATCCACTGCTCTCTTGTCCCCATTACTTCTTATCTCAAGGAGAAGCAGACGAAAAGTGAGCATGACATTAGGAAGATGATCCACAGTATCAAAGTGGGAATCTCCCTGGTTTTGGTTTCACTTCTGTACCTCTTGGATCCTCTCTTTGACCAAGTTGGAGAAAATGCAATGTGGGCTATCATGACTGTTGTCGTCATCTTTGAATTCTCTGCAGGTACTTTCAGTAACATATATATTACGAGTGCTTCAATTCTTATTCCTTGAAAGATGCTAGAAGATGTATTGTCATGTCACTGAAGCAATGATTGATGAGTCTAACGAGCATTAATTAATTTGATTAACATGTCAGGAGCCACACTAGGAAAGGGCTTCAACCGTGGACTGGGAACTATATTAGGAGGTGGACTGGGTTGCTTAGCAGCAGGTTTAGCCCGAAACATTGGAGCGGTTGGCAACTCGATTATCATTGGTACTTCTGTATTTATCTTCGGTAAGTTTTTAATCAATCTCTTACAGTTGGTGTCAGAAACACACAAGCCTTGTGAATGGCTCTAGCTAGTTAGTTCTACTAGTAGAACATTCTGTTGTGATGATTGTAGAAACCTAGGATCAAAACCTGTTTCCGTTGGAGAAGATGAAGGCTTAAGCCACTTACAGTTTGAACCTATATTTGAAGTGCGTAGCTTTAAGCTGTTGGTGGCAAATATTAATTTCAGGATCAGTTGCGACATATTTTCGACTGGTTCCAAGCATCAAGAAAAGATACGATTACGGCGTCGTGATATTCATCCTCACTTTCAATCTGGTTGCGGTGTCTGGCGTACGCGTCAATGAGGAAGTCTGGGAAATAGCCCGTCGACGTCTCTTAACAATCCTAATGGGTTTCATTGTGTGCATTTGTGTGAGCTTGTTCGTCTTCCCCTTGTGGGCCAGCGATGAACTTCATGAGTCCACAGTCTCAACATTCCTGGACCTTGCCAATACAATTCAAGGTATATAGTATATACGGTCGCTCATGAGACAGAAAAAAGATGTGGTCCCTAGATCAATAAAAAAAATAAGATTGGTCTGAGGTTAAAATTTAAATAAGGTTCAATTATAAATGCGATAAATATTTAAGTTTAAAATGTTATATCATTTACACACTTACTTTTATATATCACTATAAATTGCATTGAATTCACGTAAAATTTAAGTAGATTTACTTTATTTTTTTATACCATATAGATTTCTAGCTATAAAGCACTTAATATACACTAAATAATATAAAAAAAATATTTCTGAGAATATCATCATTCAATATATATATATATATAATAACGCTGTGAATATATGGCTAAGCCAAAAGAATTTTGTCTTTCGTTGTAGGTTGCTTGGAGGAATATTCCAAATTCGAAAGTGAAAAAGAAAACCAGCCCGGTGCTCGCTTCACTGTTTGCAAATCAATGTTGAACTCCAAGTCAAAGGATGAGTCACTGGTACGTATAGAATCGTTTAATATTTTTCTTGATAGAATCATGTATTTTTAATTAGGTGCCCTGTTTTTAGTTAATGAAAAACCATTTATTAACCTGAGCTATCTTTTTCATAAGTGTATAATCAATGTTTATTATTATTTTTTTTTACAGGCAAATTTCGCAAAATGGGAACCATGGCATGGAAAATTTGGATTTTCCTACCCTTGGGAGAAGTACCTAAAGATTGGAGAGGTTCTTCGAGAACTGGCTGCATTTGTTCTTGCAGTGGGAGGTTGCCTCCAAGCCTCAAGACAGGTAGGTAGTAGTAGGTACATAACATGATATAGGCAAGGCTAGTCTTTATATGGTTTCAAAATGACTAAAAAGAGATTTGATGGGCTCATTTATTTTGGTTCGATGAATCTTTATGGTTAGCCCATGGCATCTTTGAGGCACTCACAGTCGGTCCAATTAGAACCATGCGAAGCAATTGGGTCAATGGTCGCGTGGACTTTGCGAGAACTCGGAGACAGCATGAAGCAAATGAGGAAATGTGAGGCAGAGGCTAGCATTTCGGCCAAGTTGAAGGCAGCGAGAACAGAGCTAAGCATGGTGATTTCCACGTCCAAGATAGCACCACTTGAGAATGGTGAGGTGTTAGCAATTGCGAGCTTCGTGTTTTTACTCACGGAAGTGGTGGAAAATGTAGAGAAGTTAGTGAAAGAGGTGGAGGAACTTGGAGACATTGCTGGTTTTCGTACACATTCAACTCCAGTGTCTTCGTAGACCGTATGTATCTATAGTATAATTACTATAATAATATGTATGTATATATGTACCAAAAAAAAGTAGTACATTTGCATAAACCATATGCCAATTTTGGGGCACAAATTAGAAATAGGTGTTTGAGGGGTAATATCCAATCAAGGAATAGGCGCATGATGTAATCTAACTGCCTTTTCATATATATAAAAAAAGGAAATTAATGATGTGCCATTACCACCAAAATGGGCCTATATGTCCATCAAATACGTAACCGAAGAGTCTAACTTGAACAGAAGGAGTAATAAATAAGAATCTGGTATGTACTTTCATATAATGGAGAAATTTAACTTCCACCGGCTAACCTAAACACAATTTCTTAAAACTATTGATGTGATTGCTTTTAGTTTTACAGGGAAAAAATGAAATATACACCCTTAAATAGATAGCATTAGATAGCTACAATCGTATTAGCAGTTGTGCATGGTTTGTGATGAGATAATAATATAAATGGCATTACTTTTCCTACAATTTCCTTTATACCCATCTTGTTACAGTTTTAAATTTATTTAACGTCGAGATCTAAATAAAATTTAAAATAATTCTAGATTAAAAGTAAGTTAAATAAAGAGTTGAACAGTTTGAGGTTTGATGCATTCAAATCATTCATTTGTTATAGAAACTAATTTTGTAGGTATATTATAAAATCTGATCATATATCAAAATATTTAATTTTTCATTTAACCCTTTCTTTTAGAACTATCACTTAAATTTTGGGTAAATCGGGTAGTTTAGATCCTGATCATTCTCTTTATATGAGAATATTTATATACCTATATGGACTATATGATATACTTACCAAAAAAAATAGTGATTCATACACTGATTTGAAAATTAATTTAAATAAAATGATTTTAAAATCTTACCAACAGTAGTAAAAATTGCAAAATATGAAATATTATTCACTAATTTATAAATAAATTAAATTTTTAATTAATATTATTAAAAAAATAACAAGAATTCATTTACGAATAAAATAAACTATTTTATTATAATAAGTTTTGTTTATGAGTGAAAGAAGTCATAGAACAATACTTTTCTCAACCCTAAAGTAACAGCAAAAATGAAGAACAGAATAGGATGATACAGTATAATTTTTTTTAGCAAAGTGATATACAGTATATTTAACCTTCTTTCGTATTGAACAAGCCAATTAAGTTTGAGTTTGAAAGAAAATGCCCGGCCATTCATCAACACATTAAACAAAGTTTAAAGGCCGGCAACAAATTAGCTCACGGTTCTCCATTAGAAAGTTCCGCTACACCTTGTTCATATCACAAACTTATATATAAGCTTCAATCAGCGTAGCTAGCTTTCATTGTTTAAGGAATTTTTCTTTTTTTAATGATAAGAAAAAAGTAACTTTTTTTAATATAAACTGCAACAATAACCTTTTATCAGATATATATATATATATATATAAACTAGAGTGAGTCTAAATGTAGTAGAGTTGAAATTCTTTAAAAAAAAACTAATTTTTATTGATAAAATTAATTTGACTGATTTAATTCTTAACAAAAAAAAATTAATGTATTAAATTAATGAACTGTCAAAAAAAAAGGAAAAAAATTAATGTATTAAATTTTTTTGAGCTCTCAAGCTGTCAACTCTAAAGAAGTTTATCAAACAGCGATACCTACAACGTTCACTTAGCTTCAATGAGTAGAGTTAAAAATGAGTTAAATTGAGTCTAAGTCAAACTTGGTTCAATAAAAAAATCAAGTTAATATTTTTAATTTGAACTCACCTAATATTAAGTCTTAGATTTTTGAATTTATAATTCAATAGATTTTATTATATTTAATTAAAAAATAATTTAATCAGACCAAGTTTCAATAGCAAGAACAGCAACAAGACCTGATAAAAGTAGAGGGCCAAATGGTTCATTTTTAAAAAAAAAAAACAGAAATGAAAAAAATAGAAATGACAAGTTCAATTACGGAATAACAAATAGTGTCACTACAACTAACAAAAGACAAAAGCTTGGTATTGAATATTGGAACATGGATGAAGATAAACCAACAGATGAAGGAGAAGACCCTCACAGAAGAGAAAAGGCCTGTGAAGGTGACAAACGAACCCCCACACAGAGTGTGCTAGAATTTAATCGAAGACAATAGGAAGATGGGCCTTCCTCCAAAAATTGTACCAATTGCGATTGGTTTGTTGTGCCTGTGGAGTGTTGCCGACAGTGTTCCCAACACCAGCATCACCAACGTTCTCTGCAACGCTGGGGTGTACACATCAGGTGACCCTTTTGCTATTAGTTTAAGCTATGTTCTTGGAGACTTAGAAACGGTGACTCGAACCCAGAAAAATTACGACTACTACAACATTTCTCCTTATCCTAATGCCTTTGCCTATGGACATGCTGCTTGCAACCTCAATCTGACATCCTCTGACTGCAAAACCTGTCTTGGTGCTGCTAAAACGGCCTTGTTCAGCACATGTCAGACACGGATAGGGGCTCGTTCGGTGCTCCATGATTGTACAATCAGGTACGAGCAATACCCATTTGATGATTAGAAACATAAAATTGGAGCTTTGGTTTTCAAGTTTCCACCATAAGGCTTTGTATGCATAGGTATTGGTTTTCAAGTTTCCACCCGAAGGCTTTGTAAGTCTGTATGCATAGGTATGTTGTGTACTACAAATATGCCTCAGTTATCAAGTCAAAACTCCCTCTTTCATTTCTCAAGTCTGATTTCAATTTATTTATCTAATTTTGGGTTATGATTCCTCTACATGTTGAATAAGACAAACTTACTTGCGAGATTTTAAATCTTTACAATAGAGTTAATAGGGAAAATGTGGGGAACCAAAAATAGGGAAAAGGTAAAACCGTTTTAAATGCCTCGTTTGCCGGATTCCCTTGGATGAATAATATTTTTCGGATGATCGATCTGTTTGTACAAGATTACAAAACATTGATTTTAAAATTAAGTTTGTTTAAATATTATAAAATATAAATACTTTTGAAATATATTTTTAAAAAATTATTAAATCTCACCTCAAATCAAAATCAATTTTACCCTACAAAAATTATTTGAGTGCATTGACACTCAAACGAATTTCAATCGATATGAAGCGACATTCAAGGCCTAATTTTAGCCTCAAACGTGATTGTTAACCAAATATAGATAGAAACTTTATAGTTTCACTCTAGCTGAGGAATCTTAACCAAAAATGCAGTTAACCAAATATGCCGAGTGTGTCTCAAGCAAAGTATAGAATGTCAATTTCAAGAAAATTAATAGTCAATAACGTATCTGATTCCAAGCATTATTGAAAGGCGATTGAAAATACATATAAATCTTGGAACTTGAACCAGATTACATGTGTGAATCTTCTGGGGATCACCGTTTGAGTTAAATTAAACACGTAAACGTGTAACATAAGTACACTGGGTTATGAGCAAACTGCATACTTGTAAGGCTTAAAACCACCTATGCATTCTTCGAAGGAAGCAGAGAAAGGAATTAAAGATATAAGCAGAGATTACCAACCAAACCAATTCAATCCTAATAAAGCAAAGAAATAAAATTACGTCTGGCATACTCAGGCAAGCATCTGTACTTACAACTTAATACTATATAATAAAAGGAAAATAACATCAGCATGAGGGGCAATTTTCATGCATGTCAAAGCATGCCACGAAAATTTGCCAGAAAAAAACATGCATCATGGATGAGAATAGAACATCAATATTAATCTTTAGAGGGCGTCATTTATAAAGCCTAAGAGCTAGGACAGAAAATTGGCCATTATCCAGAATCTATTATCATACCAGTGCTAAAGCTCCACTCCTCGTTATTAGGTGGATGAAGATAATCAGATGCGGAGGCACATGCCTCAATGTGTTATTAGTAGTAATACAAATCAAGGATGATCATCCCAAACAGGAGCCATACCTCAACAACCCCCAAACCTTTCCTTCAAGAAAGACAACGAATTACACAAAGCACCGTGCATAGGAATTACTCCGTGGTATTTGTCTATAAAAATGAAAACAACTGGGCATAAAATCCAATCTCGTTCTATATAATATGTACAAACAGCAATATCAAGGACTCGGCATATATCCTTCTACGCTTTTGAAGATAAACATGAAATTTACGAAATTTATAGTTGTATGCCTTCTGATCCATCGAGTTTGTATCTCAATGATTCCTTTTTTGCAAGTTATCCCTGAAATTCACCATCCAACATTAAGTTCCCATCTAGGTATGTTGACCAATGACTGCAAAAGTTTCCCTACAGTTTGTATGTTCACCTACAATGGCAGACCACTACAAAGAGGGTCAAGCACTTAATTTCTTTGCTTGGTTAGAATAAAATTCGTGTGACAGGGCAAACTAACAAATGGTTAGATGAATCAACTAGGGAGACTGACCACAAAGATGCCAAATCCAACTCACAGCTTCACATCATTCATCAACGATAGAGAAGAAGGCAGCACGGCAAGGACTGGCAGAATTTTGTATAACATATTGCGTTATCCGCAAACTGTATAGACCATCAATGAGAAACTTTTGTTGTATTCCGTTCACGAAAAGTCTCCCGCTTAAGAAGAAGTGCATAAAGAATCTCATTCCATGAATCAGGAACACCAGGTAGGCACCAATGGCTGCAGTCTTGCCGCTGCATAGGGGCTGTACCCTTGTCTGGCCCAAGATAGTAAATAGATGCATGGCCATCTTTTCTGCGTAATGACATTTGTGTGACATTTAGCAAGTCCAAATTCATCACTTCTGATTTACTCATGTGCTCTGACAGGACATCAAAGACGGTTTTGAAATGGCTGTCAGATACTACTGGCAAGGAGCTTAAATCAGGTAGTGTTTCCAAGTGACAACCGCCCCCAGTATTCCAGTCACCACCCCTGCTACACCCACACAATGTATTATGCCTCATTCATATCTTCTTCTACGTTAATAGTCATTAACCATAACGTTATTAAAAAAGAATTAACAGTTTGTTTGAAAAAGGAACCAGCCAGAAATTAATGGTAAGGAACAAAACCAGATAAGCTAGACATGAAACCAAGCCACAAAAAAATGGACACACAGCAATATACTGAGAAATAATGACAGCACAAATATTCTACACAAATTAAAGATGCGTTTAAAATTTAGTTTTCCCTAGCATTTAACAACGATAATCTAGGTAAACTATTTTAAAGCAACATAACATGATATTGTGATTTATAGAAGACAAAAGCATATGCATCTGCTAAAAGGAAGGCCCTTAAGAGGCAGAAGGTTTTAGGCCCTTGAGTCTTACAATTCATGCCAGACTTAAAAACAAAAATGCTTGCCAAAGGAGGATGTTGTGAAAGGACAAATCCTGTAAAAAGCCATGTAATAGAGTAAATTTAATTTAAGTTTACACCAATGTCATTTTATCTTAACCCTGATAAATTTATCGGAGAAAGGGGGGGGGGGGACTGTAACTGAGATATTGACAGACAAATTTGAAGCAAATAAAGATACAAGTATAAGTAAGGCTGCTTAAAAGTTCAGGCAAACCTGAAATGCACAGGAGCATAAGTTCGGAAAAGGACATAAGTCTTGTTCATGTTTACTTCACTGGCAATCCAATTAATTACTGTCTCGACTGATTTTCTGAATGCATCTTCTGTAGTCATATTCATCTTCACTTCCTCCCCTAGTTGGAAGTAACAACCCCTACGAAATAAAATGAGCCCAATATCAAAGTCACGTATAATTACAACTTCAACCAATGATAGCTTAACCACATAAAGAGTCGAAATATTGTTGCAAACTATTAACAAAGTAATTTATGCCCAAGCTTTTCTATATCATGGAGATAAACGAATCACAACTTTGCTATTTCAAGCATATCCTAGCAAAATCTTCCAATTTACAAGAGGGAATACTTATAAAATAAGAGACTGAAAGTGGATCCCCCCCCCCTCTCTCTCTCTCTCTCTCTCTCTCTCTGTGTTACTTTCTTTGGAGAATGAAATTGATGAACCTCTGCAAGATTTTGGTCTCTGAAACAGTTTCTCCACAGGGAAAGGATGCCCTACTGCCAAAACATTTGTACCAGAAAAGATCCTAGTTCAATTGATGAAAACCCTTTCCATAACTTTTCAGTGCAATGAAAATAGATGCTTGTATATATATAAATTAAACAAGTATATCACAGCCTTAATATAAATCCATTCCTTCTTCTTGCTTATAATGTTGTCCATCTTTTGCAGTGTTCTATGGCAAGAAATTATCACAAGAAATTTTCCCCTAAAAAAATTGTTTTTTTGCATAAACTGTATCAGTACCACATGATTAATACCTTCTTTTCACATGTCCGTGAGAAAAAGACAAAACAAGGGGGCACTCAAAAGATAGAATTATTAAGAATAATAATCCAGCCCATCAGAATAACAGATAAAAAAATGCTTACATTTTTACAGTCTTCTCATAATTCCACCAATGTCCAGCATTGAGAACCAGCACATCTGCATCTCTCCACTGAGGAAAAGTCCAGTCCATATGATCCACTCTCAAAGTCATCTTTACCTCTTTAGGTGCTCCAGGAGGAGGCCGCCCCTGCACTACTAAAAATGGTGACCTGTAGTATTCGATGGTGCAGTTGAAATCTTCAAACTTGAATGCCAAGAAGCCTGTGTGCTTTGTAATTGGACTCCGATTAACCTCATAGACAGTAGCCTTGTTTGTAATGGCAGAAGAGAGCATACAAAGGAGTGATTCCCATTGGTTCCTTCCAATTGAGTCACCAACAAAAACTAGCCGCTTGTCCCGTAGCTTTTCCAACATCTTCCTTGCATCAAATCTGTTACAAGAGTAAAGCACCACATATATTACATTCCAAGAACCAAACCAAAAGTACTCAACATATTAAATTAAAATTATATATATATGAAAAGGTATTCCCATCCTTTATTAGAGCCCAAAGGGTAAATTCCAATACTATAAAGTATAGAAAATGCTAGTTCCCCTAAGACTCTTTTTTTGGGGATTACTGAAAACATCAAATAGGACTTACCAAGACGTAACATATGAGTACAAAGAAGTAATCTTAATTTTCAAAGATATTAGAGACAAAACATTAATACAATAATGTAGAGAGGGTTAGAGGCATTTCAGGGCACCAGCTAAATGCTCCATGAGATGCAAGTCAAAAGCAGATGATTGCAGGCACAAGAGAAGAATAAAAAAATCCAACAAGCTGTCCAGTTAAGAGCAGGAAATACCATAGCAGCTTACCCCCAAATCAAAAATGAGTTTTTTTATTCTTTTGAAAAAAGAAAAACAGATTTTCTGAGTAGTGCTGAGCGATCAACACCAGAGTTTACGGATAGGCAGTTAATGACAAATAAAATTGCCTAAGGGTTGACAACGACAATTTTAGTATCATCAATAGAAGAAAACCAATAACGGAAACATTCTTCTTCGTTTATAATCGCTGACAAAACTCATAACAAAAAAAAAAGAACAAACATTTTCTTCGTACCGATTAATACGAAGTACCAAACAGTTAGTTACAGAATGCTTAAAACGAAAAGGGTAACACATGAAATTCTAAAAGGGTTCGTATTCATAGGAACAACACAAACATGGATATATAGAACAAAATAAAACTTTTGTGTTTTGTCTTCTTTATTTCAGCCCTATCTTCTACCAAACAGAATCAAAATCCAAAAGTAAACTCTGAAAAACAAATCAAACAAAAGGTCAGCACCTGGGCAAGTTGCAATCTTTGGGCTGCCATCGCCACTTGGTGTAGAAGGTATCAGGCCTACCATTCTCAGAGCAGCGAAAACCTTGATCCAAGAAGGAACAATTTGTGGAATGATACAGGGGATAGCTCTCATCCCAAACCCAATTCCCATCAAACACATCACACTTATCACCATCTTGACCGAGAAATTGAACAGGGGCAGCCCCAACCAATGGAGAAGCCGAAGATAAAGATGAAATATGCAAGCCAAGCAAAGTGGTCCCACGAGAGCGTAGGCCCTTGATAACAGCTCGGTAATCCAGGTAGAAGAAGCAGCCAATGAAGAGAAGAGTGGCCAAGAAGAAGCCAACTATGCCCAAAGAAGGTTCAAGAGGGTTAAAGCGCTTAAATTTCTTGAAAAAGTCCAAGTGGGTCATTGTGTCACTCGAGTGCTGTGAAGCTATGCTGCGCTCGCTCTTGGTCATTTCATTTCCTTCTACAAACATTCATTCATGGGGCGTGCTGGTGCTGGTGCTGGCGCTGGTGCTGGCAAGAGGTACTACTACAAAGTGAAGGTTTAAAAAAGGTGGGTTGTGAACGAGAGAGAGTTGGAATAGAAGGTGGGGTCCAGGAGCAAAAAGGCAACAATGGTAGAGAAGCACAGTGTTTTTTGGGGGGCCTTGAGGATCGGTGGTATAAATCAGCAAGTAGCAGGTGAAAAACAAGAAAATGAAATGGAAGCAATCAGAACAGCGCTGAAAGGGAATTATGATTTATGAATTGGTTGAGTGATGGAGAAGACGATGGTGCAATGAGATTTAAAAAGAAAAAGAAATTGATTGGATTGGATTGGAACGTTTAAGGTGGGTTTTGGGGTTTGGGAAAGAGCGAAGTGACTGCTTAGTGGGGATATGCCGGATGACCAGACCACTAAAGTGCTTGCTAACCGGTAAGATGAGAGTTTGAGTTGATAGTTGAGAAAATGAGAGTTGAGAGTGGGTATTTTGAAAATTTCCTGTCATTTTGGGGGAAGGGCGGTAAATTATTTATTTAGAAAAATGTGGGGAGCTTGGAGTGGAGGAGAATATGGATGATTTTATATCAATGGACGTGGAAGCAACCCACTACGATCTCTTGTCATTTAAAACTTGATCCCTTAAAAAAAACAAATTGGTACCCAAGAATTAGTACTGCAAAAAAGGTTGGACTCGCCCGTACTTGTTAGAAATAGACCAAGATACATTAACCAAAAAATTTATGAGTTTAAAAAAATATTATGAATTTAGCTTAGTGTATTTTAGTTATAATAATTTATACACGTATTATTTAATTAAATTATAATAATTTTTTTTATTTCTTAACATGTGTAGGCTCGCATACTAATGGGTCAAAAAATATCAATCCAATCTGTTTAATTTTGCGAGCTTAACGGGCAAGTTTGGCCATTTTGCCCACACTATTAAAAATGAATGTTACCTCAACTTATTAGTCTGTTTTTAAATGACTTATTTTATTTTTAAAATATATTTTATGATCAGAATGTTTCAAGAAAATAAAATTAGTTCAATTTTTTTAATACACAACAAACTAATAAAAAGATGCAAATCTTTCATTTACTTTTTGAAAAACACTATATTGCCCGAAAATTATTGCTTAAAAATTTGATCGCGTAGTACATAATGATAGATTCCACTGTGTGTTTACTCAATCAATTTTTTGCGCAATAATCTTGGAGCTGAATAAAAATGCTTTTATTTTTTTTACATTGATGACCTGTTTATCATATACGACTATAATACAATGATTGTATATCAAATCAGCCTGATAAGAAAGGCTGCGAAAGTCTTGTGCTAATAATAAAATAAAAAAATTAAAAGTTTAAGACGCAAAGTATCTCATTCCACTCTGTTCATTTGATAAATAAATAATTTTTACAATTAACATGTTTAAATTATAATACAATAAATAATTTTTTTCGATTTTGAATTTTGATAATTAACACACTTGAACGTGTAATATGTAAAAGATAATTCATATTTTTATGATGAATCATGATATATAAAATTCTAGTTGGGTGGAAAACTCATGCCTTTGGAAATCTCAACCAAATTCTCAGTTTGGAATCCATTTTTATTTTTATTTTTTAAATTCTCAATCAATTTTTAGTTAATCTAAGTGCGTGTTTTGGTGGTATTTGTCTATCTCAAATGTGCGTTTAGAAGACTAAAGGTGTTTTTGCTTGTTTTCTTGCATGTTTGGTTTCTACTGGGTTTAAAATGTTCAAATGTGAATTCACGCTGAAATGAGAGTTTGAGAAGTGAGAAATATAAGCTTTTGCTTTGAGCGTTGAGAATGAGACTTCACAACCTTTCTCCTAACTTTCATGTTTTCTCCTTTGTCCTTCATCCTCAACATTTTTCCACCACCATCAACAACGCACCTCCAACCCCAATTTCTTGCAACAGACATTAGTCACATCGCATCTGCATCTTGAAGCAAGAGAAAAATAATGAAAATTGTATGAAATTAAAGAGGGAAGTAAGGTTTGAAGACTCCTTCGTTTTGGAGCATTCTTCTAATTTCCATACCTCATTCTTTCAATAATTTCAGAAACAGTGGAATCTTCTTCAATCATTAGAAGCTTCCTCTAAGAAATAATTAAAAAGTAAATAGCAACCTTTTCGCAAGAAATTAAATGAGTTCATTGCCAATAATTGGGGGTGTGTGACGAAGGTCGAAAGTGAAGCCTGTGGAAAGAGAAGGAAGAAGGTGAGAAATGGTGGAGAAATGAAAAACTTCGGAGTGTGTCGTGGCTTGAAAAGTGAAAAAAAGTAGAAAGAAGATAATATTAATAGTCTTCCTTAAGAACTGCCACCTCTTCATGATCCATTCTACTTATTTTTATCAATTTCTCATTCATTTTTATTTTATCTCACCCAAGATTGATGTTTTATTTCATTCATTTGTATTTTCCTTTTTGGTACCAAATAATGAGTGAACAACATCTTTTTGTTAAAATATATTTAAATATGATGAAATAAAAAAATATAGTAAAAACTAAATAATATAAAACACATATCATTTTTAGTAATTATACTTATAAAAGTGATTTTTATCAATTATATTTAAACAATATCAATTCTGTTAAAATTACTATTGAGATAAAAAATTTGAAACATAAATCATGTCACTTCAAACACACTTCTAAGTAAAATCAAGTTTACAAAATCAAGTTCATTTAAAATTAAGTTTATAAAATTTAATCCAAATACACACTAAACCCCAAATGTGTAAACGCGGGTAAGGATTGTGAAGCTTTTCAAGTTTTGCACATCTCTACTCAAGTTTTGTATTTCTCCATTATGTAGCTGTCATTACTCGTACAAAAACTTAAAAAAGGAGCACCATATTTATACACTATTAAACGCAAATCTTATATACATTTAGGCACCCATATAATATGAGTTTAATTGCAGTTATATAGACTTACTTAAATTTTTTCTTTTGTTGGTAGGATTGAAAGTTTAGGGTGATAAGAGATTATTCAAAATTATGGCATGCCATAAGCTTTTATAAAGACATACAATGATATTTACATATCCTTTATTGAAAAGAAATGCTGATATCAGGACATCAAACTTAAACTATATAAGTGAAGTGCTTTAATTACAATGGCATATTGTGATATTAACATATCCTTTATCGAAAAGAATTGCTAATAACAAGAAATCAAACTTAAATTATATAAGTAAGAATTTAATTTTGATTCACCGTTAGTATTCAAAAAAATTTCACTATCATCCAATCATGTGCTGACACGTTATTAAAAAAGTTTGACTATCACAACAACTACCTAGAAAATTTAACTCTTTTATTTATGTGTCAGCATATAATTAGATGACAGTGAATTAAAATTAAATCCTATAAGTAAAGTGTTTTAATCCTTGGTAATTAAACCAACCCTATTGACCACTTTCTTAAAATTTTAAACTAAACTAATTATCTTTTCTGTATGGTCTAGATTATCTACATTGAGGAATATTTACAATAGATTTGTCTGTTGGTGCAGTGACGAAGAAGTTCAAACTTGAAAACTTAAAAGCAACCAAAACCGGAAAATCTGGAATTAAAGACTCCAAAAGCACACGCTTATCTTTCATCTTTCCAATTTCCAAGCAGAACTCATCCATATACACGCGCGCACTGTATATGACAATGTGACATTACACTGAAATTTCACATAATGTGCTGATTAAGAAAGTTGCCCATTAAGAACTCGTTCCGATAGTCTCAGAACCTTCTAATTGCTTATGGAATATATTTTTTTTTGGCGATTCATTTATCGATTTTTTTCCCTGAGAAAGTTGCACGTCCATTCATGGTTTAATTTTCCTTTTCACTTGATTGTGATATTATTTTATCATTCAGGCATGAGTTAAAAAATGGTTAGATAGCACAATAGACAGGGTAGGAAGTAGTTCTATGATTCTATCATCTTCACTCGATTAGTTGCTAAATACATTGCACACCCAAATCTAAATTAGGTCATGTATTGTGTATGGGTCCTCTTTCCTATCATTGGAATTCAAACTAGTTTGTTTATATATTGAGTAATCCGCCTTCAATTTTTAGGAAATAAACAAAATATACAAGACAATGAAGAGGTAGAACCCATTCAAGTCACTATAAACATAAGGGGAAAATATATAAATACTCTCTAAACTTTATTTCATTTTAAAATAGTCATAAAAAACTTTTGAATTCGAATGAAAATTTCATAAACTTTTTAAAATTTGTAAATAGATCATTTTTTTTGAAGAGAAATAAAAATCATTTATCACGTAACTTGTATGTGTTTATTAATACATGACATTCTCCAATTTTTCTCCTTTTAAATTATTTGATATTTGATATTTTTAAAAATTAAATTAAATAAAAAGGAGAAACATTTTATACTACAACAACAACAAAAATATTTTCTCACTTTGCCTATATAAATCAAAAGATATCATTGTGCTATATCAAAATTCATATTTTAGCAAAGACAAAGAAAATGTGGACAATTGAGTTACAACATATATTAATCAATACATGTAAATCATGATAAACGATTTTTGATTATTTAGTAAGCCAAAAGGTTTATTTGTAGGTTTCAAAAAGTTGGAAGACTCCTCATTTGAATTTAAAAGTTCATAATGACTACTTCAAGATAAGATAAAGTTTAGAGAGTATCTAAATATATTTTCCTAAAAATAATTCTCATTCTCATACACCATATTTACTTCAATTAAAAATGCAAAACTTATTTAAGATATGAATTATTAGGCAACGATATCCAATATATAACATATATAATCAAAGTAAGAAAAAAGGAAAAAACAAAAAACAAAAAGACAAATGGTAGTGTTAATTTGTTTGTTGGTGCAATGATGGGGAAGTACTTAAACAACCAAAACGAAAATCTAGACAGGTGCTATTATATAGATTTAGAGTTTGCAAAGAACAGTAAAATGAACTTATCCTCAATTATCTGAACTCTGAAGTCTAGACAAACCTTTTTTATGAAGAAATTCTTTGGTATATTTTTATAAAGAGTTTAATTTTGATCCACTGTTAGTATAAAAAAAATGTAGATTGTCATCTAATCATGTGTTGTCAAATCATTAAAAGAGTTTGACTATTACAACAACCACCTAAAAAGTCTAACTCTTTTAATGATGTGTCAGCACATTATTAGATGACAGTATAAAAAAACTATACAATGACAGTAGATTGAAATTAAATCCTTTCATAAATAACAACAAACTTATTTAATTTTAAATTTTATTTATTTATAAAATAATGTATTATATCCAAAATATAGAATAATAAATAATATTTCAGGCATATAAATTTTTTTAATTAATTTTATATTTGTATAGTATTATTTTTTTAATAAATGTATATATAATATCATATAATAACGTTATATATTTATTATTATTATTTATTATTATTATTTATTATTATTATTTATTATTTAAATAAACATTATCCTGACATAATTTATATCTTTTACAGTCGCGAGCGCACTCAAAGTGTCGTTTGGCCAATTGGCTCCCATGTCTAGCCTGAAAGTGAAAAATATTAGGCTAATTAGCACTGAGTTTGAAAACGAAATTGTACGGAATGGGATTAGCACGAAGTAATTAAGGATTGATCCTGTACGTATCTATTACAAATTTATAATAATGTGACATTAGCATTATATTGTTGTCTTTCTCCATAGTGGACCCCCAAATAGGACACATTGAAATTTTTGTTTCTTTTTTCTCCTAAAATTGATTGATTTCACATTTCACTTAATATGCTGATTGACAAAATGGTCCATTATAATTAAGCCCCCCTTCTTCTTCATAATCAAGTAATCAACATAGCAAAGGGCCTTTCTAATAGCCTACTGATCTTTTCAGCATAGCTGCAGGACAAATCATGGAATTTAAATATATATATGGTGTCAATGATCGATTGTGATATCATTTTATCATTTAGGTGTAGACTGTAGAGGAATAGGATACGGCAATAGATAGATTTAGATGGATAAACAAGGCAGGTGGGGAGTAGATTTATTTACCCTTTCACTTCATAATTCATCAGTTGCCAATTACATGCACACCTAAATCTAAAATTGGTCATGTATTCTGTGTCTACTTATAGGTCATGTGATCCCTGTCTACTATCGGAGTGAAGACCTCATTTAGGGGTCCATGTCTTCATCTAATATTTGTGTCGACTAAATTTGAGTTAATAAATCTTTTAGAAGTTAGGTTTTGGGCTTAATCAAGGCCCAATTATAATAGGGCCCAATTATAATAGGGCCCAATTATAATAGGGCCGAACAAAAGGGGTGAGAAAGACAAAACTTGTTAAATTTATGTGCGATGATGAGAACGTGAAAAGCGATTTTGATTTGAGGATTTGGATTGACGATATCTCTGACAAGTTTTATGCTAAGTTGGTTGTGAAACTTATAATTGAATTAGTGATGATGATGAAGAAACTCGAAGACAAGGGCTTTGTTGTGATGGATCAAAATCTTAATCTTGGAGAAGCCATGGGCGGAAGCAAATTCTTTATTGTGCTGGATGATTTGCATAAGGAGAACCGTGAGGAATGGCTCAGGTTGTAGCACACGTTGACGAACGCTGCTACTCCAACTAGTAAAGGGGGAACAACGTTAAGTTTTCTTTAGATAGTGATCAGAAAGATGATCTGTCATTTTTAATTGAGTTGGTAAATTTAAATTGGAGAGACATGGATAGGGATAGAAAAAAGGAGACAGGCATTTGAATCCTACTTTTTTCATTCCTTCTCATCCCTTCTCCATTCTTACCCTCTATCTAAATATAGAATAATAAAATTTAAGTAGTTTAAATTTTTTAGTATGATAGAATTTAATAAATTATTTAACACTTTGGACTGAAGACATGAATTTTTGAATTTATATAATGTTTTTTTTCAATAGAATTGATATAAAAAAAGGAAAACTAATGAATAAATAACCCGCGAATGCTATCAGCTAGCAGCAAATTATACATATTATTAGGAAGGGTTTACGGTTATACCATTTAAAATATGGATAATTTTATTTTGCAATTTATTTTGACAAGAGCATGCGCGGATGATCCGGATCATTATGAACTCTTCGCACCTCGGCTAGCTAGATCGATATATCATCAAGACTTATACTAAATACTGTTTTTTTAATTTTTAATTCTGATTATGCTAAGCTACTGTATTATTCACATTTGATAACCAAGGCAAAGCTGAGAGGAGATAGTAGGACAAAAAATTATTCGCCTTTTGTGTGTTTGAAAAAAATGACTCGTTCAAAAGAGGGTTTTCTTTTTCTCTAACGTTTTTCTCTTCCCCTCTCTGATGAATTGCTATACCCTCTGAACTCAATATAATAATAAGATATGAATTCTCAATAACATTGATACGATAACATTCATGAAATATTAAGTCAATCAGTCCTGTATATTAACATAATCAGCTGATAATTTTTATCGATATTTAATTAATAAATTACATGATTAGTTGCATGAGGACTAAGAAAACATGACCGGGATGTTATAACCAAGGAGTGGCCGCAGCTTCCATGTAGGGCCTGCTTCAACAATTCTGATTTTATGTTAAAATAAGAGTATTTCCTTATTTTAAATTTTGTTTCTATGTTTGATTTTGACTTTTTGGGTACATATCGTGTTTGCCACACTTTGGACCCATAACGTGAGAATGAGATTTAGGGCAAAATAACATATCATAGACAGGGATTGAAATCCCATAGAGACACCCATGTTTCTTTCCCCCTCTTTTTTCAAGGAAACGGATTCAGCCTTCAGGAAGATTTTGGGGCAAGGAGTGTGTACGTTCAGCTTACTAGCCATTTTGGGAGTCAGTGAATGGCGTATAGGTAGCCATTTGAATTTTGACAAAGATTATATGTAATTGTATTAATTCTTTTCCTGATTTGTATATAGTTATACATAACCTAATAACTTTTTAGATATGGATATTATATATCTACAATATTTAGTTTTCCTTATGACTGAAACGATCTGATGCTTTTACCTAATTAAAATTTTTATTGTTCCCTTTTAGGATCGGACTTCTATGTAGGAGAACATAAATGAGGATTTATTATTTTTTCACAAATCTTTTTAATTAAGTTGTTAAAGTGTATAATTTTTTATTAAATTTAAGTAACAATTTTTTTAAATAAACTTACATACTTTTAATACAAATTTTACACACTTTTATCAGAATAGTTTATACATTTTTCATAACTATTTGTTATCTAAATTAAAAAAATTACATACATTAATAATTTAAATGAAAAGGAGAAATTTAATGAAAAAAGTGGTAAGTCCCCAGCTATTCTCTCTCATGTATACAAGCACTTAATCTTTTTTTTTTAAATTTTCGGTGAGTCATTTTTTTTAATATTAAAAAAGAAGTAGCATCAAAATTATTCTTAGAAATACTTGTTTCAAATGGTTATAAATTTTAGAGTTTAATTTTAATTTGTTGTGAGTGTAAAAGTTTTTACATTATTATTCTAATTATGTGTGCTTTTTACATGATCATCTAATCATATGTTATTTCATAATTAAAATGGTACTTTGATTTTTTAAGAAGTTGTTAATATAACAATCTTTTAATAATGTGACATCTAACATTAAATAATGGTGTAATTTTTTTTTACACAAAATGTTAATAAGTTGATAGCTCACATAATACTGACTATAATTTTTACTATAATACGTGTGATATCAAGAATTCCATAAAAAAGCTTATCACAAAATATTATACATATATAATGAATAGTTTTTATTAGTTCAATATACTTTGTATTTTTAAGCAAACTTAACGGCATCAAAAGAAAACAAAAAAATATTTAATTAACCTTATAACAAAAATCTTATTGGATGAGGGTAAGTTAATATAAAAAAAATGAGGATAAATTTTAAGGTAGGCAATGCTCACCATGCCAATTTTATTAGGTAACATCACTCATTTATTGACATGTAATCAACTTATTAAAAAATCTATTTCACATCTGTCACCAAATTTTTGTGAGCATTTTTTTTACCAGCTTTAGGGGTTTGAATAGTTTCACGAGGTAGCATATATATCAGTTAGGTTGATGTCTAAGTACGTATAATAAATCATTCAAAATGTTTGACGAGGTGCTTATGGCCGGTGTTCCCTTGATCTTATAATCTAGAGCATTGGGATTTAGTACGAAAACTCATTTAGCGAAAGTTTAGGAATTATGTGGCAGCATTAATACAGCCATCACTTCCAGTACTTAGGTGCGGTATCCTATCACACCCATGTGAATTTTTTAAACCAACGGTTAATATTTATTTGTAAATATTTTTGCATAAAAATTTTCATGACATTCAACATTTCCCTATAATCTATATTATGGAACCCATATATACGGTTAGGATTGTTGACCTTTGGCTGATTTTCAGTCTGGTATTTCAAGTTTATGTATGCATATATGTATGTGTGTGTGTGTGTATTTATAAAGTTTTCCACAGAAAATGTCTTCCTCTATTCATATTATCAGATCACAGGTTCACAGCAACACAGTTAACTTTAAAACAAAATCTAACCTCTCTCAACGATTTGGTGAGTGTATTTTTTAGTTAGCTTACATGAAATTTTTTACTTAATTTTAGTGTATTGCACTCTACAATGACATTATTTTCTAAAAAGAAAACATTACTATTGGTGCCAAAACACATGGGGCTTTCAAATGCTGTCTCACGTTCATGTGTTAACGAAAGTAGGATGAATAGATCGAAAGGGTTCATTTCATATATAGTCATGACGCACGCGAAACCTTAGGCTTAATCGATGCCCTGCTCACAGTTGATGCTCATTTCTGTTGTTTTCTGGTTGTCCATCGCAGAAAGCAAAGGGTTACGAACTTATGATTGAATTTATGCGTAAGATCATTTTAAGTGCCCAGAATGTTTAAGAAGATTGTATGATGAGTGAATTTATGGAGTGCAAAAATGACGTTCTTTTGTCAATTTTTTCTCGGAAAACAACAAAGTATGGATTGTGATTTGAACCGAGACACGATGCTGCCCGTAATCCTAAAAGAAATAAGAATCTTCTTGAGAAATTAAATGACGGTGTTGTATTGTTTTCAATAATATTTTTGGTCGCCACATAATTATTAGCATTGTTAGTGACTTTTTTAAGGTGTCAACACGCTTAATGAGGAATATAAAGCTTTCTTTCACAGTTTCATCGTTTTAGAGGAAATTTTCTACGCATTTCTAATTGTGTATTGTTATTGGCTTGCATACCACATTTAAATTTATTTAATTATACTTGATTTTTTTAATTTTCATTCATTTTATATAAAAAATTATTAATGTAATAAGTAACAGTATTCTCATTATAATATTGAAGTGTGGGATAATACGTAATAATTTGCGCACAAATAACATCATTCCTTCATGTAATTAAAAAATATTAATAATACTTACACAAACTTTTTTCTCACAATTTTTATGAAAGTCATTAGATAATACATTAGTCTTAAAGTAACTTTTTTGAATGGTTTAGATAAATCCACTTGGAATCTAAGAAATCTATGTGGCTAAAGTTTGTTAAAGTATTATTATTCATTCAAAAAATATCATTACTCACTCAAAAAATATTATTACTCTTTCAAATTTTATTGTAATTTACTCGGTAAGGATTTATATCTTGGCATATTTGTCTCCAATTCGAAATATCAATATATGAAATGGAATCATTTGCTTCTGGTTTAGAATCTACGTAATTTAAGATTAGATTACATTTTGGAGTGATGCAGGGTAGTGAGTTTCAATTTGTCTCCGGGGTCATCTATGCTTTGCATCCATCATTATTGATACAAGTGATTTAAAAGTGTAAATTTTGAAGAAAAAAAATCTCTTATTAAATGGTTAATACACATCAACTAATGTAATGGTGTACCAATTCATTTAAAACATGCCAAATGTACAGCTTAAGGCTGTGTCAACAGTCAGTGGAAATTACGAGTTTACCTTTCAATTTCGTACAAGAAACTCGAGAACTTCCTAAATTGAGCAGGGAACTCGAACTTGTTCATCGAGCAGACTGTGTTTTTTTTTTTTTTTTTTTTTGGTTTTGAGAAGAGATTGTGGAGAACACAGCGGCATTATGTTCAATATTGGCCAATGACCATTATCGTGAATACCTTACAGCTTCCATCATCAGAATTCAGAACCCAATGTCACAATCACCTCAGAGGTTCTCAGTGGCACGCACTAGAGCCTTTCGCAAAGCCGGACATTCTTGTTACTCAATCATGCTGCCTTCCACTTAAATGTTGACTCCTTTAAATCAACATACAATTGTACTCGTTACTGTGGTAGTCATCGTATGATGAGTTTAGTATACAGGTAAATTGTTAATCATTCAGTGTTTAATAGTTTTATAATAAATATTTAAAAATTTATTAAATATAAATAATAATTAATAAATGGTTAACCATTTACTGTGAATATTAATATTAAAAAAAAGAATAGATACCAAAATAATCATATGTTTTATATATTTTTCTTGGCAAAATCCCCAACTGGTCAATATTCGCATTAAGACTCGGAAATCATAAAAAATGAAACTTGACCACAGTCAAGTTTGGAAGGTGGAATCATATATCCAAGCATACTACAAAGGTGCAACATCGTAGGGTTCCTTTACGATTCCTTCAACAGTTCAGAGTCAGGAAAGTCACATAGGATTGCAGTGATAGAGTTAACATTGCGGAATAGCACCTCGACAAAGATCTCCATAACTTGACAATCCACAAAGTCAGCAACCGAAGGAAATATGAGCAGGCCATAGATCAAGAGTGCGGTCAAATTGATAAACTTGTTCAATTCTCCTTGGATCTCAAACTGCCCCAAAAACCTAAAGAGGTAGCATGATTCCCATCCTTCTTCATCAATGTTCTTCCCTTTAGTGAGCTTCTTATCACTCATCCTTTTCGGCTTACGGCCGAGGACAGTTGCCAAATTCTCAGCTGATAACTGCATCCCCTTGATTGACATATATATTTGAGTCCCTTGGTTTACCGTAATTTCCAACACTGCAACATATTCTTCAATGGTGGGGGTAGCATTCATGTCATTGAAGGTGAATACCTCATATGAAGGGTCCCAATGTGTTGAATCAGAGCGATGATCACATTTGGTAGGACAGATTACCTTTAATAAATCTCCAATTTTCCTAAAATTCTGGGTGCACTCATCATTAACCCGCTGATGAACCCCTTTCCAACAATTAATCAAATCCTGCAACTTCAGTGTCTTCACTTCAAGCTAAATCCTTGGTGGTAAATGACTTTTGACACCGTTGAGACAGACAATCCCCTTCTATCCTTTGCTGAGCTTCCATTCTTTTCAATATTTCTCTAGAGCATTCTGTGACATGCACTAACTGAATTTGATCATGTTGTATAAACAACTTGACAAAAGATAATATGAGGAAACAGAATATCATAATGAGATTGCTTGCATAACAATGTATGCATGCTCCTAACGATCCACCATTTAAGGTCCTTTCTAATGCCACGAATATTCACAGAAAATGACAAACATGCACTCAACAAGGGATAGTGCGGCCACCATCAAATGATATACATGCATGATTATATGCTAGATGCAAATGAAGAAACTCCTTTTTTTTTTATGGCATGACATAGTTTCTGCATGAAGAATGATGAAAAGCATGAATGAAAGTGGGTTGGCAACAGTGACGGACCTATGTATAAGAGGGCACGAGCTTTCTAGAATTTATAGTAATAATACATATGGTTTGTATTATTGTCCCATTAATTTTGTTGATTTACCCCAGTGTGCCTTGAATTACTAAAACAATTATAATTTGTGTATACATTTTCAATAGTAGTATATCATATAAATATTTGTAATTTTTTTAGTATATAATTTTTTTTCATAAACGAAAAATTGTGAATCTATGGTTGGCAAGTGTGACTTTTTGTTTTGGTTGACTAGAAATATTTTTGAAATGAGATTAATTTCTTTCAAATCAAGAAATATTATAATAAAATCTATTAACAGTGATAATATTTTGCTTTTTTTTAAAGTCGAAATTATTTATCACTTTGACTAATTTATTCTTGGTGCAACTCCTTTCAGACAAACTCCCTTCCAAAGAAATTTCATGAATGCTTGTCATATTAGGTTGTATAACTTGCCAAACTTATGGATTTTATTGATGCATGAAAATGCAAGCGAAATGCAAGAAAGAAGGAAAGAGGCATGCTCCCAATATCCTATTCAAGATATGTACGAATTTCTATCATAAAACAGGCCAAGCTTTAACTTTTTGGATATGGCATTTATGACTTTTCCCTATCAATGCATGGTTTGAGTGATTCATGGCAACCACAATGAAGGATAACCGTCACAAGATTTTATCACTAATGAGACAAAGTACAATTTAAGCAAGAAATTCGTGACTATCATTACGAGCTTCTCACACGCCCGATGATAAGACCAAAAATTAATGTGTGAAGACAACATGGAGTGCAATGTGCATGGAACATATATCAACCTTCTCCTAACAACTACCCAAGCCCCACCTGCTATATATATAACACTATCAGAAATATAGCAATAGTCCTTTGACCTGAGGTTAATTTGAGTACATCGGTATATGCATTTAAAAAAAAAAAATTGACACCCAATTTCTACTTAGTTTTCTATGGCTTCCTCTCACCAAAAACGAGAGTTAATTAAGGAAGCTCACCGCCGTTCAGAATACCTAAACCTGGAAGTGGCTAATGGTTTAAATAATTGATGATGCTGAAGAAATGACGTGGGCAAAATGACAAAAACGAAAGAACCGTTCAGGAAAGACAGAGGCGTCGTAATCATTTCATAAGATAATTTTTTTTAAATTTAAGAGTAAATATTTATTTTAATTTTTTAAAATATAAATAATACAAATTTAATTTTTTAATAATTTTTATTATTAGAAGATTAATTTAATATAAAAAGTTATATGAAAAGATTAATTTAATATAAAAAATTGACATTAAAAAGCTATTTTAATTTATTCATTAATAAAGGACCTAACTTATGATACTTAAATTTTAAAAAAATTAAAATAGATATTTAATCTAAATTTAATATAAGGTAAATTAAATTTTATCCATTTCACTCAAAATCATTTTATTTTTTGTGGTTTAGAAAACAATATTTTATCCTCTGGTGATTTATTTTGTTATTACTTAGTCATTTTGTGATTTTTTTTTCTATTCATTAATTTAATATATAATTAAATTGATTGAGTAAAATTTAAATAAAATTTTTAAGTTGAAATAATATAATAATTCTTAATATACCAAACTTTCTCTCATACCCAATAATTCCTAGACATTTTAACTTTGAGATTTAGGTTCATTATGCTAATTTAGATCTATTTTAATTCTTTTAAATGAAAATTTAGAGAAACATACCCATACCAACCGGTTAACATGGAAGGATTTATTTTAAAGGTCTTACTAATCATTGTTCTACGGACATTAGTTAATAAACATTTAAAGTATTTAATATTTTTTAATAAATTCTTTTAATTACTTAATAAAAAAGTAGTAAATAATTTTTTAAATTCTTAAAATATTAAATAATTTTTTTAATTTTAATTTATGAACTAATGTCTCAAAAGACACTAATTAATGAATACCCAATTTTAATTCTTTTAACGTGACTGATTTGTGAGCAACATAACTTCCTGTTGCTCAGGTTATTATATATTTATTGGCTGATCTGAAGTCTAAAGTAACCCAGCATTCAGCCTAACATAATTCCGTCATTTTTCATTTAAAAATTCATGCGGTTGTGAACAGCATTATTCGCGCATTACTGCTATATAAATACGAAGCACCCTTAATTAGGGTTGTGAAACGGGTCACTATGCGATGAGCCGCAAGTTAAAATTGATAAACCAAAGCTTTTGACTTTTAAAAAAAGTTATAAATTAGTCATTTCGATTGATGTCACATCAATTCATAGATATGAGTTGATTTGTTAATTTTCTTTTTACTTATAAATTTTTTAAAAAAAATTAACTTAATAATCTTAAAAAAAATATTATAATATAAAGACATAATATTTAATATTTTTATATTATTTAAAGAGTTAAAAAAGAATTTAAATAAATAAATTATATTAACTTATAAAGTTATAAAAATATATTTGTGTGTAGAGTAATGTATTTTATTTTGTTTTGAAGTTGGAAGGTATGCTACTATCAACCTATACATTATGTGTTTTGTATATTTTTATTTGAGAAAAAAAATATTTAATTAATTTTTACAATTTTAAATTTAAATCTCTTTTTTAATACAAATAAATTAAAACTTTTTAAATAAAATATACAAAGAAACTGATTTAATTAACTCACAAATTAAATGATTCGATTTAAAATTAAAAAAATTTATGACTCATTAATTTAAAAACCTAATTCACAGTATTTATATCAATAAATAAATTAATTCGATAAGTTTGACTAATTTTAACTAGAATTTAAACAAAGTCAGATAAGCACTTCAAATAATCACCAAGTGCGGGTGGCCGAATTTGATAAGCGGTGCATAGTTCAAATTCTACTAGAAATATTATCTGATCAAACAAAACCAAATTACTCTCACACTTTTTGAGTGCGAACAGCCTGTAATCTTAAAAAAGAAAGAAAGAAAGGAAAACACAGTAAATCAAGGGAAGAGCCAAGGCCCCTTGATTAGACACTTACTTTCCGTCCGTCGCAGAAATAGTTGACTGGAGATTTATGCTATACTAATACCACCAACCAGGCCAAACCAATGGATTTCTTTCTCCACATGTTTGACGTGCGTTTGTGGTTTTAAATAAATGCAACCTAATTTTGACTTTGAACAACGGATACGGAAATTTTAATGTTTAGAGAAAAAGATCCACCAAATCTCCTAGATAGTGATTATGGGGACATTAAGGGCCTAGCATTACTCATAGCAATAAGATACACACGAGATACGAAATAGGATTCAATGCTGCAGTGCAATGAGAACCATTCTTGAAAGTAAGGCAACGCAGTTGATACAAAAAAATGAAGATGGTTATGGCTCATAACTTAGTAGGGGGGAAAACAATTGCAGAATTAATATTTTTAGTTCGTAGTCTGAGGGAGATAACATTCATACATTTCTGTAATACCTGCTGCAGATACAGTCAATTTGGGAAATGATCATACTGAGAATTTCAACTCTCAAACCAGTTAAACTACCATTAATTGATTTCTATATTAGGGTAAGCAAAATCATATCTTACATATCTTACATAGGAGTGCCAAAGTCAAACATTTGTTAGATAGAGCAACATTAGCTTATTCCGTTAAAATGAAGGATGCACTACCATTTCACAAAACGCAGTACCAGAATGTCATAAAAGCAGCAATGCCACTTAAAATACAAAGTCTATCCAACCTACTTTCGTTTCTCATCTTCTCCTCTTTTAACTCATTCTGCACTTTTGAGTACATATGACAAGACTCAAGTACTTCGCTATAATTTTTGCTCCTTCGGCAGCTAAGTGCTTCCTTAAGAATAAGCAGACTGTTTCTTCCATTAACATGAGCACCTTCCATGTCTTCCAACTGCATGCTCAGCTCTGTTAATTTAAGAGTTGTTTGAACCCCATCTTCTTCAGTGTGAACCACTCTAAACTTCATAATAAGGATGCATTCCACTACTTGACAAGGAAGAATGTCCTTGGCAGGGAGAACAGATCCAAAGCGAATGACAAAATCCTTATCTGTTGGCCAATGTCTTTGACCACCAAGAGGGCTCCAGCTAGCAAGATTAGCAGCTTGCTTTATTTTCCTGTTTACTACAATCCAACTGAGCTGGAGGCCTTCACGGAGCTCCCGCCACAGCTTCCCATCTTTCCTTTCCCTTTCCATGGACGTAATTGGTGGCAGGCCATCAGATACAGAAAGGGTAACCACTCCATCATTGTTATCGTCCCTATCTGCATAAGTGAGAAGATCAATCCGGAAAGGGCAGTTGTAGAACCAACCATCATAGCCATTTGCATTTGGAATTCCCCATAGAACTTTGGAGCAGATTGATTTTTCCTTGAACCTAATATCTACTAGAGAAACAAAATCTGATGGAGAGATGCTTTCAGATTCATTCATGTCCCCATAATATTCAGCTTCAGTCCAATTGTCAGGGTACTCGAGATAGTAGTTCTGTTGATACTCTGCAACCTCCTTGTTTACAATAAGCGGAAAACAATCTGCATAGAATTTTCTGAATCCACCGATAGACAAAATTAAACTTTTGACATCCTCCCTATTGGTTGAAGGCCACATAGATGAACATACATTTTCCCATAAACTCACTTCTTTTGAGATGGTACAAAATGCTGCACAAGTACATGCCGCACTAGCCAAAGTTGCGCCATCAAGACGTCGTAATATGTCATAGAAGAGATCACTACTTAATGATGGGATACTCTCAACTGGTGCAAGTGACATAGCGATAATCCTCTGGCTGTCAAATGAACATAATCAAAATAAAAAAACAGAGGAAGAAACCTGCATTCTTGTGAATACAAGAAAGCAAAATAAATAATTTTTTTTCAGAAATTAATCAATAATGGGGCATATAATGTTTTGTTAACATCGCCCAACACAAAAATATGAATAGTGTCTGCACAGTGCTCTCCTGGACTATAAGGAATAAGTTAGTTTATCTGATTGACCAAAATATACAACTCAACCCAAATTTTGATGATGATTACAACAATTAGCCTATAAAGCTAGCTTACTTCATGAACATGTTTCACAACTGCACAATATTCAATTCCATTAAAATGGCCAACCTTTAAAATTCCAATTTCATTTTTAGAAGTTCAACATTAAAGCATTACAGTAGCACGAGCATAGACATATGGTCACCTTGGGCTTGAAAAGTTTGAGGCACAAACACCATAAAACCCAAAAAAGAAGGTAGGACCACCATATTTCCAATCTACCATTTTTCCTCAGTTTCCAGTTTATTTCTAACACATACTATGGCAGGAAAAAAAAAAAGCTTTCCTAACATACAATGTAACACGAGAGGGCTGAAACATCCACAGACCGAATCCAAATCTTGTAGCTGCCTAAAAGACTTCTTTAAAGATACACTAATATTCCTATAAACTTGATATTCCCCAATATAGGAATTTTATAAAAAATATTTAATTACGTATACATTTAATCCAGTGTAACTTGCTGAGGCTGTTTTTTGGGAAGAATGGTGATGTTGGACAGTTGATAATTTGGGAATGTTCAAAATTTGGTGAGTCGGTACTATTGCTATATGTGCAAGCAGGGTGAGAGTCTGCCAAACATATTTCACAATCTACTCCAGGATTGCTCCAGCTCCATCTTCCATAATTGTAGCCCAGAAGGCTTCTCTAATGAATCCCATGTTATCTACTTGATCAGAACAGGATATTTGGGAAGTGGAAGAATCATGGAGGCTTTAGAAAGGAGTTTGTTAATGAGCTTGTTTGCTCGGTTGTTACTTAGATTATCTGTGATTTTGATATTGATATATTTTCTGATCCAACTTACAGTGTTATGTCTTTTCCCCTCAAAAGTAAAAAATTCACTTCGTGACATTTGGTATAATTGGGTGCAGCCAAGGGTGTGGTGGAGATGTAGCCAAGAATGCTGAGGACTAGATTAGGATAAACCATGGGAGCTGTGATTTGGCCCAAGGAAGTTTGGGGCTGTCTTGCAGTCTTGGGAGTTGTGGTTGAAGACTTTGGGCACTCGCAATTCGTAAAGGGCTTTGTTTGTGTTACTATGTGGTATGAGTGAGACCTAGTATTGTGGAGACCAGCTTGGAAGTTGAGGGGACCACCGAGGAGAAAGGTTGAAGACTTTTGAAGCTGTGTCATGTTCTTGGGACGTGTGCCAAGGAGAAGCTAGAAGAAGGTCGATGGGCCATTGAAGAGAAAGGCCAAAGACCTCTAGGAGCTATCTGCCAAGGACGTTGCCAAAAGGTTTTGTTATTAAGGGGGAGTTCTAGTTGCCTGAGTTCTTTGGTTGACATGGGTTGAGCTGTTTTAGATCTTGGTGGTGTTTTTTTGTTCTGTTTGTGGATTTGCTACTTGTAACAAGTTGCAAGCTTGGATAGCATCAAGCTTGAGGGGGGTGTTAGAGAATATTATCGTGTTGGAATTATTAATGTATTAGGAGTCTTACTATGTTAGGATTTTTATTGAGCTAGGCTTGTCCTAGTTGTACTACACTAATACTTAACCTAGATTATGAGTATAAATAGGAGTGTTAGGATTAGTGTTTTTGTACAGAACTTATATCATCAATCTAACATTATTTAGAATCCTATTTTTCTCTCTTCTTTCTTTTCCACTTAATCCCTATAATTTCAATTTTCAACAACACCCATCTAAGGTATAGACAATAATTAAGCAAGCAATACTCCAATACAACAAAGAGGTTAAGCCACTAAGATTATAGGCTTCCTACAAATATAGCTATCATACAAAGAAAATGAATGATGCTAACTGCACGAACAAATCCTATATATTGATAAGATCTTGGACTGTGAGAAGCTGATGTTCTCATTTCTGTGTGTGTGTGTGTATATATATATATATATATCCAGTTTCTGATTGGCTCCACCAATCTCGGTCTGAATATTTTTTATTGAAATTGATGTCCTGACTCCTGACTGAAATAACTAATACACTAATTCTGATTTCAATGAAAATATTGATGCAGACTTATTTTGGGAGAGTAATTGAATCTGCTGAACTATCTGAAGTTGCAATAAAAATTCATTACACTTTTGAAATCTAAAAAATTCAATTGCAAATTAGAAGGTTGAAATTCAAAACAAATGTATGCTTTCTAAAACCTGGGATTAGTACATGACACGACAAGTAACATTAGAAAGAGGCAATACCTAATAACATATCATGTAGACGCTCCTATACTGCAAATCAGGTGAATGTAAACAAGTGGTGACAGATACTGCAATTGCAAAATAATATATTGGGGAACTTGCTATCTAGGTGCTTATTATTGACAAATAAAGAAATGAATCTCTTTTAGAATTTGTTCCTATGCATGTAAGAAGCAATCAAGTATTACAGTGAATATAATGTCAGCATTGAATCGGTTCTATAGAAACTAAGTTGATAATAATATAGGACCAGCATTACTATATTCTCAATAAACATCCTTGGCACCACCTACGCTTGGGTTAAAGAAAACAATTTTATAACTGCAGATGATTAGTATAATGACTAATCCAGTACTCAGCACTCAAGAGGTAAGCTACTTAGAAGAAGGGGGAAAAAAAAAGACACACACTCTCTAGGAAACTTCCATAACAATCATCTATGAATTTAGATATCCTATATAGACTGTTGGGAATAAGTGTTCCAATAATTTAAGGCATTCAATCACATCTTAAAAGCAAGTTCAGAATGCAGTTGTGGCAATTCCATTTGCACGAATATGCATTCACAACATATGTCCTACTCGGGGTATGAATATGAAGATTTCCAAGGAGAACCCATACTTTGAACTCCACCTTGTACATACACTGCACACCCAATCAAGAATTCCAAGGGGGAGGCTTCTCAAAAAGCTCCAAACTCGTAGTGTTCAAGTTCAACAGATGCCAATGATAGAATAGAAGCATCAAACTAGTATACGTGTGGGTAACAATTCATAACACTCTATATAATTAGTTCAGAAAGTAAAATTTACATGAATAATTTGCAGCGCTTCCTATGATTAAAGAAGAATGTAAATCCTTTTTCTGCAACATCCACAAATTGCTTAACAAATGGTTATATATATATATATATTCACTTGTATTTCCATCCAGCATAAAGCAAATAACAATCCATAAAAACGCAGAAATGCCACGCATAGATGGAAATGACCAGAAATTCAGTAGAGAGAGAGAGAGAGAGAGAGAGAGAGAATTGTGACCTCAAATATTAGGCATTTGAGAGCATGACTAAGCTGAAACAGAGGAAGCGAAAGAGGAAGAACGGGGGCAGAGCAAGTGTAAGGAAAGGACAATGCAAAAATTGAAATTGAAGGAAAGGAAGATGAAAGGACGAGGATTTTACAGTTCAGTTCAGTAATACTGTGAAAATATGGGTTTATGGGTCACGATCCCTTTCATTTGGGACACCATCACGCCAACACCCAACACGAGATGCCCGGTATCTCGAGAAATTCTTACTATTATGACACTGCACTAAATAAAAAATTTCATTTTGATGATTTTTTTATATATTATTTTTTTTAAAGGAATTTTTTTATATATTATTATTCACTCGTCTTATGTATTATTAAATTATTAATTAAAATTTAAAATATTAGTTTCTTTTAATGGTGTGATTGCATATAAGTGGTTCAATGTATAAAATAATTTTTATTAATAATGGATTAAAATTAAAATTATAATATGATAATATAATTATATATAATGTTAGATTAAATTTAAAATTTTAATTTTAGTCATTATTAATGTAAAATATATATATTATTATTTAATAATATATTAACATGTTATTAAAAAAATTAAATTTTTAAATAATTATTATTATAATATTTTTGAAAAAAAATTATCAATACTTATACGGTGATAATAATTAAATTCAAATTTAAATCAAATAAAAAAATTCTGAGTATTACTCGTATGTCGGAATTTTCCCAGATATGGGGTCAGCGATTTCCTACTTCGCCTCTGTGGTGAACTCCGTACACTGTTCCTTTCATGCACACACAAATTTTGCCACATCATTGTGATGAAAAATAATTTTTTTGATAAAAAGAGAAGAAAAAAGTTTTAAAAAAAATATTTATGGCTTGTTTTTTTGCCGTCAATGAAAAATCTTTTTTGTCACCATCCATAAAGTTCATTGGATGACAAAATTATACAATTCTGGTCACATTCTTTCAAAGTTTTAAGTTATGTTTGGCAAAGAATGGAAAATATTAAAAATTAGAAAATTAAGAGAGAAATATTTTTTATTTTCATTGTAGTGTTCAATAAAGAGAGTGAATTGGAAAAAATTAGTAAATAGGTAATTTATTTTTCAGAAATATCTCTTATTTATAGTTTAATTTTTAAATTTATCTTTGTATACGAGTTAGTCCTTAAATTTATAAAACTAATATAATTTAGTCATTTGTTATTTTTGAATGAGTAAGTTAAATAATAACTTCTAACGCGATACATTAACTATTTATATGTAATATTTAGTGTTACATGGCATGTTGCATGATACGTTGCTTAACACTTTCTTTTGAAATATAATATTATTTTAACTTAATCAATAAATGATTGAGTATTATGTATATAAGGAAGTTATGATTCATTAAAACAAAATGAAGTCGTATCTCAATGAAAATGACTAAGTAACATATCATATGTCATTTGAGATTACACATAAGCACTTAACATATCACATCAAATGTCACTGTTTAGCTTAGCCAACCAAAGATAACATAATAAACAAATTGATAAGAGTTTTATAAATTTAAGAACAAATTGAAATTCAAAAACTAAATTATAAATGAGGGATACTTCTAAGAATTAAGTTACGTATTTACCCAAAAAAATATTAAATAAAGGTATAAAATAATTAAATAGAGGTTTTAAATTTTGTACTTAATGATAGGATTGAAAAATGATTAAGTGTGAGTATTGAGACTCACAATAAATCAAATTTAACAGCATATCATATACTTTATAAAAAGGTTGAGTGATATTATAATACAAAGTTATTAAAATATATATATATATATATTATTTTCAACTATTTTACATTTTTAAACTAAATAAGTATAAAAATAAACTTCATCACAAATTTTATTATCTTAATGCTATATTATTACTTTCATCTCAATGAAACATAATATAATACTTGGACTTCAATTAATATTAATAAATTACACAGTATTTTACTTATCAGGCTCACTCTGAGCGCACAAATCACAAACCATCCCAAGGGTGTGATAAATAAGGAACCAATTAATAAGAGAGTCTAAAGAGGCAGGTGAAGTGCTCCTGAGCTGTCATAACTGCGCTGGTTATCATATTTATGACCAACCAAACACCCCTACCTCGATCATTTTTATTTTTTTTATTTTTTTGGATTAAAGAGACTTAGAGAGTTTATATATTACCAAAACAAAAAGAAAAGCAAAGGATAATGAGTTCCACCGACGAAACCAAGATGTCATTTGGTTACAAGATATATTGATCAAATGATGATTCATTAATTGTATTTATATACAAGTTTAAACATTATATTTTATTCCAACTAAGCAGAAGCATCAGAAAAAAATAAAATAAAACACAATAAAAATATGACTTTGGCTTTCACCAAACCGAGAAAAAAAATAACTAAAGATAATTATTTAATATTATGTAAAAATTAACAAAATTACATCAATTAATTTGGTTATAAAAAATTTGTATTAATCAAATTGTTAAATTATAAATAACTATTATATTCATTTTGATATTTTCTTTTGCTTGTTATATATATAATTAATTAATTTACATGATGTTAAATTAACATACTTATGTCACTTAAACTTCTTTAAAAAATTCATGTTTATTAGTTTAATGGTTAAATTATAAGTAATAATAATATTTATTAAGATATTTTCTTCTGTTTGATAAAATTTGTTTTACGTAAATTATAAGACATTTTGATAGACCATAAAATAGTAATATAACAATAATTTTATTTAATTTTCATTCAGTGTTAGTGTAATAAAAAATATTAATTATTAAGATGATATAATATTTTTTATTCATTAAGTATAAAAAACTATATACTAATAATAGATAAAATTTAAACATATAAAATTTTATAGATATAATGTATATCAATTTTTTAATCCAGCTACGAATTTTATGAAAAGAATCATTATTTATATTTTTTTTCTGGCTTTCTGGTCGATGTGCGTGGTGGTTAAATTAACGTGGTGGCGCACAGAGGGAATGGAGAGATTAGCACTACTTAGTACTTAGGTTACCTAATTATTAGGCTAAGCCGCTAAGAAAGACTAGAAAATGACACCTGATGGTACTCCCACCCCAGCTGGCTAAGTCTGATGCCACTGGTCCAACGATCCCACCTGACTTACACAAATATCTACCTTTCCCTTCCCACATCAACTGGCTAATGGATCCTATCTACCTTTCCCTTCCCATATCAACTGGCTAATGGATCCCACCTGACTCACACAAATATCTACCTTTACCTTCCCACATCAACTGGCTAATAGGTCGTCATGAGCGATGAGTGGCGAGTGAGATGGGCCAATTCCCAGTGAGATTGTGTAACTCGCTATGTTGCAATTGATATTATTGTAAAATCCGTTATATTTACATAATTTAGTAATATTTTTATAACAAATAATTTTGATATTCAACCATTAAATCATAACTAATTATTATATAAATCTTACATATCAAGTTTTAATAAGAGTTCTTTAAAAAATAAATTTATGATCAAATGGTTTATATTTATATTTATTTGAAAATCATATACGTTAATTTTGAAGCATTTAGATAAAATACAAAATGCTATTGAAGGAATGTAAAATTTTATGAATATGATGCAGATGATACAAAAATTAATCTATTTTTTTTGTGATAAATTTATCCTTTTAAGTATTTTGACTTTCATATTGAATTATTCTATATATTACATTGATTTTATACTTTGCAACAATGGGACGGTCTAATACTGAAAAATGTGTACTAATTTGTAAATTCTGTATATAAATTGTGAAAGTAGGCATTATTCTTTCTTTAAGAAAATTACAATAAATTATGTCGATAGACTATAGAGTTCAAACGCATAATGCAGTTGCTTGGTGTTTTTTCTTGCATGCCTTAAAAAAGTTCTTAGTTATGCCACCTTTCTCTTTTCAAGATTAACCTTCCTTAGTTGAAGCTAATAATATGCTTGTACTACTCATGTTTTAAGAGTAGGCACCAATGTTTTAAAACTTGGACCGGACTTGCCGATTCAAATAGTTAGATTGTGACCCGTCCTTTCTATAGTTTGGTCAGCTTTAAAAAAACTGGATGGGTTATTGAACCGTTTGAAAATTGAACGAATCAGATAGAATCAAGAATAACTGATGATGCTCAAACCAGATCTAGTTTTCAAGAATCGTACGAATAAGTTTCTTCTCAAAAACTTAGTTTTTCTTCTCCCCTTTCTCCCCCAAATGTTGTCGCCGCTACATTGAGTTGATGTTCTTGTTCAGAGAGAGTTGTCGTTCAGGGAGAGTCGCCATACAAAGAGGCAAGAAGCAGGATCGTTTGACGCCTAACGTTGAGCTTTCACCATTGACGTCAAGAGATAAAAGGCACAGAAGGCTTTCTGTTGGTTGCCCTATTGTTAACCAAGGTCTCTCATGGGCCCCTCCTCTTTATGAGGGTTGTGGCTGCCCAACGATTTTGGTGAAGTGAGTATTGGCACAAGTAGAAAGAAAGAAAAAAAGGTTAAAGATTTGGGTGTAGAGTAAACAGTGCGCGTTGAGAAGAAAAATGAAAAGTTACAAAAGTGAGATCTCTTCATCATTTTGTTTGGGGTACTTAGGACTTGTGAATTTTCGATTTTTGCTGAAAATGAAATAAGTTTTTGATTTGTGATAGAAATGGAATCCTATGCAATCAATGGTGGTCATGTACTATAAATGTGGTTCCTCTGCAATTTGTGTTAAGGATTGCTTAGATGACAAAATCGAAATTAGAATTTAGAATTCTAATTTCAATTTTATTTATTTTTGAATTAGAATTGACAAGAATTTTAATTTTTATGTTTGGGATAATTAAAAAATTGAGACTTTAGAATTGTAATTCTGAACTGAACTAAATTTTTATTATTTAAATAATTTATCAAGAATTTATAAAGATAAAATGAATAAATTTAAATTAATAAATAATAATTTAAAATTATAAAAAAGTTCAATAGAGCTTTCGTTGTTGGATTACAACGGTAGTAATGGATGCCAAACTAAAAGACGTCATTAATGATGGCAAAGGTGATTGCAAGATATCAGCACCAGTGATCGGAGGAAGCACAATAATTTAACCATTGCATACGCGGTGGACGACGTGGTGGGAGCATGCCAATGGTGGCCAAAATATGTTAGTGTTGCGAGTGGTAATGGTTGTTGAATAAATTTTAACTTTTATCTTTTATATTCAAAAAATAAAAAATCTTGGTACTTGTAATTAAAATTTTTAAGGTTTGCGCTCAGAATTGAGACTAATATAAACTAGTTATTTGTCAATTCCATAGAATTAGACTTAGAATTAGAATTCTAATTCTAATATACACATCAAACAAGATAATTAGAATTGAGAAGTTCAATTCCAATTCTAAGGCTCAATTAGTAGCCCAATTTCATCTGCCAAACAGGATGTTAATGTTGTTGTTACTACCAAGGTCTTTCATGAGCCCATCTTCTTTATTTTCATTGTATCTCTCAATTTTGCAAAGAAGTAATAAATTAAGATAATTGAAATTAATTTCTTAATGGAAGGAAATTTTTTATCTTTATAAAAATAATTTATGTGATTATTATTATTATTATTATTATTATCCAGTTCGACCACCGATTTAATCGGCTGAACCAATTGAACCATGACCCAAAAGTTTTACTAGTTCGATTCTTAAAACATTGGTAGGCACATTCAAATCTAAACACAAAGGATTCAATAATCCTTTTGACCGATTCGTTGGTTGGATTTATGCACGATGGGACTCATTTAAGTGTAACGCCAACATCTAACAATAAGATAGAAACAACACCTACTTATGCAACAAAATGAGTCTCATTCAGATAAATGACTTATATAAGTACTTATTAGAGTATAGCTTATTGTCATAAGCACTATTTAAAATAAGCTAAATAACGTTTGGATAAATACTTTGAGAAACATTTTTCATAGATCCTTTATAAATATAGACTATTCGAGGGATATGCTATGAATTGTGATAATCCCTTAAGGTTAATTTTGTAAAAAATTATTATAAAAACAATTAGTACCTAAGATATTTTTAGTTTTCATGAAATTTTATTTTTATAAGCTTAAATTTTTAACTTATAAAAATAAGCCAAAAACAACTTATAGAAGTTTCATAAGTTGTTTTAATAAACTCATTCAAACAGAATAAAAATACTTCATAAGTGTTTATTGTAATAGATAAACTCAAAAAAGCCGTATATAATCATATCCAAAGAGGGTCATAATGATATGTAAGTTTCTTTTTTCTTGTTTATTCTAACTTCTAGTAAATTTCCTAGTTAGGATGGATTATAAGGGATAAAATTATTGATTAGGAGTATAATTAAACTAAATTATGTTAAATTTTATCTTAAATAAGTATGGTAGAGAGTAATGATTATTTGAATATTAAAAAATAATTTTATTTGATTCTTAAAGACGCCAAATTGAAAAAGATTTTTTACTCATTACGTTGAGTTTCATACAATTAAATATGAATAAGCTCATCAATTTATTAAGTGAATAAGTCAATTCAAGTTTTCATGATAGCCCAACTTGAATAGCTTGATTGATTTACGGTCAGAGTTATCTTCTTACACTACATTCGTCCTAATTGATGATCTAACTCCAAATTATAGACTTATAGTTATGTTTTATTAATAACTTTTATTTTCTTTTAAATATTGTAGTCAATGGACTAAAAAATAGGCCCAATAGACAACAGTCGGCGGAGGTGAACTCTAGTCACTCTAAACCCTCAAACGGATAGGGCTCATATTCTGTAAAGTTAGGATTCACGACACAAGTGGGTCTACAATACTCGGAGGAGGCCTAAAATGCTAGAACACGAATTCTAACCCCTTCAAGTTTGAGTCATGTTCCCTAACATTATGGGTAGGAGGTTAGGGTACGAATACGACATCTCCAAAATTGTAGATTAAGGTCAATCCAACCTTATAATACAGTCCCTTAACATTTTGTTAAGGTTGTGTTTAAAATTAATTAAAAATAAAATAGAATTAATTTAATTTGAATTAAATGACTTTAATTAAAAAAATTAAATTATATATAAAATTAAATTATATGTTTAAAACTTATTATAAAAAAATAGATTTAAATTAATTTTAAAATTAATTTTAAAATTAATTATTATATTTTAAATTGGTTAAAAAATAAATTATTTAGATTTTTATTATTTTACTTTTTTATCTTTATTTAAAAGTCAAATTACTAAAATAAAATTAAAAATTTAATCAAACAAAATAATTAATTTAAATAATTAAATTTAAGATCAAATTAAATCTTATCAAATTTTACCATAATTGACAAAATTTTTAAATTTAAATCATTAAAATTCATAAAATTTAAAAAATTAAATTATTTCTTATTTTTTTCAACATAAAAATTTGATTTACAAATCAAATCCTATTTATTTTACATTCCAAAATCCAAATACAATGTAAATAAATATTAATCCGAATAGAAGGAAAGAAAACAAGAAGGATTTTTTTGTTTTGAAAATTTAAAATTCTTTCTTGTTTAGACGAAGACAAATGAAAAGAAAAGTAACAAAGAAATAAAACTGAAGGAACAAAAAAATTCAAAAAAATTTCCTCAAATTATTTATTTATTTCAAAATTCAAAAAAATTTGCCTACTCCCTTATTTTATTTGTTCTCATCCAAACAAAGGTAAATGCTTGCACACTATTCGCTGTACAGAAAAAGTCGAAGTAAATTCAGTAAAAGTTTAGATCCATTCAATCGTAACTCAAATACTGTCATTTTGTACAACTAGCAAATTTTCAACATCACAGTCACACCAATACTTTTGTCAACAGAGTCCAATGACTTTATGCACACACAAAAAATACACATTATAAGTTTAGCATTACTCATGTAAAAAACAATAATAATATCAATCGTACTAAATGATGTGATGTTATAGACTGTTGTGGATGGCAGAAATATCTGGAATACGATTATTGTAATAGCTAGAAAAGCAAATCCCACCATACACAGAATCGACGGAAGATATAACAATTAGATGTTTTGCAAATACCACAAATTCACAATACTAAAAAGAAAGAGCACCCGTGCGATGGATGATAGGGTTCAAATTCAGGCGTTGTTGTTGTTGTCGTCGTCGGGTTCAGGTTGTTCAGGTTTAGGTTCAGGAACGTCATCGGGGTCGTGGGTCGGGTCGGACTTGTCTATGGAAGCCCGGGTCCTGTCAAGGAAGGGCTTGAGCGCGAGCTCTATGGCCAACCACACGAAGGCTAGGGCTCCCACCACCACCACCGCTTGTTTTGTCGATGACTTCCCCATATCCCTTTAATTTGCTTTCCTTCCGTTTCTCTTCTCTTCCCTTCTTCGCTAGTTGAGTGGGATTTGATTTACACAATACCACACGTTCCCAACCTTCACCTCCTCCTCCTATTCTATTCCTATATAGATTACACAAGTTGAAGTTGACCACTTGCTCGTTCTGCCTTTTACACGTAATCATAAAAGGATTCCATAAGATAAAAATGAAATAAGAATGAGCTATTCCAGCCCACATTTTATAACTTGCTTGGATTGGGTTTTACTTGGAATATAATATATTTTAAAAGAATTCATATTAAAAATTATTTTTTATTTAAAAATAATATTTTGAAAAATTAATTTTGCTTTGACTGTAAAAAGTAATTATTTTAGATATAAAATTACAATTAAAAAATTCTAATTTTCTACGTGTATGTGGAAGGAGGTGACAGCCTCCAAAACTTCTAAAATTCTTTAAAATACCAATGAAGTTTTAATATTTTCTTTATAAAATAATTTTAAGCCTTTAAAAAATTATATTTAGCCCACCATTTTTTTCCCCAGTTCCGCTCTACATTAATTTCAAGTGAGCAAGAGTTCTTCTAGCAAACACCAGCAGTTAACCCACTAGGTTAGTAGCTTTAGAAATAAAATGTCGTTATAAGTCATTCTATAATTTGGTGAATTGAAATAATGTAAAATGAAATCAAAATTGATCTAAGGATGATAGAAAATAAAAAAATAGAATGTCTTTAAAAAGGAGCAAACATTGTTTTATATATGAAAAAAATTGAATGGATACAAATTTAATAAGAATAACAGTTGTTATCTTATAAAAATTATTAAGAATTTGATGAAAAAATTATTTCTTATTCAATGATGTAAGAAATCACAATTTTACTTTTTATTTTGTGAGAATAAACTTCACGCTCAATTATTGGTTGTGTGAAATGAGTCATGAAATAGAATCATCATTCCATCTTTTTTATTTTTTATTTTTACCTAACAAGCGTAAAAGTATCATTTTACTAAATGACTGCAAAATAAAATAAGTAGCAAACGTAATGTATCTTTGAAAAACTTTAAGCGAAGTTTGATTTATTTTCTGTTTTTATTTTTAATTAAATATATTTATATTATAATTATAAAAATATTTTATTTTTATTTTAATTAAATATATTTTTATTATAATTATAAAAATATCACGTTATTTTTATTTTTAAAATTTTATGAAAAAAATTATGAAAAATAAAATAAATTAAAAATAATATAATATTTTTTTAATTATAATAAAAACATATCTACTGAATATAAAAAAAAATTAAAATTCCAAAATGCAAAAACTTAAATTTGTAGAAATGGCACTCACTATCGTCTTCTTTAATTTATGTTAGAGTAGAAAGAAATATTCAAAATCTGTATCATGAACTACCAGTTGATTCAAGTACTCTAGCTCATTTTAAAATCTTTACCAAATATTGCATCAATGCTGAAGAATTCACTATAAGATCAAATCTCAAAGCAACGGGGCGTTAAAGCTCAAGAGTCAGTCTAGCCAGTAATAAAACTACGTAAGCCCTGTCTCAAATATTTGTTTTTTCCCCCTTAAAGAAGTGTCAACTTCAACGGTCCAGCATATGTAATAAAATCTTAAATTAACACAACCACCACTACGAACAAGGGCAATCTTCAGTAATTCCTTTAACTTCTTCACCTTATCCCACAAACTACAAATATAGGCAGTCCTTTTTTTTTTTTTTTTCAGTTGAGGCATTAGGCATTATCCAACAGGAAGGAATTAAACACTAGAATTTGAAAGCACAGATATAAGAAAATAGCAACATTGACAGTCAACATGACTACTCAACAATAACCCTTCTTTGATGTCCTTAAAACCGCCCAGAAATTTTCCCTACAATAAAGGTATACAACCAAATGCCACAAAATTTGTGAATATGTAACTTAACGGCCACGACCACGTCCCCGCCCACGTCCTCGCCCTCGCCCACGCCCCACAGGCTTCCCTGCAAATCAAATCAAAACGTTAAAAACCAGAAATCACAATATAACAGCCAACCCGAACATAAAGGGTCTGAATGAAAAATATTGCAGTCAGTTAAATAATATACAGTACCAGCAGTTGGCTTCTTAGGCTTGACCCTAGGTGCCTCTTCAACCAGCAAAGTCTCAAGATTCAAGCTGTCAGGAAGGATATAGTAACGAATGTTGTTGCCTCTCACACTGAGATGATCCAGAGTCACAGGGTTTTTCCCTTTCAGTGTTAGTTTAACTGTTTTCAAATGGGTATTCATACTGATATCAACACCTGTAGTGTAGCAACAAGTCCAAAGATCAGTACAACTGAAGCTTCGAAACACTTCTCACCCCATCCCCCAAAAAAGGCTTTGAGACACTAAATGGCGGGCTCTTTATTAATTTATTTAGACATGAGCTGATATGTATTCAATAATTATTGGGCAAGGAAATTCCTTGGTGCTTAATTTAGATTGTGTTTGGATAATAAGGAAGTGGCAATATATGCCTAATTATAATACAAGGATTCACTATCCTCATAAACCACGTTCACTTTCAAGTTTCAATTAATCATAAACATTACACTAAAGGAAGTTATTATGCTCACTACTTATTCATGAAGCTGGTCACAACTGCACCTCAGACATTCCAAAGTTTAATACAACCAAAGATAACAAATGTAATAATATTTATAAATTGCGAGTTTTCTATTTATGTGACTAAGGCAAACTAAGTTGAGATGGCTGTTCAATAGAAAATTCCACAATACAGGCTGCAGGGGGTTTAATCAGAAGCAATGGAGGAAAATGGTGTATTTCTGCCAAGTTAGGCCTAGGAGGTTGACTGCTGCCATATAACAAAATTGCAATACATTTGCAACCCAAATAAGCTATCCAGACTCCAGAGTTTAAGATGCCTCTTGCCAAAATGTCATTAGCAACAAACATCTTCCTACTGTTCCAAGTCTGAAGTTTAAACAGTAAGTAATGGCTACTATTTCACTAACATCAAACATTATTATTATTTTGATAGAAAAGAAAGATAAACAAGGGACAGTACAAATATGGGGAGGATAAGACATCATCCAAAACAGAAAAAAGACAAGAAACAACCATTCATTATGTAAGGTATAACTATGAAAATACCAAGAAGTGGAACTTGAAAAAATGAAGAATGCATCAAAGCTGCTCAATCTATCTACCAAATCAGAAATGGCAACTCCCTTTTGAAAAAGCCTTAGAGAAGAAGGCCAAAGAAAAGCCACAAAAAAATATCCTATCCCATACCAAGTTTAGGTGCAAAGCGATTCTTCAAACATTATTAATCTAAACAAGAAGCTACCTAGGGGCTACTAGCAAATTTTATGTCGAAACACTGGAAATAGACACAGAGATGCAGAAAACTACAATCAACTCTGAAATTAAACATCAACATCAGCTCCCACTAAATTAGGAAAAAATAATTCCAAATCACATTAGTTGTGTTTTAAGTTGTAACCTATCAAGCTGGTATCAGAATTCCCATCTTATTGTCCCTTAGAAAATGACAGGGTAATCAGCTATTCACCTTGACATGACAAAAAGTTGTACAAATAGGAATTACAAGTATAAAGAAAAGAAGTCAGATATCAAACATAGAAATCTTTATGGAAGCAGCAAATATGTCGAATGGTAAAATATGGAGTTAAAAATGGTTATTATTTCTTAGCACCTGAAATAATAGTTTGCAAGTGATCACATGATTATGACAGTTTCTTCTGGGGGGATAAAAGATTCATGATTATGATAAACCTACCTCGATTAGTAACCCACACACTTGATATCATATTTCAGACAGATGAAGTTACTAAGATTATCCAACAAATTTCATTAGAATCCACATAACTCTAAATAATCAGAACCTTCGCAGTTATCCTAGATTGATATATATTATTATATGGCCTATTGATAAGAGAAAGAGCTAGGGTGGGTGTCACACATAACATCACAGGCATGATTACAGGTACTTACTGTGAAATATGCAATTCAAACTAGTAAAAGAACGAGTAAAATTTTATTATAAACACTAAAATCTGCATCCCATTTCTCCTTTTTCCGCCTATAACAGAATGACATCTATGAAATGAGAAATCCATTGGCTACACATTACAGAGTCCATGAGATCTATTGAAAAACTCTTATTCATATGTGACTGATATTTTATCAAATTTAAATGCTTTGGCAGAAAAAAGAACTATTTGCAATCTATATATATATATATTTATAAAAAAAAAACAAAGATTAAGATTTTAAACTTCTGCTAACGTGTAAAAAACCATTCATGATTAATATAAGGAATAACAAAGCAAAAATTTAAAACATTGATTCTAACCTAATTATTTCCTCCAGGAACCGACTAAAGGCTTTAATGCTAAATGTTTAAGCGTGAAGGCTGCCTAGGGTTTAACAAAACCAGCAACAAAATCAGAAGGTGAAGAACAATAGTGGAAGAGTGAGTGAAGCGTAAGAGGAAGAAACCTGTAATGGTGCCATTAACAACAGTACCGTTCTTGAGCTCGATTGATACAGTTTCGTTGTTCAACTTCATCAGAAACCTGCTCGAGTTTTCATATAAAGCTGTTACTTCAGATTGAAAAATAAAATAGTAAACAAAAACAAACGCAGAACGAGAATTGAGAGAGACAACAAAGCAGAGACCTAACGAGCTTCATGGTAGCAGAGAAGAGAGGAGAAGAGAAGGAGAGTAGAGCACAGAGGAGACTCGCTAGTCGCTGCTCAAGCCTCAAGCACAAGTAGTGGTTTTAGGTTGTAAACGACAACGGCGTTTAGTAATACTCGGTGCCAAAAACCCCACTGCTATAAATAATAATAATAATAATAAAGGGAATACTTTATTTATGAAATTATATTTTATTATCTGATTTAATATAATTTGTTAATCTTTCAATGTCCCATTACTTTTAAATTAGAAGTTAAACTAGTGAAATTTATATGTAAAAATTATTATTTTAAAAAAATATTTAATTAATTCTAATAAATATACAAAAAAACTTAATTAATTGATAAAATTTAGATTTTATATTTGTATCTTTTTTTGTGTGCAAGGGAGGTCTTACATACAGAAGGTCTAAGGAACCCTAATAAGAGGCCCAAGAAAAAGAGAAAAGGGAGGGAATGCATTTGAGAATCAAACCTGCTCTTCTTATCTAACAATGTAAATAGGGAAAATGAACCTCAAATTTAAGTTGTTGAGAAAATTTAACTGATTTTTTAAAAAATTAATTAAGTATTTAATTAATTTAATTAATAATTTATATATAATTAATTAATAATTTATTTTTATTTTTATACTTAATATGTAATTAATTGTATATAAATTATTAATTAAATTAATTAAATAATTTTTTAATTTTTTAAAAAAATTAAACTGTCTAACTTTCTCATTAAGTTAAATTTGAGAGTCATTTTTTCATACTAATATCACTCAGCTATGAGCTTATAAACTTATATTTGTAACTTTATATCGTTGTGTATATATATATATTACAAATAATTAATTAACTTTATTAAATAGTAATTAAAATGAGTAAAAAAATACACATTTTAATATGTGTTAATTATGTTAATTAATAATTATGGAAAAAGTGAAGAAACTATAATTTTTATTATTTGGACTCTTTAAATATATAATTAAGAATTTAATTTTTAACTTATATTATATATAAAAAAATATTTATAAAAAAATATTAATCCCTTAAATAAACGTGAGTAGGCCGAAGAATTAATACTCATAATCTTACTAAGGATACCCTGAGGAAAAAAAAAAACGCTGAAAAAAAGGAGGGTGGTGGGGCTACGTCGGTTCCTCCACGAGAGGAAGACCCAGATATCTATCTGACTTTGAGGTCTATGGTATAGTATGGTATGGTGTATGGGGTCAGATCTTTTAACTTTAAAATCTCGTCTGCCCTTCCCAATATCGATTCTCCGAACCAAAACCCTAACCCTATTCTTTGGTACTTCGCTCTATTTCTCTTTCTCAATCCATAACTCCAGTGCCACCCATGAGCTATGCCATGGTAGATTTCTCGTTTCCACAATCATATTTTTCTTACCTCTTTTGTTTTTCGGTTTTGTTACTTACAACCTTAAATCTAGGTTGACTCACTGACCAAGCATCACCACTAGTACTGCAATCAACACCGGACCGGAGAGAAATTGAGTTAATTGTTGTCCTTTAAAACAATGTCCTTTCTTTCGCCAGGAACCGAAGACAACATGTTTTCAGAGTTTTTGGAATCACTATTGATAGATGTCATGTAACATTCTTAAATTTAATATAACACGGTTTCCAAATTCAGTGGCACATGAAAGCTTCACTACTCTTGCAAAAGCTTTCTTAAATAACTTTTCTTATGTAGAATTGTCATTGGGTCATCAGCATGCACCTGGGTGATATTTTGTGTTTTTTTCTTTGTGAGGATATGCTTGTCTATCTTAAAGCATGCAGACTTGTCAATATACTCATGAGAGTTCTTTTTGTTAGTTTGGGGTGATGTTTTGCTGTTGGCTTATATCAATGAACTCCACTAGTCCACTGTGCAAAAATGTGCACCTTTTGCTTGCTTTCAGACACACTTGTGCATGGAAACATAAATATTGCTCTTTAGTTATACTCGTTCACCTCATTTTACTCCTGACAATCCTAAGCGTTTTACTAGATTATTGAAGAATTGTTGTCTCTTGTCAATTTGTCAAGATAACTTCTATGCTGTTTCTTATTATGTGTTCTTTATGCATCAGAATAGTGAAGAGACACGCAGAGGTTTGAAAAGAAAGCCCCCACAGATGGATCGAGGGCAAGAACAGGGATCTTACAATATGAATTCTAGACCTTATGATAGGGACATGCTTCCTCCTGGTGGGTTTTGATTTTAATTTTTTTATACAGTACACATATTTGGTTGTCAATGTTGAAGACTATTACGTGGTGCTGAGTTATTGCATTGTACTTTAATCCAGTGTAGTCAAATGTACCAAAATGCGTGCCTAAGGCGCTGAGACGAGGGCTAGTGCTTCTTGGCGCCTTAGGAGCGCCTTTTTGGTTCAGGCGATGCACGCCTTTAGCCCCTTATTGATAAACAAATATCGAAATTTGATATTTTTAGATACTTTTTCAGACCTATTGCCGATACTAAGTATCAACCAAAAATTTGTATCCATTTTTCATGATATTATGCATGGATCAGATATATTATGGCGAATTCTTCAGAAAAAATTGTGGAAAATACAATGGAATCTGATAAGTGAGATTTCAAGTAAGTGTTTACATAATCTTCTTCTATCTGAAGAAATTATTCGTCGAAATAATGAGTCACTATTGATATTGACACATCTGAGATCGCTAAATGTTCTAAAAAAGTCTCTGAAGGCACCGTCATCTAACTTGCCAACGGTGATGTTAAAGGGGGTAAAATAGTTTGGATGTTAAAAGAATATCTAGTTGTCAGTCTTTGGGACTCTTAGCAGCAAACAACTTAGGGTTTTGTAAATTGAACATCATAATCTTTTTTTGTTTTTACTATGAATGTTATGCTCAAGTAATTAATTTTTATAGGAAGTCAATGCAAAATAGTCAAATATTTTACTGCCCCCCTCTAATGTTAACGCATTTCTTTAGTAAGGCGTGTGCTTTTTGGCGCCTCTTACCTCAAGGCATTAAATCCCCCTACGCCTTAAGGGCGCCTTTTGCTTTTACCTTGCTTTAATCTCATTGTTTGTAAGGACTTTGTATTTTTCTTTCATTTTCTATTTTCCTTCTTGGAATTTAACTATACAAATTAAGGAATCCCTCTAAATACAAGAAGCTGCAAGTAACCTTTGGCATTGGAGGTTTATTTCTTTCTGTACATACTAGAATTGTACGAAGATGGTTGTGTATGTTAAATGTCCCGATTGTTCAATATGGGTGAATAATTTAATGGGATAGTTAACTATGCTGTAGGAATTGTGATATATAGGTACGGTTCATCGCCGTTATTATAACTAATACTTTATGATTTGGATATTACTATTCTGGATGGAATTTTTTAAGTTGATTACATCCTTTCAAATGATTATTGCGAGTCTTTATTGCCTGAAGAAGACATTTTCTTTAACTAATTTACCATTTTATTTTTGTGATAGTATATATGCCTGGTTTTCCTGTAAGTTCTTTTCATAGTTGGCTTCGTGATACAATTTTCTTTATGTACTGGTTCAAATGTTAAAATCTTTTTTTACTGCCCTTCATGTTTATAATAATGTTACTACTATTATGTTGTGCTTCTTTTATAGTTTTTTTTTTTTTTAATTTAAGTTGATCCTATATTGCAGGTTGGTTAGACTGCCCAGCACATGGTCAAGAACTAGGATGCATAATCCCTTCAAAGGTTCCACTTGGTGAATCCTTCAATGATTACATTCCAAGTCAAAAATATACTCCCAAGCAAGCAATTCTTCAACAAAGAGTCTTAGGTAGAGAAGTAAGTACACCAAAAGCACAGTGGCCATCCATTTACTCAGTTGGTTAAATATGTTCTGCTTTGGGAAGCTAAGTATATGTTTTCTAAGTATATAAAGAGAGAGAATAGTAGATTTTGGTGTGTACATTCTGTTGATATCATTATTTAAGTTCAGTGATGGGCTGGTTTTGTTAAATCTTTTTATGTGACTTTTCATCATCTTTTTATGTGATTTATTTTTTTCTTCGGCTAAAGTTCTATAAATTGTCAAACATTTTCTCATTTTTAATAAATTTTATTACTTACACCATTTAAAGGAACTTGTTCTATTGTTCACATATGTCATGATGATGTATTGGGCTTTACATGAATTTGGTGCTCCAAGGAAGTTTTATTGACAAAAGGTGACTTAGATTGCAGTACAGAATTTGAGAAAAAAGACTTATAAGTGTTTTTATTTTATTTTTGTGTGTTAAAAAATAAATAGAAAAAGAGGAATAATCAAAGAAAGGGCCAAATTTGCATCATAGTGAGGCTTCTACATGTTCTATCTGTTACCTGAATAGCTGAACCAAAGATTGAGGGAATAAGATAACGATTTTGAGCGATTTAAGAGTATTTTTCATGTTTCTGATTTTACATCGTCTGAATACTTTCTGCTTTTCAGTCTTGTATAGAAATTTGTTGCATCCAGCATCATAGTGCTTAACTTAATTAATTTTGCAGCTTGGTTTAGTGATTGATCTGACAAATACTACTCGTTACTATCCGGTATCAGATTGGACAAAAGAAGGGATTGGTCATGTCAAGGTAGCATAAGATATTTCATGCTATTGTTTATGAAATATTAATTGCAATTGAATTTTAGATTTTTGACTTGCTTGTGGCAGATAAGATGCAAAGGAAGAGATTCTGTACCTGATGATGAATCTGTAAAAAGTTTTTGCAATGAGGTAGGTTCCATTTTGTAGCATTGATATGTGTCAACTGTATAGTTCATGGGCATTACTTTTACTTCTTTTGATTAATGCTCTCAATCTGATAGTCAAGTATTTTCTTGTTGTTAGGGTTCTTAGGAATGGTGGTACAGTTCCTGATATCTCACTTGAGGTTTTATGATTTATACTTGTTAGACATTCTTTTTAGGTTCTGGATTTTTGCTCCCGAAGAACAAGCACAAAGAAATATATACTTGTACATTGCACACATGGGCATAATCGTACTGGTTATATGATTGTTCATTTTCTTGTGCGTACAGAATCAATTTCTGTCACCGAGGTGAGTAAAATCTTCGGATTGTTCATAGGTTTTTTTTTTCAATACCTGCTTGACTCCAATAATTGATGTGTTGTGCATATTTCGTGCTTATTATTTTTCAGGCAATAAATAAATTTGCTTTGGCACGTCACCCTGGAATTTACAAGCAGGATTACATTGATGCCCTCTACATGTTTTATCATGAAAAGAAGCCTGAAGAAGTTGTTTGTCCTCAAACTCCAGAATGGAAGAGACTTTCTGATCCTGATTTTCATGGTGTGGCAGTCCCAGCTGTAGACAATTATGGAGATATTCCTCGGCAGGTACATGTACCTTCTTGTGGGCACTGTTTGTTTAGCTTCGTAGAGGATATGATTTGCAGTGCTGCTGCTGGGTTGAATTCCTTACGTGGATGCCTGGAAAGTGACTTATTACCCACAAATTTGTATGTGCATGAGTGTGCCAGTTATGTATTTTTTCTTCTTCTTTTTGTTGTTGTTGAAGAGCATCTTATATGGCCTGTAAATAGAATTGGCTGCACTCTTTGTATCTTCTGTCTTCTTTGTTGAGACTTTGATGTCTATACTGATAACAGAACTTTATATTTGCTTTTCTCTGGAATTTTGAAGTTCAGTCTATCCCCCACCCCTGCTAGCAAGTTTTTGTCACAACTGGATAGGAAAATTTGCTTCAAGTTATGAAATTTCCTTTAAAATTATATGTTTACAGAAGATAATTGTATTTTATTTTTCACTTATCATCTTTCATGGCCTTATTGTGTGAACTTGTTGTCCTTTTTGTGTGGCTTGTATTCTGATATGCAGTTTTGTGAATATCAGGCTGAGATTAATATGGGGTCATGTTAATATTGAATTTCTTTCCTCATATCACTTTCGTTATTCGCCTAAGTTAGTATGCTCCGTTGAAATAATGAAAAATCATTAAGCAACCTTAAATAACTGCAACTTATTGCTGGGAGTTAGGTGTTTATGTGGATTTTCCTTATGTTTTGTTTGATATTCTAGGAGAATATTGTGAGGAATGAAGTATTGACAAACGATGATGTTTTGGGAGATCCCATACCTTCAAATCAGCTGCATACAATGCAAGAAGTTTGTTATCAACTGCTCAAGTTGGGCACAGGGGTGGGTTTCTGAAGTACTTTTTTTGTTGAATTCTGTAATTTTTCTTGAATATAACAACATATTTTGGATAATCAAGTGTGGCATGATGACATGCTGTCATACAAAGGGAACCATCTAAACTTCATACTATGTTGCTTTTACCTACTCTTTACTTTCTTTTGTCTTGATTAGACAATTGTGCTTATCTCACGGTAAAAGCTAGTAAGGTTGTGTTTTTAATTATCAATAATATTCAATATACTTGGAAGATAATTATTTTTAAATAAAGCCTTCTGTCCATTTACAAAAAATAGAAAATATGACAATTTGGAAGGAATGTTGTCAGATCAAAGAATAATCAGTTTGCGCATTGGTGGTATTGCTAATTGTCCTCAGACCTATTTATCACTTACTATTTTCCCCTTTCTTTTTCACTATTGGCATGTATATGTCTATTGTAATTTTCTACTCTACAAATTTCTGAGGATTCAAACTCTCGCATATATTTGTCATTGCATCTGCATGTATAATAATCCCATTTTTCTTTTAGCTTAACAATTATCTCTGGAATTTTTTAATGTATTAATTGTAGACTTTGTCTTTTATTTTGGGGGTGAGAGTAGACTTTGTCTTTTTAAGCCTTTAGGTGATGCTCCATCATTCATAGTTAAGGTCCTTCGGCATTTCTTTATAAACAAATTTTGTTTATTGAAAAGAACAAAATGACCATCAATTACACGAAGACATATTAATAATTCATTGTGGATTGAAGCTAGATGCACAAAAAATATTGTGGAATTTGAAATTGTAGAATAGTAAGTATTAAACTGCCTGCTGATATATAACCAACCCCACTAATGCATGATTTTATATTTCTCTGTCTTGGCAACTTTATTGAATATATATATGTATCTTTAATTTTAGGATAATTGATTGGAGAGAAATGCTAGAATTTTAAGGATAATTTTGGCCTCTGCATCTTTTATGTGTAAAGTGATTGTGTTGGCATCATTATGGTGCTCAGCTAATGGATTATTTAAAGTTTTAAACGTATTTTTCTGGATGGTCTATAGAGAGGTTGGCAAGTTTGGCTTAGTTGATGTGTACTTAGAGGATAAATTGATTTTTTTGGCATCCTTTGTCTGGCTTTCATAGTTTATTGTTTCTTTTAGGATGATATCTTATCCTCTGCTGCTATATCTCTCTATTTCTCTATTTCCCTTCTCTAATAAGACTTGCTATATTAATATTAATAAAAAAAGTTATGCATATCTAGTTTAAGGGGTTTTGGTTCTGTTTGACATTCTCTGCATCAAAATAAAATCCAAAAATTTAGGTTTGAAGCCAAATAATTATCTGATTTGGAAAAACTAGTTTTTTATACATCAATTTATACCATGAATTGCTTGCATTATTTTTGGGTACTCAATTTTGAAATTATCTCTTTTCAGGGAAGAGGACGTTCGCAGTTTCCTGGATCGCACCCTGTTTCTCTGAACAGGTCCAATCTAACTACATTTGATCATTAATTTTGATTTCTTTTGCATCAAGAATTATATATCACTTTAAGATGGACTTGGCTATTTTATTGAGAGATGGTCAGCACTCATTTTTTCTGTTAAGTCTAAAGAAGTAATAATACATAGAAGGCTAGAATATTTGTGTTCTCAATTTTATTTAACTGTTCAATTGCAAATTTGCTTCAATTATACATTGGAAAAGAGCATCTTGTGCTGTTGATAAAATTGGTTTAGCATCACTTTTGCAGAAGTTCTCAATTGAATGGAGTAGCTGGCATTTTATTTGCTACATTACAACTTCTGTCTATTTTTTTATTTGGGAACCTTTATGTTTTGAATATTAACAATTGAATTTGATGAGGAAGAGGGATTAAATGTGTAATTTATTCTGCTGGAGAGCTAGTTGGGCCCAAGAACATAAGCTGATTAGAATTTTGCTACAATTATTTAGAAGGTTAACATTGTAAATCTCTTTCACTTGCAGACCTGGAGTTGCACATAGACCTTAAAACAGTAATAACTTCTAACAGACTCAACAACATAATACCATGATCTTACTAGAAGGGATCTATTAATTCTTACACCAGGATGTCAACGAAAAATTCATGGCTTCATACTATATTGAACTTCCATTGGTTTAATTTTGGGGTAAATTATGTCAAAACTATCAGTTCCAGATGCGCGACAAATTCACGAGACTAAGAAGTTCAAACTCCGTATTTCTATCCAGTGTATATTTTAGCTTGAATCAACTTCACAAATTTCTTCATCTAGTATCGAATTATATTTTATCCATATTATTTTGTGTTTACACAGACATTCTCTTTATTATGAAAACTTACACAAAACTCCCTTGTATTTATAAAATATGCTACAATTAACTCCAAAATTCTGTTAGGCCTAACAGATTTGCTAATTGATCTGTTAGTTAATGGATGTTTTGTGATTACATGGCATTCCTACCCTTGTTCAGTTTTATATGTTGAGAAAAAGGGAAGAATATATTCTTTTGATGTAGTTGACTTTAAGGTCCATTTTGGTGCCTAACCATTTGAACCTTCAATTTAGCTTACACCAAATGAGTGTGGTCTTCCCCTTTTCTCAACATATAAGGCTGAATGAAGGTAGGAATGACATTTAACCACAGCATCCATGAGCTAACGGTTCAGTTAACGAAACTGTTATGTATTATAGCATTTTGGAGTAAGTTGTAGCGATTTTTTTGTAAATTTAAGGGAGTTTTGTATAGGTTTTCATGATATAGTGGAGTTTTATGTTGTAAATGCTTTAACACAAGGGAAGGGAGAGTAATTTGCTCATTTTTTTTAATTAAATTTTGGATTTTAAATCTGTCTGTTATCTTCTACTTTGATTTTGTCAACTGACGGTGACATCATATCAATATTTTTTTTTTTTTGCAGGGACAATCTGCAGCTCTTAAGACAACGATATTACTATGCCACATGGAAAGCTGATGGGACACGATATATGATGCTGATTACTTGGGATGGATGTTATCTGATTGATAGAAAATTTCTTTTCCGAAGGGTCGATATGCGGTTTCCTTGCAGATACTCAAATGGGGTATATATGTTTATTCAATTTACTTTTGTTGCCAAGCGATTTATATGTGTCTGGATATCAGGAAGATTAGTGGCTTCTTAAATTTTATTTCAGATTTTCTAATGGGTAACTCCTAATATTCTTTTTTATCACAAAATCTTTTCAAGGGCACACCTGAGAAGAATCACCACTACACGTTACTTGATGGGGAGATGATAATTGACATGGATCCACATACACAAAAGCAAGATAGAAGATACCTTATTTATGATCTGATGGCAATTAATCAAGTGTCTTTGACAGAGGTACATATTGATTGACAACTGTAGTGTCAAGATTTTGCTGACTTCTTGGTTGGTTTATGATAGGAAACTAGAAAATTCAAACTCTGTTCACACTGAAACACCTCTTCTGCTACTGATATGAGATGGATGTCAGTATTGGAAGAAGGTATAATTTCACTCACACAGAGAGAAAGTAAACTGATAGAGACACTGCAGAACTTCGAGGGTCTGCTTCCCCCCTTCCCAATCCTCACTCAATCTTTGCTTCTCCTTCTTCTCTCCCCCCTCATCTCTTATACTCACAGCCTAAAAGAATTTCACTCCCTTTTTCCCCTTCCACTTGCCACGTGGGCAAGTGGTTACATTCTGAGCCCCCTCCCTTATTTCCCCTCTCATCCCTCACATTCCCCATGTGGTCCAGCATAGGAGCTTGCCTAACAATACTCCTCCCCAAAAGATTCACCTTGTCCTCAAGGTGAAGGTTCGGGAAAGTATCCTATAACTTCGACCGGGGTCCCATTGCTTGAAGCATAATGGCTTAGTTCCTGGGTCCTTGGAAACCTCTTTTGCACCGCTAGCAGCAGCAGGTCTTGCACCATCCATATAAGCATGCCCAATCCCAACAATAATGATATGATCTGGCAGATCATTTGTCTCACTGTTTACAGGTAATAAACTTCAAACATCATGCAGCTCAAAACGGGAAGCAGTCAGCTGGCCTCCTGCAGCTAACCCTGGTGTGAGGGCCATTGAAATTCCCACAAGAAGTAACTGGAAAGACATTATGCCCTGATTAACAGCTTGGCCAAAAGCCACAAATGCAAATTCTCCTCCAGGAGCAAGAAGAAGGCCAGCTCCTATGGCAGAAATGAGTGAAATACCAAAGATTCTACGAATTAAAGAAACCAAAATAGTCTTGTCACATAGTAAGAGTCCCATTGTCCCTGTAATGACCGGAAAGTTTGAAACAAGAAGGTTTGATCAATTGACATTCCAACTGTCATAAAGAGAAGTCCCAATAGAAGGCCACAATATGGAGCAATATCAGATTCAACCTGGAAGGAAAATTCAATTTCTGCCAGTAGTAAATCAGCCAAAAATGTAATTATGGAAGTTATTCCAGCAATGGCTTGAAAATCAACCCCTCCTTTCTCCCGTGACACCTGCAGAACAGTGGTTGATTTGTAACGCAAGACCATTCCCAATGGCAATAACAGCATGGCCAGCTTGGCCACAAATAGAATAGGTCGCCACTATAATTTTAACACCTTCCACTCCCATCTCATTTCCATCAATTACACGGCCTCCAACAAAAAACCCAGTAACCTGAAAGGTACCATTACATGTTGAGACTTAGCATTAACTGAGACACTGGCAGGTGAAACAACAAATACTGTATTTTCACCCTTACAGTAAGGCACGAGTTCATAACTTCCACCGGTTATTGAATTGAATGTGAATTTTCCGCCAGCATCTGATACAGCGTAACAGAGAGCTTCTCCCTGTGGAGGGCCCTTAGCAGACCCTTGCAAAAATTCTTCCTCAGAAATATCATTTGAACATAAGTAAATGTGAACTCCTCATATTGGATTTCCCTGAACAACAACGAACCTACAGAAATGATACCTCGTGACAAAGAAAACATCAACCACCCCATTTCCAATGCTCAACTCCACATGTATTGAACCTTTAACTTCAACTTCTATATCAAGATGTGAAGCACGTAGTTTATTTTTACCTGGAAGGATATTTGAAAACAACTAACTCCATGATGGTGAAGTTAAGACAGAAGAAAAAGATCGTCAGCAGGCGACAATAGTTCAACTTTCATATTTGAAGGACCTTCATTTTCAACTAAACAGCTTTCTCCGCCAACAGCTCCCACAAATCTACCAGACATGGTGAACCTATATTTATCCATCCATAAGCATTATCTCCTTCAAATACTTGGACCTCTGTTCGTCTCTTCTGTCTTCCCCACTGGTTGTCATATTTTCGGAAGATTTGCAGCAACTCTTTGTAGAGTTCCTCCCTTCGGTTAAGCTCCATTTCTGGTATGATGCACCACAGCTCCCAAGATCAGGAGCCCTGATACCAATTGATAGGAAACTAGAAAATTCAAACGCTGTTCACACCAAAACAGCTCTTCTGCTACTGATATGAGATGGATATCAGTATTGGAAGGTATGATTTCACTCACACTAAGAGAGATAAAGTAAACTGATAGAGACACTGCAGAACTTCGACCTTTCCAATCCTTGCTTATTCTTCTTCTCTCCCCCCTTCTCTCTTATACACACAGCTTAACAGAATAGCGTAATAGAATTTCACTTCCTTTTTCCCCTTCCACCTGCTACGTGGGCAAGTGGTTACATTTCTCAGCCCCCTCCCTTATTTTCCCTCTCATCCCTCACATTCCCCATGTGGTCCAGCATAGGAGTATGCCTAACAGTTTATCCTATGATCCATCCTACTGTATGAAATATTGAAATTAATATTGGATGACTCTTGTTTGTATTTTACAATTTTGAATCCCTATATTTAGTGGTCAGCAAAAAAAATAAATCATTGCATAGAAGGGATTTGAATTTATCACTTAATTTTAGTATCTCCTGAGAATCCTGCATGGAAATGAGCACCTCTAAGCTTTCTAGTTGGATTTGGGACTACTTCTGGTTCTTGGGCCCTGAGTTTGTCTGGAAATTTGGGATCTCAAGTAATTCATATCTCTGGTTCAAGCTAGACATTGGAAATAATGAAATAATTTGTAGCTTCGTTATCAGAGCTGCAGTGTCTAATTAGTCATACAATAAGTTGCTATTCAAGATTTTTTGTTTTATTTGGGGGGGGGGGGTGTTCAAACTTCTGATTGAAGTATGGCTGCAACTGTAATGTCTTCTCATGAGAGTATTTGCGAATTGTGATTGTTGATAAGACATAAAAAGAATGACATAGAGAATACAAAGTAACGTATGTCTGAATCCTTGTAATTCTCTGGATCAATGTTTACACATTTGCTTGGCAGACTTTTGACCTGACCATTTTGGTCTAATGCATGCAGCTGCCATTCTATGAAAGGTGGAAATTGCTAGAGAAAGAAGTGATTGAACCTCGTAACATGGAACGTGAGGGTCTTTCCAAGAGTATAAATCCTTATTACAGATATGACTTGGAACCATTTAGTGTATGTATAATGATATTTACTATTTTATTTTCTGAAACATTTTCCAGTGGGATTAGCTATTTGTTTATATTTTTGTTTCAGGTGAGGAGGAAGGGTTTTTGGTTACTATCTACTGTGTCAAAGCTGCTTGATAAATTCATTCCACAACTCTCACATCCCGCAGATGGTCTTGTATTCCAGGTAATCAGGCTCTCTAGAAAACTGAACCTCCCAATTTAGCGTAGCAGTATGGGTGGATAGGATAGTTGAATCAATAAACACCTGGATCTTAGGAAACACAGTTCTTTGAGGATGCTGTACTGAATTGATGCTCTAGTGAACAGTCCAAATTTTTCAGTTGTTTTTTCTTGTTTCAATATATTTGAGTCACTATTGAGTAATCTAGATACTAACTAACTCTTTTTGTGCAAAAGATATTCGCTGACTGAGAACATACTATCAGAAATATGTGTAGATGCTGTCTGATTTATCAACTTGTATGTTGTTATTGATGTTGGATTCTATCAGGGTTGGGATGATCCATATGTCCCTCGCACGCATGAAGGTCTTCTGAAGTGGAAACCCCCTGAGATGAACTCTGTTGATTTCCTGTGTGAGGTTGTATAAGTACTTTTCCTCAACAAGTTCAGGAATTGGTTTAGTTCATGTGTGGCATAAAATTTCTCCCTATCTTGACGATTTAAATATGTTGATGATGTCTTTGTTGACAGGTGGGAGCCAGGGATCGTCCCCTGCTTTTTCTGTTTGAACGTGGAAAGAAGAAGTTAATGGAAGGGAATACTGTTATTTTTAAAGGTTGAAGGCCCTCAGTATTATTTTATACGATCATCAATGTTATTCATGCTATTATTATCATTATTATTATAAATCATTCTTCATATAATTAGGCCAGAATATCACAACTACTCGCATGATTTACCTAAATTTTGTCCATACATGAATTGCCTTTTTTAGTGAACTATATATATTCCTTCAGCAAGACTCCATGTCAAATGGAGTCTGTCATTGTCCTAAAATGTATGTTGCGTTGATCAACTATACTATAATTCTGGTTGATTTAACTGAATTTTGTATTTGTAAAAATCAAATCACAATTTTATTATTTTATTTTATTTTGTTCTATATCATTTTCAGACGCATCAGATATCTCTTCCTATTCAGGGAGGATCATTGAGTGCTCCTGGGATCCTGCGGAGCATCATTGGGTCTGTATGCGGATCAGGATTGACAAAGCAACTCCAAATGATATCAATACCTATAGAAAGGTTGTACATATTATCTTTTTCCACTTTATACCACTCTTCTTTATGTTGTTCATGTTTTGGTTTAATTAGTTTATGTGAAAAATCTGTTAATCAGTTTTGTTTTATAAATTTTCTGACAGGTAATGCGAAGCATAAAGGATAACATTACAGAAGATGTCCTGTTGAATGAGATCAATGAGATCATTCGCCTACCCTTGTATGCAGACAGAATACAAAGGGATATCAAGGCCCACCAACATATGGTCTCTGCACGGCGCAAGTGAGTGATGATCGAAGCTAAGCATGTCAAATGTGGTACGAGTAAGCAAGACTGCTAAACGAAGTGCCAGCGGAGCTGTACATTTTTGTTGCCAACGTTCATATATTATTTCTGCTATGCCATTGTCAGCCTCAGCTCCCAAGTACCTGAGGAAAGAGGTTTAGGTTCTATGATTTTGTTCGGCTAATAAGGTTTAGGTCGCTGTTGTATATTAGCAATTTTGTCTATTTTAATAATAATAATAAAAATTATCATACAGCAGATCACGAGTTCCTAAGATCTTGTTGGAAAAAGCTTAACACAAACGGTTTTGATAGGGATACAGTAATACAAGATTTCATTAGTTTGTACCAATTTCTTTTCAATAGAAAAAAAAAAGTTTTATTATGTTTGATACCTTGGACATGATGCTCTCAGACAGCTCGGACTCGTTCTAGTTTTTTCTTTGTTTTGACCAGCTAGAGAAAAGTAAAAGTTGACAGTGCACTGCAATATCCCGAATCGTTTTTGTGGCCATGTGATCTTAACATACATCTAGATTTAAAAAAGTTTTATTTTGATGTGTAAAATTACTTTACATTATGATATAATCATATGTTGTTTCATTGTTTAAGTGTTTAATTCGTGAAAGATCCCCAACAAAACAAGCCAAAAGTTTTGATCCTTCACTAATAATGATATGCACTTTTGGGCTGAATTCCTGTCCAGATGGTCACGATGTCGCAAAGTAAGTACGCATCTTCAACAATAGTTATGCTCTTCGTTTCAGAGAAAGATAGTAAAATCACCATGATGGTTTAGCCCCAAACAGTTAACAATGTGACCTTCAATCATGACTACTTTTTGGGCTAAGAGTTAATCGTATCATATATATAATTGAAATGCAGAAGGCATTAGTAGCAGAAAAAAAATAAAAAATAAAAGGATTGGACAGTTGACTAAATCCAACGAAAAATTATTCATTTTTCGGTACATTCATAAGAAACAAAAACTACAACCTGCAGAAAGCAGTACCAGCTACATCGAAATCAAGAAGTAAGGAGAGTCCTGGAGGGGGAGAATCTCACACATCCCAGGAGTTGCTGTGACTGGATCCCTATTAGGCCATGAAAATGTCTTGATTTGTAAGAAGAAAAATTAAAGAAAAAAGGGGACAACTAATAAGTTGGTTCTATCCTTATAACAACGGGGTAGCAAGTACTAGTTAGTAGTGCTCTTTCAAGTGTTCCTGCCTTTTTCTTTTTCTTTTCTTTTTCTCTTTTTTTCCCTATTCACACTGGTCAAATCTATAATATTATAAAATTTTGTCAATTGAGATTAATTAATAGCCATTATTTTATCTTCGTGTCCGAAGTCCAGAAACTGCATAAGACCTCATGAACGTGTGATTGGAAGAAATGTGGACGGAGACTGATAATGATCAGATCGAATTTTTGGCTGATACGGTCGCATATTCGCTCTATTATTATTGTTGATCAATTGACTTTCTCTTTCTCTTTTTCTTTTTTCTTTTCTTTTTTGCTTTTGGAAATGAAAGGGGTTTAGTTTACAGGAGCCTTTTACCGTACACTTAAAAAAAGAGTGGTGTATGTATACTTAGAAAATTTTATCTACTCTCACGGATTACCATAGGTTTAATTATGATATTACGAAGAAGATTTCCACTTTTGTTTGTTACAAAAAGAATTTCTATTTTTGTTATTTTTTACGGGTCTTATCCCTTTTTTTTACATTTTAGTCCAATTTTTTTTTATATGTTTTCTCTTCTATTTTTTTTTCAGTTTAAAAACCAGTTTTCGTGAAATTAACATCTCAACATAATTTTTTTCTTTTTAATATGAGTCATTTATTAAAAAGAATAAAATTCATTAATTTATCTAATGGTTTATAATTATATAAGAACCACTTAAACAAGTTACTTTTAATTTTTTCTTTGTAAAAAAGTCTTTTGCAATTGAATCATAATAACTAATAATAATAAATTATTATTTTGTCATGATGGGATTCTTAAAACCATCATTAGAAAAATAAAAATAAAAATAAAAATATCATTTGTTGTAAAAAATAAATTTAATTTAATGAGTACAAATTAAAATAAAAACAAAAAAAAGGAAAAAATTTCATTTATCATAATTTTGATTAGACAAAATATAGAATTTGAATTAAATCTGAATAACATTTTTTAACATGTTATGATTCATTTTTAACTTTTTATTTCAACTCACCGATTTTATTATCTCAATAAAATAAGAAATTATGTGTAAAGGAAAGTAATGATAAAAGAATAAAGAAAATACTTATTAGAATACAAAAAAAATAATTATTAGAACGTGATACATGTAACGATAAAGCACTAAAAAAATGAAAAATAAAAATAAAAATTCATTTCGAGATCCTCAGTCCCGTCAAAGTTTAAAAAAAAAAAACTATTAGTCCCGTCAATGGCTTATTTGTAAATAATCAATTTTTTTATTCTATACATAGACTTTTTTTTTAGCAAAGGACTTCCACCCAATTTACTGTTGAGGTGTTAAATGAAATAAAATATAACATATTTAACTAGTTGTATGTATAATGAATTATCAATAGTTAGATGTATTAACTAATTTTATTATTCTTAATAAATGACTCATATTAAATAGTCGATTCATACACCTATTTATTATATGTGTATGTTAGACAAATTCTAATTTACGTGGAAAGTTGGAACTTAAAAAAGAGTTCTGTAGAGAGAAAAAAAAAATGTACCCAAACTCTCACAGGCAAATATATAAGTAACTTTTTCTCCTTCTTACGATATGGTGTATATGGACTCACAAGTAATAATAAGTTCGTGTCTTTCACGAGATATTAAAAATATGTCACACGCAAAAAAAACTTACCTTTAAATTTTTAATAAGAGTTTAATTTTTATTCATTATTAGTATAAAAAAAGTTACATTAATATTTAATAATATGTTGATATATCATTAAAAAATTAAGTTTTTTAAATAATTATTATAATAATCAAAATTTTTTAATAATTTATTAACATATTAAATGACAGTATAATTTTTTTTACATTAATAATGAATTAAAATTAAATTCTTATAATAAAATAGTGTATATATGTGGTTTATATCATATCCCCTCCAGAATAGGCTAAGGTTATCATCAGCAATAAATGTCTCATCCAAAAAACAAAAAGAGGTTATCAGCAACAATTGGTAGAAGACCCAGATTCAAAGCTAGAAATCTAGCTGCTCTTTGCTTATGGTAAAAAACAAGAAAAGGATTTTATTTCACACATGAAAGCTACTAGTAGTGATTATTAATATTATTAGTGAATACAATTAAGTATAAGAAACTAACTAAGCGACTTTATTTTTATACAACCCATACACTAACTAGCTCATAAGGGCCTTCGTTTCACACATGACAAATATTTGCAGCAGTTGTCCTTGTCCATCAATGATGCAGTGGTGGTTACCGGTTTCCCGCTGTTTTTCGCGGAGGCTTAACTTCTAAAATATTGCCGTGTCTGTGAAACAGTGTCGGCTTGAATAATAATTCTCCCATAAATATGCAGCAAGTAGCAAAACGTGAATGTCATTCATTTTCAAGTTCTGAAATGTCACTTCCACTTCGACGTCCACTCTTCTGCAGCTTCTTCTTCTTCTTCTATGTCATCTCTGTCTTGCTTCTCTCCCACCCTCCAAACTCCTATCATCGCACCCGTAATATAATTTTTTCTTTTTCTTACCTTATAATGTATAGACTCATAAGTAATAAGTTTTCGTGTTCTTCTCGAGAAATACACTCAATGTAAGTGCACTATTTTCCTTGTTCAAAATAGTTTGTATGTCACAAAAAAAAAAAATCACTGTTTTTAATATATAAAATGATGTGTATATGCTCCGGTTTTATAACATTGGTACTTGTTCTCCAGCATAATAGGCTAAGGTTATCAGCAATAAATATCTCAACCAAAACACATGCAAAAGAAAGGTTATCAGCACATTATTTGATTATTAAGGTTCACTTATATTCATAATTATTAAACTCAGGCTAGTAATCAATTAAATTAAGATATTGAGTCAATGAGTCACTAGTTCAACTAATGATTACTAATCGAACCGTATAAAATTAAATAAATATATAAATACATAAATATATATAAAAATACACACTATGATGATATTTATTATTATAAACAACTAAAATATCCTTATTTTAAGAAAAATTATGACTTCAAGAAAAACAAAATAAATGTTTAACTCTTAATTCATTGGAAAAAAAAACCTCTAATTTTTTTTCATAAAAATGCTTATAACTCAAAAAATAATGGAATTTTTTATAAAAAAAATCAGTATCAGTATGACGTAGATTTCAAAAAGTTATATGAAATAGACATGTAATTCATCTAAATCAAAAAAACGAGTCAAAAGTTATAATTTTTTAAAATTATTTTTTAAAAAATAATAATTTATGACCTAACTGATTCATGATTTATGTCCAAACCCCACCTCACCAATTCTTGTTCAAAACGGTTAAGTCAAATTAATTTTTACCAATTCGCATATATAACCAGTTTGATAAATCATTGAGTACGAACCTGTTTTAATAACTACGATTATATTAACAACCAAGCATCTACGTAATGATTGTCATTTCATAACGTGACAATTAGCAATTATTGGATAGAAAAGTCTTCTAAACCAAAACCAACCAAATTGTTATTGATAGAACAGAAGTTTTTCTTAATTAAAAAAGGGTCCCAAAGAATGGCGGAAAAACCAAAAAGATTGTTTTGACACAAAGCACATATGCTAAGCTATGTAATTAAGGAGATAAAACGCTATAATTAATTCATTTTGGAATTGACGTAGAGGATTAATATATAAAAGAGTTTACCTTTTGATTCAGTAAAAAAAGTTTACACTGTCATTTAATTGTGTATTGCTAAATCATTAAAACAGTTTGACTATCATAATCTTTTAATAAAGATTATGATGTGTTAGCACATGATTAAATATAAATATAGAGAAATTTTACACTGACAGTGGATTAAAATTAAATCATATATAAAAATTCAATCTTTGTTTTCCTTTTTTCTTTTTCATTTTTAAAAAATTCTAAAATAATGAAGTATGTATTCAAACTTATATTAGATACAGAGAGCAACCTGTTTATCAAAAGGAGGAAAAGTAATACATCAAACCACTATCAATTTGTGAAGGCCCAGATGAATTACCATTCATGGCCATTTATTTTCAATGAAAATCAGATAAGGATAAATACTATTCAAAGTTTAGACCCACTCAACAAATGCTGAGTTTGCAAAGTCCCACTATGCGGTGGAGGTAAAGTTGAAGTTTCCACATGTAGTTCGGCTTCCAAAGAGCAAAGAGCTGAAGCCTAATCTAGATGTTGCCAAATCGAACTGCAGAAGATTGTCTTCCAGCTGATACCCACCAATGACTATTGAAGTCGTCGGGTTCTTTCCACCATTCACAAACCCAAGGCACAACACATCATCGCTCACATCCACGATCGAGTTTGCACCAAAAATCCTCCAAATCACATTCTCATTCTGCAGAACAAGCTCAATGGTTGGCACCGACCACCCTAACCGTGTGCTGAGCACATTCTTCCTGCTGAAGCACACTTCGAACGGCGCCACCGAAGCCACCCTTGTGATGTTCCTAGCAGCAGAAGCTTTGATAAAACCCTCCGTCACTGCTTTGAAGATAGATTCCTCCAAAACCGTGTAAGGGTTCACCGTACTGATCTTGGTTCCACCAACGCCTTGGCTATCAATGGACAACAAAGTGGTGTTCACGGGCACGACCTTTTCATCGATTCTGATGGATTTCACGCCAATGAAATACTCAGCAGAAGGTTCTCCCTGAGAGAAAGCCGAAGCTGTGCTCACTGGGTTGATGAACAGTGGTGTAAAGGTGAGCAACTGGGAGGCATCGACGTTAGGAAGAAAAACGTAAGGGCCATCTCCGAAGAAAATGACACCTTTTGATGAGAGGCAAATAGCAAATTTCCTGTGGAAGCTAAAAGCCGAAGCAAACTGGGAGGGAAAAGCGATTCTGGTTCTACCGAGGCCAGCCATGCCCGAGACTCCATTGGCAAGTCCTTGTAACAAGAAAGTGGGTGCACATGAGAACAGGAAGCGTGGAACGGTGACGTTCCGACCAGGGTTGAACCCGTTCGTGGATTGTACGGACACGGCGTCTTGAGCGAGCTCACCGCTGGTGGCGGTGTGTGTGACGGTGTTGTCAGGTATGACACCGCATGTGTTGTTGTTGCAGCCTGGTCTGGGAGGTGAGAAACAGTCGCCGCAGCCGCTGGCTCCGGCGAGGGAGCATTGGGCGGAGCGGCACCGTGCGGGGCGGTATGTGGAGGAGATATAGTTGCGGTCACAGTCGACCCACAGAAACTGGCCACCAAGATCAACGACGAGGTTTACTGGGACGAGTGGGGTTCTTTGGTTAATTTTAGTGAGGTATTGCAGTTTGGAGGCATCTTTTGTGACTGGGATAACGAGGGCTTTGGGCCTGAAAGATTGCTGAGCAAAAGAGGGGGCAATGAAGAATAGGAGGAGGAGGAGGAGGAGTGTGAGATGTTGAAAGTTTGAATTAGCCATAGCTATAGACATGGGGTGCGGGGGGAACTTGAAATGAACTTGGAGGGATGCCACCTCTATTTATATAGAATCGAATATGGGAGTTACCTGCATTAATTTGTTTCTTTATGGTAAAGAATGTGATGCAGATGTTAACCGTCGTCAAATAAGAATCAAATCTGTTTTTTTTTTTTTTTGGTTGCCCTTTTCTATGTCCTTTCTTTCTTTTGTTCCTTCAATATTAATAACTTAATAACAAAATTAAAATATAATGAACTCCTTTTAATTATAAATTATGTGTAAAAAACTTATGTAGTTTAAAATTTTTCAATATAATTACATTTTTATTGTTATCATTTTATCTAAGATATTAATAAAAATTAAGTCATATATAGGATGATACATTATCCCTAACACCTTTGATTGTATTCGAATCAAGATTAAATCACATTCTTCTTCATTTTTTACTTTTAATTTGATTGATATCTCAATTGCATCAAAATTTAACATAGCTAACTCACTATCCAATTCATAATCTAGCATAGTTAACTCACCATTTGATTCACTTTCTTCTATTTCTGAGTTACTCAAATTACTTCGAATTGAGAATGTTAAAGATCATATGCCCTTACATGACTTAATTTTCACTAGTATCTTTATAGAGTTATCCAAAATTATCTTGTACATGTTTTTAAGGGTTAAAAAGGAGTTTGTGTTGGAGAATTTTAAAACACAAGAGAGTTTTCTACATGTGACCAATAATTAGACAAGGCTCCTTATAGTGACGGATCTTGAACTAAAATTTGTGGGGGGAATATATTTATTTTGTTTGATTATGTATACTTAAAAGAAATTTTTTCATATAATTTTAATGCATTTATATTTAGAAAAGTATCATATATCTAAAGTTTCAAACAATTTATCAAATAAAACTAAAAGTAAACACTTATTTTGATCATTTAAAGATACAAGTGACATCACTTTAATCCTCTAATAAATTTTTAGATGACTGATTTGATATAAAAAGTGACATTGAATTATTAATTTGATATCAAAAAATGATATTGAAGAACTAATTTAAGATGAAAAATTGACATTAAAGGATCATTTTGATGTATTTATCATTAGAGAACCTAACTGATGACACTTGTATAAATGCTTATTCTAAAATGATCTAAAAATAAAAGCTAAATAAAAAAATTATAAATATCTTTTTCTTAAAGTATACTTTTTATTCTTTTAAAAATTTAAAATCATCAATTATTAATTTAGAAATGAAATCTTTAATAATTTTACTTTTAATAAAAATTACATATGTATAAAAAATTACAAAAAGTTTTGGATGAGCCATAAACCCCCTGTCCCTTTCCCTTTAAAGATCCGTCAATGGTTCTTTACATTTTAGTCTACAAAAAATTAACAACTAAGAAAAAAAATTACTACTAATAAGAGAATTTTTTTAATTAAATTATTATCATTTAATTAAAGAGATATAAAATAATTTTTTTTAATTCCGTCAAATAAGGCGGCCAGCTGGCACCAGCGCCAGCAGCCTTATCTATAACTAGATACTAGATATCCACAAACTAGTTGCGTCCTTTAGTGAGAAGAAAAAAAAAAAAGTTGCGTCCTTCAGTTTGATTTCTAATATTGACCTTCAAACATATATAAATACTGCAATAAATATACTTTTTTAAGGTTAAAAGCGGTATCATCCATTTGACAAATGAGGAAAAGAAATGTCCCTTAATTATGTGTGCATTTGTACAAAAAAAAATTGTGTTCATTAAGAAAACAAATGCCGACTAAAGCACTGCATGAAAGAATCTAATGACCAAGAACTAATATAATCTTGATTAGATCGTATAAAAAAAACTTAGGGCGTTGATATCTTGACTTTACCACTCAATAAAAAAGAATTAGCCTTAGAAATAAACTGGTAATATTAATTTGTTTAATATAAACTAAAATAACTTTAATTAGTGAAAAAATATTGAATATATTTAGCAAAAGAAATTCACTGAATGTATTCAGTAATAACTATTTTCTTTACTTAAATCACTAAATAAAAACAATCCTTTTAATGTAATCTTATTTATTAATTAAATTCTGGTAAATTTTTAATATACTTTTTACAACTTAAAATAATTTTTTAAAAATAAATTAATTGAGAGTTAATATTTTAGATTTTATCAAACACGACGATAGTTGGCCAACAATATTTGGTCATATGGAGATTAATATATATATATATATAATTCAGTCCATTGGAACAAGGGCTTATATATATATATATATATAAATAATTCAGTCCATTGGAACAAGGGCTTGATCGCTTGTTTGATAGTTCAAAATAGATTTCAATTCTCTCCTGTTACAAGAGAGGTGTGAGAGAGAAAAAAATAAACATAAATTATATTTTAAATATTAAAAAATATTTATTATTTTTTTTATAAGACTTTTCTTATAATATGAGAGAATCTAAATCCGTTCAAAATAATACACTTGTAGAATTGGTACATATCATGTGACGCAAAAGTCTACGAGTTTGCTTGAAGAAAGAGAAGAAAGTGCCTTCATCTATACTTCTTAGACCCAAGTTCACCGACACTCAGAAAATGAAGATTTCAATATATCTTATCCACTTCTTAGATATGTTGGAGCCGATTTTGAATTTTCAAAATCAAATAATATATAAATAAATATATTTAATTTAATTTTATTATTTATTTACATTATTATTTTATTATATGTTAATATATTATTAAAAAAGTTAAAATTTTTAAATAATTATTATGATAATCAAATTATTTTAATAATTAAAAAATATATAATTAAATAATAATATTAAAAAAATTTACATTTGTCAACAGATAATAAATTAAAATTAATGTTTAATCCAGCACCTATATAATTCTCCATTTGTTGACAATGTTTGGAGAATAATACCAAAAATTGTGTCTATACATATATATACACGCAACCTTTTTTTTTAATCCTTACCTAGGATACCTTATATCTTTTGAGTGAGAGAGTAATCTTATTTAAAATATTTAAATTGTTATTTTTTACAAATACCTTTTTACATACTCAAATTTTAACATTACATAACACTTAGTTTAGAGTCACCTATTGTGTTTATATATACACACACGCTTGTAGATTGCTTAATTCAAATTTATTAATTATTTGAGCCACCTCTTATATATATACAGGAGTTGTTATAGTATCTTAATTAGTTTGATATTTTGAATAAGTTGTTCATCATTTATTAATTATTAGTTTTATAATAAATATTTAAAAATTTGTTAAATATAAAATAACTAATAAATGTTTAACAACTTATTATGAGTATCGATTAGGGGTATTTGCGGTTTAGATTGAATCAGTTTTTGGAAAAAAAGTCATCTGAACCAAATTAATTAATTTTTCTATATCGAGAATTGATTGATTTTTTTTAAAAAAAATTTGAGAATCGAATCAAACCAATTGCAATTGATTTGGTTTGATTCGGTCTAATCAATTTTTAATTAAATATTTTTTTTATAGAAAATTCATACACAACTTCACTTTATTTTTTTTATGAACCAATTTAAAAAAAGTTGTATAAAATCCTAATAAAAATATCATTACATAATTATAAACAATAAATTGACCTAAAAATATTTATAAAAACAACAAAAAAATTAAATATAATCATTTATAAATATGTAAATTATAAAAATATATATAAATAGTTATATAAATTTGATTTGGTTTGATTTCATAAATAAAAATCAAAGATCAAATCAAACCAATCAATTTTTATTAAAAGAAAATCACACAAAATTAAAATTAATTAATTTTATTTAATTTTTTATTTTTTGGTTCAATTTTTTTAATTTTGGTCTATTTAGTTTAGTTATAAATACCTTTAAACCAAAAAAACAAAATACCAGAATAATGCTATATATATATATATATATACACACACACACGCAACTATGATAGTGGTTTGGATCTCGTTCAAAATGGTCGGGCTCATGCACAACTTCTCACTTCTCAGTTTCAAAACGACAGCTAGATAATTCACGTTGAATCATACTACTACTATATATTAGTATATAATATTACAATCTTGACCCAACTTACGCATGATTTGGATTTTAAAAAAAGCTATGCAACTGTAACACTTTAAAGAAAGGTACTACCTACATGTATTGGAGAGGATACAACACTTTTAAAGTATACGTGAATATATCAAATTTTATTATATTTATCTTGCTAGTAAGTTGTTATTTAATATTAATCTTTTAAAATATGGTAATGACCCAATTTGTAAACTAATAAAAAAATCAACACACAGTAAATTTTTTATTAATAAGCAAAAACAAAAATCAACATACAAGACACATAAGTAAACCTAAACAAACAAAAACCTACAACCAACACTGCCGGAATCCCCCACGGCCACCTACAAATAACATTTGTCGTTTTCGTTTAGATCTCAGGCCCCAAAAAAGAGGAGCAAAAGTCCATGATGGACTGTAACCATCATATGATACGATCAGTGACTCAGTGGGTGTGCCTAAAGCATCCAAATTTAGATTGCTTCAACTCTGCTTGCAGAGAAGCTTTTGAGTTTTGACAGACTTATCCAATATCCACCTAATTGAGTGGACTCAATGCATGGTTCAGATATGTTATATGCAGTATATCTTATATGAAATTCACAGGGTTTCATTACATGGTTGTATTTGCATACCCTTGTTATACACCAAAACCAAAATGTAGTATACCCTCGTTCCCATGATCTTCAAAACAGCAATGCAATATGGTTAATATAATACATGGTTGTAATTTATGTTGGTCCATCCATGTGGCCCGGTTGGGTGTGGGAGCAGATTTCGATAATAGCATCGTAATTATGCACCAACTGTCCAACACCAACCACTACTTCTTTTTTATTCTTTATCCTCTTCTTCTTCTTCTTCGTCTTCTTCTACTACTACTACTGGTAGTACTCCTCCTCCATTCCAACAACCCTCAAAGTCAAAACCAAAATGCCTCTTCCACTCCATTATTCCCTCTGCACTTTCTTCACTGCCATCTCCCTCCTCCTTTCTCCCATCCCCACTCTCCAAACACCTCTCACTGCGCCCATATCAAAAGACGATTCTACCCAATTCTACACCCTCTCACTTTACCTAAAAACCCCTCTTCAGCCCGCCAAACTACACCTTGACCTCGGCTCCTCCTTCACCTGGCTCCTCTGCGACGCCACCTACAGCTCTTCCTCCTACCACCACATTCCCTGCAATTCCTCTCTCTGCAGTTCCTTCCACGCCGGCGCATGCTCCAATTGCTTCCAGCCCCCGGGGCCCAACTGCGCCAACGACACCTGCGGCCTCTTCCCTGAAAACCCAGTCACCAGAAAGACCGTTCTAGACATCGCCCTCATCGACTCGCTCGCTCTACCCAGCACGGACGGGTCGACTCAGGGCCCACTCGTTCTCATCTCCGATTTCCTCTTCTCTTGCTCCACAACACCCTTGCTCCAAGGCCTAGCCAACAATGCCGCCGGTCTAGCCGCGCTCGGCCGGTCCAACCACTCCCTCCCGGCCCAAATCAGCGCCGCCTTGTCATCGCCGCGCTGTTTTGCCCTTTGCTTATCCGGCTCGCCGGCTCGACCCGGCGTGGCTTTCTTCGGCTCAACCGGGCCTTATATTTTTTCTTCCAAAATTGACCTCTCCAAATCACTTATTTACACCCCTCTCGTCCTCAACCCCGTCGGGGACACCGTCATCACGTACAACGGACAACCGTCGGATGAGTATTTCGTCAATTTGACCTCTATTCGGATCAACGGTAAGCCTCTTCCCATCAACGCGTCGATCCTGACCGTTGATCAGAATGGTTTCGGTGGGACCAAGATCAGCACCGTGGATCCCTACACCTTTCTGGAGACTTCCGTTTACAAACGCTTCGTGGAGCTGTTTGTGAATGAATCATCCTCTGCTTTCAATTTAACAGTAACGGAAGGCGTCGAGCCTTTCGGTGTGTGCTACCCTGCGAAAGACCTCACAGAGACGCGCGTTGGACCTGCGGTGCCTACCGTTGATCTTGTGATGCATAGCGAGGACGTGTTCTGGAGAGTGTTCGGGGGCAATTCGATGGTGAGGATTGTAAAGGAGGGTGTGGATGTGTGGTGCTTGGGTTTTGTGGATGGTGGGACCCATAGGAGGACGGCCGTTGTGATTGGAGGGCATCAATTGGAGGATAATCTTGTGCAGTTTGATCTTGAGTCAAACAGATTGGGGTTCAGCTCATCAGTGTTGCTCCAGGACACCACCTGTGCTAGTGCTAATCTCTATATCACTCACTAATTTTGCCAATTACAGAAAATAGTTGAAGAAAACAAAATGTGAGATAATAGGTACTTGTTTGATATAATTTATTATAGTTTATTACAATGAGAATATAAACGTTGGAATGACAATGTCTTTTTTAATTTGATGACAATTTTCGATAACACCATGTTAGGTATGGGGGAATGAGTGTTTTTGGCCAAATAAGAAATCTTACAAATTAAAATCGATGAAATGCATCTTCCGTCTTTTATAATTTTTTATAATGTAATAACCTAAATACATTGTAACTAGATTTTGTAATTAAACAAGTGCATTTTTATTATTATGTAAAAATATCGAGGATTAGATGGAAAGAAAATTCCCATTATAGCTTATTTGGAATCATTATTTCTATCTTTGACATATGATATAACTAAGCAGATATAATCAGCTACAGCATAGCTTGGCCGCAAAGCAATTACATGATTAAAACCAACAATCAAAATTTTTTAAGTTGATTGATGGTATCAACTATCAAGTAACTGCCAACTGAATTGCATTTATACAGGTCGGCGAACTAATTTACAGTTACAGTGTTATTGGGGACTATATCAGCTCAGCCTGAAGCAATTACCAACTTCCTTCCTTGGACATTTTCAGAAAATGGCACAGGGTGATATTTGGGAGCTCAGGAGAGCCCCTTTTCTTCTTCTTTATCCTTGTCATCTTAGACGATTCCACACCATTCCATTCTGTCACTGTCTCTGAGGCCAGATTGTAGAACTGTGAACAGAATATTCCCACAAATTAAAGTTATTCACTTGAGGTAAATGCACAAGATTCTCTATGTCGTTAGTTTGGATGTTGATGTGCGTTGGGGAAGTTAATTGGATGTTACCATCTAGATCAAGTACCCTTTCTCAATCGCAATCACTCAGTTCTGCCACAATTTTCTCAATATTAACAAAGACAACAGAGAATCAAGTTTACAATATTAACAAAGGGAGCAGCATATCTGATATACCTCACACGCCATGCAGTAATAATCTATGAAAAGGATCCTGAATCCGTAGTTCAAGAACATCTCCTTCTGTGCTTTCTGTTATGAAGGCCCGTACACATTCCTAAAAGAAAAAGTTCCTTTTAAATGCCAAGAAACATTTTATACCAAATGGAAAGCACACAACCATTATATTTCATAAGTATAGTCCCTGGACCGTGCAACATGGTGGTTTGGGGGGAGGGTGGGGAGTTCACTAATCAGATATATACCTCATAACCCTCAATTAGTTCAGAAAGAAAGCTGCGGCGGAGTGCCTCTCTTGTTCGACAATCAACTCTATGCCAAGCATTCAATACTGCCATCTTGTCAGCATCAAATCAATGTGACCTTTCCTCTTTTCAAAAGAACTTTCGAGGGCATGAATTATATTAACCTACCAAAACAAACAACACCTACAGTCAGATGCTTGTCAGTTGTCACGACATCAAATGAAGATTTAATCAATGTGCAAAATCACATGCCAACACATGCAATCAGCACAGTGTTTATGCTTTCATCTTGTCTTGTTCTAAACTAATGCCAATTCTCATGCATGCACACAGCTTTACACCCACACACCCACACACACACGTCCCACATACCATAAGTGCACTTAGAGACTCAAACACTATTACAATGTGAACACAAGTCACAACGTGTAAGACATCCAGACCCATCCTAAACAACTTTGAAAGAAAAAAAGTGGGAAATTCCGAAGATATAACTGATAGTCACTTACAGGTCAAAAGCCATAATTAATATTACTAATACTTCATGAATCCAATTGCACTAAATTGCTTTCTTAAACAGTCGAAGTTTTTCAAAGATAGTTTCTACAAATACGAGAACCAAATATAACCTCTTTATCCATGTCTATATTTCTAAATCTGTCCCACTCTCCCACATTAGTCATGTAAAATGCTGAAGGTGGAACGTCATCACCTGTAAAATGAACCCAATCATTATTAACATAAAAAAGAAAGAAAAGATCAGCTAACAACTAGAGAGAGAGAGAGAGAGAGAGAGAGAGAGAGAGAGAAGATCAGTTAATACTATAAAAATAGAAAATATCACTGAAAGTTTAAAGTCAGTTCACTTTCAAAGTGCCCTACAGATTTGAAGTAGATAGTTGAATACGACCCTTTTCATTAATCATTCACAATTCACATGCAATTAAACAATAACAAAGCATAAACACAGAAGAAAAACCACATAACTTTAATAAGCTCTCATGCATGGAAGAATTCAATTCTAGTTTACCTATAGGAAACCATAGAAATGCCAGACCTGAATGTATGTAATGAATAACACATACTTCAGATAACTCCGATAATTACCCCAAGGTGGTGGAGCAAACAAGCCTCTAATTTCTTCTGCATTTAAGCACGGGACAAGTTCCATCAAGAGACGATCATTTAACCACCTACGAGACCTTCAATTTGTAACCTGAAACTGGTAACATCAGTCTCAAGTAAATTCATATCCTAATAATAAAATCAGAGAACTCATTTCTTGTAATTGTTATCACTCTGAATAAATAAAAGCATGAGTTCATATAAACAGGTTTACAAAATTTTATATCAACCATTAGCAATTACCAGACACATAGGAGATCCACATATGATGGCTTTTTTTTATAAAAAAAAGGAGTAGGTAGCCTCGCAGTATATCATTGACACACATAAATTCAGTTATGGCTATCTGCAAGTGCCATAAAATTTCTTAAAAGGAAGTGATCTGCACATACATAACCAATCAATTGGTACAAAGCAATTGTTCAACTGCAGTTAGCAGATTTTTCCACCTCTCCATTTCAAAATACAAAAGTGACATACAGAGTACACATTCCACTGATAATCCCTTCATTAAGTGAGTTCATTTGGGAAAGAAATTCAAATAGGATAATCATTACTTGAAATAATTACGTTAAAATAAAATAAATTCCAAGAGACAAAATTTACAATTAGAGACAGAAGCCAATCAAAGGTTCAGAATACCAATTTCCATGAATAAACATCGAAACATTTGGAAATCTGGCTGAATAACAATTTAGAAACAACCAGTCACAAGGACAAGGGTCATAAAAAATTTGAAACTTAAAAAAAAAACATGTTACTTAAATACTTGCTACCTCACTGTGATTACCAAATTTGTAAATGTGATGAATGTTTGCAAGTCCATAAATGTAAAGAGATATTTGACCCCCGGAAAAAGAAGGATGACACTAATCAATTTCTTCAATGTATTCATAAAATTTCACAGCAATGAGACTCCAATGCTGACTAGTCTGAAGGTTGACAGAGACAGCACCAATAGAAGAACGTAAAACTTAGGCAATTAAGATACAATTACAATTGTTTTCATCACAGAATGTGCACAAGCATGGTTCTAAATGAAAAATAAAATACACAACCAGTAGCATAAAGAACAAACTTTCCAGTGAAGCTCTCGAGAAACTCAATCTTCTTTTCAATTGACATCCCACTGGATTTGGCACCATCTCCTGTTCATTCGAGAAAATCACTACACTAAATATATTCCAATTTCCAAAAGAGTAGAAAATTATTCACAAACTTAGAAAAGAATATCTGGGTATGCAAAAAGGAAAATAAATAAATAAATAAAGTAAATTCAACTCCGGCAGCAATAATCGATTCTGAGGAGAGAGGCAAGTTTGGAACTTGGAAAATTATTATATATTTTTTGGAGGAGTAATAATAAATTCAACGAAAAGGTAATGGTGTGGTGTTGGCGTTGAACAGACTCCACGTGCCTTCCTTGTGCATACCATTTTCTTATTTTGAGCATCTCTCCTAATCTAATGGATCAACTTTCCTAATGCAGTAATGCATCTAATGGATCGAGCCCAGTAAGCCACCCTTGAAATAGATTTAGGCTCGGCCCTTATATCAAGGAAAACTATGACAAAAAAAAAACAGAAGAAGAAGAAATGAATGAAACAAAAAGAGAGAGAAAGGAAAACACGAACAAATAATACAATTTCATCTTGAGTTTGTGTTTATTTTTGCATTATAATTTTATTATACAATTAAAATATGAGTTTAATTTTGATTTATTGTTAGTGTAAAAAAAATTTATACTGTTATCCAATCATGTATTATCAACTCATTAAAAGAGTTTGACTATTATAACAAAGTCTAACATTTTTAATAATGTGTCAGTACATGATTGGATGACAGTGTAAAATTTTTTTATACTGATAATGGATTAAAATTAAATCCTTAAAATATTTTGGTTATGTTATTTTACTGAATTCAATGAAAAAGTATAACCAAAATTCTTAACAATGATATTAGTGATTATTTTTATATAAATTTTTAAAAATAAGATTTAGGATAGATAAACAATTGTATAAACTATATTGAGTCCCAAGCACATTGAAAAGTTTTGGGAGCGCCGAGGGAAAATGACCATGGCTTTGTACACCCCCCACTTTTTAAATCACGTGATCTATATAGATATAATTTCTTCAACAAATTTTCTAGTAGTTATAAATTTCTTAGTAGTTAGTGGAGTAGAGTAATACATGTTTAGTTTGTGGATTATTTCTATATATTAGAATAGTATCTGTTACTGTTACAGCCTAAGGGTTATAATTGGCATTTCATTGACAGGTCAGTAAATAGTACAATAGTGGGCAGCATATCGCCTGCGTTGCATGTACGTACTCGGCAGGAACAGAGCAACGGAAAACAGAGCACGCCCACCTTCTCATCGCCATTTCTCTTAGACTCTGCAAACTTTCCTTCACTTCTCTTGTAGCATTGGTAACTCTCTTCTCTTTTCACTCTGCGTGTTTCTCATTTTCATCTTTGCCCATCCACTGTTTTGCTGGATTTGATTATGCCACTGCTTCAGTGCTTTCTGTGTTCGTCTACAATCATTTCATTCTCTCTTTGTCTGGAAAGTTTCCCTTTTTTCTTTTCTCAGAAAGTTAAAAGTTTGGCTTTGATTTTTTATTTTGAATGCAATTTCTAGATATTAAAAGTGAGACCTTTGGCTGCCAAAGTGTTGCAATCAAAGGGTTTTAGGAATGTCCTGATACCTTCCATTTTCTGTTGGTAGTTGGAAAGCTCTTTCCTTGAAAAACAATTTCTTCAAAATTCGTTATTATTATTATTATTTTCTTTCCCATTTACACAAGTTTGTTATAACTGCGGCTATTTGTTGTAGTAATATGGTATTTATGGTGTTAGATTTACACTAACCCATATAATAAGAAAATTATGTCCATTTATTGATGCCACAAACTTAGGTTGTTTCTTATGATGCACTGGTCCATGATGCAATTTTGAGTCATTAATTAAGAATCTGAGAGTAAGATGCTCATTACAAATATATAATAGAATTTGCTTGCATATGATATAAATCAGAGAACTTTTTTTTTCCGTGGGAGGAATGGAAGGACAAAGTAGCAAAGAGAACCCTCTGCAGCCAATGTCCTTTACCTCTGGAGGAACCAGAAATCATGTCTCCCGTTCAGCTGAGGATGATCCAAACCTACATTGTGTTATTGGATCTGAAAGGAATGGGAGCCAGTGGACTTGCCTAAAAAAACCATCTCATAACTATCTTGAATACCTCGCAGAATCCTCAACTTATCTTCCAAAGACTACAACTGAAGATATGATTGGGAGCAATTATCCACCTGTTGGCAGCATAAACAATGTTAATGGGGTCGATGGAACACACAGAAACTTCTTTTATAACGACCCAGGAAAAGCTTATGGTTATAAACCTAATGACTCTTCCACTGAAGTAGACATTAGGAAGGTAATGCCCAATGAACAGAGAAAACTAAATGTAGTGAAGATTATTATTATTATCTTTCAGGCTGTCCATGTATAATAGTAGATACCCAGATAAAGCTTCATGCCCTCGGATGACTACTTTAAATTTAAATTTTTTATCTGTGTTTTCAGCAGGTGGGGCTTTGGAGACTTGATGAAGGCCAGGTCCGCGAGGAAGCAATAAAATTTGAAAGTACTCAATATCATCCTTATGCTGAGGTCGGTTAATGCCTTATCAACATGCATATATCTGAAATCAGATGAATTTTGTTTATGCAATCATTAGATTTCCTTTTAAGATTCTTCATCATTCTGATAATAGTTTATACTACAATTTTGTAATAGAGTCATACTTCATGGACAGCAGAATCAATTGGAGATAGGCATAATGTTTCACAACTTGATCCAATGGTAATGGTTGGTGCACCGGTTTTCCTTCCCAAACCAGGATGCAGCTCGTCAAAACAGAAAACATGTGCCACTGACCGTGTAAGTGAAACTTGCCATTGGACTAATGGGTTTCTCTTTACATACCAAAATCTAGGTCACAGGCTCAATTAAAAAACGCAGATATATGATATCATCACTATGTCCTTGTCAACTAACAATCATATTTCATTTCTTTTACACAATTTAGCTTCCTTAACCATGCATATTCTACCATATAGCAACGCAGGCAACGAATTGCTGATAACCTCAAAGCCTTACACGAATTGCTTCCAAATCCAGCAGAGGTAATCTGTTGTTTGTTTATGAACGAGTATTGCTTCACAAAAGGTGGATTTTTAGTAAGTCGTCAGCTTATCATTAATTAGTGTGATGTTTCCCACTTTGATGTCTTACCTAATTTCAAACAGAATCACCAGAAATGGTAATCAAATTTTTCTTCAAGTGTTTCAGTATGTCCAGAAACAGTGTTATTATGATGTGTCATCTGTCCCCTTAGAATGTTAAAACTTAGAAGGTTAATCGGCTTTCAACAGCAGAATTCACTCTCAAACAAGTTCAAGTGAATAAATAACTTTTGGAAAGAGGAAAAAAGAAAGAGAAAAAAGAGGAGGGGGGGGCGGTTAAAAGTTCACATAGAATGGATGTCCTACTTCTGCTAAGTGTAAATTACTGAGTTCACTGATGGTTGTATATTTCCCAAAATAGGAATATATCAATTGAAATCAGACATTTCACTTCCAAGGACAAAGTGAAAAAAATAAAGAATCTATTTGTTGTCTTGATTGGCGGATTCTGCTTTAGGAATACGCCTAATAATGAACAGGTCATCTCTGAAAGAAAATACTCAGATAAATGAAAACATAACATACCTGTCAAAAATGTTACTTTCAGTACAGTTCTGAGTAATACTTAGGCGGCTCGTATATACTGAATTTCACTATATTTACGTCATAAAATGAATTTTAATTTGTAGGGTAGTCAAGCGTATATACTGGACGACATCATTGACTATGTTAAATATTTGCAGCTTCAAGTAAAGGTACCTTTTAACACCTAATCTTCTCATCAATTTTTATTTTACTTTTGTAACACCACAAGGTATCTCCAAACTCTTTAGATGTGAGACTAATATCTGTTTGGGCGTCAACTTGGCCCTTGCCACATGTTCTTTTAGTGGGATTCAAATCCCTTGCACTACCCACATGGATACTAGTTATGGTGAATATTGTCATATTACATTACATGATGGCAGAAGGGACAAGATAAACGTTCTGCAATAAGTGAACGCTACATGAGGTCAAATGACTTTTTTCTATACAAAATTATCCGTCTTATAAGAAATAATAAATCAGGCATATTAATTACCATACTATTAATTAGATCTTTAAGCTTAAGGGATTTTGGTTTTTAAATAAAAAAAAGAGAAAACTTAGATATCCTATTAAAATATAACGTGTTATTTTTTAGACCTTTGTGTCACATTATCCTCACTTTTGAAACAATAGTACACATATTATAATTTAATAAGGGAACATCACCACAAGTACTTATGGAACTTTATCCAAGTTTTGTCCATAAAAAAAAGTAGAAAAACTTGTAGGAGGAAGAGGGTCCATTCAACCAGAGCAGCGATGAGAACAGAGACTCAATTAGCTAAGCAATGCATCAACGGGAGGATTCTGAAAACATCTTCTCATATGACATTCTACTTTGAGCAAGTCACTTATGCCTATTCCTTGATAGGAGAGGGAAAAGCATTAGGCCGGCCAGTACCAGAACGATGATGAATAAGTCTGAGGTGGGTAGGTAGGAATCCGAGGATGAAACTTCTGTTGATGAAAGCATTCATACCATCATCGCTATCCCTTGCTCATTCTAGGCCAAGCTCTTCCCTTCTTAAAGTACTTTGCCTTCGGCATCTCACTTGAATTGGAGAATGTATTAAGCATAGGATCATCCAGAGTCTGTAAAGTCTGCCTCGCTTAGCTCAACCTTATCCATAGACGATCTCTATCTCTTCATTGCTATGGTACTCTTTGTAGTAGGTAACTTTCTATACCTGAGCCACTTTACTAAACCTTAGCTTGTGTTCGATACCTCACGCCTTCACTTAATCCAAAAGCTTGCTTCGTGTTCCAACTCAGCGATATGAATACCATCGTTCCTCCAGAAAAATGAACATTTTGCTGTGTTTATAACTAAAACAGCAAAGGATCTACAAATGAAATTGCTCAGCAACGTCTTATATTGGCACAAGGGAAAGTTGTGTGGTTTGGTTATTTAAGTATACTTCTTTATTTTTGTAACTAAAATCAATTTTTCCCCTTTTGTGGAGGGGCAACAGGATTTTTGTCGTTAATTTTTTAAGATTTTTCTTGAAGATGACATTTGAACTTTCTTGCATCATCATAGCAACTGGTTGACAATTAGAACTTAAGCATATTTTTATTTCACCATTAACTGAATTATAGCTATGAGGTATCAGTTAATTTATCTCTTGTCTAACTAGTAGCATAAAAATTCAGATTTAAGTAATGTATTGTATGACATTGTTACTTTACAAATGGGAATTTTTTTTCTTGTTGAAACTAGCTTGAATTCGGACACTAAGCTAAGGAAATTGTTCCTTGCAGGAACTAAGTGGAAGTAGATTGCAAGCTGAATCAACTGCTATACCACTCGTCTTTCATGAGGTATACACGCCTGTCCTTAATTTTAGGAGACTAAGTACACAGAATCACTAAGAGTTCATGTGCTTGCCCAAATTATGCCCCATGCAATTAGTTCTCCTCCACAGTGTCAAATCGTTGACTAGACCAACCTTCTATTTTTTATTTGCAGGGTTATGGCCATTACATTAACCAACAGATGCTCAATGAACCCCTTGAGGAGATGATGGGGAAACTACTTGAAGAACATCCAGCAGCAGCCGGTCAGCTGCTGGAGAGCAAGGGTCTTTTCCTGCTGCCTATGGCTTTGGTTGAAGACTTACGCCAAGCTACGCAAATGTTTGGCGGGAGTGAACTTATCTGATTAATGCTTTGTTTATTTATTTATTTCAATATGGTGATATCTATTTTGAGTGTTTGATCACTTCTACTGCACGCATAATATGAGAGACAAATTGACACTAGCTGTAGTATTGTTATCATTTGAAGCCTACCATGTATGAAATAACTAAAGAGACCATGGTTTTAAAATGAATGTGGGCATCTGCTTTCATTTCCTATAGAAATCTAGTCTACTCCGGTTTGGCCGTGTTATGAAATTGACAAAAGTTTTTTTTTTTTTTTGGTTAAAAAACTCTTTTTTTAATATTTTAAAGTATTTACTCAATATATATATAAAAACTATATGACATATTAAAGAGAATTGGTGCTTCTCCAAAAAACTTTAGACAAAAATATTTGACAATACGTTCAAACAAAAATATTTCACAATACGTTCAAACAGGCGCTCGTAATAATTTATAAAATTTCAGTTTAGTTTATCCAAGTAGGGCCGTGTATAGAACTGTAGTTGGGTATTTATCAACAACAACAAAAGGAAACTAGAGTTGGGTATGATGAACAAATATTTATATAAGAGTTTAATTTTGATCCATTGTGTGTAAAGTTTTTTTGTATTGTCATTCAATCATGTGTTGCCAAATCATTTAAAGAGTTTGACTATCACAACAATTACCTAAAAAATTTAACTCTTTTAATGACGTGTCAGCATACGATTAGATGACAGTGTAAAGAAATTTTACACTGACAGTGAATTAAAATTAAATTCTTTATATAAAGTTTTTAGTTTGATTTTTGAAATAAAAATATTAATAGGTGAATCTATATTACACTTTATACACATTTGAAAGCGATATCAAGTTGACATAAAAAAAAATTCTACTATAGATTCTATTTAATTTCTTGGAAAAACACTATCAATGTCAACCCTTTGGACTCACAATTGCCAAGTATACCGGATAATATAGATGGATGTATATGATCCACCTATGAACTAAGATTGTCGGCCAAGCGAAATTAAACTGCAGATTGAATTTGGAAGTTGGAAGCCATTGGGGGTAAAAATAGGGTGTTTTTCTAGGGAAAAGGACCTTTCGTACGAAGTTTGTTCAATTCACATTGCGTTATCCTATAAGAATATCAAGTCATATTGCCACAGGCAACCTTCGTTGTCATGCACGAAAGAGCACTCTGTCAGTGTCAATCTAAAAAGTTACCTAGTACTGTCCTTAAAGTTCATCAGAACAAATGCTGTTGGCTAAGGTCATGGTTCTTCTATCTCACATCATCGTTTATAATACTCATGGAAGATTTAGGGCACTAATCAATTTGGTCACTATGAGAAACGTGTACACATAAACAGATCAAGTAATCAAGGATATGGTGTAGTGAGTTCTGTATTGTCCACATAACTATGCAATGCATTGTTAACTTGTCTTTTCTCTCTTTATATTGGTTATCAGTCTTGAACCTATAATCTTCATGGCAATTCTTATTTCACCTCAATTTCTAAAGTTAAGCCGAGTTGACCTATTTATTTACATGAATACGCTATTTTTTTTAATTACAATTAGTTACATATCATGGATTGAATTTCTTTTAAATTTTTTGTTTTGATCTGTTGAAAACTACATAATTAGAGGTATATTCGATCCCTATCTATAAAATTTTACTTAACTCATTTTTAGGGAGATTTAATCCTTAGATCTCCCAAAAAAAAAAAGCCAGTACAAATTCAAATATTTCTAATTTATATAAATTAAGAGCAATATTTAAGCCTATCTTGTGAGATAGGATACGTGGAAGAGTTATTTTAATCACTTAATGCTAGCTAGCAGAAAACCTTTATACGTATATAGTAAAGACTAAAATTCAAGACAAACATAAAGGAATAATAAGTCCTTATCATAGCTATATTCTTTGCGCAATTTGCTACTCTAGCAATATAGCCCACTAAAGGAAGAACCTACTGTGCCCACTAAAGGAACAGCTTCCTTGAGCCTCCTTAGGACCAGTAACATTTTCATATAGCCGCATAAAGCAAAATCTAAATATTTGCAGAATATTTGTCAAGGCCACTAATGAGCTTCTTTTCTAGTGGACTATTAATAATTCCTACACCACTTCATAATCTTGAACAGAGGCAGAGAGTGATAGTTTTGATTCCTTTCAGCTTGCCTACGCTATAAATATTCAACAAATCTTGTTTTCATTCTCAATATACTATTAGAGTTCTTTTGCGAGCTTTGAAGATACGTGATACTTCCTAATCAAAATTCTCCCTGTTTGATCCCCCTCCTCTAACTTTATCATAATTGATTCTTAATTTTCTTACTCTCTGTTGGTTTTCTATCACCATGGCCATCTCAATGGTAATGTGCAGACCAACACAACCACTGATAAAGGTTCCTTCCAGTGTCCAAAAACTGAACGTGAGGCAGAAAGAGAAGGTAGTGTTGGTCATGGGAGCCACCGGAACCGGGAAGTCAAGGCTCTCCATCGACCTGGCCACATGTTTTCCAGCAGAAATCATCAACTCTGACAAAATGCAAGTCTACGAAGGTCTTGACATAGTCACAAACAAAATCACCAAGGAAGAGCAACATGGGGTGCCCCACCATTTGCTAGGAACACAGAATCCCAACACAGATTTCACAGCCACTGATTTCTGTGACATGGCATCAGTTGCCATTGAATCAATCACGGGTCGTGAGCAGCTTCCAATAATCGTGGGAGGCTCCAACTCTTATAACGAGGCCCTTGTTGATAAGTTCCGATCAAGGTACGATTTCTGTTGTCTTTGGGTGGACGTGTCAATGCCTGTTCTTCATTCGTACACAGCAGAACGGGTTGATCAAATGTTTGACAACGGAATGGTAAACGAATTGAGACCCTTTTTCAATCCCAACAGAGATTATTCGCGAGGGGTTAGAAAAGCCATTGGTGTGCCCGAATTTGACCAGTATTTTCGTAGCGAAGCATTCTCTGATGAAGAAACCACGCAAAGTTTACTGCAGGAAGCAATCAGTGAAATCAAGGAGAACACGTGCAAATTGTCCCGCAAGCAATTGGGGAGGATTCATAGGCTCCGAAATGTTAAGAGATGGAAGATTCATCGCCTGTGTGCCACACCCGTGTTTGGAAAGCATGGCCATGAAGCAAATGAGGCATGGAAGAAGCTGGTGGCAGAGCCTAGTGCCATGATAGTCGCCCAATTTCTCTACAATGCAACCACTTCCAATGTTGTTTCTGGGCTTCGAGTGCCAGCTTCTAAAAGTGCTATTGCTACGACATGCTAGTCATAAATTGTAACTTGGCTTAATTGTTAAAGTCCTTTTCAGCATGATGCAAAGAATTTTTGAAAAAAAAAATGATTATTTCTTGTTGTATATCCTAAATTGTGGACTAAAAAAACATGTAAATCATATGGTCTCGTTCAATCTGTGGGGCATACACGTGCCCTGTGTAGTGAGTTTTGACTTATATATAAAAGAATAAAAGTTATTATTATTATTGAATTTTATTGACATTGAATATATATTGTAGCGGTTGATTATGTAAAAACTAATCATAAACACCTTTATTTATTATAGTTTTAAACTTGTTATGAACATTTTGAATATTATGAAGAAAAGAAAGGTGTTTAAGGAAAGTGAGTTAAAATAAGACCCATGTATTTGTTGAGGGGTCCAGCCAATTTGTCAAAAGAAGCTGCACCAAACATTAAAAGGGAAGAAGCTGTTGGTGGAGAGCACAAAGTCTTCAAATTGAAAATGTCGGTGCCTAACATTTGAAATTCTTTGCTTCTATAAATAGAAGCAATGAGAAACATAAGAAGATGCATCATTAGGCAATTGAGAGAAGGAAGAGTTCCTTACAATGAGAGAAAAAGTGTGAGAGAAAAATAAAGAGATCCTCAGAGAAAGATTTTTTGAGAGAGAAAAATAGTTAACTAATTTGTGAGTATTATTCACAAATTGAAGATACATTATTATTGTATTTTTGTATTTCCATTATTTTATAGTGGAGGTTTAAGTAGCCTACAGGTTTCATAGTTTTTCCCTTACTCACTTTAAGAATGTTTTCTATGCTAAAATTTTTGGTGTTATTACTACGCTTATTTTACACTTCCGCATAATGTCTATTTTTGTGTTCAAAGAGGAGAAAAATTATGGTGACATTTTTCAAAAATATTTATCTATGATGTATGGAGGCAGTCGCTATTAACACTCAAAATATGCAGTCTGGCGTGTGCTTCTTAAGGCTTTGCTTGTAGCTGAAAATCTCAATAAGCAATTGGATAATATTAACACTTGTTGCCATCAATTAGAATCAAATGTGAACCTCTATGTTACATGCCCGATGGCCAAGACTGTAGGCTGAAATCTAGCCTAAAGATGATCATTTCACTAGTAGATAACGCCTCATTTTGGAGATGGTGGACTGAACTTATTACTAGTGTGCTTAACTGTCCTAGCAGACAGGATAATTTGAACTTGACTACTTTCACTTTATGATGGCTATTGAAGATTAAAAATGATAAAATCTTAAATGCAACAAATTGAACAGCTATTGAAGGAATTTGAAAAGCTGAAGAGAAATGTATTGAGTATTTATCCACATTGTAAAGTTTTTTATATAAACATTGGTCTTATGACTATAATATTTCCCTTCTACGTTGGATGGTGCTCTTGGGATTGTCCCATTTGTTTTGTTTTTGTGTGAGTAACCAGTTTATTTTGTAAGGTTACTATGTTACTATTATCAATACAAACTGCCTATCTTTGACCAAAAAAAAAAACTGCTATTAACACTCCCCCTAACTATTTATCCATCCACATGACATTCACCGTGCGTGACCATGATATAGAGATTTTTGGCCCGCGCCTACGCCGAGTATACGCTTGTAGTTTGTACCTTCCTTTGCATGTCTATCTATTCTTTTATCCCCTTAGAAATTTTTAGTGCATCAGTTACATCTGAAATGAACGCAATGAGTCAATATCAACTTTTTTTGTTGACTGGCAATTTCAACTTACTAAAGTGGGTGTAGTAGCATTGTTTAAGTGAATTCCGCTTTTGACTTACTTCTTTTTAGTGGATTCTATTTGATTTCTTCTTTTAGGAGGAATGATCATATTATAGAAATGTGTTTTTTTTATATGTGCATACTAGTTAAATTTGTATATAAAAGTTTTGAAATATTTTATATACATTTAGAGATAAATTTAATGATATAAAAAGATTGTTATTAAATGAAAAGATGTGTATAAGTAGAAATACTTCTTTTTCTTTTAGTACAACAAAAGAGTAGAAAGAGAAAGAAAAAGCTAAGAAACAAAGACAATACCTATCAACTACAGTTAAGCTTTGAATCTTAAAAGCAAGGTTAACCCACAAAATACAAAAAGTCTTACTTGGCAACTATGGTTAGACACTTGGTACACTTCACAAGTCTAAAAAGATCCTTCAAAACACGGCTTCATTTCCAATCATATAGTAGCCGTACATATGCACAGAACGCTAGAATTGGGTGTGTGTGTAAAATCCGAAAAAAAAACAAGGAATACGGTGCGAGTGGTTAAACTTGAAAAGCACAGGAATCAGGGCTTTTTCCGTACATGATAGAGTAGCGGACCACCTTCGCTTCCGATTTTCTTTGTTCGAGATATTTTTTTAATTATACTAAGGGTAAAAAATTTAAACTCTACAAAATACAAAATTTTAAAAATTAATTTATTAAATTAAATTTTAAATAATATTTTAATTATCAAGGTCACATAATGAAATTTGTACCGACAACTTTAAACGATATTAATTTTTTAACTGTTAAATTGGATTATTACTTTAATCTTTTTTATGTTTTCTTTTTTATCCTTCAAATTAAGCTTTTGGTTTATATGTTTGAATGAATAATTTAATTTTAATTTTTAAAACACATTTGGAATTTAACTTATTTTTGTGTTGTTATATAGAAAATCTTATTACCTTGGAAGGGAAGAGGAAAGGAAACGAGGTTGAGATTAAGTCTTTCTATATCATAATAAAAACTATGATTAATTGCCAATAAGTTTATAACTTAATTGGCACCAATTTCAATTTTTAAAATTTGCTATGATGATAATGTTAAAGCTTCAACTTTTTTCCAGGTTATTTATCTATCATCTTTACGTAGATGCTTGCACTTTTAATATAAAAAAGAAGACTATGATTAATCAATAACACGTGACTATTAGCTCATATTAGCAACATATAATATTTATTTAAGTCTCAACTCATCCTAGCTTGTTGATTTGTTCTAGAACTCAAATTTATATTTTTACAGTGAGGTTATTTTTTTAATTGAAAATGATTTAGGTAATATTTTTTTAATAAAATAAAATTATAGGTTATTAACAACAAATTATGTATAATCCAATCCTAATAAAAAAAATTAAAACTAAAGTAAAATATCTAATACTTAATTATTAGGGTATCATCTTTTCAAACAATTAATGCATCGCCTTTATGTTGTTCCTAAGTGATATTTCCTCTTTTTGTATTATTTATTTTTTTACTTTTTACGTTGGGTTGGATTCCCATATGCTTCCTGACCTCAGCTTTTGGTCAAAGCAGTAGTCCCACTATCTCCAACTCCAAAGCTTATGAAAGCTATACATTGATCTTTACATAAGTATTGAGTCATTGAATGGCATGTTGTTGTACCAACCTCACCCATGCAATAGCTTTGTAGTGGTTCAACTTTGTACATCCTAGCGTTTCTCACCTCAAATATTCAAGTAATATACGTAATCAAATAGAATATTTGATAACTGAAGTATGTGCACAAACTACCATAGTATCATCATTCGTGTGTATTTTATATGCACAAACTTTGCAATGCGTCTTCCCCGCAAAAGGAAGACTCGATGACTGTTTTCCCAAATCAACCGTCCATATCCCAGCTTATTCAGTGATTTTGCTCGGGCTATTATCATTCATCATCTTCTCAATTTCGCCGAAACCATCGTGGAGAAGATCAAAGGGTCTGCAGAGATTCACGAATGTATGAGAATTGACTAACTGTACCTACAAGAGCCTTCAAAGAAATCAGAACCGTCCATTAGAACCATTTCTATCTAATGGCTTTTGTACAATCAACTGGATTGTTGTAGTGGTGCAACATATACTTTGCTTATATATACAGGCATATTAAGTGAAATGATTAATTTATTATCAGAGATAAGAGGAGAAAATTTTGATTATTAAACTATGCATGGGCTGTTGTAATAGTGCAACATAAACTTTGCTTAAGAAGTATTATTTAGTTTATGTTTAGTTTGTTGAAATAAAAATTGAAGGAATGAAAATGACTAATAATGTGTTTGGTACTTACTCTTAAAGAAGAAGAATCATTCCTTAAAGAATACCCATATATCAAATAAGAGAATGATAATTTCTTCCAAATTATATAGAAGAATGCTTATTCCATTTTATCAAGCCATCTAGAATTAGTGCAATTATCATTCTAACCTTCTTTTTTATTTTAAAAAGACAAAATTCCTGGCTAATGGGCCATCACTACAACCATTATTGTCTTCAGCTACCCTCATTACTACCACTGCTACCAACCTTATTGTTGGCACCATTGTCCTATAGCTAGCAACTACCACAACGGGCGTTGGCCCATAGGCTAGCCTGTATAACTCGTAAATTTATGTGTGCTTGGACCTTTAATTAGTGGGCCAATTAAAATGCATACCTATATGACAGCACGAATAATTTTTTTAAAGAAAAATGGGCCAAACCGGGTTGGCCTGCTGGCAAACTTGCTTTGCACTACAATTTTATTCACCTTTTTTTAGTTATAATCAACGGTTTTAATATGCATTTATAATATTATTGAGTTTTATTATTAATTTATAAAATATACCATTTTTTATTTGAATTTAGGAACGTTCACAAATTTTATTATTATTTTGAATCTTTTGGGCCTGGGCATTGTCATAGCCTCTTCGGCAGATTATCAACCCCTTAGCCAATTGAGTAGGTCCTTTGCGTCCGGTTTGCTGATTCAGCTTGGGGAACGCCGCAGCACTCAATTTTTCGTAAGGGGACTATAAAAAAGATACTGTCCCACTCGTAACTCATCAAAGTGAGCACCGAATTTAAAACTCGAAAAAGATAAATATACATTATTTTTTATATTATTTTTATATTTAATTAATGATAAATAAATATTTTTATTAATAAAATTTAACAATTAATTACTTACAAATTAATAATTTATTAATTAAATAATATACTTCATTAATTAATAATTTATTTATTATTATTTAAATTCGTAAGTAATCAATTATAAAAATTTATTAATTAAATTATATACTGTATTAATAAAAAAAAATTTACTTATTATCAAAAAGTGTAAAAGTAGTATGCAAAAATCGGTATTAAGACCCAAGGGGCCTATGAGCATTGTCTATGAGCATTGTATTCGCCGTCTTTGTAGAGTAAACATATTTGTCCTACAAGCACTCTGCATTGTCTAAGTCACGATAGAAAGTATGGTTTTCCAACTAGCTACTAACTTTGGTTTAAAAAGGAGTCTGAATACCAACTTGCCTGGTCAGGGTTTGGTCAATTTAAATATCTTGTTTCAGTTAGATCTTAAAGTTGTGTGTATGAGAAAAACAATTGAGAGGGATTCTTACCTTGTGCGCCTAATCTCCCTTTTTCCTAGTCTGTGCAACGCATGTGAAACGAGAGAGGGCCGGGATACCTTGTGAAAAGTAAAGATTCCAATTCCATACATGAATCTCAAAATGGGTTGTGTACTTTTTGATTCTTTTCTTTTGACTATAACTAAGGTTTCATATTAGTTGTTGTCGTTATTACTATTTGGAGACTCAAAACTTCTTTATGCTGATTTGTTCACATGGGAATACTGTGGGCAAAAGCACCGAGCTCCCTATAAAAGAAGAAAGACAAACTTTTCTTATACGATTCGCATTTGATTTCATGGTGTCATTGTGGAAAAGGGTAATCTATTTGCAAGCGGAGGAGGAACTTCTGGCAAGAGGATGATATATGCACGTCCCGCACCCCATCGTTGTTGTACAGTAATGAGTACTAAAGAGATGGGAGATAAAGAGATGATCATTCATCAATCAATGGAACTTGGGTTAGAAATAAAGTTTAGGTCTTTAGCCAATGAATTTGTATTTTAGTTTCATCCAGTTATTTAGGGAAACACTTGAGTGTTAATGCTCACACTTAACGTCTCTTTTTCCATCCCAGAACCAAATTTGACGTACTTAATTGTTATCTTATTCAAAAAGAAAGTGAATATATATGCGAAAGTACACCTAAAGGCTAAAAGTCTAAAACTGAGGTAGTACTTCTTATTCTATTCATATTAAATATAAATTCACGTAAACCAAGTTATATGAATACTTTCAGCAAGCTACAACTCACTTTCTTTCCAACCTCTAATGGCAAAGTGAATGGGAGTGGAACAGCAGCTAAATAACAAGACTAAAAGCTAGAAACGATAACCATAACGTTAACCCTTAAATTAAACCAAACACAAGATTGGATTCTTTTTCCACTACTAAACTTTCCTGGTATCACAATGCAAGTTCGGTAATCAAATTGGCCCACCGCATGAGTAAGTGATATTGCACGATTCTCCAACGATGAGTGAGTACTGATGCAAAGGTCTCATAAGGAAGGGGGGCAAGCGAACTAGAAGTTCACACACACATTGGCTGTCCACTTCCTTAGCCCACCGGCAACAGTCATCTTCCTGAGGGGTCTGGCGGCGTCCATGCCTGTGGCCATGCCTATGCCCGTGTCTGTGGTGGTGTCTGTGCCCCACGTCGTCATCAGGGGACGGAGGAGAGGGTGGGGAAGGTGGGGGTGCAGGTGGGGACGCTGGAATGAATGGCAACCTTGCACAGGCATAGTTTGCTAGTGCAAATTGGGATGCACAAAGTGGGCGAGGAGATGTTGGTGGCAGAGGAATAATTGGTGGTCTGATCTGGCTCTCAATCTTTGGCACTAATGCCAGGAATGTCAGAGCGAGTGTTATAAAATAAAAAATCTTGACTCTCTCCATGTTCTCTCTCTCTCTCTGGCTAATACATCAGATACCAGAAGAGTTTCAATGTTCGTATGGCCCCTTAGAACAGCTTAAATACTTGCAAATTCATAGGGTTGTTTCTATTAGGTAGTTTATCTGGTGACTTGCAATTATAAAATGTAATTACCAAGAGAATGAGTTGAGGTCCTGCTTATTTAAAAATTCTCATCCATTTTGTGTGATGACTTTGTAGGTGACGTGCACAATATTCTAAATGGGGGTCGAATCACCAACCTTGTTCCTGAACAATGTTTTAACTTTTAATCAATTACTTCTCACAAAGGTGAGGCGTGTGGGTAAAAACGGTGTTTGAGGTAATGCAGAAATTATCAACATGCAGAACTTATGAGGAAGAAACCAACTGACCGTGGCACTTCTCTGGCAAAAAGTCCTATATATTAGAAGATATAGAGTGAGAGAAACAAATATGTCACGAAGGAAATAAGGGATAGTCATTAAGAAACAAATGTTTACGCCTAGTGCTCATAAACTATGTAGTCATGCTTGTTGCGGGGGTTAACGAATGAGCCAGAAGAGCATTTCTGCTTTCACTCACAAACACTAGAGGTTAGTACTATGTGAAAAACGCTTGAGGAGACAAAAGAAACAAGTGTTTAGAGCCATTGGATTTCATGTGAATTTGAGCAAAAAAAATTTCACGTGACACTGCAAATATACAGAGGTAAATCTAATGGTACAAAAATATGAGTTTTTGTATATGTAAAGTGTTGTTTATAGAGCATTACCCAAGGGATGAAGCTAACACTTACCAGCTCATTATAAATAAAAAAAATTGAAAATGTTATTTCACAACCTTTAAACAGGAGTGAGATGAGCTGAAAAATGTTTCACATTAAAACAATTGGGAACACCAATTCTCTTAAAGTAACATGCATGATACCATGACAAATTCAAGTTAATTACTCCTTTCCAGAGTTTGTTTCCAGCTGTTCCTGAAACATGGTAGATATACTTCATTGATGCTCTAAGAAGGTAATTTGGTAGCAGAACTTGCTCATCATCCTAGAATCCAACTCCTTTCTTTCATCTTTAGCATGTAGATAATTTGTTTCTTTCGCTTTGAATTATCACAAAAAGTCCAACATTAGAAGTGTCCTCCAGAAATTCACAGTTTTTCTCATTTTAGTTAACTCCATTCTTATATATTGCAGGCTAAGTGTGGGACCAATAGGATAATTTGAAAGTTGAAACACAATGTCATTAAATTCCTTAGCACGGTCAGACAAACAGAAACTTAAGTTCATTTGCAACCTCCTTCCTTGTTACAATATGAGCAAAATCAAAAGATTCAAATATTAATCATGTAGTCTAATTTGGGTATTTTATCATGCATTTCATTGGATCCCACAAAATCCCTTTTGAATAATTAAGGCTTGTTCAATGATATTGTATTGTTACATAGCTTAATTCTGCAATATGGACAAGTTTAAGATATAAGCGCCTTCCACCAATATGGAGTACGTTGAACTTTCACTCAATTTCCAACATAACTTTTTTCCTCCAAGGAATATAACACTTTGATTTCTGTCATTTCCAAATCAAGTTAACTGTTAACACACCACTGCAAGTAAAAGGGCATATTTTTTAAACAGCAATCCTTCTCTGCCCAGCATACATGAAATTGGTCTCAACAATATAGACATGGACCAAATTTTTTTATCACTATATAAACCAATAAACCAAAAACTGCCATTGTAGCATTTTTCAGTAACAGGGTACTCAAGTCCCCAGCAACCATTCAATTTTTCTAAAATAATACATGCATCTCAACATAAACAACCATATGAAGTGCGGAGTATTTTACCCGCTGGCAATGATGAAGTTTTTTCTATCAAAAAATCTGCCAAACTGAAAGCTTTTCACATCCACACGCTTGTCTTATTCACTGTCTTCCATGGCCAAAATTTCAATGTATCTATTAATTTTCTCTTGTTGCAACCTCAACTGTTCTGCTCTTTGCCGCCAACCCTCCAACAACTCAAGAAATTTATCTTTTATCTCAAGCAGTGGATTCCGATCAATCAACTTATCCTGTTTGTATGCTTCTCTCAACATTGCTGTTTCTGTTCTGCCTTTTAAGGATATAAAGAATATGCTAAATGGCTTATAAAAGCACTTGAAAACCTATATATCTTCAGAAAACTTTCCCAATATTGGCCCTAGAATCCTCTTATGTGATGAAAGAGAAAGCAACTCATGGAGTATTCCAATTGTCCCCTTCTCCATCACTCTTGAAGAGGCCAATTCAAAAAGATGAATGCTAGTTCGCACAACAACTAAATACTAGATAAAATCCAGGGACCACTCATTTATGTGCAAAAGTAATTAAGCATAACATCTCATTACTCTCATTCGAGCAAACTATTTCTGGCTAAGTATCATTTTCCAAAACTAAATGGCTCCACATCACTATTCAGAAAGATGCAATCTTGGGAGTCGGAAGGACTTCACGGCTCAAGAGGTATTAGTCTCACCTGAAAGAGTACGTGGATCCTTATGGTCAAAACCCAAGAAAGATACAAACTTAAACTTAAACGGGCCTAATACTATAACGGGTTCACTAGCCTACACACTATATTGACTTGAGCTGAGCCCAACGCAGAAGAAACATTATTATTAAAAAAAATACCTTACTAAGAAACAGTGGCTACAGACAACGGGGACAAGGACAATATACTGTGTAGTAGTCATATGCTCATAAACTCACCATTATTATTAGCTTCATCTCCACCCTGTGTCTGTGACACAAACGTAATCAGTAGACACTGACATTTCCGGAACACATAATCGAAATCCACAATTATGCAGCGTTGATAGCATGGTACATGGAACCCATTGCCACTAAGAGACGGTAGTTGGTTGTGTATAATTACTGGAGGGCACGCATACATAGGATATGATATGATATGATATGATCATAGCATAGGAGAACATTATGTTATACGTTCTATTTAATACGAAACATTCCATCCATATATTCCATACTTAATTCATGCAATTTTTAAAGCCTTCCACTCATTCTTTCTTCTGTGAGCTTTTTTGGCATAATAATTGCAGCATGTTACCGCTGAATGCCCTGACCCTAGCTCCGACGGTGTTCCTCCCGGAGCACATCGTATACGATGCCGAGGATATTCCGTTTGGGACCCTTTGGTGGTTCGTTTATGCTGGAATTTCTTGCTTCCTTGTACTCTTCGCTGGGATTATGTCTGGTCTCACCCTTGGCTTTATGTCTCTGGGCCTCGTTGACCTTGAAATTCTCCAGCGGAGTGGCTCCTCCACTGAGAAAAAACAAGCTGGTACGTCGAAAGCTCCTCACTTTACTTTCTTTTGTGTATCTCAGTTTCTTTAGGAATGAGTTATAAGCTCGTGCTTTCTCTTTTGTTCATTGATTGTTCAATTTCTGTTCTGTCTGCAGCTGCTATTTTACCAGTTGTTCAAAAGCAGCACCAGCTGCTTGTAACTCTGCTTCTTTGTAATGCTTGTGCCATGGAGGTATTTACTGTTTAGTTATTAGAAATTCCTGCTCATTTTGCTGAAATGGGTTTGCTTTAACTATCTGAATACTATGCATAATGGAGTTCTTATTGATAACCACAATGTTCATATATAATTTTCCCTAAGTAGTTCTTTTTTTTTTCTTTTCTTAAGTAAATTTTACTCCCTGAACACTTTTATCCTTTGCTTCAAGGGGTTTAACCAGCAATATTGCCAAGTGCCAACCCTTTCAGTAACCAAAAGATACAAGATATAGTACTTGAAATTTGGAATGTCACCAAAAGTATATCTTGCTGGGATATATCCATAGGAGCATTCTAAGGATCTAATATTAATCCATCATTGGTGTAAAAAGTGTTACACTACTGGTAAATCATATAATGCTACAATTGAAATATTATTGTTACTCCAAGAAATGTGGCACTTACTTATTTATTAATATTGTCTTATCAGTGGATTAAATTTGAACTCATACTAAACCATCATATTTCTATCAGCTACTTTTACAAGAATACTCAGTTAAATAAGTCAGAACTTCAGGTGAAAAACAAAAAATCCAAGTATTTGGGGTCAGTTTTAAGATAAGAGTATAATTAATCTAGAACGTCATTCTGAAACTTCTACACACCTTGATCATCTCAACATTTACTGAAAATTTGAAATATATATGAAAGAAATTGAATAACTTTTAAGGTAGAGTCGCTTTGGCCCTGATGGCACTTTACTCCCCTCAAAGAACAAGAATGATGATCTTAAATTAGAAAAGAGCTGAAAAATCCAATGTACAACATAGATAAAACCGATAATTCACGTTAACTTTGCTTTTGTTTAGCTGATCTTCTAACCATTAATGATGGATCCTTTTTGCATTTCCTTTCATGCTGTTTTGATTCTGCAGGCACTTCCAATTTACCTTGATAAAATTTTTCATCCCTTTCTAGCCGTGTTGTTATCAGTAACTTTTGTTCTAGCCTTTGGAGAGGTACAATATTTTTTCAATCCAGTTTGCATCATACACAAGTATTTAAGCAGGACATTGCACTAATACAATGCCACTTGGGCTTAGGTTATCCCACAAGCTATATGCACAAGATTTGGGCTCTATGTTGGTGCAAATTTTGTGGGGCTTGTGCGTATCCTGATGATCATCTGTTATCCAATTGCTTACCCTATTGGAAAGGTAAAGATTATGCTTGTCTAAATTTCTAACTTTAATTGAAGAAATTATATTAACATTACATCACATTCTAACATAGCATAATGGGCAACTTCACCCATCAAAAACTTTCCCCAGTAGAATTTTGCTTCTTATAGCTTTTATGATTCTGATGATTTAATGAATTCTATGTTCAGATAGATCATTCTGAGTTTTCCTGGTTGCATGGCATTCTTGACCTCATGCCCTGCGGTAAAAGGGTGGCGTTGGGACAGTTTGGTTTGGGTTATCTTATGTTGAACCATTCAGTATAGTCATATTAAGCTTTTTTTTTTCTTTCTGGAGGCATCTGCTATACAGTTCATAACAGTGGACATTTTGGTCAATTTTATTCACAACAATTCATGGCTTTTATTGAGCTTATACTGCACCTTCATACTTCCAGGTTCTGGATGCTGTACTTGGACACAATGATATACTGTTTAGGCGAGCACAATTGAAAGCCCTTGTCTCAATCCATAGCCAAGAGGTAATCTATTTAAATCACCACTTGCATTTTGTTGAGCTTCCTATTCAAGTCGAGTAACCACTTGAATTTCCCTGCAAATATGTGCTAATAATAGTATTCTAATTTTTTACCATGTAAAATCAGATTGTGATAACATTTTATAAAGGAATGCTACTAAATTCACCATGACGAATTTTCAAGTATCTTCAACTCTTTTCCATCTCCCTTAACCTCATTTTTTTGACCATTTAAGGCTGGTAAAGGAGGTGAACTCACACATGATGAGACAACAATTATCAGCGGAGCACTAGATCTCACTGAGAAGGTAGCTATTGATTTGAAGAAAAGTATTTGGATAGCTTTATCTCTTGCCATTTATCTGCAACAAAAAGTTGAACAGTTGCCATTTCTTTAAAGACCCTACATCAGAATATATGAATGTCATGCAATTTGCATATAATGTACCCAGAAAAGTAAAAAAAAAATATGGTGCTGATGCGACAATTTATGCTCCATAAATCCATGATGTCTGGGGAGTTCTATCCTACCCCCACGGGGTTTCCCTACCCCTAACTAAGAAATTATTTTTTATATTAAAATAATAATAGAAATAAGATTTAAAAATTAAATAATATATTTTTTATTACAAAATCACTTGGGGTTAGGGAATCCCCTTAGGGATATGATAGAACTCCCCATGATGTCTTGGCTCTGTATATAAAGCTGTAGAATAAGGCTTTAGCATGTGCACTTAAGTTAGGAGGGCATGCTGTTTTTGGCAAAGAAACAACTGTCATTTGACTCAATTTCCAAGTATGAACTCTACATTTATGTGTGAGGTCCTTGCTTCATCATCCATGTCAGTTCCTCCACTTTGCTAGCTGACATGTTCCAATGGGCTTAATCTGCTGGGTTCTCTTTATTGTCTGTAATGATATCAGTGATAGCTGTCTCTGGATGTGTTATAATTTTACTTCTCTTTTCGGCCCATCCACTGTTTCAGTGTCAAGATAAATTTAAAATACAGATGTATCTATTATATTGGCTTTGTTCTATAAAAGAAAATATTTCTACATTGTTATGCAGACTGCAGAGGAGGCTATGACACCAATTGAATCTACGTTTTCCTTGGATGTTGCTTCCAAATTGGACTGGTGCGTTGGCTTCTGTAAGCTTTTCTGTTCAGATCTATATAGCAGTCACAGAAGGTCCAGTTATTTTTCTTCTTCACATCTGCTTCGTTGATATTATTTTATAAGCCTATATCTGGTCGTAATTGAGGTTAACCAATTGTGGATCACTTGATGGTCAGTCTTACCAAATTTACCTCTCCTTATCTGTCTTGTAGTAAACTGAACTTGAATATTTGAATTATATGTGTGAATGTTTTATTCATTCTTTTTCTTGTTCCATGATTAACACTGAAGTGGCAGAGTATGTCAAATCAATGAGTTTCTAGGAGCTGGGGATGCGTGAATGTTTTCTCATTCTTTTTCTCCAGTCCTGACAAAATTTTCTCTATTATCTTGAATCCTATTCTTTCTCTGTTGGATTTTTCTGCATATTTTACCAGAAACAAAATGGACTTCGAAGGCCATCTAGTTACCTTCCTTTCTTATGACCTGTCATTGAGCCTACACGTCTACTAGAAGCATGTATATTTAGAGCTGAAGTAAACTAAGATTTTTTTCTGCTTGTCCTTGTATCACAGGGAAGCAATTGGGAAAATTCTTGCACGTGGTCATAGTCGTGTCCCTGTCTATAGTGGAAACCCCAAAAATATAATTGGCCTCTTACTAGTGAGTGTGATTACCTATGCTGTATCCCAAATGCTTGAAAAATAATTTTTTTTGTTGGTACTAGCTTCTAAAAACAGATTTTGCCACTCTTATAATTTGCTAGGTAAAAAGTCTTCTTACTGTAAGAGCTGAAACAGAGACTCCAGTTAGTGCTGTTTCCATCCGGAGAATTCCTAGGTTTGACCAATTGTGCCCTTCAATTTCATCTATTCTAATTTATCAACTGAACTAAATTACTATCCATAAATAACCCAGGGTTCCAGCAAATATGCCTTTATATGATATCCTCAACGAGTTTCAAAAAGGAAGCAGCCATATGGCAGCTGTAGTCAAGGTTACAAGAGAGAGAAACAACCCTCAGGCTGCTGGTGACGTTGAGAAATCCAAGGATAACGAAGTCATCAAACACAATTCTCAACTAACTATGCCATTGCTAACCAGGTCTTCTGTGAAATCAGAAAATGTTGTTATCAGTATTGACAAGCCTCCTAGGCATGCTGCAGACAAACAATGTCAAAAAAATGGCACTGCTACAAATGGTATCCATCACTTTCCTGATAATGCCGAAGATGGGGAAGTTATTGGGATCATAACCCTGGAGGACGTTTTTGAAGAACTCCTGCAGGTAGCCTCTACTTGCACTAGTCACATCTTGTGTGCTTTATTGGGGCAATAAAGAAAATACAATATGTTGCCCATAGAATGAAGAAATTTTGCTGATATTTTCATCCATGCAGGAAGAAATCGTGGATGAGACAGATGTGTATGTAGATGTACATAGAAGGTGATCTAAATTTTCTGGTTTACTTTTTCTTCTCTATCTCTCTCTATTTCCCAGGGCTCTTGAATGGTTACTAACTAACTGAATGTGGAATGCACGGTGAATTTGGCAGAATACGTGTAGCTGCTGTGGCAGCTGCTTCATTTGTGGCACGAGTTCCATCTAGTCGAAAGTTGACAGGTGACAAGTCTGTGGTAAGTTAGAAGCAGTTTTTCGGTTTGTATGTCTCTCTCTCTTAAAGAGTTTAAGCTTGGAATAGAAAGCTGACCATTATGTTGGGGCAGTTTGTATCGCATACTATAACTTACTTATTTTGTCAATTGCAAATGAAAATTGAAGTACATGATTATTCTGCATTAATTAATAAGATAAGTTCAAGTGAAAGATGATTTTTAGATCATCGGAATATAAATACCTTGCATGCTATACATAAAGTTTGGAACCCAGGCTTTCCACCACTTTTCCTTTTCTGTGATATGATATTCTACTAGTAAATTTCTGTGAAATTGTGCCAACTGCTAAGTCAATTTTCCAGCTTCTGATGCAGACCGTCAGGAGTAATTTACCGTAGAAGTCATTTTAAAGAAGAAAAATCCATATAAAGTAGTTACTTTCATCAAAATACATAAATTATGTGAAACTTGTATGATAGATGCTTTCCAACCAAACATACAGTTCTGGTAACAATTATAGCACTAATAGGATTGCTGGCGTGCTATTATGCAAATATTTAGATATCTTTTATATTGAAACAATGTTGCTTTCCTTCAGGGGAATCAAGCAAGCAGGTGAAAGTTTGACGAAGTTTGTAGAGGCCTGATTACATTTAAGGAGAGTTCCAGGACCTCTGGTGGAGCCTCTCCTGGGAAATAAAAAATGAGCTTCAATCAGGCAACAGAAGTCTTGAGCTGCTTGAGTAGTCACCTTCCACACTTCCAGTATATTTGTGTGGCCAATGGTGCGTTTTGAAGTTAGGATGGCATAAAACAGCGTGTAGATGTAGGCCATGCTTTTTGCTGTGGTCTTTGTATGAAAACATAGGTCTAGGATTTCGGAAAATAAATTCTCATCTTTGACAATTTTTTTTAAGCAATTTTGTTTGAATCAATTTTACTTCATGCCCATAATTCTATGTTGCTTTCTGGCTGAAGTTCAATTTATTGCATATAGTATCCTGTCTCATAATTTTTATCGTGTTGCCCCTAACCTTTTATAATTGGGGTTAAATCTACCCAAGGATGATGATTATGGTGGCCAAGAACTGGCAAAGAAAAACTAGGCCATGCAAAATGGTTGTTTCTCTTAATTGGGTTGCATATTCTTGTTCAATATACTGGCTTAAATTTCACAGAAATTTCCATCTACAGAGGAATTTGTTTTAGTGAGCTCATGGGATGTCAACAAACATTTAACGATTTGATTTAGTGTAACTTTTTCCCGTGTTATACAGCATTTTCCTATGATTTATAATACAAAGTAAGTATTTAACAAGAGGAGTGTTTGTCTTCTAAAAAAACCAACTTTATGAAAAATATTTTATGTAGATTTTATACGTTTGGTGAAAAGAATAATTTGTGTAACAGTTAACTAGAAATTGTTTTGGTATCACTTCAAGAAAAGGAAAATAGCTTTCCTTTCTTTACAATTAAAAAAAAAGGTAATGCTCTCACGCTCTTCAGATTTACATCGTGTGGTTGAGGAGCACGCCCCTTGGCAAAACTTATTGAAAAATCAGTTAATAATTTTTAAGAAGATTGTTTTGAATTGAAAAGAAATATTTTTATTTGTTAAGTATTTGTTTCATAAAATTATTTTCAATTAAAATTATTTTTACAGTAAAATTATATCCTATTTCTATCAAACAAACTGACACATATATCCAATATCTCTGGCTTCGTTAGCTTCCTCGTTTCCCGAGAATCGAACACTACAAATAGCGTAGTCATCCATAACCATAATTGTCACGTGGTATGTATAACTTCGAAGTAATTGAGTATTTTTTCATTGAAGTAAAAAGTGCCATTGGCCACTCGTGGAATATCACTGAAATCTACTATTAGGTGGATGTCATCACTCATCAGCTTCAAAAAAAAATTTTAGGGGATTATTTGATACTTATCTTTATTTTTAGGGTATTAGTACCTATGACAAGTTATTTAGTATTTATTAGTTGTTATTTATATTTAATAAATTTTTTAACATTTATTGTAAAATCAACAGTTAATAAATAATTAACAACTCACACTGAGTACCAAACTCATTAGGGTACCATAACAACTCCCATATTTTTATAAATTTAGTTACACAACTTATATAGAACAAGCTAATAAAATTACACATTATTATTTTAAATATAAAACAACTGTTTGGCATATAAATTTATAAAAAAATTTATTGTGTAGACTAAATCTAAAGGAATTTTTCATTCATCAGCTGTATAGTTTTTAACTTCCCCCTCGCCTCCTTACCCTTAAAAAAGTTGGCCAGTATGTACTTAGCTACATGGATTTGGAACTTTTGTTATAAACTCTGCTAGCTAACGTCCTGCTGAAAAGCACTGTTAACATTTAACATGACGAAATAATATTTAATAAATATCTAAAAAATGAAGGTAAATTGCATATTACTCCATTGACTTCTAGACGCACCCAAAAAAAAAATTCCCATTGACTTCTAGTGACTCACTAGTAGTGAGATAGGAAACGATTGGTAATCCATTGACTTAAACCTAATTTGGTGGTTGCTCATTATAGGGAATGGTTGCATTTTATGTATTGATTTATTGTTTCAGTGAGATTTTTTTTTTGGGTGAGAGTTGTTTCAGTTAGATACCTATATCTAAATGACATGGTTTTGTGTAGAGATGGTAAAATGAGTTCAACCTAACGGGTCAACCCGTTAACCCGTCGAAAAAAAACGGGTTGGGTTACCTCTTTCAACCCATTTTTTAATGGCGGGTTATATAACCAGCCTAGTATAACCCGCGGGTTATGGCGGGGCGGGCCGGGTTGACCCGCCGGGTTAGTTTTTTTTTTTTAATTTATGAAATTGCTTATGGATTATGAATTAGACTTGTTTGAATATTTGTTTATGAAATAGACTTATATGTTTTTGTTTTGTGGACTAAGTACTTACTTAATGATTATGGAATAGACTTATTTATATTTATTTTGTATTTAATCTTTATTAAGTGAGTGAAATGATAACAATTTATGATTTTTAAAAATTTTTTTTTTAATTTTTAAACAAATTGATCCGCTAACCCGCTAACCCGTTAATCCGTCATAAAACAGGGTGGGTTGACATTTTCAACCCACCAATCAAAAACGGGTCAACCCGCCCCGCCCCGTTTAAAGCCAACCCGTGACGGGGCGAGGCGGGTCAACCCGTTTACCATCTCTAGTTTTGTGGGTTTCCAGGCTGCATAGGAACTGCTTCTAATTGCCAGGCTGAACTTCTTGCTATCTGGAGTGGTTTGGAGCTTTGTTGGGATGAAGGCTACCGTTAGGCTCAATTGGAATCAGACTGATCGAAAGATGCTCTTCATATTATTACTAGTGGGGATTTTATGAATCATTCGTGTGCAGCCATTATTCTAGATATCAGAAACCTATTGCAAAGGGATTGGACTATTGATTTTATTTATGTCTTCCGTGACTTCCTTGGTAAATGGGGTTCAAGAAACAATGATCGCTGGATTATTTGAAGATCTCCCTACCATTTTACTAAAATAAAGAAATGAATAAGGCACGGTCAACTTTCGGACAAGAGACAAGTTTTCGAGGAACATTAAGGAATTATAATTTTATACTCCTGAAAATTAACTCCCTAAATTTGATATAGGCCTCACTCTAGCATAAAACTAAAAGGCAAAGACTGTGCTCTTTTAAGAAAAAAACGGGTGTCACGTCAAAACTACAATCAACAAAACTGAGGCCTGAGGCTGAGCTTACAATCAATTTGGCGTAGTATATCATTAACTTTGTTTCTTCATATGCTGGTTCCTAATTTATACATTCATCAGGATACACATTCATTGGGAACCCCTGCTTCATCTAGTTTCTTTATCTACCTATCTCCTAAGAGACAAGCTTCTGTATCGGTATGGTTAGCCAGCAAAAATTGGAACCCCAAATTCTGCTTGACCAGAACTCTAGATTAACCATTTCTGAAACATGCAGTGGCACCTAGCTCTGATAGTTCACTCGTGCCAGCACAAGAGTAAGACAGTGCATCTCCAGATAATGTAAAGCCGAGTCCTCTGCTGCCGAATGTGCTTGGAACACCGTCCCGATGACCGAAGCTTTGAACCCCTGACGGAGAATACACTAGCTGCCATTTGCTCTGCACTTCAAACTTCGGTGGGTCAAGTTATTCAAGGCCTGAAGGTGTGCTTGTAGTCTGAATGGTCCTCGGGGGAGAGAATAAACCATATATATAGGGAAGAGGTTGAAGATATGAAGGAAGCCAATTTGTGGTGGATTAAATGTTGTGGCCCATGGTTGCAGAAATGGGACATGTCCCACTGTCCACCTAAGATGACTAAGTGACACCTATGAGCTTGTCTCCTTTCCACCAAACCCACTCGAGAGGGACTGCTCGTCCACTTGTACTGAGTAATTAAGGGCCTTCCTTGTCCCCCCCATGGCTAATGGCTATCCCTTATCTTATGGGATGCATCTGCATCTACTGAACTACACTAGTCTACTATATTATTTATGTTATGTTATGTTCTATTTTGTTTTATTTTCTTCACTGATTCCATCAAAATATCAGCATGTATGATCTATGAAGATTGATGTGTATATTCCTAGGACACCCTTTTAGCTATAAAAGGGAATAACCAATAAATGTTTGATGTATAATATATTGTTTATTATCAGTTGGTTGCTAAAGACATATTCTAATGAAATGGCAACTATGTATGCTATCGTTATCTTATAATATTTTTTAATAAAATACGAACATTTATTGGAAGTATTACATCACAATTGATAAATTGCGTAGTGTAATAAATTTGTTTAGTATTTGTTAAGAAAATACAAGAGTTAGATAGAAGAATTAATATTGTATCACAATTATAATATTCCGTACCACAATAGGATATTTTTGTATCATTCAAGAGATTTATAAAGTTTAAGGCAAACGTTGCATGGCAATATTTTTATCTTTTAATGTTCTTTTTATCTCAATTGTTTTTTTACTTTTCAAAAAATATTAAAGAATCATATTATAATATTTTTATTTTTCGTAAGATACAAAAATTCGGTAGAAGTACTTTATGACAATTAATAGACTATCTAGCATAATTATTTTAACACTATCTTTTGAGAAAAAGTACACGATTTAGATAGAAAGATTGTCATTCACAGTATCTTATCATGGTACTTGATATTATATAACTATATATGATGCAATACTTTTATCAAACTCTTGTATTTTCTTAAAAGATACTATGGAAGTACATTACGCTACGTTGTTTAATAATTGTGATACAATACTTATACTGATCTTTTGCATTCTGGGATAGATATGTGATCACATATAAAAATCTTGAAAACACGAGTAATATATTGATGATCACTGACCAAACATTACATGATGACACCATATGTTCTCAAAAAATATACAATGGACATTGTCATATGTTATATTTTCTGGAACCTCTAGTTATCTTCCATGGAAGAGCTAAAAGTAACAAATCATCCAATTCAAACCTTTTTTTTTTTTTGCAAAATTTTAACCTTTGGGTTGATAATAATTAATTCAACTGTTGATTTTGACAAAAAATCATTAAAGATTAGAACAAACTTTGTACAAAAAAAGAAAGATTAGAACAAACTTAAACGAGTACAAAATGTCGACGTAAGTGGTTAACTATTCTGCTTTTGCCATCTCCTCTCACCTAAAATATTCATCCTTGCGTTTTCTGTTTTTTTTCCCTCTTGATTAGAGTCTTCATCATCTTCATTGTTGTAAACGTTGTTAATTCCCCCCCAACCCTCCTTTTTTTATTTTTACTCTTTATCCTTCACAGAGTCTTCGTCTTCCATCTTCCCTTTAGTTAATGAAGTTTCCCACCAAATTTGTGGCTGTGTGCCCCTTTGGAAGTGCCCGCTAGTACGAAAAATTTTGTATTTTATCTTTTTGTATCTAATAATTTTTTTAAAAGTTGTCTTTGTTTATCTAATATTTTTAAATAATTTCTTTTATTTTTTTTGTTAAGAATAAATTCTTTTAATTTGGTAATAAATTAGTATTTGACCAATCTAATCCAATAGATTAAAATAAAGAGGAGTGCTATATAGCACGAATTATTTTTCACAAAAAGTGTTACGAAAGAATAATGATCAATCAGGTAAAAGATAAAATAAGAATGAAGAAAGAAAGAAACGGTTAACATTACAAAACGTAAACCCATTATGTTTTCTGTTGTTTTCGTGGGTCCTTTTACGAAACTTATTTCGTACCATTAAGCATTTCTCTAAAATAAAAGATATAAATTTTATAAAGAAATTCGACACCTGTGCGTTTCCAACAAACCGCTAATATTGGTTAAATTACTCAGGTATATTGGTTAAATTACTCAGGTACACGATGCTTGTGGATTATGGGCATAGCATTTTGTCCTCTTATATATACCTTTTCCCCTTGTCCCCACAACATGCACATTGTGAATGAATATCTAACATCTAATCAACATTCAAACCATCATCAATCAGATTTTTTAATAGCCTCAATGAAAACACGATACTTTTACGAGAAGTTTGGTGTACCACAACTAGAAAAAATCTTCACACCCTTTAGATTTCATATGGATATGTGGACTCAGAGAATCCTGGGCATTTAGAAACTAATGATAATGATACATAGGTGTGACTCATTTGGTAAAATGTGTTCTATCTAAGCAGACTTTAGTTGTAGTGTAAGAGTTCGAAATTCATATCTTATAGTCAAGGCATAACTAACACTCTATAAAGGATTAAAGTGTGGGACACTTTGTCGTCTTACCAAAAAAAAATATCTATCCCCCTCACATTGTTGTTAATATATATAAGACGACATGCTTTTCCACACGAGGCCAGAATATAATTATGTATACTAAATGGAACAACAACTAGAAGGCAGATGCATGCCCTAAGTAGAATCCATGGTCACGTGTACTGTGTCGCCTCAAAGCAGAACCAAAACGTTGTTATTGTCAATCCAGCATGCCGGCCGCGTATCATTTCCGGCAGCCATGAAACCACGTTAAAGGTTTCAACATCCTTCATATTCACCTCACTTTCTTGTTCATGTTCAGAAACTTCCTGGTGAAGATATTCGAACTTCAAAGGGTATTCTCACATTAAATGGCAAGCCCCACGTGGGTTTGTCTATGATTCCAAAATTAGACACAGTGGGAATCTCTGGGCCAGCCTCCATGACTTAGTGGGTTATGTCCAGTACACGTGTACGATGGGCTTTATTCCTGGGCCATGAGTTTTCCATTAAGGGCCCGGCCCACGTGAACAACTCTGTCCTGATTTTGAATGTAGGGCTGTAGATTGGAATAAGAAATTTCATTATGACTTACCAAAAAAAATCATCACTTCTTCTCTTCTTTTTTTTATCTTTTGAAAAATTTATAAAAAGTTAAGTCAAGTCAGAGAAGGAAATAGTTAATGATAAATAATAATTAAATCATATCATTGATTAACTATTCACTAATTTGAGATCATTCACTCGTTGTCATTCACCATCAATTCTCTCTCTATTGCTATCATCTTAACTTGGCTTAATTTTTGGAATTTTGGGGGAGGGTTTGGCTAAACGAAGCTTTCATGACCTTATCTCAATAGGATTGAAGATTAAATAATCAAAGGGATAAGATCTTTGTGGTGCAACATTGTGATTGTCTACCCCTCGGGCACTTGACAGTGACACCCCCATTTGCGGAGTTGCACTTAGTGCTGCAGGTCTAAGTGAGTTTGAACTTAGATCACTCCCATCCCACTAAAACGATTGTCTTCGACCAGTGATGGTTTAGATTTTGTTTTTTATTCTCCCTTCTTTTGTTAGAATTTAGACAACACAACTGTTTAGACTGTAGACCAATAGAAGGGAATCATAGAAGAAAATTTATGGAAAAAGAAGGAATGCATCTCCTTATAGCACGTTTGCCTCTGTATTTTTCTTTCTCTTCAAACGTTATATAGAAGGAGTAGCTTCGTACTGTTTTGACCGTGGCGTTCCAATAGGATAGATGTTTTTAATCCGGGAAGGGATAAATTATTAGAGTATAAACATTTGTTATCAATATATGTCCTTTTAAACTCGGCTCTATTAAAATACTTAAGAAAATATAGTTGCTCTATCTAATAAGCAGCTTAGCAGCTTAGGTCGTGCTTTGTTATATCTTCCCTTTGTTGGCTAGAAGCTGGCTTCGGTTTTGTACAACTGCGATGCTAGTAAATTGATATCTCTAAAAATTATATAAAAAAGTAAAATAGAGAGAGAAAAGTAACCATTACTGCAATTCCCAGCCAAAGTAATTCACATTTCCATTTGTGTTTACGTAAACAAATAACAACTCAAATAAATTTCCATGAATCAACTTAGAAATAACAAAGTAAATCCTTATTTTAGTCCCTCAAAGATACAAGTGACATCAATTTAGTCTTCTAATAATTGTGTGACATCCAATTGGTCCTTTTAGAGAATAATTTTGTGTCATTGAAGGACCAATTTGATGTCAAAAATTAACATTGAAAGACCAATTTGATGTCATTAATTATTTGAGGATTAAACTGATGTCATTGTATACCAAAATAGGTGTTTATTCTAACAACTTATATCACAAGGCCAAAACAGAATTTCAATACAACAACAAACACAAATAAACCCTAGACATGAAATATGTATAAATAATCGCTAGAAGAAACAACATCTACCAAATATACATTCTTTTTGTTTCAAATATCTTCAACACGATCAATAATTTGAAGTAATTGCAGAGTTTTTCAAGCCTCCCCCAATGCCTTCTTGATGTCATTCTGTCAAAGATGACAAAGCAACAACGACTGAGTCAATAATTCCACGTTTCAAGAACAAACATATATCAGCACATTTCACATTTGCATACCAAGCCTAGAATTACAAACAAAGAGCAACACAAACATATATAAACATATATATATATATATATATATATATACATACACACACACACACACACATATATATATAGAGAGAGAGAGAGTACTTCAATGGCCAATGGTGGGGTGGTTGTACCATAACGCTGGATGACCTGCCCGTCCTTGTCAACTAAAAACTTGGTGAAATTCCACTTTATCCTAGACCCCAGAAATCCAGATTTCTGTGCTTTAAGGTATTTGTAGACAGGTGCAACATCTGGTCCATTGACACGTATCTACAAATATAAAGGAATTGAGTGTGTATGGTTAACAACCAATGCTGGATAGATTGGAGATTACTGGATAGCAAAGCCATATTTAGTCATATAGTATAGCAAAGAAATGCACAACTTACGGAGAAATAAGTCCAGAGCAAACAGATGCATCTAGACTCTTAAGAGTATTCCTAAATCATAATTTGTAAAGAAGAACAAAAACATTCAGATGCAGGACATATTATAGTTCGACATCCCCAACATGTTTTCCAGTCCCCAATAGTTCTGCCAATAGGACCTACCTTGGTTTCCAAATATTGATTTTTCTGATTGTTTTAGTATCAAAATGTTAACTGCCAAAAGATTTAGATTGACTGCTGTTGCTCACATTATTCAATGTTCACAGACAAAAAGCTCCTCCTCATTCTTTTATCCTCTGTTTAGATTAAACAGGAAAGACAATTAACGATGTTAAAAAGCTCCTACTCATTACTGATGTTTTCTTCTCTATTAATTCCCGTCACAAGGAGAAAATCATCTAATCTTTCCACAGAAACATCTTACATTATTGGCTCATTTGACAAGACACAGCATTGCCTATTTTTGTATTAAATTTTTTTTATAGCTATAGACCTATCCCACACAATTGTAAACAAATCCACTATTCACATAATTAATTTCCAAATAGCTCTTAATTTCACTGAGCAAAAAACAGCACTTTGTCTCAATGCTCATATGAATTTTATTTCAAAGTGATATCTCAAGTAACCCAAGGTATATGACAATATTCATATTTTAATGAGACAACCAGTTTTTCTCAAGTTCAGTTTCCAATAAAATTGGCCAATTTCTAGTGTACATACTACCTTGAACATAGCAAGCTCAAAACCCTAGCAACTCAACGTGCAGGGTTGGATAAACATGTCAGTATGGTACGACATGCAGCAGGGTTTGCAGGGATGTTGGAATTCATTACTCAACTTAAAGTACATAACCCAATCTGTCAACAACTAACCATACACACTAGCAAAATAAACAGTTAAAAGTTTAACAGAAACTGATGCTCTTATAGCTGCAGTTAAGAACCTAAGATAGAGCTTGAATGAGGTACCAGTTCTTCATGTTGTCATTTAGTGCATATTGAAAACCATCTCTCACCAATGGAGGTTCTCGATTTTACAGTAAATTACAATGCAAGGAGGTTCACACTCACAGAACATTGAGTCACATGAAAACAATAACTAGGGTCTGACCTACAAAAAGACACAAACTCGTCTTTAAAACAGTTGTGCTTGTTCAAGGTAAGCAGATGTGATCAATGTAGCGATCTTTTTATACTTGTCTTACAGGAGAGGATTTGACTTACAGTAAGGATTAACCGGAACAGAGAGAAAGAAAAAGGAGAGGAGTTGACTTTGGAAAAGAAGAAGAACAAGCAAAGTTCTAAGAGTTCAACAAAAATTCATACACAGAAAAGGACTATATATTCTTTCAAAAATTGACCGGAATCTTGCTTAGGAACTTATTTTTTATGCTGCAGCTTAGTAGCAATTAGCATCACACCTTGCCAAACATTCAAAAATGCATTTAGGATGCAATCAGGGGTAAGAGCTCTGCCTTCGTGACCACCATACTTGGTTCCCAAATTACAATACACTTGTCTCCGTATCTTTATTTGTTTTTCCTTTTGAATAGAGAAGAAATTATATCCTTATCCTTAGTCAAGTCATAAGAAGAGCAAAACTGATGTTGGAACTTGCCTCTTGTTTGGGGTGGATATTACATAAGAAATGTCCTAATTATGGTTTAAGCAACCTCGCCTCTTACACATTGGTCATAGTTTTAAAGCATCCTATATGGTATTATGGTACTGTTCAGTAGGGATCAGAAGCAATAATGAGTTTATCAAACCTAACAGAATTGTTTAAGACTTACGCAATATGACATCCTCACATTTGAAAAATCACCTAAATCATCACCAAGTAACTTAAAACTACTGGATCAAGTTACATTCAATGACAAAATATAATTGGAAAAACGAAACAAAGAAGTCACTTTATTATTATCTTTTAATTCATTTTAGAGTTTCCCATATTCACTAATAAGCTAAAAAATATCCAGGTAACAAAAATCCCATAGAAAAACGATCAGTAAAGAATCCAGATGTCCTACACAAACAAGCAGCAACATACCTTTCCAAAGATGGGATACTCGGCCTTGTATCTTGTACAGGCAAATTCCTCTGCTTCCTGGCTAGTCCCAGGCTCTTGCTTCAAAAATTGGTTGCATGGAAATGCCAAAATCTCAAGACCTGAGATCAACCAACAAAATATCCTCAAGTTTGATCAATTTCTTTTTGACCCATCAGTCTAACTAAGTTGAAAATCAATTGGTCCAAACAAACACACAAATTTAGAAATCAAGAAGAACATGCAACAACTGTTCTGCAAGCAGCAAAAAAACATACCTCTGTCCTTGTATTTGCTGTAAAGCTCAGTTAACTGGGTGTAATTGGAATCGGTAAATCCACTGTTTTTTGAACGCATATGAATTCAGTTAGCCAACCCACCAACAATTACAGAAGAAGGAGAAGGAAAGATTGAATTTTTATTGTAAAAACATGAAGAAAGTTGGATTAGAAAAGGAAAAAAAAACCATTTTGAAGCGACGTTAACTACAAGAAGAACTTTCCCCTTGTAGGTGCTGAGGTTCACGTCCTTGCCCCTCGAATCCTGTGACAACCACGACCAATATGTTAAGAGATTTCCCTTCCCAGATAACAATGATAATGATCTCCAAAATCCAATAATAAAAATGGGTTTTTTTTTTGTAGTTGAGACTTTGAGATAAGTATCTACCTTGACCGTGAATTCATGGATGGATTTTTCTGAGATTGATTGCGAAGCACCCATTTCTGTCTCTGCCTTCAAGATGTAAAGGCCCTTCTCACTACCGTCTCTCTCCTCTTTTTCCAAATTTAGATGCTTCTTAATATTTTGGTCTTCCACACTGTTCAACATTTTATAGTATTCTTATTCTCAATTATTTTTTTCTGATTCAAGAAGTTTTTGGCCCAGCAATAGCAGATAGACAAATCTCATCTTTTCGATGATTGAAGTTGACAAAGTTTCCTATTCAACATTTTTTAAATTGATTAACCAGAAATCCAGAATTTTAAATCTACAGTTACTAATATTTTAGTAGTTTTTTTTTCTTTCTTTTTCTAACATGGATACAACCAATCAATAAATCAATGCTGAGCACTTCCTATTATTTTAACTATTGATTGGTCACCTTACACCCTGGAATCATAACATGGTTAGCATGAACTTGTAATTGTGGGTTCGGAAGAAATTTTTTTGAATTATATTGTTGTGATGATACCACTTAGTAAATACTAAGTAATCACAAGTACATATATGCGAAAATAGATATGTTGTATAGAAATCAATTCCAAGAAATGTAAAATAACAAAATAAGGAAGATTAAAGATGATTAAAGAGGAGTAAAGAGAAATAACACACAAGATTTACCTTGATTCAGTCAATATAGCCTACATCCAGCATTAGAGATAATCCACTAAGATTAGAATAAGATTACAAGTATTTTGGATCAAGCTTACCAATAGGAACAACCTCCTATCAAGCTTTACAACCTTTCCACTCTCTTGAACTCTTCCTATCTTAGCAATCTTAACCTCTCAATGGTTTTCCCTCTCAAGATAACCTTATTTTGATATCTCTTACAAGTTTATCTTGTTTTCTGTCTTCTTTTAAAAGTTTAACCTACTGTTTTATTAAACTAGAAAACAAAATTTATATAGCAAAACTTCACGCTGCGGCATGGCTTCTTTGCTTCGCGGCGCCCAACCTTTGGGACTCTGAGAGTAAACTTGGCTGAAGTTTCCGCGCTGCAGCATGGACTATTCTGCGCGGGGGCGTGGCTCCATGTCGCGACATGCACTAAGTTGCACTGCAATATGCCCTGCTACAACTTCTAAACTAGTTTTCAAGACATCCTCACACTAAGAATAGTTCGTGTCAAACTGTTAATTGATTTATATGGGTTTTTCCTACACTACAAATTTAGAACAATGGAAGTCTCATTTCAATTATTTGCTATTATAGGATAATAACAAATCATCAAATTTTTCATATGGTGATGGATTATCAACTGGCTGGATTATTAGCTAATATTACCCAGCATGCTATGAACGAATTAATCTCCATCGTAGTTGGTATGGGACCCAATAATTTGTTTTCTCTTTTCTATTTCTCCTCTAACTAAACAAGAGAGATATGTCATTTCTCTTCTCTTTCTATCTTCTCTAACTTTCTCTTATCTATTTCTCTCAAAACAAATATAGACTAAATGATAATATATGATACCTTAATTTACTTTGGGGCAGCATTAGTACCCTCAATGAGTTGTCACTTTCAATGAAAACAAATGAATATCAGAATTATTCGACCATTAGATTTATGCATGTTTACATCATTTAACACTTCTTTATAAATTATTTTTTAATGGTTAAATTATAATTACTTATCATATTCATCTTATATTTAAAAATTATATACTAAATTAATATTAAGATATATTAATGTAATATAATTTTAAATTTACACCAATATTTTTATGTAATAGAAAAAATTTCGCTCCAACTAATTAAGCAGTTGGAAATTGGAAAGAATGATAGGCAATCATCTCTCTTTCATTTGATGATTGTAGAGAAGAGATAATTAGCCCAAAAAGAAAAGGCGTCACACAAGTGATATAGAAAGTTTTCCTGGAAGATTAGAAGGCTGACAGAAAGTCATGCACCCTTCATGATTTGGAACACTGGCATAGTTGAACATACCAATCACCTTAATAAATTCCACCAAGCCCAGGAGTGGCTGCAAATGGCCCACGCGTTTTTATACACCTAAAAGCTGCCCTCCACTATGACCCAAGGGCAAGGTTTTATTGTCAGCCATAAAATCACAGGCTGCACTGCATTCACGCAAACAACGCATTTCTCGGCCCGAAAAAACAAAACAAAAAGCAAACAATGGATCGGAGGATACAAGGTCAACTGAGAGTTGCCCGAGGGGTGAAGTTTCCCAATATATTAAGAGAACAATTTCAATAAACAGACTCTGAAAAAAAAATTTATATATATTGATCTAACATCTATAAGGGCTTCCATGAAAAAAATTACATAATTTGGAACAAAAAAAATTGATATATGACAACCTAGATAAGTTACAGCTCTCCAACAACTCTACAATGACTCTTCCTGCCTTGCATTCTGCAGAAGAGGCTAAAATACATATATACAAATCTAGTAGATCATGACCATGTATGTGCAGACTTTGCTGAACTCTCCGAAGATTCTTGCATGTACAGAAAGATTGGCCAAAAACCACCTCTCCTAAACAGAGCCAGTGCCCACGCCAAAAAGTGGGTCATACCTAACATTCAAGTAGTGAAATTTATGTAACAATAATACTAATGTAGTTGAAGGACAGCTGAAAAGGCCTGCGGATAGACAAAAGTATACCAGCCTTCGTTTATTTCTGTTCACCTTGGCTGCCAAAAGCCTGGGCCTGAAACATAATTATCTTAAACCTCACTATTTTTCAGGAATAACCCAGAATTGAAAGGAAAGAAGCAAATCAACAAATCAACAAATTCTCATGATGGATGAAAATTTGTTACCCAAGGGGAACATACCTCGGTTTGCCACTGGAATTGCATCTTCAAAGGGTGGTCTAAAAGGCATGGAGTCCCCGTGATTCATTGACCGGGGAGGAAATCTCCACCCATGACCTGGTAATCTAGTTGATTCACATGGATGACAACCATAAGGGGCAGGCACACCTTTGTCCTGATACCGAGAACCTAGAGGCAAAAATCGCAAGAAAGATAATTAATATATGAATACACACGACCAAAGCAAACCATGCCATGGCCAAACCACCACCACCACCCCCCCCCCCCAACAAAAAGAAAAAGAAATCCCTTGCATCATCAGTTATGACAATCTTACCAGAATAAGGCACGGGAACATTCCATCTCTCTCGGTAATCATATGGAGGTGGTTTTAATCTCTCGTGATTATTATAGAAGTTCTCTCTCTTCATGTTCTGCACAAAGTGGTGTCTATTGGAGTACGAAGGGGGTGGCAGAATCTCCCTCTGAGGCTTCACATGTTCCCCATGAACAAAAGAAAACTGATTGGATGGCACATGGTGAGGTGGCCGTAACGAGTAACCTTTATTATGCATAATAACACCATCAGAATTCCGAAAATTGTCTAGTGGTTGAACAGGGAAACTGTTGAAAGAGCAAGTAGACTCTGGCATCTGCATCTGCATGTCTCTACATTCCGGGACTCGATAGTGCACTGCATCACTGACAGTTTGGCTATTTCTTGGTGCAGCCAAGGTCTGAGCCATAGAGTGGAGTGTGTGGTCTCTCACAGTCTGCAAATATGAGCCCAAGTAGAAAGGAAAAAGTATAACATGAGTTGTCACTTTTTGCTGCCACCAACTCTATTGAGTGTAAAATCCCAAGCAAAAGTTGTGAAACATACCTGTGAATCTTTATAAACTTTTGAATCAACTGCAGTGCTATATGGATCAGAGGTAGCTGACATGAGGTGCAATGTAGGGGGTGGGGGAGGAGGTGGTGGAGGTGGAGGTGGTGGTGGTGGAGGGGATGATGGGGGAGGTGGGGAAGATGGAGGCACATCCTGTGGTAGAGGAGGAGCAAAGGACAGAGGAAGATTCTTCTCAAACTCTCCGGCATTTTCTCCATCAACATTACAAATCGAATTCAATTCAACATCAAAAGAGGGAGCCACATCTTCCATTTCAAGCTCACCATCAACATCTTCCAAGACATGCCTGTGTTTTGCAATTGCAGGAGTTATTTCTTGCAAATCATGAGTTTCAGACTTATGCTCAGGCGTGACAGCCTCAAAGTTCCCTCCATCAGAATCACTCCCTTCATCTTCTTCTTTAAGCATTCGGGGCATGCAAAATCCAGGTAGCTGAAAACTTGAGTTACTGCAAGACCAAATGCAATTTCTTATTTAAGTAAACACACTCCCAGAAGTACGAGAGAATAATAAAGTCAAACATGTTATACCAACAAATTCAAACCTTCCATATTCGTCAACAAGCATACCCTCCATTTCTCTAACAGGGTCATCTAAAGCCCTCTCTGTTCTTAATGAACGTCGTGAGAAGACACCTGCAGAAGCTGAACTGCTATATGAGTCCAGTTCCCGGATATGATGGCGAATAATGGATTCTGGTAGGATTCTTCTCTCCAACCACAGCCTTAAAACCTGAGAGCAAAGGTTAGCAAGAATCACGACCCAAAAGAGAGAGTAAGAAAAGAGCATATAGGTTTAACTTTGGTAAACAGGAAACATCATTAACTTGCCTTAAGACACTGCCTACGATTTTCTTGTGCAGTATTTCCAGGAGGAGCAGCAGCAGACAATAGGCGTGGCAAGACTGCTTGCATAGCAGATGGATACACTCCACCAACATCACCTGGAAAATTAGATAACTTTCAACATCAAGTCATCAACAGATACTACATGCATATATATTTTTTTTTTATTTTCAACATCAATAGATACTACATGCCTATATTCTCTCTTTTACTTTTGTCAACAAGATTCAAGAATCACCAACTGATAAATACATTACCTTTTAAACCTCGAGAACACTGAGCAATAGAGTCAACAAGAAAAAACAAATCCACCCTCCGATGCAGGCTTGACTCAGTTTCCAGATTGTGGACAAGAATTTCCAATACCTAGAATACACCCCCAAAGCCCAACCCCACAAAAAATACATATATCATCAAGAAAAGACATGATAAGCTTTTATAACGTGCAACAATTTTGCATAGGAAATAACAATCAAGTAAATTGAATGATTTTAACTACCATCAAGGTCCATAAGTTTTAAAATAGTACATACCAACTTCTTAGTTATACTCAGACAAACAAATTAAATGAAGCTCCTCTGTGAGACTGGAATTCCAAAAGTTTTCAACCTAATTCATACATTATATGAGGCACTCTTTTATTTCCACTTCTACAAGAACATCAAAAGCTACATGATTGATCTTTAGTGCATTTCTCTACACTTGAAGAGGCACCCACGATGCAGTTGTTAACTGTAAAGAGAAAATCTGGCATGACCTTTTTTCTTCCTTTTTAAATCTTAGTATAAAACTGAATGTAAACTGATTTTAAACTGTAATATATATAAAAAAAAAATTAAAAGTTCCAAAAAAGTAGAAGTGATAATAAGTATTAGGCCTTTCTGTTTGATTTCTAATGACAATTTTGCCCTCTCTTTTTAGTTATAGTAAACAAAATGTCAGAGCACTTTGGAAAATAAAAAGACACCAAATGGGAGGAATCTCCTTTGTCCTTTCTATAATAGTATAGATAAAGAAACACCAAATGAACAGTCATTTAAAAATTTATTTTTAATTTTCAAATAGTACACAACCTTTTGAGAAGTGTGGTCTCACTAACAAAAAGAATAACAAGGAAGTTTTCTTTTTTGGTACAAGAACGAGGAAGTTTTCATTATGCAACTATAACATCCCACTATTTCCCAGACCATATAACCTTGATTATCTGAATTTGACCTTAAAATTGATTTGACAAGCAATAGTCATCGACCTACACTAGTGATGTGAGTTGTAATTATAATTATTTTCCACGCACTTCACCCTCCCTCCCTCTCTCTCCAACACAAACACACACACACACCTATTTTACTTAAATCCCACAATGAAGAGAGAGCTGAATGATGCAAATAAATCAATATGCAAAGAATACAAAAGACCGACCCAAAACAAAGGGCAGCTTAATCTCAATACAAGCATGTAATTTATTCTATCAAAACAAAAAAAGTATTCTGACTACGGACTCCACAACAAGCACAACATAATCTTCAAGATCCAAGCTATATCCCAATGAAACTAAAGTTCAAATCCTAAGGAAATCCAAATTCTACCTAGGCACAATATGGTTAAAATCAAACTAAAGTTTCCAAAATTCAATATTATAATGCACAGACATACAACTTATATCCTATTCTATCAGCCTTCTATTCACATCCTGTACCTACAGAATTTCAAACACAGAAAAATAAATCAAGGTCATCTTGAAGAACAAGGGCAAACAAGACATCAAAGTTGTTCCCTTGCTCAACATTAATACCAGTATCCCATCTCTCCACCATAGTTGAAGCCAGTACTTCCAATAAGTTTTTCAACCATAAGCAGAAGAACCAGAACATTGTGATTACCAAGAACAAAAACTAGATTGTTTCTCATTTTGGCTCATTTAAATTCTGCATTTTTCTTTTAATTGTTGGTAATAATACATGCACCTGGAAAATTCAGATAGCACGACCTCGCTGTCCAATTAATACCAGAAGTAGTCAAGTAGATAAGGTGTAGGTCATGGACCAATTAAAATTTGTAAGTCAAAATCAAGAAAGCTAACAAACTTGAAGGGTAAATCTATGAAGACTCAAAAAAGCAGAAATAACGGACAAACATAACTGAAATATCAAAAATAAATTGGATATATCCCACGCCTATGAAAGCTAGTACAAACAATTCCCTTATCACATGAATTTATTCCACAAAAATTGCATCGGTCCAAAAAACATTTTAAAAAAGGAAATCCTAAACAGATGCATTTGCCAGATTAAAAGTAAAACTAATGTAAATAGAGAAGTATTCACAATTCAATGATTAAACTTCTACCAAGGGAGGAGGGGTAAGAAAATAAAATAAAATAAATACCATCATATTACCTTAGCTGCAATGCCAAACTTCGCACAGTCAATAGCTATGCGTGTTGCTCGACCAATACTTTCCTTTGTCCTTGTCAATGTCCCAAGCATTGCTTCAAAGTACAACAAAGCAGCATGTCCTGCTTCAGTTGACTTGCCCATGGATCTTGATTGTTGAGTTGCCACAAACCCATCTTTCCGCCCATCAACAGGACCAGATAAAGTGTGCTTCTGGTGTAAATGTACATCAGGGCTACAGCTTCCATTTTGAAGGATATTACTACTGTCTGATGTAGAAACATTGCAAACTGATGTATTTGGTGGTGATCCTTGTGGAAGGCAACCTCCCCCATCAGTCAAGGATGGGCTTGACCGAATGCCCAAAATGCCCTTTTCACCCAAACAATCATCAAATGTTGAAACAGAATTCATATCCTCCTCTTGTCCTTTAAATTTTACCTCTTTCACAACCTCATGCCTGAAATGAAAGAATAGACATGAGCTTTCTTGAATTGAAAAAAATGCAACATAGATTACTTTCATTAAACAATTGTTCTCTTTTCATATTCACTATCTTTAAAAGATCAACTAATCAAATATATATATATATATATGTTTATCCTATAGAATTCCACCAAACTGACCCCCCCAATTTGAGTTTAGGTTGGAAAACACAACTACTTACACAAAGCATGATCTAAATGAGGAAAGCATAAGTTCATCCAGTCAAATTCTATAATGAACAATGTTAATCATAACAGAGAAGGGGAAAGCAGGAAGCTTTAGTGGTTTAAGACTATAACTTAGTGCACATTTGGATGGGCTTTTTTTATAAAACCCAAAACCAAAAGTACTTATAGACTATAGTATCAAGAATTTTTTTAAAGAAGATTAGAAATCTCAGCTTTTAGTTATCTGAAAACAGCTTCTTTAGTGCATTTTTCAGAAGCTAAATTTTTTAGCTTTTCTTGAAGAGCTTCTTTCTTTTAAAAAAAAAAAAAACCCATAAACAGGTAGTAAAAATTGTTCATTTTTTTAATTTATTTTTTCTCTTTTGCTGCAAGGATTTGGGTGGTTAGAAATTAAGAAAGATAGCAAGCCAGAACTAAGCTTACATGTCATTAATTTTGCTGCTGTCACCATCTGCTTGCTTCAAGCACCGAGTATCCTCACAAACAACCACCTCATTCAGAAGCACATCAATATCATTTTGAGGTAACAATTTACCACTTTTTTCATTGGCACCCACCATAATATCAAGACTTATTCCGTTCTGTTCTGATGTATCAGATGCATTTGAATGGTTCACAGGTCTGATATTGTCATCATCATTTGGTGGCAATGATGGACCTGGTGAATCATGATTGCTTCCAACTTCACAACATTTCACATCAAGATTAGGAGATATTTTTCCATGTAACTGAATTTGTGAATCTGTTTTAGCAGTCTGACAAACCACAGAATCACTAAGATCTTCACCAACTTGGTCTCTAGCACTTGGGAGGACATCCTTGCCAGTTTCATGTCGTTGGAACTTGATCAACTTCTTATCCACTTCTGAAGATGACTTATTCTCTGTTGAAACCACTGGATTTGAACTGGTTGAGAAACTATACACACTGATATGTGAACAATCAATGCCACATGTATCCAACTCTTGCAGTTCTAAACCATTATTAATAGGACATCTCTTGATGGCAGATATACAGCATTTACCACTTGATGTAATTATGGAGGATGATGCTTCCATGCGAGCTTGACCTTCTTCAGCAGCATTGGCAGACATGGCTTCTAAAGCACGATGGAGGCGTTTAGATGGAGGCAAAGCAGCTTCACCATCCACAGAGCAGCAGAGGGTTTGGTCTTTCTTAATTTTACAAATTTGAGACCCGCTTTCAGAATACAGAGCTAGTAACTTTGAAGGAGAAATGTTATCCAAAGCTCCATTCAACACGGATGAGTCTCCATCAGCAGGGCTAGCGTTCTCACAATTTGAGGATGTGATTATCTGCTGTGGTGAGTTAATAATATCTTCCTTACAGCTTTTCTCTTGAACTTGTACAATGCTATTTAGTTCTGCCTCTGTGGACGATGATTTACCCATTCTGACTCTGGCTCGTTTCAACAGGGGCAAGTGTTCATCTCCATCTTGCTCAGAGCATCTCTCTCTTGAATTTTCACACATGTTCTGCAAACATTGACTGGCATTCTGGACACCAGCTTCCTCCTCTGGTCTAATGGTTGGCTTGGCAGCACCATTAGTTGCCCTCTTCCTGTTTGGTTTTCTTTTCTTCTTATTGACTACAGCCTTTATTTCAAGATCGAGCCCTTTGTTCAACTCAATTTCACCTTCTGGGCACTCAATAGCCTCACAGTGTTCAAGTTTAAAATTAGAATCTATTGTACTTTCATCATTCAGGCTAAAGGCATCAGAATCGATTGTAAGAATTTCAGAACCATTGTCCTCCATGCTACCATTTGAGGCAAAAGCAGATGAATCAACATCATCACAGCCAGAAAGATCGGGCGATTTTTTGATACGTTTATTCCTTCTTATAGACACATTCTTAGTTGCATTAGCTGATATGTTGCCAGCAATATTTTCAGCATCACTACAAGGTATCACAAAGTTTTGAACCCTTGATGAGCTTCTAGACCTTCGAACTGGTGCATTTCTGTGTGTTACATATACCTGCAGGCGTAAGTCAGCAGATCTTTTTTGAGAAGCGTAAGTAACTGGCAGATGTGATTTTACAGTAGCAGCAGCATTATCAATAGGCTCCTCCAATGATGCCTCTTTATTATAAGATTCATCCCTAGGTGCAGCACTATCAGTAGGCTTCTCCAATGATTCTTCCTTACATGATTCATCCCTCAGTGCAGCAGCTGAGTAATCCTCAGCTGCACAAACTACCTCATGTTTGTCAGTCACAGAATTTGAAGTTTTCATTTGTGAATTACGCGTTAAAGGAGCATCTGTCTGATCATTTAACCCTAAGTTGGCAGATGAGTCAATTGGGTTTGACACATTTGCATTAGCAACTTCACCACCAGAGCTGGTTTCATCAACTTGGGTCTCTCTCTTTAATTTTTCATAACTATCAATAATCTCTTGTACTGCACGAACAAAATCAGCACCCTTTCCTTGACGTTTAACAAGAGACTGTTTTTTCTCTTCAGTAAAAGCTTCAACATCAGCAGGATTGCAGAAAGCTCTGCACAACAAAATACCATTTCAAAACTAACACAACTTGCAAGAGCTGAACAAAGGCCAAGCTTGTACATGGGTTAACAACTAAATGCTAAGAGAGAGTAAAAAAGCTTAAAAAATAAAGCCATAGTTTATTATTACTCAAACTACCTAACACTTCACATTGCAACACACATATAAGAAATCTTACATAAGGAAATCACATTTAGCTTAAAATTTACTCAAAAGTGCGCCCATTCGTTCAATCAAATCACCAAAGAAGAAATAGAAATTCAAATTTCAACGCCCCTTGATATTATCCTTTCTTCCCCCTTCAAGTTGGTGTAAATCACTTACTTCCCATATTAAGTAGGATTCAATCAATATTCAGTCACACCAAATCTAATTCAATCATATCCAACCTTATTAAATATTTGAAATAATTAAAAAAGAACTAGCAATTCCCAAATTACATAAATAAGCCTCCACTTTCAAAATGCAAGACACAAAGGTTATGAGGATCTCAACACAACATACAAATTAAAACCCAGCAAGCTGAAGAAAGCAAACCTAACAATGGAGATACATCAATGTTATCAAGTCAGAGCTGCACATACACCAAGATTGCTAAACTTTCACCGCTTGTTCAACCAGTTAATAACTTCCTTGGATGTCAATACAATAAGGAAGTAGAAAAATTGCCTAATTAGTATAGCCTCAGTAAGCTTAAGAATGGGGTACACAGCAAATGATCAACTGAATCTAGAATCCACCTCGTACAACAGGAGCAGGAAAATTATTACAGACAAAAAAGAGGCAAAGGACCATGCAGAAACCAAAACACTTGGGACACGGGCATTCACAAAGCCTGACTTGGGATCCAATATCTAAAACATTTCTAACAAATAAAATCACTAGGAAGTTGCAGTCAGCACTACTCTCTAATTACAGGTCACACCAACATGCATCATATATATTACTATCACATTTTTCTGTAGAATTTTGCAGAATATTGACAAAGTGTGCATTTGCCTAAACTTTAACATTTCAGACTTTGAAGACAATCACTTTTGCAAGAATTGATTTTGGAAAAATCAGCGTTATGTTTCAAAATGTTATCTACAAAATGCTGCGAATGAAATTGTATTTAATTGGTTAGTATTAGAAAAATTCAATTTTAGGTGACAAATTAAAAAAAAAAAAGGATACTGAGGTACTTCAATTTAAATTTAAATAGGGATTTTGGAAATTAATAATAATGATGAGGCAATTATGATATTATACCAAATTTTGAGGAATGTTTATGTAATTAATTAAACTTCAAATCAGCTACTTTCCAATCGGTAGGAACAATGTATCACTTTGCCAAAGGCAAACACTATATAAGAAAGTACCAAGCATGCATTAAATATGGACAAAATTTACTTTGGGAACAGGAATAATGATTGCAGGATTCAAACGCTAAGACAAACAAAAAGCAACGTTCTCAGAAAGGGATTGGGATAGACATCACATCAAATCAAATTTCGTATAAATTCATTACGTAGTCCGCAAAAATTATCATACATATGTCAAACCTTAAAAAATATGGTAATCATATAAAACATCATATGAGGGCACATTGCTCTGTGTTAATTCCATGAACTCCAAATAGATTGTAAGAGGAGTTTTACCCAATGACAGCTTAGATTACTATTACAATTAACTAATACATAAACAAAAGGGGATAAGTAACCAAACATTATAAAAAAAAAAATTTTAAATCATGCAAAATTCTACTACAACCACATCATTGCAGCTAAAGAAACTAAAGATACAAAATTTTCCATCTCTAAACAACAATCAAAGGGTTCACCAAAGATCACAGAGAAACAAAAGGTTCAAGTGGAAGAAATTTCTAGGCTTCCAGCAACTAGAATTCCACCAAGGATAACATTTGCTTGTATTATAATCCCAATTTCTCCGAACAGGAACGTATATAAATAATTTTTTTCCAACAAGGAACGTGCATAAATAATTTTTTTCCAACAAGGCCACACACTATGGAAAATAGAAGTAAGCTTCCAGGTTATTTTCCTGGATTCCATTCTTTGAAGGCACGCCATGAAAGAAGGGGAATCATGTAGGTTTAAGACAATGGTGACAAAGGCAACAATGAGGGAGAAGACAAAGTTATTATGTGAATCTCAAGTAACAAGGTTGAATCTTATAGCTGAATTCCTAAATAGAAATAACAAGGAGTGAATATTTTCACTTTTCTTTACAGTGCAGACTCATGTTACATGAGAGAACACACAGATCTAACTGGGTCCAGTCGAAAGATCACCGATATAGAACTGTACTTATGAGTGGGATGCAAAAAGCATATTAACAGTGCATGTTTGGTTCCACACTTCAACCAAAGAGAATCCCGTTTGAGGCATTAAATGTGCCTTGAAATTGATGCCACCATGTTTGGCAAATTTGGCACACAATCAAGTTGGGTCATCTAACATGATTTTGGGTGCAAAATTGACCAAAAAAAAACTCTGTTGCTTCTCTGGTAGAAAATCAGGCTTGGGTGTATATTTTACAAAAATACCCTTAATTTTTTTACAATCTAAACCAAACACTCTTTTTTGGTAATTGCACATCCAAAAGTAACTTTTATCAACATATCCAAACAACATAAATCACTTTACTGCAAGCCACTTATCAGCAAAATCAAGTAAGCAAAATATAATCCAAACACAAGTTTGTGTTGGCAACACAAATCACTTCACTGCAATAAGCCACAAACCAAGATCAAACCCCTAAAAACTAAGAATAACTGAGATAAGAATCCTTAGCCTTCATTTTTTGTCCCCCTTCTCTAAATAAATAAACCAAAAACTAACAAGCTAAAACAGAGACTAAAATAATCACACATTATGGCCTGATTCTCGTAACAAGAACCATGCCTAAAAGTAAAACCTCATATAAGCACGAAATTGATAACTACTATTATCAACTCAAACTACAGAGAAAATTCATCACAGAACAAAATCTTCTAAATGTGGTTATAACCATAATACATACATGCCATAAAGGACAAGCTAACTGAAATTAAGCATCTCATCAACAAGAATTATCATCATAAGTGGCCTGCGACGATTGAAACCACCAGGCTTTACCTTGCTAAAAAATATTGAAATAGACAATGTACTCTCAAATAATCCAACTGTGCACGCAAAAGGAAAGTCACCTTGACATATGAACACTATAATATCTATACCTGCCTAGACAAGGTCCTAGAAAGAATGGCTGTATAGAAGGCAAATTATTTATTAACACCAAAACCTAACAACTTTGCAGAAAATATCAAATCATTGAGATATCAACGAGAAGACCACAATCATAACTTACTACTTAGCATGATATCCTTAGGCCAAACAAAATAAGATTAATAATATCAATACATCTACCATAACTAAGCTTCAAGTGGCCTTGGTTATGAAATTAGAAAATGTATATCTGATGTATATCTGATTCCTGAAGTTAACACATTATTGCCAAAAGCATACTAACAGCAATTAAGCAATAAAATTAGACATGGATTTGAATACTTACATTTGTTGGGTTCCAAAGAAATAAACAAGTACTTTCTTCCGATCAGTGGAGTAACCCCACTTTTCCGGCTCACTTACCTGCCATCAGCAAAGAACTTTATAAGCCAAATAAATCTCTATGACAACCAAGAAGGAAAACAAAAAAATCAACGAAATACATAGTGGGAAGGTTTTAAATTGAGGTTGTGATTACAGAAATTGCAGACAATTGCAGAAAAATGTGGCTGATGCGGCTGCAATTGCGGCTTCATTGCGGTTGAAAGGACCTCAAAAACCGCAATATTACAGCCACAATTGAAGTTGCAGACCACGATTTAAAACCCTTAGTGGCTATAACAAACATATAAGTTGTATATGACCATAGAAAATGCAAGCCACCTAAAAACCCACTTCCCTTGCATCTTACTTAGCAATGTTTATTATTCTCTGTTTTTTTTTCCAGAGGGAGGGTGGAGGAGATTATGGGCAAAGTCACAGCTCCACGTTGTTTCAGCCTATGGTCTATAGTCTCTACCTTCTCCATCGCTCTTCCTGAAGGAATAAGGAACCATCTTCTCCATCGGAAGAAATAAATAATTACGAACATAAAATAATCAAACTTGAAAGCCTCTAGACCCTTCCAGATATAATAGTGTAAGCTTAAGGTAAGGAAACCCGGAATCTTCCTCAGCTGTCTGCCGTCAAGCATCAAGGTAACACCCAATAACTTATAAAAAAAAAATCAAAAACACCCAATTAATACCACGCAAACCCTTACACTAAAAATAAAAAAAAATAAAAAAAACCAACATGCAATCCAAGATTGTAACAAAAGGGGTATTCTAAACACTAACAGCACAATCAACCAACCGAAAAATACAAACTTGTATTAGAAATTGACAAGTGGCACCTACCATGGCAGGCCAAGCAGGGAACCCCTTAACTTTGGCAAGCACAAGATCTCCGACCTTCCATTGCCGGCGAGCGGCAGCGGCTGCCGCCGCTTTGCGAGCGCCCTTTCTGCGACTAGGCGCCATAAGAGGAACCCGCCGCAGCTACAGAAGTGAATTGAACAGAATCGAACAGCGAAACTCAAGGATATGCCAAATTGGCTCAAAAATTGAACGGCTTGGCACTCTACGGTATTCGCGGACGGAATTCGCAGGCATTGAAGCACGATAGGTCACAGAAAAATCCAGAAAATAAGAGAGGAGGGTGACAGATGCAGATGAGAAGAAACCCTAATTTGGGAGAGATTTTGGAGTCATTGTGGAAGAAGTGGTTTCACAGAGTCAGAGAGATATGAGCTGGTTAGGTGAGGTGGAAGCTTTAGCTAATTAGCTAGGGTAGGGTGCGCAGAGAAGAGAGTATGGGGTTCTTCTTACTACGTGAAGTGGGCTAACGTGCGCTGTATGCTGACTATAAAGCTGCCACCTGTAACTACGTGCACGTGACGTGACTGACCTAAAATTTTCAGCATTCCGAAAAATCCATGGCCATCTTATGGGCCTTACTGGGCTCAAGTTATAGCCTACGAATATTCTGTCAGATTGGGCGGATGTGATTATTCACAGCAAATATTTTGGAATTGGATCTGTATGACCAAAAACCAAAAAAGTTAAAAATAAATACAAATATATATTGCTGAGAATCTTATCTTTAGCTAACGTAAATATTTATGAAAAACGATTCTTAATAACTTGCTTTTTCAGTTTTTCACCCTCATCACCCAACACTATTAAATGAAAATTAGTGTCCTGATTTTCCTTCTTTTTTTTACATTTCCCTTTCTTTTCTTTTAAGTAGCTGTCTTTTTTATCTCTGTTTACTTATTTCTATGAGATATTTCAAGCACATGCTGCAAATGTTTAAATATTTATGGATTTCTTTTTAAAAGTTTCTCAATTTACAATTTTTTTTTTCAATTAAGTTTTATTCTATTTAAACTACCATGTAATCATGTATATTAAAATAACCAGTATATGTAGTGGCGGAACTTACCTCAAAGTTTTGAGAAGGGCAAATAATGAAATATGGATAGATAAATAAATTAAAATACAAAAAAATTATTAACAGTTAAAATAGAAGGTAAGATAAATAATAGACATTCAACAATGAAAACATATATGTTCCCTTCTTATTTTGATTAGTGTTAAAAGTTTTGTATGTAACAAAGGGACAAAGATTCTAAAAAAAAAAAAGATCTTTTGACAACAATAAACAAAATGTTAGAAAATTGTTAATTTAGTTTTATATACCTATAATTTTAACTTAATATTTTAAGCATATTTATGTAATCTTTTTAAATATTTTTGTTTTAGAATACAATCATTCTTTAAAATAAACAGTCTAAAATTCAAAACTAAGTTACTCAAGGCTACATATAAAAAATTTATTAAATGATTATAAAAATATTATTGATTTTATGGGTGATCAATGATCGTCTTATGGACTCGTTGTACCTATAGGGGCGTATTGGTACTTGATACCTCATCTTGATGATGTGTTATTTGTGCATTACAAAAATCTTCAAACTCACTCGTAACACATATAGATGTGGGGTTATACGCTACAATAGTAATAGTAATAAAATAAATTTTCTTGACTAATAATTATAGCTTTTAACCTAATGATAATCACTTAATTTTATAACTGGTATCAAAATAAGGTTGTAAGTTCGAGTCCCCTGATTGTGGCAGGGGGGAGATTATTGGTCTTATGAGAAGCAAGCGATTATCCTAAGAACTCACTATGTATATGGAAGTGCAGTGATACTTAACAACTCATCCTGCTAGTGTGTCATGTGTATATTGTGAAATTCTTCAAGTCCACTCACAACATGCATAGATGCAGAGCTATATACTACCATAATAAGAAAATAAATTTCCTTACTAATAGCTATACATTTTTACCTATTGATAAGCATTTAATTCACCAAATATCATCATAAATCACTATTTAAATGGTAAAACTAATACAAATATTTCAATTGTGGCATTAGATGTGGTATATTTAGTAATATATAATAAATTAAATTTATTTTATGCATATTTCTATAATTTGTCTTAGATATTTTTTGGTTTGGAATACAATCATTTTTTTAAGTAACAGTAAGAAATGCAAAACTAAATTCAAAATTGCTTAACATCCCAAATGAGAATTTTACCGGATTGAACGGATGTGAAACATTACTAGTGAGTCAATCCAGTGAAATTCTCATCTAGGCATGTCGCCCAACTAAGTTACTGTGAGTTATATATATATTTTTAATATTTATTAAACATACAATATAGAACACCCAAACATGTTCTAAATTATCAAACTAATCCAAATCATAAACAGATATTTCAAATGCAATAGTATAATTCAAATACTAAATTTGCTAATAAACATGTTCTAAATTGTTATAAATTATTAACAAATCTAAATTGATAACAAATATTTTCTAACTTTAATTTTCACCTAAAAGCTTTGCAAAAGAGAAAAAAGAAACAAAAACAAAAACAAACCAAAAAACAAAATGTGACCCTGTCATAGCTCTCACATGTAATCACATGAACATATAAGCTTAAAATGTAACATTTTTCCATCCCATTCAGATTAAATTTCTGAATTTATCCATTCGTCTCGTTTCTAATAATAATCCTTTTTATTTAAATCAAAATTTCAACCAAAAGTTTTGGATCTCAACCTTATTTGATACCTTATTCTTTTAGATACATGTGACGTATTAAACGTGACTTTAATTGTGTTCAGCTAAATAGCATGTAATTGGGGAAAAAGGAAGAAAAGTCAAAAAGTCCATTAGAAAGAGGATAAAAGAAGAAAAAGAATAAAAAACTTGAATTAAAATCAGAAGATCATCCAGCGTTGGAGACAATCATGATTAAGGAGAAATAAGGTCCACAATGACAATCAGGACCTTGGGAGAAAGACACGTGGACCCAAGCGCATGAACTCAAATTCATGAAGATGCGAAATCCTAGTGATGAAATAAAAAAATCTGCTAGGAATAGAAGCCACGTGTTATTAGAAAAACTTAGGAGGGAAAAATTTATTGCACACCAAAAATTAGGCATTTTCATGTGGTAATATAGGCAGTTTTTTTGTTATAATATAATTAAATGTAGAACAGCGCAAAGCAAAACGAAAAGCTTTCATATTTAATTTATTTAGAGAATGAATGTTATATAAACATGTGCATTATATAAGCTTTATATTAATATAATTAAAAAAATACATTTCAAGCATAATGATTAATCAAATGGCTAAATTTATACCAAAAAAATAAGAAACCAATTTAACACATTTAATGAAAAAAATAACCTTATTATAAGTAGAACTAAGTTAAAAATGTCAATTAATACAATTAAAGTAGAGATATTTTTTTTTATTTATCACCTGTTGTTTGGGAAATTGTGGCAATGGTGTTGTAATTCCAATGCCTAAGATGCAATGAGAGCTACTAGCATTGATTAAATAGAATAAACTAGAATAGACTAAACTAGATCCAATCGGACTATACAAGACCAAACCATGTCAAATCTAAAAATATTAGATCTAACCAGACCAAACAAAACCCGACTAGACTGGACTTGATCAAACCAAATTCGACCAAATTAGGTCAGATCATACCATGCAAGACCGGATCAGACAAGACAAGAACATACCAGACCCAGACTTGATTGAACCATAACGAACAAAATCAGACACGAAATCAGGAAAGACCATAATCGACTAGATTGCACCTGACCTAATTTGACCAAACCAAATCGAATATAACTTATCCTATGTCAACTAATACAATGAAAATTAATGATTTTTTTTTTGCTTATCACTTGTGGTTTTAGAAATTGGGGTGACGGTGTGACAATTCTAATGCTTGAGATGACAATGAGAGTCATTGGTCATGCTTTTGTCCTTGGTCTTGAAATCGCTTTGGCCATGTTGTGACATGGAGAATTTCAACCTAACACAATATAATGACTAACTGTAAAAATACAAATGTTGAATTGTGATGAGAGAGTTAGGGTGAAAGTTATAGGTGCTTAACTGAAATGTTCACAAGTTAAAATAACTATAAATGAGGCTTAAACCATTGATGATCATTCATCTTAGTAACTAATAAAGATTCAAAGGGTTATAACTCATTCATTTGAGTAATTAAGGAGGTAGTAACTAATGAGGATTCAAATGAATAAATTTAATTTATTTTGATTTACGGAAGAGCATGTGTAACCAAAGCTATAAGGAAGCGAGCAAAAGAATTTTTAATTGTGGAGAGATAAGAAAGTGGAGTTAATGACATGTTTACAAGTAAAAGAGTTAAAGCAGAAATTAAAAACCTATGATAAGGTAACTTAAAAAACAAAACTTAAGACAAACTGATGTGACATCACAATAGCTCGTAAGTCAGAATTTATATATTATAAATAGATTGATAATTGATTTATAATCTTGATTACACCTACCGCTTATAGTTTCTCAATTCTCACTAACGCAACAAAAAGAAACGCAATGTTCATAACTAGGTGCGATCCACTCTTTTTTTTTTCTTTACAGGAATCCTCCGCTCCATCAATATCATTATTTGAAAGAGGAAGCCTACAAAGCAAAACCTTTTTTTTTAATCAGAAAGCCCATTTCAAAGACTCAATGTAGCCCATTGTGCGACCTTTTTTTTAAAGCCCATCTAATTACGTTTTTTTTTTAGATAAAAGTTTAAAATGAAAAAAAACTCTCCCCATTTCAAGTTAAGTAAATCATTCATCTTTAGTAAAAATTTATAGTGAAATTACAAATCATTTATCAATAGGAAATTATTAGATTTGAACCCAAATCATATAATTATTATAGGCAAAATCTAACTACATATTGAACCTACTTAGCTAACATTTTTATCACACCCGTAAATGTAAAAAAAAAACTAGTTAACGTTTTATTGGTAAAAAAGGTATTAGCAAAAAACAAACGTTTTATTGGTGAAAAATTTAGCTAACTTCGCTTCTTTTGATTTTCTTGACAAAATATTTTCCTTTTATTCCTTTCATGGAAGTGTCTCTTTTGGGTGAGGATTTTATCATCTTTGTAAAGGTGAATTACAAAAGAATAAAATTGAAAAATATTAAAAATGAGGGTTATGGCAATAATAGAGACAAAAAGTGACATTTATGATGAGACAGAAAAAAGTTAGAAACCAAGTCACATAACTTTCAGAAGCTAGATGTGTAGTGTCATAATTTTCTATATATAACATGTACGCTCTAAGTTGATTATGAGCCTTGCTGAGGTCACTCTAGTTCTCCTTTAAACTTTAGGGAAAGAGACAATTACTCTTTTTTTTTTTTTGATAAAAGAAAGTTTAGATAAAAAGAAAGTTTATTTTCAGATTAAAATTAGAATAAATTATTAATTTTTGTGAAAATTTATAATAAAATTATATATTGTTTATTAATAAATATATTTTATATTTAAATTTAAATCATAACTAATATAAAAAAAATATAACCAAAAATTACATATTATTTATCAATAAATATATTTTATATTTAAATTTAAATCATAACTAACATAAAAAAAAATATAACTAAATAAGTTAACACTCGTTCACGAAAGAAATAATTGTTCTTCAATATAAAGGTGTAATACGTGAATATTTTGACTTTTACCACTAACTTTATTTTCTTTTCCACTTGGCCCTCGTAGCCCGATAAATGTGGTCTACTATGATGAGCATTATTATCCTACAAATCAACATTCCCTAATTGTTTTGTTAAGAATAATTCATTATATATTCAATTTTTCATTAATGACTAATTTTTTAGAGTAGGAACCCCGGGCACAGCACCTACATTATGACTACGTAAGTAGATATTTTTTTTTTGATTTTTTAAGATATTTTCACGTATAATTGTAAGATTAATTATTCGAATTACTGAAATTTATTTAAAAGATTAACCTCTCTTAAGTTATATTTTTTTATACATATGAGTCAAAAATTAAACTTCTAATCACATACTTAAAGAGTCAAACTATCTACCACTTGTATCACATCATGTTAATTTACCTAAGTAAATTTCACAAATTCAATCTAATTAAATAGAAAGCAAAAATGAATTCAACAAAAGTGAGATTGATTGAGGGTGTTAAAAATTCCTGTGGTGAAATTAATTATTTGTGGTAGAACAAATTCTAAATGTATCAGTTAATTCAAAAGTTTAAATTTGATAATAATTATCTCAAAATTTATAATTTTTTTAAATAATATGATAATATATAATTAAATAATAATATAAAAAATATTTTACACTAAAAATAAATTTCCATTTTTAAGTGCATATAATTAGTTCATGCATACATGATATATTTCCAGCTAAAGAGTCAAACCAATCATTGTATAGAAATTAAAATAAATATAAAATTTACACAAAAAACAATGCACAAATATTAGGGTCTATAAAAAAAGAATTGATATTTGTATTTATTGATGGAACATTATTACTATTCTAATTTTTACACACTACTATTTGTGGAACATAGATACCTGACCGACAAATCAACCAGGCAAGAAAATAGTTTAAAAAGTTTTTTTTTTTTGTTTTTTAAAAAAAAGTGTTGTCATTTCTCTTGTCCATTTTCCCGAATTGAATGGAAGTAGGTAAGTAGTAGCACTAGTAAGTAGCAAGTCCAAACATTAAAAAAAGTGGCAGAAATGAGACATGGTTCCGAACCTTTTGCCGCCAACTCCATCGCTCTATCTATGCACCGTACGCTCCACATTCTCAAAGACTCGGTAATTCTCTGAAAATGAAAATTCAGTTACCATTTGATTCGGAAGTGCTGTTGGCGGCTAGTTTCTCCGCATTTTCTCTGTTTTCCCTCTTACTTTCTGTTTGGACACGGGAAGACGCGATAAACCAAAAGAAAATCTGGCTCCTGTTCTTATACAAAATTTTTGACCGTTGAGATCAACCCCAAGTGTTATTGTTTGGTCGAATCGAAAGCCTGCGGTTTCCTGGATATCACGGAAACTAGCGCATTTGCTCAAAATTTATTTTCTCTTGAACCAAACATGGCTAAACATTTGGAATTCATCGGCGGATGGAAATAATTTCTACTGTGAAATTGTCCAAGAAACGTACATGTCCATATTGTACGTCTCGATCTCATTTTTTAGATTTAGATGTTTTATTTACAAGTTTTAGAAATGCCTATCTGCTCTTACGGTCAATGAATTTCGAAAATAAAATTAATCGAACACGTTTTCAGAATTGCAAGTTTGTAACCATGCATATAGTTCCTCCGTTTCAGCGTTTCAATGTTTAGTGTCATTCCCAAATTTTTGGTTCCTTTGACGTTTGAAAGATCACTCTGGTTTTGTACGATTGTGTGCATGCATGCTAATGGACAATAGATGATGAAAGCATAGATTTTCGTTGTTGGCGTTGCTAATTCAATTCAATAGTAAGGCATGCTAGTTGGAAATTGGAAAGCCAGTTTCAGAGAATGTTTTTCTATATCATGTGATGAATCTTGGTGCAGAATAAGAGGTTATAAGGAAGAAGAAAATGGCGACTGTTGGGGATATTGGTGTTTCGGCAGCTATCAATCTCTTGTCTGCGTTGGCGTTCCTGGTGGCATTTGCAATATTACGACTTCAGCCCATTAACGATAGGGTATACTTCCCGAAATGGTATCTGAAAGGGATAAGAGGCAGCCCAACAAGTTCTAAATCATTTGTAAACAAATTTGTTAACCTGGACTTTAGGACATACATTAGGTTTCTGAACTGGATGCCTGCAGCATTGCATATGCCAGAGCCTGAGCTTATTGATCATGCAGGACTAGACTCAGCCGTGTATATTCGGATTTATATTCTTGGGTGGGTTGTACACCAACTTTCTAATTAAAACTCTATAGCATTAACTATCAGTATACACACTTACAAGACACAACAACACTGTCTAGTCTATTTAGATATATTTGATCTTATTTTCCCTTTTAATGTTTGATTCTTTTCTCTGATGGGAATACTCATATACAGCTTGAAAATATTTGCCCCAATTACCATACTCGCTTTTATGGTTTTGGTTCCGGTTAACTGGACCGGGAAAACGTTGGAGGGAGCCAAGGATTTGACATTTAGCAATATTGACAAGCTTTCAATATCAAACGTTCCATTTGGATCAAAAAGGTAAGAAGATCCTTTTGACAGTGTTTTTTTCCTAGCTTTACATCTCTCTCTTTTTCTTTAATATACCAAGGATTCTTAACGAATTGAAGGAGTTATTGATTGCAACTTTGAGCAGTATCTCTGTCTCTTTAGCAAACAAAATAAGAGTACCTAGAGTTTCAATATTAATTGAATTAATTGGTTCTTTTCTTCTTTTTTTGGGTTATAATAGGGTTGCGGACTCTTGCCTCGTCCCATGAATTTGACGTTTTGCAATTTGACTGTTTCATACGTTATGTTACGAAATTTCATGCCATTTTCTTCCAGGTTTTGGGCGCATATTGTTATGTCATATGTCTTCTCATCTTGGACATGCTTTAGTCTTTACAAGGAATACAAGAATATAGCAGCAATGAGATTGCGATTTTTGGCATCTGAGCGTCGTCGTGCAGACCAATTTACTGTAAGTTGGTCTCATTTTCATTGAGTTGCTGCTTCACCACCCTTCATAGACAAAACATACAAATACTGTCCGTTAATGTTAAATTAGACTGCTTTGGAGTTTAATGTGTTTAGTAGCTTTGAAAAGCTGATTCAGTGATGCCTATACCACATAACAAGAAATACAATTTGAAACTCTAAGCTAGATCAACTGCATTCGACAAGCATCCATACAAAAAAGGAAAATAAAAAAGATTTATGAGATGCACATATGCATATGATGACAATGAAGAGACCAGTCACACTAATTAATTAAAGTAAATTAATGTGATGCACATATGCATTCATAAATATACATATGCAGGGTAAATAGTAGTAATAGAAGTCCTCGTTCACTCGCCTGTACTGATGGCAATGATGAGACCAGTCAGACTAATTAATGTAAAGCTACTAAAAACAGAGTAGAGAAATGAAAATACGGGATATTTTGTAGCTTCTGCACCTTTCTTTTGAAGGGTTGAAAAGGATTTGAACTTGTTTTGATACATGAAATGAACATAATAATATTTTATTATGTTCTAACTCATTCGTTGCCGCAATTAGGCTTTTCTTCATTGAGTCAGAATCAGATATATACCTGCAGTTAGATTTTCTTACATGAGAGGAAACAGAAAGCACAGTTGGATTCAGATTCTGAGTAATTTAGCTATAAGCTTTTGCAAAACCTTTGAGAAATTCTATTTGGTTTTTCTTTTCTGGTTTCTGTGGCTTATATCTTTGTTCTCTTCTTTATTTGTGTTTAAGGAGACCTCAAAGTCTCTGCATTTGTGCTGCTCTGGCACCTACGAATACATTTTCTTGCGGATACGAAGAGAATGACTATTCATATTTACCAAAGTTTATCTTATCTCAACATAAGCGACTCTATATGTTAATATTTTATGGCTGAGTTATCATTGTATTTCTTTGACCTGTTACGATTTCCCTCAAATACTGCTGGATCAGTGGATCCAACATCTGGCTGAATATTTTTTGTCTTGTAATTTAAAGGAGGGGATTTAGTTAATATATTGATTCCACTGCGTCCCTGTAAAAATTATGAAAAATCTCAAGACATGGAATCTAATCCCATGAACATGACGTAGTGTGTGTGTGTGCATGCACGCCGGTGTGTGTGCATGGAGATACATAACTGATTGGAATTTCTAGTCTTTCTATTATCATGTCATGCATTCTACAATTAAATGTGATGCAAAAGTCTTTCAGCTTGTATTTGTTTAGTGAGACATTGTCAATCAGCTAGTTAGTATCAGTGTTTTAGTATTTACAACACACTTTCTTGTGACTCTATCCTTTTCAGATGTTTGTCTTCTAAGTTATATATCATATGCTCTTTTTTGGGCCACTTTCCAAGAGAATTTATAGTTGTAACTTTCATTTTCTTTGTATATTTGCATGCTTTCCTTCCTGTTATTATAAGAACTGAGCTAATAGCTGCAGCCAATTTCCAGCTGTCCTGAAGCAACCTGAATGTTGGTTCTTAATAAACACTTTCGATTTTTTCACAGGTCCTGGTGAGGAATGTTCCCCCAGATCCAGATGAATCAGTCAGTGAGCATATCGAACATTTTTTTTGCGTCAATCATCCTGATCACTATCTGATGCATCAGGTATTTTGCTTAATTACAACTACAAATAGTGTGGCAAAGAAGTATACTGATTTTAGTTTTTTTGATACATTGGTCTTCACCTATGAATAAGGAATTGTAATATACTGAGGCTTTCTTTAACTTATTGAGGACTTTCTGTTATATCATGAATCTTGAATTTGCATTACTTTTGTGATTTTCTCTAGTGCAACAAAAGATTCATTTCTTCTGAATTATTGATAGGTTGTTTATAATGCGAACAAGCTTGCATCAATAGTTGCAAAGAAGAAGAAATTGCTAAACTGGTATGTTTACTACCAAAATAAATATGAAAGAGATCCTTCAAAGAGGCCAACTACTCGGGTAGCTTTCTCTTCATGATTTAGTGTCAACTAATTTTTATAATTTGAGCAGACTGAGACCCACTTTTAGCTTTTCCTTTTTCATTAGAATAACCATAATGTGATATCAACTGATAACCTTTTATGTTTCACAATTTGATTTCTTATGTATATAGACAGGTTTTCTTGGTCTATGGGGAACTAAACATGATGCTATTGATTATTATGCTGCGACAATTGATAACTTGAGCAATCAAGTAAGTACTGATTAAAGTTTACAATGGTTATGTCAGTGTCATCTTTCTTAATGATTTTTGTATATACTTTTTGTATAACGATTTTATCATCCATTTATTAGTGATCTTTTTTAAGTGGACACTAGACATCTAATTAACTCTTATACTTGTTTATAATATTGTGAAATAATCAAATTATGGTAATGATTATCATTGTTATTTCACGGGATATAATGGGCTATGCTTTTAAGAGTTCAGGGGAATTCAAAACACTATGGTTTTTTCAATTCATTCTCTGCTCTCATTTCGCATGCTAAGTTATGTTACACTACTATAGAGTTGTTGAGTATAGAGAAGAATATTCATTGGTATTGAATATCTAACGACATATTAGCAGAAGGTCAATAAATTGTCAGATCTATGTTTGTCTCGCTAATTAGGTTGGCCAACTCCTAGTTCTACATGTACAAGTTGTAAATGGCATGTATGGTTTCAGTTCTCTCTTGCAGTAACTCATAAACTGAACATATGGCTAGTCAATTAATTGACAATAATCTTAGGGATGGCGGGTACTTGAACTTCTAGTTTTCTTGACTTGATATGATTGTTAGTATCGAAGTTTCATCTTAGACAATAGGGCATGATATATATATAAATGAGGCTAAAAGAGGAAATAAGTGAAGGATAAGAATAAAAGGATAGAAAAGAACAAAATGCATAGTTTCTGGGGATTTATTTTGGGCTCAGCCACCTTTTGCAAGTCCTTCTCGTTTCACTGTATGGTATGATTTGTCATTGAATACTCAGTCAGAACGGATCAGAGGAAACTGTTTCCTGTGAGTAAATTTTTCCATTTGTTTTTAATTATGCGTATCCTCTTAAAATCTCTTCATATGGGGGTTCAATTCCATCATGTTCGTTTCAAGCAGGAAGAGGAAGAAAGAGCAAGGGTTACAAGGGATCCCAAGGCTGTTGTTCCTGCAGCATTTGTTTCATTCAAAACCCGATGGGGGGCCGCTGTGTGTGCTCAAACTCAACAAACTAGTAATCCTACCATTTGGCTGACAGAATGGGCTCCTGAGCCTCGAGATGTCTATTGGGAAAATCTTGCGGTTCCATATTTTGACCTCAATATTCGAAGATTGATCGTGGCAGTTTCTCTATTTTTCCTAACTTTCTTCTTTATGATACCAATAGCATTGGTCCAATCTCTAGCCAACATTGAGGGGATTGAGAAGGTCCTTCCTTTCTTCAAGCCAATAATTGAAAAGTAAGTGCTTTCAATCTTATACCAGTTAATTAATATACTAATTTTGAACGCTAAATTGCTAATTAACTCCTCCTTGATTCCCCAACGCTTTTTCTCTGAATAGTATAGAAAACGTTTTTTCTCCCGGCCCCGGAGTGGTAGCTCACTCGGCCACCATTTTATCACCAAACAAAAAAGGTGTAGAAAACGTTTTAAATCATTTGTATCTTGAACTTGCTAAAATTTTGGGCAAAGTTGTCACTATGTTTTTTATCTTCTTGGAGTCGATTGTGAAGGAAGTCATAAAATTAATTTTTAATCCATCATAAGAAGTAGAAGTGTGTCCGAACCATCAGTAAAACATAAAATTAATTTTTAATCCATCATAAGAAGTAGAAGTGTGTCCGAACCATCAGTAAAATTGTAAGTTATAAACAACCCAATGTTTTATCTGGTAATTCTCTCTCGAGAGAGAGACATAAATGCAGCAATTTGATATTGAAGGACATTACAATTTAATTATAGTCCGAAGTCGCCTATCTAATAGTAATATGCTGAACCTTTCCCAATTAACCATTTCGTTTACAGTACTGGTTTCCTTTTTGGATCGCTACAATGGAATGCATAGTGTCTTGCGTCATTCTGTAGAGTAATGGCTTTGGTTTCACGCCCTGAGTAACTCGTTGCAGGCCAGCTGTCAAGTCTGTTATTCAAGGATTTCTGCCAGGGCTAGCATTGAAGATATTTCTTATTATGCTTCCAAAAATTCTCATGACGATGTCCAAAGCAGAAGGTTTGTCATCGCTTTCATCTTTGGAACGGAGGTCTGCTTCCAAATATTACTTGTTTATTCTCGTCAACGTGTTCCTTGGAAGCGTTGTAACAGGAACGGCATTTCAGCAACTTCAGAAGTTTATTGATCAGCCCTCAACAGAGTAGGCCCTGAGCTTAAGTTTAGATAGCTTTTATGCACCGAGATTGGCGACAAGTGACATGGTTCTTCTATTAATATTTGCAGGTTCACAAAAACTGTTGGCAGTACAATCCCCATGAAAGCCACGTTCTTCATCACATATATAATGATCGATGGTTGGGCTGGAATAGCTGCAGAGATCCTCAGGTTATCTCCGTTAGTTATGTTCCACCTGAAAAACACATTCTTGGTGAAGACGGAGCAAGACAGACAACATGCTATGGATCCTGGTTGCTTGGACTTTGCTACATCTGAACCTCGCATACAGTTATATTTCATGCTGGGGCATGTGTATTCTCCAGTCACACCTTTACTTCTCCCCTTCATTGTAGTCTTCTTTGCTTTTTCCTACATGGTCTTTCGGCATCAGGTGAGCTCTGGATAGAGTTTGCTGCCATCTTTTGTTGCTTATGCTTAACGTATATATAAACAAGTGAAAAAATAATAAGACGAATCATACAATTGAACTGACTTAGTTTAATATTTGATTGCTTCACGTACTAACATTGCATTACACCTATTTCTCCTACATATATAAGAGTAAATATCATTCTGTTTCTGATGAGGCTTAATTGGCGCTTCTTTTTTCTTGTCACAAGATTATCAACGTTTATAACCAGCAATACGAGAGTGGAGCATCGTTTTGGCCAGATATCCACCGTCGAGTAATTATGGGCTTGATTATATCTCAACTTCTTCTGATGGGATTGCTAAGTACAAGAGGTGCAGATAAGTCGACGCTATTGCTTATTGCACAACCTGTCTTGACAATCTGGTTCCACCGATATTGCAAAGGGCGCTTCGAATCAGCATTCGTAAAATTCCCACTAGAGGTTGGTTAGGCATGCATGCATATATTTATGTTAATTCCGTTTTTTTTAGTTTTTTATTTATGTTAATCTGAGAGCAATCATTTATGAAAAGAAACTAGCTGGTGTGGCCAACGAGCTTGTAGCTCAACTGGCACCAGTCCAAGTCTTTAAGACTTGTGTGGTTCGTGAGATATTTGTTGCAAATAGTAATTTATAAGTTATGGGAGCCAGATATTAATGGTGGTCTGGTATTAGCCATATCAGCATGTGATACTTACATATATGAGATTTGATGACAGGATGCCATGGTGAAGGATACACTTGAACGGGCTGTTGAACCAAACCTGAACCTGAGACTCTATCTTCAGGATGCTTACGTACACCCAGTTTTTAAGGCCGGTGAGTTGGAAAAACCAGCGATCATTGATGATGAAGAGGACAATCCACTTATTCAAACAAAGAGAACTTCTCGTCGGAGTAGCAAGCCAGAATCTGATAATGAAGGCACTTGCTAAGGTCTAGTTGCCATTTGAGATATCAGCGAACGACCATGGAGTAATCACTCATGTCACGTGAATGAGAATCACTCATTTCCAGTAGAAATTATAAGATGCAGCAAGCAGCATGCCCCAAATCAATTAAACATCATTAACCCATGGTTGTTTCTTCATACATACCCTTTCATATATCTCCTGACACAAGTAACATTCTGTTTCTCTCAATTGCCTTCGAAAATGCAGTTTGTTGTACAAAAACATTTTTTTTAAATGTATGTATTTGTTTTCGTGTAACTACTATAGAAAATGCAGCGTTCAATAAGACAATCGGTGAAAAATCTATACATTTGATTTATTTTTTTTAAGATGATAAGATGTCATTACATTATTTGGGTGTAAGACTAATTTTCGTTCGGGCATTGATTTGCTTCTGGCCATAAGGTGCTTCCACTAAGATTTTGAAAGTAAAGTCTATATGTATAAAGTTCAGTTTGCTAATTGAATCACATTTGATTTATACAATGCAACATAAACATCCATCTCAGGATGAAAAATAGCATTTTTATAATAAGAAGAGGTCTGAAATTGATATACATTTTAGAAAGAAATCATTCTTGTATATTTTTTACAATACTACGTTGCACAAGTGATCAATTATTGTACACAACATGCACACAATCAAATCTTTTGTATAAAAATAACATCAATTTGTATATAAAAATTAAGTTAATATATACTTTTGGTTCTTATAATTTATACATATTTTCAATTTAGTCATTGTACTTTTTTATAGTTACAATCGTTAGCAAAGTTGTTAACTCTAATTACTACTTTATGAGTTTTCCTCTGATCTAGCAAATAATTTGCTGATGTGAGCATTTTTCATCTATGTCATAGCCAAAATTGTTTCTTATGTGACAACTTTGTCAACTAAGCATTTTTCCCTTCTCAAAATATGAAAATCTAAACATTATCCATCGTTTGCACCCATTGTTAGTACTAATTGTCGTGTTTGAAGAGAGGAAGGATTGCTGCATCTCAAAATCCCTACCGCCAAGCAAAGAGACCCTAGCCTATTAGACATTGTTCAAGACCAAGCTCATTCAAGCACCTATGGACATTGCCCATGGCACCATAAATAGTAACTCCACTACAATCCATAAAACTAAGCCATGCTCACATAGTCCTAAATCAATGTTCCACAACACTCAAAGCAAAGCAACTGTATACCCAAGAAACTTACACCAAAACTTTGTGTAGCACTCCTTTACCTTGGTCGTCATGCACCTTATACCCTAGGGTCCATGTCGTTTGGAAATAGAAACTTAAAGTGAAGCTTATTTGTTTTATTGATTGTTTTCAGATTTTGAGATGAGAAAGATGTTAGGTTGGCATAAGTTGCCAAATAGGAGATAACTTTGGCCATGGCGTGGATGAAAAATACTTATATTAGCTATAAGGGATAATGTTGCAGTTATAAGAGATAATGTTGTAAATTTTTTCGAATTGTATATAGTATAATTATTCTAGTTATATCATTTTTCTATAAAACTGATTCTGGTATATATATATTATTTAGTTTTTAGGAAAGATTTTGTCATTTCTTTTATAGTCCCTTTCTATTTTTTTTATATAATGATTTATTAGTATTTTTTATTACGCTTGTTAAGATAAGTAAACATTGAATTAACTTAGTCTGTAGACTAGTCATAATTTAAGATCGAGTCATGACATAGACTAAATTAAAAAGAGGCATAAAGATATGAATCAAAGTTTTATTTTAACTTAAAAATTAAAATTATGTACAAATATGAAACATCACGTTGCTTTTAGAATAAAATCAAACACTGAAAAATTATGAAGAGATGCTTCTTTTTGCTTTTTTGTTAGAATTTTCAATAAGAAAATCATTTTCGATAGGTGGTGATACTCAGCCAACGGTTAGGATTGAGCGACGGCAATGGGATTGATTTAGACAAGTGAGAGTTAAGAGAGAAACAGTAAGAAGCAACAAAACAACCCTCATGAGTCATCACAAAGCTTAGCTGCGATGTACGGTTCCTAGCAGAGTGAACCACACAACCCACACTATCTCGAATATTGGGTTCCACTTCAACCCGTTAATGTAAGTTTCAATCACGTCAATTCTTACTCTAATGTGTATGTGAATATGATTATTTTACGAAAAAATTGAAATTTGATAATGGGTATCATGATTTGTCCAATGTAATGCTCTAATTACTGTTATTGCTAACAGAACACTTCCTAAATCCATTAAGAACAACCACCCTCGTCCTCTTCTGGGCGATGGCGAATCTTGTGCTATCATTCTCAGTGATTCCTTGTAATCCGTATAAACACGGAAGCAAATGGACTTGCTTTGACAAATCCTGCATCGAAAGGAAACAGCTTGTTAGTAGTAGAGGATTGCAAAATGTCATTAGCCCTTTTTCCCAGAATTTCACTTGGAAATTGTGTGCCACTTCACGAGTGTCTATTGAGGAAACTGAGCAGCAAGTTAATACCTTTACCCAAGCTGAAGATCTAACGAGGGCATTGGCTTATTTGTTTAGGACAGAAATTGGTGGTGGTCTGGTGAAAGTTTATGTTACAAAGAAAAAAGTTAAGTATTCTGTCTATATTGAAGTTTCTTCCTTGGAGCTACCTGGTGAAGGGGAAAGACTGGCCTTGTGTTGGGGCGTGTATAGAGCTGATTCATCATGTTTCGTGCATCAGGATTTGACAAGTTCGACTATAGATGCCGGAACGGGGATGAATCAGAGACCTTTCTCACAGACTTCTCTTGGCAAGTTTGAAATTGAATTGGAATTTGATGTCAAACAAGTTCCCTTTTACTTGTCATTTTTCCTGAAATCATCATTAGATGCTGAGTCTAGTGGCTTGGAAATTAGAAGCCATAGGAAAACAAATTATTGTGTGCCAGTTGGTTCTCTTCCGGGATATCCAGCTCCTCTGGGTCTCTCTTTTTCTCCTGATGGTTCTATGAATTTTGCCATTTTCTCGAGACATGCGGAGAGTGTGGTTTTATGCTTGTATGATGACACTGGTCTAGAGAGACCTGCTTTAGAGCTTGATCTGGACCCTTATGTCAATCGATCAGGTGACATCTGGCATATCTCATTTGAAAGTGCCTGGACTTTTGTGAGCTATGCATATCGCTGCAGAGGGGCTCTTCTTCAGAGAAACAAGGATGATAATTGTGCTGAGCATATTCTTTTGGATCCGTATGCTAAGATCATTGGGAATTCTTATCCTAATGGTCAAGGGTCAGGGTCGCTTATGAAGAATCTTGGACAGTTGGGTAAGGAGCCTGCTTTTGACTGGGGTGATGATTTTCATCCAAATTTACCCATGGAAAAGCTAGTTATCTATAGGTTGAATGTCAAGCGCTTTACACAGCACGAGTCCAGCCAACTTCCGAGTGATTTAGCTGGGACCTTTGCTGGTTTGGCTGAAAAACTGCAGCATTTTAAAGATCTGGGTGTGAATGCTGTTCTGTTGGAACCAGTTTTCACATTTGATGAGAAAAAAGGACCATATTTTCCTCGTCACTTTTTTTCTCTAATGCACATTTATGGATCATCTGGTGGTCCTGTATCTACTGTCAACTCTATGAAAGAAATGGTTAAAACTATGCATGCCAATGGGATAGAAGTTCTCATGGAAGTTGTTTTCTCCCATACTGCTGAGATTGATGCTTTGCAAGGAATCGATGACTTATCCTACTATTATGCAAATGGAGTTGGTGATTTGAAGATACAGAGTGCATTGAATTGTAACTATCCTATAGTGCAAAAATTGATTCTGGATAGCCTTCGGCATTGGGTGACTGAGTTTCACATTGATGGCTTTTCTTTCGTAAATGCTTCACATATGTTGAGGGGGTTTCATGGAGAATACTTGTCTCGACCTCCATTGGTTGAAGCAATTGCTTTTGACCCATTACTCTCGAAGACTAAGATCATTGCAGATTGCTGGGATCCCCATGACATGGTAGCAAAGGAAACTCGCTTTCCTCATTGGATGAGATGGGCTGAAATGAATACAAATTTTTGTAATGATGTGAGAAACTTTTTAAGGGGTGAAAGTCTTCTTAGCAACCTTGCAACAAGACTTTGTGGGAGTGGGGACATGTTTTCTGATGGACGAGGCCCTGCATTCTCTTTTAATTTCATTGCCAGGAATTTTGGACTTTCTCTTGTGGACTTAGTCAGCTTCAGTAGTGGTAAGCTAGCTCCAGAATTAAGTTGGAATTGTGGAGAAGAAGGACCTACTAATAACACCAGTGTCCTTGAAAGACGACTCAAACAAATCCGTAATTTCCTCTTCATCTTGTTTGTGTCATTAGGAGTACCTGTTCTGAACATGGGAGATGAGTGTGGTCAGTCTTCTGGTGGTTCTCCTGCATATGGTCTCATAAAACCTTTCAATTGGAGTGCTTTGAAAACAGGTTTTGGTAAACAAACCTCACAATTCATTTTCTTTTTAAGTTCATTGAGAGAGAGGCGGAGTGATCTTCTTCAGATTAGGAGCTTCTTAAAAGAAGAAAACATTGAATGGTGTGGAAGTGACCAGGCTCCACCAAGATGGGAAGATCCGTCCAGCAAGTTCCTGGCCATGACTTTGAAGGCTGAAAAAATGGAGTTCCCAGCCAGCTCTGTATCTTCTGAAATATCAGGTGATTTATTTATTGCTTTCAATGCAGCTGATCATCCAGAAACTGTAGTTTTACCCCTGCCTCCAGAAGGGATGTCATGGTGCCGTTTGGTTGATACGGCTCTTCCATTTCCTGGGTTTTTCTCGAGCAGTGGTGAACTATTCTGTGAGCAGACAGCAGGGTTGTTTACTTATGAAATGAAGTCTTACAGCTGCACTTTGTTTGAGGCAAGCAATCGTAGCAGTTAAAAAATTACTTTCCTCAGCCCGCTACCTCCCTCCTCATCCTCCCTATACATGTTGTCATTACAAGCAATTGGCCTCTCATTTGTAGATTTGTAGATTAATATGATATAATAATAAATTGGTGAGACACAGGAGAATAATGTACTAGGCAATGTCTGCTGGAATCCTTTGTAAATACTCAAATAGTTTCGTTGTAATGGTTTCTTATGTTCAGTGGTGGAGGATTCAGTTATCCTAGCCTCCCTGGTATCATGTAAACAATAATTATTCCAGAACCCATCAAGTCACTGCGGGCGGCAAGCCTTGCATTGTCATCTTTATTTATCCATTCAACTCATGGATTGTTTGTTCTATTAAATTTTAAGGTAAGAAATACCGTATATCGAGTAATGTAGAATATAATTTCCAATCAAGTAAAAATATTTACACTTAATCTTTATAGTATTCGAAATGAACATCATAACGAACTAGAATTCATTGCATGGTGGATCTTGTTTTCATTGTTCTTTTTGATCGATGATAATCATCCCGACCAGTCTTTCTACGTACAGGAAGGTATAGCAGATGGAGTAACTTTTTTCAACTTCTACTGATAAAAAAAAAAAGAAGGAAAAAGACTAACATCCTTTACAGCCCAAAAGGTTAACAAATCATGTATTAAAGAATCATGTATTAAAATCTATGTTGAATTATCATTTCAGCTGCTGCACCCATAACGCCTATCCCTCCAATTTCCAAAAGGCGAAGAGCCAAGTCGTCTTCATTCAACTGTCTTAATCCCCTGCTCAGTCTCTTCAACAAATCCACATCGACTTCCCGGACCCACAACGGAGTGCAACTCACCATCAGGCTCACAAACCCTGACACATAGGCCCGCCAAGTCGCACAATCACAACGAAGTGATATCTTCTTGTCTAGGGCGCTTGCAAGAAATTCCAAATGCAACCCAAGAACCTTTGCACGTCGTTTTGATGTAGGTGATGAATGGTCAATACCCCAGGCAAATGCCCCGCTAAGCACAACAAAAAATGCCAGTGCATAACCTCTAAGCATAGCAACCACAACTCCAGATTCTCCCTCATCCTGCTCCACCACATGAGCAGATAAAAACCAGGAAGGCAGAGTCTCTTTTATCAAAGATTGAACCAACTTTGATCCACCTGATATCCAAACCAATGAAGCCCCGAGTAGAGCGGCTTGCTTGACACGTGCTATGGATGTGGCAAGAGAAACTTGTCCATATTTCATTCCATACTTGGTTTTCTTTAGTTTCTTTACTTCCCCCTTGGGTAACTCACTACTTGCTATATCTCTTACTGAAAGCATTAGAATAGACACAATTTCTTCAGTCAAGAACATGATATCTCCAATAGACCGGTAAACACTTAAGTAAAGAATCCCAGGAGCAACTGGAGAGATCCCACCAGATATTCGGGAACCGAAGCAATGACCAAGGAGGGCACTAACACCTCCATTATTATAAATACAGGCAGAGCCAAGCCCAAGGGTGGATGTGAAGCAACTTTTTAATAGCTGAACTACAGCATCCCTATTGTGGTGGAAGACAGTTCCAGAAGCAGAGAACACAAGGAAGTCACTCCAACGCTTCACCTTCTGGACCCACAAAGAAGCTACAATGGGCATGCATGGCCAGGGGCAACCAGAAGCAAGGGCATTAATGGCTGGGGCAATCAGGACAAGGAAGCGCTCATTGGCTTTGTCAAGTTTATATGTTATTGTGAGGCTTACAAGAGCTGCCAAAGGCAAAGGAAGTGTAGCTGGAGAGTCCCCATCTGCTTGCAGAGAATTTAAAATATAGTGTCAACATATTTGATTAAATAAACCTTTTGTTTTCCACATACATTATAATTAAAAACCAAACGTTGTCCACCACAAATATAAATGCCTGCATGAGTGGATATTCAACCATACAGCTAGTTGATTAATTCATCCATGAATTACTTTCCAACTATCAATGATCAACTCTCTTAAAAGCTTAAGTTGTTAGCTACATGCGCAGCAATGATTTTATGTCTCTAACACCAACAATAACTAAATATCCAAAACTTGACATAATAACAAATTATTTGGTTTAAAAAGTGAAATTGACATAAATGCTGAAGAAGCTGCCAAGAAAAACGTTATTGATCTTTGTAACAATGGCATCTATGGGTTTCCTGTTCTCAAATAATTAATGTTTCAACAGAACCCAAAAGAGGGGAAAACACACACACACACACACACACACACACACACAATTAGAGTAGAGTCTAGAGACTATGATGAATTACCCACAGCAAGGCTTGGGACATCAACACCTGTGGCTGCTAGAATTTTCTTTATCTGTTGCTCAACAATAGATAAATTTGCAGCAGGGCTAGGCCAATCAGTTCCATTCATAAAAGCTGGCTCCCATATGCCCCGAGTAACTTCAGCAGGAAAGTAGCTTGCAATGGTAACCAAAGACGCCGGAAGAAAATCGGCTAGATCTTTGAGGCCTGAGATAAAAAGCACATAGAAATCAAATTACATGGCAAATAAACTAAACGAAAGTTTAGAAGAATGAGAACTAGCAACCCAGTGTTAATTCCCCAAACCTATGATTTCAATATCAAGATATATTTAGTCAACAAAATTATTTCATGCCACCTTAAAGAAGCAGAATGGGTTACTTAAGAAAATGCAAATTCTTAAAAAAGCAGAAGGTGATCTAGGACCAAGTGAATTCTACTCAAAACTCAAGTTTATATAGCGTTTTAATCTTTTCAATGGTTGTTGGGCTATAATTGCAGCCCGATAAGTTCCAGTTAATTATTGGTCATTTATTGCAATTTATAATATTATTTTGAACTTGTTCTACTATAACTAAATTAAAAAAGCCACCAAAGCATAGCTTAGTTGGTTGGAGTGAGTGGAGATTTAGGTAGAAGTCTCATGTTCAAGTAGAGGGGGGGGGGGGAAGAGGGGGGTAACAAATTCCAAATGTAAAAAAAAAAGATAAAATAAAAAACACACATTTTTTGTTGTACAAAATCAATATCTCTTTTGAGTAAAACTCATTAGGTGGATTGGACTTCTACAAGGCACTCCCCACTACCACTAAACACCCCCATTTAGTACAGCCAAGTAGAGGTGCTTACATTTCAAAGCATCAATGCCCCATTATAATCTTGACTCAACATGATACATAATGTTTAAGTTAAAAATTACAAAGGCAAATAGAGAACTGGGCAAACCTGTAGCCAGTTCACGGGGAGAGAGTCTTCCATGAGCACAAGCTGTAAGAGCAGCATCCAGCACAAAGGGAATAGCTTCGAGGATATCCCACGCAGGCACTTTTAGTTTCATGAAAGCATCATCCAATGCAGACCCAGATGAACTGCTGCTTCCTGAAGTTGTAGGTGTCAAAGGCTGAGCATCTTTATTTATCTTCCTAAACATCATGCTTAGTAGAGCATCAACAATTTGATGAACAGGTCCTCCAGACACAAGACCAGAGCGAATTGAAGCAATGCATTCTTGATGTTGCCGATACCAAAAGTTTAATTTTGGAAAGGAATCCATAAATATAGACTCTATAGGAAAACTTATAATTTTTGAAAATCTTTTGCGCTTTATTCGATCCTTTGCTGATCTTCCAAAACTTGCCAATTTACAGTTCCGAACCAATAAAAGGTATTCAGGACTAAATAATGATCCTAATGGTGGAGTTGCTGCATCCCTCATCACATGTTCAACAGGTGGAAGATCAAACCGCCAGAACCTCAGCAAAAGAGTAAATGCATTAGAGAATACCTCATGATGAGAGAGTTCTTCTCCAGTTGCAAGAGTCCGTGAGACATCAGGAACACATGATCCAAAAACCTCACAAATTGGCATTAGCCCTGCCGCAAGTAATGGAACCTGAAAATAGATGGCAAAAACACAACATATATCAGGAAACAAGGTACATGCAACATCAAATTAGTTCTATACTACAACACCCCCTCCTCCATTAATTTTGAAACTATATTTTATTAAAACTAAGAACTGAATTGATGATAGGGCCTTCCTAGACTGGAAAACAAACACCTTAGAAAAACTTGTCCTAAAGGGTAGTTGACAATTACATGTGAGTCAGAATACAAGGATTATTAAAACAGAACATACCAAACCATGTAGGGAGAAAATATGCACACAGTCAACAGAAGAAATTCCAATAAGAAGGACATTTAAAAATGGAGCTTGGCTGATCAAATGGCTTTCAGCCCCCGAGTAATTAGGAGGAACTAGAGGTGAGAGCAATTTGGTGATAAAAAGAATGGTGTGCTCCTGCAAAAAAAGATAATCATTTTAAACCTAAAAGAAAAGAACAGACAAGTTAAAGAAGAAGGGTCAGAGACACACCAAACAAGCTAAAGAACTAAGCCAGAAAAAAGTAGTCTTCTCTGGTAAAAGGTTTTCTGGGAAAGCCAAATGATATGGTGTCAGGATTACCTGTACATTCCAGCCACGTACTAGAGATTCCCCACACAGAATGGTAGCAGCAGATATCTTTTCTTCATCTGAACCATTGATTGCAATTTCATATATTTTCTCAATTTCTGCTAAGCTTCCATCAAATCCATGAGCTTAAATTCAGTTGCCTTATCATGAGTAAATTTACAAAAAAAAAAAAGTGCATCTAATATACCTGGCTTCAGGAAAAGAAGGGTGTAACTATAACCCGGGTATTAGGCAATACTATCGTTAATCAGACAGCTGCCACTTTCACACACACATGATAAGTCTCCATAAGTGCATGCACATATTTGTGTCTGAGGATATCTAGTACCTACAAATCTATATTTCTACTAAAAAACAAGACTCCTATTCTTTTCCAGATGAATTAAGTCCTTTTATCCAGGAACTATGGGGGCAATAAAGGCCATAGGTTAGGTACTACCCTAGCCAAGCTTTATTAAGGAAAGGTATTCTATAATAAACTTTCACATTATATAGTATATATATGCTATTTCCAGATTAATTGTATATTATGTATTTTACTTATCACATTAATGTTTTTTATATTATATTTTAAAGTTTTTTAAGTATTAATATAATATCTACATATTATTTAATTTACATTAAAAGAATAATATACATTCATATGCTTGCTCATGAGTGCATGTTTCTGAGTGACAAATAAAGAGTTGAGCCTGCTGAGATTTCAGATAGAGACTAGTACTTTGTTATGATATTTTATATTATTGTGTGTTAGGTAGTTGTTAGATGATGTTTTGACTAAGTTTATGGTGACCCATGCCTATTGGAGTGACATTAAGAGAAGATAACTGTAGTTGGTAGAACACCATACTTATTTTGTTTGTAAAACCTTGTTATATTATGTATCAGAAACTTTCTGCAGAAATAGAAGGAATTAGTTTACGTTTCTGAAATTTAATTGAGTGCTAACAATTGGTATCAAGAGCTACTCTGTTCTTGAGGGACCTGTTAGAGAAAACCTGAGAGAACACAAGAGAAAAACAGAGTGAGTCTGTGAGAGAAAACTAGAAAGCTCACCTGGGAGATCAATTTTTCTTGATGGCTTCAAGCAATGTTTCTTTTCTTGCACCTCCTGTATTTACAGGAAAGAACTACGAAATCTGGGCTGTGAAGATAAGGTTTTAACTGAGAGCCTATGATCTATGGGATGTTGTAGAAACTGGTGATGAACCACCACGTCTGCAACAAAATTCTAGGTTGCTCATATGAGATATCACAGTGAGCAGGTTGCTAAAAAAGCTAAAGCTCTTTCCATCCTGCACACAGCTGTAGATGATGATATGTTTACTAGAATCTCAACTTGTGAGACAGCCAAGGAAGCTTGGGATAAGCTCAAGGAAGAATTTCTGGGAATTGAGAGAACCAAGCAGATGCAGGTTCTTAATCTTAGAAAAGAGTTTGAAGCCTTGAAGATGAAAGATTCTGAAACAATAAAAGAGTTTGTGGCCAAGCTCATGAGATTTATGAATCAGATCATATTGATGGGAGAGGAACTTTTAGACAGCAAAATTGTAGAGAAAGTCTTGGTGGAGTTGCTTGAAAGATTCGAATCCAAGATTTCCTCACTTGAAGAGTCCGAAGATGTCTCTAAGATAAGATTGACAAAACTTGTAAATGCTCTTCAAGCTTAAGAACAAAGAAGATTACTCAGACAAGAGGAAGCATCTAAGATAGCCCTGCAAGTCAGGCACAAAGGAAAGGCTCCCGCACCTAGAGAAGAGAAAAAGTTTGTTGGTGAGCATTCTGGAAAAGATTCAAAGAAGAAGGAAAGATTTCCAAGGTGTGAAATTTGCAAAAGAACTAGTCACAAGGAGAGTGATTGCTGGTTTACAGGAAAAACTCCACCACCAATTCAATGCAGATACTGCAAGAGAAATGGCCATATTGAAAAGTTTTGTAGACTGAAGCAGCAACAGCAAAACTAACCAAGCCAATCTTCTTAGAGGGCTAATGTTACTGAAATTGAAACTGATGAAGAACTATTATTCATGGCTAAGACCACAAGGGGTTTACAGGATTGTGACACTTGGTATGTTGATAGTGGCTACACTCAACACATGACCAGCACACCAAATTTTTTCTCAAAGCTAGAACCTGCTACTGGATTAGTAAAAGTTGGAAATGAAGACAGTTGTTATCACAAGCAAAGAAATTGTGGGAATTCATACTGCAACAAGTATCAAATATATTTTAGATGTTCTTGTAGTTCCTGAACTTGATCAAAACCTTTTGAGTGTGGGTCAAATGATGCAAAATGGTCATTCTTTGTTGTTTAAAGAAGGGAGTTGTGTGGTTACTGATGCTGATGGTTATGAGTTATTTGAAGTAGAAATGATAAAAAGATGTTTTCTTGTAAATTGGAATTTAATTATTGAACATGAGTGTAAAATCACCAAGAGTGAATTTGATTCTAAGATATGGCACAAGAGATTTGGCCACTATAATCATTCAATTTGCTCAAAAGCAAGAGTTAGTTAAAGATTTGCCCAATATTCAAGTATGTTCAGAAGTGTGTGAAGGTTGTCAACTTGGTAAGCAACATAGATTGCCTTTTCCTAGTTCAGCTACATGGAGAGCTAGTGAAAAGCTCCAATTGGTTCACTCGGATGTTTGTGGACCTATGAAAATTGCCTCACTCAATGGCAGCAAGTATTTCATTTTTTTTATAGATGATTTTACAACGATGACTTGGGTTTACTTCCTTGAGCAGATATCTAAAGTTTTTTGTTTTTAAGAAGTTTAAAGCCTTTGTTGAAGCACAAAGTGGTTGTTTCTTGAAGAAACTCAGAACCGACAATGGGAAGGAGTATACTTCTACTGAATTTAATGTGTTTTGTGATGATTTGGGAGTTGAGCACCAACTTACAATGAGTTATTCACCTCAGTAGAATGCGGTAGCAGAGAGAAAGAATATATCAATTCTTGAGATGACTAGATGCATAATTTTTTAGGAAAAAATTGCCAAAGCCTTCTTGGGAAGAGGCAGTAAACACTGCTGTTTACCTCCAAAACCGACTTCCTACAAAGGAAGTATAGGGGATGACGCCCATTGAGGCTTGGGGAGGCATCAAGCCATCCATTAAACACCTAAAGGTGTTTGGTTCTCTTTGTTATACTCATGTACCATATGTGAAAAGGAGCAAACTAGATGAAAAGACAGAAAAAGGAGTTTTAATAGGCTATAGCTCACAATCTAAGGGTTATTAACAACATGTTTGGATTAACTTTTTTTGTCTTCAAAAAAGCTTATAATCAAAATGTCCAAGAGAGAGATTTTGAAAAAAAAAAATTTGTTTTTGAGTGTAAAATAATCAAAAGCAAACATGCACGAAGTCTATAACATTGAATTAGGAAAAGTTTTTATTAGTAGAGATGTTTGTTGGAACCAAAGAACAAATTTTACCATCATATATTAGAACCAAATTTGTTCAATGAAATTGAACCCCTCAGTGTTTTGAAGATAACAATAAGTACTAAATTAAAAAGAACAAATAAGTTTTGAATAAACGTATACCTTTACGAAGTCATATCTTTTGTTCATATAAATAACAAATACATTTGAATGATAGACAAACTTTGATATAATCTTTCTTAAAACGTGCGTCCAATACAACCTGCTTTATATTACTTTATTGGATCGTCCATTATTGGTCTCTGTTGAAAATTTCTTTAAAAGCATCCGTCCAACGATTTTTAAGGACAAGCAAGACAAAATGCATTAACTGCTGATGGGATCTCTGACAAACGTGACTTTCGAAGAATCAACTTTTTACACTGGAGCTGACATATCTAACAACTATAAGGATAAGCAAATAAGGAACTTTCTGCGTGTTCAAAAGAGTAAAAACTCAGATATCAAATTCCTAGCAAACGTTGATAACCAAAGTCACTTTTCAAAAAGAGATCAACACATTATCAGTTCTATGCATTTAATGCTATTCAGAACGGTAATAAATATTGCTGTTAGACGAAGAAGCTTATGAAGACCAGAACAAGCTCTCAAGTTCTATATATACCAAAGATTTCGAAGATTCAAGACACCAAGAAATAGAGATACATCAAGAAAAGAAGAAAAAAAACTCAAAGCTTTACTCTGTGTTATTCATTTACTCTTGTATGGAGTTTTACTTGAGCATATTTATTTTATCCTCACTCTGTGAGTTAAACTCAAGTGTTGTTAAAAACACTTCATTATTTGGTCGGTAAGCCTAAAGAGACTGTGTATAAAAGAATACTTGTTGTTGAGCTTGAAGAGGCTTGTTTGGCAAAGAATACTTGGTCATAAACCTAAAGAGGCAGAATGAAGAATACTTGTAATCTGTGAAAGATTAGTGAAAAATCTTTCAAGTATAAGGGACTAGACATAGCTCTTGGGTTGTGAAAGTGAATCAGTATAAATATCTGGTGTAAGCTTTTCTTCCCTCTCCTTGTGTTATATTTCTTGTCAACTAACATCTGGGGATTGTTATTGTCGTTCATAACCAAGCTTTTCTGAAAATATAAAGTTCTCAAATTGCGTGCAACGTTTTCAAAAAAACTCTCTGTCCATTGGACTATAAATAGTTTTCACTTCGTCCATTTTCTCTTACTTTCCTGTGAAACGTTTGTTTCAAGAACTGTTTTGAGAAACGTTTTTCAAAAAAGTTAAGAAACACAATTCAACCCCCCTTCTTGTGTTTTATTTGTTTATTTCAATGTTAAGGTGGATGAAGATGCTTGTTGGAATTGGGAGACTTCTCAAGTTGATAGGTATTCAGTTTTTCCTACTTTTGAGAACATAAATGAAGATCATGATGAAGATCATGATGAATTTGCTGTAAGAGGTACCAGACCTCTCTCTGACATTTTTCAGAGATGCAATATGGTTGTACTTGAACCTACAAGCTTTGAAGAAGCTAGTAAGGTTGAGGAATGGAACCAAGCCATGAAAGAAGAGATAACCACCATTGAGAACAACAAGACTTGGCAGTTGGTTGACAAAATTGAAAGCAAGAAAGTCATTTAAGTTAAATAGGCCTATAGGGTAAAACTAAACCCCAATGGATCCATAAACAAATACAAGGCCAGACTTGTTGTAAAAGGATACATACAACAATCTGAAATTGATTATACAAAAACCTTTGCACCAGTTGCAAGAATGGACGCAATATGTGTTCACATTGCTTTGGCTGCACAAATGAAGTGCAAAATTTGGCATTTGGATGTCAAATCAGCATTCCTAAATGGAAGCTTAGCTAAAGAGATTTATGTAGCTCAACCTAAAGGATTTGTTGTGGAAGGAAGTGAAGATAAGGTGTATAAGCTTCATAAAGCTTTGTATGGGTTGAAACAGGCTCCGAGGGCATAATTGACAACTACTTCTACAATTAAGGCTTCAGGAGAAGTGAAAATGATGCAACTCTTTATGTGAGAAGATTATCTAATGGTGGTTTATTAATTGTCTCTTTATATGTTGATGATCTGCTAGTAACAAGTAGTAATTAGCAGGAAGTTCATATGTTCATGGAGGAGATGAAAAGCCAGTTTAAAATGTCTGGCTTAGGAGAAATGAACTACTTCCTAGGCTTGGAAATGCATCAATCCAAGGATGGTAGTTTTTTGAATCAAGAGAAGTATGCTCATGAAGTTTTGAAGAAATTCAAAATGGGAAATTGCAAATTTTGCTCTTACTCCTCTGATGCAGAATGTGAAACTTTCTAAGGAAGATGGAGCTGGAAAAATTGATGCTTCTCTTTATAGAAGCTTGATTGGAAGCCTACCTTATGTTACTAAATCCAGACCTAATCTTATGTATGATGCTAGCTTACTCTCAAGATTTATGCAAAATCCTAGTACGACACACTTTGCAGCAGCAAAGAGAGTGGTTAGGTATTTGAGAGGCACTACTCAATTTGGAATTTGGTATAAACCAAGTGAAAATGGAAGTTTATTGGGTTATGTTGACAGTGATTGGGCTGGAAACCTTGATGACATGAAGAGCACTACTGGATATGCATTTTCCTTAGGCTTTGGCATGTTTTCTTGGAATTCAAAGAAACAAGAGATTGTAGCTCAGTCCACTGCTGAAGCTGAATATGTGGCAGCAACTGCAGCAACAAACCAAGCTATTTGGTTGAGGAAAATTATGAAGGATTTGGGAGTGCAGCAACAGGAAGCTACTGAGATTAATTGTGATAACAAATCAGCTTGTCATTGCTGAAAATCCAGTTCTACATGGAAAGACCAAGCACATTCAAGTGAAGTTTCATGCCATACGTGAAGCTGTTAAGAATCAAGAGATTAAGCTTGTTCATTGCAGATTGTTGATATACTCACTAGAGCTCTTCCAAGAGCAAGATTTGAAAGATTGAGATTTATTTGGAGTCTCCATCAAAAATCTCAAGGAGAAGTGTTGATGCTGCTGAGATTTCAAAAGGAGACCAGTACTTTTTTCTGATATTTTATATTATTGTTAGGTAGTTGTTAGATGATGTTTTGACTAAGTGTATAGTGACCCATGACTATTAGAGTGACATTAGGAGAAGATAACTGTAGTTGGTAGAACACCATACTTATTTTGTTTGTAAAACCTTGTTATATTATGTATCAGAAACTTTCTGCAGAAATAGAAGGAAGCATTTTATTTTTCTGAAATTTAACTGAGTGCTAACAGAGAAAGATGGATGGTTGATGTAAGGATGAATATATTTTATGCTATGTAAGTATTCTATACAATTTTTTAAAGAGGGTGAGCCTCGGTGCATCAATAAGGTTGCTCCTTTATGACCTGATGATCACGTGATCTAGTTGCAGAAACAGACTCTCTGCTTATGCGGGTAAGGTTGTGCACATCTAACCTTCTCCAAACCCCACAATAGTGGGACCCTAGTGCACTGGGCCTCCGTTTTGAATTAAAAAAGAAAAAAGCAATGATGTGTTGAGGCAGAAATGATATTAGGCAGCAGCATACCTGGAAGCTGGAGTTGCAACTAAGACATTAACCAATTCAGGAGTTAGCTGTGATCCCTTCATCAATGAAGACCAGCCAGCCACCTGGCTAGAAATGCTACAAGGAATTTGATTGCTGCATGCATTCACATAGCCAGGCCAAAAATAAGCTGATGTATCTAGTAGATTTCTTGCAATACAAGCCTCAACAATTAGATGCCGTAAGTTGCCAGCTGCAAGGAAACACGAAATACGACGAAGTGTCACTCACACACCCAAGACATAAAAATAGGGGCCCAAAACAAACATATGAAAAGACTTTTATGAGATAACCGTATACGAAATCAAATAAACAGAAGCAAACAAGCAAAAAGAGCATTGATTGGCAACAAACTATGATTAAATTCCATAGAACCAAGGTAGAGCAATTACTCACAACAGTTCAAGGGCAACTCATTCATGCTCATGCATTCTATGTATCCACTACCAGTAGTGTTTCCTGATAAGAACATAATAGCCTTGGCAGCAGCTTGATTGGCTTCCAAAAGAACAGATTGAGGTGGAGTAAGTAAGCCCTCAAAATCACCCAATAGCTTTAAGCTGGTAACCAATTCCCCACGACGCATCCCCATAGCCTGTTTATCTTTCCTTTGATTTGTAGGGCTACGTTCAGCTTCTTCAATCAGTTCGCCTTCCTCTTCTTCGATAATATTAGTGACCACGAGGGTTGTAATGCACAATAACATACACAAGCAAGTATCAAGGCGAGGTACAGGAACCTCACATGAATCCCTATCCTAAAATTAAAGGGGGGAACATATAAGTGTCTTAATGTGAAGATTATGTAGAGTCCAATTGCATGCAATTTTCCAGTGTCACTAGATTTTTTTTATAAAGAACCAGTTAATCAATTAAATGTAAAACTGGAAGGTGCCAAAACCGACAAAGTAGAATGTAAATGACATGCAGCATGGTCTTTCCTTATTGACGATTGACTATATTAGATCACCAAATTAGACACAAGAATAAATTCATCAAGCAATTTTTCCCACAGAATTGACCAACCCCACCCATTTCGTTGGATCAATTCCTACCCTTTGAACCAACCGTAGTGCTGCAACCCATAAACCCAAAAATGTACTGTGCCATGTAGTGCCATTAACTGCTTGTAAGGCCTTCACCAAACCTGCAATAATAAATTCAAGTAAATAATACTGATTTTGTGGGGGGGAAAACAGCAGTGTAATCTTAGTCACACTAGCCCAAGATCACCAACCACAAGAGTGAAGATAAACTATCATCACAAAAGAAAACCCAAAAGATTTAGACAAGAGAAAACTATGGAGAAAGGGCTTGTGTACTTGATCTGAATTGCTTCACATTGTAAGATACATATTTATAGACTTCTATAGATAGTTCCAGACTTGACTCAAATTAAGTGAACCTTGAACCTAGCAATTGATAACTCCTAGATGACTCATACATAATTACACTAAGATACAATTAACTTAGTAGATACATAAATCATGAACCTAGAGAGATCGCACTTCACATTTGTTTCCCACCATTTTTAATGTTTTTAATAGAAAGTAATAGTGGAAATTCTATTTATAACGAGGCAGGTATTTGATTCTGTAATATCCTCTTCCTCTCTCTATACTTCGCCATTTCTCTCACTCATTTTCTAGTCTTTCTTTTTCTCCTTTTCATTTTCCAGAGCAGAGAACGCCTTTGCTGCTGGTGATGGTTTGTCATGATACAGGAACTCTATATTTAGATGAAGCTAGGTAGGGTCAATAAGGCAGGGAATATCAGTTTATACTCTCTAGACTCAAAATCTTACCTTTAACTTGAATTCAGAAGGTTTGGCGAGGTTTGTACATTAATTTTATTCAGTGTGTAAAACCATGTTTTTACAGTGTAGATCTAAAAACTATGTGTCAAATTAATGTCTGAAAGGAAACCCAAAAAAGAATCCCAAAGAGACTCAAAATATATGAGCAAGGAGAAAAAATAAAGAAACAGAAGAAAGAACAAAAACAATTATAAAACCAAAACTGGAAGAAAAGGAAAGCTAGAACATAATGAATTTAGAGCAGTTAATGTCCAGGGCCTCTCTGCTGAGTTCGAAAGCTAGTCTTAAAGCTAAACTCCATTCTCAAGGACAAGTGCCATAGTCCAAACTATTGCACAGTCTACCATCTCTCTTCATCACACCCAATAGACTGTATCTCTGGTGGATGAAATAAAAATAGAAAATCATGATGCAATAAGTTTGGCCATGTCAGAATACTGATGTGGAAAAATAATACAAGTGGTATCTTTTGAGTGGGAATAGTATTGAGTACTCAGTACTATGGTAGGACTAGGAAATTGTCCCAATTCCAGGTACACTAATAGCTGGAAGCATTGTTGGTAATGATTGCATAAAATTTATATGTAAGAAAAGGGAGTTTACTTGTGGAAGTGAAAAGGTTGTGTCTTAATGAAGAGGAATTACTGTGAAAATACATTTTGAGGCAGTGAATATAGGAAAGAACATGAATTCAAAGAAGAGAAATGAGGTTATCTGACTAGGGTACTTGGTCTTTAAAGTTTGTGTGGCCAAGGATATAAAAAGGATAATCAGTGTAATTGAGCATGCATGTGGGAGATTAAGCCCTCCATCACTGAAGAGAAAAAATTGATTGGGAGAGGTTTTGTATGTGAAAGCTGCCAGGTAAAACACAGACCTGGTGTGCTACAAAATTTATTTATGTGTTATGTGAGATTGGGGCATATTGGGATTTGGGTTAGTGTGAGATTTTTTAGAGGTTGATTGATTATAATTTGTGGATTTTAATAGTGGATATTTTTGTGAACCATGGCTGTAGGCAAATTGCCAAACCACATTGGATTTCTTGCATGTTTCTTTTCTGTAAGTTTTCTTTTTAAAAAAAAGAATGATTTTCTGCTTTGTGGGGGAATTTTCCCCAACATTATGATAAAAAAAACCAATCATACCAGTAAGAATTTCAATAGCACTAAATGCTGCCACTTGCCCTCCATCCATAGCATCTTCCAGGATAAGATCAATAGGAAGCCAGAGTGAAGACCAACTATAACCCTGAGATTGACCAGCAAAAGAAATCTGAGAACCAGCAGCAATGACTGACTCCAGCTTAGATTTTGTTTTGCATTCTTCAGATATGACCTCATGGATATTGGCAGTCAAAAGCAAAAGGGTCTCTGGAGTAATATGTTTCAAATTCCTCAAAACTGAAGAGTTTGATGCAAGCAGCTGCAGTTGGTGAATAAAAGATCCCCAATGTGATGGCCTACAAAGATACCTTTCTTTCAATGAAGGTTCCAAAATCTTAATTGAGATTCCACTCAAATGCATGTTTAGACTGTTCACCTCATATATGCAAAGTATATCAGAATTAAGTTCTTACATGTTTCGATGAACTAAGGAAAGGATCTTTGAAGTCATTTTGTTTTGCAAAAATTCTGCAATGATCTCAATAGCCATTGCTGTATTTGCCGTCTGCAAACCCTCCTTCTGCTCAGTTTTCTTTTCACTGAAGCAGTCAGGGCAATCAATATTCATATCATGTGACCTGCTTAGCCATCTAGGCTTATTCTCTGGAGCATGATCCAGTAACCCTTCATCATCTAATGATGCTTCAAGTAACTGCCATACAATTGAAAAGACAAATTCAACGAGAACAACTCCTGGCTCACACACCTTTTGGCTGTATGCTTGGGAAAGCTGAAGAACATCATCAATTGATTTCATAATTCTGTGATACCATCGATATGAAATATCATTATTACTATTAGTATTCAGAAATACACAAGGAACCTTCCCCAACCCCTGAAAAAGAGAGAGACAGATAAACATACATACAAAAATGGAAAGAAACCACTTAAGCAGATTTATGTTCTCTTTATCCTAAAAAGTTCCTCTGGACTTACAGCCTCTTTAGGTTGCCTCAAGCATGGGATTTAATTACAAGCACCAAAGAAAGTAATTGTCAACAACAACAAGTTAACAAGTCTGCAGAAAAACATAATAATACAAAAATATCTCATAGCAAATGATAAAATGTAAATTATGTAATCTGAGGAGATAACACTGAACTCTGAAGAAAAGCCAACTCTACATTTGCCAACAATTCACTGCATGCAATTTTTGCTTATATCCTTGAGATATTTCCCAAACATCAGCATATCCACTATCTATATAGAAAGCAACTATATCTCATTCTCAATGCAATATATCACGTTCTAAAATATTATCCCTTTTCATGAGGTGGGCTTGAGGGACAGCAAATAAACTGTAACCTGTGGCTTCAGGCTGACAGCATAAAGCCTACATAACAAGGCTTTCTAGCACCACAGAAAGTTAACAAGATTTCCTTCATTTTTTTTATCCAAATAGCTTACTTTAGCACCATAAAGAAACAAGATATTCATAGACCTAAACATACTCATTAAGTATAAATAATATATTAAAAATCAGCAAACTGGATAGCAGATGCTTTTGTCTGGTTATGTCAATATTATTCAAGGATCATTGAATACAATGATCATCATTGTATTCATTATGAAGGGAATTTTTCAATTATACAACCCAATTCCTTTGCATAACATTTTAAGTATTTCTGTTCTCTTCTGGAAGCTAAACTCTTTTCTTAATGAACCTTTAGAAAGCGCATAAAATATACAGTGACATAATATTCACCAACTTCCTAACAACACAGATTTGTACAACTACAGAATTTTCCTAAGACATGAAGACTCAATGCAACATCACTGGCTAGAACAGGTTTTGGTTGGATTGGATTGCATCAGTTCAGTTAGAATTGAACACCCCTAATCCCTGGCTAGTGGCTAGTGTACACTTTACAAATACAATGATATGGTTCATATTCTGACCTAAATAATTCTTATTTCCAAGTCTGAACCTTAATAATGAGTGAAATAGTCCAGCATATTAGTTAAACCTAGTGTACACTTTGCAAGAAACATGTGAAATGTGAAATTAGTGCTTATCTATGATACATAGATCATACAATATATGAGAATATTTAAGGGAATTTAAAGAGATGAGTATTCCATCTGTAAACACTTCCTTAGAAATAAATCATGATATACTAAAGAGTTCCTAAACAGGTGGAGACAGCCCAAGGGCATACGAAGTACATGAGACAGGCACACACATTGTTCTAAGTATTTAAAAAATCTCTTGTAAATCCTTCTTGCAGTTTTTCATTCAAGATTTCAACTCAGCTGTTCAACATTTTTCTATATCCAAGTCTTTTTGGAAGGTTAAGGCTCCTTCAAAGGTACAAAGTACTCAACAGGACAATCTGTTATAGACTGGTAGGACTCATAAAGCTATATTTTTCCTTATGATTAGGTTATGTGATTTTAGAGTTCAGAGACAAACAGCCATCTTTGTTTTTACTTTGTGAAGTTTGCTTGCTGCTTTGGAATAGGCTTTTGGCATTTTTTATGAGCAGTGGGTTTGTGCAGCCTTCCAACTTTTCTTTTCCTCATTTCTTCTTTCTCTATTTCTATTTCAGAGAATCCTTAGGAAAAGAAAAAAAAAATTCTATCGAGCTAAAATATATATGCCGATTCTCTAGTAAACTAAAGTAATCGTTTAATAGCTACTTTGTTCCAATCTCTCCATTCCAAAAAAAAAAATAAAAGAAAAAGAAAAAACGAAGATTTAGTTACAATTAGAAATAAACTTTCTATACTCTGGCAGTGTGCTGTTTATGACTGCAGCGAAAGGCCAGAGTTTTTAAATGGAGATTTCTTCCTTTGCACCTTTTATGGGATAAAGTAGTCTTTTTGGCTTCTCTGGAGATTTCACCTATGGCTTTTTCAGGGACTTTCTTTAATGGATTTAGAGGGGGACTGAAGAGCTCTTGTGAGCTAATTTTTTCCTTCATTCTTTATTTTTCTGGTAGTTATAGGAGGATTTCTTATGCTTATTATTGTCCTTCTCTTATTTTTATTAACAAATTCTTCTTTTATTCAAAAAAATATTTATAAAATGAAAATAGAAAGAATATCCAAAATGCTAAACATTTTCAGGAGCTAATACACAACAACATTCTTCTGCAGAAAATTTAGTTGGAGTTGGACCTTACTTTTCATAGTTTGGACAATTGATATGAGAGACAAGCAAAAAGACATTTCGCTTGAGGAGTTCCATATAAAGTCTGTAAGCTGCAGGGTGGAGCCGTCTGTTCGGAACAACCCTGCAATCATAAAAAACAGTGGATGTAATTTAACCAGTGAAGAAAATAAAATAAAAATCAGTAAAATGAGTTTGATGTCAAGAAAAGATTCCATAAAAAGATGCAAAGATTACAGAAGACAGATGTTTAGAAGTTAACTTATTTTCATCTTAACTATCAATCTCACTGAAAGACTGCTCTAATGGCCAATAAGGGCAGAAAGGATACAAAAAGACCTACATGACAAAGTAGATAAGAAACACTTTTTTTTTACATATTAGAGCACAATATGGTACTGAATTCAACAAAAGGACAGTTACAGATAAGATGAATACATGGAAAGAAAAAAAACAAACAAATCCCAATAATACTTGATTAAAAGTACAGTCCAGTAGCCAAACCAGACTGATATCATAAAACCTATATAGCATAGACAGGGACATGAAACATGAGACACCATATGACACGAGACTCAACAACAAAGCAAATCCAAAATATATGGACACAAGAAGGCCTAGGCATATATATAGTTCGAACACTCATCTCGCTACAGGTATTTAATTTATGAAGAGTTTGCGCACTCCTCCAGCACTTACATCTCCCAAAAACACATGTACAACTGCACCTTCATGATTTGCAGTGGAACGACATGGTCCGTTTTTCATTTCAAAAGTTCATTCAACATCAAAATGGTTTCTTTCTATTTACTAATTATAAGTTGTCCCTTTCTTCGCCCAAACATCTATCACCTTGTGTTTTTCATATCTTCAAGCGATCGAAAATGCGCAATTGGACAATAAAGAAACAAATACCAAAATCAAGAAAATTCCAATCGGCGTGAAATAAACCTAATTCGAAAGGCGTACACCAGATTAATTACCAAAACACCTTAATCCAATACCATTAAAAAAAAATCTCAAAACAAAAGTGTGCAAAGGAAAAAAAAAAAGAAAAATCAGTGAAGAAACAAAGAATGTGGATTGATAGATAGAATAACGGTAAGGATGGAGGAGGAAGGAAGGACCTGGTGGAGAGAAGGGCGAGGAGGAGCAAGGGAGGGACGATCTTGAGAGACAATGCTTTCTCTAGAAACTTCCATGCGATGGGAGAGTGGTTGTCCCAAAAGAAGTGAGAGACCAAGCGGTGGGCGAGCTCGACGGAAGGAATGGAAACGGCGGCGGAGTGGAGAGTGGAGCTGAGCTGAACGGCCCATAGGAGAGGATCAGTGTTCCTCTCCTGAGCCCACTTGGTTTGCTCCAAGACCACGTCCCATAACCTCGTCTCAGTGGTTTCTTCAGGCACCGCCATGAGTGTGCATGAAGAAGAAGAAGAAGTTTTGGATTTAAGAGCGAAGGCAGAAACTGATTCACAGAATAAAGAGAATAATACAGAAGAGAAGGTGTATGCTCTATATATATATATGCTATCTCCAAATTGAAAATAATAATAATGAAGGAATGGCAAGTGTTTGTGTTGTGCATGGGATGGTTCGCCCGCGTGTGTAAATGTAAAGTAGAGAATCATAAATTCTATTTGGCTGGCCTTGTCCATTCACCAACTCTCCCTTTCTTCTCCCCTTTCATATGAAATCTTCCCTCATTTTCTCTTTTCTCTCTTTTTTCTTTTTAATCCTTCGTCTTGGAATGGGATTCTTTTTATTACTGTATTATTATGTTACTATTATGAAAATTCTATATAGGACTTTCTGTATAAATTTTAATATAAAATGTGTAATTTTAACATAAATTTTCCTTTGGGTATATAAACTTATTTCTTCTATTGATATTGTAAAAATAATTACACTATTATCCAATAATATATTGGAACATCATTAAAAGAATTTAATTTTTTAAATAATTATTATAATAGTCAAAATTTTTAAATAATTGATCGATACATAATTAAATAATAATATAAAGAAATTATACAGTGATAGTTAATCAAAATTTAAATATTTTTAAATAAATATTAATTATTAAATATTGTAATTACTATAATCATGAATAATTGGTTTGTGATCAATATATTAATATACAAAGAGGTAGTCCTAATTGCTGATAACTTTGTAACTCAATTGCCACTAACTCAATTTTTTTAAATTTAAGTGTAATATTGATGTTGAAAGTTTAATCCTTCAAGCAACTACTTTTTTTTTCTTAATGCGCAACATATGTCATTTATCAAAACATGACATGTGACATTTTTTTTAAAGATTACGATGTGTCCTCGCATTTTTTAAATATAGAACTAATCTTTGTTTAGATATCAGCTTTGTCCTGACCACAAATACTTTTAATAAAATTTGAATTCATTTACACTATAAATAAAATTCATTCACATGAAAATCAATTTACGAATTGAATCACATTTGGTTGAAAGGTAACATATTTACTCTTAGTATTTCCGTCATCTTTTACATGTGTCATCATAAATATAGAATAATTATATTATGTCATGTGTTTTTTAAATCAATTTTGACTTTGTGGTTTTAGAAATAATTTTATTACATATTAAATACATAAAGTAAGAATATCAGTATTCTCATATTCGTAGAACATTCTCTTCTGTGAAATTTACCATTCTCTTCCTATAAATCCGTCTGAGCCACAATCTTTAATATTGACCATTTCTTATATTATTTTATGCATCACACAAGTATTAGTTCAGTTGTAATAATAATATTATTGTATAAATAGTATTTAATAATGTAAAAATACATAATTAAGTAATAATATAAAAAACATTCTTACAATTATAATAAACCAAAATTAAAATTTTATGAAATAATATTGTATAAATAGTATTATTCTCAACATAGATAATAATAAAAATTTGATCATGGCATAAAGGGTAAGAAAAATATTAAAAAAGAAATCTTAAATTAGATGTAAATTTATTTTATTTCATTTTTAATTTGTGTATTATTTTTTTAATATTTGAATCTTTGAGAATGTGAATTACTAACACATGTATCCAATTTAAAATATTTTCAAAACATAACCCATAAAAAAATTCAAAGTATGTTAATTTTTTTGTTATACAATAAAAGTATCTTTAGTTAACATTTACGTCAATCCATAGTACATCCCTCCTTGAGCAACTTTAAAGATGCACCCAGAAATAAATTTCCTTAATGGCCCATCGTTAAAAGATGTTAATCTCTAATATTGATAGAATGTATTAAGCATATATTAACTTAACCAATTTCTCTTTTTTCATTCTTAGAGTTCAATCTCATTGCAGCTTCATTTTTATCAACTATCCCAAGATAACCAATTAAGGACCACGTGATAGTGGGCATTAATTACTATTGTAATTTCATTTTACACAAAAAAAAAAAGAATAATAATACAACTTCCACCGATAATATATGTTGAGTTTAATTTCTATTCAATGTCAGTGTAAAGAAATTTTATATTGTCATCCAATCATGTGTTCTCAAATCATTAAAAGAGTTTGACTATCACAATCATTATTTAGAAAGTCTAACTATTTTAATGATATGTCAACACATGATTAAATGACAGTGTAAATATAAATTAAATCTATATATGTTTGATTTAAGAGGACTGCTTTTTGTTACGAAGGCTATTTCATGAAAGGAAAATGCTGAATTTTACGATTTTTTTTTGTAAAACGACACACGAAACCACCATAATGGAATATATATCTTGTGTTTTGCCGGGTGGTTAGGTTTTGCTTTCTGATATTGTAATTGTTAAAGCCATGCCCACCATGTATTCTGTTATATTCGTAGAATTTTGTGCAAAAACTAATTCATGATGAATAGCATCACTCTTCCCGAAAACTTACGAATTGATGGCATGGCATTTTTTTTCCAGCCAAAATATAATTAATATAAAAAATGGGAAATGCTAAACTTACAAAAGGTAAACACAACTTCTACAATCAACACCAACACGACGTGGTACAAGTGGTAGATATTAGAATTTCTTAAGCATGTAGATAGGGGTTCGATTCCTGACTCATGTATATAGAAAAATATTTGTTAAGAGATATCAAACCCTTAAATATATCTCAATACTTCGATAGATTAATTCTTGCAATCATGTGCAGGGATACTTTGAGAAATCAAAAAAAAAAAAAACTTCCACAATCAAGAGAGCATGCACGCACCTCTGCTCCAACCTCCCAACAATAGTTCAGGGAGAGTTTTGTTTTCTTAATGTGTGTTTGGTTTAATTTTTAGAATCTCAAAACTAAACCAAACATGTTATTACTCAGTTAAAGAGAAGAGAAATTGCATGTGGGACTCCATGTCATTCGTAGCATTTCGCAAACGTATTTATGTACATGTAGTTCTTTGTTGTTGAGAGTAAATTCCTGTTGGCATTTGTTTGAAAGCTAAAATAAACAGGCTAATAATCGTACACGTCCAACTGCTTCGACTAAATGGCATCAAATTTCTTTTAAAACTGTTTGATTCCGTATTTGAATCTTACTTAAACTGTATGCATAACTTTCAATGCAAAAATCGATAACATTAGTTTAAATAGAACAACAACAACAATAATCATCATCATCAACATTTAACTCTACATTTCACAAGGGGAAATTTGGTTTTTACATAAGGCATTTATAACATTCTTCGTGGTTAAAATTTGGAGATTAGATTGCTCTATTGTTTTGTGTGAGATGATTGCATATAATATAGTACGCATTTTTGTGAAATCCAATTATTTGGTGGAATAAGTTGCTGAACCGTGTCCTTCAGGCTAAGGAAGCTAAAAGAATGAACTACTCTCCATGCAGCAAGAGACGCAATGCGGAAGCTACATGACCAAACTTCCCCCTAGAACCCCACCAATTGCATAACTGAAAATAGGATTTGACTGTTTCTGCTTGCAAACGAGCAGTCAAATTATCTAAGGGCTTGAAATCAAACCTTGGTGTAGAGCTAATTAAAAAATTTATAATAAAAAAGTTCAAGATGAGATATTATAATAATTTTAATTAGTGCTGTTTGGATTTAGTTAGATTATAGAAGAATTGATGATAAAAATTAATTTTAATTAAATATGGTAAATTAAATTTACTTTTAAAACATAATTACTAAAAAAATAAAATCTACTATGCTTATCATGTTTAGATATTTTTAATATTATATTATATCAATTTACGAGAATGTTATTCTAAGCAACTTTTCCACCGCATCATTGCAATTGTGATCTGACAGTATCCATGTTGAGTTGTTGACACAATCTTCATGAAACGTTGAAATTCAAATGTCCTTTTAATCGGTTCAAATGCATAAACAAACATGCACTTAAGAAGTATCAAGGGGCTGATAAACATATATTTTGATTATATAAAGATACAATTGTCATCAATATAAATACAACAAAATGATCATATAGTATCAATCTTTTACATTAAATTAGTTTGTCAATATCATTTTATAAAATTAAATTGGTCCTCCAAAAATTATTATCAAAAGATCATTTTGACTTCCAAAATTAACATCAACAAATTATTTTGATATATTTATTATTAGAAGACCAAATTCATAACACTTATATATTTAAAAAGCCAAAATATATTACTCTTTATTAAATAACGAAGTTTCTTACCATGCGATGCAATTGGCTAGATATAGCAACTTTTGAAAGACATAATCTGTGAATCGTAATGTCCGAGCCCCGACTCAGAATTCGGAAACCAGGAAATAGTTCTAAATATCAGGTGGCTTGAACACTCACAAACTAAGCTTTGTAGATATTTATGCATTATACGTGTTTTTCATTTATTGTGATTTTTCTTTAAATAGAGGCATAAAATAAATAAAGGGGAAAGAAAAAGCAATGCAGTTACACTAGTATCACTTTGTCACAGTAAAATTGGACAATGCTTCTAAAAGAAATAAAAGGAAAAAGCAATGCAGTTACATAGCCTCAACATTAGTAAAAAGTTTCTTTCTTTAGTAGGAATGATAACATCCATGATATTCCAGCCGCCCAACAAAGATAACTTACAAGAAAACCAAATTGGTTAACCACCCCGAGCTTCTCTCCTTGTGGCATCATGCAATAGTTCAATGTCCACCCCTTCTGGAGGTAATTGGACGTATCTCACCACCGACCCTCTGATGAAACAGTTCCTTACAGAAAGCTGACATCAAATGGTAGCATGTTATATGTACATCCAGCATAGTTACATACTACATATTCATCAGAAGGGATGCATGAAAGTAACTGACTCTATCATGAGGAATCAAAATAGAATCAACATTAAAGCTAGTTAGGTCATATACAAAATTAATGGAATCAAATATAACAAAATTAACAGGAAAAGAACACAAAGCTTTATCTACTTGCATGCAACAGGTGATGGTTTGAGAAAATTTGTATAGATCTCCATTAACTCTACTAATAAGTTCCTTCATACCCAAAGCTACGTTCTGTAATCCTTTTGCAATGATATCCTTAAAGTGAGTATCCCTCATTTACCTATTCTATTATAGCAGCATAACTTGGTATTTATCCTCTCTTCTTCGGTGTAACAACATATAAGTACATAACACATCAATCTCACTATATTCATATCTTTTTTTAATAGCATACCTCAATAACCTAAAATTCAGGAGCATAAAACATAATGGGGCATTAATACCCTTCAGACACAAAGCTATCAAATATCAATCACATATAAACTCCCAAATGCCGAAGTACTTCCCAACTTCCAACAGTCTACGAGATATAACCACTTCAAATTTCAATATCCCCATATTTTTGAATTATTAACATAATCGCAATGAGAAAGATGAGCATTAGTAGCCCCTGTCAAATCCCCAAATTTCTCCTACTTCTGCTAGAGTTATGCCCATTTTTTTTTTTACAAAAGAGGTCTAAGACGGAGTGTGGAGAGGAGGATGGTGCCCACTTGGGCAGAGTTACGCCCACTTATTGATTGTCCTACACCGTATAAATGTAGATGAAGTAAAAAAAATCACCTCCTTGAATAAGTCCTTTAAGCCTTAACATTTAGCATAAATTTGAAGTAATGAAAGCAACTTATCAGAAGCAAACATACCCACACATACACCTTCAATGTGCATCCATATTCATATGAACATGTGAACAGGTGTCTAGAAGATGACTGATGAACAGACAGACCAACCAAGAAACCTGATGCTGGCCCTAAAAAGGAACCAAGAAATCTGACAATATATAAATATAATATCAGATTTCAAGTTCCTATAAGAACCCAATAGACCTATAAAATTCTACCATCTCTTGGGCTATGATTAATGTCTAAACCACAAATTTCACAAATAAAAACAAGAAACCCTGGATCAATTTATCAAACCACTATAATCAAAACATAGATAACTTTTTCATTTCCTCTTTTATTTTTTTTCTCGAGCAGAAGCATAATACTACACCATGACCAGTTAAAAGGAGAAACTTGCACCCCCTCCCCCTCTCTCTCTCTCTCACACAAACACACACACACACACACACAAACATACAGAGACTTAATGTGGAGCAAATGCCACATATTTAAGGTCATGTTCCCTTAAAGTCATTAGTTCAACCAGGGTCAAGTGTTAGGAGTTGAAGATGGTAATAAGAATATAATACAAGGTATGGTCAGGTTAAGGCAAAAATCCTTCACAAACAGTAATTGCAATCAGCATGGTACTGTGAGCACGTAGTTCTAATTATTCTGAGCTTCTTGAAAAACAAGTATTTAAAAATCCCCTTAGGTTTCTATAAATCTAAAAAAAATTCCCCCATACTCTCATTGTTACTTTCCTTTAGCAAACGACTACATATTGTTTAATGAATACAAAATATTTTGTAATTCACTTTCTAAATCACATGTGCACAATGCAATCGTGATCCTTAGCTGCATTCGTAATTAACCAAACTCTGGCACACCAATATACAATTTGAATCCCGGTTACAGCATAAGCTTATTATTTAATCTACATGTGCATCGAAGTGCTTAAACACCTCATCAATCAATAACCAGCATCAAAACACTTTTTTAAAATGTAAGAATACCAAAGTCAAAAACCATATGCGTATGTTCATAAAGTAGAGAATTTTGAAAAAATAACTCAAACACCAATATCTAGGTATCCTGCAGATGAATGGCAATTAGGTAGCCTATTAAAACCTCATAAACCCTACATCGGACACCCAAAATTCAGATGAGCATGTTTGGGGTAAAAGAATAAACCCTAGAAAGAAAAAGATAGAGATAGATTGAGAATGAGATACCATGTGGGGGTACTTGTCTTGGTCGACAACGCGAGTGTTCTCGAGCTTGATGTTGAGGTACTGGTCAACTGAGTGCAATGTACCTCGGATGGCTAAATCGTTCTTGAGCTCCACAGTTACTTCTCTGCCAACCAAATCCTTGAAGTACGAGAAGAACAACTACACCAAAACCCATTCACCGCCATCACGCAAAGGAAAAACCACACTCAAATCAGAAAATCCAGAAAAAGAAAAAAGAAGAAGAAACTTTACCATTTTGGCAAGGCGAAGAACCAAGGGCTACGGAGTCTAGAGACTAGAGACTAGAGACTAGAGACGAGAAGACTAAAGGAAGGAACATGACAAAAGGGTATAAGATTTATTTTATTTTTAAACCAAAAAATTAAAATTGACCCTTCTGCCGAAATTGCCCTCGAGTCAGATTGTCCCCGCCAAAGCCGAATCCGCGATTCGCACTTTTCCGTCCACTTTACCGTGTTTGATTTGTTTTTTATTTTTTATTTTTAATGGCTATATTTTAAATATATAAAAATATTATTTTTATTATTTTTAAAAAAATTAGTAAATATAAATTAAAATAAAAAATTAATTTTTTATAATTATAATAAAAATATATTTAACTAAAAATAAATATATAAAAATAATATCATATTGACATTTTATTTATTAATAACATCATATTAGTCATTCATTTTGTAATATAAAATTAGTCAAAGGGTCAAAATTTTTGTTTGCCCAGCCCTAGTCCTTTTATGTAAAGAGTAAGGTTGAGTAGGTTGCTGCCGGAATTTTCTTTATGGAAGTGGAAAGCTCTCAAGGCTTTGTTTTCTCAGCGATGGCGAATGACAAACCACCGGATAGAGGCAGCGGAAATGAATCTTCTACTAAGCAACAAAGAACATCTTTCAGGGATATGGTCACAGGACAAAAAGAGGTCCCAGCTCCAAGACAAAAAGTCGATTTAATCAAAGAGAATTTGGCTAAGATTGAATTTGAAGATGGTAACCCCCTCAAGCCAATGGTCCACATTGCTGCATCGGTCTTTGAGGGTCTGTGTGCTCCATGGCAAGAGGCTCTGATCGTGAAACTATTAGGAAAAAACATTGGGTTTCATGCTATGAAAGAAAGATTACAGAAGGTATGGAAACCAGTGGCAGGTTTCGAAATTTTGGATATTGGTAATGGCTTCTTTATGGTGAAGTTTGATAACCATGCGGATCGAACCAAGGTTATGGATGAAGGACCCTGGATGATTTTTGACCACTACTTGACGATACAGTGTTGGTCACCTGACTTTGTCTCTCCTACAGCAAAGATTAACAAGACCTTGGTATGGATTCGTTTTCCTGGTTTGAACCTTTTCTTCTATGATGAGAGCATCCTCTTTGCTCTAGCTTCAGCAGTGGGAAAACCTATCAAGGTTGATAACAATACACTAGATGTTCGACGTGGTAAATTTGCCCGTGTTTGTGTTGAAGTTGATTTGAATAAGCCAGTGGTGGGCAAGGTTTGGATACAGAGTTACTGGAATCATGTTGAATATGAGGGCTTGCACAAAATATGTGCTAAATGTGGCTGTTATGGCCATCTTGCGAGAGAATGCAATGAGGCTGCAACGGCCATTCAGAATCCTCCCTCTCAAGGCGCGGCGGTGGTTTGGCCAATGGGGGAAGCTCCGGCTAATTCAAATATGCCGCAAATCAAGGAGAATAATATCCCGGATTTGGAGATTGCAACAGAAGATCTTCTGACAACAGAAATAAAGGAGCCGTTGCATGGCGATTAGCTTATAGTCAAGAGGAGAAATAGGCAATCTCGGACGTCCAAATCAACTAAAAGATTTGAAAGACAAAACTCCTATCAGTAATAAAGAAAGGAAACATAAATCTCATGCTTCAAGCACTGCTACTAAATCACATGCAAATACAGTGAAACTGAACCCCACGTCGCGGGGCCCAGTAGAGATACACAACTCGCGTAAGTTTGTTTATGCTAATGAAAAAAGCAAGAGACAGCGCCACGAATCTGTTCGCCCTTCCTGGCCTCCATCTCAAACAATCATGCCAAACTCTGACCCTTCTCAGAAGATGGCTGATGCTTCGCAAGCCATTCCTAATCAGTCCAAAGGAAAAAGGAGTGAAGAACGATACAAAAATTTATGACTTAGGCCAAGGTGCTAAATCCACTGTTAAGTTGAAAGCAATTTCAAATAACAGATTCCTCCTTCTTCACGACGAGGAGGCTGATAATCAGAAGATAGGTGTTAAAACAAACCTTGTTCATGATGCCCTCTCTCCACTTGGAGCTAGCCAAGAAGTGGTTCCAGAAACCCAATCCCAACCCGAATCAATGGCATGGTAGCCATTTGGATTCTGGTCCTCTCATCTCTTATGTTGTTTATGGAGCTCTTCAACAACTTCTCAGTTATGTCTTGGAATATTCGTGGTGCCTTAAGTCGTAATGCTAGACGCCATGTTCGTGACTTGATCAAGATTCACCATCCTTCTCTTTTTTGTGTTTACGAAACTCATGTTCTATTCACAAAGGTTGAGAAGTTTTGGTTTTCATTTGGTTACAAACCTGTTTTTCTTCAAGAGGCTCGAGGCCATTCTGGGGGTATCTGGATTTTGTCTTCTTCTGTTGATATAGACTTCTCCTTGGTTGACTCTATGAGCCAAGCCATTACTTTCTCTATCAAACGCAGGGATATAAGGTGGTTTTGTTCAGCAATTTACGCTTCTCCGATTTGTTCTATCCGTTGCAACCTTTGGGACCATCTTAGAAACGTCAGGCATTCTATTTGTGGACCTTGGCTCTTACTTGGGGATTTTAATGAGATTCTGTTCTCTTCTGAGGTCTCAGGGGGCAACTTTAGCCCTTCTCGTGCAACCATGTTTGCTCAACTTATGTCTGATTGTAACCTTTTAGACCTTCACACTATCGGAGGTCTTTTCACTTGGCGAAAAAATGTTCAGCTTGGTGGTCATGTTAGAAAGAGGCTGGATAGATGTGTGGCAGACATGGATTGGCAACTTTCATTCCCTCATGCTTTGGTGGAAGTCATCTCGCAACATAACTCAGATCACAATCCTCTCTTGCTGAATTGTAATAAGTCTAAAACCAGTAGAGCTAGATTGTTCCATTTCCAAGCTGCTTGGATGACTCATCCGGACTATGAAACCTTGGCTAGCACTACTTGGAATCATTTTCAGGGCAATGTAGGTTTGAAACTTGAAAAAATCAAAGAGCAATCCCTCACCTTTAACATAGAAGTCTTTGGTAATATCTTCAAAAGGAAGCGTCATTTAGAGGGACGGATGAAGGGGGTCCATCGCCAACTGGACCTTTTCCTATCTTCTGATCTTATAAATTTGGAAAGAGATTTACAGCGACAATACAACGAAGTGTTGGCTCAAGAAGAGATATTATGGTTTCAAAAATCAAGAGAAAACTGGGTTCAATTTGGCAACAAAAATACCAAATTTTTTCATACCCAAACTGTGATCCGTAGAAGAAGAAATAAGGTTACTGGTCTCAATATTAATGGCATTTGGTGCTCAGATGAGGAAACCTTGAAGGTTGAGGCTTTGAATTTTTTCAGAAAGTTGTTCCAGGCTAATGACCATTGTAATCCTCAGAGTCTCCATCTCAATTACATTCCCAGAATTAGTCAAGAACTTCATAATCTTCTTCTGCTCCCAGTCTCTATGAAGGAGGTGAAAGAAGCTCTGTTCAGTATGGCACCTTATAAAGCACCAGGTCCAGATGGCTTTCAACCTGTCTTTTTCAAGAGTTACTGGCATATAGTGGCGCGGGATGTTTGGGATTTGATTGCTACAGCCTTCTCTATGGGCTCTATTGATCAGCATATTTCAAAAACTCTTATTGTTCCGATCCCCAAAGTTGATAATCCTACGAGTTTTAGAGAATTTAGGCCAATTAGTCTTTGCAATGTTTTGCTTAAACTAATTTCTAAAATTCTTGTTCAAAGAATCAGACCTTTTCTAGATGATATAATTGGCCCTCTCCAAAGCAGCTTCATTCCCAAGAGAGGTACGACTGATAATGCTCTTATAGCCCAAGAAATAGTTCATCATATGCACACAAAAAAGGGTAAGTCTGGCTTTCTTATGTTTAAAATTGACTTTGAAAAGGCCTATGACCGTGTTGACTAGAACTTCCTCAAACTAACCTTGGCTGAATTTGGATTCCCTCAACATATTATAAATTTGATCATGAGTTGTACTACTTCCTCAACCTTGTCCTTAAAATGGAACAATGAAAAGTTAGATAGCTTTGCTCCAACTAGAGGATTGAGACAGGGAGACCCCATGAGCCCCTATCTCTTTGTTCTATGCATGGAGAAGCTTGCTCTTTTGATACAAGAAAAAATTGATACTAATGAATGGCTCCCTGTTAAAATTTCGGCCAATGGACCTGCTATATCACATCTGTTTTTTGCAGATGATTGTTTGTTGTTCACCAAGGCAAAAGCTTCTCAGGTCAGATTAGTGCAAGAGGTTTTGAAGTCTTTCTGTTTAGCTTCGGGCATGAAAGTTAACATTCAGAAATCCAGATTTCTCCCTTCAAAGAATATTCATAGATCCAAGGTAGCCAAATTCAAAGGCATTCTTGATTTCCATCATACTTATAATATTGGTAGATACCTTGGTTTTCCCTTGCTCTCGGGTAGAGTCTCCAAGAATGATTTCTCTTATATTCTTGATAAGATCAATAACAGACTTGCTGGCTGGAAAGGTAAATTATTGAGTAGAGCAGGTCGTGTAACACTTGCAAAATCAGTGCTTTGCTCTATGCCTATCTACACCATGCAAAATCTCTGGTTACCAAAGGGCATTTGTGATAATATTGATTCTTGCATCAGACAATTTGTTTGGGGTGGGAATTCTAGCCATTGGGTTAAATAGAGTAAAGTAACTCAACCTTCTAACAGAGGCGGCCTTGGCATTCACAAAGCTAGATCTTCTAATATTTCCTTGTTAGGGAAACATGTGTGGGAGATGGTCCATCATCCTGATAAGCTTTGGGTGAAGATCCTGTCCTCAAAATATCTCTCTAATACTCACATTCTTCATAGTCCTCATTGCAAGGGCGCTTCCTACACTTGGAAATCGATTGTGAAGGCTGCTGAGGTTCTCCAGGAGGGTTTCATTACTAGAATTGGTAAAGGGGAAGTCTCTCTTTGGTATGATAAGTGGCTAGACAAAGGTAGCCTTTGTGAAAGGATTTCTTTGGTAAACATTCAGGATACTCACCTCAACATAAAGGATGTCTTCTATGAGGGTGTTTGGCACTTTGAAACTTTAGCCACCCATCTTCCTATAGATATCAGATTGGAAATGCAAAGTATTTTCACAAATGACAATTCTGAGGATTTACTGATTTGGGGAGCCTCTAAGTCAGGTCAGTATTCTGCTAAGACTGCGTATCACTGGTTGCTTCACTATGACACTAATCCCATTGAGCCTGTAGACAGCTAGTCTTGGATCTGGAAGTTGAGACTTCCTGAGAATTTGAAACATTTCACTTGGCTGATCATGCATGGTAGCTTGCCAACCAACAATTTTCGCGTTCTTCGTCATGTTTCCACTTATGCTTCTTGCCAAAGGTGTGGCACAAATTGTGAAACCTTACTGCATACCCTCAGGGACTGTTTTCGTGCTTTAGGCATTTGGTCTTTGTTGGGCTTCACTCAATCTCAGGTTTTCCTTCATGATGATTATTATCAATGGTTTAAACTTCACGCTTTGGAAGATAATGGTTCTCTTTTTGTTATTACTTGTTGGTTTATTTGGAGGTCACGCAATGAAGAGGTTTTTTCTGATAAAAGATGGGATAACTGGTACATTTTGAATAATATTCGCACTTTGCTTGAAGTGACATTCAAAGTCTTTGGCCATATTAAAAATAGAAAAGATCCTCAACTTATTTCTTGGCATGCTCCTAATGATAATTTTGTGAAACTTAATGTGGATGGCAGCTCGCTTGGTAACCCTGGAAGGTCTGGATTTGGGGGTCTTATCAGGAACAATCATGGAGATTGGCTGGCGGGTTTTTCTGGCTTCTGTGGGATTTCCACAAACCCCAAAGCAGAATTACTGGCTATTGATCATGGTCTTAGAATGGCTTGGAATGCTGGGTTTAAGGAGGTCGTTTGTGAGTCTGATTCTCAAATAGCTTTGTCCTTAATTAATGAAGGAGTCCAACAAGCTCATCCTCATGCTCCTCTTATTGACCATATCCAAATGTACAAAGATTATTCTTGGCAGTTGGTTTTTCAACACACCTTGAGAGAAGGGAATGCTTGTGCTGATTGGCTTGTTAAATATGGAGCTAGAATGGACCAAGATTTCACATTTTGGAGTTCTTGTCCCCCTCCGTTATCTAGCACTCTGCTAGCTGATGCGTTGGGGTTTTTGCATATCAGACTTTAGTGTTGTTTTGTTTTGTGTTTCTGGCTTTCCGCTTAATCAAAAAAAATATAAAATTAGTCTTCTAATGATAATTAATGTAATTAATTTTACTATTTAAGAACTAATTTAATATGATATATATCTTTTAATAAAAAAAATTGATAAATTTATAAATAAAATATCAATATATATCTTTAAAAAATTAAAATAAACATTTATTTTTTTTTCTTTTAAAGTTTAGGCTTAATGCACCTCAAAGTACATTTTATGTTTCAATTCAGCTTTATTTATTTTGGGTGAATCAATTCAAATATGACTAATTCTATTTTTTTTAATAAATTAACTTAATAATTTTCTTAATTACTTAACAAAAAATATTAAATACCTTTTAAAATTTTTAAAATATTAAATGTTTTTATTTTTTTATGTAATACTTTTTACTTTAAATAATTAAAAAAAATATGTTAAAATGACATAATATTACTCGTCGACTATATATTATCTTTACTCTTTGTAATTCAACAAAAAAAAATAAAAAAAAATTAGCTACTAGAATTAGGATTGTGATGGGAAGTTTAGGTAATTTCTAGGTGGCACATTGTACCCAAAAAAAAAATCTATACCCCTTGAAAATTTAAACCAATTTAAAATCATACATTAGCAATTTTCTCTCATAAGCGAGACAAATAATTTTTAAAAAAATCAGAAAAAAAGGGGTTAACACCGCACGGTCCCAAGGAGAGCATTCTAAAACAACACCCACAAATAATCTGAAGGCTGCTTAACAAGTAAGTATCTGTTTAATGACATAATTGCATGACAGAAGTAATTCTCTCAAAAGATACTTCTCAAATATTTAAGTTGACTTACGCTGCTACATCGAAGAAACATGTAGAATATCAGAAGTAAAAGAATACAAATACAAACGGAAGTGATCAATACTTTCAGACAAATGTTTTTCCAGGAAAAAGAGAAACTCAAGATATTACAGAAACCTACGAGAAACAGACCAGTAACAACACCAACACAAATTACATTTACATCTCCTAGAAAGAAGCTAAGAAAATTTAAAATTGCCTCTAATCCTATAAAAGATTATCATCTCCCTTAACTATGGCTCTCGCTATCTTTTTTAAAAGGCCAGTGGAAGAGGGTTGTACAGAAAGCTGTTCAGTGTTCACGCTAGAGCCTTTGCTTCACCCGCCTCCCATTTATGTCGCTGCCATCAAGTATTGCTTCATTCCTATGCTTGCACATGAAGTCCGAATGCTCCGTAAATCTAGCCACGTACTCCAATAGCTCAGTCAGAACAGATGGGCAACTTTCCTTTAAGTACTCAAATCCATCAGTTTGCATCACAGCTGAAGAACCCAAAAAAAAAAAAAAAAAAATGCTTCAGTTGATAATTATATGTTTATGGATGAAGAATATAGATGTATGAAGAATTTTGTTAAATTTTGTCCAGATAAAGTTACCACAACAAAAAAATTCGGTAATATCCATCTTATTATAAACTAGCCTAATGAGATGTGTTTACCACAAACAAATGTGTTTAAAATATGAATACCAAATATTTCATCCCTATGTTAAACCAAAATCCTGGAAGACGTGTACTAATTATCCAATAATCTAGGCACTCCTTTGTCTTCTTTTTTGATAAAAAATTAATTTAGAAGAGGAATAAGAAAGCACAAAGGAAAAATTCTTGCAACCCCTCCCTAAGAAATACAAAAACAAAAAATTTAGGATTCATGAGGTTAACTAGTACAAATTAACTGGTCATACTAGACTACAACGTCAACTTGGGACAATCACTGAACTATATTTGCATGGATAAATTAGTTGTAAATAAAAAAAAACTCATTAAAGCAACACCAGATGAATCCTCCACGGCTTAGCATTTTTTCATTCAAGTTCAAACTGGAGAACATAATAGTGACAAGCATAACCGTCAATAGTCAGCAACAAATTTAACTTTCAATCGTAGTTACCAAATGACTTTCAGACCTTTTAATGTCACAATGACCCCCTAATATTTTAGTCTTTTTATTTTTATTTTTTTGTGAGCGACAATGTAGAAATTCAGAGAAGGGAAACACACCTCTCAGATTTTCAGAGGTTGCAATAAACTTGAGACAGACTGCTTTCAGCTGGAAACAATGGTGCTGCTCTGCCAAGGCTAAAGTCGTAGCCACAGTGTTTATTGCAGCATCTTCACAGAGACTTGCTTCACACATCAGCCTAAGCCTCTCTAAGCCATACCGATCAGCTGCTGCAAGCAGATGCTGAGCCATCAAGGTTGTCACCCATTTTGAGTTCAACCCAGTAAGCTCTTGCATGTCAGGTAGCAAGTCCCAGTATATAAAATGAAGCAATGCCTGCAAAATAGAAAATGGGCACAGCTGACAAGTCATTCCACAAGAATGCTTGGCTTAATTTATCAAGCTAAAAACTGCCGCATTCTCATTAGACACGAGCCTCGCATGTTGTAATTGTATGGAAACCACATGGAGTCAACATGTATTTCCATAATGTATTTCGTATTTACAAACAACAAAACTCACATTTCCTTGTCAAGACAACAGTATCAGAAAGTAAAGAAATCAATAAAGAAAATATTTCACCTTCTATTGTTATTTCTACTCAATTTTCCCTGCGTATTTTTAAGATATTAAATAAATCATATATTATATTATGTGAAACATCCAATCATGTTTTTCAACCTCAAAGATTAAAATCAAATCGACATCATGTAGCACCTAGAAAAATGGAACTAGTTCAATTCAATAGATTTACAAGAATCAAGTTCCAAGCTAAACCATATTTTATGAAAAGCATCTAATAACTTTGTCCCATGACCAAAAAAGCCATGTGAATCTGCCAATTCTAAAAGCAAACCACTACATTACAAAATGATATAGTACAAATTCTCTTCTAGTGCCTAAATTAATGTTTCATATTCAGAAAGAAGATAATACAGCTTTAGCAATTAATCAATTATATAGGCAGAATCAGCTGGAACAGCTTACCAAAGAGGAACCTAGAAAGTAAGGAACCACAAAACAAAGGAGCTCATAACTATGGTCAATTTATATGAGAACTTGTCTCAAGATTTTTTTTTCTTGGGATCTTTCAGAAAGGTCTGTGTGCTCTCTCAGTGGACTGCCACCAATTCAGTGGTCATTCAACAGTCAATAATACTGCCATCTGGGCAGGGATAACAAAGAATTTTCCAAACATACAAGTTTATATTTGTATGAAGAAATGTGTGTTCCTTTCTCATAAGCGAAAAGCTACAGAAGAGTTGTAGATAGGAACAATCATTAAACCGGTTTTTCGCAAATGCATTTCAGAACAATACACCAAACTACTAATACATGAACTAGAGCACATGAATGGGGATTAAGTCAGTCAATATGCCTAACAACAGTAATAAGGGAATAGCCAAAGAAAAATTTGCACAAAATCACGAAGCACAGTGTGTATGGTTAGGGCATAGACAGAAATAATAACCAAAATCATATTTGGCAACTACATTGTAAACATAAATCAAATGAAAAATCCGAAGCACAAATAGCATTTAAGCAAAACCTTGAAAACCGGAGCCTCCATGTCTTCAACTTTAATACACTGGGTATTCTGATCTTTCATAGGACCAAAAAGTTGGGCTCTGAAAACAGGCGAGCGAGCTGCTAGTACCAATTTATGAGCAGCAAAAATTTCTCCATTCACATCAAAACTCACATCACTTCCTTTTCCACTTTCCAGTAGTTGCCCAAATTGCTGACCAATGTTAGAAGGTGGTATTGCTATGGAATAGATTTTAGGGCCCTCCGTGCGTGACCTCACAACACCAACACTACAATTCACAGAGAGGCAATCATCTTTAAGGTAGTCTGATGTCTCTAGAGCTGTTCTCCTAAAAAACCGCTTGTAGCCCCTGAAACATTCAATATTAAACAATTAGCATTTACCAAACCGTTCGGCTTGCCTTTAAAAAAAATTAAGAAAATAAAATGTGGTCACACCGCATGATCTAAGGGGAGGATGTTAAAACAACCCCACTCACAAATAATCTGAAGGCTGCATAACAAGTAAGTATTGGTTTAATGACATATTTGCATGCACACACAACCACATCCACCCCTTGCATCATTCCATGAAACCTACTCCATCAGACAAATAGCAGAATCATACGATGCACCTTCTTAACATAAGACTTATTTTATTTATCAAAAGAAAATGATCACACAACTAGGTACAACAGCTGCATTCAGGATGAGATAGGCAAGGTATTTAAACTGTAGTGCACACAACATTTCAAATTCTAAATACTCAAATTCAACAAAATTAGCAGCTTCCAGTCACATGTATTACACACAATTAACAACATATCAGGATGGGAACTTAGCCGAGTACCCCATATGCAAAAAAAAAAAAAAAAAAACTATTTTCAGACCATATTCAATGAAACGCATAAAATCAAGAAAAGAGGGCAGGTGGGGGAAATCAAATTTTAATTTTTAAATTAAGAGGGCAAACCAAAAACATAAAAAAAAAAAAAAAAACTCAGGGAAATCCAAGTTACCACATGCTACCGCGGTATTTTAACGTGTAAGGCCCACTTTCCAGCGTCCTCTCAAAATGGCTATGGACCTTATGCCTCTCCTTGCCGCTCTGATCCAAAAGGGTCAACTCGAAAAGTGCCCTAACGTCGGTGCCGTCGCTGGCAAGCGCGATGAAGAGGGACACGTACGCAGCATTGTCCTCGACGCTCTTCCCATCCGGATAAAAATAGATCGCCCAATCGTACCCACCGACCGAGAACGTGTCAGATGCTATGTATTTCCCAATCCCAATTCCTTTTGACAACGAATAGCCCGTGATCTTGAATTGGTGAGAACCCCTCACGGTCTCGGTGACCGATGTCGATGACGTTGTTGCGGGCGCCGAAGACGGAGACGTGGATGAAGAATTAGAGGATGGCTTCGCGGTTTCTCGGAGAATCTTACCCATGCGCAAGCCACTGTAACTGAATCAACGATGTCTTAAATTTATGGGGATTTTTTATTCAGATCGGGGGATTGGGAAATGAAGGTAGGAATTGAGATTGGGATTTAGGATCTATGCGCAAAATCGGGGTATGGATTGGACTATCTGACTTCGATTACTCAATTGTGTGGAGAAAGAGAGAGTTTGATGAGAAAATCTAGGGTTCCGTTCAGGAAACTCGTCAGATTCTGGAAGATGAATTTCTAGGGTTTCGATGCAGAGAGAGAAAAAAAAACGAACAAGAAATGAAATGACGGATAAAGACTTACGCAATTAACATGGCTTTAAATAATTTTTTTGAGACAGTAGAAATTGAATTATTGGTGAGACGCGCATCTACTCTCCTTAGCCACTCGCTATCCTTTTGAGTGACGTGTCCATGAACGGTAAACAAAAAAGTTTCGAGGGAGGTGTAACAATAATTTAAATACAAGACTAATCTCGAGAGTGTGATAAATAAGAATAATTTAATTTTAATTCATTGTTAGTGTAAAAGAAACTTATATTATTATCTAATTATATGTTGATACATTATTAAAAGAGTTTAACTTTTTAGGTAGTTGTTATAATAGTCAAACTTTTTTAATAATTTGACAACACATAATTGAATGATAATGTAAAAAAAATTTATACTGACGGTTGATTAAAATTAAACTTTTTAATAATTTGGCAACATATGATTGGATGATAGAGTAAAAAAATTTATACTGACGATGGATCAAAATTAAACTCTTCTAATAATATCGATTTCAAAAATTAAACTTTTGATCCAACATTTGATATTAGAGTCATTTACTACTCCAATTAACCATTTATTAATTCTTGTCGTGTTGTCGTAAACACAAATTGATGCCACTATAATCTCCATTTTTAAATTATCTCAAATCTCTACTTAATTTTCTGAAATAATTGAAACTCACTAATACTATAACAATAAGAAATTGCTTTAGGGGGGAAAAAATCTCTATGTGGATGTTATTCCGGTGGAGAAATAAGTGAATCTTTTAAACAACATATTTTGAATTTTGCAAAACAAATTGTTGATTGAATCATAAGGATCAAAAGAATTCCTCTGCCACTCCTGCCACGAGGATGGATCAAACTTAATAATACATATGGTATGTTCAAAGAAAATTTAGGATTAGCTAGTTGCGGTGGAATTCTCGAGTCAGGTAATTGGCTGAAATGTTATATTTATAACATTGTGAATGCACAGTTTATGTTGCAAAAATGTGGGGAGTTCTGTTAAGAATGAAATCAGCCTGAAATTATGGCTACAAGAAACTAATTATTGAAAGTGATTATGCTACTCTTATAACTAAACTTACTTCTAATAATTCTATCTCCTTAAGGAATTGCAATATGCTTCGCCGCATCTCTAAGTGGAAGAACATGCTTTGGGAACTCAAATTCAAGCACACTTTGAGATAAGGCAACTCATGTACAGATTGGTTGACTAATTAAAGTCTACAACAACAATAAGGGTTATAGGAAATTACTCACTAATTAGAGTCTACAACAGCAATAAGGGTTATAAGAAATTACTCACCCTCTACCTGAGTTGCAGTTTTTGATTCATGCTGATATTGACATAGTGTGGAGCTAGTTTCTCTCGTGCAACTATTTTCTAGTTCTATTTTCCCCTTTAGCCATATATATATATATATGTAACAAAAACTCCTTTTTACTAAATGTGCATCGGGAAGCCGAGCCTGTTGGTTTTATTATTTTTTATTTTTTATTTTTTATTTTCATTTCTACTAAAAAAAAACAATAAAGAAAACATGCTTGGATAATTGTTTTCATTCTCATTTTTGTGAAAATAAAGTTCACATTTTCGAAAATATTAAAAACAACAAAAACTCATTTTTAGCATTTTCACTCCTTGACCAGTGGCATTTTGGCAATTTTAAACACATTCTCTTTCTTGTTTCATATTTCACGACTCCTTCTCTCAGTTCCATCACGTAAATATTGTTTTCCTTCTATTTTATGATGACTTGTCAAAAACATAGCACCCATGTGTTGGGAAAACTTTGGTCATATTTTTTTCGTGAGAAAATGGAAAATTTGAATAGTTGTGGATCCTTAATTCCCGAAGAAATGAGAGAACCCAATAAAAAGACCCACACCCCGTTTCATATTAGAGCAAAGTGTTGGGTTCCTCTATAACAAAACCCAGGGGAAGGAGGAGATAAAGATGTTCGAAAGGAAGAAAATAAGGAAAAGAGGATACACATCTCTTGAACTTTGAGTCATTAGTAAATAGATATCACGAACTTTAAAATTGTCATATTTAGTTATTGAATTATATAAATTATCTCAATCGATCATTCCAACCACTCTCTATTAATTCATTAAAGAAAAAATGACGTGACACATCTTTTCCGTCCATCTGTCTAGATCTAAACCGTTGATTTTTATTTTCTTTTTGTTTATTTTATAAATCTGTAAAAAAAAATTTAAAAGTATATTTAAATATAATTAAAACATAATTACGACATCCACATTCAACCCACAAAACACTCTTTCTTTCCATTTTTTCTGTGCAATTTTCGTTGAAAAATCCTTTAACTCCCTTCTCTTTCTCATGCTTCCTAAATCGATTCACCCCTCGTTGGAATGAAAACCCAAAACCCTTGAAATCTCCAACTACAATAGCTCCTTCACCATACTCATCGCAGTCCTCAAACCCCTTTTGTCTCCTCAAAACCCTTGCACATGGATTTTCTTCTCTGTCATCTTCATCAAGATCCTACTCCTCTGGGTGGCTCTCCTAGGTATTCTTATCTAGACTGCTTTATCCTCTAACCAAAACTATTCACCCTAATGAGATGAGGAGAGGTTAGAATTGTTTAATCTTGCTTAGAATGATCGAAATAATATGTAATAATGTACCCTTCCTTAATCAGTAGACGTCTACCTGAGGCTTAACCAAACTTCCATCAAAAGGTGGGTTTGGCGTTCAATAAATCTTTCTCTCGAGTGAAAGGGGCGGAAAGACTAGAAATCCTGGGATTAAGTTCTTACTGGATTGACTAAGAGACGAGGTCACAGTCTCAGACTCTTTTAACTATTCTAGCTTATTCTTCTCTCCTAACCAACTTGCGACAACTTGAACCCATGGAGCTCACACTGTGACGCGTTTTCCAACAACGAGATTGGGCAAAGGGCAATTGGGCTCGCCGAAATCGCACCAAAGGATTTGCTCCCTAAAGTTGTAGACAGAGGGAACAGAGCTTCAAGGAGTCTCTGGGTTGAATGTGGATGCCATAATTATTTTCTAATTATATTTAAATAAATTTTTTAAATTTTTACAGATTTATAAAATAGATAAAAAAATTTAAAATCAACAGTTCAGATCTAAACAAATGGACGGTGAAGATGTGCCACATTATTTTTCCATTAGTGAATTAACAGAGGATGGATGGAATGATTGATTGAGATAATTTATATAGTTCAATGACTAAATATGACGATTTTAAAATTTGTAGTATCTATTTGCAAATGACTTAAAGTTCAAAGGGTGCGTATACTCTTTTCCCAATAAAATAAAAAGAATAAGAAATTGGATGAGTTCAGACACGAAGATTTGACACGAAACGACAATAACCAATTTTAGGATAAAAATAAAATTGACGAGAATGGTTTGTAGCATGTTTGGATTGGCTTTTGAAGAGTCCAAAATCATGATTTGGATAAAAGTTTGTCTCTTTATGCTTTTACCAAAACTATGGTTTAAAACTTTCCAGAAGTCAATCTAAACATACTTTGATAGCACTGGGTGTGGGGGCAACAAAAGATGAATTTGATAATAAGAATGATCTCTTAAGCTGTCTTACATGTTCTAAAAACCAACCCAAAGGGCTCATTTCTCATTTCCTTCTCAGTGTGAAAGAAGTGTTCACAAAGGGCCTACAACCTCGACCACATTATGAAAAATATATGGAAAATGAAAATAACAAAAGAGAAAGAAAACAAATATTTCCAAATGCATAGAAAATGGAATATGGAAAATGTTTTTAGAAAATGAAAACATAAAATGTTTCTTAAAACGAAATGCACAATAGATATTTTCGTTTGCATTTCATAAAATATGAAACAAACACATGTGTTTATTACTTCATTAATGATAGATTTTAAGCTTTTTTTAAATTAAAAATACAACTTCTCATGTTGAAATTAGTTCCATTTAAATATAATTTTTAAAAATATTTCATAATTTATCTTAAAATTTAATATAATTTTCCCAAATTTAGGTAAATTTAAAAATAGAAAAAGGAAAAGAAAGTAAAACATTTGTTTCAAAGAAAATTGTCAGTTCAAAATAAACTTTATTTTAAAGTTCTTTTTCTGTTTGTAGTTTTCCGCTATATATGTAACCCATTTTATGTTTTTCATTCTGTTTGTATGCACTATTGTCATTTTATACTGGAAACCTATCTATGTAGTTTTAATAATAATATCATAGTTGTGAGATTACTTCGGTATTTTTTTTTTCAGATACTAGTATTTAAAACAAATTTTTAAATATTTATTAATTATTAAATATATTTAATAAAATTTTAAATATTTATTATAAAATTAAATATTAAAATATATTTAATAAATCACTATAAATATTATACCTTTATAAGTACCATAACAATTTCACAATTTCACATACTTGTTAATCAATTAACAGAGCCACCAATAATATTGAATACCTGGGTATTAATATATATTTTTTATTCTTTTTATGCCCTGGCTTGAGAAATAAAAAAAAAAAAGAATAAATACTATGAATGTCATCTTTAGATTTTCTATAAAGATTCACTTTTATATATTTTTTTATTTATTAGCCAAACATATTTTAATATTTATTTTTGAGAAAAGTATATTTAAACTCTTTAAATTTTAGTCAATTTGTAAACAATCATCATAAATTATGAAATATTTTAATTTAATTCATAAATTAGATTAATTATCACAATAGGACATTCTATCAACACTCTGTTAAGTTCTAATAGAGACAAAATGCATTCAGCTGACTCCTTAAACTTTGTCCATTTGCAAATAACCATTATAAACTATAAAATCTTTCAATTTAATTCTTAAACTATATAAATTATTGCAAATAAATCATTTCATCTACTATTTATTAAGTTGCTAATAAAAGAGTGACGTGATATGATCATAACTCTCCATTTATCATTAATTCTAACTCTATATATTAATTTCTTTTTATTTTGTTTTTACCTATTTAATATTTTTTTATAAATTAAAAAAATATATAATAATTTATAGTTCATGATGATTGTTTACAAATTACCTCAAATTTGATGGAGATATGGATATACTTTTTCTTTTTATTATGTGATATGTATTTAATGTAAATTTTGATTAACATAATTAGATTGAAGTAATTTTTAATTATTAGGAGATTATATTATAAAATTAATATAAAATAAAATTTAAAAATAATGAGAAATCAAAATAATTTTTTATATTTTCACTCATATGATAAAATTTATACTTCTTATTTATTCTAATTCTAACTATTTATTTTATTTTATAATTTTTTTTTATCTTTACCTAATTAATTAATTTTTTCAATTTAAAAAATAATAATCTAATTACGTTGTTTGTTATGGACTTTCTTTTATTTTTAAAATTATTATTTTTAATTTATGAAAAATTATTAAATAGGTATAAAGAGATAATATTAAATACAAATTATGAATAAAAATTAATATAAAAGGTTAAAATTAGAGAAAGATAAAGAGTCATGATCATGTCGTGTCACTCTTTTGATAGTAACTTAATAAACAATGAATGAAAAGATTTATTATAATAATTAATATAGTTTATAAATTAAATTAAACTATTTTAATTTATAATAACTATTTATAAATTGACAAAATTTAAAGTGTGAATAAACTTTTCTTTTCTTAATAACTTAACAAAGAGTGTAAAGTTTTAATTTATTGTCAGTGTAAAAATTTTTTACACTGTCATTAAATCATGTACTGACACATTATTAATAGTGTTAAACTTTTGAGATAGTTGTTATAATAGTTAAACTCTTTTAATAAATTGACAATATATAATTAAATGACAATGTAAAATTTACACTAACAATAGATGAAAATTAAACTCAAAATTATTTATAAGTAGATCAAAATTTCGGGGGCGTGACTTTCTCTTTTCTTTTTCTTTAGACAAATGTGTTTGCAAGTGCAAGTTGAAGGCAAAGAAAGTAGGCGCCAAGCTCTCTTTGTCCTTTACGTGACTCCAACCTGGATTCTCACGCCCGTGCCTGCCTGTCATTGGTGGTTCTTACCATTTCGGAAGTTTCCAGACTAAGCAAGTGGATTTTTTTTTTACCATAACGAATGGATCATATAAAACCTATTTTTTCCACCATATTGGTTCCACCAAAAAAAACCCTACTGTGGAAAATCTTTGGGATTTGAGATAGAGGGAGGGATAAGTCGATGGTGGTGTGACAGAGGCACGAAAGGAGGGGACTTTTGGTTTCAGAAACCCGTTTCTTTCAAAAAAAAATATGCTGCAGACACTGTGTTTGGTGGCTTCTCATGTTTACCCTCCTGGGCTTGTCTTACAGCAAGATCTGGGCTTGGCCAGCAGCATTTTGAAGGTAACACCTGGTTTATGATGTCAAAAACTTTGCTAGTCTTTGAGATTTTGTTCGCTATATTTGATTTTCGCGGTTGGTGTTATACTGTAATAAAGGGATTGTGAAGTACAGTGTTAGTGTATATTAACACCATTAATATTAATGAATGGTGTTAAAATGGGTATTATTAATAAAGGGACTGTGACCATGTAACCTTTGTATGAACATGTAGTTTTGATAGTGTTAAAAGTTATATACTGATAGAGAGTGGATCAAAATTAATCTGTTAGTAACATCCCCCGTGAAGTCATAATGTTTTATTACAATTATGAACTCAAGATAGTTTAATTGATCGCTAGTTGCAGTCTCTCTGGTTATGGCAGTCTGGCTGAGAAGTCTGGACAATTGTGTATGCGTCGTTTTTTGATTGCTTATTTTATTTTTTTAATTAATTCAGGGCTGTCAACCATTCTTGCCTTCTCCAGCAGCAAAACCAGACATTATCAGATATCAGTCTCCTTGTCTTAGGCCAAATCCATGTGAGGAGTCAAGGAAATTCCAAAGTGAACGGTTCTATTCCAATCAGTTTGTCGATGTTGACTTCTCAGCTCAAAGACCCAAGCTTATTGATGTCCAAGGTATGATTTGATCCGACCATTTTATGGTTAACTTTTCTATAATGTTATATAATTGTATGATAGGTCCCATGTATTAGTAGAATATATGAAAAATACATGTAATGGAACAGTACTCCCCCTCCCCTCCCCACCTTGCCTTGTCTACTCTTTCATGATTCCATCTTATTTTCTCATAGACTAATCATGTGGAAATATGACACATTTGGCTAACTCCACTGCTTAAGGTCTGTTTATTGATGTAATGATCCTGCAAATAATCTTCAAATTTCAACATTCTCTGATTGCTTCCTGTGTCTTGATGACTTCCAAAAGTTCATTGAATGTGTCACTATACCATTGGGGATGGATTGTGCTTGTCTCTGTTTATTGATTCTGCATCTTTCTTTCACATGTTAATTTAGTGGTGAGATGTTAAATCCAGTGACCAGTAGATTAGAGTAATCAGTAAGGTTGGTTTTCTCTCTCAGATGTTATGTGTTGCTACATTGGTGTAAAAAACCGGAGAGCAGATGACAGAGATTTGATTGATAACTTTTTCTTGTGCCAGCGTTTACTGTTGAGATGAATGCTTAAGATGACTTATGCTGCTAAATCCTTTTTGTTCTTGTGTTATGTAACTTATTCTGAGTAGTATCATATCTTTGGTTGCAGAAACCTGCCCAAATGCAGTACCTTTCAGCTTTGGCATTGTTGAACAATGCACTAAGCATGATAAAATTTTACAGTTCCTAAAGTCTGGGACTGCTGAAGCAGGGATAGATGGAGTACATATATCTTTGTTATCGGACTTGATGAATTTGCAATTGTCAGGCATTGATGAACCTCAACAACCATTGTCACCACTTGTTTACCCGAATAGCAAATTCTACATCCAGAAGCCTTTGCTGGATTTTGTTCAAGATTCAGACCTTGCTTCAAAGATTACAGTTCATCCAGATGGTCAAGTCACCTTTATGGGTACTGGGATTGAGATGAAAGATCTTCTTTCTGTAGTTGCTGAGTCGTACCTATCAAAAAAATCACATAAGGGTGAAAAGCAGTCTATGCTTGTTCCACACTTCAGTAGGTATAAATATGTACACCTGTTTAAACTTCTATCAATTACATGAAATTATGACTGTCCAGATATCCAAAGGACTATTTGGTTCACTTAACATTACTTTTTCATAGTAGAACAGAATGATCATCTAATTTTCGTTGTAAACTATGTTGATCGTTGGATTAGCATCAACCATTCAACATTAATTAGATTTTCAACATCAAAGTAAAAGCTTGGGCAAAATATGTTTGCAAATGATATGTCTCTTCTCTAGTATATTGTCAAAATATCATCCTTTTAGATGTTCTATAGATACCAGAGTCTTAGCATGATAAAGCCTTAACATTGTTGACTCTATTGTATTATATTCATGAATCATGACAACCAGTTAATTGTGTCCATGAATGTGCAAAATTGACAGTGGATTACCGATGTAGGGTAAGAAGCCTAGGGTTAAATCTGTAGCACTCAAGAAACTAGGGAGAGAGAAATAGTGGGCAAGGGAATCTAAAACTCTGCCAAAAAAGGACTGTCTTCTAGCAAGAAACCGGAGAAAACAGAAGACAACCTTTATTATTAATAAAAATAAAAATCTGAACCATCACCTATTACAGCCATTAAACCCCTTTATATAGCATAGAAACCCTAATTAAAAACAAATCCTAACCCTTAAAATAGATGTAATCCTAACTTGAATAAAAATAAACTAAAGACATAAATAAATATTAAGTAACACTGTCACAGTACCTGTGCTATTGTAGCACAAACAGTACTTGCACTATAGTTTAATTATAATTGACCCCTATTGTCCTGCATTAACTACTATGCATATTTAGTGTATTCATGTAAGCTGCAGGATCAGATAATAATTAAGTATATATTGCTGTCACTTTGAAGAATTCCTTACCTCTTGTTACACTTGTCTTGGCATGACTACAGTGTTTTTTATTTTTATTTTGATATTTTCATTTAAGATAGCTGAAAAATTGATTACTGGGACAATAAACCTCCATTATCACTCTCTCCCTCCCTGTGTGTGAGCTTTCATTTTTAGATTTTTGATGCTAATAAATTAATTAAATTGTGTCATATAAATGCATATATGGTAATTAATATAAGTAGGTTTAGATCAATTGCTTAACTTGTGTATGCATGGTGATTCCTTGCTTCGATTATTAGTCAATAAACTTCTGATATTGTCATTATGTTCTTCAGTAATAGATATCACCTATCACTTTTGAAGCCCCACATTTAACAGTCTATTATTGTCTATTTTGTATCAACTATCAAGGCACTGATTTTTCATGAGATTCTATACGGACAGGCTGAATATCAGTGAAGCAGAGGCCAGAAATCATTCCTCCACATTGAAGATTCAATCTACATTAACTGTTCCTTTAAGGAGGTATGCAGAATATACTTTCCCTGACTGTTGACCTGTTTCCTGACTTTGGGATCTGCTCTGATTTTGTCAGCAAGAAAATCAACTATTTTCATCTCACTCCTTCACCATTTAAGTCATTTAAATCGCTGAGCATTTGCCTGTTTCTGTAGTTTGAATTTCAAAATTTAATTTAAGAAAACAAGCTTATGTGCTTGCCACAGAAGGATTTAGGCTAAGTATTCTTTTTCTGCAACCAAAACCCCCAAAAGAAAAATGATTAGCCTAGAGGATTTGTCATATCTAAGTTAAGAGTGCTGTAGAGCTGCTACTCAAAATAAAAACCTTAAGAATGTGGGTTGCAGCAGTAAATATTATCTTAGTTGCCTCTAGATACCTTGGAGGCATTATTAAGCTGCTTCAGGCCCAACATCTAAGGCTTTGCGGGTAGTTGAGTTGACAATAGTCAAATTGAGACCATACTTATGTTTATGTGGAGTTGGGCTGTTTAAATGTATTTTCTTGTTCCTGTGTTGTGATGAGCTTCATCAACCACAATCATATGCTAGGGTATAGAAGTGCTAATTGTAGTTAGGCTTCACTTGTGTTACCAAAAGAAAAAAAATTGCATTGTTTTTTATGTTTGGTGCAGAAATCAATGAAAAAAATCCTAGTCAATGGAAACAAACTTTTTAAAGAATGAGAATTCATTTTCTTGAACAAATAACAACAACAACAAAAGCCTTTTCCCACTAGGTGAAGTCGGCTACACGGATCATCAAACGATGTCATTGTGCTCTGTCATTTCTATTAGCACATTCAAATTGTCTGTCCATGTCATAGGGATTCAACAACCCTCCTCTTTTATTCGAGCTTTGGACCGGCTATGTAAAGAACATAGGCTGAGTTTTTCTAGAACAAATCATACACTAAAAATTAGGATATTTTATATTCTAAGTAAATGTTTTTAATTGAAAGTATTTTCTAGGTAACAATTTAATCATAAATGTTTTCTAGGAAGCTACTTTATATTCTAAATTTTTTGCACAATCATGCTATTCTCTGTAAAACAAATGGAGCCTTGGTGTAAGGGCTTTTATCTAATGAGGGATTGAACATATGCACTACTGTTTTGCAATTTGTTTTCTCCACACTATGAGAATAATCCATCTAAACTGATTTTTGAATACTCATCTGATGAGGGAGAATTATCTTCTTTACAGTTTCTTTTAATACCAACATTATACATGGGTATGGGTAAATTTTCAACATGATGATATAGAGGTTCAATTGTTGAGCTGCATTATTGTTTTCATTTAAGGTGAATGTATCTCTGCCCAGTTGTGGATAGTCTCATCTACTGAATATACAATGCCTATAGTAATTTCTTGCTCAAGAAATATATTAAATTTATGCTTGTCTCTTGCTTAGCAGTCCTGAGAAAGTCAAAGTCAAGCCATCACCAAAAAGGAACAAGAAAGTAGGCAGGGAGAGGGATCTCTACAAGAAGAACTCCTTACACGCATGTGAGAGCCTTCTATCCTTGATGGTTGACAAGAGGCAACGTCAGAAAACAGTAATTCTTTCACTGAAGAAATCTGGCCCTGAGCTTCCTGAGCTCCTGACACAATTTTCTGCTGGCATTGCTGGGACTGGCCTTGCTGTCCTGCTATCTGTCATTTGTAAGCTAGCTTGTGGAAGGGTTCCCTTTTGTGCATCTAAGTTCTTCGACACTGGGTTCGGATTTGGGTTGGTTTGGCTTTCTTGGGCAATAAATAACCTAAGGGACACAATTGTCAGCATAAGCAAGAATGCAAAAAAGTTAGGATTCAAAGATGAGGAAATGATTCAGAAGCTGGATAAGAGCATACGAGAAATTTACTTAAGTACTGCAGCATTGCTAGCGGTGGCAGTGCTAAGGATTGCTTGAGTACCATCTCCAAAGATGTGACGACATAGATTGAAGAACTGTAAATGCCATAGCTAACTGGGTAATGCATGGAACGCTCGGTCATATCTGGTTTGTTGGATGTCTACGGCGATGGCTTTAGGTGAAGCAGATAGCAAAGCAGACACAGCAAGATCAATCCTGTTTTCAAAGCAGTTCCACCATGACATGATCTTCAAGGCACAATGTGGACGTTTGGCTTTATCAACACTCGGCTGTTATAGACTTATGGTTAATGTGCGAGTGTTACTTAGTTTCAATCAACCCAGCAAGCATTGCTTGGTATTATAGCGGTAAGGTAAGAGATATTGTGAAGTGTAATATAGAATTTTGCAATGGAATCAACTGACTTCATGGTGAAAATTGTTACCAGTTTTGTGCTTGGGAAATTCTGCTACACGAGCTGTGTTTGTATTGTAATTAAATAAATAAAAAGAAAAAATAAACTGTGTTTGTAGAGACTCGAGCGCATGTGCGCTCCGAGCTCTTTCTAGCACTTCCCCTTTTTGCTTTCTACATAAGCAGCACACAGTGCGACCGAAGGATGCACATTTTTGCACGGATTAACTTGACATTAGAACCATGGTTAGGAAAAGCACCACCCTTTCTTGTGTTGAGAAGAGCTCTAATCTAACTGGTCAAATTGTATTCGTGATTGCATTCTCTTGGGTCTGCTCAACTAATTCATTGAAGGATAAACGACTAGAATTTTATTTGGTGACCAGCACTGGGACCATTTCACAATTCCAATAAAATTTATCAATAAATCTACACTTTATAGGATGCATTGTTATTTATATTGTTCTTATTTTTCATAATTGTTTTATATTCATTCAAGTTCTTTGATTTGTAATATTTTCTTTTAAAAGTTATTCTTCTAACAAGCATTAATTATAATAAAATAATCACTAAAAAATAAATTTTATCTCATTAGCAATATGAATTTCTTTGTTGTAGTCATTCAATTATAATTTCTAAAGAAATTTAAGGGGAATAATATCTACACATATCAAACAAAACACTTGAATTAAATGTGTTGAAAATGAAGCACTTTTAAATAATTTTCTCATTTCCTTTCCCTTAAAAATTTACAAAAAAATCATTTAAAAAGTACAATGGAATAATCGCAATGATTTAAAAAAAATCTAAGAAATAAGAATGATTATATATGAGAAAAAAAATGAATTCAACTTTTAAGAGTAAAAAAAACGTACACCCCTCAAGTTTTTAAAACCTACATATTTGTCTTTCTAGATTCAAATTCTACAACCATTTTCCCTCATTTAAATTTTGATGTAACATATGATCGTCTTGATTACTTTACTGTTAAATACTTAATTGAATATTGAAATTAGTACATAAGACAAAATTAAAATGTCGAAACTGCCCCTCTACTCTACTAAAAGGCTGTTCCCCACCATGAACCAGAATCGGCCGGTGCAACAGTCACTCGTGAGTGGCCCACCAAGGGTTGCATGAACAAAGAGCCTAGGAAGTGAGGCTCAAAGCCATATGATGATGGTCCACGCCTGAGGAATTCCCATATGATGTGAGAAGAGAGAGCTGCAAGGCCCAGCCTAACTGTGTACCACCTGACGCTGAGCAAATATTCAGTACCCACGAATGGGTTACTACTACACTTTTCAGCATTTTTTAAAATAGAAAGAATTTGCAAGCCCCCACATCAACGGGAACGGACTGTTAAACAAATAAAGATGATTCACAAATTATTTTTAATAAAGCAGGAACAGTCTGCAGTGATCAAGAATGTGTAGACAAATTATGCACTACAAAAATGACAATGAAGATGAGCCTCTCTAAAATTTACTCAATTTCATCCAACACAACCGCTAAATATTAATTGATTACCACATGGTATGTATTTTCAAGAAAATAGATAGTCAGGTCTCAGGGCTTCCAATCCCTTTCGCAAATGTCTGGACTAAACGTTGAATCACACATCGCCCATATTAGCTCAGTACTTTTGACACCACACCTGCACCAACTGTTCTGCCTCCTTCTCTCAAGGCAAATCTTTGTCCTGTAAAATCAATATAGCAAGCAGTAAAGCAAAAGCTTCCTAACCTCGAACACAGAGTACAATAGTATTCAATAAAAAGAATGATGAAGCAGAAAAAGCAAAAAACAAATGGTGCGAATAAAATTGCAGCATATGGGTAAATGTATGTATGGTGGTTGGTTAGCATATGGCGGACAGGTAGAAATGACATTTTTGCTTTAATAACGTGACAAAATCAAGTCATACTGACCTGCTTCAAGTGGAACTGGTGAAATTAATTCAAACACTGCAGTAACGTTGTCTCCAGGCATAACCATTTTAACATTTTCAGGCAATTCTACTTTTCCAGTGATATCAGCAGTCCTCAAGTAAAACTGAGGTCTATAGTTAGAGAAGAAAGCAGTGTGTCGCCCACCCTCATCCTTAGTGAGTACGTATATTTCTGCCTCAAACTTCTTGTATGTTTTTAAAGAACCAGGCTTGGCAATGACCTTTACAATACAAGGAAGCGTTAGGAAAGTGGTTTCTCAAGTAGTTTGAATTCAAATCACTACAAATTTTAGTGAAACAAATACAGATAATATACAATACTCTTGCATGCTGCTATAAGGTCCAAAACATGAAAAGCTTGATCATTGCAACTAACCTGACCACGTTGAATGTCTTCCCGTTTCAGACCACGGAGAAGAAGACCAACATTGTCACCAGCCTAAGAAAATGTAGAAATTCACATTAGTTTAACATATGCTATGCGAATAGCCCTTGTAGATGAAGATAACAGTCACTCACTTGCCCTTGATCCAAAATCTTCTTGAACATCTCAACACCAGTTACTGTTGTTTTTAGAGGACCACCCTACAAAGGAAAACTCAGTTTGAGATCGCACCATTACAACCCAAGGAGTTCACCAAAACCTCTGATACAGAACAATAAACCAATGCCCATCTAAGAACAAACCATTACCCATAACTAATTGCAAATAAAAAATATTGAAGCAAAAGAAATCAGAAATCAGTAGTTTAATCTAAAGAAATGCATGAGAATCAGAGGGCAGCCCTAAATCCAGGAAATGACTCAATGAACACACCTGTGATAGACCCAGAACCTCAACTTCATCACCAACTTTCACGATTCCTTGTTCAACACGGCCAGTTGCTACTGTTCCACGACCCTTCAACACAAATTAAAAATATAAGGCATCTAAAGTGACATTACAGAAATCATTGCTTTAATTATGATGTGTCTTTCCAATATACAAGAGGAAACTAATGCATAATTTGTGGCACTTAACAGCATTGAAGAATATAGATTTTGATATTCTACCATTCAAAAGAAACAGAACAAAAAATAGGCAGCACCACTTTGCCTTTAAAACTATCATATCAGATTGAAATTAGATAAATGCCACACTTTGCTGTGTCAACAGTAAGGCATTCCTACAAAATATGATTAAAAATACTACAAGACTAAAATATTGTAAGAATATTATAACCAAGCTCATCTTTACATCAATGAATAGGCTTTATTCAAAGGATAATCTATCAGAAAAGAAGTCCATGTCCTTTTACCTGAATTGAGAATACATCTTCAATTGGCATTAGGAAAGGCTTGTCAAGCTGGCGAACAGGGTCAGGAATGTATTCATCTACAGCATCCATTAATTTTAGAATGGCCTTTCTTCCAATCTCATCATTTGTACCCTGTAAAGCGGACAATGCTGAACCTCTAATGATAGGGATTTCATCCCCAGGGAACTTGTAGAAGCTCAGAAGCTCTGCCAAATAAACAATTAACATAAATATACTTTTAAGTTTTAACAAACACAAGAAGGAGTACAGAAAGTTATGGACGTGTATTCTTTTTATGACTAGGGACTAGGAGGGGAAAGTGAAGTCTTAGAGAAACACCCTACCACGAAGCTCCATTTCTACAAGCTCTAACAACTCTGGATCATCGACAGCATCAACTTTATTTAGAAAGCACACAAGAGATGGCACACCAACCTGCACAATACATTTAAAGAAAATGTGTATATTAATCTAGACGAAAGGGAAGCAACTCTAGACCTAAAAGTATGCTTGGATTATTTACAAACCACTTTAATAGAATACCTACTTGGCGAGCAAGAAGAATGTGCTCCTTGGTTTGGGGCATTGGTCCATCAGGCGCAGATACAACAAGAATACCGCCATCCATTTGGGCAGCTCCTGTAATCATATTCTGCAAAACAGACATAACTATTAAATATGTGCATAGTTAAACAAGCACATACTTGCAGAAACATAACTTATGTAATAGAATAATAGGGTGAATAAGCATTATTTAGTGATTTGCATTTAAAGAGGGCATCCAATAAACACCAGGTAGGTGCATTAAGGCATGCTGGAATGCTAGTTCCACTATGGTTCATAAGATATAGCAGTAATCTAAGGGATGCAACTAAGCCATGAAAAGTTTTTGCAATTTTTTTTTTTTTGGTATGAAGTTTCTGTTAGAAACTAATATACTTCTTTCAAACCTTAAAATTGAAATTACATTTTGACTAAATAAAAGATCTAGCTATACAAGCACCCAAAACGTTATATTGCCACATTTAACAATAAGTACTGTACATTCAAAAATGAGAATTATCAGTTAAAATGAGTTAATTCCATTTCACCACCACCACCTATTAGTAAAACAATCCTAGGTATAACAATTCAGTCTTCTCTTTCACAACTTAGCCACCTGGTTGCTGTTAGGTAATTACTAATTACAAATCAAGCAATTCTTTCTCCGAGAGATTAAACCAAATTCAAAGCTTACTTTAACATAATCTGCATGTCCAGGGCAGTCTACATGTGCATAGTGTCGTTTAGCCGTCTCATACTCAACGTGGGCCTGAAAATTAAGCAGGCGTATCTCATAAGGAGAAGAATTCTCAAAAGTAATGAGATATAAAATACTGTAATTTATTGCATGGCCAAAAACGGCCACCTGAATGAACAAGTAAAATAAGTCCGAACCGTTGCAATTGTGATTCCCCTCTTCTTCTCTTCAGGAGCCTTATCAATTTCATCAAAGGCTACAGCCTTAGCTTTCCCTTCATCAGCTAGCACCTGATCAAAAGGTCAGATAAATAAAGAATTTCATAAGCCAATTGAGTAAAAAATCTCTTTGCTTCATACCCACCCATATTTGAGCTTGTATTATAGTTATTTCCACCAAATTTTGAATAACATGGATTGAAATATTGAAATGTATAAAAAGATGAAATCGAAACCTTGGTAATTGCTGCAGTAAGTGTAGTCTTCCCGTGATCAACATGTCCAATAGTTCCCACATTAACGTGTGGCTTTCTGTCAGCAAAACAACATCAAACAATAAGAGGAAAGAGGGAGAAAAAAGAAAATAAAAGGCGAGAATATTCACAGCTCGAAATCAGGATCCTTCCTTCCAATAACTTTAAAATTTTGTGATTTGCAAATTCCAATTCATTCTGAGACAGTTGAGAGGTAATGGAGGGATGGAAGGAGGAGTGAGAAGTTACGTTCGAGTGAAAGTGGCCATGGATCTCCACCATGGAATCGAAGCAGAGATTCTGTCATCTCCAGAAGCGGGGAGGGAGGGTCGGGAGCAGGAGTAGAATTGAGAAGAGAATAGGAAGATTCGCCTGGAACTACAATTTCTGAGAGCAAGCGTAGCCATTTGGAGTTGGATTGGATTGGAAGAAGGCGTGCAGCCCTAGCAGGCGTGGAAGATGCAGAGAGAGGGAGAGGCAAGGGTTTTAGGAGCACACAAGAGTCGACACCCTCGACCTCGAGAGGGTTTTAGAATGGACACCCGACACAGACACCGACCCGTAAGGTTCTGCGGCCGTTCGGCCCAAATTTTGCAACCCCGAGTTTATTTCGGAGAAGTACACCAACATACAATTTCATCTTTGGCCAAAAACACAAGGAAAGGGGAAATCAAAAAATCACTAATCATAGGCTACACATCCATTTGTCTTATAAACGTGCCATATGTGTCAAAAACAAATTTAATAGTAATATACTTAATCATAGGATTATTCATGTGTTTATTTATTTTTACACTGATGCTCAAGGTAAGTTATCACATATTCATTAGTTACTATTTATGTTTAATAAATTTTAAAACATTTATTGTAAAACAAACAGTCAATAAATAATTAACAACTCATCATAAACATCAAAATCATTAAAGTACCATAACAACTCTTACTTAATCATATCCTAGTAGTAATTCAAGAAATTGGCCAAGTTGCACGAACATTGGTTGGTCGCAATAGTAGTGACTATATAAACTCCAATAAACAATAATGATTTAATTTTTGGAAACGCTAATTTGAAAAGGATTCTACTCGTTGCGATTTGTAGCTTGAAAAGGAATTAAGTCTTCTATCAAATAGAAGTGGAGGGATACCCTTGATAACAAAAAAATAAGCCAAGTTGGCCTAGTGACTAAATGAGTGTACTCCTTGCTTTGACTACTCATATTTTAAATTTTGGACTAGTATTTAAGATAACTAATTCTCCCAAATACATTAGGTTGATGTGGGGGATACGGATTGGATCCTTTCATGTTAGTAAGCAACATGAGAGGGTTATGTTTTGAGAGAGAAATACACAAATTTTATTATAATAGGAACTACTATTATTTATGTCGGGTCCATTAATTTTGCTTTGTGTCTTTCTTTCTCATAACATGACCCTCTCATGTTACTTACTCACATGAGAGGATCTTGATCTGGGGGATACACTCTTAATATCGATTGAGAAATAATTTAGCTTTTTTTGTGTGTAAATCAAGGTATCTTCTCATTCGAAAAGAAAAAGACTAATCTCATGGGATACGATTAGACATGTGAAACGGAAACTCCTCATAATTGTGTTTTTTCCATACATACTGTGACGAAGGGTTAAACATAAAATAAATATGTTTAAGGTAGTCAAACCCCTTATATTCAAACCAACACAAGTTGATAAATAACTTAGTCTTAGTTAACACAAAGACATACCCGATAACACTTTTATGGTATAAATATAAATATTATATTTTTGAATTTTCATTTAATTATGTCCTAATTGATAATTAATTAATTATTATTATAATTGTGATATATTAATATTTTTATTAAAATAATGATTCACTAGTAAGAGTAGACTATTAATAATTATTAAATAAGAGAATATCAATTGAGATTATAATATTAAGAGAGTAATCATACTTTTCAATAGTGAAGTGTGAGAGAAAAGAATATCGTAGAAAAAAGTAATATCTAGTTATAATAACTTTATCACAAACCGTGTTGAGTATAAAAGCATCGTTGAAGATCTTGAAAACTCGAAAATTTTAAAAATTGGAAATTATAAGCGTATTTCATTTGTTTTTTTATTTTTATTTTTTGTTAGGTATATTTTTATTATAATTATAAAAGTGTCATATTATTTTTATTTTATTTATTATTTTTAAATTTGTGTGAAAGAAATGATAAAAATAACATTATGTTGTTTCCACTATTTTTTTTATTAAATTTTAAAAACAAGAAATAAAATAAAAATAATGTGACAATTTTACAATTCTAATAAAAATATCTAACCAAAAAGAAAAAGAAAAAAAAAATAAAGTAAACACTCTCTTAAATTTCTGTTTACTTTTATGTTTAAATTCATCCTTACGGTGTAAAAAAACAGTTGCATAAGTACATTTAGATTTTTTTTTTGAAAAAAAATGCACACAATTCTTTTTAATTTATGTTACTTTGATGAATATATCTCTTAAATTTTTTTTATTTTAGCACTCAATTTATTTTAACTAAAAAATTTCAATAACTCATTTGTGATAAGAAATGATCAATTTTCAGAAATTTTAGTTCCTAAATATGAATACTTTTCAATAAGCAAGTTAGGAAAAATTGATAATTGAAAAATTGAAAGTTATTGAGTCATTTTTTCAAATTTAAGGGAGTTAATTACCAAAATTAAAAGTCGGTGGCTTCTATTAGTTAAATATTCAAACTTAAAAGGAATTATTAAATGTATGTTTATCTTTTTAAATAATTTAATTTAATTATATCCATTTTATATAGTTTCTAATTATTATTATTTTCAAATTATATCAAATTTTTATGGGTATGAAAACCAACTCGTATAATTTTCACGATTTTGTAGGAACTTTATGAAAAATTGAAGAAGAATGATTTCCTAGTTCAAAGTTGTTCCATTATGATGTAATTCAAGGAATTATCTCAGGAGTGAATAATTATGTCATACCTGGTCGTCTTTTGCAGGCTTGGATTTAATGGATCCACAAAATTCATAAATTACAAATGTTATGTACTTATTTTACTAATTTATTTAGGGTAAAAATTAATTGACACCAGTTTAAGAAAATATTTGATCATTGATTTTATTTTAATTTAATAGTTTAATATTATTGAATTTAATAAATTATTTAAATAAATTATAAGTTATTAGTATTTTATGAAATTTTTTTATTTTTTAAAACTTGTTTTTTTTATTTTTTGTTAAATAATTAAATGTGCTTTTTTAATCTAATAATTAGTGTCAAGTTTTATTTCTTCATTAAATGCAAGTTTTATTAGTATTATTTTATTAAAAACATATATTATTAGTTTTTTAATTCATTAAATTTTTCTATTTTTTTTAAATTATTAAATTAAAATAAAATTAATTGTAGAATTTTTCAACTTGTTTATTTAGATACGTTTAAAATATCTATTTTAAATAATAAAAAATATTGAGTGATTTATTATTTTTACCTTCTGACCTAAATTTTTTAAAACATTATTATGTTTTACTTTTATTTAATAAATTAATAAAATATATAAAATTTTAAATAAATTATTTAATATAATTTTATCCTATACTTTTATTTTTCCATTCTCTCTTCTATTGATTCATTTTGTATACTTTATGCTTTATTTTGTTAATTTATAAATGTCTAATAAGTATTTTATTTTAAATAATAATAAATTTGAATAAAATATGTGACTATTATGATATAATAATAATAAAATTATTTCATTATAAATTTGTGTCAACATAAATTGATACATTTATACCACATAACCATGTTTTAAACAGAATAATAATTCACCAAAAATTTACACCATATCGGTGGCCACAAGAATTTGAGGTAAGGGTAGACCAATATTCTTTTTTTTTTTTTTTCCTTCGATCTTGACACGCACGGTAGGCATCGTGGTAGTACTAGTAACACCCACATCACAATCACACTGTGCCAACGTTTCACAACCCTGTTCCTTTGCCCTTCCCTTCCCTTCCCTTCCCCTTACTCCTTGCATCAAATTCTCTCTCTCTCTTTCTCACTTTGTCCCATGTTTTCTTTTTCAAGCTCTGGTTTTTCCTTCGTTTTCGTTTACTTTATGTAAGAAAGATAGAAACTTAATCAGTGCCTTGATTTTTCTGCACTTTCCCTTTTCCCAAAACCCCCCCTTTTCTCGCTCTCTTCTCTCTTGGAGGGGCGTAATCGCCCAGCATTTCCTCATTTTAGTTGCAATGAATCTTTTGGGGTTTTCTGATAGATTTTGACGGTTTTGGGATAGTTGCCAATGACTTTACCCGCCGCTGATCGGAAGTAGTGCTGTTTACCATTCAAGCTCGACGACGATGATTCCTTGGGGTGGAGTCACTTGCTGTTTGAGTGCAGCTGCTCTCTACCTTCTCGGGAGAAGCAGTGGCAGGTAAGTGATTTGCTCTCGTTTTTCCTTCACCGAAGCTAAGGCCAAGCTAAAATTTAGGACTATTTCAGTGTAATCTATGCATAAGATTCACATATGTGGCATTCTATAACATGTGAGTTTTGTTTTTGTTTTGTTTTTTTGGTGGTACAGGGATGTGGAAATTCTTAAATCTGTAACCCGGGTCAATCAGTTAAAGGAACTAGGTATGTGTCTTTTTTCAGAAACTGAAAGTCCCATTGTATAGGGATTTTGTTCTTCTTGTGCTTGCTGAAGAGAGTGGGGCCATACTTATGGAAGTTATAATTGCATAAATTATTGTTTTGAATAACATGATCTGAGTCACAGATCTTCAGATGCATGCTACTGGTACCCATATCCATTGTGATGCTTGCTGAGATACTCGGTTTATTTGCTGATATTATAAATAATTGCATAGAATCATCTCTAACTCTAAGCAATTGCAATTTTTTTAATCAATGGTATTGTTTCAGCAAGTATTGTATTGCTATTTACAACAAAGATTCTTACTAAAACTGGTTAAAGAAAGTACAGGTCAGGTCGTACAACATTCACAGTCTCCCTTTCCACATTGATAATGCAGGCCATTTAATTGTTGCTTAATTCAAATCCAGTTGTTGGCACTCGTAGCATTTTCTTAAGTTGGGATTTGGTTGGTTGGTAGTTTCTAGGGCTAAATTTTGGTGGCATTTGGCTGAAAAGTGTTAGTTGGCCTTGAGATTGACCTTATTTGGATTGCTTGCCGATAATCAATTGGCATGATATATTCACCCCTGTTGCTGAGCTTTGTTTTGGAAGATATCTTTCTATCATCATTTTGGTAACAATGAGTTTTCACAATCGTAGTACCCTGAGTAACCAATTCATAGTACGGGTATGAGAGTGGGAGCGATTGCAAATTCGTCATAGTGTCTAATTTTAAATTTTTACAATGCAGGTGTGTCTTCAGTGCGTCTATATATTTTTATAAAAGTATAAAATATATTTATGCATTTTTTATTGATAATATATTTAATTTTATTAGTTAGTAATTTAATTATGTAGTTATGTAATATTTCTCCGATATTATATAAGTATAAAATGAATAAAACAAAATTTCTCATCTAGTAACAAAGAAAATGCAGTTGTGTGAAATTAAAAAAGAAATATATACAAGGCAGCACCATCACACGGGTCATGTCACAAATCACAATATCAGGCCCTCATATTATGCACTTTATATAGAGTCAGTGTTAGGACTATCACGTTGGAGTGGGACAGTCCAAGATTCACAGAACACTGTCTTCAAAGCCTGTGAACAATGCAACATTAATGAACTCTAATCAGCAAAAGGCTGGCCGGAATTGCACCCGGTGACGCATTGGTGCATCATGCTGCTTTTTTTTGCGCCGGGGGGGGGGGGGGAGCAATTAGGTGACCTATGTTGTACCCTTGAGACATGATCCATAAGATAGTGGCCTCCTTCATATGTATTCCTATCAGTACTTGTTATTAATGCAAAACTGATGTCCATTTTTGTGGTGCAAAAGATCAAGGCTCTTAGATGCACTTTCAATTGTATTATAGTGAATTACTTCACTTTATACTTAATGATGCAAGCTGTGCTGTTGTGGTGTCTGATCATGCTTTGGGATTACTCCACTTTTCAGCGCAACTGTTAGATGCAGAAATTTTATCCTTGGTTGTTACAATTTCTGGAAGAGTTGGTTCTGAAAGCCCAATTAACTGCGAGTTCAGTGGCCGAAGGGGTGTAATAAGGGAGCCGGATTAGGTGATCTATGTTGTACCCTTGAGACATGATCCATAAGATAGTGGCCTCCTTCATATGTTTTCCTATCAGTACTTGTTATTAATTCAAAACTGATGTCCATTTTTGTGGTGCAAAAGATCAAGGCTCTTAGATGCACTTTCAATTGTATTATAGTGAATTACTTTACTTTATACTTAATGATGCAAGCTGTGCTGTTGTGGTGTCTGATCATGCTTTGGATTACTCCACTTTTCAGCGCAACTGTTAGATGCAGAAATTTTACCCTTGGTTGTTACAATTTCTGGAAGAGTTGGCTCTGAAAGCCCCATTAACTGCGAATTCAGTGGCCTAAGGGGTGTAATAGTTGAAGAAACGGTACATGGATATAATATTCTGAAAATCATGAATAATCTCATTTTATGAGGATTCTGCATATCTTGTTTCAGTCCTTTACAATTCATATTTAACTCATTTTACAATTTTCTTTCTAGGCAGAGCAACATTTTCTTAAACAAAACGATGCTGGTTCCTGGATACAAGACTCTGCTTTAATGCTATCCATGAGTAAAGAGGTTCCTTGGTATCTGGTGTGGAGTTGTCTCTCTTCTTTTAGTGGATTTTTTTAAATTGTTATTATTGTTGGTTATCAAATTGATAGGATATTTTCTTCTTTAACTTAATGAAGAAAAGGCAAATAAAAAATAATTTTTTTTGACAGAATGTATGTTCTATGAGTGAAAATCAAATTCATCTAAAGTAAATAGTTAAGATCACAACTCCTTCATTTTTATGTACTAGGATGATGCGACTGGTCGTGTGCATGTGGTTGGAGCTCGAGGTGCCACGGGTTTTGTATTACCTGTTGGAAGTGAGGTATTTGAAGAGTCAGGTCGATCGCTTGTACGTGGAACATTGGATTATCTCCAAGGTCTCAAGGTGGGAGTGTTAGTTGTGCATCCATCCACCTCCCTTCTTCCCCCCTCTCCCCGAAAAATATTTAAAAGAAAAGTAGAAGCACTTAGGTAATGTAAACTGACATAATTGAAACCATGTTTTCAGATGCTTGGAATCAAGAGAATTGAACGGGTGCTTCCAATTGGCACTTCCTTGACCGTTGTTGGTGAGGTATGTTGTGGTAGAGAAATTTAAAGGGTTTTTTTTGTTTTGTCTGGGTTACAAAGGAGGCCCAAAACCTAGTGTGGGGAGGGTTTAGGGTTGGCTAAAGTGTATTGGCTGGTATTTGATCTCCTAGAAGACTTGGTACCACTTGAACTACAGCTCATGGGTGAAATTTAAAGGTTTATACTTCCTTTTTTACTAACAGAATGGAGGATAGAAAAAGAATAAGAAAAGCATAAGGGAGTGGGACTATTGAACTCTCCAATAATCTTAATCATTAATGGGTATTTAATTGGGAGAATATAATTTGTCGTACAGTTAATATTATTAGTTTCAAGAATATGGCTAGTTACTTTGTCAAGAGTGTTGTATATTGTACAATTTCGTCATAATTGGTATTAGCAGTGTTACAGAGTAGATGGGTAATGTGGTACAAGAAATAACAGGAGTAATACTTCCACTGATACTCAATGGAACAATCATTTTACTATACCTGTACTCCTGTAATATAGACCTGATGACTTGAATAATCATGGTGTAAATTTTAGATTAGAAAAGTGCATTGCAGATTTGACACATTGAAGTGAGATTAATTCCACTCAGTTATCAAACTGTGATCATAGTAATTGTTGTTTCTCGCAAATCAAATGCATTAAAGCATGATATTAGAATAAATATATACGTTCAAAATTAAAAGGGATTGCAGTTTCTATTTTTATACAAGGTCTTCCTTTCTATGTTCAATTTATGAACTCTAGTGGCATTTCTGTGTCTATTAAATATTAATATTTTGCCTTTTAGAACTGTTTTTTAAAATAATTTCTAAACTGTATGATCAGGCTGCTAAAGATGACATTGGGACCATTCGAATTCAGCGACCCCACAAAGGGCCATTTTATGTCTCTCCCAAAACGGTTGATCAGCTCATTGCAAATCTTGGGAAATGGGCAAGGTTGCTTTTAAGATGCATCAATGCTTGTTACTTGTTTTGAAGTACCATTTTTTTTTTTTGATTGACTGAAATGTTCTTATTAGGTGGTATAAGTATGCATCTGTGGGTTTGACTCTATTTGGTGCTTATCTAATAGCGAAGCATGCTATTCAGTACATATTGGAAAGACGGCGTCGTTGTGAACTGCAAAGAAGGTACACATCACTGGTGATTCTTCTCATTAGTGGTGAAGAACTGAATACCATTGAAAGCTTTTGAATCAGGAAAAGAGTTATACAATGTTGTTGTCTTGAACAAGAGTTTTCCTCTCGAGTTTAAGTATTCCCAATACAATTCCACCCCATTCAACATTCCCGTACTCCTCTTTGGCTTATTCTTAATCAGTCTGAACAAAGTACTAAATTTCTGTTTATGCAGGGTTCTTGCTGCAGCTGCTGCTAAGAGGTCAGGACAAGATAATGAAGGTAAATTGCTAAGGTTCTATGTTATTTAAGATTGCAATGCTGTTTCAATAGGTACTGGAAATTGTGACTCTTTCTCAGGTGAAAAAGCTGACAGCTTATCAGATGGTGGTAAAAGAGATCGGTTAATGCCAGATTTGTGTGTAATATGCCTCGAGCAGGAATATAATGCTGTTTTTGTCCCGTAAGCTACCAATCTTATATTCTCTCTTGCTTGATATAAAATGTTCTGAAGTCAATGCTTCATACTTTTTGTGTTTCTCTGCATACTGTAACATGCTATTAATGGAAGCAGTGGCGTTGAGAATGACAAGCATGAGTATCTTGTCAGAAAGAATAATCTCCAACTAATTTTCTTGTTTCCCCTTTTATCTCGATTAACCAAACACAGTGCACTTGGCATTGCCAATATTCTTTTGGTCTTTAGGTTGTTATTTTGAAAAGGTTGAATGAAATAGTTTTATTCAGAGTTGCAAGTACTGCGGGTACAAGTCATAATTCAAAACTAGGAATTTTTTTACCCAAAACAAAGGCACCGCTACCAAGCTGCACAACTTCCCTTTCAATTGGTCCACAGTTGGTCATTGTAGCCCCGGTTTTCCATTTTTTTATTTATTTCAATTTTGTTGTTTCCTCCATTGATATAAAATTTCTCTTGCAATTTTGCCCTTTGGATCTTTATGGATTGTTTTTAAACACGATGAGATAAAAATGCATGTCTATACCAAGTGATGCAAAACAATATTATGTGGTAAAAAATATGTCTGGTATTTTAATCTTAAATTTAGTCTGGTTTTTACAGCCAGAAAAAATAAATGGCTTTGCAGGAAATGTTTCCCTTGAATTAACCTTCTTTGTATTTTATGCTTTCTCAGATTTTTTGGGTACATTGGGAATTGAACCTAGGACCTTTACCCAAACCTCTACCCACCCTACCACCACAGCTAGGTTCATGTGGGTTTGTATTATACACATTCAGCTACATTATAGTCTCATCTTATCCAGGCTTGCTATATATTTGCCTGCTACAATCACCCAAACTGAGATGTTCAAAGCCCCTAGAGTAGTGTTATCTATTTCGTTTCACATTACAATTCAAAGCCCCTAAGGTTTATGTTATAATGTCAGGTGTGGGCATATGTGCTGCTGTACAATATGCTCTTCACACTTAACCAATTGTCCTCTTTGCCGGCGACGGATAGAGCAGGTAGTGAAGACTTTCCGTCATTGAGCATTCAGCATACATGGAGGCCCAACTAGATAAAGCCACATTGAATCTTGAATTGTGCCTTAAGAATCCAAGAGTAACAATTTGGTCAATGGTGATTATATTCTGGTGTGTTGCTACTGATTGATGCTTTTGGCATCTCAAATTGTAAATATTTATGATCACAAAGGCCTCATGTTACTGTAATCTTTTGTAAATTGCTGTTTTTTACTTTTTGTTGACTGGCTTATATAACATATCCCTTGGAATTTCTTTTTAGACTTATATAATATAATGCCTGCTAGTAAAAGCACTTTGTTACTTTTAAATGGAGCTTGCCATGTGCCCTGATGTTGTTAGCATATATATAGACTTGATGCTGGATTATTATCTGTTGTAACTATTATGGATGACTATATTCCTCAGAAATAGTGTTTATGTTTTTCTTAAGTGTAATTTTAACGCACTTTGAGTGTAAAAGTTTTTTTTTTTTTTTTTTATCACTTAATCTTGTATTGCGTATCATTAAAGGAGCTGACTCTTAACAATTTATTTGAAAAATCAAGGGTGTTACCAACGGGGGATCTTCATTTTTATAAAATTTCATATATATATATATGTGTGTGTGTGTGTGTTTATTTTTGTGTGAGAATATATGATTTTTATCATTTTTCATAGTTTGGTGTAATTTGTAGTCTATAATTTTTATCTTAAGGTTTTATAGAAATATGCAATTGCTCATATTTGTTAGTATCCTAATAATATATTAGTAAATTTTTCATAGATGATATTGTTATTAACAAATTTATTGAAATTCACATATCTAATTGGAAATTGTATATTTATTTTCAAAATATAATGGTGAAGTTTAAACACATAATTGATATATTTTTTAAAATGAAAGTTAGTGACAACGGAAAAAATTAAACAATTTTAACATTTTTATTCCCTTTAAACGATTAATTTTGATACTTAAAGTCTAAGAATTGAACATGAAGATAAATATTTTTTTAAGAGTAATATTTAATTTATTTGATACTATGTCTTTACAGAGTAACTTAAAAGAATAAATAAGTAAATAAATATAATAATATATATTGTTTGACTATTCAAAAATTTAGCGCAAGATCTCTCATTGGGTTGGGTGTTACTAACCCGTGCCTTTAAGGCATTGTTTAAAACATACTTTATACTTCTTAATAAATTATCTTAATTACTTAATAAATAAAGTATTAAATACTTTTTGGTTTCTTAAGATATTAAATACTCTACTTTTATATTTAATATTTTTTATTTAATAAATACCAAAAATCAAATTCTTAATAATTTGTAAACACATGATTAAAATGTTAAAAATCAAACTCTTAATGATTTGTTTTCTTTTTTTGGATCAACCACCCTAATTAGCTTTGTGGGTCAAGTGACACCTTGTGGTATCTCCATAGGTTAGGCTTTTTGGGTCTCCTATAAGATTAATTTACAGTTGACAGCTTAGAATACAAGAGTTTTTGTTGTCTCCTCACCAAAGTGACTCCCGTTGGGATTTGAACTTTCGTCCTATCCTATGAGAACGAGCTTGCGTACCAACTCGATCAATCCTCAATTGATAAACTCTTGATAATTTGTTAATACATGATTAAATAATAATATAATTTACACCAAGAGTGTTTCAAAATTAACTTCATATTTCTTATTGTAAAATAGTGTGAACTTTTTTATTGTTGCATCTAGAATTGCTTTCATTTATTGAGTTGGAGCTGGTATATTATACGGGAGTTATTATGGTATTTTGATAGACTTGTTACTTAGGGTGAGTTGTCAATTATTTATTGATTATTGATTTCACAATAAATGTTTAAAAGCCTATTAAATATAAATAATAATTAGTGAATGATTAATAACTTACACTAAGTATCAAATACTAGAATAATCCAAATATTATAGTGGGTTATCAAATTATCCATTACCAATATGACAATGACCCTTAAGATTGGCTTAAAAAAATAGATTCTCATTTGATTTTTGGATAAAATTAATTAAATATTTAATTAATTTAACTAATAAATTACATACAATTAATCACGTATTAAGTATTAAAATGAAGATAAATTATATGTAAATTATTAATTGAATTAATTAAATATTTAAATAATTTTATCTAAAAATCAAATGAAATTACTTTTTTACCTTGCAAACGTAAAAAGTAATTGCCCCTTTCATATTTAGGTCTAAAAGCAGTTTTATGTGCTTTGTCTGCTAGCGCGAGCAGAATATCGTGCGTAGTTAAAATTCTTTCATGTGGAGTAAAAAATGGTTTTTTAGCGCAGTTTATTTGCTGGAATTTGAAATAAAACTGATCGTAAAATTGTTGGTATATATCCTTTCCTTCCAAAGGATGGTAAGAAACATAGACCAGAGGGGAAAGAGTATAGATGGTAAAACAGGGAATCTTTGTTGTGAAAACAAATGAGGCAAAGTGAAATTTTCGATCATATTCTAAGTGCTTTTGTTCTTTGTCTGACTCGTTCTTTTTTTGGAGGGTCGTGACAAATTGAAATTCTTTCCTTTTGCTGCTTGGCCCAAACCAACCGTAGGATCATACTAGAGCTACAACATAGCCATTATTCTAGTTGCTGGCACGAATCCTTTCTTTTCATCCCCTGCTAAATTAAGTAAGCCACCTTAAAACCCCATAACTTATTTTTTGATAATTTGATCGAATAACTTATTAATTTATATTTAAAATAGGTTCACATTCAGTGGTTAGCATGGTTGCACAAGTCATGCAAGTAAACAATAAAATTTTCTTTCCGTAACACCATTCACTCCATGGTGGTGGCCCATTTTTCTTGCAAGTAATCAATTAAGTATATGTTTAGATTAATTAATTTTGTAATTAATTTTTTTAGCCGAAAGTGAGGGTGAAAATAAGTTAAGCTGTCTAACAGGGCCTATGACCTAGTCTATTTTCGGCTTACTTCGACCTAGTCTATTTATCAAACAAGTTAGGCTTAGGCTTTTTTAAAAGCCTATTTAGCTAAATAGGCTCAGGCCTAGTCCATAAAAAAAGCCTATTAAGCCTAACAGGCCAGCCTATTTATTTATTATAAGAACATATAATTAAAATTTTATAATACTTATATGATTTAATAATTATATATTAATATAGTTTATTTATTTTATACACAATACAATAATTTTGTTAAATGTTATGTATATTTGAAACCTATAAATTTTGAGTCTGTTAACTTATTCGAAAACCTTTATGTAATATAAGTCTTTAAATAGGTTTTTAGGTCAGGTCAAACTTTTAAGTTTTCAAAAAAAGATCAGGTCAGACAAAAAAAAAGAGCCTACAATAGGTAATAGGTCAGGCTAAGGCCAATATTTTTTAAAACAGGCCAGACTTATTTAAGGTAAAACCTAGTCTAGTCTATTTCCATCTCTAACCGAAAAACCTTTTTTAAGTATTTTAAAAAATTAAAAATAAAACGAACTAATTCAAAACACATCTCGAAATTGAATTTAAAATTTACCAGTAATTTTGTGACATAATGATATATATTTACGAGATATTTTTAAGCAAGCACTACCTACATGATACTTAATTCAACAATTAATATATATATATATATATATATAAGGGTATTTTCAAAAATATATACATTTATAATATGACTCATAATCTTACATATATTTAATGATGAATAGTGTATTTGCCTAAAAAAAATATCTATATATCCCCGAGGCCAAAAGTAACTCCTTCACACAGGCATCCTATTACGTACCAGAACTTCATTTGATAAAGTAAAGGTATCCCGCTTTTATTTTATTTTTTGGTATACAAGGTATCCCACTTTTAAACTTGTGAAATAATAAAAGTTGGAGTTGTTATGGTAGCCTGATGGGTTTGGTATCTAAGATGAGTTGTCAATTATTTATTGACTGTTAGTTTCACAATAAATGTTAGAAAATCTATTAAATATAAATAACAATTAATGAATGTTAGACAACTCATAATGAGTACTAGTACCTTGAAAAAAAATATGAGTACCAGAATAATCCTAATAAAAGTGTACCTTAACTCGTGAAATAACGTATAAAATAAAATAGCATACCTTAAGTTTAAATGTGACACTTACAAAACATCAGATCATAAACAAGCATTTGAGACAAATAGTTACAGAATTTTTCGGGGGCTCTGCACATTTTTTTTAATAAAAAAATACAAATAGGAATTAGGATTCGGGTTGGTTTTTTCGCACAACAATCTACTAGCAAAAGAAATCTAGCAATATCCTATTATGGATTCTTTTTCTTTCTTTTTTGTTATGCGGGACACTAACATTCTGCGTTTAAATCCTTGCGATATTTGTGCTTTACAATTCCCTTCAGAAAACTATTATTATTAGTTTATTACCTTACCTTGACATACGAATTGCGATTACGACCAGTGGAATCACGTTTCCTACGTAGGAAGCTCGCATATTGTGATTCTTGCAACTGAGGTTTGTTTATTTCTCCAATTCTACGAGTCTTTTTTGAATCTGATACCGTGTGCTCCTTTGAAAACCCTCATGTTTGTATTTTTTTTCTCCTCCCTTCTCTGAAGGACTAAGTAGCCAAATGTCAAAAGTGGCAACAACAGCTCGAGATACAAAAGCCTATAATGAATGATAGTGTGTAATCATTGTATTTGTATTTGTTAGTTTCGAGTCTACTAGGTGGAGGCAATAGGGGCAAGTGGGAATTGATCCCTGCTATCCCATCCCATGGAAAGTTAAGTAAAAACTCTCATTAGTAGCTGTCAGGAATCTTAGCTCGATGGCTTCTGCAATTACATTTGGTTCCCACAAGGATCACGATTCAAAACATGTTTCTATTTCTTTTTTAGTTATCCTAATCTTTCCATCTTTCCTTTTCACACTCGGCTAAACACTATAAAACAAGCTTCTTCAGCTCTTGCAAGTTACACTTAAACCCATAATCTTCTGAGCTGAAACCTGTTTGAGTACCAAACCCTGCACATTCTGTAGAAAAAAAACAACAGTTCAAACTCCTCTATTTGCAGGAAAATCCGTCAAACACTTGCAAGCACTACCACTTAGAACTTAGGCCCTGCCATCACTGGTTCAAATTCTCCATCGTCATCTCCCACTCATCTTGCAAAAAACACTGCTATCCAAACCAAACTCCCTCTCCCGCAACATCTCAAGTTTGTTTACTCAGCCCCTACATCCATGGGGAATAGAAACTCAGCTATTTCAAAGGAACGTGGCCAGGCAGCAAAAGTTGCTTCACCACCTCTTGTCGGAAATTCAGAAAGAGCAACCAACGTGGCTGCGAAGGTTGAACCAAAACCACAGTATGTTCCAAGGCAGGGGAAACCCTCAACAAAGGCAGAGGTGGTGCACTCAGAGCAACATGGTAAAAAATCAGTAGATAATGATGACACTTTCACCGATTACATTCGACGAGCTAAATACAAAATCAGAACTGTGTCAAACATTGGTCGGGGGCAGAGCAACCCTGCACCAGATGAGGCTAATGGTAGTGGTACCAACAAAAAGGAAAATAAAAAAGACCAGTTTTCAGATTTTATTCAGCTTGCTAAGAAGAAGTTGAGAACTACATCAAATATTGGAAAGAATAGTTCCTTCAAAAGAGGTTAAGACCACGAATATTGAACCCGGGAGCCTCAAAGAATGTGGAATAATAATGTTGGTGACTTGGTGTTGGTAACGTGTTGTGCATCTAATCTTCGTTGTTGAGTGGCGTGCTTAAAAATAAGGCCCTACTAGGGTATGCGAGCAGATATTATCTCTCTATATTCTCTTCTATCTTTTTATCCTATTAAAATTGTGAAGCATTATAGCTATTTAATTAAGGAGAATAATTTGGATTTGATGGGTGTAAAAGATTAGGGTGATTTCATCATTGTACGAAATAATATGTTGAGTCTTAACATTGATTTATATTTCTGTTTGATCCCACTCTTTCTTTCTTTTAGTTGAATTTATCAAACTGTAATTCTAAATTTGTGTTTGTATTCAATTGGTTTAATTAATAGTTTTTTTTACAGTTTACATAAAAATCTAAAATTGAATCTCATTTTTATTAGAAAAATAAAAGACTTATTACACTCATGAATCCAAAAAAAGAACTAATCACTCATTTTGATTTTCTAAAAATACAAGCGATATCGCATGGTCATTTAATTATAAATACATCAACATGATCATTTAAAAGAGATATGAAACATTAGATTAATATTTCAATATCACATTTTTATCATTAAATTAGTTCATAAAATGACATCAAATGAGTTTTTAAAAGATGAAGTTGATGATATTAATAATTATTTTAAGACTAATTTAATGTCACTTATAAATAAAATATCAATGTGATATCACATATATTTTTAAAGAACTAAAATTAGTGTTTATTTAAAAAAAAAAAGTCGTAAACTAATTAGGTATATATGCTCCTTCAAGACTCGAGAACATGGCTAATGCAACTATATCGAAAAGATAATATGAAACTAGGCCCGTTATGCACTATGTGGAGGCCCAACCCAACTACATAAAGCCATATGGTTCTTGAATTGAGCCTTTAATAATCCCAAGAGTAACAATTTGGTCAATGGTGATAATAAGATTTCTACAATTCCTCGTCGGTATAGATTTCACGGGCTTTGCCTATGAGCAATTCTTTTAAAAGAAATATGAAGAATATGATTTTTGTTTGTTATACTACTATTGATGCTTTTGGCATCTAAAATTGTAACAATTTATGATATCACCAAGGTTGAATGTTACTGTAATCTATTGTAAACTGCTGTTTTTCTTATAGGATATATGTTTTCTACTTTTATTGTAAATTGGCCATGCATTTGTGGATGAGAAGAAAGGAAGCAAGGTGCTAAATCCCAGGAAACTATATCTTATCTTTCAAAAGCAACTATAAGCAGGTTTCACATTTTCAGTAGTTCCATATGTGTCTAGCTGAAATTGTATTATTTTTTTTCATGGATCTTTTTGCTTTTTAGTACCTTAGGCATTTTTTTAAAAGTCCAAATCATGTTTAATTTAAATATTTTTTGGAAAATAATGAATATCTTATTGTATTTCTATGTTCAATGCAAGTTTAACTTTTTTTTTTAATATTTGGGTATATAGTATGAGTATCCATTAGTGATACTTTTTATCTTTAAATAATTAATATATAAGTAACCATTATTGATTATCAATCTTGTTTTATGATTTCACTATATTATGAATTTTAATAATTAATATATAATGATATTGTATAAAAAAAGGTAAGCATGAAAAAAAAAACTTTTACTGACACGCTACTTTTGTAAGAATTTTGTAATAAATTATAGTAAAATAACAATTCTTAACATTATATATAGCTACGGAATAAATTGTCATTATAGATCACAAATTTATACTTACAGAGTAACAAGTTGTCACTAAAAGATATACTTACAGATATTGCTAGAAATTTGAAAGTGTAAACTTGCAGAGAAAATAATGAGAGAATAAAAACATTGGAGGAAGTGAATTTTTAATATTATTCATAAAAGAAAGTGCTCATAAATAGGCTTACAAACCCAAAGGATAAATCCTAAAAATTCTAAATTACATAAGATTTATTTGGATAATATCTAACAAACTAAAAAATTTAAAATAAAAGATAAGATTTGAAGTAGTAACAATAACTCTATCTAGACTCTATCTAAAACTTATTCAAAAACTCAAATTTTAAATGAGGCAAAATCTCATAAATCTAACATTCCTCCTTGAGATTTGCTATTGACATGTCAAGCTTTAGCTTCAAGAACTCCAATCTTGATTTCATAAGCGCTTTAATCATTATATCAGCAATATGCACATCAGTTTCTTGGCCTAAATCACTGTCAACATAGTCATTTAGCTTAACTCCTCTTGTCTTTATATACCAGATGCCAAGATTTATCATTAATACATCTTGCATGAACTTCAATGACCTCAAGTTGATATGACCAAATCTTTATCCCAAATAACATTCTCATCGATCTTGGTAGTAAAATAATAATCTTCAACCAAATCAAACTTCAAATAAAAGTTGTTTTTGGTCATTTCAATTTTTGTTATCTCTATTCCATGTTCATCAATGATAAAGCAATACTTTTCTTTGAAAAAAACTGCATATCCATTTCTTAGCATTTGTGCAACACTAAGAAGATTTAGATCTAGTTCTGGAATGTAAAGAACATCATTGACAACCTTCATACATTTCTTGGTTTTTACCGCAATTGTCCCTTTTCCTTTGGCTTGCACAATTTCACCATTTCCCAACTTAACATTTGGTTGAAATGATCGATCAATGGATGTAAAAAATGATAGACATTTGGTCATGTGGCTGGTGCAGCCACTATCAATGAGCCATGTATTCAATTCATGTGAATTGAGTACTTGTGATGCCATAAATAAATGTTCTTCATCATTGTTGTTTTCTTTAATCACATTTACCTGTTGATTTGGTTGCTGCTGAGACTGCTTTTTCTTGATTCTGCAATACTTTTCATTGTGGTCGAGTTTATTGCAAAAATCACAGCGAAAAAGAGCTTTATCTTTATAATAACAATCTTCCTCAGCATGATTGGTTCTTTGGCAATAAGAATAAGGCAAAAAATTGCCCTTTCTTGAAGAACCTTCAGCCTTCCCTTTGTTGTTATTGAAAGACCATGGATTTTTAGAATGTCTTCCCTTATGTTTTGCTTGGTAGGCACCTTCAATAGCTTCATCATCTTTCATTGAGACCCTCTGCTGCTCCTGTGCATTAAGCTTGCTGGTTAGCTCTGTAATTGTGAGACTTTGCAAATTGTAAGACTCTTCAATTGCAGAGATCTTAGCGTCAAACTTTTGAGGCACTGAAAATCATGATCTTTTCTACAACCTTTTGATCAGTAAATGCCTCACCAAGAAGACGCATTTGATTTACAACATCCATTAACCTGCCAGAATAATCTTTGACAAATTCGTTATCCTTCATTTTCATCAATTCAAATTCTCTCTTCAATGTAAGGAGCCTAACAGATTTGACCATGTCACTACCCTTAAATTCATTTTGGATCTTGTCCCATACTTGTAATCTATTGTAAATTGCTGTTTTTCTTATAGGATTTTTTCTACTTTTATTGACTGGCCACATATATATATATATATATATATATATATATATAAAACATGCCCTTGAAATTTCTTTTTATAATTATATAATGCATGCTAGTGAAAGCACTTTGTTACTCTTACCAGGAGTTTGTCATGTGTCCTATTGTCCGTAGCATGCATATGGACTTGATACTGGATTATTCTCTTTGTTATCACTATTATGCAATAGTACATTCCTCAGAAATAGTGTTTGTATTTTTCATCCCGTAAAATATAGTGTTAACTTTTAGGTTGATGCATCTTGAATTGCCTTCATGTCATTGATTTGAGGGTGGTGAGTTGTAGTGGGTTATCAAATTATCCATTACCATTAAGGACAGATGTAAAGCAGACGAGTGCCTGCATTTGATCTTTAGGTCTAAAGTAGTTTATGGGCTTTGTCTAGCTACCAGCTGGGCGAGCTGAATACTGTGCGTAGTCAAAATTCTCTCTTACGGGGAATAAAAAAAATGGTTTTTCAGCGTAGTTTAGTTGCTAGAATTTGAAATAAAACTGATCCTAGAATTGTGTACAGGTTGGAATATATTGTTTCCTTTCTAGAGGATGGCATTGGCAAGAAACATTGACCAGGGGTGGAAGAGTAGTGATGGTAAAACTGGGACTGGGAATCCTTGGTGTGAGAACAGGGGTGGGAAAAATGAAAAATTCGATCATATTCATTGGAAGTGCTTTGTTCTTTAGAGCTCTACGGAATGACTTGCTCCTTTTTTTTTAGGGGACACGACAGATTGAAATTCTTTTCTTTAACCTGCCTTGGCCTAACCCAACCGTAGGATCATAATAGAGCTACACCATATACTAGATGCTGGCAAGACTCCTTACCTTTTCATCCTTTGCTGTATTAAGCAAGCACCTTAAAATCCCATAACTTATAATTTTTGATAATGGATTGATTCACTTTTTTTTGGTGAAAGAAAGGAGCAAAAGCCCAAAAAGAAAGAAACAACACAAAGCAGCTAAGTAGTAACTAAACGGGATAAGGTAGTCCCAGTACAATCGGCATGAAGAAGGAGGCCTTGTCCTCCAGGAGGTTGAAGTAACTCCTCATAGCCGAAATACTTGGAGATGCTCCAGTTAGCTAGCCAATCTGCGCATTGGTCTTTCGGAGCTGGTTATTAAGACAAGAATGCAAAAGCTTACAAAAAGTAGTGACAACTACTTGTTAGTCAGCCTCAACAATCACCTTCCTATACCCTGAATTCCAAACCATGTCTATGCCTTTGAATAACCCCCAGAGTTCGGCCAAGTAAGAGGTGCGGGTGCCTATGTGCATCTTGATTCACTTATTTATTTATATTTAAAATTGCTTCGGATTCAGTGGTTGGCATGGTTACAATAGTCATGCACGTAAAAAATAAAGTTTTCTTGAATACTCAAATTTGAATTTTGGGTCAATACTTATAGAAATTAATTAATTTATTTAAATGCACTAGACGATGTAGGAGGTGTACCCTTAAGATTGCTAAATGAGAAATTTAATTTATGTTGACACAAAAATGGAGCCGAAAGTATATCTTACTGTACAACCAAAATTGTACCCAACTAAAACAAAACAGTTTTCTTTCCCTAATACCATTTACATATTGGTAGCCAAATTTATTTTTCTTTCAAATAATTGATTTAGAGCATGTTTACTGTTTAGACTAACTTATTTTACACTAACTTATAAAATAAAATAATCTAAATATGCAAGTAGTGATCCCTTGTTCACCTAGCTCAAAGTTGGATTTAAAGTTCACCTGTAAACTTTTGGCATAAAGCGTAATGATATATCTACGTCACCAAGCACTACAAAAAAAAGAATGTTTAGCGGCGGTTGAATTTTAGGTTTGGCGGCGGTTTTAACCGTCGCTAAACGTGTTTCGCGGCGGTTGCAAAAACGCTGCGTATAAGAGGGTCGCAAAACGATTAGCGGCGGTTTTCACCAACCGCTGGAATAAACGCCACTAATTGTTTTTTAATTAGCGGCGGTTTTGAACCGCCGCTAATATTAAAATTATTAAAAAAGATAGTCGTTTAGCCGCAGTTTTATCTAAAACCGCGGTTAAACGACATTTTCTGAAAAAAATTCTTGGGACAGCCCCGTGATCAATTACCACCTTGATGTTTTCAGATGTTCCAGAAGCTATATTTGTCAAAGCCCAAGCTGCCTCAAACTACAACATACATTATACAATGTCAAGGCAATATATCAGCATAAGTAATATACTAATATATGTGGAAAAATGTTTAATTTCTTCATTATTCAGCAGTTACAAATTTTACACATAAAGCATGCTCTTCTCTATAAAAAGCAAGTCTAATCTCAGCATTAACTGCTTTTAGCACTCATGTAATAGGCCACAATGCGTCGTTATCAACTTTAAAGAGAATGAATTCACCAAATAATAGTGGCACCAATGGTCAAATGGGGTACTATGAAGTGACAGCAGGGGAGGCCTTAACATTGAAGCATCAAAAAATTAATTTGGTAAAGAATGCTAGCTACCCTCTTAAGTTTTAACTAAAACAGTAACAGGGTCGTACTCCAAATGAATATATGATAAATGGATATTAAGACTAAGGATCAAAGTTAGTATATTCCATGCAAAAGCTATATATATATATATATATATTGCTTCACAAGGAAAGCAGTTAAGTCCTCGTCCTCCTCTGGTTGACTTACCAACTTAATGGCCACATACATATGCTTGTAGATGCCTCTAGAACTCCACACACACACACACACACAAGTCAACCAAATAATAACTGACATTTTTCAACTAAATAAGAGTTAAGAATCCCATAACCCAATAACTAGAAAGAGGTACCTACTTGGAGACCCTCAAAATAGCCAAATCCATCATCAGTCCAGTAACCCCAAACGTCACCAAAGTGCCCAGGTCTCTCCTCCCAAGGTCCAATGGTATCTTTCCATCGAAATGCATTTCTTAACCATTGTCCTTCAACAAAACAACCACCTAATGCAATGTAATGAAAAATAGCATTAATGTCTGTTAACCATAAAACCAAATTATCTAGTACCTTCAAAGAAAACCAAATAACTACACCAAAAATCTGATCTGACTTCTCATGAGAAAAATGCCTAGACCACTAATACCGTGAAGAACCTGACAATCTGTACTAACTACCCTCCTTTGACACATATACATGTATTTCTAAAACCTTTCCTCTCATAGTCTCATCATGAGTCACTGCTCCTTTAGCCATCTGACAATAATTTTTGAATTTAAGGATAAAATAGAAATTTTGAAATAGTAAAGGTAGCTAACTTACTGTACACCAAATAAAATCAGCCACTACAAAGATTTAATCATGATCATTACAATTAATTGACTTATTGATAAAACTGCCAATAAAACTAAAAATGAAGGAAAAGGTGATGATTGTGAAATAAAAACAATAAAAATTTGAGTGAATACCTTCCTAAAAAATTGATGGGCATGGTGAACTAGTATCCAGTCGCTTCGCTGAGCAGCAGATTCTGTTTTGGCGTAAGAGAAGCCTGTGGAAACAGGCAAATCTACAAATATAATGCTACTTGCCTACTGACAAAAAGTGTGATCATTAGTAGTAAATAAGCATAAAAGAATTAACAATTTAATAACAAAAAAAAGTATGAAAAACGATTTGATGAAATAAATAAAATCGATGTACTTAGATGTATACCCCACCTTTGTCCACGAGTGTGGCTTCAAGACCAAATTAGGCAGGCTCCCACTGTATTCCTCATTTTTAAATCCAATTGGACTTGCAACACACAAATACAATAAACATCTAAGTTTCAGTTGTTTAGCCTATCTTGTTACTTATGATCGATCCTTTTTAAGTTTCTTAGGAGGTATTATATCACTATGCCCATACATATATAAAAGTACGCCCAAATTAGCACAAACTTTCTAGTGCCATGAACCATTGCACTTTCAAAATTAATAGTTTGAAAGTCTTCTTCCCTTTGTAATAGATTGAAGTCACAAATTATCTGACTCTTCCACCCTGAAACTAACAATCATGATAATAATAATAATAAAATCCTATAATTAAAGAGGCTTCTAGTATTAAGCTTTGATGAACGGTTAAGATTCTTCACCCTTGTAACACCTATTGTGAGACTATCCAATAGTAAAAAAATTGGAAAGCAATGATGCTATTACCTATTTCAAACAGAAGGCCAGACAAAGCAGAGCAACCAGGACCACCTGTTAGCCAAAGCATGAGAGGGTCCTCCTTTGGATTGTTCTCAGACTCAATGAAGTAGTAGAAGACCTGCACATCCTCTGTTTCACCCACTCCCACATACTTGATCAACATATATGATAAACACACAGACACACACATATAAATTCAAGTCAATTATCTAAATCCCTTAAATTTACAACCATAGCCTAGCTAGCTAAGTGTACTAACCCGGTTTCAAGCACAAAAGGAAGAGGTCCCTGGAAACTAGGGAGGAACTATACTATTGAGCCACACGTTGCAAATTGAGAGGAAACCTGTAATACTAGAATAAGGGGAAGTAGAATCCCAAGATAAATGAAATCAGAATTACTATAATTTTACCATGTATGCTATGTGCATTAAATGGATGTGTGTGCCCAGTGGTTCAGCTCTTTATAGCCTGCCACCACCACAACTGTACCTCACTTTCTTTCCTTCTGATTTAAGTTCTAAGTTCTAACCCTTTATGTCATTCACGAAACGTTTCTTTACCCTGCTATATGCATATTGCATGCTAAGCATTCCAAACCTTTTGTCAAACACTTAACATGCATTCCAATAGGACACCCAAATACATCGCTTAGAACATTCCATAACCATATTCTCGCTCAAATTCGAAGCTTTTTGATGCAAACTTTACCATCCTATGGCTTCCAAACACTTTTTCCCTACAACTTCAAATGCACAAGCGAATTGGACCGAAAAATCGAACCTGATCTAATGATCAAAACCACGATCCTTCAATGACTTCCTCAAATCTTCCACAGCAAACAGAACCAAATCCAACATTTCATCAAAAAAACCTGCAAAGTTAATGCACCGATCAACATTACAATCCCAAATGCAGTTCCAATCTATCACGGAAAGCATTTCATACTCACAGGAAAGAACACACTGATCGAAGATGTAAATAGGAACCAGTGAGGGAACGGGCATTTGGGAAGAAGGAAAGTGAGGGAAAATGGGAAGGAAAAATGCGGGAATGTGAGGAGAGGAATGTGCGGGAATGCGGGAATGTGAGGGAAAGGAGCAAGAACTTACTGCGGAGGAATTGTGGCCAGAGCTTCCTACAAAATTCAGGGATTTGAGGAAGATTTGGTGGCTGGCGATTTGGGAGAAATTTTAAAGAATAAAAATAATGCCAAACATTTTGACTACTGCGGTTAACACAAACGCCGCTAATAAAATATATCAACGGCGGTTTCATGGAACCGCCTCTCAAAAAGGGTCACAAAGCTGCGCTTTTTTTGTAGTGAAGGTATAACTCCATCGTAGAGGCATCCTATTATCGCATATGGTGATTCATATGTGACAGGGAAAATAGATGCAATATTACTTACCAGTTACCAGTAATGGTGTAACTTCATTTGATAAAGTAAAGGTATGCCGCTTTTTTCTATGGCCATTAACAGACTCGAGAAAATATGCATGTAATCGCCACCTAAAATGTACTTCTAACGTGATACTTAGAAAACTTCAAATCATAAACAACCATTTGAGACAAAATTACAGAATTTTCGGGGGCTCTCCACATTCTTTTTTTCGGGTACAATCTCCACATTCTTTTTTATACAAATAGGAATTAGGATTCGGGTTGGTTTTTACGCACAACAATCTACTAGCAAAAAAATAATCTAGCAGTATTCTATGGATTTAATTTTAATCATTTTAATGTATTGTCAGTGTAAAATTTCTTTATACTATCATCCAATCATGTACTGACACATCATTAAAAGTATTAGACTTTTGAGGTAATTATTATAAAGATTTAATTTTAATCCATTATCAGTGTAAAGTTTTTTTATACTGTCATCTAATAATGTTTTAGCACATCATTAAAGAGTTAGACTTCCTATATAGTTGTTATGATAGTCAAACTCCTTTAGTGATGTGGCAATACATGATTGAATAACCGTATAAAGAAACTTTACACTGACAGTAGATCAAAATTAAACTCTTGTTATAACTTATAATAGTCAAACTCTTTTAATGAGTTGGTTATACATGATTGAGCGACAGTGTAAAAACTTTACAATGACAGTGGATCAAAATTAAACTCATATTCTATTATGGTTTTTTTTCTTTTTCTTTTTCTTTTTCTTTTTTTGTTATGTGGCGGGAGACCAACATTCTGGGTTTAAATCCTTTCAATATTTGTGATTTAATTTCCACCAGAAAACTATTATTATTAGTTTATTACCTTGACATACGAATTACGATTACGACCAGTGGAACCACGTTTCCTACGTGGGAAGCTCGCATATTTTGATTCTTGCAACTGAGGTTAGTTTATTTCTCTAATTCTATGAGTCTTTTTTTAATCTGATACCATGTGCTCCTTTGAAAACCCTTATGTTTGTATTTTTTTTCTCTCCTTCCTTCTCTGAAGGACTAAGCCGCCAAATATCAAAAGTGGCAACAACAGCTCGAGATACAAAAGCCTATAATGAATGATAGTATGTGATCATTGTATTTGTTAGTTTCGAGTCTACTAGGTGGAGATAATAGGGACAAGTGGGAATTGATCCTTGCCATCACATGGTTCCCACAAGGTTCACAATTCAAAATGTTTCTATTTCTTTTTTAGTTATTCTAGTCTTTCCATCTTTCCTTTCCACAGTCGGCTAAACACTATAAAACAAGCTTCTTCAGCTCTTGCAAGTTACACTTAACTCATAATCTTCTGAGCTTAAACCTGTTTTGAGTACCATACCCTGCACATTCTGGGGGGAAAAAACAACAGTTCAAACTCCTCTATTTGCAGGAAAATCCGTCAAGCACTACCACCTAGAACCTAGGCCCTTCCATCACTGATTCAAATTCTCCATCGTCATCTCCGAAAAAACACTGCTATCCAAACTAAACCCCCTCTCCCGCAACATCTCAAGTTTGTTTACTCAGCCCCTACATCCATGGGGAATAGAAACTCAGCTATTTCAAAGGAACGTGGCCAGGCAGCAAAAGTTGCTTCACCACCTCTTGTCGGAAATTCAGAAAGAGCAACCAACGTGGCTGCGAAGGTTGAACCAGAACCACAGTATGTTCCAAGGCAGGGGAAACCCTCAACAAAGGCAGAGGTGGAGCACTCAGAGCAACATGGTAAAAAATCAGTAGAAGTAGATAATGATGACACTTTCACCGATTACATTCGACGAGCTAAATACAAAATCAGAACTCTGTCAAACATTGGTCGTGGGCAGAGCAACCCTGCACCAGATGAGGCTAATGGTGGTGGTACCAACAAAAAGCTGGTAAATCAAGAAGACCAGTTTTCAGATTTTATTCAGCTTGCTAAGAAGAAGTTGAGAACTACATCAAGTATTGGAAAGAATAGTTCCTTCAAAAGAGGTTAAGACCACGAATATTGAACCCGGGAGCCTCAAAGAATGTGGAATAATAATGTTGGTAACGTGTTGTGCATCTAATCTTCGTTGTTGAGTGGCGTGCTTAAAAATAAGGCCCTACTAGGGTATGCGAGCAGATATTATCTCTCTATATTCTCTTCTATCTTTTTATCCTATTAATAAAATTGTGAAGCATTATAGCTATTTAATTCAGGAGAATAATTTGGATTTGATGGGTGTAAAAGATTAGGATGATTTCATCTTTGTACGAAATAATATGTTGAGGTCTTAACATTGATTTATATTTCTGTTTGATCCCACTTTTTCTTTCTTTTAGTTGAATTTATCAAACTGTAATTCTAAATTTGTGTTTGTATTCAATTGGCTTAATTAATAAAGTTTTTTTCTTACAGTTGACATAAAAATTTAAAATTGAATCTCATTTTTATTAAAAATAAATAAAAGAGCTACTACACTCACAAACTAAGAAAAAAAAATAATCACTCATTTTGATTCTCCAAAAATACAAGTGACATTGGTCTTTTTATTTATAAATACATTAAATTGGCCTTCGAAAGATATGGCAACATCAAACTAGTCATTTAATGTTACATTTTTGTTATCAAATTGGTTCTTAAAATGATAACAAAGTCCTTAAAAGACGAAACGGTGGATCAATTAGGTCTTTTAGGACTAATTTGATATCGCTGATAAATGAAAGATCAATGTGATGTCACATGTATCTTTAAATAATTAAAATGAGTGTTTACAAAAAAAAAAAAAAACACAGTTTTGTAAACTAATTAGGTATATATGCCCCCTTCAAGGCTCGAGAACATGGCTAATACAACTGTATAAAAAAGATTGTATGAAGCTAGGCCTGTTATGCACTATATATTTTCTTAAACAATCTAATCTTATACAGGCTTGCTATATATATGCCTGCCGCAGTCTCCCAAACTGAAATATTCAAAGCCCCAAGAGTAATATATCTATTTAGTTTCACATAATCACATTACAATTCAAAGGCCCCTAAGGTCTAACTGTGTAAGTTATAATTTCAGGTGTGTCACATGTGCTGCTGTATAACTTTGCTCCTCACATTAAACCAATTGTCCTCTTTGCCGGCAACGGATAGAGCAGGGAGTGAAGACTTTTCATTGGGCATTGCCATCGAGCATACATGGAGGCCCAACTAGATAAAACCACATGATATCTTCAATTGAGCCTTAATAATCCGAGAGTAACAATTTGGTCAATGGTGATAATATGATTTCTGCAATTCCTCGTCAGTCGATTTCACAGGCTTTTCCTATGAGCAATTCTTTAAAAGAAATATGAAGAATATGATTTTTGTTTATTATACTACTATTGATGCTTTTGGCATCTAAAAATGTAAAAATTTATGATATCACCAAGCTTGAATGTTACTGTAATCTATTGTAAATTGCTGTTTTTCTTATTGGATTTTTTCTACTTTTATTGACTGGCCACATATATATATAACATGCCCTTGAAATTTCTTTTTATAATTATATAATGCATGCTAGTGAAAGCACTTTGTTACTCTTACCAGGAGCTTGTCATGTGTCCTATTGTCCGTAGCATGCATATGGACTTGATACTGGATTATTCTCTTTGTTATCACTATTATGCAATAGTACATTCCTCAGAAATAGTGTTTGTATTTTTCATCCCGTAAAATATAGTGTTAACTTTTAGGTTGATGCATCTTGAATTGCCTTCATGTCATTGATTTGAGGGAGGTGAGTTGTAGTGGGTTATCAAATTATCCATTACCATTAAGGACAGATGTAAAGCAGACGAGTGCCTGCATTTGATCTTTAGGTCTAAAGTAGTTTATGGGTTTGTCTAGCTACCAGCTGGGCGAGCTGAATACTGTGAGTAGTCAAAATTCTCTCTTATGGGGAATCAAAAAAATGGTTTTTCAGCGTAGTTTAGTTGCTAGAATTTGAAATAAAACTGATCCTAGAATTGTGTACAGGTTAGAATACATTGTTTCCTTTCTAGAGGATGACAAGAAACATTGACCAGGGGTGGAAGAGTAGTGATGGTAAAACTGGGAATCTTTGGTGTGAGAACAAGGGAGGAAAACTGAAATTTTCGATCATATTCTTTGGAAGTGCTTTGTTCTTTAGAGCTCTACAGAATGACATGCTCTTTTTTTGAGGGGACACTACAAATTGAAATTCTTTTCTTTAACCTGCCTTGGCCCAACCCAACCGTAGATCATAAAAGACCAGCTACACCATATTCTAGATGCTGGCAAGAATCTTTACTTTTCATCCCTTGCTGTATTAACCAAGCGACCTTGAAATCCCATAACATAAAATTTGGATAATTTCATTGATTCACTCTTTTTTTTGGTGAAAGAAAGAAGCAACACAAAGCAGCTAAGTAGTAACTAAACGGAGTAAGGCAGCCCCAGTACAATCAGCATGAAGAAGGAGGCCTAGTCCTCCAGGTGGCTGAACTAGCTCCTCATGGCTGAAATACCGGGAGATGCTCCAGTTAGCTAGCCAACCTACGCATTGATTCTCTTCCCTCAGAATGTGGATGATTTTAACTTTCCATGGGCGAACACAATAATAGAGCTGATCATTCTTTCGGAGGAGCTAGTTATTAAGACAAGAATGCAAAATTAAGCTTACTAAGAGTAGTGACAACTGCTTGTTAGTCAACCTCAACAATAACCTTCCTATAGCCTGAATTCCAAACCATGTCTAGGCTTTGAACAGCCCCGAGAGTTCTGCCAAGTAAGAGGAGTAGGTTCCTCTGTGCATCTTGATTCATTTATTTATCTATATTTAAAATAGGTTAGCATTCGGTGGTTGGCATGGTTACACAAATTATGCACGTAAACAATAAAGTTTTCTTACACAAAAGGGTTATGGTTAAAGTTTCCTTTCTTGATTATTTGAATTTGAACTTTGCGTCAACATTTAGAAGAATTAATTAATTCTTTTACATGCAATAGGGGTGCACCTTTAAGATGGCTCCATGAAAAATTCAATCTCGGTTGATGCAAAAGTAAGACCAAAGATATCTTGCGCACAACCAAAAATTGTGCAAAAAAATATATATAGTTTTCTTTCCTTAACACCATTAACTTCTTGGTAACCGAATTTATTTTTCTTTTAAATAATTGATTTAGAGCATATTTAGATTAACTTATTTTATCCTCAAAAAAAAAAAACTCACTCAAGCTTTTTTTTAATATTTTGAAAAAAAATTCTGAAAATAAGATAAAATCATCTAAATATGCAAGTAGTGATCCCTTGTTCACGTAGCTCAAAATTGGATTTAAAATTCACCTGTAAACTTTTGGCATAATGATATATCTACGTCACCAAGGTAACTCCATCGTAGAGGTATCCTATTATCACATAGGGTGCTTCGTATGTGAGTATGTGACAGTGAAAATGGATACAATATTACTTACCATTAATGGTGTAACTTCATTTGATAAAGTAAAGGAATCCCGCTTTTTTCTATGGCCATATTACAGAATTTTCGGGGGCTCTCTACATTTTTTTTCCCGGGTACAATCTCCACATTCTTATATATATATATATATATGGATTCGGGTTGGTTTTTACGCACAACAATCTACTTGCAGAAAGAGAAATTCTAGCAATATTCTATTATGGATTTTCTTTCTTTCTTTCTTTTTTGTTATGCGGCGGAAGACCAACATTCTGTGCGTAATTTCAATAATTGTGAGTTGTTTTCCACCACAAAGCCATTATTATTACGCGCTCATAAGCATAACCACTAACCAGTAGTGGAACCACGCTTCCTACGTGGGAAGCTCGCATTATGTGATTCTTGCGACTGAGGTTTGTTTATTTCTCCAACGCTACGAGTCTTTAATTTGTTGAATCCTATACCATCTAGGTGCTCCTTTGAAAACCTTCATGTTGTATTTTTTTTCTCCTATCTTTTTCTGAATGACTAAGTCGCCAAATGTGGCAAGTGGCACCAACAGCTCGAAATACGAAAGCCTATAATGTGACAGTTGTACTTGTTAGTTTCGAGTCTGTCTAGGTGGAGGGAACTGGGACAAGTGGGAATTGATCCCTGCCATCACATCCCATGGAAAATTAAGTAAAAGCTCCCTCGTTAGTCGCTGTTAGGAATCTTAACCAGATGGCTTCTGCAAATACAATTGGTTCCCACAGGGATCACAATTCAAAAGATGTTTCTAATTCTTTTTTAGTTATCCTAATCTTCCCATCTTTCCTTTCCACACTCGGGCAAACGCTATAAAACAAGCTTCTGCAGCTCTTGCAAGTTGCAGTGTGGCACTTAACCCATAATCTTCTGTGCTTAGACCTGTTTTGAGTATCATACCCTGCACTTTCTATGGAAAAAAACAACAGCTCCAACTCCTCTATATGCAGGAAAATTCGTCAAGCACTTGCTAGCAGTCCTGCTTTCCGAGCTATTCATCGCATCAAATACTACCACCAAGAACCTAGGCCTGTCATCATTGATTCAAATTCTCCATCATCACTCCCCTCTCATCTTGCAAAAAACACTGCTATCCGAACCAAACCCTCTCTCCCTCAACATCTCAAGGTTAATACAGAAGGAGCAGACTCAACCCCTACATCGATGGGCAATGGAAACTCAACTGCTTCAATGGTACATGGCCGGGCAGCAAAAGTTGCTTCACCTCGTGTTGGAAATTCAGAAAGAGCAGCCAAAGTGGCTGCGAAGGTTGAACCTGAAACACGGTATGTTCCAAGGCAGGGCAAACCCTCAACAAAGACACAGGTGGTGGGTTTCCCAACAACCATAGGCATGGGGCAGGGTCGTGGCCAGGTGATCAGAGCTGCTGCATTCAAAGGCGAAGATAATGGCAAACCGAAGGCAGAGACCCCAGGGCCTTTGAAGGGACAACATGGTCTTGGGATGCACTCAGAGCAACAAGGTAAGAAATCACTAGATATCAATGACACTTTCACCGAGTACATTCAACGTGCTAAGTACAAAATCAGAACCGTGTCAAACATTGGTAGGGGGCAGAGCAACCCTGCACCAGATGAGGCTAATGGTGCCGACAAAAATGAAAACCAAAAAGACCATTTTTCAGATTTTATTCAGCTTACTAAGAAGAAGTTAAGAACTACATCTAGTATTGGAAAGACTAGTTCCTTGAAAAGAGGGTAAGACCGTGAACATTGAACCGGGGATCCTCACAAAGAATGCTGATTAGTAATGTTGGTGACTCGGTGTTGGTAATGTGTTGTGCATCTAATATTCATTGTTGAGTGGAGTGGATAAAATAAGGCCCTACTAGGGAATGGGAGCAGATATTTTCTCTCTATATTCTCTTCTATCTTCCTATCCTATAGAAATTGTGAAGCATGATATTAACTATTTAATTAAGGAGAATAATTTGGATTTGATGGTTGTTAAAGATTAGGATGATTTCATATTTGTCAGAAATATGATTTGAGGTCTTAACATTGATCTATATCTGGGGTTTGATTCCCCTATTTCTTTCTTTTATTTGAATTTATTGAGTTGTAATTTTGAATTTTTTTAGCGTTTATATTCAACAAGTTGAGAAAGGTGTCAATTGATTTAATTGATGAAGTATTTTGCAATTGGCATACAGATGTAAAATCAAATATCACCTTTATATTTAAAAATAATTTTAGAAAAATAAAAGAGTTACTTCACTTACAAATCAAAAACACATCAACAGTTAGAAAACGAAGTAGGTATATATTCCCCCTTCAAGACTCAAGAGAACATGGCTAATCCAACTATAGGGGCATATTTAGTGAGAGGAGTGGTTTATTGTGAGAGTGAGAGGAGTGGTTTATTATGAGAGTGAGATGAGCAAATCTTGACCATTGTATCATCCATGTATGGTCAAGATTAAAACATAAAGTCATGTGACTTTTTTAAGTGGTCATGTGACCTTTAAGTAACATCTAATCTTGACCATTCATAAATAATTTAATGGTCAAGATTTACTCCTCTCACTCTCATAACAAACCACTCATCTCATTAGATATGCTCCCTCCAACTATATCAAAAAGTTAATATGAAAAAGAGGAAATGCACAGAACCCTCCCTACTAGGCTGACTTTGTAAATTACTAGACCTGTTATGCACTATATTTTTTCTTAAACAATATCGGTTGAAATGATTATCGAAGATCTAGTAGCTTCGAGGGTCACATTCTTGGATTGGATGTGAGTTTGATTTGGAGGACCAGCAAGGTTAGAAAGGGATTTTATAGGGCTCTTGGGGAGGACCACACTTCATGGTTCATATTAGTTGTATATGCTCTATTAACCACCCTTATTAATGTAAACAAAGCCATCAGTTTATTTGTTTATTGGTGAATATTTATTTATTTTGTTTATTAAGCTGAATAAATTGAAAATTGATTTTTTTTTTTGTTTGGGGGAGGGGGAAATAGAGTGAAGAATTTATCATGATCATTCGTTGGAATCGATCGGCCCAACCCAATTGTGTAAAGTAGGACCCTTTGCCTATAAGTCCATTTCAGTCGTGATAATCATTAAGGCTTTGTTTGAATTAGGAGAGAAAGTCGTTATAATCATTAAGGCTTTGTTTGAATTAGGAGAGAAATAAAGTGGAAAGAAATGAAATAGAAAGAAATAGGGAGAAGAGAAGTAGAGTAGAAAATGAGTAAATTTTTAAGTTGTTTAGATTAAAAGAATTATGAGATTAATAAGAAAAAAAGAAAATTAAATTTTATTGTAAATATATATTTGCCACTATTTATTTATTTATAAAACAATAAAAAGAATTGTATATGAGTCAAATTTTCACCTCTACCCATTTCTTCTCTATTTCTTCTCACTTTAGGAGAGAAATAAAAAAGTTATAGGACCTACCATTTTTTTTTACTTTTCTATTTCTCCTCTAATCATACAAGAGAGCTTCCTCATTTCTTTTATATTTTTCTCTTCTCTAATTTTCTGTTCTTCATTTCTCTCAAAACAATCAAAAGCTAACTAAGTGTGTTGAAGCCTTCAATGCCTACTCAAAATCTGCCTACGTTGCCTTGCCTACAATTTTGTCACGAGAAGAGTAATGTTGTATAAAGAACATTTTAGACATACAAAAGCACTCCAATCTTAGGACAATTTATGGCATACAAGTACAACCATGATAAGAATATTTTTCAATGGAAACCTTAGGACAATATTACTCAAATCAACTAACCCGAATCACGGTTCAACTTTTATGCTAATAGTAGGCAAACCATCCTTCTCTTCCTGACTGTTTCTTTTATGATCAAATGCTTATTAAGGGCAGACACAAAAACAATCGGATACAAGCCTCCCTAAGCAATCACCCCATAGAAGTGGCGTAGCTAAAATGATTCTCCCTTAATATTATTATCTGCAGCTGCATTTTGTAGAGCATCGATCTTAGCAACAATCTTATATGTTAAAGCCTTCCCTGTTCAAATTGGCACCTTATCTAACCATCTCAACTAAGCCACGTGATTTCACCCCCAGCTTAACACAGCAACACCTGTTATCAGGCTATAAATCTATAATCAATTAAGTATTTATTGTATTAATCAGAAGCCCTCTGCTTGGCACACATTGTCGTGTATTGATAACATGGCATTGGACCCTTAGATATTCTTTCAGAGGCCTATTTGGGTTAACAGCCTGTGGCTGTTCTAACCTAATTGCAGACACCCACCAACCAACACCGCCAACCCCCCCAAAAAAAAAACTCCCCAAGGCACACACTGAGAGAAACTTACATATTGATAAAGTGAGTTGTAATTTTTAAAAGAATAATGTTATTTATACTTCAATGTTTATAAATTTAGTAGACTGACAATTTCACAAGTGACCCCATTCACTTAAACTTTTTCAAATCAAATTCAAATGAATATAATCGTATGATTGTGCACAATGGTGCATCTGCATCTAATAATTGTATAATTAGCTTTCTTTGAGGGCACAACATCCCTAGTTTGTTGTCTTATTGCAGTTGTGTATAAAGGTATCACAGATAGAGAGAAGAAAACGTAGGAATGAAAGAGAGAATTAGATGAAAATGAATTTTGTTATCTTAGTTTTGTTAGTGCAACCACCATATATAGTGGTAGGTACAAGTTGATGCATAACAGAATTCTAACTAACTAAAACAGATTAATAACAGATTTGTAACTGACTCATATAACAGCTTTACTTTACGGTGTATAGTATGATCGGTAAACATTGTGATTATTTTTTAGTAAATTTACTAGTTCTATAACCTTTAAATGCACAAACTTATTCGCTTATGAATACATATAGTTCAAAAAAGTGTAGCTCTAATAGCATTAGATTCCTTTTTATCTTTTTTATTTATTTTTAATCAACAAGCCCCAGACCCCAGAAGTACAGAGACAGTACGAGGATATGTGACGAATAATAAAATGTGGGCTATGAATACTATTGGAAATCTCAATGTCTGGCACCGATCCATGACTTCAAGCCCAGCACAGGCAATCTGACGAAATATACTTAATATGGGGACCGCGGAATTAAATGAGAAATTTGAGCAAAACGAAAAAATAATAATAAAGGATTTTATGAAAATTGTGGGCTCAGCGTAGGTGGATAGATAACTTACGTTAGCCTTCAACTCTTCCCGTCAAAATGTGAACTTTACGTTATGTAGCTTAACATAAGGGGTGACGTACCATGGGTGAGTGTTTATTCATTTTCGATCTTCGTTTGTAAGATGTAAGTTGAATTTTAAGATATTTTATTTTGTTTAGATAAAATTTTAGTGAAAGAAAATAAACGAAATTTTTATCTTAAATTATATTTGGGTAAAAATAATATTTTATTACTTTTACAGTAAAAATAAAATTCATTTATGTATGTATTGACATAAATAATTAATTATTCTTATAATTTAATATTATATTATTATTTTAATAATATTTAAATAAATATAACTGAATAATTTTTTAAAATATTATTATAATTATACTTAAAATGATTTTATTTTACAATATCTCAAATAAATTTAACTTTTTAACAAATTTATTTTACAAATCAATTTATCTATAATCAATATTTTTAACATCAATTTATTAACAATCAAACTCAAAATAATTCATATCATTTCTGGTAATTATACATCCAAAAATAAGTTTTATCAACATTATCCAAACAATATTCATTTAATAAAATTAATTTTTAGATAAAATTTTTTAAACATAAATAGCTTTACTCAAACTTACTTCTAGCTAAAATGAGGTTTGTAAAATCTAATCCAAACATACATTTAATATTTAATGTTTGTAACTATTACTGGTACTCTCTAAAAAAGCTTATGATTATCTAGTTGATGTAAACTTTCATAAATACTTTTAAAACTTGTATTTAATTGTTAAGAGATAAGAAAATGTGGTGTGGGTTAGTATTAGATCAGAGTAGTTAGTAACGATGCCGCCTGAGCTATTGCTCAAGTGGTAACTCGGCTTTCTATCAAAGGTGAGGAATCAGGTTTAAATGGTAGTTCCTTAATTATTATTATTTTTTAAAAATAGTTAGTAACAGATAAAGTAATGTGGTTTTTTAAAATTTAGACATGTTTATATATATATATATATATATATATATATATATTGAAATAAAAGAATAGAGGCTGATTTTTAAATATAGAATAGAGGCATATTACATATTTTTTTTTATTCTTTTTATACATCAGTAATAGAGTTTAAAATAGTACACAGACATTGTATTTAAATAAAAACATAAATTAAAGAGTACTAGGCTTGTAAGTAACTATGTTTAAACTAAAATCAGTGGGATGTATGTAACTATCATCCTCTTTATTCATTTAATGATTAAGAATAAAAAAGCGTTTTGTATTCCAACTTCCAAGGGATCTCCCAATAAACTGTTTGATTTTATGACCCAAAAAGAAGAAATGGGGATAAAACGACGCTGTGACGTCTGCTCGTCGTTGAATTGAAAATAGCAAATAAAATCATAAATGACACAAAAGATGGGCAATGCACGGAGGTGCACGTCGTCATTGAGGGTAACAACTAACAAAGGACCCGTGCCAATAAAGACATAAGATGTTTATCAACAAGAGACGGAGTTCAATTATGTACTTCAGTTAAAACCGACGTTAGTTAAATGGCTTCTATTTCTATTGTTAAGCTATTGTTGGTAATCGCTTATTATTAAATGTTAAGCTCTATTCATTTTTCTATTTATAGATTTTCAAATAATTTTTTGAATATAATAAAATAAGAGAAAATAAATAATTTTAATCATTTATATTAATAAATCCAACCAACTCGTGATCTTTAAAAAAATTGATCTAAATCGTTATTTGGTTTGGTTTATTTATTGTGTAATTAATTTGTTTAAGGTTTTGGAAGTTAAATATACCATATAAACTGAAATGTCTAATAATTTTTTAATTACTTAAAGAAATAATTATTAATTTTTTTTTATTTTTTTAAAATATTAAATACCTCAAATTTTAGTTAATATTTTCTAATTAAAATAAATAACAAAATATTTTAAAAAATTAAGAGAATATAACATTACTTTTTATTGTAAACAAAAAATTGAGTAATAAAAACTCAAAACTATATCATGTATATATTCATGAACAAGCTGCTTTCAAAATTTAAGACGAGTACATGGAATTCAATTCAACTTTGGCTAGAGGTTTCTTTCACAAGAAAGGTCAAGGGCTAGCGGTTGCCCCCGTTAATGAACTTGGAACTTGGAACTTGGAACTTTGGAAGTTGGAAGAGTCGTTATTGTACTTTCAAAGGTTGAAAGTGTCTAGAAACAACACTGGATTCTTTTATAATTTTTAATCCAAAAGAGCGACGCATCGCAGGATCTGGTTACCTGTATACCAAATGTAATACTCCACGCCAGGTGATAATAAAAATAAAACTAATTTAAAACAAAATAGTAAGATAAATACTGAAATTTGTATTATTTGTTTTTCTAAAATAATAGTCTAAATTAGTATTGTCATTCATTGATTAAACTTTAAAAATTATAATTATTAAAAAAATGTAATTATAAAAACAATTTAAAAAAATTACTCATAACAGATAACTTAAACTTTAATAATTCTTTTTGCTTCAATTATAACTTTCAAATAATTAATAATATGATACTACTAACTTCAATTATCATATCATTTGAGAAATAATAATTTTTAAAATGTGTAACATTAATCTAAATATTTTTTTTAAATTTATATAAGGTAGTCTATAAAAACTTGATCCCGTTACACACTTTTCTTTATAAAATAAATAAATAATGAATTGATTCTCAAAATTAGTTCTTGCCTTTCAATGCACACTGCCTTTTTCTTTTATTTTTCCCCCCTCTTTTTTCTCTCTTGCCTACCATGCTGTTAAGGGACAAAAATTTAGAAATAAGTATCTTCCAAACTTTTCCTACTGTATGCATGAATGGTTGTGATGGACCAATAAGGCATCTTTTAGGGCACTTGCAATGTTTGAACCAAAAGGGGTGAATGGCCGCTTCTACCTATTTCGGATGGTCCATATAGGATTTTGAACCATACACTAATTTTTTGGGTTGTCTACTTGATTCTCTATATCTATGGCAAAATTAAGAAGTTGGCACAAGCATATTAAAAGTGAGTGCGTGCGTGGATGTGAGTAATTCGTGTGGGAGAGAAAACATTCTTATCAAATTGGTAAATGCTTTCTTGGTAATGTTCTCATTCGGAATTCATGCTTAAGTTTGGTATTTACGAGAAAAGGAAAGGAAAAAATAAATCAAAGGCAGTGTTAGGAAGGGAAAGAGAGAGAGAGAGAGAGAGAGATAGAGATGGATAGATATATTCCTTTTAAATTATTTAGTATTCAGGAAAAAATAAATTTTTATTTATTTTGAAAATAAAATATTAGTTTATTTTTATTTTACAATTTTATCCAATTAATAAAAAGTTCATCAATATGAAAATTGTGGAATATAATTTATTGAGGTTATAAATGCCAATTAATATTTAAAAATGAGTAAATTAAATACCTAATTTAATTTTCTAAAAATACACGTAATATCAGTTTGATCTTTTAATCATTTTTTATATCAAACTAATTTTTTTATAAAGACCAATTTAATATAAAAAATTAATTTAGAAAGCTATTTTAATATAAAAAATAATTAGATAATTAAACTAATATCTTATATATTTTTAAAAGACCAATTTAAATATTTACTATTAAGAAATCATATATTAATAAATATTTACCATGAGATCCCTTGTGATAGTAGTTATTTCCCTCCAACCAGCGGGATGACTTGCGGATGCAAAACAGTGGCACAGCAAATTTGGAATCACCCGGTATTACTTCTTTTCTTTTAATTTACACTATTATTTAATTATGCACTGACACATTATTAAAAGTGTTAGACTTTTGAGGTTGTTATTATAATAGTTAAACTCTTTTAATGAGTTAACAATACATGATTAAATGACAATATAAAAAAACTTTACACTGATAGTGGATCAAAATTAAACTCATTCTATATAATATTTGTTTTCTTTTCTATATGAATCATCTATGCCAAACAATGATTACTTTAAACTATACCATTCATTAATGTATAAATTAAGGGCTTATGGCTTAGCGATTATATGTCTTTGGTTTTAGATGTGAACTAGAGTTTAAATTTTATTAATTGTTTATTTTATTTTATAATTGGTGATGTGTGTAGCATTAATGACTATTCTTTTGTATTTTTCAAGCAACAATTTCATGTAATCAATGTAATATCAATAATTTGCAATGAAAGAAGATTAAATTTTTATTTAGATTTTATTTAATGTATTATATTTAAATTTATAGCAGTTTTTAGTTTTTTAAAAGTATCTATTTTTTTATTTGAACCACAAATATTCTTGTACTTTTTAAATATGAGACTAATATTGTTCAAATTCAGAAATAATGTTTATGAGCGAAAGTGATGTTTATGAACATTCTTAATAATGACAATTCTAAGAATCAAATCTTTAATTTAACATTTGAAATTAAAATCACTTATTACTTTAACCAACTGTTTGTTGGTTTTAAAAGTATCCATTTAAAAATATAGTACCTGCAATTAACAAAAAATATATAACGCTATTATTTCATAAGAAAAATTATAGTAGTAATTGAGTAAGGTTCGCTAGGGATTTTGCATCAATGGAACCCAATCTCAAACAGCGCATTTTTCTACCACCATGAACTCTAATAATATTCATCTACTTCTATCTAAATGTGTAAATGAATAACATCTATAACTTAAACCCATCCCAGATGGTTGAATGACTTTAATGTAATTTTTATATTGTAAAAAAGACGAAAATATATATATATATATATATATATTTTAAAAAACATGGATATTGTATATAAATGGATAAAATAGTGTACCGCAATCAAACCCAACCCAAATAAAACTCGGCTGCATTATCCAGAACCTATATTCAAATAAGAAAACTCATATATTAACTAAAAATAGGTGTATAATTTGAATTTAAATTTGATCTTATATTATTGTTTAATTATTTAATATTATATTATATCATTAAATTTTTTTAATTGTGATAACAATTATCTAAAAGTAAAAATTTTTAAATGATTTATTAATACATAAATGAGTGAAAGTGTAATTTTTTATACATTAATAATAAATAAAATTAAACCTTGTATAAATCAACATCAAATAATAATTGCTACAAAGAAAAAAAGAAGTCAAATTTAAATATCAATGTAACTAGCATCACGGATCTCTCAAAGTTTATGCTTGACGATGATGATGATGCAAACTTATGTCACAAATGTTTACTAATTTGGCAAATATATAAGGGAAAGAGAAATTTCCCATGAAATTTGTCTTTTTATTATCATTTTTATTTCTATGGGTTTTGTAATTGTTTGTGGTTCCTACTCCTACTTGCTGGTTGCAGTGATGGGAGGGTGACCCCTTAAGGAGGGGGGTACTTTTAACATGAACCTCTCGTGTGTGCTCTTCACTTTTATTAAATTTTATTTTATTTTAATTATTATGTGACTATTTTATTATAACAATATAATTATTTTAGTATAAAATGTTATAAAGTAAAATATATTATTTCATGTCAAAATAATTTTTTATTTTTTAAATATTTATTCTGATGTTTTAATATTTACTTTATTTCTGGTTGTCATCCAAGAATCTAATAAAGAGCTTCTTTTAAATTATCGATAGAAAAGAATCTAACAAAGCTTGTACAATTTGAGAAGGAAAACCCAGAATTAAAAAGAAGAAAAAGAGTGAGCATGTCTTTGTCGGCTTTTTTGGACCAAAATAGCTAAAAAATAATTTTTTTTAAAATTTTATCACACTTAATTAAATATATATATATTAATTAAAAAATAAAATTTGATGAAATGGGCTTCTAAACATAATTTTTTTTTAAAGTTTAAAATTACATTAACACTACATTGGAGATAAATTTTAGAATAAATACTTATTTTAATTATCTAAATATATAAGTGATATCAGTTTAGTCATCTAATAATTGATAACATCAAATTAGTCATTTAATATTAATTTTTGACATCAAATTAATTATTTAATAACATAAAATGATAATCTAAAAAGATCAATTTAATATTACATAATTATTAAAGAACTAAACTGATGTTATTTGTAACTTGTATTTTTAAGAGATTTCTTACTCTTAATTTTATATCCAAACATAATTTAGTACACACCCTAAAGAAACAGAAATCCTTAAACTTTTATCGCATGCCAATAGGAAGAGAATAATGGACGGCAAACCTTTTTCTAGGAAAGAAATAAGAATCCTTTCAAATTGGGAAAAAAATAAAGGAAAAATATCTAAATGGTTAATTTGAAAAAGATAATTTTTATTTGATTTGTTTTGAAAATTAATTAAATATTTAATTAATTTAATTAATATTTTATATACAATTTATTAATAATTTTTTATTTTAATACTTAATACGTAATTAAAAATATATAAATTATTAATTAAATTAATTAAATTTTTAAAATGAATTAAATAAAAACTTATTTTTAAAAAAATTATTTTTTGTGTGTTTTTTTTAAAAAAAAAGCAATTTTTAACTTTTGAAATATGAGGAGCCGAGCCAACAATGGCTCTGTTAATGTAGCTGACTTTAGGAAAAATGACTTTTTTGTTTAGTTTTAGAAAAATAATTTCTCTTTAATTTATTTTAAAAATTAATTAAATATTTAATTACATTAATTAGTAATTTATATACTATTAATTAATCATTTATTTTTATTTTAATAAATAATAAATAAATAATTATATATAAATAAATAATTTAAATAAATTTTTTAAAAAAATTATTTTTCTCAACCTACACCAAAGTGTCATTCTCCCCTGACTCAAAGTCATAGCGACCTCGTTTGGTGCTACAAACTGAAACAGCACAGCAACAACCACCATGGTACAGTGGCACACCGACAAGTCATCAACAACGGAACATTGGCTCAGTGCCAGCCAGCAATAGAGGCTCTCAATGGGCCCCAATAACTGCTCCTTCAACGTGGTGGAATGCAATGGACCTGATGCTTCTACTTGCCAATGAAGGGGCCCACACCATGGCCTTTACGCCCTTTACTTGGTCCACCCACCATGTCATTTATTTTGGGTTTGCACTTTGCACTTTGCGCAACTTGGTAAATGCCAACGAAATTATTTTATATCCTGTTAATGAATTTTTTAATTATTGAAATAATTAATATTTTTTAAGAAATTTTTTAATAATCATCTTAATTAATTTTTAAAAATATTAAATACTTTCATATTTTAATTTAATATTTTTTATTTTAAATAATTAGAAGAATGTTAAAAAAATATAATATTACTTATTATTTTTAAAAATCAATACTTTTTAAGTTTTTTTTTTATATTTTAAGTAATTAAAAAATTTTAAAAGAATTTATTTAAAAAATATTAAATTAATCAATTCCAATATTATCATTACATATTTATCCTCAAGCGTTACAATTGGTTATGAATAATGTTTCAACTTAAACAACGAACAAAGAGAATAAAGTACTAATTGAACCAATTATTTCTTATTCTAGAAAAAAAAATATTTATTAGAACATATTTTACGCATATATTTTTTTAAAAAATTACTAAGATATTTAATTTTTTAATATTAATATTTGAAAAAAATTTCAAACATTTTTTATTATTAAAAACTAATAAGTAATAACTAACAAATGTTTACAATTCAAAAAAGAAAAAAGGGACTCGTCTTTTTTTTATCTCGAAGATGTCGTCATTTTATAGGAATAGGAATTCAATGCAAACCAAACTTTGCTTTCTACGTTTAGCACGTCATGCGGCGTCTCATGGTGCCACGTTATTGGGAGAACCCCAACCGCAGGGAGTTGGCACACAAGAGACAACATATTTAATATATTTATATTTAAATATTTAATCTCACTCCACTCCTAAGGGCTAAACAAAAACCCTTCTCCTCCCGAGCTCTGCACTCTGCTGCACGTGAATGTGATTGTAAAGTGAAAACCCAAACCTCTGTTCTCTTTCCTTTCCTTTCCTTTCAAAATCTAACCCAACCACACCAACCTCCGAACACCATTGGACCCTCACCCCATAGACTTTCGCACTACATTACATACTCAACAACCTCATGCCCATGGCGGCTAGCCCTGCATCACCCACCCATCCAGCTCCTTCGGCGGGGCCAACAACGGTGCCGGTGCAATCCCCGCCCATGGTGGTCTCCGACTCCTTCGCCAAGGACGCCATTCTGGCCTGGTTCCGTGGCGAGTTTGCGGCCGCCAACGCCATCATTGACGCGCTCTGTGGTCACCTGGCTCAGCTCAGCGCCGCCTCCTCCTCCTCCGACTACGACTCCGTCTTCGCCGCCATACACCGCCGGAGGCTCAACTGGATCCCCGTGATCCAGATGCAGAAGTATCACTCCATAGCCGACGTGGCCGTGGAGCTACGCAGAGTTACCGAGAAGAGAACAGAGGCCATGGAAAACGGCGAAGGTGGGAAGAGAAGTGAGAATGTGAAGAGTTGCTTGGATGAGAAAGGAAAAGTGGATGAGGAAGTGATGGAAAGTGCTGGAAATGGCGGTGACGATGCTGCGGAGTATGATTCTCCTCACAGTGAAATTACTGATTCAGGTAATTACTCACAGTAATCTTCTTTTCGTTCTTGTCAATATCATTGATGATTCAGCCTTCAAGCTTCAAGCTTCAATCTTGACATTCTGTATTTGTGATACTATTTCACTGGAAACCCGGGAATTGATTCACTTTGATTATTCAAAGTTTTTTCTTTTTCCCAAAAAATTGGCTTAATAAGTAGTGGAATTGAATGAACTTGAACGGCTCTCGTATTTCTTGTCATGCAAGAGGAGAAAAAATGGAATTGAATTTTCAGATTTCTTAATAATTAGTTGGTTTGCTAAGAAGCACATTTTTTTTTTGCTTTTTATTTACTGGAGATAAAAAAACAATTTTTTGATGGGTGTTATAATTGTAAAGGAGCAAACTTTATTTTTTTTCCTCGTTCTAGTTTTATAGAAAACATTATATTAGAAAAAATTATCTTTTTGGCCCTGGTGTTTCGCAAAGGAATCGAACCAACCATATTTGGCATCAGATTAGAATTCTAAATTGTTTAAGCATACTATTTCTCTTCTTTGAAGTCAAATTTCTGTTGCGCAATGATAGACGTCGTTTAACATTTTGATCCATCTAATTTTCAAGGCGATATTCTTTTTCAAGGCAAAGCAGAACCATAGAAACGGTTTTAAAATTCACTTTTTTCGAAACAAATACTCAAATAGTGAGGTTTTGTTTTTTGTTTTTTTGGTTTTGTATTCATAGAAGTAGCGATGATATTAAAGTAACAGTAGCTTTTTAAAAAATATTTAATACTTTTAATAAATTCTATTTAATCAGTGCATTAAGGACCCTGATTAATAATTTTTATTTTTATTTTCAAGATTTTGAAAAAAAGGAGGCATGAGGGTGTTAACTGTTAAGGTTAGTTTGGGGTGGCAAATACCACAACGTTGATGGAAGAGACATCTAGAGATGTGTGCCATGACTTTTATTACAGGCGGCGCAACCATCAGAGCCGACTTCATGATGCTCTTGTTGACGGCACCTAAGTGGTTCCATCCAATGGTGTCATACCACGTGTGGTTTCGGGTTTGAATGGGTGGGTAGTTGGGTTTTGACAAATTGGATGCCACTCCCTATTGCTAATTTATGAAACACAAATTGGGGCATTACATTTTTTTTTTAGTATTGACATTTAAGATAAGTTGTGTCGCTGGTTATTTATATTTAATAAAATTTTAAAAATTTATAATGAAATTAACACACTAAATAATGGTTAAAATGTTAAGAACTTTCTTTAATTATAGGTTAAGTTTTAAAAAAAACTTGTACTTTTAAATTCACTAATTTGACGCTCTAAACAAACAAAATATTATATAATAATTCTTATGTTAAAATATTATTTAAATCATTGATAAAAAATAATAATGTGTTAATTTTTGTATTAATTTTACTTTAAATCATTAATATTTATTTCTCAAATCTCAAACGTTGGTGTAAGATGAATGAGTGTCTAAAAAAGAGACCTAAAGATGATTTCAAGGATAAATATTAATGATTTAAGGTGTTATTAGTGAAAAAATAAACATGTACAATCACATTACTATTAATTTAGGGAGTCATATTAATGAGTTTAAAAACATATGAGAGTTTTTAAAACTTGATTTATAATTAAAGAGATTCCTTACATTTTAACCATAAATAATTGACATTTCACTCTAAATACCATATACTATAATAACTCCCCAAATTGAATTGGGAGACCTTTTTGAGTTTGGACCTGTACATGTTCTCGGGTCAAGTTCGTCCTGCTCCTGCTTCATGGGTGATGGATCCGATCAATGATTTATGCTTTAAGAAGAACTACACTAGGAAGTGAACAATTTGGTGTTGGAAATGCGAAAATGAGAAAAAGGAAAGCAAAACATGTTTGGGCTGCCGGATGTTTATTCCAAAGAGGGACGTGCAACTATCATGCTTTTGTTTGTTGCAATGGCCTGCACTTTTTGGCACTATTATCTGTACTGGAGGGACATTGGTAATGGTGGTTGACAGAGGACACTAACGAATAGCCACTTTGTTAGAAGACGGCAAATGTTTCTCGACAATCACACAGCAAAAACAAGTGTTATATGGCGAAGCTTCAATTTAACATTGTTACTCACTTACTCATCTAATGGTAATGTGACAATGCTATCTATACACTTGGGGTTCTGTTTGATTGCTTGCTAAACACTGTTTGAGCTCTCTCTCTGCTTCTCTCCATTAACCCTCAATAACGGGCAAGTAGGAATTTACACATAGCAAGATAATCAAAGGCTTGCAGTTAACTACTACCCAAGGAATTCTTTGAAATGCTCGAACATCTTTTAAGTCAATTGGGGCATCGCAAGTTTGCAACCCATGCTGTGTATAAAAGAAAGAGGTTGCAAGTGCTGTCAACCGTAAATGTGAATATAATGTTTTGGATGGAAATGCGTTGCATTAAAATGTGATCAAGTCAATTCATCCCTCCTCTTTTGCTGAGTATTAAAATTTGCATGGATTTTCTTTGGTTTGGTGTGCAGGATCACACGAAATGCAGGCCAGTGTGATGAATGTTAACATATGTTCTAATCATGAAGAATGTGAAGGACGTTCTTCACAGATTAAGTTGACAAAAGGTTTCACAGCAAAGGAGTCAGTGAAGGGGCATATGGCAAGTTCTTTCTTTCACAAACTCAATAAGTTCTTTTTAATAAAGAAGCCTGGATTTAGAGAGCTGGCATCCACTAGTTTATGCAATAAGAAGCAGCTGGCTATTACTGATTGACAGATGATTGCAATTAGCAGGTGAATGTTGTGAAAGGATTGAAATTATATGACGACATTTTCACTTATTCAGAAATTTGCAAGCTGACTGATTTTGTGAATGAGATCCATGCTGCTGGCCAGAACGGGGAACTCTCGGGTAAACCACCATTAACTCTCCCTTTTCCCCATGTGGGTATTCTCATGTTTAATTTCTTTATTTCATGCTAATTTCTAGGTTCTCATTGTCTTGGTCATCTACAATCACATAAAATATCAAGACCATCTATGGCATGCTGCTCCGGTTTATTTTTGTGGCTGAATAATGACTTTTGTAGGTTTAATGTACTGCTTCAATGTAGGCACTTGCACAATGGACAGCAAATTTCTTTGGTAAATCAATATAGTACATGCAGTATCAGGCTCTCTATTATCCTTAAAAATGTTTCAAGACACAACTATTATCTTTCTTGACACCATCGTGACTGTATTTCTTCTCGTGTTTGTTTGAATTTGTCGCCAATCACGTGCCAGGTTTAAACACAGAGATATAATGATTAATGCAAACTGTCCTATTGTCTATCGTCTTTTAAAATACTAACTGAGTCTTCTTGAATAAATGTAGGTGAAACTTTTATACTATTCAACAAACAGATGAAGGGGAACAAGAGAGAGCTGATTCAGCTGGGTGTTCCAATATTTAGCCAGATAAAGGACGATGCAAAAAGTAAGAAAAAATGATTCAAAGGAAATTTTGATAATCTAATAGTCTTTCTTCACCTTAACAAAACTGAAATTTGGTTTTTCTAATCCCTGATATTACAAAAATGACTCTAAATTATAGGGATAGTATGTAATTCTGTTTTTCTTTTTCCATTTTTGTTTACAGGCAATATAGAGCCAATTCCGGCACTTCTTCATGGTGTCATTGATCACCTTATTCAATGGAAATTACTTCCAGACTACAAAAGGCCAAATGGTTGTATCATCAACTTTTTTGAAGAGGTAAATATTTCATCGTTTCCTGGTCACTCTTATTTTCTACCTTGTATTAGTCAAATCTCAAAAAGGTACTATAAGCATTTGTTGTGTGCAATGAAATAACCATTTAGCAATGTCTATACAATTTTATTTTTATTTTTTTAGGGGGAATTTTCTCAGCCATTCCTGAAACCACCGCATCTGGACCAACCTCTATCCACTCTTATTCTCTCTGAATCAACTATGGCTTTTGGGCGTATCCTTATGATTGAAAATGATGGGAACTACAAGGGGCCACTTATGCTCTCATTGAAGCAGGGGTATATATTAAACATCTTATACTCTTTGCAGTCCCAGTCTTCCCTTTATTACTTAGAACATGTCTGGGAAAGATTAATTCTTTTCCAAAATAATTTTTTTTTCAATAAAAAGCTATTTTATCTAAAATCTATCTTGATTGTTTAAAGTGTGTAAAATTGATTATAAGTTAAGATTATTTTTCTATAACTAAAAACAGTTTTTTTAGAGAAGCTTGTATTTGAAACTTTTAATTAGGTGATTATAGATTATTTCAAAAGTTTTGATAGATAAATATTCTTTTTTGCCCTAAATAAAATTTTCAATCATTTCATATCTTTTTTAGTAATTTAATATATAAAAGCGATTTTTTATATAATTCAAACAAAATTCTATCTTAAATCAATTATGTACTAATACATCCAAACATAAATTAATTTTTTCATTATTGATTTTTTTGAAAATCGATTTTACATATAATCGATTTTTAATATAATCTTTTTTTCCCAGCTAATCTATACACACACTTAATATTCTAGTCACAATGCTGGATTCAAAGGAAGAAGTACCTTCCAACATTTATAGGACAGCATCTAAGTGAATAATGTGAAATGCAACTATGCAAGCATTTTAGAGGATGCAACTATGTGTTCATATAATGCCCATATAATTCGGTTAGATTGCTTCTCTCCTTTTCCTTTTTTCTTGAGTAACATAGAAACTTGCAGGCACTTTAAGGGAGGGACGAAACAGATTGTTTCTCTGTCCTGGAAATATCAGTTGCTAGATTGTAGTAGAAGTGACACCTATTTATAAATTTTCAGTATTTGCATAAAGGTCACTTGCATTATGCTGCAGATAGCAACTTCATTGGTACAGTAGTCTCTTATTCTAAATTCTCTTTGTCGAATAAGCATTGAGTCCTTCAATATTGATGTCTGTAGAGTGCAGACTGTAAGTTTCTGAGATGTTTTCAAGGAATTTTAGGGATGGATATGGCATTATCATCATTAGGCAAGTGGCTTAGGGCCATTTCAGTTCTGTTGAGCATTAGGGGCTGCATCAAGATATACTGATAAGATTAGCACCTTGATTGACATGTCTTAGAAAAGTGACAATAGTTTTCCACTTCTAGCATTTAACTCATTATTATTATTATCACTAGAATTCTACATTTTTTCAATTTGTTTTCTTTTGGTCCTTAGAATTGTAGTAACTGTAAATTGAGCCGATCATATAAAGTGGTATTAATCTTTTAAAACTGATGTTTAACAACACGTGATTGACGAAACACCTCACCATTGCAGGTCTCTTTTAGTGATGAGAGGAAACAGTGCAGACATGGCAAGGCACGTAATGTGTCCATCCCCTAACAGAAGGGTCAGCATCACTTTCTTTAGAGTGAGGCCAGACTCCAATCAATGCCAATCACCAACTTCTACCATGACAGATGCAATGACTCTTTGGCAACCCGGCATTGCTAGCCCATATGCTTTGCCAAATGGAGCTCTAAGTGGCTATGAGGCTATGGATATGATGCCCACATGGGGAATACTTCGTGCTCCAATGGTCATGCTAGCACCTATGCGCCCTATGGTATTGAACCCCCGCAAACTTCCTCGTGGTGGGACTGGGGTTTTCTTGCCTTGGAATGTGAGATCCAGAAAACCTGTAAAGCATCTTCCACCTCGTGCCCAAAAAGGACGGCTTATGGCATTACCTTCCCCTGTTGAATCTCAGATGGGAGAGTCCACTTCTGAAACAAGCATTACTGTTGAAGGACGAGTATGATTTTATTTTGGAAGCAGCCTTGGGTGCAAAGAAATGCGAATCAAGAAAGGAGGCTTTCACGCCTCACTTATTTGCTCTGGACTCTGGAGCATTTTATTTTGTTGTACAAACAGGGCCCAGGTGCTGCTAGAGGAGTTTGGTTCATGAATTTTTTTACCGTTCTCTACATCCCCTCCCCTCACACAATAGTTTTTTCTTGGTTCCAATCAACTTAAGAGCCTTAGAGTAGTGAAGCTTTCTAATTTGAAGAATGTGAATTATCTCAGAGGGTAGAATTTTGTAAGAATGCTAATTTATATTAATCTTCATTTTTAGACAAATCAAATCATCATCGAAATAAAAAGGATTGCTCGGGATTAATATATCCATTGTCTGAATTTTGGGAGGATTTATATATTTATGGGATAAATGTACTCACTTTAAAATTTGTACATCATGCTTACATGATATGTATAAGTTTTTGGTTAATTGTTCTATTATTTGATGCAATAAGAAGCATAGCTGCATGTCATTGATAAAGAAAACACTTAAAAAAAAAAAATTAGATACTATATGGAACAGTAGTTAAGCAGAACTTCCCACATGAAGGAGCTATAGCCAATTTTTATTTTTGATGACAGGAGCTATAGCCAATTGATTTCAAAATGGAAGGATTTTAACTGGCCACCCATAATTATTACTGATTCATAAGTTATCAGATAATCAAATAAAAGAAAACTAAAATCGACAGACAAAAGCACCCAAGGGATAGTAAATATATCTGTCTGCGGCCACCATATTTTGAAGTATATCCAAAACAATTGACAACAATGAAAGAGACGATATATGACTATAGAAATAGTTGCTTTTCATACATTTAAGATAAAGAACAGATGACACTACTACTTCTAAGTCAATTTATATAAATATAAAAACAAAATAAATGGCTAATTTATCTTATCAAAATCACACTTACATGTATGTATCTCATGAGAAATCAGAACATGGTGCATCAAATATCTCAAACCTTAGGAGGCTCATCATCATCTTCAATGTCCCAACTCAAGTCTTCCTCTTCTGCAGCACTCAGGCGCTTACGCAAATCAACTTTGCTTGGGCTCCCACTCCGAGTTGCTTTCTTTTCATCAATACTACTTAGATCCTCAATCTCATCCCACCCAAGGTCCTCCTCCTCCTCCTCCTCCTCCTCCTCATGTGACGAGTGCTGACTTGCAACCACTGGGAGAGACTCATCAATTTTATTAGAAGATTTGCCATCGTCAGCATTCCTTTCCATGATCACTTTCTCATCAGAATCTGCTGCAGAATCATTCTTGTCCACAGTGTTGCTCACTTCCGAGTTTGATGCTTTATCAACAACTGCTTCCTTGACAGTTTCCTCGCTTCCATCACCCATCTCTTGAACAACTTCTGAATTCTCAACTTTTGATTTCTCATTGCCAAGTTCCTTACTTTGCAATAAACTGTCTCTCCTTCTTTCTACTTTAGGCCCCTCCTCACCAGAATTATGCACCTTTTCCTCTTCCTCTTCCTCTTCCACATTCAATCTCTTTGTTCCGACCACACTATTAGCATCAGAGCTACCAACTTGCAACTCAGAATCTCCCCCTGGTTTAGCATGTCCCACATACTCCTCATCATCTTCAACATCCCAACTCAACTCCTCCTCTTCCCTCGACATTCGCCTCACAAGCCTAGCCCTTACATCCTCAGCTTTCTTGAGCTTATAAACTTTATAATAATACCTATACCAGAAAGTTTCATGATCAACAGTATTTGGAACAACCCTTTTGTAAACACTCTCCATAGCATCATTCTCTCTGAGAAACCTCTCCATTTCCTCACTTTTTCCTTCCAACGAAAACTCTGATTTCCACTTATTATAGTCACTCAAATCCTCAGGCCCCTCAGAGTAAGTGCCAGCATCACCCTGAACGGCACGAACCTGAGCATCAAACCTACTATAGCTTTTCGAATTTAAGCTCTTTTCGCCACCGTAATTCTGGTTGTTGGTGCTGTTATCTGAATCGGATTCGAGATCAGAAGCGAGAATGACATCCTTACCCTGAGATATGATCTCAGCCGTCCCTTTGACCACAATGTTTCCGAACTCGTCAATGGCGTGACCCACCGTCTCGAGAGAACCCTGGGCAACCTCAATCTCCTTTTTCAAACCGGTGCCAAATTCCTGCAGATCGCGACGGTAAGTCTCGATGATTGATTCGGATTTGGCGCTCAAGGTTTTGATCAGACCACCGAAGTTCCACCCGCCGGCGCCGGAGGCATCAGCGCTAGGGCTAACTTCCGATCGGTGCTCGGTAGGCGAGGAATCGCGATCCGGTGCGTGTTGCGCTTTGTTGTTGGGCGCATTGTCGGATTCGGATTCGGACTCGGATCCGGAAGGATCTGGATCTTCTGAGAAAACAGATTTGAAGAAATTCATGAGAGGAATCGTGGAAAGAAGAGAATGCAGAGAGAGAGAGAGAGAGAGAGGAATAGGAGCAACAAAAGGAGGAGAAATTGTTTATGGATATGCGAGGATGTCCGTTGGCGGATTCAGCTAATATGCGCGTAGTGCGCACGGCATCAACCATAAGCCGTGCCATAGGCCCATAGCCCGTAACGTAAGGTTGTTGGATTGTGACGTCTGGTGAGGAACAATATGAGGCCCAACAGCAATGCATTTATGATAACTGATATGAAATAAATCGTTTTTATAAAATATTTTTAAATGCATTTAGATTTATATAGAGAAAATTATAGTTTTCATTAATTATATTAGTATTTGATATATACACTAATATATACATGTTCATTCATTTTTAAGTTCTAACTTTTTAAAAAATAAATGCATTTTAATTTTAAATATTTATTTCACAAACTATATAAAAGATATTGATAACTTTTTTTAAATTTTAAGTGAAAATGATGAGGGAATTAATACGAAAAGAGACACGTGTACAGAGAAACATAAGTGAAAAACATAATGAGGAGGAAGAACTGAAAAGGAGGAGATCACTCCGTTTTTGTTACATCGCATGCAGTAATTTTTATGCAGCTTAACATGTCAGGAGCTACTATCATAACAAAGAAATCAGAAGCACAAAATTAACGAACAAATACCATGTAAGGCCCATAAGCACCCTCGCGACACCAACCCATCAAAGGAATGAATCCTAAAGGACCATGTCAGTATCAGCTTGGGCCGCCCCCATTAAAGCACCGGTTACAATGCTCTGGGTGCAAATTGCGCCCAAAAAGTCACAAAAGACTAAGAGTGTGTTTGGTTGGTCCGCTTTTTGCTTTTATTTGTAATAAAAATAAGAAATAAATTTGAAAGCATGTTTGGTTGAGTTTTATTAAAAATGTTTCTTAGATAATATCTTTTAAAATGGTCCCAAATCTAAAACAATAAAAATAAAAATAAAATTTATTTTTATTATTTCTTCTCAAAATTTAAGAAATTGAAAACAAAAATTGAAAATGCAGTGACAAACTTAGTGCATATTTAGAAAAAAATAATTTTTTTATAACATTTTTTTCTTATAAAAGTTATTTTGTGTAAATTTTATCATGTTTGGTTAAAATTTGTAAAATTGATCATAAGCGAATTTTATTTTTCCTACACTAAACTATTTTTTGAAAGTTTTATTTTAAGCATTTTGTTTAAATGATTTTAGCTTATTTTAAAAGTTTTGGTAGATAAATAATTTTTTTTCTTCAAATAAATAACTTTTTAAATTATTTCACATATCTTTTGATAATTTAATACATAAAAGTAATCTTTTTTGCAATTCAAATAAAAATTTTTATTTTAAAATTGATTATGAACTAACATATCTAAATATAAATTAATTTTCTCATAATTAATTTTCTTGAAAATCAATTATACATATAATCAATTTTTAACGTAATATTTATTTTCACAGTTAATCCAAACATACTCATAATTATAATTAAAGCATGTGGTAATAAAATTATAATTATTTTTAAAACTTCTAGTTTCTTGAAAATCGATGAGCCAAGCCTATTTTCATTATATTCACTTTCTGAAAACAAAATTTAACTATGCAAATTAAACATGTTTTTTAAAATTTTAAAAATATGAAAATAAAAATTATTAAAGAAAAAACAAACTAACCAAACATGCTCTTTATAGCCACTACGGTTATATCCTGAGATAAATTCGATAATGCCAGCCTTCAAAGCTAACCCAAGTATAGAAGGGGAAAATCATCCCCTTGTAAGTCATCTAACCCTTTTACTCTGAAATTCTGAATATACTTCTCCTTCGAACATACAGTCACTTGATCGTTAGAGTAACTTTTGCAAGTACTTTTCGGCATCGTAAACGCACAACAATTTGGAGTCGATATCATAAAAACTTACTCAAGGAGAATACCACCTCATAGTACATCAGGACAGAACAGAAATTATTGGGAAAAATAAGAGAAAACTTTAAATAGCCTCATAAAGTTGTATTTCAAAATATAATTCCATATCAACTGGCGTCTCGCGTGAAGGAGCTTTACTCACTTGTAGTTGTAGAACTCATCCACTATATATATACACACACAAGTGAATTATAAGATATCTTCTTAGCGGATACTAATTAAATATTTTAACACAGGTGTTATGCTAGTGAATGGGTATCAAACTATCCATGTTAAAACTTAAACAACAATTACTACATCTCCAAAAACTTGTCAATGATCAAGTATGGGTTTCTCCGAGTTAGAATCAAACACAAAGTGACCTTATAAGATTCTAAATAAGTAAATAAAATAAAGTTCATTTTAATTTTATAAAAATATATGTGATATTACATTGAATTTTTAAAAATATAAGAAATATTAAATTGATCATTCAATATTATATTTTTTTTATATTAAATTAATCTTTAAAATGACATCAAATTACTCTTTGAATGACGAAACTTGTAGCACTAACTATTATTTAAAAACTAATTTGATAACGCTCATAAATGAAAGACCAATGTAATGTTGCATATATTTTTGAAAAACCAAAATAAGTGTTTGAAGTAAGTAAATATAATTATAGCTTGCATAGATAGTTGGGGTCAATTTTAGTCACTATGAATCACGTGCACATTTCAATAAAAAAAATAATACAAATTTTAAAACGGGAAATTATATTTACTAATTGCAAATGCAATTGAACTGAAATTTTTTTTCAAAATCTATCAGGATATTCAAAACATATTAAAATTCATAGATATCATGTTTAGGGATAGAAAATTTTGGACGAGTTTCATCGATCCGGCAACCATTCACGGATGCAAATGATACCATCATCCACAACCAATGCCAAAGGGGAAAAAAATTTCCAACCCAAAACACCCAGAAAAAGGAGGGAAACAAAATAAAATAAACCCACAACTGACATTGCTCCAGGTATTATCCTTGCCTTCTGGAGTTCCTTGAACGAAGGCTTTATAACCAGAGCTTGATGTTCCCTTTTCTTCCTCACCAAACTGCAAAAAGCTTAATGTATAGTCACTTCCTTCCCCTTGTAACACTTTCAACCAAGTTATATATCGCACTACTATAGTAACTTCCCTCACAAATCTTTAAATATTGACTGATTAAATACAGAAGAACAAAAATTAACAAATGGTTATTGGTACTTACCTAATTGTTGCATGTTTTAACTTCTTTCATTTCTTCCTTCCCCTCATTCCCCCCCCCCCCATTACTCTTGGTTCCCACCGTGACCCCTGTGACGTATGATTTCATTCAGCTGGATTTTCTGTCTTCCCCCATCCTTCCCCATCTTTCCATTTTTATTCTTCGAAATAATGAGTGTTAGGTCGATAGAGATCATATGGTGCCCAAAGATGATCAACAGTGCAAGGCTTCCTTGAATCCAACCTCAACCAAGGCTTACCTTTGCCACTCCAATGCAGCAAACTAATAGGCCCAGGATGCAGGCTCCTACATTTGCCTTCAAGGTTGTCCCCTCCCAACCCATGTTGGTTCCACCTATGATCCACAGCCTTTATATCCCCAGCCAAAACCAGAAGAAAAGGAGGCAAAGAGCCTAAATGGTAAATCCTCTTTTGCTTCTGCACTGTCATCCACTCTTCCACCTTTTGTCTATACCTTCCTTCCCTCCATTTTTCCACATCCACTACCATAACACCTGTGTTAAAATAGCAAGGATTCCGACCCTCAAATGCCCGTGGTAGATCTGGGTCTGACCAGAACAAGTCTGTGAAGTACTTGGTGAAATTGGCATGGCAATACTCTGGTGCAGCCAATACCTTGCCCTCCAAGTCAACCTCCCAAAGCTTGGCAATATCATCCACAACTACAAGATCAGAGTCCAGGTATAAAACCCGCTTCACATAACCAGGGATTATATCAGAGAGGTAGATTCTTGCGTAGTTTAAAGGTTGGTCCAACGCTTGGCGAATCGATTTTGAAATTTTCCCACGTACCCTATTTGATTCGAAGCGGTAGATCTTGAACTTGAGGTAAGGGAAGGTGGATTTGATGCTGTAAAAGACCTGAGGCTCGAACCTAGCCCAAAGGAAATGGAACTCTACGTTTTCAGGGCATGTTGAATGCTGCAAAATGGAGAGGACAGCACCCATGGTGCCCCTAAGGTAGTTTGAGTCTAAAGTCATGGCAATGTGGATCCTTTCTGGCTTGCAGGTGTCCCCATTGCGAAAGGAAGGGGCTTCCCTGAAAATGGGGACGTCTGGGATGGGTTTCCGGATGACACCGAGTCGGATACCGGTGGCGACGGTGACATGGTGGTGGTTGATGAGGAGGAGGGGGAGTAGAGACAGGAGGCCAAGGAGGAGATGGGGTGGGGCGGAATATGGTGGTGGGTTCCAAAAGGCCATCCTGTCCCTAATGTTGGAAATTATGGGGGCAGTTAAGGATCCAGAGTGGGAGCCATTGTTAGGCGAACGGAGGTTAGAAATGAATGTTGATGGATCGATGAGACAAACGAGAGGAAGGAGGTTGGTGGGATTGTAGGGAAGAGAACAATCTTCGGAGGGAATAAGGTTGTGGAGTATCAATTACATACATGTTTGCGATATTTAATTGTTGCAAATTGGCACTGTCCCAAAATCTTTGTTCAAAAGAATCCCTTTGATTTTTATTATATATAATTATAAAGAGATTTTCCTATATACTTTCCTTATTTTTTGCCTAAACACATGGTGGATGTTGTTTTTTTAATTCATTATTAATTTTCTTATCAAGTGTATATGTTTACTTGTCAAATTTTGGTATCTTATTCTGTGAATGATACTTTTCCCGATTAAATTACGAATATAAATTTTAATTTTATTTTGAATGTGTTTGGATTAATTGTAAAAAAAAAAATTATGTTAAAAATTGATTATATGTATAATCGATTTTTAAAAAAATCGATTATGAGAAAATTAATTTATGTTTGGATGTGTTAGTTCATAATCGACAAAGAATCGCTTTTATGTATTAAATTACTAAAAGATATATGAAATGGTTGAAAATTTTATTTAATTAAGGGAAAAAGATTATTTATCTACCAAAACTTTTGAAATAATCTATAATCACATAATTAAAAGCTCCAAATATAAGTTTTTCTTAAAAAAAATATTTTTAATTATAGAAAAATAATCTTAATTTATAATTAATTTTACACATTTTAAACAAACAAGATAAATTTTAAATAAAATAATTTTTTATTAAAAAAATTGTTACATGCTCTTAATGTTTTTTTTATAAACAATCTATTCATTGGTTTTTTCTTATATTAAAAATCTATTTAGCTTTTTTCATAACGATTGTAATTATATAAAATTCTAAGAGAAAACAGAAACGAAAGGGATGAGATAGAAATTAATTTTATTTCATTATTATTTTTTATCATGGAGACTACATAAGCCATACAAAGTGAAATTTCAATATAAACTATCCTAATCAAGCAGGGCGAAATTGACATCCCGTTATACCAAGGCCCATTTTCCTATCTTCACGATTTCTCAACATTGTTTACGGACAAAACAATAATTCTTTTTCTAAAAAAGAATATAAGCTAGAGGCCCAAAATTTCGATGAAAAAAAAAACAAAAGAGTTAGAACTCACTTGAGTCATTGGCGGTGTTAGGGTGCTAGTGTTAGTTAGCACTCACTGGCATCACATCTGTGTCATCAGTGAGGTTTAGGGTTTAGGGTTGCATTGTGTTGGTCTGTGAAGTGTGAAGGAGAGAGAGATGAGAGGGCTACAGTTACCGTTGAGCCAAACTCAGAAGGTTCGTCTTCAGAAGGCTTTGGAACAGCTCGAGTCTCTGTCCTCCAAGGTCAATTCCGATGCGTCCGTCACCATAGCTGATTCCATCCCTGTCAACCACGAAGATGGCGTGCTCAAGTACTCTCTCTCTCTGGATTAAGATTCTGTACAAAAAAAACATTCGTTCAATTTCTTACTGCTTTATTTCTTCCCTTTTTCTCTACTCAAGGGGACATGGAACCGCAGATCTCAATGGCGAAGTGGTTGCCACTGTCTGTGGCGTCGTTGAACGAGTTAACAAGCTCGTATATGTCCGCTCATTACGCTCCAGGTAATCTTGCTTCTTAGCTTTTTAAAGTTTCTAATTTGATTAGGGATATAGATTTTGTCTTCGATCAAAATCGTTTTCTTGTGTTACTTTGTTCGTTAATGGAATTTAGTTAATGATAGGTACAAACCCGAGGTTGGGGACATCGTAGTAGGGCGTGTGATTGAGGTAAAAAAAACATCATAATACATTTTTTTATTATTATTTCTTCAACTGCTCTAATCCATTTATTTGAAAGTGGGATATGTAGAAGTTTCTAATGTGGCATTGAAAGTACTTCAACACATTATGAATACTTTCTGTTAGTCCAGTGAAAATAGACCATGCTTATTACTGTCCTTTCACTTTCCTCATCTTACTAATTCTTGTGTAGGTTGCACAAAAACGTTGGAGATTGGAGATGAATTACAGTCAAGATGCTGTTTTGATGCTTTCTTCTATGAATATGCCTGATGGTATCCAGGTATTTATTTGATAACTCCCTTTTTTGATATCTTGTAATTCTCTATCAGAAGAGTATTTTCTGTATAGCTTCCACGTAGCTCTCTTTCAGAAAATTTATGAAGAGCTTTAAAGAGAGAGATGTGTAGCTGATTTTAGGCAACTATAATAGAATTGAAAGTATTGATGAGTTTGTTATGCTATCTCAAATTGGTGACGTAGCATTTTATTGGCAGATCGTCATGTAATTGTTGAGTGGAAGAATGCATGAACGGGAAGCAGATATGTATTTAGTAGTTGCTGACTTGCTCTTAGAAAACTATTACTTCTGTTGTTGTAGTCTCTGCTGTCTAGGGTATAAGAAGTTCACGATGAATATGGTTATTTAGTGATGTTTGGATTGGTAGTGCATTGATTATGGGATATTTTGCAATGTTAGACTGACCCAGATAGAATAGGGCCTGGCCTTGAGACAAGTTTGGGAAGCGCTTAGGTGCAGAGCCAACGTTAATTTTGATCTTCTAGTTTCTGGTGCACTCTAAATTGATAATATGTTGGTTGGACTGCAAGTATTATTTATGACCTGAACTGTGTATTAGGTACGAGTCTACATTTGGTGTTACATGTATGTCTTTCCTCACAAAGTGGATAAACTGATTTGAGGTATAATTTTTAAGCTTGTCTAAAAAAACTAATTTTGGAAGAAATTATGGTCAAAGAAATCAGTAAATCAAGGTGAGGTGGTGCAAGTGCCAATTGCAAAACAATTATGGTTATCAGATGCGGTGAAGTCCTTCAAAGTTTTAATAAACACAGAGAAAGAAGTATCATACACAATTACTTTCAGTTCTGAAAGTACTCAGTTGAACTTTTTGCCATATTTGTTTTCATCTTTGCCATATAGTACTGGTAGCTTTTCTGCCCCAATTTATCTTGCAACCCTCTGATTCAGAATTATTCTTTCCACTGCTAGAGGCGGCGGACAGCTGTGGATGAGCTAAATATGCGCAGTATTTTTGAAGAGAAGGATGTTGTTTGTGTAAGTCCAGTTTTATTGTGTATAATAAAATTACTTATATTAGATGAAGGAAACAACAATTGATTAGTCTCCTAAATTATATACCCGACTGCAGGCTGAAGTTCGTGGTTTCCAGCATGATGGCCTACACCTTCAAGCAAGAAGTCAGAAATATGGAAAGGTTTGTACTCTTGAAAACCCTCGTAAATCATATTACTTCTTTCATTTTCCCTCTCAAAAAGTGATAACCAGTTACATAAAGTAGGAAACAGTAGAAATAAAGGAAATTCTATATGAAGATTACAGATATAAAACTACACAGCTTCCACCCGCCTGTTTATGATTGAGATGTAATGCAAACAACCTGGAATGAGGGAGAATAAAATTCTGGTGGGATGGTGCTTACAGGGATTATATAGATGGCATGTAATATATTCTGGTTGCTTATAATTTATCAGGATTATGTTCTTAAGTCTTATACTTTTACTAATGGCTCTCAGTTGCATGACAGCTTAATAGAGGCCAACTACTTACTGTCCCACCTTATTTAGTGAAGAGACAAAAACAGCATTTCCATCACCTGGAGCAGTATGGTGTTGATTTGATACTTGGCTGTAATGGATTCATATGGGTTGGGGAACATATTGAAGCTAAAGATGACATGTTAGAGGATCAGGTGAACCAATCTGATCCACAAGTTTTAAGGCCCAATAAAGATTCTGCGAGTCTTGAAGAACAAGAGCAAAATTTCACAGCATTGGAGACCAGAAAATACATATGCAGGACTGCTAATGCTGTTAGAGTATTATCTACTTTGGGTTTCAATATAACATTGGAAATCATCAAGGGAATTATTGATCTCAGCCTTTCTCTGAATCTTGATATACACGAGATGCTTGGTTCGGAGTTCTGTGTTCTGGTTGCCGAAAGAGAGGCTGAAAGGAGAAGCTCAAATAAGAAGAAGCGGTAGATTGTGACATTGTGTTTATGAAGTAAGTTTATAAGTATTATCATTCCTTTGCTCTTGCAAGGGGGTAAACAGGATTAAAAAAAAAAGATATCCGTTGCAATTGTAGCAAGTTTTACTTCATCTGTGTTCAAAGATTCACCCTCTCTTTGGTATGGTTGTTAGATGAATTTAGACACAGAATCCGTTAGTTGAAAAATGTAGGGAGTCCCAACAAATGGGAGTACGAAGAAACTTTTCTTTTTCTTTTTCTTTTGTGTTGTTCAAGGTGTTACCGTTATGGGCAATGTGCCAATGTGTGATGAACAGTTTTTTTGACACACCGTTGTCACTTTGTTTTCAGGCATGCCTCTAACCTTCTGCATAGTATTTTTGTTTTGTTTTTGGCTCTTCCTTTTTCGTAGTAATCTTGACCAAATTGTGGCAAAAATTAAGCAATGGCTCGAATATTTAAATCTGTCTAAGAAAATATTTTACAGCGATAGAAAATCTCAGATACAATATATGCGAACCATGACTAAATCACAGTTTATCTTTCGGAGGTGCTTGATAATATTGCTCATCTCAGTAGCAGAGAAATTTCAATTTTTCTGCAGTGAGGCACGAAATGACAAAATAACAAAATGTAAAACTTCAAAAGAACCTATAAATAATAGGAAAAATGAAAAGGTGGTATATCTTGCTCCTCTAGTAGATTCAAATGCTACTGCAATTTTAAAACAGAATTAATTCATCCTGGTGTTGGGGCAATGAAATGCTCCAAGAAATTTCACATCTCATGTGCTGTGTCATACAATTGAGATCATGAGAAAGTCACGAGACAACAAGCCTGAATAGTAGTTAACCACCACGTTGGGTTCCCTAGTCCGTTCTCTGAAGGCATTCAAACTGTAAGAAGAGATATGCTTCAGATGACAAGTTACAAGAAAATTAAGCTAACAGGTCTGGATAACTAGGAAGTATATATACCTTCCACGCATACATTCCAAAGAAGGCTATTATATCTGCCGTCCAAACAACAGCAAATGACTTCCAAAAGAATGGGATTACAACATTGAGCAATGGGATGAGGATAAAAAGATCGTTGAGAGCTTCTTTCTCATTCTTTGAGCAATCTCGAGCTCGTAATGAAGGAATTGCTGCATATATAATTGAAGTGTATTCATCTTACAATTTTTACACTAACTAAAGAATAATAGGACATGAACAACTTGCATGAACTACTGATCATAATAGCATGTGGTTTCAAATACAAATCATTATTTCTTAGAAATACATCATCTTTATAAGGTTCTGAAAATTTTCATACTGACCAATCAAGCTTTCTGCACAATGTTAACAGTTGAAGCATGAAGTAGCAAACATTTGTTCTTCTTTCATGCAAACTTTCAATTCAGATCGAAATCGGTAGGTGTAAACTTACGGAACATCCAAATGGACCACATTCCCATTAACCTCCAAATATCAGGTTCGTTTGACGGGAATATGAGATTAAAAGACGAAGCTCCACCTAACAACATTGATGCATACCCTTGAACCTCAAAAACAGTGTACAAGGCAGTTCCGGGTACTGCAGGATTTTTTGTAGCTGTGGAAGCCCTTGGTGCGAAGGTGGAGGCAGTCTTCTGAGCAACCTGTCATCTAAACAGAAATGAAAATCAGTTGACTCTATCTAATGCCTTACTCAAGTGAATTATCCAGAATTCACCAAACCCGAAATAAGCTGTAGCACAATATCTATAATTACACTCATCAATTGAAAATCTGCTACAAGAACATACCAAGTGCCCTCAATCTTAGGCTTAGCTTTCGTGGTTTAGAAACATTCCGCTCGTTCAATCACTTGGGTCAAATTGAGGATTCCACTATAAAACTTCAACACATAATTTACAAAAAAGACAAAACTTTCATGACGAGAATAGTCAGTCTCCTAATTTCACAAGACCCAAATGCAAGCTCTTGGAATGCATTGCCATTTATGTAAAAGTTTCTAAAGAAAGCAAGTAATTTAACGAAATAGGCATGCTTAAAAATTGATTTAAATTGCACTTCAAGGATAATCCAGGGGTCGAAAGTCGAAACCATCCTTTTTAAGGTCTTTGTCGATTGGAGCAGAAAAAGTGGATGTGCTACCCACGTTGGGTTCCACTTTTAGCTCCTTATTCTCGGTTTGTGGGTGTAGTTCATCGGAAGTGGCACGTAGAGACAGTGTGGTGCGAACCTGAGAGTGCGATAAGTTGGTTCTAAGAATTGAAAGGACCGGAGAGACGAAAGGGACCCCCGAAAGATAACGGTTGGTAGAAGGCGTTGAGATTAAAGTGTTCATTTTGTGTGAAATTAGGCTTTGATTTGGGTTCTCATGGGAAATTCAAGAGAAGATGAGGCAGACCAACTTAGCAGAGCAGGAGGTGGACTTGTAACAGAATCTCTAAACGATAACGTCACAAAAGATTACGGTCTCTATTAATCATTCCACTTATTTTATTTTTATTTTTTGAAAAAAATTTAACATTAAGATTAAGAGGAAGAGTCTAACCACAATACATCATCAAAGAAGGGTGAAGGTTTTCCTAACGAAGCTAACCCCTCAACAGAATGCTGAGCTCATCTAGCAAGCCTATGGGCAGCATAATTGGACTTCCTAGATAGAGTTAATCTTACAATATTGAAACAAAGACTTTAGCTCCCTAATATCACTATAGATCACATAGTTGAGACAAATCTATAACTTCCTTCTCTAACTCATCAATGACTTTTTTATAATCACTTTCTATTACAACTAAGTTCCATTCATGAAACAGAGCAAATTTTAATCATTCCACTTATTAGGATTTGGTTGATAGGCTTAATTATCCTTATTTTTATAAATTGGATTTATAAATTTTAGCATGATTTAAATAATAAAGTAAAAAAGTATGATAATATATTAGAATATTTAATTTTGAAAGAAATATTTTCTTATATTTTTAGTTAGATTTTGTACATTAGATTTACAAATTTAAGTGTGATAGGACTTGGTAATGAAGTGAAAATGTATGATAATATGTTCAAGTATTTAATTTTGAAATAAAGATTTTTTTAAAAAGTTTTATACATATTAATTTTTTATCATGATTGTGTAGTTTAAATTAGAAGTATGAAAATTTTTATATTATATAATTGTGTAATTAATGAAGATTCAAAAAGCTGCAATTGAGTTTCTTTCGTTTGAACAACTAATGAAGACTCAAATAGCCTATAAGTCATTCATTTGAATTATTAAGAAAGCATGTCTAACCAAAAGAAGGAAGAGAGGACCAAGAGAATAAAGAGAACAATTAAAATGATTCTCATGTGAGTGGAATAGCTAAAAAGTTAAGAGAATGTGAAATTGGGGACGTAACATGAGGAAATTGAAGGAATTAAAGCTAAAGCAGAATATTAAAGGGATTGAAGCTGAAACTACAAACATTAAGTGAATAATGAGATGAGTTAGCAATTTAAGGAAAGCTAACATAATTGACATGACATCATCATAGTTGGGGAATTAAAATTTATATATTATAAATAGATATACTATTATTTTGCATTTGAAAGATATAGTATTATTTTAGTTTGACTCCTCTATTTTAGATTCACTTAATTAAATATATATTTTAATTTGCTTCAATTTAATCCTTCTCCACATTATATATGAACTTATATACTATGTTAGATTTTAAAGTAAGGTGATGCTAAGAAAAGCTTGTGTTTGTGCACTCAAGCAATTCATGAGACATCTAGAAAGAAGGAACTAATAAGATAAAAAGCAGTTGAAATTTTAACTATAAGTGGGTTCACAAAAATACTGTAGATGACCAATAAGAAGCTCGAACGTTATGTAGTATTTCCCTTTTAGAGTATACAGAAGAACAGAGTTAAAACAAATTCATATATTTAAAATTTTACTTTTTTAAAAAAAATAAAATAGATTAAATTAAGAAAAAGCACCTTCCAAGTTTCAAATATAAAAAGGAATAATTTGTTAAGAAAATAAGTTGCATTAACGACCTAATTAGAGTTAAGTATAATTTGAAGGCTTGAACTTTTTATGATAAACTAATTAAGAGACTGAACTTTTATTATTACTAATTAATAATTTCAAATTTATTGAATTTTATTTTTTATAAATAAAAATGTTAAAAAGACAAAAATATCTAAGTTGACATATAAAAATGATTTATAACATGAACAATTTATATGATATATATGACCTAATTTTTTTTTTTCAATTTATAAATGTTATCAAAATATTTTTATGCTAGAGTTGAGATCCTTGGTTGGAAAGGTTTTTGTAGAACTCTTCTCTCACCCAATTATAGGTATTTCTAAAATTAATGGAAGAGTCCACATTGTCAACAATGGTCGATATGTCCGAGTGGTTAAGGAGACAGACTTGAAATCTGTTGGGCTTCGCCCGCGCAGGTTCGAACCCTGCTGTCGACGTATTCTTCTATCTTTTTGGCTGTATCGTGTTTCTGCGTTCTCGTGTTGAACGTCAAGTACTTGATCAAGAATATTTGGAAGATGAATTTTATGTTTCTATCAACCACATTCATATAAAATGCTGCTAATGCAACCACTGCAAATTATTAATCTGCCCTTTGATCTTAGGCTCTAAAACCAAAAAACAAGATCTTTCTGTCCTGATTTGAAATAAAAAAATCCGAGTTTGGCTGAATAATCATAGGTGGATTCATAATAATGATAATAAGATCCATCACTGAAGTATTCTAGAGTCCTTCGGACCTACCAAGTTCAAGTTGTCTACTGAGATGGGTAAAATATATAGACACATGTTACATGAATAACATGACAAATACAAAGGGGCCACACTCGGGTATATAAATGACCCTATTTTACGACAATAATGGGAAATTTGCATTAAATCTATGGCTGCAATGTTGTTAATTTGAAGCTCTTGAACACACTAGTAGTAGTAGAGTTTTGGTGGTCTGGCCCTGGTGGACATGAATTAGGCTTCTGCATTGATGGCCCTCTTTAACGACCATGCATTATTATTGACGTTTCAAGAACACTGAGCAATCAACATAGCTAGATATATAGAACCATCTTCCAACAAAAAAAAGCTCTGGCCTTGATTCAGATAGGGTTAGCTAAGCTCATGAATGCTGTCAACTTGGGGTGCTCAACTACCTGTCTTTAGTTTCAGCTCGAGAAAAAAAGTGACAATTTGAGCAAATGACATGGTATTCCCTTTCAGAACAATCACTGAGGAAATGAATGAATTGGATCTGTCCAATTCTTTAAATCATGTAAGAATATTTTATCTGATTCTTGTAAAATTAAAATGAAATTCTAATCATGGCTGACATTCGTTGAGGAGTTGATAAAGGAGTGTTTGTTTTAGAAATGCTAAATTGCAACTGTAAAAGCAAAACGCTTGCGTAGTTGCGTTATATATTATATATGTAGGGCACACCTACTGAATCACATCCTCCAATAATGCATGTATACCACAGCTCATTTACAGCCTGCTGCTATATCTTTATATACCCTATACAGAGTTGGCTAATATTGGTTAGAGGACTAATGTATTGCATATGCAATATACGTATAGTATTAAGATGAGATTCTCTTATTTCTGGCATATAGACGCATGTTAAACTACTATCTTTGGATAAATCATGTTATCATCCAAAACTTCATAAGCAGAGGTCCTTGTCTAAAAAATGTCATTTTCTTTAATTATTTATTTGTTTTTATTTATAATTTATTTATTCTTAGTTACAAGGAATTACCGCCTGATCAGGGCATGAAAAAAAGGTACAAAAATATAAGTATTCAAACCCATGAAAATTAAATTGGACATCACGTACTTCATAAAAAAATTAATATCATTAGGTTAAAAAATTATTAACAGATCTTATTAAATTCTTCCACAAACTATCATATGAATAAATGGTCTCCCATAAATAAGATTATTTTGAAAGGAACTTCCAAGTTTCCAACGGCCAGAGGTATATCCGAGTCTACGACAAAGAGGAAGAAAAAGTTTGTGCATCTGCTGAGATCTTTTTGAGTTTCGAATACCAAATTTATGCAGTTGGCATCTTATTTGATACATCAAATCCAGCTAGACCCACATATTAATTTATAGCAAAAAGCATATATTACCTTACCTAATCTTTCATTATTTTTAGAACACTTAATTTGAGTGGATACCATTTGTCAACATTTTGACGTTGGGTTTTCCTTTTCTTTAATAAAATCATTTTCACTCTGTCATGCAGCCTGACTTAAGCCTATGAGCCTGTTGGGCTTTGACTCACTCCCATTGCTAAGAGGCCCTTCTTCCTGTCTTTCTTTTTTACTCTTATGCTTTGTTTTTTTCCATCCAGAAAGTGACAATACGTGATGATTAATTTTAAATTATATGGCAAACATATTATTATTACCTGATCCTGATATCTACGTTGAGTGCCTAGGCTACATCTAGAAACAGACCTTCCCGTGTTACTATAGTTTCTTATTCATTTAATTGTAAGTCAAACAGTTGTATGAAAATATCGTTCAACGAAAAATAATTTATATAGTTAATGGTATTATGGGATCAAATCCCAACAAGATTATTCATTTTTTTTATCTTTTCACTGGTCTTGTTCTTGATGTGGAGCATGTTTATCTCTCGTTTTTCTTGTAGTATCTTCGATTGAGAAAAGGCTCAATCATTTTTTTCTTTAAAAAAATCGCTACTATATGTATTTATAATTACTTTTCTGTTTCCATCTTTCCCATTGAAACCAAACTAGCAAAGAAAAATCCAATGTTAAATGGAAAATATTGAAGAGCACAAAGAGTAAGGTGCATTCCTATATTTCTTGGCATTCTACTGTTACTTGCTCACGAGAAGAGGAAGGTGTTTGGATCCATGTCGTAAGCGATGAGATGAGGTCCCACACCAACTCACATTGGATGTGATTTTATCATAGAAGTTCTCACTTCTAGCCGTCCTAATTCTTTAGATTATTTGGAAATGGTAGGGTCATGGGAGATGGGTACGGCGGGTTTCATGTGACGTGGCGTTCCAAATAAGAATCTCACTTGCATGGCCAAGATCAGAGTTGTTGGCTCATTTAATATTATTATTACGGAAAAATGATCTTTAAAATTGATTTGATAGAAAAATATCTTTATTTTTAAATAAAATTAATTAAATATTTATTTTATTTAATTAATAATTTATATATAATTAATTAATAATTTATTTTTATTTTAATATTTAATATGTAATTAATTGTATATAAATTATTATTTAAATATTTAATTAATTTTATTTAAGAATTAAATAAAAATACTTTTTTAACAAATTAATTTAAAGAGTCATTGTCCCTATTACTATTATTATTATTATTTTGTATTTTCGTAACTAGCTTTGCTTGATTATCTTAATCATATTGGGAAAACAAAAAGAATAAGTAGAATTTACTTGCTAATTAGTGTAAAAATAAATTAAGTTAAGCTATATTTTATTTTAAATAAGCTTTGTTTGTTTTGAAAATCTTTAATTTTATTTTGTCATATTACTTATTATAAACTTTATTTTAGTTTGACTTAATTATTTTTATAAAAATATGAGCTGACTTGAAAATTTATTTAAAAGTAAAAGTCTTTAAATAATTAAACATGCTTAAACTTTACAAATTTTAAATATACTTAACTTTTAATAAAATTAGTGTATTTAGCATAAAATAAATAAATAATATTAATATATTAATAATAATTAATAAATTTTATAAATATTATAAATTTTTAATTATATATTATTATAATAAATGAATAAACTAATTTGTTAGGTAAAATAAACTTTTTTAAAAGTTTAAACTTAAACATATTTAATTAAATAAATTTTTTTAAAAATTTAAATCTAACTTATTTAATAAATAAATTAGAATAAAATAAATCAAAAATAACCTAGGTGGAAAGCGCTTTATGATCCTTCAGGACTAGCAATGCTATGAACTTTGCACAATTCGACTAAAATTTAATTTAAGTGTAAAATTTTTTTTATACTGTCATTTAATTATATATTCACACATCATTAAAAAAAATTAAATTTTTTAAGTGATTATTATGATAATCAAACTTTTTTAATAATTTGACAACATATAATTAAATAAAAATATAAAAAAAATGTACACTAATCATAAATTAAAATTAAACTCATTTGATTATGCGGCTGCAACGAGTATAAATTATAAAAATAATTGGTGCATAATCTATAAAAAAAAATTGTGTTAAGTAATTCCGTTAAAGGCTAAACGACGTTGTCCTTGTGTCCAATAAACAACCGAAGGAAACCAATTATGTTTCCTGGAGCAGTTGGGGGTCTGACAATGGCAATATGGCATGTCCCATTCCCATCTCTTTTGATTTGCTTTTGTTTTTGGGCTGAATAATGGCATCTCCCTCCAAAATAAACTAAACTACCCTGTTTCACTGATTTCATTAGGAAATGGAAAAGGGAAGAAAGAATTTTTCTTTAAAAAAAAAAGTTCAAATGAGTGCTAAATGTCATCAACTCATTTCCTGGAAGACTCCTTCCTCTTTTCTAAATTCTACCTCTCTAAAGACAAAGAAAACTTGCAACTAGTCTCTAATCTAATTCATCATTTCTTTTTAACTACCATTTTCTTTTCTCTCCACTCATAAAAACTCATGCCAAACATAAGCAGAAGGCAGACAACTGTGCAACTTCATCTCACCACCCCTATCTCATGGTCTCCCCAAGCCAAGATCCTGTTCTGTCCCACACCCACTTCTCCATTATGCTCAAACTCCTCAACAAGAACCTCCGTCGCCTCTGCTCCCATCTCCGGTGGCCAATCCGTCGCCGTTTCAAGTCCAAAATAGTCATCAAGAGGTTCTGGAAGCCGAACCCAAAACCTCAAAATGAAACCAAACACGAACCAAGCACCAACGGGTCCGCGATGGTTCACCCCAATAGCCAACTGGGTAGTCCAAAATCTGAAAAACCAATACGGATAGCGACCTTCAACGCTGCCCTGTTCTCCATGGCACCAGCGCTTCCCAAGGCAGAAAAAGTTGCCACCTTTGATGATGAAAATGGCGGTGCTCTGAAACTTGGACGATCATTCGACGTGAACTTGCGAGCAAAGTCAGCGAATGATCGACCAAAAAGCATACTGAAGCAATCTCCCCTGCATCCCAATTCCATTAGTAGTCCAGAAAATCTCTCCAAGCAGAAGAAGTTGGCGAAATCCAAGTTGAGAGTTTCCATTAACTTACCTGACAACGAAATTTCGCTGCTGAGAAATCGACAATTGAGCTTCTCGGAATACGATAAGGAAGGGTCTTCCAGTAGAGTTTGGAGAGGGGTGATGAGACCCTCTGTGAGTTTTTCTAGTTTTGCTGGGAATGGTTTGGACGGTGAGAGGCACGGAAGCGGTAGAACAGTGCTTGAAGTTCTGAGAGAATTGGATGCTGATGTTTTGGGTCTGCAAGATGTGAGGGCAGAGGAAGAGAATGCCATGAAGCCTTTGTCTGATTTGGCTCGGGCTCTGGGGATGAACTATGTGTTTGCTGAAAGCTGGGCACCAGAGTACGGCAACGCTGTCTTGTCCAAGTGGCCGATCAAACGATGGAAAGTTCAGAAAATCTTTGACGACACCGATTTCAGGTTTGGACTTTGCATATTTTCATCAAATCTATTTTGCATCTTTAATTATTCTCATTTTTTATTCTATGTGAAGAATCATACTGTCTTGATGGAGCCAAATATATATATATATATATATATATATATATATATAATGCCTTTTACTGTTGTTGAGTGTATTTCGTTGTAACTTCTTCATGCCTGTGCCATTGCGAAGAAAAGTGAAAAGATAATCACTTTTCTCATAAAGTCTCCAATTATTCCAAAACCTTGCAATCTAAAACCAAGTCACAAAAGAACACACGGGAATTCCCAAAAGCTAGATAAAAGATTTCCACTCATTTTCTACTCGTCCAAACAAATGCAGGATGAATGACCTCCCTTACGTGTTGTTTATACATAGGTTTCCTCAGTGTAATGTTGCTTCTTTAGTTATTTCCTTAATTTCTTCTACGTCCCACTGGCAATGATAAGATACACGGCATTCCAACTGTAATAGCTGTATGCAGCGAGGCAGGATTAATCCCACCTACTCCTTAAGCATTCTGTCATTCTGTGTTGTCATCAATGTTCCTTTGAAACTGATATTTTATTTTATACCACAATCAGCAATTTTGTGAAGAAATTTATTTATGGATGAATAATTTATTGAGACTCAAGACCAATTAATCGAGTACATATTTTATTTAGTTACACCTCAAAATATTCCAATAAGGGAACATCAATTTCTATGGCTCTTCCTCTACAGAAGATTTTATCGGAGATCTTCAGCATTTTTGACTTGATTTTCTGGGTTTTGTAGAACATACACATTTAATAAGTTGCTTTTTTGTTTTTTTGGAAAATAAGACTTCACTATAAGCCACTTCACTATAAGCAGCAAAAAATAATTTACGTTTGGTGTCAAGTAAATTTGTATGATCTAATGTAGGTACAGTTTGTCATCATCTTGAAATATCTATTGCAAAAACTAAATAATGCTGCCATATCAAGAAATAGCTAGATATACAATTTGTCTGATCTTGAAGGAGAGTTAGAATAGTATATTACAGTTCTTGCTCAAGTTCATAATAATTTAAGTAAGAAATTTGTCTTACTTTACTCCAAAGGTATTTCTTGCTAATGGCCATCTATTAAAGAATGATTAAGGAAATATAAGTGCAAATCCAGCCTGTGATTGCAATCAAGCTATAACAAGAAAAGAAATCTAGCTTTGAATTCTGGGTTTAGAGAATGACTGAGCAACAAGGGAGAATGTGACATGCAACAAATTGTAATTTATTGGCCAGGAATGTTCTGAAGGCCACTATCGATGTACCCCAAGCAGGTGAACTCAACTTTTACTGTACCTACCTTGATCATCTTGATGAGAATTGGCGGATGAAGCAGATAAACGCAATAATCCAATCTAATGACGAGCCTCACATCTTAGCTGGAGGCCTTAATTCACTCGATGAATCAGATTACTCCCAAGAAAGATGGACAGATATTGTAAAGGTATGTCCAGCAGAACCTAAATTTATTTGTCTCCTTTTGCCTTTTGATGTTAAGGATAAAAATAAAATTCTATGCATTGGTTCATTTGTGTCCAGTACTACGAAGAGATTGGAAAGCCAACACCGAAGGTTGAAGTAATGAAATATCTAAAGAGTAGACACTACACGGATGCTAAGGACTTTGCAGGGGAATGCGAGTCGGTTGTCATGATTGCCAAAGGCCAAGGTACAACAACAATCTCTTACGCTTTTATTTTATGAAAGTTCAATTTTAAACCTCTTAAGCCTTTGGTTTCTGGAATTTCAACCTTGTTCTTATACAAAATTCCTCAAATTATAAATATTCTGCAGGTGTCCAAGGGACATGTAAGTATGGAACTCGGGTAGATTACATATTATCATCCTCAGATTCTCCATTTAAGTTCGTTCCCGGGTCCTATTTAGTGCTTTCTTCCAAAGGGACATCAGATCATCACATAGTGAAAGTTGATATGGTAAAAGTAAATAACAACCCTCAAGAAAATATAACAAAGAAGCAGCGACAAACAAGACAGAAAGTTGTAAGAATAACGCAGTCAACTCCATCAAAAGGCATATGGAAAACACACGCTGGAGTGATAGATTGAATTCTTTACTTTCCTCCTCAGTTTAGATTAGTACGAGATTATATTTCGGAGATGGGGCAGTTGGTTTTGTTCTTGCTTCCTAATCCTATGTTATGCATAAAGTGCTCTTCAAAAAGATTTAGAAGAATATGAAAGAAAAGGGTGAGATGTGATGTGTTACACATTTTTTATTTTCTTGGATTTGTATAGCTTTTGATTAAGAATTCACAAATCTACAGAGTGATTTCTTGCTTCTCGTTCTTTGTCAATCACCATAAATTTCAAGACTGCGAGACTCTTGTGAGTTGAAAGTGAATTATTTAATTCTAGGTATCAAGAGGTCTGCAAAAAGTTCATTCCAAATGATCTGCCATTTCACATGACAATTCTAACACTACACCTTCTGGGTATCAATAAAAAAAATGGCAGGAAGGTAAGATACCGATGATAAAAACATTAACTGCATTGTAATTTATTAGAAGTATCTTGAAATAGGTGGTTATATAGGTTTAACATTTTTCAATCATAAATCCATGACTATTTGGATTTTTTGTTAGGCCTGAACGTCTCGATATCTTTTATAAGTTTTGCGATGCTTTTCCAACTCTATATCAGTTAGTTTATGCTTGTTATACTAGGATAAGATGAAGATCCCCTTATTCAATTTGTTGCCAACTCTGGCACAACCGTAGAAGATGGCTGAACAAGCATTGGGCAAAATCAGCAAATATGGGTGAAGGTGAAATAAGGGAAGGAATATATTTGAGCCATCATTTGTGATCTTATCCTGATCCCAGATCGAACCAAGAAGCCAGGGAATGCTGCAGGCTAGAGTTAAAAACCTGATCCCAAGAATTTAGGGCCATTCCTGTTTCTCACATAATTGTGCTGGTCAAATCCAGCTTGGACATATATATTCTATAAGGCCTCATAATGATTGATGATCCACTTCAAACTTCAAAGGACAGCTTTTCCACCTTCACAAGGACACAGCAATATCTCAATTTCTAACCCAAATCTAGAATTGATCCTCACTTTCATTACGTTAAAGAAATAAGAGTATTATGTTCTATCATGCTCTTTTTGAAATAATCATAATTTAGTTTATAATGTGGTTTTTTTGTCAAAACACAATGGCATCAGTTCATCTAAGTAACTGAATCATTTAATAAGAAAAAACTTTTGTTGTTGTTATATGAAAGCGAAATTATCCCCAAAAAAGAATTACTACACTGTCTTTCAATTAATTATAATTTTTATTTTATTTTTGATTAAATTCATAATATAGAAGCCTCTTGTGTAGCCGCTTTTTTCTTTGGGAGACATAGTGAATATAATGCTAAATTGGAAGAATTATGTAAAAAGATAAATAACACAAATTTATTACTTGAAAATCAAATTTTATTTACTCTAGAAAACTGAATAATAACAGTTCAATTTGATTATTTAGTTATAAAGTAATCATTATTTACTGAAAACCAACGGCATGGAATGGAATCACCAAAAGTCCTGATTTTGACTCTACTTCTTAGTCAAGGCCAAGACGGTGAACTGAACATGAACATAGAACATAGAACATAGAACATAGAAAATAGAAAAAGACATAACCGGAGTGTCTGAGCGCAGCTCCCGTATCCTACGATATGACAGACGAGGAACTGATACAGAAGCTGGAGGACTCCACCTGCAACGCCCAGCGTCACCAGTTGGAGACTCTCCGCTCAATCCTTCATCACAATGGCTCCGTACGCTATCTCCACCCCCACCTCCTATCCTTCAACTTCAAGGGCAAGGGGGACCCTCTCCCTGTTGACTCTTCTGCTTTCAGACGTGCCGTGCCCTTGTCTTGCTACGAAGATTATGTTGATTATATCAATCAAATCGCAGATGGGAAAGACCATCCTGATGAGCCTCTTCTCTCTGTTGATCCTCTCCTCTGCTTCTTCTACAGGTGGGTAGGCCTCTAATCCCAATCCATATCCTAAAGGCTTCATCTTTAGTTCAATTTCCCAACAAATCAATTCACTTTATCTTCATTTTGCTTAAAATATGCGTTTGATTGGATTGATGATCTGTTTTTGCTTATTGGGGTAACTGAGGAAACGTTCTAGATTCCGTTGCACAGATGTAAGCATCATGATCCCTGACTTGTTAGTAATGGTATTGTTAGATATTGGTAAAAGGGTCATAAGAAATAGTTAAGCTTCCCCATTTTTTTCTCTGTACTTTTCAATGTTTTTCACAGACTAAAATTTGATTAATAATAAAGGTCTTAATTTTGTATGTGACTTTTTCTTTCTCAGCTCTGGAACAAGCTCCATGAAACCGAAATTGATCCCTTACTATGATTCAAGCCTTTCCAAAGCTGCCTCCTTTATTGCTCACCGAGGCAGTGTCGCTGTTCTTCAGAGGTAAATTAATCAAATTAATTAGTTCTGCCAAAATTTGAAGGATTTTATATTTATTTAGTAAGATGAATTCTAAGCCTCCATGCAGGCTGTTTCCTCCAAGGCCTGCAGTCAACAAGATCCTTTGGTTTCTCTATGCTGACAATATTACTACTACTAAATGTGGCTTGAAGGTTATGGCTGCCTCTTCATACCCTTTGCAAAGTGGTAAGGCGACCTCCCAACAACTTGCTTCCATTTCTAGTCCTCCAGAAGTCTTTCTTGGATCTCATGTTGAGCATCAAATGTATTGCCACCTTCTCTGTGGCCTTAGTAATTTGGACGTCATAGATGGGATTAGAACCCCGTATGCCATAGGCTTGATTAAAGCATTTGGTGTTCTGGAGTCCAAGTGGGAGCAGCTATGCGATGATCTTAACCATGGTTTTCCAAGTTATGAAATTTCAGAGGTGGCAATGAGGGAAGCTGTAACTAAGACACTTGGCGGGCCTCAACCAGAATTGTCAAATAGAATAAGGTTAATTTGTGAAGGTAAAAACTGGGGTGGAATTATATGTAGATTGTGGCGTAATATTCGTTACATCAGGTGTGTTACCACCGGAAGCATGAAGCAGTACTACCAAAAGCTTAAGTATTATGCAGGAGAGGTACCTATTTTAGGAGGAAATTACTTTGCTTCAGAGTGCTGTGTTGGTATAAATTTAGACATAATGCAACCCCCTGAGACAACACGATTTGTAATACTTCCAACTGCTGCCTACTTTGAGTTTCTTCCTTTTAACATGAATGAGGGCAATGATATTGGTGAAGAAACAGTGGAACTTAGCAGTGTAGAGGTTGGGAAGATGTATGAAGTTGTTGTTACTACTTATAGAGGATTTTATCGCTATCGTTTGGGTGATATAGTGAGAGTTGTTGGTTTCCATAATTCATCTCCGCAAGTGGAATTTGTGATGAGAGCACCTAAAACTCCTGCTGAGATTCTAACTGAGAGAGACTTGATTTCGGCAGTTGAAAATTTTCAACTTGCACTAAGTGGTTCTATGAGAATAGAGGTTGTTGAGTTTGCAAGTTTCTTGGACCAGGAGTCAAGGCCAAAGCAGCTGAAAGTATTTGTAGAAGTCCAAGAGGAATCTATTTTTGAGGAGGATAAACTGGAGGAGTCAGTTATAACTTTTAAAAGGTGTATTTCCTCTCTCGAGAGTGGCTTGGGAGCTATGTACAAGGTGCAGAGGGATAAAGGTCAGCTAGGGAACTTATTGATATTCATCCTAAGGCCTGGAGCTTTTGATCAGTTATTAAAAGTAGCCATTAAGAATGGTACACCGGCTAGTCAATATAAACCACCCAAGATTATACGGAATCATGAAATCGTCAAACTCTTGGAAAGATTAGCTTTTGTGACAGTATCTTTCGATGGCTAATAATATCTAGTGAATGGACTGGATTGCTTCCAATACCTCTATCCCCGCCATCTAAAATTCAACTTTCTTGAGGAATGTTGATTTCAAATCACATTTAGTAACATACTGTCTGAAAGGAGCTTAGTTGCTTTTTACAATAATAAAAAGCTCTGTAATTGAAGGATTAGTTGTTTGGAGACAAGTTAATATATGCTTTCAATAGGTTGTTAACATTCTGTTAAGAGGAAATTCTTGAAATTCATTCTTGAAACTGCTGTAAGGGGAAAAACCATGGATCTATTCTAGCTGAATATATATGTATAAATGAGTCTTCTACATTTGTTCTTTTGGTGGTTAATATACCTTGTAAATTATTTTCAAACCAGAGCATTTTAATAACTTTGAGTTCTTTATTTTAGAATGCAATAAAAATGGGATTCCCTTTGCAAATTCTACACTGAAGCCTTGGAGTATATTTCATGAATCAATGACATGAACAAATACAACCGAAGTGAATTATAAGCCTTAAGAACGAAGTCAATCATCAATATAGAAGCAAACAACCGATAGAAAAACTATCATTTCCTTCAATGCTTAATGGGGTTTTCGACACACACACTGCAAAATTCCAGCTTCCTACACGTTAATGGCTGCTTGTAGTTGTTCCAGGCTTTTTCCCTTAGTTTCTGGCACCACTACAACTATAAATAATATGGCTAGTGCATTGATTGCAGCGTAAAGAATGAAGGTACCTGTACACAAACACAAGTGAGTTTACAGCACTACAGATTTCTTGAACTTCAATCTTCTATGATTATGCCCAAATGGTAAAGTAATTATCATATAATAATGCTGATCGTTACTCCTTTAAATGAAATAAACTGAAAAATATTGTATTTACCACAGGAGCTCCAGCTCATGAGAAAGTTGAAAGTATAAGAGCATAACCATGCACCAAACCAGTTCACTAATGTCGCTAGGCTTCCTGCCAATCCTTTAATGTTGATAGGAAATATCTGCGACAGAAGGTAATATTTGAGCAAGATTTGTAAACCTCTTTATTAAGAAAAGTCTTGCTAATTCTGATAACATCGGACAAGTTATAGAACTGGAGTTATTGCAAGTCTAATTAAATTAAATTTCTCATCTTCCCGTGTGTTATCTTTTTGGCATAGTAACACACACAAAAAGCTAGTCTCCAAATCAGAGAAAAAAAGAAGTAAATACAGTCCGGAATCAACATTTGGTAGTTCGTAAGTACAACACCTATTTTGGAATTGTCATGCAGTAAATGTTTAATTAATTTGCATCTCTCCTCTTTCTTGTTCTTATCTTATTGGCCTTAAGAGAGAGAAGGGGGGGGGGGGGGGGAATACCTCTGACATCACAACCCATGGGATTGCTCCCATTCCTATTGAAAATGATCCTATGTAGACCTAATATCACCAAAAGAGCTAATGTCATATAATGTCAGATGGATAATGAGATAATATTCTGAGACAGATCCAAGAAAACAGAATCATGAAAGAAGGAGTAATGATCATACCAGTATGCCAGTTAAAGCAAGTGCCGGGACTGCCCCCAAACACACCTCGTGAACCTGGTTCACACAATGATATCACTTTCACATAAATATCAGGAATAAAAAGTGGAAGCATAGGGTTCTCAATTGGGAAGTACCTTAAGATAGAATGCAACTGCTGTAATTATACAACCAGCGACCAATCCTGATCCAGAGAACTAAATGAAACCAGGAAAGAACAATATGAATATTATACATGAAGGGGATCTTGATAAGCAAACAAAAGTTTGAATGTGAACTGTTTTGTGCTTGAATTTACCAGTAATAGGGGCTTCCTGCCAGCCTTATCTATCAAGGCTGCACCTAGACCTGTGACCACAACCTGCAAAACAAAAATCATGATGAGTTGGTTTACGTTAAACAAATATCAAAGATTTTCCAAGAACTGGTGAATAAGTTAGAATTAAGAACCTGAAGAAAAGCATATATTATACTCCCGATGCTGGAAGAAAATCCTATGAAATAATAAAATTCACGGATATTCATTGCCAAAACAAAACAAAAATCTGAATGTTTCACGAAGTTCAGGTTTTCAAGCATGCTTTCAATGAGAAGTATGACAGTGGGAATTATAGGTTATATGCAAATGGCTGCTTGCAGGAAAGTATGATGGTGTCAGAGACTGGGAATGCAGAGTTACGATAACAGCAATTCTCAAAGTAAGTACCTGCTAGCTCAAAAATACTGCTGACGTAAAAGCAAATTCCATTGATTCCCCCAAATTGTTGGCAGACCATAAGCCCTACTCCAATCTGGTCATTGATATATAAAAATTAGTTATTTGTTGGCCTTTACTTTTAGTCAGGGTGTACTTAGCTGGGTAGGTGAAAATGGGAAGATGAAAATTTTGGAATGAAAATCACTTCATATTTGTTTGGCACAACAAAAACATGAGAAGGTGGAAAATAAAATGTACTTCATTTTCCATCTTCCTCTATTTTCCACCTAGTCAACCAACCACACCCTTAAAGAAAGTGAAGTGATATTTACAGGGGCATTATCCAAAAGGAAAAGAAAGCAGCTTTCAATCATTAGTTGGATTAGAGAGAGGTAATGTTACAGTGACCGAGCGCAAATATCTTCTTTGAAACAATTCCAGCAGCTTGGGTTTTGGGAGCCGTTCTAGAGTAGTTATATAATCCTGTGTGACAGTGACATACACACCCTCTTAATCGCGTTATCTTTAGAATGCTTTGTGCGTGGAGGCAAAGTCACAGAATTATATCTAACAGTATAGGAACCTGAATTTCATCTGCCTCTTGAGATATATCAGCATCTTTGCCACGAAGTATCTGCAGTGCTGCCTCAAAATCTTTTTCACGTCCTCTCTTTGCCTGCAGTCGTTGTTTGTTTAGTACTCTTGATGTTATGCAAACCGCTGCATATTGTCCTCTTACAAATACATTAAAAAGAACATGGGAATTCATTTCTTACCAGCCATCTAGGAGACTCTGGAATGAAAAACAGACCCATAAGCAATACAGCAGTGGGAATGAGGCCTGCGAACACTTAACTAGTGAGTCCTCCAGCAAAGTATCATTTAATATCTAATCTTCTAAATTTTTCTGTTCTTCCTATCCCCATCTTCTTGTTGCAATTAGATTCAAATTGTGAAGAAAACTAACCAGTTAAAGCTAAAGCCCTCCATGAAAGTACTGTTCCAATTACGAATGCGACAGACACTGCAGCACAGATCATGAACTACAAGGGAGTAAAAAAGACAAAGGTTAGATATCATTACTACCTTAATTGCATACTACAGATACAATCAGTTCACTGTAAAGAAATATATATTTGGACCTTAATGACACCAAATTTACAATAAATTTTGCAATTCTTCAAAATCTACCTGATTTATGGTAGTCAGTGTCCCTCGGAGATCTTTTGGTGCAATTTCTGCTATGAAGACAGGAACCTTATATAATCCATCAAATATACGGTCAGACTTTAATAATTTGAACATGCGTGTGTCTCAAATGATATTTTGTGAATTATTTCAATGAACAAGAAGGGGAAGGTTTTTTGGGGAATAGAACTAAAACCAACCACATATGAAAAAACTCCCATTCCATATCCTGTTGCTAGCCTCCCAATGTCCAAAGGCACTGGGCCCTGTACAAAAGAAAAAAGTTCTGTTATATTAGATCATAATCCTTGGAGCACGGTTATGGAAAAAGCATCATAAAAGTTTTGTAGTAAGAACCTCAGAAAAGTAAATAACAAGCCATCCTGCAACACAGAAAGCACTTGACATTCTCATTGCCTGCATATATTCCGAAGTCTACTTTTGACACCGTTGATACCCCAACTAAAAATATCACGTAATAGGTTAATCCCAAAACAACCATCATAATTTCCCTTAACTTACCCCTTTACGTCCAATAAAATCAGCAATAGGCCCACTTGTTATTGCGCCAATCATAGCACCAAAAGTCAAGATGGAGCCAAACAAGGAATACTGCAAACAGTCAATACCCCAAAAGCAAAGGAAATTAGATAAAATCCAGGGCTAGTTTGCTAGCACTGAGATCAAATCCATTAGGTAAAGTGTATATATTTTATGTTATGAGTACATAATAATGATGAGTTTGCTACCAAGAAAAAAAATCCTAAATTTTTTCTTTGAAGCCAATCAATCTTTCCGTGAAACATTTTAGATCACTAGCATGCATTTCAGTTTTGATCAGCTGAGCTTTATACTTTGTGAAAATTGTATTTCTTGCTGCACATTCCATTATTCATATCATCATCAAAGCTTGTAATGCTGTCTGCCTCTCTGAGGACATGGAAAATGGCATTGCCATTCCCTGCGAATCCACAACTTACACGTGGGAGTAACTGGAAATGGAAACCTGACACTGTCACTCACTCCTCTCCATTATGAGACATTATATTACCCAAGTAAAATGTGATGAAATCAAATGAACAGTCATCATCAGTCCTCTGGTTATAGATTCTATCCCATGAGAAGCCATTCGCTTGGCCATCGTGAAGCTTACCGAAAGATTAGCCGCCAAGGTTCAATTGTTTGTTAGCCAATTTCATTCTATTTCCTATGATATCACCAATCCTAAAACCGATACAGTGGGATAAAAGCTCCAATAACTACTGGCTTACCTCTGCCAAAGACAGACCGAGATCCTCCCTGATAGCATCTTGAGTGGGAGATGAATAGCCTGCCTGGAAACAAACAAATAATAATTCCACAGAGAAATATATATCTATCAAACTCTTAGTCAATTAAACTACCATGTTTCTGTTCTCAGATTTTTATTTTTCTAGTTTCAGAAGCTCCCAAAAAGTGCTTCTTTTTCGGATTTTAACTTTACATCTGTTTTATTGGAGATGGGTAATGTTACACAGAGTTCAACTATATGCTAAACACTTACACAAGCTCCAAATTCATAGGAACCACAGACTGCAACAATTGTAGCGAAGTAAACCATCCATGGATGCCCTTTGCTAGTATGAACAGTCCCATCTTCATTAGCCAGGTTGTTCTGTTCCCGCATCAGTGGCTCTCTGATTCCTTTCTGCACACCATCCTCCACATCCTCTTTGATCGCCATGTTCACTTCTGTATATAATCGCTACTTCCTTGGTCTGTATGATGGTATATATATGAAAAAGCAGAGGGCCTGGCAAGGCAAACTCAAATGCAAGGAAGCAAACTGTTATGGAAGCAAGGGAATATTTTTCCTCTTATAAACCGTGAGGGGTAAAAGTAAAATTACAACATGGCAAGCTGTGTCCCACACGAAGCTGGCATTCATCGTATTCATTTTCAACTTGCTCAAATGGATCTCATATTTTTGGGAGGACAAGTAAAAGCAACACTGTAACAGTTGTCTCTTCTTTTGCATTCTAAGATAGAACAGTTACTCTGGACTTTGTTATGGATACAGCAGCACAAAGATCATTATAAAAAAATAGAAAATTTATATCTTGACATGATATTTTGAGTCTAGGGTAATAAATTGCGTCTTTAAATTTGACTTATCGTTAACGTTTGGTAGCGGGTGGATTGTGTGAAAGATGCAAACTTCTGCAATGAACTATATCCGTTCAAAAGAGAGGTAAAATTTAAAAATGAGCCGCCTCAACTCAATTCAATCTTATATTTTATATTCTATAATAAATGATGATAGTGAAAGTCACTGTACATTGGGGTCCAGCATGTGAGAATTTGAAGTTTTCGCCAATCCTATGGAAAAATTCTCCTTTTGTCTGCGGTTCTTGTGCTTAAAAAATTATTTCGACCAAAACAATTTATATGCGGTACCCTTTTGATTAGGGAAAAGTTTTTTACGCACCATTTAATGCATTAAAAGTGTTGTACAGAAATTTAAGCCACACAAAAAATGTTTAACCATGTTGAATTAAATTTTAAGTGTGCCTAGTTAAAATAATATATAGTATTATTTACAGGTATAAAAATCTAGTTAAAATAATATATAGTATTATTTACAGATATAAAAATGATATACAACTGTCGTTCTCTCTTTCAATTATTAGAATATGACCAAATGAATTGGTACGTACAACAGTAGGTCTACTAATGGCCCCTGACGAACATTCATAACTCAATGGTTTAAACTTTAAAGGGGGGGAAAAGGGGCCACTCTTTCTCTTAGTGTTGATTTGATTTGATTTTCCCCTTATTTTTTACTTTGATCAGTAGATAATGATCTTTCTTCGAAGATGGCATTTACATTTTGCACAAGTCCCTACAGCGCAGACAGGAAGAAATCGGATTTGGATGTTCTCATTCCTTTAAAATTATGATAATTTCAAGTTGTGAGAGAAATATACATGATTTCTGTGCAAGATTATGGATTTATGCATAGGGCATCCTTTCATAATTTTTCTCTCTCTCTCATGCCATAAAATTCTTATTCTTAAAGAAAAACAGAGGATTCATTTTTAAAGTAACTAGTCATTTTGCTTGTATTTTTATGTTTTAGTTAGTATTTTGTAGAGTTAAATTTATAAATCTTAATGTGATAAGCTTAAGTAGTAAAGTGATATGATATGACAATATGTTAGAGTATTTAATTTTGAAAGAAATATTTTTTAAGAGTTTTTGCATATTAATATTTTTTTATCATAATTGTGTAACTGATATATATAAGTATAATTATATATATATATATATATAATGATTGTGTAATATAAAAAATCATATCCAAGTTCATGCACTAAATTTTGTGTAAGGATATGTAACGCAAGTATACGTTATCGCAAATCAAGTAATATAATAGTAAGAAAGTGTCGAACCCACAGGGATTAATTCTAAATTTGACTATCTACTAAAAGTTTGCAAAACTCAATCTTATTTAAACAACTTAATAAGAGATAATTTATGAAAGACTAAAGATTAAAGTAAACAAGAAAATAAAGTTAATGATCAAATTAACCAAGCCTAGGATTGCAATTATCCCTCACACTTTACTTGATTCTTTTACTTCTATCTAAGATCAATTAATTATCTGAATTGTTAACTAGAAATCCTTAACTTATCTATAAGCCTCTTTCGATGGTCAAATAGAAATATCCTTAATTAATGATAAACTATATGTCTATGTCTATCTCTATTAATGGGAGAAGATTTAAAGAATCAATTTGTGTAAGTTTGTGTATTTATTAATAAACAAAAATAAATACATATATCTATTAATGTATGAAGACTTAAAGAGTATTGTGTTTAAGTTGGTGCATGACAATTTATATAAATTCATACATATATAAATATATTAATAGATAGAAATTTAAAGAGATAGTCGATCATTATATGAAGAATTTTTCTTAGGAGGCTCTCATTCTATATTTATTAATGAATGAAAACTTAAATAACATTATGATTTTTTTGATACAGCTTCCAATTTTATTTTATTTTATTTTTTGAAATAGATTATGTTTAAATTCATACATGAAAATTTATATATTTATTATGAGACGGAGATTTAAAGAGTCTGTCTATCGAAAATTTTCGTCACAGTAGCGAATATAAATATAGATATAGATATAGATATTAGATGTAGATATATAGATGGCAACAAATCAAGACAGAATATGCTTGAGTGGGAATGCCGGAATGGATAGTGCTCAAAATGCCCTTTTCTTTCTTCAACCAGAGACAACTAAAACTTTGGACATATTATGTTAATGTGAGACTGGGAAATCGTCTTGTACAGTAAGTTGTCATTCTAAAAAACTGTCTTGTACAGTTACGGATTACCTATGCATGTGATTCACGTAGGTGATGTTTACTGGAAGTTATTTGTGCGAAGTTGATTGTAATAATCAGCCTTCTCAGAATACATTTATTAAAATAAAATAAAAAAATAAACTGTACAGTTTAAAATAAATACAAAAATAAAAAAATACAGTAAAAACATTCATACAATGTAGAAGATATTTTTAGCTAACCATTAAATTGTGTTTAAAATAAAATTTGGAATTCTAATAGAAGAAAAGTCTCACATCTTTCAAGTATATTCACAATCCTAAAGTGATTTAGGATTCAATAGTATTGATATTTTTATAATGTTATTAAAATCAGATAAATTGACAAGATTATTAATTTAAGTTCAATTGTTTAAACCGACTCATCAAGTCAAATAATGTCTTCAAAATAATCAACATACAATAATATAAAATATATAAAAAATATTGTGTTTTTTTTAAAGTTAATGATTAGATGGTTTAACCAGATGAATAAGGTAGTTCAATTAGATTTTAGACTGTTTTAAATTATTTTTCCAAGTCCAAATTGGTCTGATAATAAATTTAGTTATAATACTAAATCATAATTATTTAAGTATGTAATTTACGGTCAAACCGTCTTATCCGGTTCAATTTTGACAACACTAATTTTTATATTCAATTTTCAACATGCAAAGATCTGAATTAAGGATTAATAAAATTTAATAAAATTTCAATTTTTGCATTTACCTAAAAAAATAGTTTGTGCACATCATTTTTTATCATTTTTATATCACTAAATTTTCACAGTAGGTAGTCGCAGCATTATATAAGAATTAAGAATTGTGATGTAAAATTGTTATAAGTAGATCATTTTTCTCTTCTGCAGAACAAACTAAACTGAAATCGTTGGACCAATTAGGGATAAAAAATAAAAAATAAAAAAGCCCAGGTCCATTGTAAAAAGAGGTTGAAAATCCTATATTATTTTATGAAGCAGCAGCTTGATCTTTCGTTGATTGCATTTCTTTGCAGCTAAAGGACCTTCATATATGACTAATTGGCTTTGATCAAGGAGGTTATGTTTCAGTCATCAAAAGTTCTCACTGGAATAGAGTTGCATATTATTCGATGCTCATCAATTTGTTGGCTGTTTCAATCGCAAATCCCATTTGAGATTTGTTTGCGACTGATTTTGGCACAAAAGCAGTTGTCAATGAAACAGATTTGGGAACGGTGCAAGAGAGCAGATGAAACTGATTAATAATGGCACCTTTTTTAATTTTATTTAGCCACACCGAGACTAATAGGTTGTTATCGTCAATTATGGTATTACACCAATTAAAGCTCCAAAAAACCATAAAGTTTTGAATCATTTATTACATTCAGCCTATTGCCTACATTGTCCAACAAAGAATGCATTAATTTATGTTAACTCCACCTGTTATAATCCTATTATTTAAGCAAGGGAATGTGTATATTTGTCTGATAATATTAATATCCCTGCCTGATCTTTTATGTTTATGATATGATGGGATTTCAGGTTCTGTTGTACAATAAAACAAAAGCCAGTTGGGCATGTTAATATCATAATATGTATTATGTAATCTTTAATAAGTATAAGCCAACCAAGCATCATATACAGAGGCAGCAGGCTACAACACAAGCGAACATGTTCTACTTTGCTTGAGAGAAACATTTATGCTGTTTTTTTTTCCTGCTACCAAGTGCACTTAAAATATTATTTAAGAAAATACTCTATTAATAATATTGTTTAATAAATAATTACTTAAAAAAATACATATCAAATACCTTTTAGATTTTCAATATATTAAATACTTCTACTCTTTATTTAGTATTTTCTATTTTAAATCTAACAAAGTTTCTTAGGGCAATCCTTAGTAAAAATTAATTAATTTTATATAAACAACATTTTATACATACCAAAAATTCTATCTATTTTTTATATTATTATTATTTTATAATTTATTGTCTTTTCTTTATCTCCTTTTAAGTGTTTTTAATATTGCATTATCTTTTTTTAGCACTAATGCTTGTTTCAATTTTACATTAACTTTACCCATATCGTTATCCTCTGATAACCGATGTGATCCACTCTTTGAGACGACTTGACAATTGACATAAACATGCTGCAATTGACATTGAAAGCAAACTGCCGTATCAATAGCACTCCTCTGCTTCCAACATATAGTAGCATAAGTTGTGGCACAAGGAGAGATACTGAGCTGAACTCAATTGGGTATACGCTTGCTTAAATTGAAATATCAACGTCTTGCATTTGAAGATTTTTTATATGAAAGATTAGTTCTAATAGAGTAATCTGACACTGAAATCAGCAAAACTTGACCTGCCATTAAATAAACTCTCAAAAGAATCAAATTTTGTACGTCCTTTTTGGCTTTACAACAGAAAACGCTTCACGAAACATACAATGATGCAATCTAAAATCTAAATGTATAAAGAAATCATGCTGGCACTAGCTAGAGGAAGACAATCAAATTTCTCCAATCTCAATCTTCACTCAATCCTAGAGCCTGAGTTTCTTCTTCTTCCTTACAATTTGAAGGGCGGTGACTTTCTAATGTATATGCTTGATAACCGGTTGGACTAGAGAGCTGACCCGAGTTACTACTGCTGACAGATTTCTCAATATCAATCCTCCCAGCAATAAAAGGGATTGGCCGTTCCATTATTGAGGGTACTGATTCATCTGTCTCCAGCATTTTAACAACCTGATCCATTGTTGGCCTAGCATATAACTGTGGATGAGAACACAGTACAGCAACCAACACATGCTTCTCAAGAACTTGTGGTGAACCAGGTTCTGGCATACCATCTTCAATAACATCCAAAGGTCTACCTTTTCTAACTAATGACCAAGCCAAGTCAGTCAGAGCAGAGGGTTGGCCATCATTGTCCGTTTGAAGAGCCTTCTTCCCACTCAAAAGCTCAAGAAGCAAAACACCAAAACTGAAGACATCACTTCTCTCTGTCAACTGCCCATACAAAGCATACTCGGGAGCAACATACCCCATAGTTCCAGCTACTCTAGTGCTCATATGCGTCATTCCCTCGGGGTTGAACTTCGCTAGTCCAAAGTCTGCTACCTTGGCTTCAAACTTCTCATCCAGAAGTATATTACTGGCTTTAATATCCCTATGGATGATGGAAGGCTGAGCCCCATAATGCAAATAAGCCAAACCCCTAGCCGTGCCTAGAGCAATCTGTTGACGGACTGGCCAACTGAGTTTCTTCCCCATAGAACCAAACAAATGATCATAAAGACTCCCATTTTCCATCAAATCACAAACAATAATCCTCTGGTGACCTTCTAAATTAGTTGTAGCAGTACAATAACCTCTCAAAGCAACAAGGTTTACATGCCTAACGCTTGCAATAACCTCAACTTCATGAGTGAAGCTTGCATCCCCTGCAGCCGAACAATTCTTGAACCTTTTCAAAGCAACTGTACTCCCATCTGACAGCAACCCTTTATAAACATTCCCATAACCCCCACTCCCAATTATATTATCCCTGGAGAAGTTCCTAGTTGCCTTCTTAATATCATCCATTGTGAACCTAATCAAAGTGGTACTCTGGTTCATCGAATCCAACCCAGAAACCGAACCCATCTCAGTTTTACTAAAATTCATCTTCCTCATAATCTTCTTCTTATTGAATCTCGAGTAAGCCCAAAACCCACCAATTATCAGAGACAAGCCCAACACACAAGAAATCGAAACAACCACAATAACAATCTTTCGATTCTTACCACTGGAACCCGCAGACGAAAAATCAAGCCCGAACAAACACTTAGCAGACCCTGGGTCAGAGAGTCCATTCTGATTGGGAAGGGCAGCAGCATAAATAGAGGCATAAGCCCTGCAATCGGAGACGTTCCCAGTGGATGGTCCCTCCTTCAAGTAGGAAAGCAAGTTGGAGAAGCTCGTAGTGCAGAGGGCGCAGGGTGCGTTGTTTTCAAGGGATTGGTTACAATTTCCCTGCACGGCTTGAAGGGCTGTCTTGGGAATAAGTGCTTCGAACTGTTGTCGGGTGGTGATGTTCATGCAGCCCTGAGAGATCCAAGAGGTTTGTAATCCACAGGAGGAGCGAATATCGAACTTGGGGTCGTATTCGTTGATGAAAGATTGGAAAGTTTGCCAGCATGACTCGGAGGTGTTGAGAGGAGGGACGAAGAAGCCACTGCGACGGAGGTAATCGGACTGCACCAGATGGAGGGCTTGGAGGATGTAATGGCACTGGGTGCCGGAGTCGAAGGAGGGTCTGGAGCCGCCGCCGACAACGCGGAGGACGGTGATGTTGAGGGGGCAAGGTGCGGTGGCGTTTGCGGAGAGGGAAGGGAGAGGGAAAGTGAGGAGGAGGAGGAAGTAGAAGAGAAGGGACATTGGGAATGATGGTTTTAGAGTTAGGATCTAAAGTTCTCAACTCTCATGGAAGGTATATCTGTGAGAGTGAAAATGGGTTGGTGAGAGTCTGAGTTTGAGTATGTGGGAATTGGAAGAAGCTGGAAAAAGAGAGATAGACCCCAGAGAGAGAGAATGAGACAGAGAGAGGGTGTGCAATTTGACTATGGTGGAGTTTGTTTGTTACTGCTGAGCTTGTTCAGCTGTCAGCCAGATTGACGTACTTCGATTTATCTATGACTATCGGCAATGCTGTCCGAATTATTTTTTACAATACAAGTACGAATAAAAGAAATGCATATAAATATATGGTGGTGAAAAAAAAAATAAAGATACTTTCATGTGATTTGTTAATATGAGAAAGTAATACAGGGAGAGAAAAAAATACAAAAATAAAATTAATAAAATTTACATAAATATTAATAGATTATATTATAATTATTTTATTTTATTTTTGTATTTCTTTTCTAATATAGTTAATTAAAAACATGAAAGTATCCTTATCTGTAACTATTTTAAAAATAAATGCACATGCTAATTAGAGGTTTCAACGTTCCACGTTGGATTCTTACTCTATTTCACCAAAAAGATTCGTGATGTTTAGCATTTTCCTTTATCTAAAGTCAAAAAGACAAGGCAAAAACTAGACACGACTGGGGTGATTTCAACCCAACCTAATTTAGTTAAAAGTGTAAAACGAAAAACGTTGCCTTTGACCATGCATGGGCCCATCTCAATAGCTATCTTCTTTCTCTCTCATTGTTTCATTCTTTTTCTTTTGTTCTTTGATTCTCAACCAATTTTCATCTAGAAGTTAGGCCCTCAGAAAAATATTTTTCACAACTAATACCCAAACTCGAACCGATCAAAGAATCGAGTTGTTAAAATGACAGACTGATCGAAAAAATAATCAAGGAAGAAATATATATATATATATATAAGACAATATGTTATAAAGCACAAAAATTTAAAAAAATTGCATAATTTTAATAGAGTACAGTTCAATATAAATACCAATAAAAATTGCCAAATTTTAACGTATTGTCACCGCTTTTTATGTCAAAACACCAATAGGAATAGTTCTGATTGTAATACTGACTTTGACAATACAATTAATCAAAAAACCGTTTATGAGGTGTAATACGCTCATATATCTTCAAAAAAAAAATCAAAGTTGTAACATTAAAATTAAGTATTTTTTTTAGTGTATTAATTAATTAATTTTGTTTATGTCCCTAAAAATCTAAAATTGAATAAACTAAGATGAATATTTACATTTGCTTTTACTAAATTAGTTTATAGATAATAGCTCTACTCTTTTACTCAAATATAAACATCATCGTGGAGTAACAAGCATTAAACATTTAAAATCTCACAATGAATGTGTATACTCTGTTAAGATTAATAAAAATTGAACTATTATTCACTATTACCTCACGGCACTATACTTAATTGATGAATTTCTAACATGAAGATGAAAAAAAATAACAGTATTGGTTTATTGAAACAGTTTTTTTTTCAACAATTAAATTTTTTTTTAATTTTTTAAGATATTCTCACATGCAACTGTGGAAACTAATCTTTTAAGATACAGAGATCTATTTAAGAGGTTGACTTTTTTTAACTGATATTTTTTTTTACACATGGGTCAGAAATTAAACCCCTAACCACATGAGTATTTTATTCTTTACCGAATATACCAAAAAACCCTCCATCCAATAAACATCTATTTGGCTAACGAAAATCACATAAAAGAAATAAAATTTCCTTGACTTGTCCACCAGTTGAAGTCGTTCCTTTTAACAAATCCCTACAAATATCAGAAAATGCAAAAGAAAATACTTATAGTGTTATCTTTCTTAGCCTCTTGTTATACTGCCTACGATTTGAATTCTATGGGCCCTACGGTCTTGCACTGTGTCCCCATGCGCTATAATTGCCAGAATTTGTATTGTTTCCCTTCTTAGAATTCATTTTTGAAATACAAAGGTTTAATCTAAGTGTTAAAAGTCTACTTTTGTAGTTTTAAGTCGACATTCGTACTGTAAGTTGAATTATGAGTAGTAAAAGTCGACTGGTGGAAAGTATAAATCCATGTTTACTATTTAGAAGTGGATAAATCGACTTATTGGAAGAGATAAGTCAACTCTTCAAATTTAAAGATGTTAAGATTATTTTATGTGAACATATAATGTATATGAAGTAATTTTTACATATTTAGTAAAGAATGAACGAGTCTTTTAATAATTTTTTATAAACTCTAAATTAAATTACACATAACCCAAAAGCTTGTGAGACATTTTGTCCATTAGTTAGATAGATATCTATTGAATGGATGAGTTTTTTTTTTCTTTTTTGCATATTTAGTTAAAGAAAATATGAGTGTAAGACAATTCTCTTATACTATAGCATTGCACATGTGTCACCTCAATTATTTGTAATGCTAATTATTGTTAGTGTATGGATAGTGAAAGATAATAGTAACTTATATAACTAGTGTGACATACACTCAATAATAAAATATAAGAGGTAAGAAATATAATATAAGAGGATCTAAGAATCTCTCTTTAGAAAAGAATAAACAATTTTTTATCCTATTTGAATCTTGAGAACAAATGGCACATGAAACAAAGTTTGAGGATATTTGTATTGCATTTGAACTTGTTTTTATAAAAGAGTTTGTACTATGCTCATAAAGTTCATCTTACTCTCTTTTCATTTACTATTTTACACCAAAATCCAGGCTTTCCAAATCTATCCACAGTCTGTATAATATTTTCTAGCATGTTTCCGAAGAGGAAAGAAAGTTTTTGGTTAGTACAATGGCTCTGTTCTCACTCTCATGCAGGGAACATATGCACATTTACTCGGAATGCCATTGTTGCTGCTTTGGAAATCAGCCATGTTAATCTGAAAACAAATGAATAAGTGTCTTGCACATTTAAAACATCGCCTTCGAATCGAATTCAGTGAAAGTATGATTAGTTATAATCTCATAAATTTATAAGACTTAATAAAATAATTTATTTGAACTCAGAGCATAATCCAAAACCCAAACGAAAATATATTAGGCAATCAAGAAAAACACAAACCCTAAACAACTTGAATTGACGTCAACAACTTGCATTAGTCCCGTTTTTCTCTTTTAAAATTTCTTTCACATTAGTAACTTGTCAAATTTATCATACTAGATTAAACTGATAAATAATCATCCCCTGCACGTGATTTTTCAAATTTAAGAAGGGTTTATTGTATAGTGTATACACTATCAGAAAACTGAAGTTCACACGACTATACAAAGTCTCACAAGTTTACACAGTGCAAGTGTGCATTCCTTTATTCAGAGAACCTATTCCTTTTCCTTGCTACTTCAGTTTTAAATGTTCAACTCTGATTCACATTATATCCGAAAGAAAAAAACATCTCCTGAACTCTGAGACTCTATACATAGTCAAATTGAAACATGCATGCTATTTTGTTGTTGGGATTAGCTTATACACAATATATGAAGTAGTTGAGCATAAAAATATATATTGCTAGAACTGGATCATGATTCATGTTTGATTAGTCAATTATATCCAATTAATCAAACGTGGTCAAATAGTTTTAGCGCAAAATCCATAAATAAATTAAACAAGAAGATAATATGTATTATTGACTGCAATTTATTTTAGGCGAATTGATGGAAGACCATGACTTTTCTTCTTTTCTTTTCTAATCAAAATTTCAACAGTGAAGCTTGTGATGTATTTTTTTTTTATTTGTTGGAAAAACCGTTAAGAAAACCTTAAGCATTGTGATGTTTATAGAGAATATCAACTTGTTGACATCTTTCACACTGAAGAGAAAATGAACAAAGAACAGAGTAGGTGGATGGTGGCATAGCTAAATCCTCGTCTGATTGAAATTTAAAACGATATATTTTTGTGGTGAGACTCAGATGGATTAGAGCCACCAATCACAACCAAATGGATGTTGACACTGCTTGAACCTCACACAATCCTATGTACACAATGTGGTAATACTTAATTTTAGCCAGGTCATTTTTAAAAATTAAAAAATATAGAGCTTATAAAAATATTTATTGTTTGATATTCTTTAACGAGTCCTAAGCCCAATTTTCAAAAAAATAATAAGAAAATATATATAAGGAAACAAATTTGAATTCAAATATCAAAATTAATGCGTCATTAATGATAATTTGAAGTATAAATGATATATTGATTCTGATCGTTTAAATTGACTCTAATTTATTATGATTGAGCATTCAAAGTTAAATATTTGGATAATTTGATATTGATTTGTTTCAATTTAAAAGTTTATTAATGATGAAGATTTAGGGAATATACAAATTAAAGATTTGTAATTTAATTATGGTAACCTAGGACAAAATCAATGGAGATTGTTCCTATTTGATTAAAAAAATCTTAATTTATGATTTGATTAAGAATTAAGATGTTTAACTGCTTAGGCTATAAATTGTCAAAAGCCTTGAGAAAAAGAAGGCACAATAAATATGTGTAGATGCGCATTATTCGAAAGAAAAAAACACATAATAAGAGAAGAAGTATTTGAAAAAAAGAAAAGAGAAGGGGAGTAAACAATGCATGAAAAGGAAATCGTGGAGGATAGCCATGTTTTCATTCTCTTTTAAAGGTAAGGGTCTCAAAGCTCCATCTTTATGAGTTTTTCTAGTTAATTTATTTTTTAAATCACCCGATGATGGATAGCTAAAATTAGCCATGATATTAGCTACATTTTAATTTTTTTGAAAGTGAGGGTATCATTTTGTTTTGCCATGAGTATTGGTAAAGCCTTAGGTGATATCCAACGAAAATCTTATTCATATTAAATTGTATTTCTATTGTAATCAATATTTTTATATTATTTCTATGGATTAAGATCTTGACAAGAGAGTAATCAAAATTAGCTACGAATGTGATGATGCTTTGATTTTCCAAGATGACGATATTTTTTTTAGTTTTGTTGAGAACATTGACATGACTTTAAAAATCTCTAATAAAAATCTTATTCAATATATTAAATTTAATTTTAATTTATTTTTTGGGTATCATGTATGATGTTATTCTCATATGCATTAATTCATTCCAAATATCTATGCATATACTCCTTAATTAAAACATTTAAAGTTGACTCACAACTAAAAAAATAGGAGAGGATTAGAATACTGATCAATCATACTATTTTTAATACTCTTGAGGCTATTATCATTAGATTTTGCTAAAAGTACTAGCGATGACTAATTTTTACAATTAAAAAACAAAATACTTTAATTAAAAAATAAATTACATATAAACAAATTCATATAGCCTACACTTTGTGATTATAGTAAATTGAAATTTTAATTGATCATTCATTATTAAAAAAACATTTTTATTTATTCTCAAAATCATTCATTTTAAATAATTTCATTTTTTATTTTTAGAAATAATTCCTTTCATTAAAAAACATTTCCTCATAAATCAAAATTTCTAATTTATTACTTTTGCATAATATGTTGCGGGCTTGAATTTTGTTCCACAATAATAATTATTTAACCACCTATTTTCATTAAATCATTTATCTCCATGCATAATATAACAAAATGGGACATTTTAAAAAATAAAACAAAAAAATTACAGTTTCATATAATATATGACAGATTTAATTAATTTAGCATATAAAATGAGATTAAATATGTAATTATTTTAGAATGGATGGCGTAAGGTGCTAATGCCTTTTATACTCAATATCAACCCTCAAACTTAAACTTTATAACATACATTATCTTTTAAGTGTCTAATTGAATTATTTCATTTTTTGATAAAAATCAATTAGTGATGACTCCCAATTTATTTTAAATTTTAGTTGCCTCTTTACATAATTTTTTTTAATGATTTAAATTCTGCTCATATTTTACATAATTTATGGAAGTATTCTTTTACATATGAAATACATAGGGAAAAGAGGGAAAAAATATTTATTAGATAATAAGTAGAAATGGTTTAACAGGTAGGTATGATTAACTGTGGACCCTCGTAGTTGATTTGGTGGTGAAGAATGTTGAGCAATAATAATAAGGTATTGGGTGTTGCAATACAGTTCCTTGACTGAGGAGTTTGGTCTGCGCGTAGTGATTGTGTTAATTACGCTGAAATGATAGCGTATCAAGTAGATTAAATTTGCCGGTATTTGTAGGCTATGTACATTACGTTGCTTGGAGGCAGATTATGTACCCAAGTGACAATTGATTAAGGGGTCCATTTTACATTTTATTAATTAATTTACACCTTAGCTAGTGGATGTTACACGTTAGTGTGCGCCTGTATCTTACGTGGAAATAACAAAAAATAATATTGTATATCCAGTATTTTTATATATACAGTAATTATTTTTTATATTTCTATATTTATAATTTATATACGATTATATATTTTTTATTTTTTAATATTATTCTCATTATTAAAAAAAATAAAACTCCGTCTTAACCTCTTTTTTTTGGATACAGTCTGTCTTAACCTCTTTAATAATTGGAAAGTGATAAACCTTAACAGAGGTGTTCAGGTCTCACCTATATTAGCAACGAATAATTATGGTGGGGGCATACACATAACTAACTTAGGTCTTACTTTTTTTTATAAAAAAAAAATCCATCTATATTGTTGGAATGAGGTGGAATCTGAGAGAATGTTCTGTATTTCATCCCAAACAGTATAATCTTGGTATGTTTCCTACCTGGGGTTTTCTCCTTTTTTCTAAACAGTTTACTAGCTTAATCTTTGCAGTTCATTCAAGATTTTTTTTAAAAAAATAACCGACAAACTTAATAATCTCACCCCTTTTGTTTTTGGCTAACATATTTTTTTAATTTCAAATATCTTATTTGTGTTACTTAATCCCTTCCCTTATTCTATTTAGGTCAAAGATATTTGTACAAATTTTTACAAAATATGTGCACAATTTGAATTATTTAAAAAAATTATAAGAAAATTAAAGTATTATCTAATGACTTACATAAAAATGTGTAAAGAATATATAAGTATAAATTTATGTAATTACAAATTAAATATAACAAGTATAAATTAAATATAAAAGTTAAAAAAATATTTAAACTCTTATTTAAATTAAAAATGCCACCAGATGTTTTCAACTTAAGTATAATTACTTCTCTTTAAGATGTTTATAGATTTTGGTATATTACAAAATAATCAAAATTTAAACATAATTCATACTTTTGCTAAAAAAAAACATAATTCATACTTAAATAATTTTTTTATTTTACTTTATCAAATCACCTGAATGGAAATTATTTCAATATTTTTTATTCGAGATATCAATATTTATGTGACTTCTCAAATACTTATTAACTATTATTTATATTTAATAAACTTTTAAATATTTATTATAAAATTAATAATCAATAAATAATTAACAACATCTTTATATACTAAATTCATCAAAAATACTATAACATTTTCTCATCCTCACCTTAACTCATATAGTTTTACTTTTCACGGTACATGTCAATGTCAATGTCATAGATGTTAGCACACAGGAAACATCTTGATGAATGAAGCCAAGTGTGAGGTTGGTTTGCTAAGCAAATAAGCACCATATTTTCATGTGCCGTTGCCGTATGCAAGACGAGACCACAGACAACAGAGCCGTCTCTGACCAACGAAGCTACCATACCAAGAATAAAGCTATTTTTACCCCCTCTCGTGTCGTACTCAACAATCTAAATTCCAAATTGTATGATAAAATCGTCATCTTCAAGTTTCTTTTCTTATTTTCTACGTCGACCCATGATAATGATAATCCGCAATTATAACTCTATAAAACCAAGATAACAGTCTAAATGTCTAATATCTTTTTTTTATTACCATTTACTTTTTCTAATCGGCAAAAAACGTTTATATTCTTTTATAGAATAAATATACAACTTAGTCATTAAAAATATTATTTATTTACAATTTAGTTTTTGAATTAATTTTTATATAAATTAATTCTTAAATTTATAAATTTCATATTAATTTAGTCCTTTTATTATATTTGATTAAACAAGTTAAATTATAATTTCTGATGATGTGACACATTAAATATTTATATATAATTTTAAGTGTTACGTGACAAGTTACCTAATTATTTTTCTTAAGATACGATATCATTTTAATTTAGTAGATTTTAACTTCCTCATACACATTGTACTTAGCCACTCAATAAGTTAAAACGATATCATATCTTAAGGAAAATGTTAAACAATGTATCATGTAGCACTAAATATTACATATAGACACTTAATATGTCACATTAAGAGTCATTGTTTAACTTCGTTAATAGAATTAAATTGATATAAATTTTATAAATTTAAAAATTAACTCATACACAAAAATAAATTTAAGTAAATTTTTTTTTAAGAATTAAATTCTCTATTTTTTATTTTTTTAATGATTGGATAATAAAATTATTGTTTAAACTTTAAGAAACATTGTGAGCAGTACCTGGGCAACATTAAACAAGGCCGTGACAGTTGTTTGTTGAAGTGGAGAAGCTAAATAACGTCTCTCTGCATCTCTGTTCACTCTACTGTCTCCCGGTCTTCCTGCCCTCTTCTGTTTCTCCGTTACAAGTCTCAAAGGAAAAAAGGTTGAGCTTTTCTCTCTGGCATTCCAGCTACCCAACTTCATTTCTTCTCACCCTGTTTGATTGAATTTCTATAATCTTTCTAAGTTGCTGTGGATTTCACCTTGTGGGTTGTGTTTCTATGTGACTGCAGAGCACCTGTTCAGATACATAACTTGGTGTCCTCTGTTCTGAGTCTCTCCAAAATTTGGTTTTCTCTTGTTGCTTTTGCTTATCCCTTGGCTTAGTTGATTCCTACACTTCAGGAAGCTTTCTCGGTTTTTTTTTCCTTCTAAATTATAATCTAGGAAAATCTGTTTAAAGTTTCGTTAACTTCAATATTCCAATCTTTCTTTTCTAGGATACGAGTACAATCGTTCCCCGCAACGTCCTTCAATTTGATATTTTTTGTCCTTCAATTTGATATTTTTTGCACCCACTTTTGTTCTCGTTGCTTTGGTTATCTAGATTTTCCTATCAAGTCTGATATTCTGTTTGGTAGGTCGTTTCTAATTTCTCATCTTGTTCTCTGTCTGGCTCCTAATGTATATTTAGGGCTCATACTGTGCAGGAAGAAGGAAAACAGTTTGTTAGCAGAGAAAAAATCCATTTTGTCTTCCTTAAGCTATATATATTTATCCTGACTCATAAAGTTTCACACTTTGCTGGTGGGTTTATAATTTGTTTTCTTTTACTAGAGGATTCTGGGTTTGTGGGTCTCAAAATGAAAGAAAATGCGGATTCCCCTGTTGGAGTTCTTGAGGACTATTTCAGAAGCTCAGAGTCAGAAACAAGTTCTTCCAAAGAACCCACTGTGGATTCTGAGTCTCAAGATAAGTCAAAATCTGCTTCTAGGTGGCGTGCATTTCTCCAATTGTTGAGGTCCAGATCAAAGAAACCCATAGCCACATTGCATCCTCTCAGTGTCCTCAAGCTCTCAAGAAGAAAGAGCAGTAGCATGAGGGAGACTATGCTTCCAAGTTGTCGCATAGATGCAGATTCGTCCTTCTGCAGGACACCGTGGAAGATCTTTACTCAGCATGAGATACAAATTGCAACCAATTATTTCGGCCAAGGTATGCAACGTGCTTGAGAGTTAGATTTCTCATTAAGTAACACTCAGTTACTTGGTTAGAATTTTACGTTGGTTGATGCAGAAAACTTGATTGGAAAGGGTGGTTATGCTGAAGTTTACAAAGGGTGTTTGCGGAATCGTCAGCTAGTAGCGATTAAACGGCTAACACGAGGAACAGTGGATGAAACAATAGGGGACTTCTTATCAGAACTCGGCATAATGGCGCATGTTAACCATCCCAATACTGCTAAGTTGGTTGGCTATGGGGTGGAAGGGGGAATGCATCTAATTCTTGAATTGTCTGAAAAAGGGAGCCTAGCTTCAGTGCTTTATGGTAGGGGGTTAATGACTTAATGTCTTTCCTATTTTACTTGATTTTTGAGCCAATTGTTAACCATTACAATCAAATTTTCGTTTCTTTCTTCCCGCATTAGGTTCCAAGGACAAACTTCCATGGTGTATTAGGCAGAAAATTGCATTAGGAACAGCTAAGGGTATATTATATCTTCATGAGGGTTGTCAAAGAAGAATTATCCACAGAGATATAAAAGCTGCAAATATCTTGCTTACCGAGGACTTTGAGCCTCAGGTATTCTTTTGGATTCCCTTATACAAGTTTGGTTCTTCTATTATTGATCACCACAAATTCCTTCTGCTTTTTGGCATTTTGTATTTGCCCCAAAGACAAACAAATTTTGGAAGATTCTTGATTTTATGTTAGGGATGAAACCTGTCTTTTTTCCCATTAATTTCCTCCTCTAATTCACCTCATATGAAATGCACATTGCACTATTTCTAAATTTTACGCATGAGTGGACTGTGTTTCTACATAATATTTTAATAATAAATTGAAACGTTAAGAATTTTTTGCGCAGATTTGTGATTTCGGGCTAGCAAAATGGCTACCAGAGAATTGGACTCACTACACTGTTTCAAAATTTGAAGGAACTTTTGGGTTTGTGACTTTCAGAAAATACTGTTAAATTTTTTTCATAGCTCCCTATTAACCCAGGTTTCAATTATGACTGCCACAGCTACCTTGCTCCTGAATACTTGCTTCATGGCATAGTAGACGAGAAAACAGATGTATTTGCCTTTGGTGTAGTGCTACTAGAATTAGTCACTGGGCGGCGAGCTCTTGATTATTCACAGCAAAGCCTTGTTTTGTGGGTATGTTGTCCAATTTACACAAAACATTCATGTTTGTATGCATCTGAAAAGTGATAAATACTTGAAAGATTGTCCGTTTAGGCACTAATTATGAAAGATTATTAGAGAGTTTCTTTCTCCATTAACTTTTTCCTTCTAATACTTTTGCAGGCAAAACCTTTGCTGAAAAAGAATGATATTAGGGAGCTGATTGATCCTTCACTAGCCGATGACTTTGACCGTCGGCAGATTAATATTATGCTCTTGGCAGCTTCTTTATGCACACAACAGTCCTCAATTCGTCGTCCCACTATGAGAGAGGCACGTTCTCTAGTACTTTTAAAATTTCAACAGAACTTATTTACCAAAATTAAAAATTTCAACAGAACTTAGTTTTGATTTTGAGATATGAGATGTGAGCACTGAGAAGTAGTTATACATTTTTTTTGCGTGATTGTTTGCGACATATTGAATGTTGTATGATGCTCACATGTTCCACACAAATTTCTACTTTTAGAGTGGTCTAGATTTTCTAGTGGCTCAGACAATATGCAACTATTTGATGAGTTTTTTCCCCTAATGTTAAATCTGTCTTATTGATTGACCCTTTTCTGGCTATATATGTAAATTAAGCCCCCGGGGACATGGAACGCTGTATTTAGCTACAAAGGTGTCTGTGTCTGTTTAACTGAAACAAAACTCATTATTTGGCAATTGACCTTTTGGTGCAGGTTGTACAGCTTCTGAATGGCAACCTTAGCTGCTTTAAGTTCATGAAGAAATCTCGATTGCCATTCTTCCGAAAAGTCTTTCAAGAAGATCTCCTTGATTCTGATTAGTGGAAAGGAACATGAATCACATGAGCAGCAGCAGCACAGACTAAAGGAATTGTGATTACTGAATGGTTACAGTGATCCTATCTGATCCCTTTTCATTTTCTTTTTTTACCAAAAAAGTTCTTTTCCCCCCATACGGCATTGATGGGATTGGAGTTTCGGCAGATAGAAATTGCCCAGTCAAACCAATTTTTTTGCAGTTTGTGAAGCCCAAAAGAAGCATGCCATTGTCTCTCAGCCTGTGCACATGGTAGATTTTTGTAAAAGATGTCAAATACTTAGTCATTTGCAAGAAAGAAATATTTTCTTTTTCCCCTTCTCTCACCCACTTATTTTTTCTTAGGATAAGTATAATATCTTCCTAAAAATAAAGGTAAAAAATTTAGAAAAAAATTATATGAAAAGTTTTTCGTCAAATTTTTCGTCATCAATTTTAAGAATATCAAACTGACTCTAAAGATACATATTTAGAAATGATAAAAAAAACCAGATTATAAAAGACAAAAAAAAAAGGTCATTGGAGACTCTGGATGTAAATTTTTGTTGTTTTAAGATTAGGATAGCTGATGATTGAAACAAATTGCTTTTGGTTGCTGACGGTTGCAAGTACTTAGGGCGGAGAGGAAAGAATCAAATGAGGATAAAATTAGATATTCTCATTCTCATGTTTAGTAGAGAAATCAGAAGGGGAGTATCCATTTAAGGAATGACTATTTCATTTATTTAAGAATTATTCCATATTGAATAGGAATGAATGATCATTCCATTTCTATTCTCATTCTTATTTCTAACTATACTAAACAAAATATGGCAATGAATATTTCATTTTATTCTCATTCCCACTCCCATTCTCTTTCCTACTTCATCAAATACCATTCCATCAAATGACCCTTATGGTTGATGATATTACGTTTACCAGCCCTTGGAATATGACAATCAACCGCCTCGAATTATAGACAGCAATATGCGCAAATGCAGCAAATGAATTGAGGCCACCTAATTTTAATTAAAGGAAAATGATATTTCTACAAACAAATCCCTAATAAAATATTCAGTAAGTTACATGTATGTTCCTGGATCAAGTTTGAGTTCTACTATTTTAGAATGAGAAGTTTGTGAAGATAAAATCTATATAAGTGTCACTGTTCTTAATTGAAAGTCCATCACATATGTTATTGTATTATTTTGACATAGAATTTAATTTTTATCCACTGTCAGTGTAAATTTTTTTTACATTGTCATCTAATCATGTGTTGACACATCATTAAAATAGTTAAACTTTCTAGGTAGTGGTTGTGATAGTCAACACTTTTAATGATTTGGCATTACATAATTGGATGACAGTGTAAAGAAACTTTACACTCACAGTTGATAGAAATTAACTATTTGACATATATGTATTGTTTTTAATACTTCTTGGAATATATATTGATGGATGATTGATTATTCAAAAAGAATTTGAATAAATAAAATGTTTTATCGAAAGGGAAACTGTTAATTTTATTTGAATATTGAATAACTTCTCATATACCTCCAGTACAATGAAGACTATTATATATCTGGAAAAACAGAACTTTTTTTCTTCTTCATGTTTTCCACAATTTTATGTGAATAACGTCTCAAATTTTATTTTTTAAAATCAAGTGGGTGATTTTTCACTTTCTAAAAAATCAAGTACAATTAATTATAATACAAGTTTATGGAAGAGAGAAACAATGTTTGTAAAATTTTACAAATATAATATAATGTTTTATTAATATTAATATCATTTTTTGATTAAATACTTATTTTAGTATTCTAAAAAGGCATGTGACATCAATTAAGTCTTTGAATAATAAATACATCAAAATAGTCATTTAATGACAATTTTTAACATCAAATTAGTTCTTTAATGATATTTTTTAACATCAAATTAGTTATTTAATGTCTTTTTTTACATTAAATTAATCTTCTAAAAAGACTAATTTAATATAAAAAAATATTAAAGGACAAAATTGACATATCTTTGGATGACTAAAATAAGTGTTTACTCTATTTTATTTAAATTATACCAAAATAAAAATATTTTCAAGCCAATTTTAACATTATTCAATAACGCACCCCTAACATCAACCAAATACATTTTCTTAAATACTTGTCCAAGTCATACATAAACTATCTATATGTTGAAATAGTGGTCTCATCATGGTCTAATCTCCCATAATACCAGAAGTTTTAGGTTTCCTTTCCCCTTAAAAGCAATTCATCTTCTACCTTCCAAATAGATGGTGAAAATTATATGTATCCTAATCACATCATGTTACTAAAATGGTGCCATCTTTATGTTGCACCTCTTTTGTGATTTAAAAGGGAGTGATGCTATAAGCGTAACCGTAATGATTTATATTAAAATAATTGTATAAATAATGTCGTAGTTTAAGAAAATAGTATCACATCATCAAATAAATATAAAAATATATAATCAAAACAAAATAAATATATAAATAAATTGATGCATACTATTGATTTGAATTAGTGAATTACTACATCATTTTCATTTATGGGAAAAAATTTTGTAAAAATCTTGAGATATTTATCAGTACTATGAAATAAGATAAATAAAATAGAAAAAGTTCAATTTTATTTATTATCATCTGAAACATAATACTATTATTTACTAGTAGTAATTGTTTGGTTGTATGATAAAGATATTTTTGAATCAATTGTGGCGTTAACAGAAATTTAACTTTCTCTTAAATGATTTTAATAGCGTGTAATTCTTTTTTTTTAAGATATTTATTCATTTGAAAGGTAAGAAATTAATCTCTTAAAGTATTGTTAAACATAAAAATTAAAGACTTTCTTAATAATATTTTTACTATACACTTCATCCTAAATATCAAACCTAAAATAATAGAATTACAATGGGCTATATCAATAAAAAAAAAACACGATCCTAGTTTTAGGGTCAAAATGGGAATAACGAATGAAAATTATTCCGCTGTAAAAAAAAAATGAAAATTATTCCAAGTCCAATCCTCGTCGTTAGTTGTATTTTAAATAAATAAAGCAAGTATGAGGTCACATTAATAAAACAAGCTTTAACAACAAACAAGTAGACTTTAAAAAAAAAAAGAATAAAATTATCTATATCAAGTTTATTTCAACTAAACTAAACAAATGGAACATTACCAAGAAAGAAAAAAACCAAACAGAAAGAAACTCGTTAACATCTATTTATTTTTTAAATTTTGCGTGTTTGTGTGTATTGCAATTTGTTATTTGCAACGCAAGCCCAATCCATTTTTACCCCGTTGTGGTATAAATAAAAAAATAAATAGAAGGGGAAAAATGAAGAAGAAGCCAGAAAAAGCAAAGAAAACTTACAGCACAGCAGCAGCCATGGATGAGAGAGAGAGAGAGAGAGCGAAAGCGAAGTGTATGGTGAAGTTTGATACAAACTGAAGAACAAGAGAGAGAAACCCCAAACATCGGAACTTGCTCAACTCATACCGAGTGTTCGTGTTGCAATCGGATGATATTTCCGATCTTTGCTGATCGGAAAATTTTGTTACCGGTGGCGGTGGCGGTGGCGGATGGGGGTGACCGTGGCGGAGAGACTAAGATTGAAGGGGAAGGATAATCATGAAGAAAGGGAAGGGGAAGAACAGCGGTTTGTTGCCGAATTCTTTGAGGATTATCTCTTTGTGCCTCAAGACTGTGTCCACGAATGCTAGCACCGTTGCTTCCTCTGTACGCTCCGCTGGCGCCTCCGTTGCCGCTTCGGTTTCCTCTGCTTCTGAGGATCACAAAGATCAGGTACTTACTTCTAACTTCCTGCAATTCCAATCGAATCGATTCCACTTGTGCCCCCGAGAGAGCGGAGAATTTTATATTGTTTGGTCAACTAGAAATGATGGCTGGTCGTGATTGTTGTTAGCGGTGTTCAGGATAACCACAAAAAAAAAACTATGTATTGGTGCTTATTCAGTAATAATATTAATAATTGTTGTTGCTGCTTACTTTATTTAACATCATGGCATTTAACACTGTAATGATTCTAGTTTTTTGTAGGTGATCACAACGAACAGGAAGGACTTGATCACAATAAAGAATCTAATATAGTTGCTTCATTACCATTTGATATGGACCAAATGTGTACCTCTCTCTGAATTAGCTCTATTAATATACATACGGTAGTTTAGAACTGAAGATATTAAATATTATCTATCTCTATTTGTACAAAGATTTTGGCTAATTTGAATGCATACTGTCATACTATTGTAGTGGATAACATTGTTGATTTAAATAGTTTCCTTACGACAAGTTAAGATATGAAATCTGTATAGGTTCCCTAATTATATTATTGTTAATTACACATTGGAATCAATGTGAACTTTATATACTCAGCAATAGCAACTGATTTTAGCTGCAGAGCTTGCTTTATTAGCTTTGACTTGGTAGATAGAGTTCCTAACATTTTGCCCTCTAGCTGATCTGCAATTTGAGTGATTTTTCCGTTTTACAATTAAAAGTTCTTGTTATGATTAGACTTTCTGCTTCTTTGACTTTTTTATTTTCTTAATTCATGTGCTCATGTATCCACTATCACTTTCCTAATAATTATAATTTTACCTTTTACTTCTTCGTGGGCAGGTAACCTGGGCTGGTTTTGATATACTAGAGCTTCATCCGTCTATCTTTAAACGTGTTCTTTTGCTTGGTTATCTGAATGGATTTCAAGTTCTTGATGTGGAAGATGCCTCTAGCTTCAGTGAGCTGGTCTCAAAGCGTGATGGTCCCGTTTCTTTCTTACAGATGCAGCCCTTCCCTGTAGGCTCTGATGGTCAGGAGGGATTCAGAAAGTCGCATCCTTTACTGTTGGTTGTTGCCGGGGATGACACTAATAGTATAAACCAAAATAGTACCCATTTGAGTGGTTTAGGAAGAGATGGTAATGTGGAGACTCAATCTGGGAACAGTGTCAACTCTGCAACAGCTGTTCGATTCTACTCCTTGAAGTCTCATTGTTATGTTCATGTTCTGAGATTCCGATCCACAGTGTGTATGATCAGATGCAGTTCGCGGATAGTAGCTATTGGTCTTTCCACACAAGTATGCAGTGGATTCTCCAGTGTCTTTTAGAATTGTAGAATATTTACATAGTTACATTAGAGCATTATTGTCAGATAAAACATAATTGGATCCATTTGACTTAGCTTTTTTGCGTCATGTATACCATAATTGATTTAGTTTCTCAATAATTTTTGGCAGATATACTGCTTTGATGCATTGACTCTTGAGAATAAGTTCAGTGTTCTCACCTATCCTGTTCCCCAGTTAGCGGGACAAGGAACAACAGGTGTTAATGTTGGTTATGGTCCAATGGCTGTGGGTCCAAGGTGGTTAGCATATGCTTCCAACAACCCACTGCCCTCAAATTTAGGTCGCATAAGCCCACAAAACCTCAGTCCTTCTCCAGGAGTTAGTCCATCAACATCTCCAGGAAGTGGTAGTTTGGTGGCTCGTTATGCAATGGAGTCCAGTAGACATTTGGCTTCTGGAATAATCAAATACTGTCAAGAGCTGCTTCCCGATGGTTCTAATTCTCCGGTACCATCGAATTCAGGCTTGAAAGTTGGTAGGGTTACAGGAATTGATACGGATAATGCAGGAATGGTTGGTATTGTTTCATGATGGCTCAGCTAATTGATAAGTTAGAAGTTTGTGGGCTTTAGATGAGAATGTTAATCTCTGACTTGTTCTTGGCTCTCATGGTTGAGTGCAGGTAGTTGTTAAGGATTTTGTTTCCAGAGCTATCATCTCACAATTTAAAGCTCACACTAGTCCTATATCTGCACTATGTCTTGACCCTAGTGGGACCCTTCTGGTCACTGCATCAATCTATGGGAATAATATTAATATCTTCCGGATAATGCCATCATGCACACGCAAGGGTTCAGGTGTTTCAGGCTGCGACTGGAGCTCTTCTCATGTGCATCTTTATAAACTTCATCGTGGAATAACTTCAGCTGTTAGTATATCTTAGTTTTAATATGCTTATTTTATTTGTTTTTTACGTTTGATATTCCTTTATATCCTGCACTCATACCCTTTTGATCTTCTTGTTTTCTTATTTGACAGATGATCCAGGACATTTGTTTTAGTCATCTTAGTCAGTGGATTGCAATTGTCTCATCCAAGGGGACTTGTCATCTTTTTGTTTTGTCACCCTTTGGGGGTGATACTGGTTTTCGAATTATTAGTTCTCAGGGTGAAGAGCCCTCCTTACTTCCAGTTTTGTCGCTACCTTGGTGGTCTACTTCATCTACCATATCTTATCAGCAATCTTTGCCTCCTCCAGCACCTGTTGTCCTTTCTGTGGTCAGCCGCATAAAATATAGCAGTTTTGGATGGCTTAATACTGTTCACAATTCTGCTACAAATGTGACAGGAAAAGTTTTTGTGCCATCTGGTGCTATTGCTGCCGTTTTTCATAATTCCTTATCTCAGTCGCAGCAGCTTGTTAACTCAAAGGCAAAACCCTTAGAGCATCTATTGGTATACACTCCGTCAGGTCATGTAGTACAACATGAACTTCTGCCATCTGCTGGTCCAGAACCAAGTGATAGTGGTTCGAGAAACCGGTCAGCTTCACTCCTGCATATGCAGGACGATGAGTTCAGAGTGAAAGTTGAACCTATTCAATGGTGGGATGCATGTAGAAGGTCAGAATGGCCAGAAAGAGGGGATCCTTGCTGCAATACTTTTGATAGAGAAGATGGTATTGAGAGAGTTCAAGAGAAAATATGTTATGGTGATGTCTATGGATTGGATTTTTTGGATATAAGTGATGGGGACAAGATCGTAAAATCTTCTACTGGGAAGCCCCAAGACAGATTTCACTGGTATCTATCTAATGCAGAGGTGCAAGTGAGTTTTGGAAGGCTGCCCATATGGCAAAAGTCTAAGGTATTTATTGTGATAAGTTTTTATTTTCATATACTGTGTTAGGCATTGGTTGTTAACGATCTTGTTTCTTCAGATTTGCTTCTATACAATGAGTTGTATGAGAACTAGTTTTAGTGCTGGCGGAGAGTCTGAAATTGAAAAGGTCTCTGCTAATGAAGTTGAAGTAAGACGGAAGGAGTTGCTGCCTGTTTTTGACCATTTTCATAACATCAGACCTAGCTGGAATGAGAGGTGGTGACTGTTTTCTTTTTCATTCCTTGCAGATTTTGCTATCTTTGTGCCATGCCATTACTTTACCAAATCATGTCATGCTATCTGATCAATACTACTTTTAGATTACATAATTGATTTTGACAGTGGTATATAATATAAGCAAAATGGGCTTTACCAAAGACATTAAAGAAAAATATAATGGTTATTTAGAAGCTTTATAGTTTACAGAATTTTGTGTTTCAGAGGAGAAGAATGCATACAGGATAGTGTTTATTATTTAGATATTGATTCCACTTAATTGGCTACCTTAGGAGCACATGCTATTCATTGATGTTGAACATGTACATCTAAGTTTTACAGTACTGTAGTTTATACTTTATATGTTTCCAACTACAACCTTGGTATTTGCAAATTCACCCCACCTAACTCTCTGTATCGTGTTATAGATAAAGTGGTTTTCCTGCATTGTCTCACTTTCGTTGAGTAATGCTAGCTGGCTGCTCCTTTGAAGGAGATAAATCATCTTGTCTAATAGAAAGTTGGATTCAAATAATAAGCAGCATGAATCTTTTGATGGAGTTGTCTATCCCACCTTGCCTTGATAATCCTAGTATAAGGCTTATACAAGGATTTTCTATTCATCAAGACATTCTTAATAGCTTTCATTGCCCTATACATGCCATCATATACACAGCCTATTGAAGGCCTCTCATCAAATGTTGCAAGTGCTTTCTTATGGTCTAGATGGCATGAGGTCATCCATATTTTAATTATCTGCTGCTTGCATTCAGTTTATGAATTGGAGGCATTTGTAGGGAATTATTATCTTGACCAGTTAAGTATTATGTCTAGCAAAAGCAATAAATTATCATTAGTGACAACCATTATCCTAAAGAAACTGTTTTTGGTTTGTCTGTGCTTGTCAATGATCTTTTGTTTGGTCAATGGTCATGCTGTTTACTTAATGCTTACTTGGCTGTTTGACTCAGAGGTTTTGCTGGGGAAAGATATTTAAGCCCTACATCTCCAGGTCTCCATCTGCCTGAAGATAGGGAAACTGCTGATGTGACAGTTATTTGCCACTCAAACCCAGCATCACTGAGTTCCACCGAAAGCTCTGATGGGGGTAAGAAACTAGTCTACAAAAAAAGAAAAATTCAGCCTACTATTTTTTGTTTTGTAACTTTTGTGGAGCAAAAAGGACAAAATCATTATAGACCTGTCGGAGTTTGTGCAAGAATATGGATGCATATTTCATAATATTGCATTTCCCCCCCTTCAATCGAATGCTTCACAAATACCAAGTTTTTGCATCATTTTATGCAATTTCTCATGTTTTACCTCCAATATCCTCTTTTAACTGTTTTTTTTTTAGTATTTTATTTGAATATCCTGTGGTGGCCTACACATTGATATGACGTTTGTAATTTTCTTTAGGTTCATCAAGAAGAATTGAAAATTTAATTGACCTGGATCAAGTTGCTTCTAGTTATCAAATGCTTGATGAGATCTACTTGGAAAGAATGGGGGCAATCAATGTTGATTCTTCCCTACAAAACCAGCTTGCGATGGAAAATTCATCATCTCTATCTGGAAACTTGAAGCATGTTGATTTTCACGTTGACCATTGTATCAATGGCAGTTCTTTATTACAAGGGAGAAAGATAGCTTCTGAAGGAAGAGATTCTATAGGTGTTGGGATCAGTGAGGACTCAGCATTGGTCCTGGAACAACATGCTTCAGATCAGAGCAAACTTTTGGAAGTAGCGTCGGAAATTCAAAATGCTGGTGTCAGGCAATCTTTCCTGGATGGCCACTGCAAGACACCGGCGCATGATGGAAGCGATGTGTTAACTGAAGTTGTAACTGATGATGTTGACAGCAGCAGTAGCCACCATGAAAGAGAGCAACCAGAGGAGGATGGGGAGAATGATGAAATGCTTGGTGGCATATTTACCTTTTCTGAAGAAGGTAAAAATATAAGGCTGTAGTTGCAGCTTCGTCTATTTTCTAAATCTTTTGTGATTGTTTCGCTGGTATCATCATACTATCATCTATTATCAATGAATTCATGGATCCCATCATTCTTTAGGTTGATTACCACAATTGAAGAATAAGTGGCAGCATCTATGAAGTCATCTCATCATCTGTCCTCGCTGGAGTCTCAGTTAGGAAAATATAAAAGCAACGTGAATGTTGTGAATAAGAAATGGCATATGAGCAACAATTTAGGCTGATTTGTTGCTCAATTGTGTGATCTCCCTCCGTCTCTCACCCTTGTACATTCTGTAGATGGAAATTCATATGTTCATGGGTTTGTTTTGGGGGCTAAAGTATGGAAACTCTGGGTAAAGATATTTTGAGTTTGCATTCACAGCCCTAAGATGATCATTTTATGAAGCTTGTCTGCAAATACGAATCGGGCTTGGTATTCCCTTCAAGTTGTATAACAATTTTATTTTAAGTCTTCAATTTGGCAAGGAGAAAAGTTTTAACAGCTCAGTTAATGTGTGTTCATTGATGCTTCTTCTTCCCTTAATCCCTTCATGCTGCTATGGTGAATGTTTATGTTGGTGGCGATGAGTGGAGAGAGTAGAGTTCTCTCTATCTTTCTAAGTTATGCTTCATTTTCTTTTATTGGAAGAAATAATGGAAACTGGAATTGTTATTATTCTCACAACTCAGAATGATAAAAAAATTTGCTTCGGCGTGTCTGCAGTGCTGCATTTGCAACTCTATTTAAAACGCGTAGCTCGCTGCCAAAGAATATATTTATTATATAAAAAAGATCTTGTTTGAAATACCAAAGAAAAAAAGAAGAAAGAGATATTGTTTAACGGAAAAAGTCACAAGTTGTTGCTAGTTCATAGAAACCGACTCTTCTAAACAACTTTATTTCCTAGAATTCTTTTGAAAGTAGTTATTCAGCTCCTTACCCCGCCCTCCTCCTTTTCCTTAAAAAGAAATAATACGACAACAAATGAAGACATATGAAATAGTTTATCAATGATTTTGGGTCCTCTCTCTCACACACACACAAATTACAATAGAACTTCATGAATTTAATTGAGATAATTGCTTTAAACACTAACAAAAATTTGAAGCTAGATAGCTTGTATTGAAACTTTTTATTTTAAAATATTGATATTTTATATCTATATTGCTATAAAGTAAATGTTTCTCATGATATCATCAATAAAAAAATATTCTTATCATCTCTTTTATTTTTGTAACTTCTTAGAAAACTATGACAGTTACTCATACCTTTTCTTTTCTTTTCTTTTTTCCTTTTACCTTATGATACGATCTTAGATCTTGTTTAAAAAAATTAAATGAAATCTAGTTATTATTTATTATTTTAAAAAAATAAGAAAAATTGTAAAATTTACAGTATGAACACTATTCTAATAGTAAACTCAAATCAGAACAAACACATAATAAAAAAAGAAAAAGAAAGAAGAAGAGCAATGAGAAACTACTGAAATAAATGATAGGTGACTTAATTGACAAAATCAAAGCTCTTATTATTTGTAAGTACTATTATTAACTTGTTAAAGCTTACCTTGATCTTGAAATTAGATAATTTATCTTATTCTTATTTTTTTTTCACAAAATAAAAATAAAAATGAGAGAACAAAAAAAAAGATAGGACAGGAAAATGGGCAACGTGGTTGTGTGCGGTGGGGTGAAAGGTAGATATATATGGATCCACAACCACATGCGGCTGGTTAGTAGGATTGGTCGGTTCAGATTAAGATTTTATTCAATTTTGGATACTCAGACCGACAACTGGACCCAAATTAATGGCCATCTACGTTTTTTTAACCAAACTTTTGCTTCCCTTTTTGTTTAGTAAGGTTTACATTAAGGTCAGATTTTGACAGGCGTGTTTGTTTTTAATACTTGCAATGGGTAAAGAAGAAGAAGGAATTTTTCCTTTTTTACAAAAGCGTCTTAAGAAACATGTGAGAGAGTGTTTGTGTTTAAAAAAATCCAAACCAAATATGCTGGTAGAAAATTCCATGAAATAATTTATTTTAAAGAAGAATTGTATTACAGTAATTAATGCTAATGTTTTTTTCTTTCTTGTTTATGACCACAAATCTCGTGCAATCAATTCATATATGTGACGTGGTTTATCTTTGGTTTATAATAATTTTCAAATGAAATAAACAAAACAATTGTATAAGCATATTATTCTTATATATATATATAATTAGTGATTAATATTTATTTATATATCTTATTTAATTAAAATATACTTTTTTTATGTATTTTAATTAAGTGTAATATCTGATTAAATATTAATCATTAATCTTATAAAAATAAATAGTACAAAAGGCATCTCCCATATTTATATTATATTTTGAGATGTAATATTACGTAGAGATTTATCTGGTGAAAGATATTGGTATTTATTAATAATTAAAAATTAATATTTATCTATATATCATATTTTTTTAAAATATAAATATAACATGTTATTTTTATATGTTGTTAATTTTGATTTATTGTCGGTGTAAAAATTTTACAATATTATTTAATTATGTATTGTGAAATCATTAAATATGTTTGATTATCACAACAACTACTTAAAAAGTTTAATCTTTTTAATGATATGCCAACACATCGTTAGATTACAATATAATATTTTTTACACTAAATTTTTTTTGTATTTATATTTTAATTAAACAAAACTAATTATAAAAACAATTGGTATCGAAAAGAATCTCCCCATTACGTTTGTAGTTTTCATTGTGGACCAAAATTAATTAACAACAAGGACATAGCATAGCCTTTTTACATAGGCAACAAAAAGGGAAAGAACTTAAAATCTTTTTATAACGCTAATAATGGTGAGACAAAAGTGACAAAAAACAAAAAGCAGTAAGTCGACAATTAAGGAGGAATCAGCATTTGCCTTTCCCTCCTTCCTTGGTTCAACAAAGCACGACAACAACGTTTTCAAATTCAGTGCTATCTTGAATCTTGTTTTCAGTTTCAACTCAGCAAAAAAAAAAAAAAACCCTCCAATCCAAACCTTGTATTGTTTGTATGTGTTTCTTTGAGATTGAGGGTCTCTGATTCTGAGATCTCATATTCTATTCAACCAAACCAGCATGGATGTGATTCACTTGCAGAGGAAGCACCGCGACCATCAAGCCGCTATGCTTCGCGAGGTTCGTTTCTCTTTCTCACCGATTTCCTTCAACTGCAGTGTATTTTTGTGTCTGGGTTTTGTTCTGAGCTTTCTCTTCACTTCAATGTTTCCTCTTCTCATTGGTCAACGGCAAGACTATGCGTGCCGATACTGTTCATTTCTCTTTTAATTCCATAATTTGAATTTGATTGGAGACTCTGTATTTTCTTCGGGAGTGAATTAAATTCCATGTCCCTTTCCATCAAGAAAATTAAATTCCCCTCACACCCTTTTATTTTAAATTTATAAATTTTTTGTTTTTTTTTTTTCGTATTTTTAAGAATTATCCGAGTCAAACGTTTGATGGTTACCATTTTCAATTGTAATCGGTTCTTGTTGGCTGTGAGTAGGGATTTCTGGATGATCAGTTCAACCAGCTTCAGAAACTGCAAGATGAGAGTAGTCCTGATTTTGTGATAGAGGTGGTGACCATGTATTTTGATGATTCTGAGAAGCTTCTCAATAACATGGCACGAGCTCTGTAAGTATTCTCTCTCTATTGTTCTCTAATAGGATTTACTTTCTTGGACTACTTTTAATATAATTTATGTGAATGAAGGGAAATGTTCATTGTTCTGTTTGGCTTGTGCAGAGAACAAAGACCCGTGGATTTCAAACAAGTAGATTCTCATGTTCATCAGTACAAGGGAAGCAGTGCCAGGTATACTATCGGATTGCCTTTTTTCCTTTATATTTCTGATTGTCTGTGTATTGCATTAACCAGTAGAAATATATACTGGGAAAGGTTTTTGATTTTTTTTACATTATTTGGCTAACAGTGTTGGTGCTGCAAGAGTTAAAAATGTCTGCCCTACCTTCAGAAATTTTTGTGAGGCCCAGAACGTGGAAGGGTGAGTTGTGCATAATCATTTTCTATTATATTCTCCCCCCTCCCCTGCAACTTATTAGTCGTGTTAAAACTTTGAACATGCACTTTAGGATATTGCTTCAACGTTCATATATCATTATCTCGTGAATTATTGTGGTTATTGCTTTGCTTGGATTATAAAATGCCTTCAGAGATTCGAAAGTTAATTCGGTGGTCAAGTCAATGGGACTTCACATGTCATTTCTGAAGCTTGAAGTATCCAGAAATCGATTTCAAAGAAAACATTTAGAATGCTATAAGAATTACAAAATACATCTTAAATTGGTATAGTAGTGTGTTTTTCAAGTTACTCGATTCTAGAATATTTTTTAAGATTTTTAAGAATATTGAAATATTTGGTTTAAAGTTTTTTCTTTCTTTTCAGAAATCGTCATTTTTAAGAATGCAATATTTCATGTTTTAATATAAAAGAAAAATTCCTATAGGGAGAGGTAGGTATATTTTTTATTTTTCGGGAATGGAATGTAAAAAGATAATATTCACAACTCCACCCTTTCCACCTCCACACCACAGTCGCCCATGAATATAAATTTTTTGATAATTTCATAGAATAGTCTCGGGAATATTTTTGGCAAATCAAACACTTTTGGCAACATGTGGTGGAATGTGATACACAAAAATAATAAATCATTTTACAAATAAAATACCCATAATGTCAAAATTCTTATCAGAATCTTCTAAAGTGTGGAGTGTATATTTTATAAAGTAAACTAGGAGATTGATAATTATTAACTAAAAAATTAACGGTTTAAATTTTGATAAAATGTAATCGCGTACTTGGATTTCCGTTTCTCTCTTGCCTTGAATGCTTTAGATTTGAATAACATGCATATTGCATATTGTTTTCTCCACGCATTTTGAGTTGGAGACTTTACTCTGTTTCTCGGAGGAAGCTGATTTTAGCTTTAATTAGATGAAGCAGTTCTCCAAGTAGGCTTTGCTTAAGTTATGTTATTATATATTTCAACACGAAATTATATTTTGGTCCTTATTACTTGAGTCCTTGAATACCGCATGAATTTATTTACTTCTATAGTCTCTAGTTTTCCAAACGAGATAACATAGCACACAAAAAAGAAAACGATATAATATGATTTTAGCCTTAATTAATTCATATTTTTCACTACAATGATTTGCCCCTACCTCGGTGGTTTTCTTCAAAACCCTTTCCACTGAAATCGACATCAGCTGGACCTAATGTCACTGAAAACTAGTTTTTCCAGTCAAACTAAGACAACCAAATCTTATAGCCCTCAAGCAGCATTCGGTTTTTTTAACATTAGACAGCCAGCGCTACTCTTTTGGGACAAAGGAGCTTGCTGTTCGATAATAATGAAAATTTGAAATCACCTATTAAAATAATGAGGACCCAGAGGTTTAAGAATATGAAACATAAGTAATGATAATTGATGAGAGCCATGAATATTTTCATCTCTGTTCTGATTCATATTTGAGATGATTGAGGACTTCTATTTTTGTCATGAATATGCTGATAACGTAGTAGATTTACGTCACCAAACATTATCATGGTATTAAAGCGGTACCATCTTCCATGCCTAGTTATGTCAATTCTGCTACCGAGTTCTCAAAAGAATTCAAGAAGTCGATGTCTCTATCTTTCCCATTGGTTGTGCATCAATTCCGGCTATTGGAATCTTAGATTTTTTTTCCTTCTACCTTCTACTGTTGCGTCGTCTTGCTCTTTCCGATGACCATCACTGGCACATGAAAGCATTTCTTGCCTTCTTTTTTATGCTGACGAATTATACTGGTTTCTCTTCCCGCCAACGAACCATACTGGCGGTGACTTTTCTATCTCATCGATAATCATATCGGTGATGAATTCTCTCTTGGCTGCAAGTCACAACAGCCTCCTATCAACGAATCATACCGGTGGTTAACACCCCACCCAACTCCAAAGTGACCTCCTCTTCCAGATTGCGTCTGCGCTTGGATAACCAGTCGCCTTACAGAGTAGACCTTGAACTTGGTAGTTGATTTGAAAACTTCACGCAAGGTATGGTTGACCCTCCAAGATACATTTTTGGAAATCTCTCACGAGGTATGGTTGACCATCTAAGGTGCATTTGCTCACATTAATGGAGCGCAAATTCTTTTTTATTTCAACACAAGTTCTCTTCCTTGAGTAAAGACCAAATTTGGACTATGTGACCCCACGTCTAGTTTAAAGGGGGTGATAACGTAATAGATTCATCTCCTTGATCTTAGACTTTATATTTCAAACTTTAGCTTTTGTTTATTTTGTTATTTATCTTTATCTTAGTTATTCTCTTTGTAACAAACTTTCTATTTAATAAATGTTTATGGCCTCTTCTCAGTTGAGTAAAATTGGCCTTTCACCAAACATTATCATATGCTGCACAAGTCAGTAATGCTTGTTTATGTACTACCTTAATTTCACTGTATCAGATATATGTGCTGGAAATTATGACGCAACTGCCGTTGCACTTCATAGACCTTTGCTCATCTGTGATTTGATGAATGAGATAACAGTATGTAGTTCCGGTTACTGAATATGCCTTTCCATTGAGCCTAAAATGATTGCTCATAGATAATATGTTTATTGCGTGCTTCTCCATGAGCACTTTAGAAAGACCAATGCTTGAAATTTAAGCATGCTGATATGGCCTTGACTATAATAGTTGGACGAGAATCGGAATCACTAAAAAATAATAATGTTGCTGCAGGTGTGTGAGATGTCTGCAACAATTGCGACACGAATACTCTCTACTGAAGGACAATCTGCAATACTTGTTTAGGGTAAGTGTAATATCTTGTTCAAGGAAGCTTGAAATTTTTTTCGTCTCCTGAGAGGAAATCTGCATTGGGTAATTCTTTTGTCCTACGGGAATGTAGCTTCATGTGCTTGTCCTTCCTTGCGTGACCTGTTTTTACAGGCTGTTTGAATCCTAATAGTGTCTAACTATGTCTATATTCCTTATATTGATTACTGCAGCTGCAGCAAGAAATCCAGGCTGCTGGTGGTTCAATTCCCACAATGGAATAGATGGCAGTGACATGATTGCCAACTAGTGGAAATGAGAACGAAAGTGAACCTTTTGATGAACAGCTGATTTTGTACTAGTTTTTGTAGTTTTTTGGGATTAAGCAACTTGCAGTTTCTGGATGATTCCTGGAGAATTGTATCCGGTTTAAACGGGGGGGATAGTGCTGATGTGAATAGGCATCTCTTACCTAGTTTGCTACAGGATATATGATTCTTTTCCCAATAAATTGTTAACTTGTTTAAAGTTTCGTTTTTTACTCAATGAGGTGACGAAGTTCATTGGCTATTATTACAAGGAACCATTATATGAATATAATACGATTTTGTTTTCAGTTCAAGTTTTCATGTTCTTGATTGATAAACGCGGGTGGGTGTGACATATAAGAACAAGGTAACTAGAACTTTCTCTACCCTAAAGTGAAGAAGGGCATATAGTACTTTTAGAAGCACAATGTTGTCACTAGTGTTTCTATTCTCTGGTGTGATTCCTGCATGATCTATTGTGGGGACAATGGCCAATGGGCAACTTTAGTCGCTCATTCCTTTAAAACCTGCTTTGATTTCTAGAAAATCAGATATTCCGGCTAAAAAATTGTAAAAAAAAATGACGAAAGATAGAGTGCTGGTGATGGAAGGGTGGCAGAGGGAACTGGATGCTGGCGAGATGGTAATGGTGGTGCCGCGGTGGTAAAGAATTTAAGGCTCCGTGTCTGACGTCCCAGCCAGCTTCAATTTTGTTTGGTCATCCATCCAGTTTCAATGAACTGAGGGAATTGTTGGCCTAAAAAATGGGAGATGGAATTGTATTTATAGTTAAGTTCGGGTGTCTATAACAAGTAATTAACTCCAATTTAAAAGATAAGGAATTATTAGTTTAATATTGTAATTTAAATTATTTTGTACAATAAAATAATCATAACAAACAAGTATTATTAATGTGTTGAGAAGAGTAGTTATTTAATTAAAAAAATGTTGTAGAAAAATTACCATGGGATTATGGTAGGTAGCTGATGAAAAAGACAGCACAACAGTTCATATTAATAAGCATGTGGAATTAATATAGTAGAGAGAACCCATTAGCCCCCACCTCAATCTCCAGAAATTGAAGGTTATCAGGTTAGAGTTTTGCTAATGAAAGCTCAATCGTTCTCTAACTTTACTTGTCAACTAAATATTTGTGACTTCATTAGTTTTTAAAATTAAAATTGTAGTTGTTTTCTAAATAAAAACTTTGAGCGATTGTATGTATTTCTTAGCATCACCCATGAGGTTAAGTACCAGAAATAAGTGGGCGTTTTGGGTTGTTGGGGTTGGTGTAATCTTCACACATCCCCATACCACGTTTGACAAGACGAGGGCCATTTGTTGACAAATAGGAATTGTTTCTCAGAACAGCCTCCCACGACTTCTATTCTATGAAGTGATGAGCGGTGGTTTAACTTTTAACTAGACTGGATGATATGTATGGGTATTACTCAGGTATCATTATATTATATTAGAGTTGTTAAATATTTATTAATTATTATTTATATTTAATAAATTGTGAAATATTTATTATCAAATTAATAATTTATTATCAAATTAATTAATTTGCATTGTGTAGGTCTTAATAGAAAGAGTTCGTAACTTTAGAAATTTTGTCTTAAGTTCTATTTTTGAAATAATATATATAAAAAAAAATATACTTAAAAAGAATTTTCGTTTCACGTACTTATTTATATCTTATAAGATTAGCTTTTTATCTTTTAAATAAAAAGATATCTTGAGATTTACAAAAAAAAAGAACTAATAATTAATAATTTATTTTAAATGTTATAATCATTAAAGTATCATATCTCGATATATAGTATTATAATTGTTTGCTTGTGTATGTTTCGGGAATTTGGGACCAAGCTCAGAGGCATCATCCTTTTACATTCATAAATATGCTTTATATACTTGTCCTTATGTTTGGCCTAATTTGGGGTTGAGGTTGACGCATCTCTCCACAGCATTAATAACTAGCCGGGGTTGTTTTTGTTCAGCTCTCTTCCTGTGTCCGACGCCACATTTACGTGCTTGTTCGAGCTACTGACAAATTGCCAATATGTGGCAGTTTCGTGGCAGTTTCATCTATCACCGTGTCCATCCTTCATATCAGAGCTCATAATCAATTTGACTAATCATAATTAATTACGAGGCTAGTGAACAAATAATACAAATTGGAATTGTTTTGCGGATTTGTGAAAGAACTTGCTCTTGACGTAACAGCCTGGTGTGGCAAAATGATTCATTGTAGAGTAATAGGCTAACGGTAATCGATTAGGCTTGTTTGGGACTCCTTTCAACTTTACTTCTTTTTTTCTTTTGGTTATAGCTTTTATTGTAGAACGCAGGTCCTGCACCTCGTATTCTCTCTCATCCAAAAAAATTTAGCAAGAAAAAATAAGTAGAGCCTAAGAAAGAGATGAACAATTTAGGAAAATGTAACGAACTTTCCCCAAGTACTTATGTTGACTTGCATTCTTTGTGTCCAAGAAAAAGAAAGGGCCATATACATGTACCCATCCCACACAGTTATTGATGAAAGCAGAATGTGAATTGCGAAACAAGCTGTGGATCATGCATATCTTTGACTGAAAATGCATTTGACTAATGACTGTGTTAGCACTCAGGTAGCTTGAGCTCCAAACCACCTACTCCTTTCATCCAAAAGAGACAGAGTGTATGTTTCTTGTATAATAAGAACAAGAAAGGTATACTAATTGGTGTTGTTATTCCTATTTTTATTTTCTCTATTTTTACCACACCGTACGCAGTACATCATGGCAATCGAAAAAAGAAAAATACAATGTATTTCGAGTAATGGCTTCTTGTGATAGTTGCTTGATTTTGAATGTTAAAGAAGGAAGCAAAAAGACATAAGAAAATAAAATGAACTTTCTATTTTTCTATTAATGATTAGAGCAGTAGTTACTGCTGAGTGACTAATTAATGATGCTAGACATTGATGTCGATGTGGGCGTTATGAACAAGTATGTGTCCCAATCATGCTAATAATAAAAGTCATGTATCAAAGTATGTACCCTTTATTGATTGGCAAGTCTTGAACTGTGATCAATGATCACCACCACTTTGAATAAGAATTGGAAGCAAAATAAGGTACACATATTTATTGTTGTGATGATACTTCTGTTATACAGCGAAATAAGACAGCTACCATGGCATGGCACAACACAAGAAGCATGTGAGTATGAGCCTTGTTTTTTGGCTTCAACATGAAACTGAACTGAAGTGGGTGAAAGAGAGAGAACCCAAGTGCGGTCCACCTCTTATTTTTGAGTCTTTGACCGTGAACAAACTGCGTAGCTGTCACTCTCAGTGACCGTGACCGTGACCCAACATCCCTCGCACAAAACGCACACTTGGCCTGCGTTTTGGTACCACTCTGTGTCCTGGCTGTCACTCCTCTGGGCTCATGAGCTGAGGTATGGAGGCCAAGTCGGCTCGGACAACCGTTTGATCCGAACCTCATCCCAACTAAGAAATAATAGTGTGCGATTAAAATAATTATGATTCGCTAGACGTGCTTGCTGTATATTTGTATTATAGCTGATCCTGAACCCGATAGAGAGAGAGAGAGAGAGCGTGGGAATTATAGTAAGTAGTAAGTAGGAGAGGGTAGAGGCAGTCATTGCATGCATTGCGTCTTCTCTGAGAAGCCAAACAAACAATGATGAAAAGACAAAGCCAACATTGACACAAAGCAACATTCGCCAAGGAATTGCTTCTCTTCCAAGCCTAAGCACCAGCAACTACAATCTCTTTGCCTACAATATAACACAGGTCCACACACAATATTTGATGCTGATACTTCCGCCATTAAAACATTCACGCCGTTTCCCACGAGAAATCGGTAGGTTCCTCTTCCTCTCACGGAAAAGCGAACCCTTCTCAACCCTCCAACTCCAAAAAACCCCCCTCGTAGTCATCCCATCATCTTCTGAATCCTATAAAATCCATCCACACCCGTTTCTCTTCTCCTTCAAGTTTCAATGGCCAAGCCAAAGGGTGGCACTCGCAACGGCATTGCTTCCTATGTTCTTCTGCTTCTGATCACGTGCTTCCTACAGCTGCATGTGCTTGCCATCTTGGACCCTATTGATTTCTTGGCCCTCCAATCCATCCCCAAATCTCTCCGCGACGTGCCCGGTTCCAATTTCTTTGCTTCTTGGGATTTCACTTCCGACCCTTGTAACTTCCCCGGCGTTTACTGCGCCTCCAATAAGGTCATCGCCCTCAACCTCGGCGACCCAAGGGCCGGTTCACCAGGCCTCACCGGAAAGCTCCACCCCGCCATAGCCAACCTCTCTGCCCTCGCCGAGTTCACGGTGGTTCCCGGTAGGATATACGGTCCTCTTCCTCACTCCCTCTCCAATTTGAAGAACCTCCGCTTCCTCGGCGTCAGCCGGAACTTCGTCTCCGGCGACATTCCGGCCGGCTTAGGCCAGTTGCGCAATCTCAGAACCATTGATCTCAGCTACAACCAGCTCGCCGGAGCCATTCCTCCGTCCATCGGATCCTTGCCGGAGCTAACCAATCTGATCCTCTGCCACAACCACCTCTCCGGTTTGGTTCCCTTCTTCGCTTCGCATGCCCTAACCCGGCTCGACCTCAAGCACAACGCCCTCTCCGGTTCGCTCACTCCTAATTCTCTCCCTCCCTCCCTCCAGTACCTCTCTCTGTCCTGGAACCGGCTGACCGGCCCGGTGGACCGGGTCCTGAGCCGGCTCAACCAGCTGAACTACCTGGACCTTAGCCTGAACCAGTTCTCCGGCACCATCCCGGTTCAGCTCTTCTCGTTCCCGCTGACCAATCTCCAACTAGAAAGGAACCAATTCTCCGGTTCGGTTCAACCGGTGGATCAGGTGACGATCCAAACTGTTGATCTGAGCTACAACCGGCTATCGGGTCAAATATCTCCCATGCTGGCGAGCGTGCGGAACCTGTACCTGAACAATAACGGTTTCACGGGTCAGGTCCCGGGTAGCTTCGTGGATCGGTTATTGACCGCGGGCATAGAGATATTGTATTTGCAGCAGAATTATCTGACCGGAATTGCGATAAGCCCAACGGCGGAGATTCCTGTGAGCAGCTCGGTGTGTGTGCAGTACAATTGCATGGTGCCGCCCATACAGACGGCGTGCCCATTGAAGGCTGGGAAGCAGAAAACCAGGCCTACTTCTCAGTGCAACCAGTGGAAGGGGTGATATGAAGTTGGGTTTCAGGAATCATATATCATATTCAATCACATTCTATTCACAGGGGAATATAATATATATTGAAACTTTAAATGAAAATCATATAGGTTTTCTTGCTTCTATATTTATTTATTTATTTTGTCTTTTTCTTTTCTTTTAGCCTTTTGATTCATTATTATTTCATTTTCTGGTAATTCTGGGAAAAGGGTGAGTAAGATGATTGTGAATATATACTTGGAAGAGTGTGGCTATAGTTGGGAGGTTCTAAATTCTAATGTTCTATATATTACGAGTGTAATATGATTCATATATGATATTTAAAGAAATTTTACTAAATCAGAATTAAATAAAATAAAATAAAGCATGCTCATTATCAAACTTTCATTCATATTAATTCAGCAATTAGGGACAATTCTATAAATTTTACTTTGCTAAGAGCCGACATTTTCAAGTTAAGAGTATACTCGATTATCAAGTTTCATTAATTTAAACTTTTATTGGAGTCCTATAAAAAAAAACTTTTATTGGAGTCATTATGATTAATTAGTTAGGACTTAAAATTTTAATTAAATTACAATTTTAATATAAAATTTGAGTGATTTATTGCTTCGTTTATGTTTCAAGTCTTAAAGAAATTTCATATCAAGTGTTCGAAATATAAAATATTCTTTTAAGCCTTAGAAGGATTGCTTTATTTCTTGATAATATATAATGAGAGAATAACTTAAAACTTTTTCATGTTAAAAAGTTAAATAATTTAGTTTATTTTAAAAATTAATTAATTATTTAATTAATTTAATTAATAATTTATTAATAATTTATTTTTATTTTAATACTTAATATATAATTAATTGTATATAAATTATTAATTAAATTAATTATATAATTAATTAATTTTTAAAACCAACTAAATTATTTAACTTTTTTACTTATTTTTCCGTACATAATTGCAATGTTTCGGCTTCTTTTCTTTCGGGAGAAGAGGGGTGCTGTGTTGCGGTGATTACTGGTTACAATTACAGTTTCTCCGCTTTTTTATTTTTATATAGATTTCCATGAGTACGAACTGCAATGGATAATAATTGTAGGAACAGCTGCTATGGAAAATGAGTGAACTAACATACATCAATCACTTAGAGATCTTTTTTTCTTTTTCTTTTTTTTCCATTGTAATTGTAAGCCTTTTGACTGTTTGAGGTTTGGCTTTAGACTGACTCTTTTCCTCGCTCTCTCTCTGCCAGTGTGGCGACAACGAATCATATGATGGGAAGAAAAGCAAATGAAAAAAAAAATGAGCTTAGGTAGGGTTAGACTACACTTACTGTGGCCTGTGGGGCACATGGAAAGTGAGAAGACGGAAGCAGCAGTTCAACAACTTAGCACAAATGGTGGCTTTTCCTACAACGAACTCATTTGTCATCTCGGGTTGTTGGCCTTCTGAGATTGCATGTTCTAGTTGACACGACACGTTATAAGTTTCAGCACAATGCATATCTATATCTGCCAAAATAACAAGCCCCTTCATGTTTGGGGGGAAAAATTACATATTTCTATCCCTTGTACCTTTAAAACCATTTCAATTTTCTTTAGCCAATGTTGGAATATGAATAGAGGAGAGGATTCAAGAAGTATCATTAAAACTTGAGGGTTATTTTTATAGTTGGACGGATCAAGGGGATAGAATAGGATAAAACTAATAGAAAAACCTTTTTAAAAAAAATTTAGATCCATTGTAATAAAATAAGTCAAAAGAACTAGAGTTTCACCATATAAAACATTGGTCTTTTTTTTTTCTTTCTAAATGAAGAGTACGGTTTGTCTTTTACTACATATAATAATAGCACGAAAATCCCGTTTTACAAATTATTTACTTTTCATTACTAACTCATTCGTAATAACTTAAATAAACAATAATGTTGAATACACTCTGTCTAAAAATGTTGAATTCTGATTTGTGTTCAATTGTATAGGGGCCTGCAATTGAGCTTACACAGAATCTATGTAAGATTGCTCTCTAAACAAATGAATGATTGTTATTAGGGAAAACATACTTGAAAAAATTATGTAACTTTTTGTACAAATAATGAAGTACATGTACAATTTAAATTATTTAAGAAAAAGTTATAGTGATTTGAAGATGTTATCCAATAACTTGCGTGAGAATATGTAAGTAGTATGTGAATATAAGTTTGTTGAAGTATTATTATTCTTATATATTATTATCAACTCCATTATTTTTATTTTATTATACTCCATAAATGACTCCTCTTGTTATAATTAAAAATCGCAGATAAAGTATGAGAATGTGATGAAAATATATTAATTTAAAAAATCAGTATATGCTTCTTAAAATTTTGGCCGACCGTTGTCACCCAAAAAACAAAAAAAACAAGAAGAATAAAATGACAGCCATTGCAGTGAAGGCCCTGACCCAGTGACCCTCCATGTTTTGTTTTGGTCATCGTACTGAATGTAGCTAATTTACTCGACATTTCAGTCTTTTTCCATATAGAATCTTACGTTCTATAATCTCCTAATTTGGGGTAATTGATAAATTTAGTGTAATTTTAGAAATTATTTATTAATTTAGTGTTGTTTTTAAATTATTTATTTAAATGAGGTTATTTTTTCCAATATATATATATATATATATATTATTTATGTGGTACTTTGTCTGTCATGTGACAGAATTTAACCGTTGTTTTTATTAAAATTGCGGTTAAACACCATTTGTTTTTTAGTTTTTTTTTTAAACATTTTTGTTATCTATTTTAAAAGTAACCTAAATGGACTTGAACCAAGGTTCCACTGATATACACCTTCTTAATTGCTAGACCAACTTGGATTCATAATGTAAATTCTATTATATATTAATTATTATTAAATGATATTTGATCATTTAATAATAGTAATTAATCATTAAATGACTATATGAATGTTCTGAAATTCACATATAATAACGTAACTACATTAAATAGAAATTTAAAATTAAAATTCACATATAAGATGATGTATATAATTTATATTATGAATTTAATAAGGACTTCTAGTCTAGTGGTTAAGGTGATGTATATTATTAGAACCTCAGTTCGAATCCATATATTGTACTTTTAAAATATGGTAAAAATTGTGATTAAATGCTATCATGTAGTAATTTTAAAACACTTGCGCTAATCCACTTAGAACAAGTACTACATGACGCAACATTTATGCCAAGTAAACTAGCCTAGATGTCACGTATGTAAAAAAAAAATACAAATAACTCTATTTAGATAAATAAATTTAAAATAACATACAATTAATAAATAATTTTCAAAATTATACTCACTTGCACAATTACCCCATAATTTGTTTGTAGCCCTTAGAGAAACATCTTTGGGTCCATTATCTCTTACCGTCTAGCAGGGGCCCACACTTTTATAATATGACAATACGCGAAGGTACCACCTTCGGCAGGGTGGCCCCTTTTAATGACAAAAAAGCGAGGTTCGGAGAAGCAGCTATCTCATGCCATTAACGTGAGAAATTACTTTTTTAGAAACTAAGATTGATAGTTTTTTAGATTTAATTTCTATTCACTTTATTCAATTATATATTGTCAAATCATTAAAATAGTTAAATTTTTTAGATAATTATTATAATAATTAATTTTTTACTAGATAATTGTTGTGATAATTAATTTTTTTACTAATTTGACAACACATAATTAGATAACAATGTGAAAAAATTTACACTGACAATGAATAAAAATTAAACTCTAATTTTTTTAAACACTTCTGCTTTTTAAGCAACAGGAATAGTCAGCCTGCTCTTTTATAATTTGAAGGCCTATCAAATTCAAGGAATCAAGGTATTATGACAGAATTTGAGCTGATAAATCACTAAGACAAGACAAATGATGAGACTACTAATATAGATTATGATGGCACTGCACCCACAACCACAAGGTTAATATCGGCATCCTGGGACTGGTGCTTACGCAAACATTCTATTACTGCTTTTTTATGACTTGGAGTAGAACCGCCTAACTTTCAAGAACCCAGAATCATTTGGCTTTATTATTGATCTTTATAAAATGTGCCTGCACAATAATTAGGGTGTACGTGCAAATGCTTCAGCAAAAAGTACTAGGCCAACGTCTAGATTCTCTACAAGGAGATCGCACCAAGTACCGATGCAATGGCACGTAACATTAATTTATTTCATACACTGCGTACAAATGAATCAACCTCAATCTCAATTCACGTGGCTATTTATGTACAAGATTTTGTAGTAGTTCATATTACACCTTATTTTGCTAACACCATATACAACTTCATTAACAACATAGATCTCCCAGATCATTTCATAACTGATTTGACTGACATTTTAAAAATGTCTTCTCCAGGCCCTCTTCTTAGTCGAAGGGACAGGTACTTCACCACTGCCATCAAATCCCCATTTCACGACATCCCCATCCCAAGAAGAACTAACAAACATAGTGTGGAAAGGATGCCAACTACAATCTCTTACAGGTGATTTATGGTGCTTGAGTGTTGCAACTTGAGCTCCACTTACCTGTAGTGAATTATCAAAGTTACCATCAATAAGAGCGAGCCAACAGAAACTTCATTTCTTCTTTTTGTTAGAAGAAGAGGGGAAGGTGGAAATAAATAAAATTAAAACAGAAGTTCAATCCATCTGCAAAATTCCCCGATTGGGACAAGGCATTTTTACTTGGTACTTCCTTTACAATTTTGTTCACAGTTGCTAGCACATGTGGAATTTTCCATAGTGTCGAACATTCCAAAACTAGATGTTCAGCACATTGTGTACAGGATTTCCTTTTAAGAAAGGAAAAGTATGGGTAAAGAAGATAGCATCTCTATATCTTATCAGTTATCACTCAAGTGTTCAAAAATTCATGCTCCAATTATCATAATCCCCATTTTTACCCATAAAAAAATGGAAAATGCACAAAAGAGAGATAACTTAGAATAACAAAATTATAAGGGAGAATTCTAGTTTGGTACATGTTAATAATAATGAATATTGTTATAAAATGTGGTTATGGATTATACTGGTTGTTAACTTGTACCTAAATAAAATTGTCCCAATTATAAAACAAGCAGATATAGCTAGAGCATCAGTAACTAATATACATACCAAATCATATATATAAACACATGCGTTGTGTGATCCAGTATAGATGTACTTTTGGCCAGTGCTGCAAATTGAAAGAAAACATCAGGTTAACTGAAATATTTAAAAAAAATTGTAATCAACATTCCAAAGGTAAATAAAATCTTGCAGGAAATAACCAGTATGAAAACTTTAATAATTAATATGCACTATTAAATTAGGATTGACCAGGCAGACTGTTCCAGATAGTTTGATTGTTTCAGGAAGGAAGAAAAATATCAGAACGGAACCACAAAAAGAAAAGGAATAATTACAGAGCAAGGTTGGCTTAGTGCTCACCTAAATGCTGGGGAGAAATAGCAGCGGATAAGAGTACCTAAGACTGAATGGCCTCTATATGTAGCCACGGACTGATCACAAGGGTGCTTCAAATCTTTTGCTTGAGGTGGGTAATCCATCCACCTGTAATCCCATTCATAACTCCTATAGCTAGGATTGCTGGAGTGAAGGGAAAATTTTGTTATGGTATGCCATTGCATTGGCAACAATTTCATCTAGAAATTATAGAAACATCATAACTCCCAGAAAGGCAAAGACAACTACCCAAAAAAAGAAAAAAGGTAAAGAGAATTCATTAGCTAGTTAAAAATATCTATAAATGTGACAAGCCCTTTCAATTATAAGATCTTTCAATTTTCCACACAAACATGCAGACACAGAACTACAAAGCAGACAGAATAACAGTAAAATTTTCTGCCTACGAAAGCATTATCAAATAAATGATGGAATATTTATGCTATTCATACATAGTTAATAACAGAAAGATATGTCTTCTTGCGATAAGGCTAACAACTTTAAATAAGCACGTCCTACAAATAATGGGTTCCATATGTAAGAATCATGGGTGATTGGTTACTATAACATATGTCCTACATGACAATTGACAAATGGGAATACCCATGTGTATCCATACCAGTGTAGAAACAGCAGCCATATAGGAATACCGATGCATCCTACAAGCTGTATGGAAATTTAGTAAAGAATTTTCCTAGAAATATCAGCAGCAACTACAAGCTGAAAAGAGTTCTGACCAAGAGTCATAATCAACAATTTGTTAAAGATAGATGTATTAATAGGAGTCTTAAAAAAAGGAAATCTATAGCATGTTTATTTACCCCCAAAACAAATCATCATTTCCTTAGCACAAAAAAATTAAATAAACGACATCATATTTTTTTTTCTTTTGATCAAAACATATCAAGTTTACAACTTCAAAAAACATGGACATCAGAATAATATTGGAAGCTAAAAATGAGCATACCAGGTAACATTGGATGACATTTTCCGTATGTCCCAAAGTTTGATGGTCTGATCTTTACTATTTGAAATGAAATAACGTCCATCTCCACGTGTATCAATAAATGTAATGCCCTCAAGGTGTCCTATTAGAACCCCTGCTGGCTTGCCTTTAGAAACTAAGCAACGCCGGTCCCAGACCTAAACGAAGTTGTACATTAGAATGTGTCCTTCACTAAAAATCAGGGCAAAAAGGACAAAACAACTCCAGTTGCCTTTCAATTATGGTGCCGGCCTACTTGTGAGATATGGAAATTCTGCAATGAGTAATGATGACCAAAGCAAAGAACTCTGACACTTATCTCAACTAATAACAACTCTCAGCTTCACTATTTTTTTTAACCTTGATGGTATTGACATTGACTTTCTATACAAAAGATGCCAGTAACTTCCATATACAATCAGAAGTTGTGAATCTTGCGATACTCAAATGGAAGAAAATAGCACATACTATCTTAACAGAAATCCATTTTATAGTGTAGAACATACCTTGCAGAAAGTATCATCACTCCCGGAGTAAATGAGATGGCTAGCTTCATCAGCAAAACATACAGTGTTCACATCAGACTGAAACATAAAATGAAAACCAAATGTTAGATCCTGTCTTGGTTAATATTCTTGATCCATCAAAAGTTACCACATTTGGAAAAAAATTCTCCACAAAAACGAAAAATAAATTATGTAAGCCCAATCCAATGGAATTTTATTCGTTTTTGACATTTTTCTTTTCTTTTGGATCAAGGGGGAGGGTGGTACGGACAAGCAGTGTGGTTCTCTGGACATGTCATTCAGACCATCTCTGGATTTTCCATTCCTTGTACACCAACATAGTTAGTCATATTTGTAAGTTTTTTACTTTTTCCCAAATATTTTGATGATGAAGAAGGGAATAGGCCTACAATGCACCCCTCAACCAACCAAAAAGCAACTTAACACATAAGTACATAACCCCTTCATTCATCTTTTATCAAAAGTTAGTCATATCAAAGAATACTGTATGATTTTAGTAGAGTAAGATTAAATAAATGACATACTTTAAAGTTAGTGGCATATCCGGGCATAGTATGTAACTGAATCCTGACTGAAATTATATATGCATTTTAAATACTTTATTTAAACTTCTCTAGACTGAGGGAAAGCCTTGGCGCAACGGTAAGGTTGCTGCCTGGTGGTCACAGGTTCTAGCTGCAGGAACAGCGTAGGGGTAAGGCTGCGTACATCTTACCCTCCCCATACCCCCCCAATGGTGGGAGCCTCGTCCACCGGGCTGTCCCTTATTTGTCTTCTCTAGACTCTTTGGGATTCATTTTATGTTACTACCAATCATGATAGGAGCATACTTTTGGTCCAACAGCAAACCAGCTAATGAGAAAAATATATATGTCAAAACAGTAGTACAGAAACCTGCTTGTTACAACTAGTAAATGTGTATTTCCTAATCAAAATCTTTTTTCTCAAATGATCTTGACTTTTGTACGTAAGCAAGCAAAGTATAGTCTTAGCATTGTGAGCTCAAACAAAGGCTAGGAATAACATCAAAAGTGTCCCCCCTGGGATAGGAAAATCTAGCCACATCCTCCAAAGTTCTCATATATTCATATATTTTAACTTGTTTTTACAAATATATGAACAAGACACAGAAAATCTCATATTTTCACAGGCACTAATGTAAAAGCACTGCCAATACATAAAGTGAGTCAAATTTCCCATTATGCAGTTCAGAAATATATACTATCACAATGAATGTAAAACAGTCCCCTTCATTTTATGCACAATCAATTGTATACAGCCCTAGAGCCTGGGACTAAATTATGAAATCACGAAGTTTAATTCATTCCACAAAATAAACCAATAAATATTAAACAATAACCCAAATCATATGAAGCTAAATAAATCATAAATGTAGTGTTTATGCCTAGTAACAATACCGTGTGCGCTGAAATTTGAAGTGAAACCTTATTTGCTTCAAGATCATATACATATATAGAATCACCACTACTTCCTGCAACTAATTCTCTCCCATCTGTTGAGAATTTCACGGTGAAAATTCCAACAGAGTACCCTCCATCATCATTCGAAGAAAAATCCAAACCATCATGGATCTCCTGCATATTATAAGAACTGAAACACATTACAGATAGGAAAAGAATACCATTAAAAAGAATCTTTGCACCAAACATCCACCGGCTGTGATTGACACACATTTTGAAAGATCCAATTTTTGAATGTCTACTCCTCTGTAATATTCTATAGCTTTCAAAACAATTGCCGTATTTATGGAATTAGAAGAACAATTTAAAACCAAAGGGCAGCATTAATTGTCAATACCGTAAAATTTTCTAGGGACTCTGTTTCAGCAGATCCAACATTTACGATGTGTACAATGGGTGACATGCTGGCATAAACCTGAAATTGAAGAGTGCAGATGCCATAAGAAAAAGGCTGACAATAATAGCAATATACTATAGCACCCCCCCCCACCAAAAAAAACACACAAAAAGGCCGGTAGAGGGAAAAAATGGATTAAAAAGAAAAGGATGTAGACATATTCGTGTCATGCAATTATAAAGATAAAACACAGGAACTCACAAGATAGCGTTGATCAGGGGAAAGAGATGAATCAGTGATTGTCCATCTCAAACTTTTGGCTTGAATGTTCCTATGAACTTTCCAACCTTTGTCCACATTGTATATTATTATGCGGCTTCCCTGCAGAGTAGATGCTCTTGATTTAATTAAAATTAAAACTATAGCATCCATATTTTCTTTTTTCCAATAAGAGATCAACAAAGAACCACACCTGATATGACCATAAATGGAGCAAGCTATCCAATTCCCTAGAAGGAAGACAGATTTTGTATACATAGTTCTTGCTTTATAATTTAATTATTTTGTCCTTAGTTTCCATAATACAACATGATTTACATCATAGAATAGGTAACATATTGGAACGTTGAAAGAATTAAATGAAGGTTGAAGCTGAAAACGTTTTACCTGAAACCCAGCAACAAAAAGAGAACCATCAACTGAAAACTGAGAGACATATGCCCGACTTGCCATTTGATCAATAAGCGAGGGACCATTTACTGGCAGATATCTGCTTAAAAGATGACAACAATCAGCTGATGAAAACCTTCCTCGCCCTGAATAATTAGATTCTCGACCTGCCAGCAACTTCACAGGGGAAACAGGCAACTCTGGCCTTCCAGGTCCAACTTGGCCTAGCAGTTGATGGGGCGTTGACTTCAACTTTGTAATCTGAGCAATTTCATTGTCTAAATTGTTCGATGGTCTTTTAGTTTGTTGACTACTACAATCTTCATGGATGGCATTTCCATCATCACAAGGGTTGGATTCTATCTCCAGTCTACTCATAGCGTAACCCATTTTGTCAACGTAAAGCGCACTGGATATAGCATATATTATTATTCACAGCAACAGGCAAAACTTTGTATACTGAAGCATCTTATCTACTACAAAATCTTCATCACATCTTTGTGCTTGTCAATCCTAAAAAAAAAAGATTTGCAGACAAAAAAAGAGTAAATTTCTGGATTTCATTTGTCATATATAAATCAATTTTTGAAGCAGTAATTAGCAAAAGAAAAAAAATGAAACAATTAGTACTCAAAGATAAATCTATTTTCCTTTCTCACGATGAAGTTAATACAGAAGTTGACTCAACTTAAGTTCTTTGCTTGTCAAAAGCATCTGCATAGTAGTATTTAGAACAGCTTTCGACATCAACTCTGGTTTTCATTGTAAAATGGGGCTGCTTCTTGTGTTGAGGGCCTTGAGGCATAAAATTTAGAGAAATACCAGAATCTTCTGTCTACCCATATAAGATTCAAGGGAATTTGGCAAGCATCATATTCTTAAGTCTAAAGAATATTAATCCTGTCTTTTCTCTTCAGTGGGTATTGGCGGATAACAGACCCACCTGTCTACACCTGAAACCTTTTCCTTGTTCCGGGAAAAATCATTAACTAAAAATTTAAGCGAAAGCAAGCAAAACCAGAAATGAATCATACCCAATGCCTCGTATATCCCTCACCCGCCTAGTGAATCATCCTGAAGTTAAACCATTTCTCAACAATGCACAAATTACGAGGAAACAAGCAGAGCCAGAAATGAATCATACCCAATACCTCATAACCCTCACTCGCCTAGTGAATCGTCTCAAAATTAAACATTTCACAGTAGTAACACTTAATTTTACAGTATGAAACATTGATTAAAAGCCTAACCATTGCTAATAAATCATTTTTAGAGTTCCATTCCACTTAGTAGATGGACATCCTTACCCGAAGACTTGAACAAAGTAAAAGTCAGCTGAAACATGAAACCTAGTACATACTAAATAGCAGGAATTCATGTCCAACCAGTGGCTTCAAGATGATAACAATCACAATTCACATATATATGTTTAAAAAATGAAAAAAACAAGTTTCATCTGTAAATGTCTGACAAATACTACCATGATAGTCATGTCACGGACATACTCATACCTCTTCCAGCAGAAGAACCGAAGATTCGACCTTTTTCTTTTGTCTTAAACCGAAGGTTCTCCGCTATTATATGTCCAACAAAAAGGGTAATTAATTTAACATATTTTTCTGCTTTTGGGTGAAGTTAAACCATTTATCAATAATATATTGGATAATGTAAATTTTAGTAAAGATATTATATTTAGGTTTTAACAATACTTTTTTAATGTACTAAAAACTTAATTTTGTAATTAAAAAGGGAAACAAAAATTCACAAAGTAATGGGATTGTCATAATGGGCCGGCCCAATTCGGTGGTCACAAACCCCTTTGTCAAAAGCCCAAACCCAAGTATAAGTGAAGGCCTGTGGTGCGGTGTGCTTGTGTGTTTGGGTTTGGGGAGGGGGTTTTCTTCTCTGTAAAACCCTAAGAAAATCTAAAGCAGTAACAATGAAGCGAGTGTTGAGATTCTCAGACGCAGCGCAAGCCGAGTTCTCGTGCTTCCAATTCCATGGAATCTCTCACTCTGCAAAACCCAAGCCCCTTCACCCCTTCACCACAATGCTCAAATCGTCAACATCTTATGGATTCACACGCCAAATCAATACCATTCCTCGCAAGGTCTCCGATATCATTACCTTGTTCACCGCAAAGCCTGATTCTCTACCCAGAGAGGATCTCAGAAAGGAAGTTGCGATTTTGAGGAACGAATTGGTTCGGGAAGCCCCAAACTCTGTTAGGGTTCTCAAGATTTTGGATGAGAATTCTGACTCTCTGATTGGGTCTTACCCTTGTGGATCGGCATTGCTTGAGCTTTTGAACCAGTTGGATTCATGGCCTTCCTTGGCTCTGGAGGTATTAATTAGTTTTACATTTCAAACTTGGCTTCAGTGATTTGAATCGAAGATTTTAAATCTGAAAGTAACCCCTTTTTTTAACGATTGGGTTGTTCAACGTTTCAGGTGTTTAATTGGAGGAGAAAGAACTCTGATTTTGGCAACCCAATGAGTGTGTATGAGTACTCTAAGGGCATAAAAGCTGCGGGTAGATCTAGAAATATTGATCTTGCGGTTGAGCTCTTTAAGGAGGCTGCAAACAAGGGAATCAAAACAACTAGCACTTACAATGCACTGATGGGTGCTTTTATGTTCAATGGTCTAGCTGATAGGTGTCAGTCCTTATTTTCTGATATGAAGAGGGATGCAACATGCACTCCTTCCATTGCCACATACAATATTCTTATTTCTGTTTTTGGTCGGTTGATGTTGGTTGATCACATGGAAGCAACATTACAGGAGATAAATAAGTTAAACCTGTCCCTTAATGTAAGCACTTATAATCATTTAATTGCTGGATATATATCGGCTTGGATGTGGGATGATATGGAAAGAATTTTTCAAATGTTGAAGTCAAGCCCTGTTGAGCCTAACATGAAAACCTACCTTCTAATGCTTCGTGGGTATTCGCATTCAGGTAATCTGGAGAAGATGGAAGATACATATTCTTTGGTAAGGGATCATGTAAATGAAAAAGAAATTCCGTTGATCAGGGCCATGATATGTGCGTATTGTAAGAGTTCTGAAGCTGATAGAATTAAGAAGGTAGAGGTGTTGTTGAAGTTGATTCCAGAAAAGGAGTACAGGTCATGGTTAAATGTGTTGTTGATTAAGCTCTATGCCCAAGAGGACTGGTTAGAGGAAATGGAGAACTCGATAAACAAGGCATTTGAGCGCAGAACCTCTGTAACAACCACGAGTATTATGAAATGTATAATTGCAACTTATTTTCGGTGCAATGCAATTGACAAGCTAGAAATTTTTGTGAGACGTGCTGAATGTGCTGGGTGGAGAATCTGCCGCTCCTTATATCATTGTAAGTTGGTCATGTATGGATCACAGAAGCGCTTCGAGGAAATGGAAAGTGTCCTCAATGAGATGGAAGTTTTCAATCTTGATTGCACAAAGAAAACATTGTGGATTATGTACAGAGCTTACTTGAGCTGTGGTCGGAGATCCATGGTTTTGAAAATATTGGGACAAATGTTCAAGCATGGTCATGAAGTTCCCATGGATGCATTTCCGTCATAAAATATATTTTTGGACCTGTATATCGATTGTCTGTAATTGTAATCACATTCAGCATATTAATGTGCAGATGTTCATTACACTTGCCAGAAATTGAACTTGTCTACAATTTCTGGCAAGGATATGCAGCTCATTGAATTCTACACCCATGGTTGCACGTAGTCCAAATATTAGAAAAAAAACTATTGAACAAGTACAATGGACGTCTTCACTGCCATGGCATCTTAAATAGTTTGTAGGTATGTATCTCTTTTTGTTGAGGTTTTTATTAAGAATTCTTGTTCGCATGGACTATCTATTTTATCTCTCATGGAATAAATAATATTCTTGAATACGTATTGCTTGGCTTTAATTTTGAGCTTCTTGTTGTGATTCATTGTATTGCCTACACTAGTCTTCTCACTGTATCTTTTAGATTTTTTTTATCCCCCACCAGAAGTGAGGACTAATCTCCCTCAGGGGAATGAATGGCACCCGAAGGCGGGCAACCCCCTCTTAGCAGAAATTTGCTCCATACCCAAGAGCCGGGTTTCGAACCTCAGCCACTTGGTTAAGGGACAGAAGTCCACCACCACTTGTGCCAGCCTCTGTTGGTTCACTGTATCTTTTAGATAAATCATCTTTGTAAATTTCTAAGATAATTATCTTTTTAATACTGAAAGCTAAGTTATTGGTTATTAAATATTTGTTTGTAAAAAATGTTACAAGAGTATAGCAGGTGTACTCATTTTAACTCTATCCGTGTGCCTGTGTTTTTAAAACCATATCAAATGACTCTGTTGCTCTTGTTTTTCTCATTGTATGCTGGTTTGCTTTACTGACAGTAATTATTGTACATGTGCAGTCTTTGGGAAATGAAGGGCCCCAACATGCTCAGTGCTAGTGCCTGAAAAATCCTAAGTCAGTTCCACTCTTCGACTTAGGCAGGAGATAATGCGTGTCTGCTAAAGATATTAATTTTCATATCCATTGAATTTCGTAGTAGACTACAATTACACAGAAGAGAGCAACTGTTGGTTAAATCCAGAGGCTATTTACAACTTAAAAACCTGGTGGAACTTTGGAAGAGCAAGGATGAAGGTGATATGGGAACTACATTTGAAACATGTATGAATTGGAACTTACTTAGCATGCACTAAGCAAGTGTTCCAATTCCAATGTTTGTCCTCACCCCATTCGATCTGAAATTAATTCTTTCAATTGTTTACCTATATCTCTGATGTATCATTTGGAAAGTGGTGGGGGGTTGGAATCTGCTGACATGCAACTGGTATTAGCTTGTCTTTCAACTTTCAATAGAAGTTGCAACACTTTCGATGTGTTTCATAGTGTCATTGACTAGCGCTCAGACACCTGTGTATGGAAGTTATTTGTTGCACATTAGGCGAGTAGTAGGCATGTGAACTGTGAAGCTCCGGCTTTTGTAGTAATAATTTTTTTTATTGTATTACCTTTTTTTTAATAAACTATTGTATTAACTCTTTAAAGTTTAAATAGAAAATATCATAATATATAGAGAGGGAACATGGCATATAAATGAGGTGGGTTTTGCATTTTAATTTTTTTATAAAATAAATTTTAAACTTTTATTAAAATATGTTAATCTCATCTATTCTCTTATGCATGCACAACTCACTTGTTAAAGACTCCAAAGGATAGAGAATCACTTTTTAAGAATCTGAATCTCTCAATACAATTACTCTAGGATGAGTGACGCTTGTTAAACAATTCCCATGGATTTTGAGGGTTGCATCCACCAAATTCATATAAGTGGAAACAAGTACCTAGATATGGAGCTGGAAACCATATACAGCATCCATGAAGATAAGATTGGGGTATTCTCATATCTACAACATAATAAGAGAATAGCACGAACAAGAAAGATAGTTATGGGAAATACAGTCAAAGCTAGTACTATTGAGAAGAGAGTTTAGGAGACACAATCAAGTAATTATTGACATGGCTAGTAAGTGTTAAAACAGACTTTGTGAACAGATCCAGATAATGAGTCTCCCGTGCAGGGATGTATAGCAACTTGGATAAGATAGGACCAAGTAAGCAGGCAGGTAGTGTGTAATTGCAAAGATTTTGTGAAGGATAACTGCAGTCAAAGTAAAATGAAACACCAGACAATTTAACATGAAAAATGAGAGTGCGAAATGCAGCACCATTTCATCAACTTGTCCCCACCTTTTATTATCACTTTACAAATCGAATTCCTTCGTAAGTTTTATCTGCAGACATAAATTCTAGAAATGCTATAAAAACCATGAACCACGAGATTAAAGGTTTAAAAATTACCCTTGATGACTGGGTGTTGCTCTAATGTTATCTATCAGCAATCCCAATTTCTTGACCACATCAATTAGGTGCTTTGTATATAGACATTTTGGCTCACAACAAAAGGAGATAATGGGGAAAAAGAATCTAACTTTTAAGCCATAAAAATGAAAATGAACTGTCCAAAACCAAGTGCAGGAAAGATCAGATGATGTCTAAACTTCCTTTCGCAGATGCAACTAACTGAAGCAATCACAATTTCTTATTTTCACGGAATAATTTTCGACAAATGTTCTCAATTTGATGACAATTTGTTAAAGCAGCAACATTCCAGGTTTACTGCAGTTTTCAGACGAATATATATACCTAAACAGGTATCAAAATGTAGTAACCACGGCTTTTTCAATTCCATCCATCCCTATTGAGGATTAACCAATTAATTAACCCTTGCTCTTGGGACCACAGAGCCATGCCACCAACTCTTTCTTTTAAACTTGTGATGAAAATGCTCAATGAAGACATATGCATATGATAGAATGAAACTGAAAAATCAGCTTTTAGAATGAAACCAATTATGTACACCGACATGCATTAGGATCATTGATTTTTACTCCCCCTGTACCCCATCTACAACAAAACGAAATTCTTAGAACTAAACACTAACTCAAATCCCAAATTCAAGCTCAAGTAGGGCAAACAAATAAAACAGCAAAAGTCATGTAGAAACCTTGTATCATAGATCAATAGATCTCCAACACTGACCCATATTATCAACTACAGATCAAATTGGGTCAATCATCAGCAAAAACATATAAACAGAATTCCAGGTGTGAATTTCTGAAGCTGAAAATTTTGTATACATTAATCACTGCAAATATCTTTGTTCTTTGAAGGTAGAATCATAAAATCATATTACATGTCCTGAATGTAGAATGGAGTTTTAAACCATTACAAGCCCAGAGAATACAGAAATCATGTAGAATCAAGTCTGCCTATCAAAGGAAACCGAGTACCAATCTCAAATGCCCAAAACAGGGACATAACCTTAAATTACAGCCAAAAATCAAATTAATAAACCTAACGTGCAATATGAGCCATGAACTCCGCGAGAAACCATACTACTATACTAGCATACAAATCAGAACGCATCAAGGAAAAGGGTCAGCTTATTTAGACAATAAACCAAACACTACAAAAATCATAAATAATTATAATAATAATAATTAATAAAATAGGGCAAGTATGAGCCAAATAAAATTAACATAGACCCAAGAGAAAAAGAGATTCCACTATAACTTTGGGTAAATAGACACTTTATTTTTTTTCAGATTTCTTTAAGCGCTCTCCTAGAAACTAAGCAGAAGCATCAAACTTGGAACATAAACTAAATGAAAAGGTCACTCTCGTCACCAAAGCCATATCAAGTTTGACTATAACCAAATGGAACACATACTTGTTATTCAATAGGTTAATTCAAAAGAAGCATGTTAGCTCATACAAGCAGAGCAATATCTTAATCATCCTAGAAGTTATAATCAGTGATCAGACAGTTATACTAATTCCACAAAATCATCAGCAATAGCCAATATCTTAATACCCACTTGAATAAAACTCAGTCTGGAGCAGATGCTACTGCTAACTGAGAACGCATCCTACAATTAAATTTGGAGCGGTTACATTGTAAAGATATGTTCTTGTTGATCAAATAAGACATGCACAGCCTCTCCCATATATCAGGGAAGTTATACATCTCAAGTGCAAAATCCTCAATGCGTAGCCTCGTGAAGGACATTCACTCTCAACAACTACCCAATATCACAAACACCAAAACTTCGGAACCCCTTTAGCACAAACTGCAGTATTCTGGTGGGTGTCTCTCCTCCCTAGTTGAACTTGTTGGAGTAGATCTACCTCTGAAGTAGATGTCCCGGGAGAATGTTGTTTCTTGGCCCCAATTAAAACAAGAAATTTGTCGATAAACTATTTCCTTTTTTAAAAAAAAATTATTATGATTACACAATATTTTTCATCAATTGATGAAGAAAACTCTAAACTACATTGTTTTTCGTACAATAAAAAGTGTTTGATTAATTGTTACGCTAAAATCTCAAAAACGGAGAATATTTTTCAACAAGGGTTTTATGAATTGAGTACATGTCAATGATTTACTTTACCCAAAAGAAAAAGGTTTCTTTTTTCTTTGTTTCGAAGTGGGGGAGTTCAGCAACTTTTGCAATCTGTGGTTGGTTTAAATTCTTTTTCTCTCTTTCTAAAAGTTAAATTCCTTGTGCGTATGGATTATGTACTTTTTGAATAGCTTCAGACTGAGAGCAATTTTGGAAGTTTATTTGCTAGATACACCCAAACAAGATAAAGTAGGTCCCAACCCCATTTACCCTTAGAAGACATTACCTGTTACTTGATTTTGACCCCAAATCAGGTAATAACAAGCTATTTGTCATAAGTTCTGTCTTTTGTGGTAGTTGATATTTGATTTTTTATCCCTGATCTTTTATATCCAACCTGTCTTTTTTTTTTTTCCCTCATTGCTGACAAGTTACATGCTTCTTAAGATTTTATATCATGCGAATAGAATAAGGCTACTTACACTATTAAAAGTTATATTAAAAAAATATAGTTGTTTGTGCATGTCTTTGATTTCATAAATAATCAATTATCCAATAGTTAACACAACTAGATGGTTATTATATTTTCACTATTTTTATTTGTTTTTACTTTTTTGAATTTGTTCATTTTAGTCTCTTTATCGACCAATAACATGCAATATAATTTTTCTGACGTTTATTCATTCAAATTATTTTGTTAAGTAATGATGTGTTAAATAGTTATTGATGTGCTTGTCTTAGATGAAGACAATCTAACATGACATCTCATAATTTAACAAAACAAATTTGGATGAATATTCACTATAAGAACAACATTTGATGGAATTGTTAAATGAGTTTAATTTTGATCACTGTCATTATAAAAAAAATTTACACTGTCACCCAATCATGTATTGCCAACTCATTAAAAGAGTTTGACTATTATAATAACTACCTCAAAAGTCTAATACTTTTAATGATGTATTAGTACATAATTAGATGACAGTGTAAAAAAAATTTTACACTGACAGTGGATTAAAATTAAATCCTTGTTAAATTAAGCAACTAAAATGAATAAATTAAAAAAACAAGAACTAAAATAATACAGAATAAAAATATAGGAACCAAAAACATAATTAAGTCTATAGTAATAATGAGAAATTTAACTTTATGAATATTGTCATCCTTGGTCTCGGTATCCTTAGTTACTCTGGTCAGAAAATTTCTCAAACCACTTTTTTATTTCCTGCTTAGTGATTAACCTTCTCTGTTATTAGCAAAGATTAAAGCTTTTACAATCTGAAAAGATAAAGCTTTTCTGTAACTACTTAAAGCTGTTACACCAGCAAAACAAGCTTATATACCTGTGTGATTGTAGTGCTAGCCATGTTTGTATCTTCCCGTGTTTTTCTTATGACACTCTTTTACAGTCTTTTTCCTCATCTTTGTCATTCTCTTGTTCGTGTTCGTTATATGTGAACAGCATTTTTAAAGTCCTTTTATAACATGTTTAGATTATAGTTTGAAATCTTTCAAATTATAATTTAAATAAAAATTTATCTCTTATTACTTTTGCTTAAATTATAATTTTAAATTTTCAAATTCCAATCCAAACATGCACTTAGTCACTTTTGTATTTTCTGACGTTCCATCTGCTAATATCTTTTAAAAAACTTACTACTTATGATTTTTCCTTCCCCTTTTGTTTTACCCTCTTTTTTTTTAATTAAATTGAAAACTGCTTCTATTATAGTAGGGGGGAGAAAGAAAGACGGGAATAGGTAGGTGTTGAATTTTGTTGGCTCCCCTCTCTTTTTTTTTGTCCCCAAAAGTCATTCTCATCAGTGAGATCACATTTCCTTAATATACAATTTTGCATACATAATGAGCTCAGGACCCAAATTATGAGATTCCACTGACTTTGATCCCAATATAGTTTATTAAGAAAAAAAATTAAAATAAAAAAACCCATCAAGATAGTGAAACCACCCTGAGGCCTATGGATTATAATTTATAGGATTGCTTCCTGCCAGGGTGTTTGGTGTGTCCTGGCCCCAATTGACCTTCAATCATTGAAAGCCTATAAGGAATATCATATTGGGAATATTTGTTGGGAAAAAAGTGTTCCAATTTAATTTATGTATAAATTAATTAAATATCAAATTATTTTAACTAATAATTTATTTATAGTTAATCAAAGATTAATATTTAAAATAAAAAGAAATTATTAGTTAATTATAACTAAATTATTAACTAAATTAATTTGATATTTAATTAATTTAATGAACTAACCAAGATGAAATTTTTTTCAAAAAAACTGAATCAAATTGTCATTTTCCCTATTTTGTTTTATCATTCTTATTCGTCCAAAGCTCATTAATAATATTTAGGAAGTGCGTGTCACATTTCCAAGGTCATGGTTTAAAAATGTAATGAGGAGATCATATAGGTTTAACCTGTTCAAAAGATAACCCTAGCCATAGCATTTTCAAATGATATTGTTGACAATATGGCTAGCATAATTGACCCAAACCGGCTCTGGAGTGTTTAGGACTTAGAAGGTCCATGTCTCATCTTGGCAATATAGAAAATCACTTATGAGAACCGAAGATTTAGGGAGAAGTCATCAAGAATTTCCCATTATGCTGCTGCTGTTGAAGTCTTAACAACAAATCTATGGGTTTTAATTTCTTCAGTGAGAATCAAGCTTTCCAGAAACCATTTCTGGCAAACGGTTTTTTGTTGAAAGCTGAAAGTAACTAGGATTGAAGAACTATGATTTTGAGTATAGAGTATATAAAATTGGGCACTAATGACACACCTGAATAGAAGAATCATCATAATGGTGCGAACGCGCAAACCACAAAGCAATGAATAGTTTAAAATGTATTAAAAAGCAAGGTACAGACGAAACAAATGAAGTTTTTTGTCCATAATCCCCAATAAAGAAAACCCATTTGTTGACAATGACCCCCCGGTGTCGTATTAGGGAATATTTTCAAGACATAAACAGCTAATTTACTAGACAGTTCACAATAAGACATGAAGTAAAGCAGGATAATCTGCACAAGAAAGGTGAAAATCAAGCTTCAAACCAAAGTCTTAGTACCAAATTATACTTTGCTGTTACACAAAGGCCGAGGCCCAACAAAAATTTTAAATTATTTATATATTTATATATATATATATATAATATGAGTTTAATTTTAATCCACTGTGAGTGTAAAAAAATTTTACACTGTCATCTAATCATGTGTTGTCAAATCATTAAAAGAGTTTGACTATTACAACTACCTAAAAAGTCTAACTCTTTTAATAATGTGTCAGCATATGTTGGATGATAGTGTAAAAAAACTTTATACTAACAGTGAATTGAAATTAAATTCATAATATATATAGGGGGCATATTAATTGAGAAAAGTAATTTATTATGAAAGTGAGATGAGTAAATCTTGACTATTAGGTTATTTATATATGATCAAGATTATATGTTACTTAAAGGTCACATGACCACTTAAAAAAGTCATATAACTTTATGTTTTAATCTTGATCATACATTAATGATCTAATAATCAAAATTTATTCTTCTCACTTTTATAATAAATTACTCATCTCACTAAATAAGATCCGTGTATATATATATATATATATATATATATATATATATATATAAAAGCAAGGGGCAGAAAGAAAGTCAATAAAAGACAGGGTTCATGTCCTTGTCCTAGCTTAGCTGTTCCTACCACTTAGTGACCATTAAACACTTTAAAGCAATCCCAGCAGGTTTAATTTTTTAATTGGACTATTGGGTTTGTGGAGTCCCAAAATGTGGTCCCTAAGAATAAATCCAAAAATCCCAACTACTAGAAAAATGGGTTCCCCCCCATCAAAACAATGCCAAATTCCCGTTTTTGCTGTTTTCCCAAGCTCCAAACAGACCTATCTAGAACAGGCAATAAGGAGATGACAAGAATTAATCAGACTGATGTTGAAAGATGGCGAAATTCATGATTCAAACTCCTGCCAATCATTCTTCGTGTGAAAGTTTTACATGTTCTTTTGGGGGATGGGGTTTGGCTTAAGGCTATGAGGATTGATGATGCTCCTTCTCGCCCACCTCCTCGGTTCTATTATATGTTTCATCATTCCTTTGTAACAGACGATTAAGCAAATGCAAATCTCTTTTCTCTTTTCCACCTTGGACATTTGGTATCAACTTTTTCAGGCGAATCTTATGTTTTGAACCTAACTGGGATGGAGGGGTAAAATCAGAGAATAAATCAAATGCTTCATCTCTTTTTACCACTTGTGCAATAGTACTACTTTTAACTTCTATACCATACTGTTGTTGCTGATGAATCGGATACTAAAGATGATGAGCTTACTTTATATTTTGGAATGTCTGATTGGCAAGAATGAAAAGAATGCCCTTTAGAACAGACAAACGGTATTTTTTAATTTTATTTCTACGTTTCTGGTCAAATGGACACGCCACCCAAAAGCTAAGTTGTGCCACATTCGCCTTTATCATAGCCCTTCCATCCTTTTTGTTTTTCATTTTTTGTTGTTGCCATAATAGGCCTTCCAGCATGAAAGGCAAAAATCACTGCACACCCAAGTTTTTCCTCAAATATCTCAATGAATGTAACATATCTTGAAGAACTCAATACAAGCAAAATCATTTGTGACATTTGTGTCAAGAAATTGAAACTGCTTAATTTTAACTATAGCAGGATGCAACAGAGAACAGCACAATATTGGCTTCTGCCGGGAGAAGAATCCAACTGAAAAGCAAAAGCAAACAACAAGACATTTATATAACTTTAGATTCTAGAACATAGGTATACATAACATACAAATTCATAAGAGGATGGGATCTGTTCCAGTTCACATTCAGTAATTAGTGCTACAACAGGAATGCATTCACTTAATCAAAGTGATCAACCAATCCTTATCTTGTATGTCCCCTCCTGCTATTGAGGTCAAAAAGTTAAATGGGGTAAGCTTTGTATACGGTGGTTCAGCCAAACCCCACAAATGAACTGAGTTCTGGTACTTCAAACTGTTGAAACGGGTGCTACCCATCAAAAGACTTGAGCAAAGAGAACAGGAAGCAGTAGTCCCCGGGTTACAGAACTCACAAATTGACCACCATACATGTTATGACAGTAAGAAGTAATGCTACACAATTATATAACTACACACCACCACCACTACAAAGTAGGGAAAGAGAAAAGAGAAGATACAAAATTAGAAAGAAAAAAAAACAAGAGAATCCAAGTGAAATGTCAAGCTTTTGTTATGTATGGCCTCCTGTAGGTAAGGTTAAGTAGTAGTATATTAACAGTTAGAATTCACGAAGTTCTTTATCTCCTCCATGAGGCAATAAAAATGATCATTATTTGGCAAGAAGTAGAAACCAATAGTGGCCTCCTTTAGGTAAAGAAGTTTGACATCTTGGCCAGAATTCTCGAGACCTTCCGCATATGCCAATTGCCAATCTTGCAGAAGATCCAAACCAGCCACACAAACAAGACTTTTTGGGAACTTGACTCCTGCAAGGCTTCTACCCCTGGGGCCAAATGGGTTACAAGCCGGATGGTCTCTATCCTCTCCTTCAGGGAGAAAAGCTCTCCAATACCAATCACGGTCTTGCAGTCTCACAAAGTACTTCCCATCCAGTCTCTTCTCTGACTCTGTTCGCTTCTGCCCACCAAACAACGGATGAAGAAGAATATTACCCAGTACCTCAATATCAGCCTCAGCAGCCCTCACCGCCACATGGTGAACAATATTACCACCAGAACTGTCCCCAGCCATGTATACGTAAACCTTGGATTCCTTTCCACTCTGAAGCCATGTCCTTGATTTAACCCACTTAAGTGCAGCCCATCCATCATCATACGCACACGGATACCTATGCTCGGGTGATCTGCGGTAATTTACAGAGACTACAACAGCCTTACACATGCTCACAAGACGGCGGCAGAAAGTGTCATAGATAGCACTATTAGCAGAGGAATGAGAGAAGCTTCCACCATGGAAGAAAATTATGACAGGGACAATCTCAGTGGTGCTCAAGGGCCTCTCCAGGTCCATAATGCCCCACTGAGCCTCATTTTCAGGACCTGGTTGGTACACCCGATTAAAGAGGCCTGTGTTTCGATCAACATGGTCGAAAGAGAATACCCCATCAACAGGAATTGTATTGGCAGGGACCTTCCGGTCAAGGAACTCTGCCAACTCTCGGTTGAATGTTCCATCGGCACGTCTAAGTAGATTGTAAGCCAGCTTGAAATTGGAGATAAGTACCCACGTATTGAGTGGAACGACACTCTACAAAAAAAAAAAAACAAAAAAAAAATGAACCAAATATTGAAGATTACTAATTAGAACGTTTATCTATTTTAACTCTGTATTCCACATCACTCTGTACTACTTCTAAAGCAAACTGCATATTGATCGTATGAATCCCACTAATCAGAAGAACAGGGGCACCGTTTGAATGAGAGGGGGACACCAAGGTCCTCCTCGCAAAAGCAGGAAATTATTGGAAAGAGGATTGAAAAATTAGTGCAGAAAAAGGAAAATAAAAGGGGGTATGCGCCTATATGAACCTCACAAATCTTCAGGAAAAGACGAAAATTTCCAACTTGTCGCACCAAATGAAACTCGAATTTTCCAACTTACCAGAACAAGAAACACAAGGCCTACATGGAAGAAATAGAAAGTACGAAAAAAATTAAACCAACCCCAAAAAATTAAATCATCCTATAGGGGTCTCATCATTATTAACTAAAACCCTGAGAAGAACAAAAAAGCAATTCCCTGTAATTCAGATATGTTCCCCAAAGAAGATGCAGTCCTTGCAATTGAAGTTAAAAGATTAGAACTTCCTTCCTTCAAACTCGCAACCCAAAACCAACAACACCGCGCTTCACGCAATTAAAAGAAAGAAAGTAAGCAACAAACCAAAACATAATGTGAGCTTCAAAAAAATGTTCCCAGATTGAAGTATCAATACATGAGAGAGGTTACCCTTGATTCATTGACGTTGACTTCATTACTGCCAGCCATGTCTCGTTTCCTCTCTCTATCTATACGGCAAATACTGAAACGGGAACTCACAGAAAACGCCTAAGAAGCAACAGTGATCGTCACAAGAACCGCGCCCTTTTATGCCGCCTCATAATAACAATTAGAAGAGGGTGGGAAAAGCCTTGGAAGTTAAGTGATGTGGGGAGAAGAACAAGAGTTGCGGTGGGTAGGTATCTATTTATCTATGTATCTATCTCTTAGGCTGGTGCCTCTGCCAACTCTTGCGATTGATTCGTCGTTGAAGCCAGTGAACAGTGAACAAGGAGGGACACTTGTATTGTCAGAAAAAAAGGAACAGAGGGAGCTCAGAGAGATGAGATCAGAGATATCAGAAAGAGAAAGAGAGAGGGGCGAAGTGCTTGAGGTGTGAGAAGGATAAGAAGGTGCAGTGCAGTGCAGAGAGAGAGAGGAGAGAGAGTCAAAGGCAAAGGAACGACGGGGATGAGATGAACGGAGACGAGAGAGACGACAAAACAGGCGGCCGAGTTAAACTGTTTCTATGGGTCCCGTCATTCCGTATTTATTTTCCATTTTTTTTAACTATTATTTTCTCCCTTTCTTTTTTTTTTTATCAATCTCGATTTTCTTTTTCTTCCTTTTGTGTTTTTCCCTTTTGGCCTTGTTTATCTAAACACAGCTTAGATAAAATGTTTTTCCCCGTATTGACAAGTAAAATAAATATATATTTTTCAATGGGAAAAGGAAATTTTAGAATTGAAGTATTTTTTATTTTAAAGTAAATATTAAAAATTAGTAATTAGTGAAAGATGATTGAACGTCTAATAATATGAAAGGAGTAGTTGAATCACAGAATTAAAATTATAATTATAATTTAAAATTTTAATTTTATTAGAAATAAAATTAATAAAAATATTAATTTTTATATTTTGAATAATTAAATAATTGAAACTTTAGAAGTATAATTCTAAACTGAATTGAGATTTTATTATTTGAATAATTTATTAAAAACTTATAAAGATATAAAAAAAATTTAAATTAATAAATATTAATTTAAAATTATAAAAAAATTAATAAAGCTTATATTGCTGGATTATCGCTGTCGTAATGAATGTCAAACTAAAAAATATTATTAACTATGGTGAAGGTAATTGTAGGACGCCAGAGTTAATAATAAAAAAAAACGTGGTGATTTGGTTATAAAACGTGTGACCACGACAATGATTGAAGGTTGTCGACGGTTAGCACGTCGGAAGCACTTTGGACAATGTGTTTGAAACATGCTGGCGATGACGTTACCAGAGCACGCTAACGGCGATGTTGCTGGACTATTTCAGTGTTGCGAGCAACAATGATTATTGAATAGTTTTTAACTATTATCTTTTAATATTCAAAAAATAAAAAATAAAAAAACTAATGCTTGGAATTGAAATATTTAATGTTCAAACTAAAAATTAAAAGTAGTATAAACTAGTTATTTTTTAATTTCATAAAATTAAACTCAAAATTAAAATTTTAATTCTAATATGCACATCAAATAAGATAATTTTTAAGGCTCAATTCTAAACTTAATTTCGTCCTCAAAAAATGACCTAAATTCTTTTAAAAATTGATTTATCTCAAAATCAAATTCAAGCTATATGGTTTTATCTATATTTTAAGCTACCATCTACCTTCCATAATTATGTAATTCATTTGGTTCTGCCAAAAACTGTAATATGAGTACAAGTTGCATATTTTGATTATTCATTCACTCATCAAAAAACGTGTTTTAAAAAATATTCAAATAAATTTATGAAATTTGATTAAAAATAGAAGATCCAATCCAACACTCATAAACTGGACAAAGCCTTTTCACGGGGATAATAATTTTGTTGTAACGAATTGAAGAGATGGCCTTGCACTTTTTCTACACCAAAAAGTACATTTTCTATAGAGACAGTAGATCTGGAAGTAGTCAAAAACAGGGTCTGGCAATAGCCGTACCAATAGAAAATCCTGCCTTGGTGGAAACAGAAACCAGAGGGGAAAGAAGGAGACAAGAGTTTCCCTGCGTGCGGCCGACGCCAAGGCACGTGGCGACAAAGGGTTCCGTCTCCACGCTTTTGCCAAACACACACCCTCCGCCACCCCATTCCCCAAACTACCCTCGTGGTTCCCACAAAAACCACCCAAACAATACTGACTCCGACACGTGTTTTGTCCAGTAGCGGGTGCGCGTGACGGCATGTTTTTTGTCAGAGCCTGAAAAGGGATTTTCGTTTTCGTCATTGTTTTCTTAAGATTTCAAATCAAAGCCAAAGGCAAATAAAAAAGAAAGGTTAGGGCCTTAGGGGTTTTTGGATTTTGTCGTATATTGAATGGTGCCGAGGTGGTTCCAATTCCATTGTATCTATCTCTCATCTCATCGTGCACTACGAACAAGTGGCGTACTTACGTTGCTCTGGCTCGGGGGTGGGTCCCGCACACTAAGTTTTTATTCGCGAAACGACGAAACGAGTTCGATACGATGATCAAGAACGCTTTCGGTGTGGGACCAGGTTCGAGGGGACGCTCCTTTGATCCACTGGAGCGGGTTCTTGCGATCGACACGTGCCCTCCCCAGCTTGCTTTTATGGTTCTTCTGATTCATCAGATTTTTCTCGTGGCCGATTGATGCGGGACCCACCGGTTGATCATGGCCGTTTGTTTTTGTTTTGATGGAATGCAGATTAACAAATCAAATGCGCCATCCCAATGCCACTCCAATTCATTCCCACGAATAGAGAGTCGTGGAATTTTGACCATTTGGTTATTATTTTTAGTTTCATGGTCATGAGAGGGTGTTGATTTCTTCTTTTTTATTTTTTCATTTAATCACGGCTTGATCAGATATAGCATTCCTACGATTCTTTTCCGACTCTTGTCATTAGAAAACGGGGTTTTCTTTTTGTTACTTTTTTTTTTTTCCTTCCTCCTTTTCCTTTTATTGCTTAGTTCTATCTTTTATATCATGGCGGCCGTCTTCATTTTATTCTTCACGCACCAAATATGATATATAAGGTCTCTTTTTTAAAAAAAAAAAAATAGGCTGACCTTTTGAGATTTATTTTAATTATGGGTTTAAGTCATAATAATTAATATTTATTCAAAGTCAACTGATACAAAAAAAATAATTTGAAAATGAGTGATTTAAAAATAAGCAAAGAGAAAAACAATTATTTGTACCAAAAAGATAGAGTGAAAGTTACTTAAGTGAGCACCTAGAATAGACAGTTATAGTAAGGCGTAACGAGCGCATTCTTTCAAAGAGATACTGTTTAGTAAAAAGTAACGGATAATGAATAAGTTAACTGATAGGGAATAAGTTAGTAAATTAAATTTGAAGTGTTTGGTAAAATTAACGATTGAACTAACTGATAAATATAAAATGATATAAAAAGATATTTTTAGAAAGAGTTGTAGAAATGCAAATTACAAGAGTATACGACAAAAAATCAAAAGACATAATGAGAACTTGACTTTTGGGAGAAACATTGCATTAATGTTCTACCATTTTTATCTGCATAATTTGTCTTATTCCTATCAATATATTACCAATGTTGCAACTTTTATACATTTTAAAGGTTATGTAGTATTTAAAGAAGAAAGCATAAAAGATTGAATCAGTAGTTTCACATATCTCTTTTGCATTTAAGTTCTTTGAATTAAAATCACATATAAATTCATTAGAAAAAAGAAAGCATAACAATCACAGACCAAAAACAAGAATTGATAGATGAGAAAGAAAAGAACCTGTGAAAGAAAAAAAATTGAGAGATTCGTGAAAACAATAGTAGCGGTCGACGAACGGCGGAGGAACAAGGAGTCGCCCATGAATTATAGGAATCGTCATACGTAAGAAGTGAGAGTGTATGGATTAATATTTTTTATTTTATTTAATAGAGGATATGAGAGGAATTTAATTAAAATAATGAGGGTAAAAATGAGAAAAATAACAATATATTATAAGCTATAAAATCAAACGTTACTTCAAGTAGCGTATGAAAAAACGCTATAAGCTACTAAAAAATACACTATAAGCTATTGATTATTAAACAATTATATTTTTTTAAATTCGTTATCCCCTAGTCAAATTCGCTATAAGCTAGCGGATTAGACTTACCAAACAGAACCACATGTCTTATATTAAGTAAAAAAAAGAACCTCAATGTAATAATTAAATCACTCTTAATAGAGGATGAATTCTCCTATGAACTTAAATTGTAATACACTCTCATAATTGATAGCACCATCACTACGATATATTTCTTTATAATTCATCACATCATTATTTTTTAGTTATCTTTAATTGTGATAAAATAAATAAATTTTATCTAACAATATCTTATAAATTAATCCAATCAATTTTTTTAACGAATTCATAAAAAGTTCTTTTATAATTTATTAATATAATGAGTTTATAAAAAAAATTATATAACATTTTGAGTATGTAAATAACATTGTTTTAAAAAAATTGAATAACTTCTAGGAACAAAATGATGACTATTTTAAACGTCTGTGGATATGGAATAAAAAAATCAAAATTTTAATTAAAAATATATGCTTGCCCACCAAAAAACTTAATCCATATTCTCTTTCAATATAGAAAATGGGAGGTTCATGAATTATCACTTCTAAGGAAACAGTGTTCATGAATTTTGTTGAGGTCACCAAGCATTACAAGATTGCCAAGTCAAACCAGATCTTCAAGAAGCAAACCCACTAAGGAATAGGCAAATTCCCTAAAAATTAATTTTCAATCTACCTTTTTTTTTTTTTTACAATTACATATGTTATTTTCTATTCCTATCTCCTCCATTCTTCATACTCTTTGTATCTATCGTCTTCTTTTAAAAATAAAAATAAAAAACATATTTTGAATCATTTTTATTTTACGAATTAATATGTGCATTTTTTCTTATTTAAAGTAAACTGAAGCTATGTCGAGGATAGAGACGAATTACAAAAGCAGGAGTCACAAAACCATGTCATTTAGGCAATTGTTGCTGATGATCAAACAGAAACTTCGTGGAGTTTTGTTAACATCCTTCCATCGTTCTTGTTCATGGACTGTTCACATGAAAATTTCTTTTACTTCAGATAAAATCGAAACAAAATGAACAACAAAGATGAAATACAAAAGCGTAGTATATACCTTAGTGCATGGTTAGGCAATTATGTACATAACAATTGTTATTTTTTCAAAGATAAAAAATTGTACACAAACAATATTAAATGATAAAACTACCATAGACAATGATACAAGTAAGGAAGGGAGAGAATAATTTTGTTCCACCTCAAAGAAGAAAAGTAAACATTTTTCTTATTTTACAGCTGAGAAATTCAATCAATTTTAGAAAAAGATTTCATTTCCTTTATTGAGAACGGCCTATAAAACACATGCGCAGAGGGATACATCCCCAAAAGGGTAAAATCATTTCTCAATTATTTTATTATATATTATTTATTCACCTCCTTTAAAGGGGTTAAGTTCAAATGTTCAATAGTTCAAATACAATGCTAACCAAAAGGAACATCTTAGTCCAGTAAAATAAAATAAACCAAGAAATATACATTAGTATGGTTCATAAAAAAATGTTTTTATTTTAATTATAAATTAAATTAATTAAATATTAAATTAATAATTTATTTATATTTAACTATATATTAAATATCAAAATAAAAGTAAATTATTAATTAATTATATATTAATTATTAATTAATTTAATCTAAAAGAAAAATAAAATAATTTTGTCTTAACCCACGATAAAATCTAAAAACCCATTTGTATTAACTTTTTTAGGAGTAGAAATACTTTTTTAAAGTAATAAAAATACTTTTTTTATAAATTAAAGAGTTCAAACTTTAGAAAAAAACACTTCATGTGTAACAAAAAAACATATGAAGTACTTTTTTTAAAAATTTAAACTCTTTAACTTATAAAAAAAATATTTTTATTATTTTAAAAAACACTTCTACTACTTAAAAAAAAAAAAGTAATACAATCGCCTTATATCTCCAAAATAAAAGCACTAGCATGCATTTATGTATTTGGCTGCATATATTGTCATAATATAGTGGCTAAGCATGTGCCGCACACACAAATTATACCAAACATATTGCCGTGTTGATTACTTCTTCCTTGTTTCTTCCTCTGCTTCCTTTTCCTTTTTTTTCGTCTCTATCTCTTTCTCTGGATTCAATGGACCATTTGTTTCTTTTTGGGTAATGAATTCTCTCTCTCTTTCTTGTTTTTGTCTTTTTATTTTGTTCTTCATTTTAATAATAATAAATTTAAAAAAAAAGCTTCTGCGTCGATAACGTGCGGGTCACCTTTGGGTTTGGCCTTTTCTGCGTTAGGTCAACAACTAGGAACAGCTTTTGGCCTCTTGTGCCCATTGCTCAATCCCACCAAATGGAGAAGAGTTCATTTACGCCTGTTTCGGTTTGATCGGCAGATCACATAGACAGAGAGCTTGTAATTGTAATTACAATGTTAAAAACAAAACCAAGTGACCAATCCGCATGTCGATTTGGATTATCTCCAATATTAATTCATTTTTCTTGAATTGCATAATTTGTATTTGTATATGTGTTGCGTCCCATCTCGTCCCACCAATGCATGTCCATCCTTCTATATTCATCTAATTGACTCTATCTTTGTTCCTAATATTTGTCCTCATAATCATATACTGTGCTTTTTTTTTTCTAAAATTAATTATTAATGAACCCTCCTACTATAGTAGTATATTTGTCTCTGAAAATTCTAAACCCACTCCTTTAAGCAAATGAGGGTCCCGTTGAGACAGTCCACTTCTTTTATGATTTTTCTCCTTAATTTACGATTAGATAATGTTAAAAATAGGAGACAACCATTTATTTATTATACAGTAATAATCCCACACCCTTGGTTCCTTTTGGTGATAGCTGCTATGAAACTTTTAATCGTTGAAAAAATGAATTAGTAAAAAAAATATATTAATATCTGCATGACTGATTTGGTTTTTTTTTACTAGCTACTATAATAAATCCTTCTCTTTCCTGTGATCCAATCAGTATTGGAAGGATGCATGGTATCCATTTGTTCACAATGGTAACCACTAACCAGTCAAGGGTCATTGGAATGGATTATTGACAATAACATACACAAATTCTTAATTAATGTACATAAAAGAATAACAATGCCATCGTTAATTTTTTGTACTATATATATTCAGTGGCAATTTAATAATGTCATGATATGATTGTACAAAGCGTTGCCTTTGGTTAGGGCACCCTTTAAGTCCACTATAGGGTCACCTTTTCATCGAGTATAAAGACAAATTAAATACTGTTATATGCAATGAATGCATGGTGTTTGGCGGATTAATTCCCTCCTGTGATCTTAATTATAAAGCAAAGACCCACACCGAACTTGGTGCAATGCATTCGTGTCAATATAGGGTGATTAATCTCAAAAGATTCTTCCTTTACATTGATCTGCCTCGTCTTGGAGAATATCCTCATCGACACTCATTCTTCAAATCAAAAGAAGAATGGTCCATATTCATATGAATTCCATACATAAAGGAGGTGGCCTAACCTCCTATTCACTTTATTTTAAGTACCCCTTTAGATCAAGCTTATTGTAATTTCATTCGTGAAGATCATGCAAGAAGCAGTCAAGGAAATTTGAGAGACATGCTTTCATTGCAAACTAACTGAGGATAAATTATACTCATAAGGAGTGGCTCAAGTGGTAAACTTGCTTATGTTTAGTAGTTGAGAAACTTTTGTAATGTTAGGGGTTCTAGCATCTAAGAAAGCACTTGTGAGAAATAATAACCTCAGTACCTTGAGTGAAATTAGTCTCATACTCAGAAGATATGAAGTTACCCATACAAAGAAAAATGGAGGCTAAATTGTAATTGAGGATATCTTATTATTAAAATTGAGAATAAAATGTTTGAAGATTAGTTTATATTTTAAAAAATTATTAAAATAATTGTTAGACATTTCACCTCAACTTTAGTGAAATACTAAACTTATATGCCCTTAGTAAATGAGAAGGAGAAATATTATATTAATTAGTATTTTATATCAAAATTTATTAAACTTATACCTACCTAATTAATATACCAAGGCAAATAGATATGATACATAAATTTAACTATATTGTTAGAAATGTAAATAAAATAATTAATATTTGACTCATCGTCAATATTTAAAAATATTGACACTGAACCATGTTCATGTCTCAACACATGAATATAATTAGGTTTTGCTAGTTTCTATTGCTGCCTTCTGGGCATACACTGGGCCGTGGATGTGACTTGATGAATTTTACGGATTCATTTGTGTTTGCTACAATGCAACATGCAGGCTTTAATTACTATCTATGATGTGCCAACTATCATTGAGTCGTTGTTGAAACTGATTCTTTAGAGGCCATCTACCTTGTGTTGTGTCTCTAATTAAGGTCAATTTTCACCATCACACCAGAGAATTTGCTATCAGATATCCATGGTCTAGCCAAGATATGGGTTGCTGAGCTGGGTCACGCTCTTAGCGAGGGTAAATGCTTGCATGCACCAACACTCGTGCAGAACTCGGTGCGTATCAATAGGAAGGCCACTGCTATAGCCCACATCATACTGCGCTGCTGCACAACTTCGGTTTGCTCTGATAGTATATACTTTGCATGCACTAGCTAGCGATGTGAACAAACACACCTATCGGTGAATTGTTTTATATTCGGTTCCTATATATATAGATTCAATTTAGTTTGATTTATTTATTATATAGGTGAATTTAAACATAATATAAAGTTCATTTATTTATATAAACTGTGTTTAAGTATTTAAAATTGGATTGGTATAATTTGAAAATAACACATTTAAAAAAAATGTGTGTATATATTATTTATTAGATATATATTTCGTTGTTTCTATATAATTTTATGTAAAACAATAGATTATTACAATAGTTTGTAAACCATTTAAAATGATAATATAAAATTTTAATTTTTTATATATCTATATTCAAATAAAAAATTTATTCTTTACGTTAGTTAAGTTTTTATATACATATATAAATATAAATAATGCAGTGTATGTTAATTAATGAAACTTAACTCGTTTAATTTGTACACAAATTTTAGTTCGATTAAAATTTGAGTTTAAATTCCTGCTCGATCAATATATTTTAATTGAATAAACTTCAGCATATTTTGTAATAATCTATCGTAGTGCATGTTCAGCTCGGTTTACAACCCTTTTTGCACAGACCTTTCATTAGGATGGAGCTTTTTTCTTGCTTTATTCACTAATGTAAACAAAAAAGTATATATGATAAACGATTTTTGTATTTAGTATAAAATTTAATATAATTTTTAATTACTAATTTTTTAACTAAAATATTAAATTTTATGAATTCAGAATATCTAAGCAGTCAAAATTTTGATTTATATAAATTATACTTTGATATAACTTTATTACAAAAAATCAGAACATAAACACCCTGCATACTCACATTGCAATGTTATATATAGATTTTTCATTTCATTTTTTAATTTATATAATGACAAAGTTATACAGTAAAAATAGAAATGGATTGGCACACTAGTCTAAAAATAATAATACAAAAGATACAAAATCTATAGATCGGATCAATCCAATTGGATATGATTTTCAATTTTATTTCATTTGATTTTTTTTTTCTGTCTCCCTGCTGCGTATTGCCAATTAGAGGGGATTTATTCCTACCTAATAATTGAAACCAGGGTGGGAAGCAGGTTTTCATGGAAGGCAGCATCATTAATTGTAATGTAAACATCATATATATATGATAGGCATAAATCTTAAATTTTAATCTATTATCATTCATTTGTTGCATATCATTTAATAAGTTTAAGTATAATAATAAGTGTTTTATTTTGATTTACTGTCAATATAAAGTTTTTTTACATTGTCATCTAATTATGTATTATCAAATCATTAAAAGAGTTTGATTATCACACCAATCACTTAAAAATTCTAACTCTTTTAATGATGGGTCAACACATGATTGGATGATAGTATAAATAAATTTTACACTAAAAGTGAATTGAAATTAAATGTTAATAATAATTGCATGAGAATCAAATTCATTTAATGGTATATAATAATATATAATTAAATAATAATAATAATAAAATATTGAAAATAAATTAAAATTATATTCTAAATTGGATCAAGTGGGAATTGAATATGTAAAAAGATAGTACAGTGACGTAGGATCTCTAACTTTCACAATTCGAAGAAATCCAACAATATCATGGGTTGCTTAATCCAATTAAGGATAATTTGATCTCTACAATGTAGACGGATCCAGAGGCCCTGGCCCTGTAATGAGATTGAGAACCCACTAGCTTGTCCATATTAACTTCACACAAGCATTCTGGATAAGCACTTGTCAACTGTAATGGAATAAGAAATAAGACTTCTAAACAATCAAATAAATAAATAAAAATTATCAAATGAATGCATATGGGAATAACCTAAAACTAATTATCTTACCTGTGCAAAGAACAGGTTATTTTATAGTTTATATTTTAATTTTTTATTTAAAATTATATTTTTTATAATTATTATTTTGAATATGTTCAATTTATAAAATGATTTTTATAGAAATTCTTATAAATAGATGAAAAAAATTTTAAAATAATTTTTTATGTCAGAAATAATTTATTTTATTTTATTTTATCCATGCTTTGCACATTTTATTTTATTTTATTTTCAAAATAATGTTTTTATATATAATTATGATTTCATATATGTTAAATTTACAAAGCATTTTTTAATAAAAATTCTTAAAAGTAAATACAGGAAACATTATAAATTAATTTTTTATGTTGAAAAGGTTGTCTTTTTTTATTTCACTATTTTATTCTTTAAATTTTAATTATATACTATGATAGCACTTTAGTTCCTAATATAATTGTCCTTTTAAATTTTATTATTTCATTTATGTTAGTGTTACCATGTATTTAATGATATAATTATATTTAATGATACTATTAATTGCTTCAAAAGGTAATTTTATTTATATATATATATTTAATTCTTTAAATTTTAATTATATACTTTTATAACACTTTACTTCATAATATAATTGTCTTTTTAAATTTTATTATTTCATTTTTGTTAATATTATCATGTATTTAATGATATAATTATATTTAATGATACTATGCAATTTTACTTATATATATGGATTCCTTTATTTTAAGATGATTATGTGACTCTATTTCATATATTGTTTTCCTTTACAATGGACGAGGGGTTAAGTCAGAGACTCAGAGTACCTGTTGCCATCGTTTTTCTTTTGAAATTTAATAAATTTAAATACTGATCCTTGAGCATTACAAGCGATGAATATGATTTTTGAGGATGACGATGACAGCCCATGACGTTATGATATAAGAAAATAGAATAATTATATATCCTCTTAATCAATCAACCTAATAATCTTCTTAATTACTTAAAAAGATAACAATTAAATGTTTTTTTGGATTTTTAATATATTAAATGTTTCTATTTTTTTATTTAATATTTTCTATTTTAAGTAATTGAGAAAATGTTAAAATAATACGTCAAGAATATATAACATTATTTAAGAAAATAACATAGAAAACGACTATAATGATTGTTATGTGATTCCCCTTGTTTAATGGTTTCAAATGCGGATAAAATTTAAACACAGGATTTATGTTTTTCCATTTATTTTACTGCGAGCGAGATGGGAAAAAAAAAGGAGCGTTAGAAGTCATAGATTGTACATTCATCAACTAGATAACACATAATTGGAAAAAATGTAAATCATTCTATGTAATTTTAATTTTGACAAAAATTTGGTTAATCTTTCAACATATAATAAATAAGTATTTTCATCCACTAAAATGTAAAATAAAATAGGAAAAGTAAACTAATTGTGCAAAGATTTTAATAGATATTGATTTAACAAGTGTGTTCATATGCTAATTTTGTAATTATAGATAATTAAATTTTTTAAATTTGTACAATTTTGGATGAAATGTATTAGTCACTTAGTAAAAGTTTAAACTAGTTAATTGTTAAAATTAAGATCACATTATTTATAAAAAAAATCAAAATTAAAGGAGACCATTTGCATTTTGACCTAAATAATTTATTCATTTTCATTTCTTTAAAATAAGTTTCCAATGATTTAATGACATAGGGGCACAGGCTACTCGTTGCTTGGATTTGTAAATCACTTTCAAAATGTTTTTTTAATCAAACTTTCAAATGAGATTCAAATGTTGAGTTGTTATAGCTCCAGCTAGAAGTGAAATGGCGTACCCAATTCTTTACCCATTTTGATTGATCTAATGTCGAATCTATAAAGTACCGACTCTTAAAAAAAATATTTTTTAAAAAATCCATAATTAAAATGTTTTAATTATAGTACAGCATTAGATATTGTTTCAGGAATTAGGATTGTTACGAATTGGAATAGTTATAATACACATCCAATGTCCTGTTTTAAGTTTTCAGACTAAGAAACAGCATAACATAAATACATATATAGCGGCGAATAATAGAGACAAGAAAGATACAAGGTCACATTAATAGCTGTGAGTATACAAATTGCATATATTACAAAAACATTTAATTTCTTATAAATTTATGCTGATATATTCGGGACCTAATAATAAAAGTGAAGAGTATAGAGTTTAAGGCGGTAGGCTAAATGATGAGGCGGGTAGGGGCGAGTTTTTGTTCAACCCGAACTCGTCCTACACTTTTGAAAAAAATCTTCAATCAACTTCTACTTATCTTGTTAGTTTTGTAAATGAAAATTTATACTTTATTTGCAGAAAAGTAATATAACTCAAACTCTACTCACATCCTATTTAATACATAATATAATATAAATTATTTAAAAATATATACTTATTGCATTAGAAATTTCAAATTATATCAAGTATAAAATATATTTTTTTGTAAAAGAATAAAAATACAGATAAGATAAAAATGAGTAGATCTTAAACCTGAACTCGTCTTACCCAACAACATCATTTAAACCCGCCCTCTTCGTCTATTCTGTTGCCATTGTCTTTCGATCAATAAGTGATATTGATATAGGTATTATATTTTTATGCATTAAATAATACTAAGTCCTTGACTTCTGATTTACATAGAACTCCGCTATCATCAATAACCAACGGTTTGTAAATAGACTTCATAAGAGAATTTGATTTCCGTTAATATTTTGTTATTGAGATTAATCTATTAACATTAATTAATTAACTAGAAAGTATTATATATGTTTCAATCTTTACTCCAACGTTGGATGAGAACAGAATCCATTGAATTATAAATTTGTTCAGAGAAGAAAAAATCCTCCACTGCTGAACACTCTTGGCAATGCTCCCAAGGTGTTTTAATTAGGAAAAATGATTCTAAGGTTCAACTTAGTAAACAGTAATAATTATTTGGTTCGTTTTGAAAATTAACTAGTTTAACCAATAATTTACATACAGTTAACCATATATTAAGTATTAAAATAAAGATAAATTATTAATTAATTATATGTAAATTATTTGTTAAATTAATTAAATACTTTGTTAATTTTTAAAATGAACCAAATGATCATTATTATTCACTAAATTGACTATTAGGATCATTTTTCCTTTTAATTATTTTTTTGAACTTATGAAAGTTCTTATTATGTTGTTTATAGAGCTTTTTTTTGTTGTTAATTATTACAATGCAAAGCTTAAATATTGTTTTTTGTACTTATTCATATAGTATGTGATGAAAAATGAAGACCATGTCGAATAATGAGAAATATTGTCTATAAAGAAGTATTCTAAAAGATTTGAACCATGAGTAGCTCACTTTCTTTTTTAAACTTTTTTCAATATGCCTTTATTTCAATTTTATGAGAATTCTACGTTTCAACGATACTACTTCTTTATCATTTGTATTTTCAATTCACAGGCTTCTAATGTATAACATGGTTCGCGAAAGTCACCTTATTGCAAACTGAAGTATATGGCTAATTGAAGATGCTTTTTCATTTTTCTACCATGTATTTTACAATTATGTTCATGACAGTCTATATATTACATATTTTTCCAGTAATTTTTTCTTTTATTCATTTTAATTATCTTATCATTATTCTATATTATAGATGATTATGTAACCTTTGTGCAACGCACGGGCACAAACACACTAGTATAATATAACTTATTAAAAAAATATTTATTGCATAAAAATTTTGAAGTTACTTGAAGTATAAAATACATTTTTTTTAAAGAATATGGGTACGGATAGAGTAGAGGTGTGTAGACCTTAAACTCGAACTCGTCCTGTCCAGCAGCATCATTTAAACCTGCCATTCTTCGCCCCTCAGTGGGGCAGGTTTTAAACTCACCCCATGTGGGTTGGGGTAGATTGGGTATCCGCATATCAGGTCAAATTATCATCCCTATTTAAGGGTGTGTAACGCCACTCCAAAATTACGTTTAGAGACAAATTTTGTCTTGAACGTTGTGTCAACTATTTGACAGCTTACAAAGTGCAAACTTAATTTTAATATTCTAAACATGAAAGTAACATTTTATTACTTTTACAATGAAAAAAAACTCGTTTGTATGTGTATTAACATAAATACACTTATAATTTGATATTATATCATCATTTTAATAATATTTAAATAAATATAACCTAATATTTTTTAAAATATTACTATAATTATAGTTAAAGTAGTTTTATTTTCTAATATCTCAAATAAACTTAACATTTAAAATAATTTTTTTCATTAATTTATTAACAATTTAACTCAAAATAACTTATATTCTTTTTTATAATTACATATTTAAAAATAATTTTTATAAATATTATCTAAAATAACTTTCCTTTTAAAAAAATTAATTTTTAAGTAAAAAATTTTAAACATAAATTATTTCACTTAAATATATTTTTAACTAAAATTAAGTTTATAAAATTAAATTTATTAAAAATTTAATTTGTAAAATCGAATCAGTGTTTGGTGCACTCACACTTAAAATCCCGAGTAATGATGGGATTGGATAGACCATGGGTTGGATTTCACAGTAGCTTTGCTTTATATTGGGTTGTCAAAAATGGCCCACGTCACTCATAAGCTGTGAAACTCTTTTAATATCAGGCTATCACAATTAATAGTTTTTTTAAGCACAAAAGAAAAAATTGTTTACATGGTTCCGGGGCCTTCTGGCAGTTGTTTCATATGGACTCCACCGCTGGATGTTAATTTTGTACTTTGTAATATGCTTCTTGTTTACTAACTTGTAAAAATCTATGTCCCCCACCTAATTGCCGGCAATAAAATTTTTAGAAAGAGAGCGACTTGTCAAGTAAAAATATAAAATATCCACACAAAAGTGTATGGCAAATAGAACTTTTCCAAGTATCACACAGTGTATTTTTAAAAAAAAAATTGACAAAAAATGAGAATACAATTACTGATATTAAGTCATGTGTTATTTTAAATTTTTATTCAAAAATTATGATCAAATATTTCCCCATGATATGTAAAAGTTTTTTTTAAAAAAAAGTATCTCATGCAAAACATATTATATGTCCAATCAAATTGTGACATGTGACATGTCCAATTAACAAACAAGAGCACACGAAGTTTTGTGCACTGGGCTATCCTTTAACAAATCAAAGCATGTTATACAAATATTTTGGGAGATATTTAATCTCGATTAACAAAAAAAAGTTAATTAATAAATACTTTTATCATACAAAAAAATGATAAAAGCACACCATTTTGTTAGATCAAATTACATGGGTAATTATTTCTTTAAATACATAAATATTTAAATGTGATAATTATGAACTGAAATTCACCTCAAGTCACTATTTTCTCACTCACAATTGACACCAGCCAAAGAAAAAACTTTTAAGTGCATAAGCTCTGCAAAAATAAGAACTCAAAATTCTTCAACATCTTCAAGGCATATGAACCTCCAACTTCAGAGATCAAGCTCTAAGCAAGATCCTCGTGAAAAATCATCAACTTCTTCATTCTTCAAGTACAAGTGAAGAGTTCCTCCAACTCAAGCCACTTATTCAATCTCGGATATCAAAAGCTGCGTAAGATCGCTATAGGAATCAATTTCTTCCTTCCTCATGTAGAAGTGAATATTTTATTTTATTTTTTTACAAAGTGAATAACTTTTTTAAATAAGTCAAATCTATACGGGGCGTTTGGTTAACGAATTATTTTTTCATTTTTTAGAATTTTTATATGGAGATGTTGAATTTTCATGTTTAATACAAGTTTTAAAAAAATATTCTCATCCGAGAATGATTATCAGAAATTATTTTTGCTCAACATTCTCACATTTTTATTCCCATAGAGGGAGGTGAGTTTGCAGCATTCCTATGGTGCCATGTGAAGTATAAAAAATACCTACCCTTCTGTCATCATGCCATCAACCAACCACCTTCATATAATTGTCGGCGACTGTCATCCACCACCATCGATTACCGTTCGCAGCGGCCAATTACCAAAATTCAGCCACTCTTGTCTCCACCGGTAATTGGCGGTGCCGGTGACTTCGGTTACAGTACCGATCACTGGAATTTAATCACCCTTATTACTGTTAGCGGTTGACAGTGACATCGACCATCACGTTAGTCACTGAAATCTAACTTTCTATGCCATCGCTTGTGGTTGATGATTAGTTATTAGAATTTGACTACCCTTGCCAAACGATAGCCTACGATTTTGGCCTATTGCCAACGATCGGATCCGGCCACCCACCGCCCCTAACAATTAACAGTCACTGACTTAGGCCACACTAACCCGTCAGCGTTTGGAGTCATTCCCGAAAATATTTTTAGTCAACAAAATATAATAATCATTATTCCCACAAATACCATTTCTATAAATGTTATTTATGAAAATATTTATTTTCAAAACTTAAACCAAAAACACCTAAAGCTAATCGAATCGATCAAGTGCGCAGAGTGGAGAATCATTTTTTCTTTCTTACTCGAGCATTGAAAAAGTCTTCAAAATCAAATTAAGTCAACCTTCAACGTCTCCGAGATAAGTGCCACAAGGTCATCACATTCTGGGCTTTTAGCCCCGTCTTTCCACCAAAAAATAAATAAAAAGCAAGATCATTACAGAAATTATTCAACCTCTTCATTCGTCAAATTCTCAAGTGAAAAAAAGAGATACCCAATTTAATCAGATCCTCATCAGAGCAAGATCAAGCATCAAACAAGATTACTGTGAAGACCTTCAATATTTCTCTTTAGAACTCTCAAGGAGAAGAATCTTAGGATTGTTTATTAATTGTAAAAGAATATACACAGTAATTGTAGCTCGTTCTTTCATTGATACAAATTGATAATTTCTTTTTCAAATTCTGTCTTTGCTTTCAAATGCAATTTTGAGCGAACACTAATTTAATGATGGATGTAATACAAGAACTATCTTTTTACATATTGCAATGTGAGCCTGACATGAATAGAGGAGAGGACATTTGATTAAAAGAAGAAAAAAAAATTGAATTGAATGCACAAAACTTTGACTCTGTGAGTGAGAATGTAAGAGTTAGCAAAAGGAAAGAGAAATGATACTTACACATACAATATATCTTACATATCTCTATTCTATCTCTCTCCTTCTCTCCTCTCCTCTCTTCTCCCTTTTCAACATTAAAAAACTTAAATAAATAGATATATGTAAGATATGTTATATGTGTAAATATCATTACTCTAGAAGAAAAATTAAACAGTTAAAAGGCTTATAATTGAATGATTACATAGTCAATAAGTTTACAAAGAAGAGGTGCAATAGAAAAGGAAAGATAAAAAAATCCTTGTGGTAATGATTTTGCAAAAAATGATTCACTAGATCAATGATAGAGTGAGAATGTTTAATTAAGGTTAAGCTTTGTGTTACTTATAACAAATATAAAATTAGTTTTACTTGGGGTGTTCAATGGTTTGAGTTGACCCACAAACTCACACAAACCATCCCAACTAATAAATAGTAGATTGGTTAAGGTTTAAAATTATCAAACACACTGAGCTTGGGTCAAGTCGTTGGTTTTGACATTCTTAACCCAACTCAACATATATATATATATTGATTAAAAATATCGATGGATCTCAAATTGAAAATGTTCTAACTTCTATAACTAACATGTAATCTCACCAAAAAAATCAAGGATCATCTACTGAATGGTGAGTGGATTATGATTTATTGACTTATGTTATAGTTATTGCCTTATTATCTAGGACATGTGATTGGATTAGGACTTTGATTTATCTAATGAATGCTTTATATGGCAATTGGCTACAACATGTATTTGGACACCATTACCTTATGTTATGCAAAATGGAATTGGACTTTTATTTTAGCAAGTTATTATTATTATTTTTTTTATGTTCACCTATGAGTTCAACCCAACCCATACATGTGAGGCTTGTGTTGAATTTTTCTTTTTTCCAATTCAATCTATTACTTTTTTTACTGGGTCAAGTATGAAAATAGGCTAAACTTAGCCCAACCCAATCCATTAACACCCTAAGTTTTACAATGCATTATTTCTTTAATTGAAAGAAGAAGGATTCAGAAAGATGGAAATTATGTTTCTCTACCACTATCAGGACGAGAGATATTAACAGTTTATTGTATACTGGACTGGTATTAAAGTAGAAAAAATTGCACTATGACTATTAACTATAACTTCTGGTTTAATTGTAAGTGTTGGTTCTAACAAGTGATATTTGTGTGAGGTCACATATACAAAATAACAGTTAAATATAGATAATAAGCAAATGACCAAGACCGTGAAAATTTTGAATTAGGTTGTCCAAAGGAGGATGTCAGTGGACAGTGACCAACATTATGAACCTTAGAAAAAAAATTAGTATTATATATTGGAGTATTTGACTAATGTGAATCGCGATAGACGGTGCAGGGAACCAACATGAACAGATTTTTAGTCGTAAGTGTTGGTTGCAATTCTTCAAACTCAACTCTGCTATTGATAAGTCCAGATCCTCTCTAATGGCAGGGTGAATGGGTTCTGAGTATCCCATATGAATAGTCATTATATATAAGAGATTATATCTACTTCCAATCTGGAACATAATTTACCCATTTTAAAGAGAAGAGAACGAAGACAAAGAATAATAATAATAATACAATGAGCTGAGACAAATAATTCCAGTACATGCATTTATAGAGAATAGTAGTATCCTAAGTCCTAACTGTACAATCAGTACATACCTTCGAATATAAATCATAATAGACAACAAACTATTCTTGATTTTGAACCAAAAGTGCTGAAGGGCTTTAAACCAGTTAAACGTCAATTATTATTGGTTCATTAGCTTCCATATGACTTTTAAGAAGGACGTACGCTGACGAAGACAGTGTATATGTACAATTTAATTGTTAGAGAAACTGTTGACGAACAGAAGTTGTCTTAAGGGGAAATTCTATAGAACTTGAGTATAAGTTTGGGTTCCAAAACCCATGCATACGTGGACAAATAAAAAACAGCCATGTGGAATAATTAGATGACGTTTGACTAAATCGTTCCACTGTTGATGAAGTCCATGAGTCTTTAACATCTCCAGTAACAACTTTATTGGGCTAGTTCAGGTGGCGCCACCCTCCCTCACTTTGAAGCAGCATCATTTTTGGGGAATCCGGGTCTTTGAAGGGAGATCATCCACAGGGCATGTGACCCCTATTAGAGGTTCTTTGGTTCTTCCAATGCCGACGCCTCCTCCACACCGCTTTGATCCTTTTTTTCTTCATCCCAACTCTCTCAATTTTTCTGGGTTTCTGTCATCACCTCACTACGATCATCTTCCAATGAGGATTGAGATTTGGTGAACTGGGCTTTGGTTTTCTGCTCTGTTTGGTTGCTGAGAAACATTGAAAAAATCAAAGTATCCCGTGTTTCCTTATTAATCATATATTTACTGACAACATTCTTGTGTTGGAGTTTAGAGGCTCAAACAACTCGACCCAGTTTCTAATTTTTATGAGTTTTGTTCATTTCTTCATTTGAAACGAAAGAAAAAAAAAACAAGATTTTTGAATTTAGGTCTTCCCTATTTTTATCATATGATACAAAGAATTTGAATTTGGGCTTTTTTTTTTTAATATGATACTTTCCTTTGTTTTCTTGGTGACCAAACAAAGGAAAAGCTACTTGTTAACAAGGTAGGAAAATGTTAGGTATTACCCTGCAGTTTGGGGGTGTTCGTGGTGATGATTGATTTTTCATTTCAATGAAGGCTAGGAAGAACCAGAATTAGCGTAAACATGCTCAAAGAGTCAAGAGTAGTGAAACTGCGAGTGCAGATTCAGCTTCAAAGAGCAAACTTTTTTCTTCTCGGAATAGGAATCCCAATGAATTGAACAAACCATCTTCTTGTCCATATGATGAGCCTGCTAGTAATATTGATAAGTTCCTGGAGTCCACAACGCCATTAGTATCAGCATAGCATTTTTTCTAAGACTGCAATAGCGAGTAGTGAAGTGTTCAATCGGTACATGAGAATGGTAGGTGGACTTTGACACCCAAATTTAGTTTCGGTTAGATCTTATTTTCAGGCTAAGGGAGAGATGCTGATGATCTATGATTATTAACCTAATGACATCCTCTTCAACCTCTTCATCGTATGCAATTGCAAGCATTGTAAATGATACTCCTCTTCTTCTTTGTCCCCTCACCTCCATTGGCCTCCCCCACTGCCATGCTCTCGTGCCTCTTGGCTTTATTTCATTTGTTTTTATTTTATTTATCCATGTCAGCATGGGTTTTAGTACCCATGATTTTACAAGGGTGTCATAGCATTCCCTGTCTTAAGACATAAAGAGAAAGGTGACTTGGAATAACCAAATTCATATAAGCCCAAAACTGCTACAAGACTGCTTAGGAAAACAACTGCTATAGATTCTTTTCTCCTACTCTTCCTCTCAAGATTAGAGTCTTGATCCCTGAACTTTATTTATTTATTTATTTTGTTTGGTACATTAATTTGTTTTATAAATGGTTCCCCAAACTCGGTTCTCATTCTATTATGTTTCCAATATTGTAGTTAAACAACAGAAATAAGCGTCTAAAAAAGGACCCTAAATAAGACGCACAACAAAGTAAAACATAAACTATGGGCATTCAATTAAGGAACAATGAAAGCCGTTACATTTCCAGTCCCTTATGCTTCATCAAACAGGATTAATAGACATCATAAGTTGTGTAATCCTTTGGATTGCGGGGTCAACATAACCTGCTCCTGCTTCTGAGTTCTGAGATGCCTTTGACACATTGGCTATATTTGGAGATTCATTTTATTTTTAGTGGTTTCAAGGTAAATAGCAGTATGAAGAAAGAGGGTTATCCATCCGATATACTAAAATTTCTCAGGTTTTGTGGAGTGGGAGCGAATAGTATTCCTTGATTGTAGTCATGACTCGTGTGCAAGAGGATGCATTATTTAGTGAAACTAATAGTTCTTTGTAAAATACGTTGGCCAATGCATATAGCAGAGAAACAGCATCCAATAAATTATAAAGTAGTTGAATTAAGTACCTGTAGAGTATTTTTCTTTATGACAAATAGTTGAAATAAATACCAGTGGTATGGACACAAATTTACAAAGAATTGGCCCGTGGCTGCTGAGTATGAGCTCATTATATTTCAAAAAACGATCTTTGAAGTAGCAACCAGTCAACCACTGCATTTTTCTATTACCCAAATAATCAATAAGTAATCGTTTTCACATTTGGCAAAAACAGTCAGCAGACTCAGCTCCACACCAGGGATGAAAATGGGATGCTCTGCCTTCACTTTCAGAGGGTTAAAAAATATATCAAATCACAAACCAACTAGTCAGGGGAGGGGATTCCTCAATCTTTCTGTATATATGTTAGCTGACCTGTTTGTTTTCCTCGTCACTACATGCCTAATTTTTTTAAAAACGAAACATATAATATAATTTGGGAGGTGCTGTGAAAGACTCGAGGGGATGGGTGCATTTATGATTTAACAATAATTTATTTTAAAAAAATTATGTTTGGTAAGCATCAGCAAATATAATTTCGGAAAAAGATATTTACATACTAATTTTTGTACATTATTTTTATATTTGATTAACGATAATTAAATTATAAATTAATATAATATATTGTTTAATTAATAAATTTTAATATTAATTACTTATAAATTAAATTAATAATATATAAATTTTTAATTAATGTAATATATTATTTATTTAATAAATTTAATAATTAATTACTAACTTATAAGTAATAATTTAAAAATCATTAAGTATATTATTTAAAAATTTACTTATAATTAATTAAACATAAAAATAATATAAATTTTATGATATATGAATATCATTATTATATAATTTCAATCAAAATAGACTTACCGAGAAATTACATACCACCCACCAATCTTCTGGACGCGGACAGTTGAAGAAAGTGGTTCGAACCAACACGGTTTCACAGTCTTTACCTTGTCTTTGTCTTGTCCAATTGAACAGGCATCGTTTTGACTCAAAATGCTGCATCATATTCAAAAACGCCATCGGCGACTGGTTCTAGTCCTTCTCCATTCCCTCATTGTCACTGACCTCTCCCGTCACAGTCACGCTCAAACCAACGAGCATGCTACAAATATATTAATTAAATCAGTCTAATAAATAATTAACAAAGTTTTGTATATAATAACAATAATACTTACTGTCAAAAAAAAAAACAATAATACGATCGTTTTTGCCACACTAGTACTCTTCTTCTCCTTCGACTTTGATCCCTCACCAGTCTGAAACTGAAACCCACAAGAGATAGAAGGAACACAAAGAAAAAAGGAAAAAAACTGTTCTTGGCGTCACCATGGACAGGTTGGTGAAATCAGATGCAAAGGAAGTGGAGCTGATATTCCAAAAGGGCCAAAAGTGCAGTGCATCGTTCAAGCTCACAAATCTTATGCACACCATGTCTGTGGCAGTGTCTCTAACCACCACAAACCCTTCTACGTTCTCCTTGGACTGTCCTTTCTCCATAATCCCACCCCTTTCTTCATCATCATACACCCTCATGCTTTCTCAGCCCTCTGATCAACCCCCTCTCTCCTCCCCAAACGACACCATCACCGTCCGAACCTCCATGCTCCTCGCAGGTAAGGCCCATCAGGACGATCTCCGCCGCCTTTTCTCCAAACGGGGACCCCACGTTTTCAAAGACGCCGTTATACTCGTATCCTTGGTGGGTCCCCATGTCGCCGAGTTCCTGATTTCGCACCATGCCCAAATCCCCCAAAGTTTCTCCCTTTTCGAGAAAGCCATATCTGGGTGTGCTGCATCCCAGCTCACAGTTTTGCTGAGATCAGCCGTTGAAAGTGGACACGCAGATTCTGTTACCGCTTTGATTGACGCTGGCGAAGATCCGAATTTCAAGGATTCAAATGGGCATTCTCTCGTGCCCTTGGCTATTCGGGCTGGGAAAATCGATGTTCTAATGGTTTTGCTAGCTTCTGGTTGTAGAATTGACAACTCGGTTGACTTGGTTTTCCACGAAGCTGCAGCGATGAACCGGGTTGATTTTATGGAGATTTTGTTTCAATCTTTTGGTGATGCTGACGTAAATTCGGTAAATTCCATTGGTAGGACTCCGATTCATGTGGCGGCGCTTCATGGGCATGTCAAGGTGGTTAGGTTTTGTCTTTCCATTGGTGGGAACCCAAACGTTGCGGATTGCAAGGGGTGGACCCCGCTCCATTGTGCTGCGTCGCAAGGTCATTTGAGGGCTGTTGAGTGTTTGTTAGAATGCTCCAATGTGAAATACGTTGTGAATGAAGATGGGAAGACGGCTTTTTCGGTTGCTGTGGATAATGGGCATTCCCACTTGCTTGATTTGCTGCATTGGGACGATGTGTTGTTCCGGGCTTCGAGGGTTGACGATATTCATGGAATGATGAGTTGCCTTGCGGAGGGGGCAGTGGTGAATAGCAGGGATCAGAATGGTTGGACTCCTTTGCATTGGGCTGCATTCAAAGGTCGAATCAAGAGTGTAAAGCTCTTGCTTGAACATGGTGCTGAGGTTGATACTGTTGATGATGCTGGGTACACTCCACTGCGTTGTGCTGCTGAGGCGGGGCATTTGCAAGTTGCTCTGTTATTGATTGCCCATGGCTCTCGAACAAATCTTGAGAGCTTTAATAAAGGTGTTGCTCCTCTTAACTTGGATTCTTTTGTAAATCATCTATCTCTTGAATATCCTCCGTATGAAAAGAAAGGAAGAGCATAACTGGAGGAGAAATCCTCTTTCTTTCTTTTTTTCTTGCCTGTTTTCTGTATATAGTCCCTTAATTTCAATTTTACTTGCGGATGGTGGTTGATGAACTGGGGAGAAAAAGAACGGGTTGTGTTCTGCTCCCTACCGATGAAGCTATACATCCAGTTTAAAAGGCATTTTGTTGTGGTTGAACCTTCAATTTAGCATCATTCTTTTTATTTTTTTTGTTCCGGTTATCCCCACACTGAGTGTAAGATTAATTTTGTTTGTTGATCCGAGGTTATCTCTCCCCACAAGTGCTTTTTACGACTCAAACTCTTCAAATCGTTAAGCTCAAATTTCTTTACCATTTAAATCAATCCCTTGTGGGTTTTTCTGCCTCGTTCATCATGTATGTAAGGAAGGGTAATGATTAGTTTAAATTAAAAGACTATAAGGTGAAGTGAAATTTTCAATTAGACTTCAATCCAATTGCTAGTTGTTTTTGCCTGGTGTGTTCTTCCCCTTTCAAAATGAGAGATTTTCACATGGACATTCTTGCTTGATTACTAAGCTGGGCAACCTGGCTGTTTGTTTCCGGCGAATTAATGTATTCTAGTTACTGATTGCTTGAGTTGAGGATGTGAATATCATAATTTTGTTGCTCATCTTGGGCCTGATAGATTGATTTCAATATATGGTTGAAGTGGCAACTTGCTAGTAGATGTAGAATGAGTTTTGGTTAGTTGTGAAAAAAGATTATGTTAAAGATTATGAGAATTAATTTATGTTTTTATATATATTAGTTTACAATCAATTTTAAGATAAACTTTTTTGCTTGAATTATATAAAAAGAATTGTTTTTATGTATTAAATTATTAATAAATATGAAAAAAAATTGAAAAAATTATTTAGTTGAGAGTAAAATAATATTTATTTATCAAATTTTTTGAAATAAATTAAAATCACTTAATTAAAAATTGAAAACAAATTTCTTAAAAGTTATTTTTAATTAATAAAAAAATAATTTTAATTTATAATTAATTTTATACATTTTAAACAAACTAGATCAATTTTAAATAAAAACAGCTTTTAATTAAAAATATATATTTTAAGAAATAACTAATCTTTTTTAAACATGTTCTTAGTGTTATGTACACCGGCTTCTTTATCTTCTGAACTAAACTGGAATTTGATTATTTGAAGCTTCAACTTAATGTCTATGCAGTCTTATAATTGGACCTTGAATCTCGCGGTGATTCACCATTCCGCGCTGAAAATATGACTTCAGAAGTTATTGTTTTTAGAGGGTTGTTGAGTAACCAAAAAACAAAATGAGCATAAATATATAACTGAAAAAAAAAATTATATACGGGGCAATGCGACAATTTCAATGTGAGGCAAATAAACTGGATTGACGTAGGTAGGCTGCAATCAATGTTAGGCAAATAAACTATAAATCCAATCATGATCTGAAGATCGAAGAAATCTGATTAAAAAAATGAATATAACATGTAAAATAAATTACGTGTGAAATTTAAAAAGTTTTGAATAAAGTAAATCCTTGAGAGCATATGGTAATAATTTTCTAATACAATTGACAATTGACAAGCTAGCGACCTGATAATTTTCTAATATCTGCAAATGATTTTTCAATTCTCTCCGTAAGCAAAGCTGACAATAAGTTTTTTTCGAGAATTTTGCTATTGAAATGAGATGCTACCAATTCAATAACGTTATTCTAACACTGACGATTGAACAAACGGTCTAAATCATAGCTCCCCTGATGGCTAAAAGTAACATACAATGCCTAGCAATTGCTATGACCTATGTATAATTACGTTGTTTCAAAGAATAAAAACGCTTGATAAATTTGAAGTTCAGTCTATATATTTCCATTTATTTCACCTTCAAGATAGAGATAAATTGTTTTTGGTAAGAAGAAAGAGATAAATTAATATATTAATAATTTGACTTAGGTTATTTTTTTCAACAGGGTATTTTTTAATTGTTTAATTTCAAGATATTTAATTAATAAAAAATTTCCCATAGTCTTTTATAATTAATAAATAAAATTTAATCGTATAAAAGAAAAGGGTAACTATTTAATCATATAGATATTTAATTTCAAAAACAGAAGTTACATCTCCTTATTTAAAAAGAAAAAGAGCATAGAGATCTTATAAATTTTAAGTTATTTATAAATAGACATCTTAAACTTTAAAATTGTCCAATCAAATCTTTGAACTATGTAAATTATCTCAATTTACTATTCCATCCACTCTCCGTTAACTTACTAACAGAGGAGTTATGTGACAAAATTCTAATTGTTCACGTGTTGCAATCAGACTCATTAATATTAATTTCTTTTTAACCTATTTAATAATTATTTAAAAAATTAAACTATAATAATAAAATTAAAAAAAATAATACAAATATCACATGGTCTTTTCCTTTTAAAGGAACTTATGGAAATTTGGGTGAAACCCATCTGAACTAAGGAATCTGGGTTTGATTGGCTTTAGAGATTGATGAACAAGCTTGTTATATATTGAGTTCTCAAATTGCTTCTTGTATCATGCCACAAGCCATATACAAGGGAGAAAAGAAATGCATCTCACTACCAGTGCCGTCAAGACTCAAGATTGGGAACAAGCACCTCTGGAATAGCAAGTTCCATGTTTCTTTTCTTTGCCTTTGTTATGGAGTTATGAATAAGAATTGGCAAGCATGCATGTTTTAGTGGGCTCTGTTTCAGCTTCCAAGCAAATTCCAAGTAACTGGTAGAGATTATTAGGTGAATCAAAAAATTTAATGGCTGATAATTGGGTAATATAATTTTGGTACAATTTTTTAGTATAACTTTTTCGATCGAGAATATGAAGGATTCACGGTGAGTTTGGGTGGAAATCAGAGGGTGTTGTTGGTAGCGGCGGTAACAGTGATGGTGGTTCGTGTTGATGGAGCTAGAATGGTGAAGTGGGTACCGCCATGCAATAGTTCATGAACATGGCGAGATGATTATCACCTCTCGTGCCATTGGAAGCTCTCAGTGCCTGTTGCTAAGCAACATTGGCCAACCTGTTTGGTGGTGTCCAAACGATTATTGCCGTCGTTCAAGCCATGTGACGAATCCACACACTAAAGCTCCTCCTCGTCCTTCATTATAGTCGTAGTGGCTTCTTAGTTTAGACGAAGGAGATGAGTTACAGAGCAAAAGGTAAAGAATAAGACTATTATTTATTATTATTATGATTTAAATTTTTAATATTTTAAACAATTATTAAATAGATTAAAAAGAAATTAATATAATGGGTCAGATTGTGACAGGTGGATGATTAGAATTTTTTCATGTAACTCCTCTGTTAATGAGTTAATGGATAGTGAATGAAAAAATTGATTGAGATAATTTACATAATTCAATGATTAAATTAGAATGACTCAAAGTTTATTAGAGATTACTTCGGTACTCATATTTTTTTTAAGATATCATTCATTAGTTATTATTTATATTTGATAGAATTTTAAATATTTATTATAAAATTAACAGTCAATAAATAATTAATTTAATTTCTGTCTACTATCAAGGTAAAGTTTCTTTACACTATCATCTAATCATGTATTGCCAAATCATTAAAATAGTTAGACTTTATAAATAATTATTATAATAATCAACTCTTTTACTAATTTAACAACACATAATTAAATTATACTAACAATAAATAAAAATTAAATTCATAAAATAATTAACAATTCCCCTTAAATACGAAACTCATCTAAACAACTCCAAAATTTAAGACTCTATGTGCTCATTTACCTATTTAAAAAGATCTTAAAGCAGAAGATCTGAAAGCGACGGTGGCGCACGAGAAGAGAGAGAAAATCCGAGGAACGACTTCTAGAAGCGACACCTCAAACTTGAAAATCTGAAATTTATTATTTCCCGCTTGAAAGCGCAATCTCAAAACTCAAAAGACATTTTGGTTGCCACGCTGGCGATCCGCGAGAACCGGCTTCCTCCAATCACATAGAAGCTCACGCTCTCTCTATATAAATCAAAGCCAAGCTCATGCTCTCTGCACCTCTTCAGTGTACACAATTAATCTCTCTCTGTAAAATTCAAATTTCAAACCTCAAAGAAACATGAGTTCTTCAGAAGCTGCAGCCACAACCACCAAGGGTGGCAGAGGCAAACCAAAGGCTTCAAAGTCCGTCTCCAGGTCCCACAAGGCAGGGCTTCAGTTTCCCGTTAGCCGTGTTGCCCGGTACCTCAAGGCTGGTCGCTATGCCCAGCGCGTTGGATCTGGATCCCCCGTTTACCTCTCTGCCGTTCTCGAATACCTTGCTGCGGAGGTTTCTGATTCTTGATACGCGTTTCGTCTTTGAGTTTTAATTAGTTTTAAGTGGTTATTTTGTTCTCTCTGATTGTTGGAATTTTTGGGTGATTCAGGTTCTTGAGCTTGCTGGGAACGCTGCGAGGGATAACAAGAAGACTAGGATCATACCCAGGCACATTCAACTTGCTGTGAGGAACGACGAGGAATTGAGCAAGCTTATGGGGTCTGTGACTATTGCAAATGGAGGTGTTCTTCCTAACATACACCAGAATCTGTTGCCAAAGAAGGTCGGCAAGGGAAAAGGCGAAGTTGGATCTGCTAGTCAGGAATTTTAGATAGGATTCAATCCCTAATTGTGTAAAAGGAAATTTGGAATGAACGCTCGTTGTCCTTTTTTTTTTTTTGTCTCTTCAGAGATATAATGAGATTAGGAGTAGATAATGTAAAGCCCTTTGTTTTTGTGAAAAGTAATTAGATTTGTTTGGGCCTATGCATGATCTGTCCCTTTGCCATCTCTACCAAGTTCAAATCGTTAGCTTGATAGCTTTTTTTTTTTTTTGGGGTCTTTCGATGCTTCTCTATGCTTTTCGCTTTTAAATTGAAACTAGCCAACGGAAATGTCTAATATACACCTTAAAAGAAGTGGTGTATTAATGTACCATTTAATATTATCCATTGATTAATAATAATAAAATCATGAAGGAAATCTAACGGTTAAAAATTGAATGAGGAACCAGCTAAAGAGGTTAAAATGCATTTACAAAAAATACCTTGTCTCAAACTTTTTTTTTTTTTTTTCATTTTAGTCCTTTTGACATGATGAAGATATATTTATTTTATTTTACTCTCATAGTTTAAGTTTAATTAAATAAAATAATTTTTGAATAAACTAGTTTTTTAAACTTCCAACTAAAAAAATATAATTCACAAATTAAAAATATGATTAATATGTAAATGAATTAAAAAATTAAATCAACAAATGAACGTAAATATTAAAAAAATCATGGTGATATATCAAAAAAATTAACAAAATCATGACAATTCTGTAATAAAATATTATAAAAAAGTCCATTACAAAAATCCGTCATGGTATATTGAAAATATTTTATAAAAAAAATTTCATGAGGGATTACTAATCTTGCCATGCTATAATTTTTTAAATAAATATATTTAAAAAGTTACATTTAAAAAATATTCCATAAAATATATTTTAAAAAGTTTCCCTAATCTCGCCATAAGTATTACAATGTATTTTTATTTAATAAATAATTAAAATGTAAAAATAAAATGAAATTCATAATGGCTTAAGTCTAATTAAAAAATTAGTTTATGAATTTTTTTATTAAAAAAATAAAATTACCAAATTTAAAAATAAAATTAACATGAAAGTAAATAAAAAAAATTAAAATTTATGGTAGCATATTAAAATAATTTTAAAAATAATTCAATGACAATCTTAAAGTAAAATATTAAAAAATATATTAAAAAAAAGAAATTACATAACATATTACTAATTGTCATGCTATAATTTTAAAAAAATATTAAATTTTTTTCATAAAATAACTGAAACAAATTTTTTGTGTATTAATATATATTTTTAAAATTATATATATGTATATATATAATTAAGGCATGGTGGGACTAACAGTCCCACTAATGAATATGTTTTTGTTTTAATATTTTTTTCTTAGTAAAGATCTAGTTTATATATATATATTCTTTAATTGCTTCTTAAATAAAATGTTCATAAAATTAAAAAAATAATTTTACTAAAATTATTGTAAATATTATTAAAATATTTTTAATAAAAATATTGACAAAATTTGAAATATTATTAATTGAATATAAGAATCATATTCTAAATAATAAAAATAATTAAAATAATTACATATAATTTTAAATAAAAATAATTACATGGCGGGACTAGTAGTCCTGCCATCCTATTCCTTAAATAAAATATAAATAATTTTAATAAATCAGTATTAATTTTAAATGAAAATAATTACATAGTCCAATGATGTTAAAAAAATTTATATAATATTTTTTACATGGAAAAACTCTTATTTTTCAAATAAAATATAAGTAATTTTTAATTTTTAAACAAATAGTCATGCCAGTCCCGCCATCCTATTCCTAATGAGGAAAAAATATTAATATTTTTTTATAAAATATCTAAAACAAATATCTTACATATTAATATATATGCTTAAAACTATATATATATATATATATATTTATATAATTAAGACATGGCGGGACTAGCAGTCCCGCCAATGAATTAAGTTTATTTTTAATTTTTTTTAATAAAAATTTGTAGTTTATATATATATATATAATATTTACTTTTATTAAAAAAAAATAAAAATAAAAACTCATTGGCGGGACTGTTAGTCCCGCCATGTCTTAAATATTATATATATATATATATATATATATATATATAATTTAAGCCAAATGAAATATGTTTTTTTTATAGTAAATATATTCTTTAATTGCTTTCTTAAAAAAATGTTCATAAAATTAAAAGAAAAGATTAAAAATTATATAATAACAAAATAAAAAATATGGTTCTTTTAATTTAATTTCATATAAAAATAAAAATAAAATAAAGTTTCACTTATAATTTTTAAACCATTATAAACAAAAATTTTAAAATAAAAATAAAATATATTTTGAGTCAAGAAATATTTTTCGCTATGCCATGAATTAAAAAAAATATATCATGGATTAAAGTGTAAAAAAATAAAAAGCTAAGCCTTAAGCAAAAAATAACATAAAACCGGTTATAAGAAGTAATTTTGATAGAGTATCCATATTCTATTCCTTTGTAAGTGCATAGTAGAACGCTCCCTAGCCAAGACGCATTTATTTAATGCAGTTTTCTACTTAATCTTGTTCGGGAAAAGTTTGAAATCGAGGTGGTGGGAACTTTATTCTGATGCGTTTTCGTACAAGTAGGGGTGGGATAGATTATGCTAGGCGTAACTTTAAATTTGTTTTAAAAAATATTAATTTTAGTCTAATTTGTTACTTATTATAGACTTTTTTTAAGTTTAACTTAACTTTTTTATAAAAATTTAAAAATTTAGTTTGACCTGAAAATTTATTTAAAAGCTTGAATTATCTAAAAGTTTTTAAATAAGTCAACAAATTTAAATTTTATAAGATTCAAATATACTTAATTTTTAACAAAATTATTGTATTATGTATAAAATAAATAAATTATATTAATATATAATTACTAAATTATATAAATATTATAAAATTTTAATTATATGTTATTATAATACATAAATAGATTGGTCTGCTGGGCTGAATAGACTTTTTTTAAAGCTTAGGTTTATGTCTATTTAATTAAATAAATTTTTGAAAAAGCCTAAACTTATATTGTTTGATAAATAGACTAAGTAAACTCCTATTAAACAGCCTGATCTATTTTTATTCTTATGTGCAAGAGTTTGAAAACTGTTTAGATTTGAACTGGTTTTTTGTTTTTGGTGCCGAAGAAATTTTAAAGTATAGGAGGGAAAATATTGAGTTCAATAATAATGATCCAATTTTCAGATTCACCCAGGCCCGTTCTTTTGGGAAGGTTTTGGTATAAGCCAGGGCATCTATGCACTTGGAAACTGAGAGAAATTTCACAGAATGGGCAAATTGAAGCAAAGAATTATGATTTTTTCATGATAATTGCTATTTGGTAGGAAGGATTTTTCACGAAACCATTCACAAATTATACACTATACTTTGATTTTCTTTAAAAGTTAAAATGTAATTAAATAAATAAAAAATAAAAAATACACTATTCTTGAAACGCAAATACATTATCTATTTTTTTTTGTGCATGTTTCATAATTTTTTTTAATATTATTAAGTATTTTCCTTTTTTCATATATTTTGCCTAATTGAACTTTAAACAAAATGTTTAAAATATTTGAATTTTTTTCCATTCGAACCATCATTTGTGATGGTTTATATTTATAATCCTAAAACATTTAGGCACGCCGTTTCAATAAGAAATTGTCAAACCCGCTGGAATTCAATCTATCTTCAAGCCCAATGGGGGAATTGTGTGGCAAAGTCTTAGAAATGAATTTGTTTGAGTTTGTAACAAAATGTATTGCATTCTATTTTTTTTTTTCCCTTTGTTTTTGGTGAACTTTTTCTAAAAGTTATTTATTGTTTTTAATAATAGTTCATTATTTTGCACAAGTTAGTTATTGTGATTTTTAAAATTATTTTACTGAATATTCACTGCTTAATAATTATTCTCCGGCAGTGTAATTGCATACTAAGTAAAGGTAGATTAATGATATTTTATTTTTCTTTATTTTACACTGTATTGTGTCACTCTCCGAATAAGTATATATATTCTCTCTCTTTTTCGCAGTAAATTATTTTCACGGAAAAAACAAAAAATCTATTTTTTCCTTTTATATAAATTCCATACCGATGGGATTTGAGCTGATGAACTTCCAAGTGTGTAGAAAAAAACTATTCTTATCCACTTGATATTATTCTTCTTTTCAAGATTAGGATGAAAATCTTGAAGAGAAATTGATTAATATATCAAATAAAAAGGGTAGAAAACTTGTTACAGCAAAACTAGATTTCATTTATTGTACTGCCTACTGAGTGAGTTCAAAATACAGATAAGAACGGGGCGAAAGCGAGCCCATCAAGTACGACATTTTGTATTCCACGCTGACAATCCGAAACAAATCACCTGACCAATATGATAGAGCCATTTGGTTCACCCTAAAAATAAAAAATAAAAAGTTGAAATCTGGGCATAGTCATTTGAATGGTGCAAGTCCAATTCAGAAAATTAACCTAACCTCACCAGTCACTAACCTACCTAACCTCACCAGTCACTAACCTGATAGTTTATTAATGGCTTAGTTAATCGAATTTTTTTTGTTTATGTTAATTATGACTTAAATTTAAATTTAAGTACATTTATTGATATATAATTTGTAATTTTATTATAAATTTTACTAATGTTAGTGATTTGTTATGACTTTAAATTAGTTATGAACAATTTTTTTGACCTAAATTTTTTCTCCAACAAAAAATAAAAGGAAAAATTATCTACTATAGCAAATTAGCACATCTTGCCTCACAGGCAAGGGTGGACCGGAGTTATATAACTCAGAGCAGGCCAATATCAAAAGGGAATATGAAAGTGGTGCAAAGAATGCTCAGCATCTTCAGATACGAGTTTCCTTGTTCTACCAACCTCTGAATTGTACCTTAGATGCTTTAAGGGATGATATGGTTGGTGACCTTGGTGTAATCTGTTTTCAAGATTTATTTCTTAATTGTGTTTTCTTGGTCCTGGGCGTTAACCCTGTAGATTATAAAAAATAATTATTATTTCTTCTGGTTCCGCCTCTCTTTCAATCTTCACATATATGCAACTTTGTTCACTTATTATTTTGAGTTAGTCTTTTTAGTTTTTACTTAAGAGTTATTAACTTGATCGTGCATCTCACTATTTTTTCTCTCTCTTTCAAATCACTACTTCTCTTATTATTTAAAACCCGGACACTCATCTCTAACCGACCTACAAGTTATATCAGAGGACAAATGAAGATTGCCCTGAAAGTTTCAGCTTATATATGGGTTTGAGCTTTCATTTCAGGTTTAGAAATTTCATCCGTGTCTTAGCTGTCCAATGGGAAAAAAACTAGTAAGTTATAGAGACACTCAACATGTGAAAGGCTCAATTATCGCATAATGTCGATCATATAACTCTTAGAAAAAAAAATATATGTTAAATTGCAGTTATACATGTAATGATTAAATGTGTTAAATCATTATTTAAGTAGTCAAAATAAAGTGATATATTTAAATTAAAGTGTTATCGCAAAGAATATAATTATCATGAAAAATATTGTATAGATACCAAAAGTTGTTTTTCTTTTTATGATGAGTTGAAATAGAAATAAGAAAAATTCAAGAGTTGTGCCTTTTCATGAAAGGGTATGAACTCAAATAGACATTACTTTTTATGAAAGAGCATGTGCTTCTTATAAATATAAGGGGTTATGGTCCTCAATTGTAAAATAACAATAATCTTACTTATCTTTATCCCATTAGAAGAGGAACTGAGACATAAGAAATTCTACAATTAGAAGATCACTACTCTATCAAGAATATCATCTTTCTATTAATAGTTTATAGATCCTTTAAGTACGTTTTTGTATTTATTAATCATCTTAAATTGACATAAAATTATAAAAAGAATAATATTTTAAATTTGTTCTTGATGAAGAACATATTTTTTATTAATCTTAATTTTATTTATATGAAATTTAAGAATTATAAACATGTTAATAGAAACAAATAATTAAATTTAAAAATAACACCAAAACCGTAGCGATGCTTTTAGGATGGAACATATTAGATGGTTATTTTATAATTTTCCTGCAATTTTTTCTGTCTTATAGACAATAGACAACAAGTCAACGACTACGTCAACCTTCTAGATTCTAGATCTTGTCTTCCAATTTTCTAAACAGATACCCAGCAGCCTCCAGTTATTTCTGGATAAGCAATTAAAGACGCATAAAACAAATAAGTATTTGATTCTTGTAAATAAATTAATGCAAGACTCTATTAGTAAATTGAATTTTATGTAAATGAATTTTATTTGTAAGAATTTGAATTTCATTTAAAAACATATTGTAGTCAGTGTAAATTTAACATTTTGAACAAAAGTTAGTCTCATAATCAAAGATTATAGAAATACTCTGTAGTCTTATAAAAAAAATTAAATTTATGTATCTTTATTTATTAATCTCCTTTCTTTAAAATTTTTTCAAATATTTAAAACTTCAAATTTTTTTTTAAAACTAAACAATACTAATTGCACAATTTTTAAATAGAAAATGCTAATTCCTAGTAAAACTATTTTTACGAAATTTCACGAATGATCTGACACTTTATTTTCTTGAACAACCAAAAGTTAAATGTTGTAGTGTATTGGTCTTAGGTGAAAACGTGTGTCAAGTTTATCGCAATGTGTTTTTTTCACTTCATTCGTAGAAAATACTTTTGTATGATATAGCAGTAAATACACAAATTTGTACAGTTGCATATGTTGACTAATTTTTTTACATGGCTCTCAAAACTTTTGTGTTTTCTTAAACCCAGACAGGATACAGCCACTTGGTCAGCTATACAATTTTGTACATCTAAAATTTACCCAAATAGCATTATTATCACAAAAAGAAAGTGTCCAATAGCAGCGAGGACATATGCAACATTTGTCAAACGATATAATAATGCTCAAGAAGCCAGAAAGAGAAAAGGGTGGAGGAGATAATCCATGCATGTTATCCCGTGCTTATTTGCAAAGCTAATGGCATCATGACACAAGCACAAGCACAACACGAACTACTGCAAATGACCAGAAATTTACCAATTTTTCTTTGGATGAAGAAAAAAGTTGTAGGAGGGTAATCGCACGCATCAAGGTTAAGAAAATTGGATGGAATTGGCCGGTCTGACCGATTAGATTGGGAATCGGTTATCCTACCGGTTTAGTCTATCTTCTAAAATTACTCAGCTTGAAAACTGGTCAAGAACCGGTAAACCGGTCAGACCAGTCCAATTAGGTTCAAGTGATCCTTTTTTTTTTTAATTTTATTAATTCAAATGATGTCATTTTAATTTAAAAACTTAATGTAAGCCAATATAAAAAGAAATATATATAAAATACTTAAACTTATATTGTATAGAAGTTTGGAAACTAAATGTATAATTGATTGTATATCTCTTTAAACTATAATTATAATTTTTTAAAACAAAAATAAGTTATAATGCTGTTACTTAATGCTTTGGACACTCAAAAAATAAGCTGTAAACTATTTTTTATTATTTGTATTATTTTTTTATTATTTTTAATTTGTGTAATTAGTATAATATATATATATATTTATATATATAAATATATTTAAATTATTTAATTATACTTCGGTTCGACACGATTGAATTACGATTAAACTATTGAACCTTGAATCAGTCCTTTGACCAGTTCAATCACTAATTCAGTTTTCAATACGTTGATACACATAGAGTGTATTTGGATAACTTTTTTAAAATAAATATTTAAAAAAAACATTTTCAAAAGTTTTTTTTATATATGTTTGAATAATTTGTTTTTAAAAAATAAAAGTTAAAAAAACTTAATTATTATTTTTTTAAAAGATAGTAATATTTGATTTTTAAAAAAAGAGAAAAAGAAATATTTTTTAATATAATTTATTAATAAATATATATTTTTTAATTAAAATTTTTTATCTATTCTCTTCTCTTTTTTTTCTTTTATAAATCTTACTTCTTTTATTTTAGATATTTTACATTTTTAGTAATTTTTTTATAAAAAATTTATTTTATTCTTTTTTATTTACATAAACTTACAAGTCATTCTATTACTTACAAATATTTCACAAATATTATATTTAAATGTAAAATAACTTTTTTTTAAAAATAATTTCTATTAAAAAAAATCTACAAAAAAAAGTCATTTTTCAATATCCTTATCCAAACGAACTTACAGAGCATTACCAAAAAGAAACGAACTTATAGAGCTATTTGCCATCCTTTCATTTACCATTTACTTACCAGTGACGATGTTTGAATTGGGCGATATGTGTAGGCCTCTGATCTAGGGTCCCCCACCCCCACCTCCACCTCCCTTCCCTCCTCAATGGGATTGGATTGGCATCAATCAGCATGAGCTGGGTGCTCTGCAGCCTCTCCTTGCTGTTACTCCTTTATACCAAACTACAATAACAGCAAGACCCTCTACCTCATTCCTCAGTAATTAATTATACATCAAAATCCTCTATAGTTCTCCACTAATTGGGTTCAACAAGGGAAAATAAAATAAAATAAAAAAATAGAGAATTGCTGATCTATGACAATCGGTTATCGCAGGCATTTCAGCATTTGTGAGGAACAAAAATGAAAAAGAGAAAGGACCAAAAAGAAGAGAAGCCCCACCCCCACCGTGATCGCAGCCACCGTTGCTGAACTTTGACTCTAGGGTTCTCTTTTTTTATTCTGAATCAGATTTTGTGGACACCGTGATCTGAAGCAGAATCTGGGGTCTTTTGTGGGCGAGGATTTTCGATGGGCTCGAACCCGTGGCTGCACCCAGCTCCGTCCTATCAAACTCTAGAGACCTACTCGGACAACGATGAACACGCCCCTGGCGCTCGCTGTGCCCACACACTCACCGCCGTGGCTGCCACCAAGAACCACGGTCCCCGCTTAATCCTCTTCGGCGGCACCACCGCCATTGAAGGAGGATCTTCCTCAGCTCCCGGCATTCGTACGACCCTTCTCTGTATCTATCTCTTGCTTTCTCTCTCTGTGTGTCTGTTTGTGTCAGTTCTTGCCTGAAAAATTCTCCCTTGTTTGTTGCTGTTCTGCAGGATTGGCTGGAGTCACAAATTCGGTTCATTCCTATGACGTTCTTACAAGAAAATGGACTAGGTGAGTTTATTCCCATTTTCCAATTCTTAAATCTTTGAACTTCTGTTAATTTCTGGGTTTTTGTTTTTTTGTTTTGTTTTGGGTCATTGAATTGCTACTGAAGTAACGATCTTTGCTGCTGTGACTATGAGTGTGCAGTATTAAACCTGCAGGAGATCCGCCCTCCCCTCGGGCTGCTCATGCTGCCGCTGCTGTTGGAACTATGGTCGTTTTTCAGGTGATTGTGGGATAAATTGGGGGGGACTGAGATTCCTTTTTAGGAATTTGGGGTTGCTGGGTTGTGGATAAATGTGTTAAAATGATCTGTTTGATTGGTGCTGCATGGCTAGGGTGGGATAGGTCCTGCTGGGCATTCTACTGATGATCTTTATGTGCTTGACATGACCAATGATAAATTCAAGTGGCACAGGTGAGCTTAGTTGATCAAGCTTTTCTTTTCCTAAAGTTCTCCAAGTTTGATTAAATTTATGGTATTAGACAACTTTGCAATTAATGTTGTTGTAGAGTCGTTGTACAAGGGCAAGGACCTGGGCCTCGCTATGGCCATGCAATGGATTTGGTTGCTCAGAGATATCTTGTTACTGTCAGCGGAAATGATGGTGAGAGGGAAATTCAGTACCTGGTTGTCTTTCTTGATTCTTTACAATTTCTTGTAAAAATTGAGGTGAATAATGAGACATGTGGTGCAAACTTTCAAGATCAAACCATTGATTAGTCAAAACGGTGAAGCTAGACATGAGTGATAAGCATGACTATGAATGCTAGGCATATAAGTTCCTTTTGGATCAGGGTTCTTCATCCTTCAGTAGATTGAAAGTTTGGGAAGGAAACCTAAAGAATTGTCATAACAGAATCTATGACCAATTTGGTCTTTGTAAGTTCGACTATATTTCATCCAGTTCTCATTACATAAAATCTGCATCTTGTTTTAAAAAATGTTGAAAATAAACACTATTAAACTGGTATTAAAGATTTTTGTAAATTGTTTTCCTTGTATATTCATATGCTACGTATATCAATCTGGCTATAACATGCAGGTCTTACTACATTATTGTGAAGAAAGTTTATGTTGTCATGTGATATATAACAAATAATTTCTATTTTTTTTTAATCATGTGGTAGGGAAAAGAGTTGTATCTGATGCTTGGGCTTTAGATACTGCACAAAAACCTTACGTGTGGCAGAGGCTGAACCCAGAAGGTGATAGACCTTCTGCTAGGATGTAAGTGTGTTTAGTCTCTCAACAAGTGAAGCTTATATTGAAGATTGAATCTGTTTGTGAATGCTTGAGTGTTCTTCACTCAGCTGAAGAATATATAGATAGATAATTTACATAAGATAATTATTTACATTATCTCTAACACACTCATTATCTAACACACTCATTACACATACACTACACCTAACGTACTCATCACACACACACTACACCTAACACACTTATTACAAACGACAAAGACACACTTCATTAATAATATTCTATTTTCAACACTCCCCCTCAAGATGGAGCATATAAATCAAATGCTCCAAGCTTGGAACAGATATTCTGAATTCTTGGTCCTCTTAGTGATTTTGTGAAGATGTCTGCCAGTTGATCATTAGAACTAACTGATTCGGTGATGACTTCTTTAGAAAGGACTTTCTCACCGACAAAGTGACAATCAATTTCAATGTGTTTAGTTCTCTCATGGAATCTTGGATTAGAAGCTATATGCAAAAATGCTGGTTATCACAACATAGTTTCATTTGTTGAGTATTCCCAAACTTGAGTTCTTGAAGAATTTGTTTAATCCAAATAAGCTCACATGTAGGCTACCCATAGCTACGTATTCACTGCCTTACTAGATCTTGCAACAACATTTTGTTTCTTACTTTTCCATGAGACAAGATTTCCTCCAATAGACACACGAGTATCTGAAGTGGAACGCCTATCAATGGGTGAACACCTTGTAACGCATCACAAAATCCAACTATTTGAGTGCTCCTTTGTCTTCATAGAGTAGTCCTTGTCCGGGGTCCTTTTAATGTATCTCGAGTCGGATTGACATCGCATCCCAATGATCATTATGAGGAGATTGCATGAATTGACTTACCACTCCAGCTGCAAAGGAAATATACGGCCTTGTAATAGTGAGGTAGATGAGTTTTCCAACCAATCTCAGATATCTTTCGAGGATTAGAATAAGTCTCCCCCTGGTTGGGTAGTAATTTCAAATTTGGATCCATGGGACTATCGGTACAGTTCTGAGTCCTAACATACTAGTTTCTTTAAGTATGTCTAACGCATACTTTCTTTGTGAGATGATAATCCCATTCTCATTTGGGCAACTTCAATGCCAAGAAAATATTTCAGCTTTCCCAAATCCTTAGTAAAGAAAATGACTAAATAAATGTTCCTTTAAGCAGAAATTTTCTTTGGGTCATTTCACCTGTAATGACTATATCATCCACATATACTACCAAGTAAACACATCTACGGAGAGGTATGGCAATAAAAAACTGAATGGTCTGCTTCACTCGTTTCATTCCAAAAGCCCGAACAACGAGGCTGAATTTTCCAAACCAAGCTCGTGGGGATTGTTTGAGTCCATAAAGAGATCGTTGCAATTTGCAAACCAAGCCAGACTCCCCCTGAGCAACAAATCCAGGTGGTTGCTCCATATAGATCTCCTCTTCTAATTCTCCGTGTAGGAATGCATTTTTAATATCCAAGCCGATATAATGGCCAATGGTTGATGGTTTGCTACTATGGCAAGAAAAGTGACGAGCAAGCAATTTTGGCCACAGGGGAAAAGTATCGCCATAGTCAAGTCCATAAATACGGGTATAACCTTTTGCAACCAATGCGGCTTTGAGCGATCAATCATCCATTGGCCCCTACTTTAACGATATATACCAAGCGGTAAACCAGGTTTCTTTCTGAAGGAAGAGGAACTAACGCCAGTACCATTATGCTCCAAAGCACGCATTTCATCAATCATGGCTTGTCGCCATCTGGATGATCAAGTGCTTCACAAAGATTTTTAGGAATAGAGACGAGGAAGATAAAGAGGACACAAAGGAGTAAAAAGAAGGAGAAAAGACGATGATAACTTAAGAAGTTATAAATAGGATGAGGATTAAGTGATGGAGAATACCTTTCCTAAGAGAAGCGATGGGCCAGGCAAGATTTTCTTCGAGGTAGTAAAGTGTGGGTTGTCTGGCGGAGTAGGACATGATTAAATTTGGTCTTATAGTGCCTTCCAATTCGATGTGGGAATTTGTGGGCGTCGTTGGTATGTGATGAGTGGTCTTTGTGGTCCTTGGTGGAAGATTTTGAAAATATCTACAGCAGAATCTATGATTGACCACGATTCTTGCAAAGGAGGTGATGGACCAAGATAGGGAATAGGAAAAACTTCTTGTAGAGTTTTTGACTCAAGCTGTGGAAGGTGAAAAATATAACTTTTCTTCAAAGAATGTTACATCGGCGAGAGATGTAGTAACGATTGTGGGGAGAGTAACATCGATAACCTTTGTAAGTCGGAATATCCAAGAAAGACACATTTGATGGCTCTAGCGAGAAGTTTATCAAGACACGGAGACATATCATGAACAAAACAAGTGCATCCAAAAATACGTGGATCAATATGAAACAATGGTTCTTTGGGAAATAAAATAGAATGTGGTATTTTATTTTCAATGGAGGAAAGAGGGCATCCGATTTATTAAAAAACAAATTGTCAAAATTGCATCTCCCCGATAGACGTGCATGGTACATTAGCATGAAGTAATAATGCGAGCGGTCTCAACAAGATGTCTATTTTCCTTTCGGCTATACCATTCTGTTTGAGGAGTATGAGGACACGAAGGCGTCACGAGAATACCTTGTGATGACAAAAGAAGAAATTCTTTGAAGAAAAGTATTCTTTTGCATTATCACTTCTAAGCACTTTAATTGTTTGTCCAAATTGAGTTTTAATTTCATTGACAAAAGAAGTGATGATGGACACAATTTACGATCGATCTTTCATTAGGAAAACCCAAGTACATCGAGAAAATTCATCAATGAAGGTGATAAAGTATCTATAACCTAAAGAAGACACACGACTAGGACCCCGTATATCACGAATGAATAAGCTGAAAAAGAGAATCAACATGACTAGCATGCTTAAAAGAAGAAACGAACATGTTTTCCTAGTTGACATGACTCACGGTTGAAGGATTTTATTTTGCAAGGCCAGGGACCATTATTTTGAGTTTGAATGAGATGTGGATGTCCCTGACGTTCATGAAGGAGTTTTGGTGACGGCAAAGAACACTACAAATCCAAGAAGAATCGAGGCTTGAGATAGTACGGACCATTAGATTCATGTCCTACGCCAATCGTCAGGCGAACCACGTTCTGTATAACAAATGAGTTAGCATCAAATGTTACTGAGTAATTATGAGAACGGGTAAGGCGGCTTAGAGAAATTAAATTGAAAGGACAATTGGGGATAAACAAAGCAGAGGATAAAGACAAAGAAGAAGTGGGTGATACATGACCAATTCCTTTTACTGTAACTTGGGAGCCATCAGCTAGAGTAATGAAATGAGGAATATTTGGAGAGGAGATGGATGAAAATAAAGAACTATTACCAGCAATGTGATCAGAGGCACCGGAATCAATTATCCATGGATTTTGATCATTACAGTTGACGGAAATGCAAGCGGGAGAGTGCATGAGCACCTATAGATGAGGAGATCGAGGTTCCTTGGCGGCTTTTTAATAGGAGATACTCTTGATATTCGGCCGGAAAACTTCATCTCGGATGTTTGAGACTTGGAAATATTCACAAATTTCGGAAATCCGTGAATAGAATAGCAAGTGTCTTGTGTGGCCCATTCTTTTGCAATAAGAACATTGAGGACGGCCTCCTCGCACCTCTGCCTCCTCGGTTGCCCACGACCTCCTCGTCCTCCTCGACTAGAGATCATGGCGAAAGTTTCAATAGTGTTAATCGACTGCCCATAGATGAGGGGACCTGAAGTAGTCGAGTGATTAAATGCTCTAATGAAGGAACTTCTTGACCGATTAAGACTTGATCGCGAACATGATCAAAATGGATGCATTCCTCGTAGAATCAACACCATATATAGATTATCAAGTTTCTTCTTTACGTCCTCGAGCTTATCACTTCCAAAGATAATTTTAACTCCTCCACCCATGATTGGGCTTTGAGACATATGCAACCATGTTATGATCAACTTGTTTGAGAGTGGCTAATTTTGTGCGGCATCATACATTTGTTGAATGTCATTTGCAAAGACATTTTGAGCCTTTTTCGAGGAAAGGTGTGACAAGTTTTGAAAGCTCACGAAGTTTGTCAAGATGGTTGGTTCAACAGTTACCCGCAAAGAGAGCACACAATTGATAATCAAGCTTCTTCCATTGGTCGCGTTTGTCTTCACGAAATATCGCCGGAGGCTTTTGGAGATGTTCATGGAATCCTTGACCAAGAAACCAAAGTTCTCTGTTGAGACCATGCTAAATAATTTTTAGCACTTAATTTCTCTGAAGTAATTGTTGGTGTGCGGAGAGAAAGAGAAGGTGACCATCATGTCTTTGAGAATTGGAGGCCATTTTATCACTCTTGAGTGATCGAAGAAAAATTTTGTGATAGGCACAAGTTGTTCTTTGATAGGCTCTGTTTCAAGAAGAACAAGAAGAAGAAATATCTTGTTTTGGTAGCGGGGAAGTGCGAAAGACCAAACTCAAACACGCGATAAGACATTGTGTCGCCGAAAAATTTTCCGGTAGTAGGCAAGTCAGCGCGTGTCCTTCACGCGCAGCAAGATGGTGCGCGTGGGCGCGTGGATCTCACGCGACGAGAGAAGAAGCGCGTGGAGGCGCGTGGGGAGGTTTCCTGACGGGGTTCAGGCGGTGGCGGTCGGAGGCTTCCCGAGGTGGTTTCGGGTGGCGGTGTATGGTGGGTGTATGGTGAACGGTTGGAGAATGTTGCAGGCGGTGGTGTGATGTGATGCGGTAGTGGCGGAGCTTCCGACGAGGTTCGGGGTGGCCGTGGAGAGCACGAGGTGGTTTCCAGGTGGTGGTGTATGGTGGGTGTATGGTCCGAGCGGTTGGAGATGTTGGGCGGTGGGTTGTGATGTGATGCACGCGGCGTGTGGGCGGTTTCGCGACAGGGCTCGGTGGGTGGCGTGGAAGCACCGAGATGGTTCCGGTGGTGGTGTATAGTGGGTATTTAGTCCCGAACACTTAGTAAAAGGTGTGTGAGTGGGTCATGGTGTTTTGGAGCAGGAACGAGAATGGGTGATTTGGTGTTTGGGCGACTCTGTGACCGACGAGTTGTGTTTGACAGCAGGTCTCTATTTGGACCGATGTGCAGAGACCCTCTTGGAGAAAATTTTCAAGAGTTGATTGAACCAGCTCTTGATACCATATTGAAGATTGAATCTGTTTGTGAATGCTTGAGTGTTCTTCACTCAGCTGAAGAATATATAGATAGATAATTTACATAAGATAATTATTTACATTATCTCTAACACACTCATTATCTAACACACTCATTACACATACACTACACCTAACGTACTCATCACACACACACTACACCTAACACACTTATTACAAACAGCACAGCACACACTTCATTAATAATATTCTATTTTCAACAGCTTATGGTTGTCTTCATTTTTTGAGCATATATATTGGAATTTGACATTGTTCTACCTCAATTTATAGGTATGCAACTGCTAGTGCCCGCTCTGATGGAATGTTTTTGCTGTGTGGTGGAAGAGACTCTTCTGGATCAGTATGATCAACCATACTCTTTTCATCAGATCATAGCAATCTGTTGCTTTTAGAAAATTTAATGTGCTAATCTATCTTGTTTACTTTTATTTTTGACATCTCATTTGTGTTGTAAAATTTTGGTCTGTTAATAAGTAATTTTTATGAAGCAGAAAATCGTATTTTTATAAAATCTTATTATTATGCATCTTTGTTTTGAGGCCTATTTAGTGAAATATGATTGCATTTGTTGTATGTATCCTCTGCAGCCGCTAGCAGATGCCTATGGACTGCTCATGCACAGGAATGGCCAGTGGGAATGGACCCTGGCACCTGGAGTTTCCCCTTCACCAAGGTATCAACATGCTGCGGTAAGTGAGACATTCCTACAAGAAATTTGTGATATGGTTTTTGTCATCACTAACATCTGTGTGTGTGTATTCACATTATCACTTAAAAAAGTCCCATGGAGGGAGTTTGTGAAATTCTGAAAGACTTTCAGTGGATTTCTCTCTTTCCTAATTAATGCTAGATTTCACAATAAGATCTGGATATATTTTAGTCATCATATGAAAACAAGATCAATGGCTTAGAATCGGTGTAAGAGTTACTCTTACAATGGTGTCAATTATTCTTGACCAATATATATACACACACATATACTCATTCCTTTTGAAACTTGCTTTGTAATTGAATGTGGCATTGCATTGTATCAGGTTTTTGTTGGTGCAAGATTGCATGTTACAGGAGGTGTTGTCAGGGGAGGACGGACTGTAGAAGGTGAAGCAGCCATTGCAGGTAAATTTGGTTTTCTATGTTATTACCAAATTTTGTTATTTCATAATGTTGTTCTAGCCATTTCCGTTATAAATATTTAGTTTCTTGTTCCTGTTTTGGCAGTACTGGACACTGCTGCTGGTGTTTGGTTGGACAGAAATGGCCTCGTGTCTTCCTCGCGCACAACCAAAGGTCATGATTATGACCCTTCTTTGGAGGTTATGCGTCGTTGTCGCCATGCAGCGGCGGCTGTTGGTGTTCGTATATATATCTATGGTGGTCTCCGAGGAGGTAAACACTCATGTTACGCAATTGAGTGATGAAGTTGGAAAACTAAATGTGGCATATTCAATTAGGCTATGTTTGGAAGTTTAGGAGAGAATGGGATAGAATGGAAAGAGAAGGATTGAAGGAATAGAATGGAAAGAGAAGGATTGAAGGAATAGAATGGAAACGAGTTGCCTTCCCCATGTTTGGATGATTAATGAGGGAAGAAAAGGGAAGGTAAAAGGTTGTAAGCGTAAAGTTTCAATATAATTAACCCTTATAAATTTTTCTTAAGTAACTAAATTTATGGGCTAAAAATGACAAGTTAAAATAAAATAAAAAAAGGTAGTCCCACTCCTTACCCCCCCCCCAAAAAAAAAAATTTGGAGGGGAACAAAAAGTGATAGTTTGAGGGGGAATGGTTCCCCTCACATTCCTTCCTTCTTCATAAATTTTTAAAATCTCAAACAAGGGGAATTTCTCCTTTCCATCCTTTCCCCTTCCATCCCCCCCAATTACCCCTCATCCAAACAAACTATTAGTTATTCTTATTACAAAAAGAGTCCAGCTCACAAGAATATACCACCATTTTCTCTTTTGTTCATTACTATGGCTTTGTCTTTAAGAATTACCAGATAAAGATAACAGATACAGTCTGTATATTTAGCCAATAGCCACTAATTATTTAATTTTTATTAAATTAAATGTAATTAATACATAATCATCCCTTTAAGATTAGGTTATTGAAAGTTGCGTGAAGCTCTAGTCCTGTGTACCTTCTTGGCAAGGAATAAGTAGGATCCATGTGTCACTATAAGTCCTACTTGGAACTAATTAAATTAGATGCAGATTTGTCTAATGCCTTTTCTTATTATGTGACTATGTCCAGTCATACACATACTTGATTACCATATGTCATAGCAAGCAAATTGTTAGCCTATTAAGCTCTGTTAGTGAGCCATTGCCAAATAGGTTGTCTCGTATCATGTTGGCTTACTGAAAAATGATTTGATTTCCTTTTGAAAATGTAATACTCTTTTGAGAGTCTTGATTGTATTTGCTCTTCTAAGCCTTTGTGGATTTATTTGACAGTTTGACATATTCCTGGTTTTTAAAGTGGTGCTCTACCATAACCTTTTCTCAAAATATTCTGAATACATTGTTAGCATGAGGGCTATTCATTATAAAGCCTTGTGTTGATCAATTCTCAGTTATACAGAGCTAGTTAACAGAAACTAAAAGGCCTATTGAAGGAATTGATATGCTTTAAATCCACCAATTTTTATTATGGATCACAAATCTCCGGATGATTTTATTTTTTTTGTTCTTTTTCTCAAATTGGCATGCCTTAGATATTGCAAAAATTTGTTTTCTTTGTTTACCAGTTCTAATGCAATCATGTTATCCTGTGCAGATACGCTACTAGATGATTTTGTAGTGGCTGAAAATTCGCCATTTCCGTCTGACATTAATTCTCCTGTTTTAACATCTGAGAGAACTTCACCTGTTACAAGCCCCAAATGGAATCAGTCCAACTTAAATTATAATGTAACAACTCCCAGTTTGGATGGTGGATCAGACATCCCCTCCTCCGGTGGCATGGGGTATTTCATTTGTTGCTTCTTTCTTTGGAAGCTCAATGCTTCTAACTCACTTTTCTTATGCTTAGGCTAATTCAATTTTATGACAACGTGATATATGTTCATTTTAGCAGCATGGACAAAAACTCCCTGGAGAAACTGAGGGAAGCATCAGCTGCTGAAGCTGAGGCAGCGAGTGCTGTCTGGCAAGCTGTGCAGGCTATATCAAGCAGTCCTGCTGATGAAACATCTGTGTCAGATGACAACTCACAAGCTGCAGAAACAGTTTCAGATGGCAGTGACACAGAGGGTGATGTCCGCCTTCATCCCAGAGCTGTATGTGCTTGGAATCCTTGTTTATCATTGATAATATTCCTCTCAAGGCTGCAAAATCATATGCATCTTGTTACAGGTTGTAGTTGCTAAAGAAGCTGTGGGTAACCTGAGTGGAATGGTGAGACAGTTATCACTGGATCAATTTGAAAATGAGAGCAGACGCATGTTTCCCATAAATAATGATTTGCCATATCCTACAAAAAAGTTCACCAGGCAGAAATCCCCACAAGGTTTACATAAAAAGGCAAGCATTATTGGATGCACATTCTTCTTCCCTTTATGTTATTGGCTTTAACATATAACAGTCTACTCTTTTATTTATCATATTGCTACATAAATGATTGCTTATTATCATTGCATTCTTGCCAGATAATTTCGACTTTGCTTAGGCCTCGCAACTGGAAAGCTCCCACAAACAGGCGGTTCTTCTTGGATTCTTATGAAGTGGGTGAGCTTTGCTATGCTGCTGAGCAAATTTTTATGCATGAACCGACTGTTCTTCAGCTGAAAGCTCCTGTCAAAGTATTTGGTGACCTTCATGGACAATTTGGTGATTTGATGCGGCTATTTGATGAATATGGATTTCCTTCAACTGCAGGGGACATCACGTAAGTTTGTTGTATGTTTTCATTGGTAGATTAACATTGCTTTTATGTCAAAAATAGCTGTGGTATAGGTTGAGTATCAATCAGCTCTTTTCTGTTCCTGTGATATTTTGAATCTTTTTATTCCCGTCCAGTTATTGGAAATTAGTTCTGGCATTCTAGTCATAGGCTAATATAATGTAAAATGTCTCCCATCCCTATTCCAGAAGCATCTGTAGTATTTTGGTGAACTAGTTTATATTGAAAGTCAAGGTTGTTGAAGGTATTTGTCTTCATATAATATGGTTTTGGTTTACAAGGATTACTTGAAGGTGCCTGTTGTTAACTATAAATCTGGATGTCACCCAATCTGTTGTAATAAGTGTGTGGGAGTGGGAGAATTACAATTTAGGCACTTCTTGCAAAAACATTTATAGTTTAGGAACAACTAACCAAATGAATGGTTAATGATGTTCAAAGAGTGGTTAATGTGTTAACCATATATTGACTTAATAAACCACTCATACAGTTAATTATTCTTAAACTGAAATATTTTTGCCAAAAATTCCTAATTGTAATTCAGCCTAATTTCTAAATGTATTATATGGTGGATCTTGATCCTAAATAAATGAATAATGCCAGGCTGGAGAAATGACTTGTTGGAGATAGCTTAGAGTTCATTATGTGATTGTCTTACCGTATGAGAGAAATTAGCAGATTTTCAGCTTTCAGTGAAATTTAAAAGGTTTCTTTTGAATCACTTAGTTGGGAGTGAAGTGATGGGTAATGAGTTGATATCAAAATGGAGAAAAATGTTTGAAAGCCATTGTTGATCATGATGACAACTTAGTATTATATCAGAAAGAGATAACTTTCCTGTAGTTGTTCTTTCAATCTTACTCAATAAATACTTATCAAAAGGATCAGATATTGAAACTTCTAATTTGTTCAGAAATTAAAGCTTTCTGGTGTTGAACAGTATTAATTGTTCATTTTTTAAAAGAATGGATAACCAATATTGTCTCCCTCAAATTAAGGGTTTCTCCTTGTTAAGCACAGATCACTGGATTTTTTTATAGTATTGAATGAAAATTACGTGCAGATACATCAAGAAGTTTATGTGGTTGATACGCTTGAGGGATATTGTCATGCACTTTCTAATGAAGATTCATCCTTTGAAGCCAGTTAAACACCATTTGATTGGCTCTCAAAACTATACCTTGTCTATGCTATGTGGATTTTAATATGCGCTTCTTCTGAATGGTTTGTTGTATCTGAGCTCTACACTATGGCCAAAAATGTTTTTCATGCAAAAACCATGTCTAAAAATGTTAACTGGCAATTTATTGTTATTTGGGAGTAAAACTTGCAGACTGATGGACTTGTTGAATGATCTATCTTTTAGGTTAACTGAAGGTTGGGGGTTAAGTTAATATGTGTTACATGCCCCTTAGTAGCATAGTTTAATTGGTCTCTTGCTGTGCTCCTTCATATGAACTACACATGGAAAACGGCTTGGGATTATTTTGTAATTAGCCACTCATTTAATGTTTCAGGTATATTGACTACCTGTTTTTGGGAGATTATGTTGATCGAGGACAGCACAGCTTGGAAACAATTACCTTGCTACTTGCTCTTAAGGCAAGCTACTGTTTATTTATGTCAATTTCAGATATTGTTGTATTCGGTTTACTTTGTCTTTATAATTGACCATGTACTGGCCTTCTTGTGATTGTGCAGATCGAATATCCTGAGAATGTTCACTTGATACGTGGAAACCATGAAGCTGCTGACATAAATGCACTATTTGGTTTTCGTATAGAGTGCATTGAAAGAATGGTAGGATGAAATGTACTTGTATTGATTCGGTTCTTATGTTTAACTCTGCAACTAACTATGTGCTTGTAGGGAGAAAATGATGGAATATGGGCATGGACACGGTTCAATCAACTTTTTAACTGTCTACCGCTTGCTGCTCTTATTGAAAAGAAAATTATTTGTATGCATGGTGGCATTGGAAGGTCTATCAATTCAGTAGAACAAATAGAGAAGCTTGAAAGGCCCATAACAATGGATGCAGGATCTATTATTTTAATGGACCTTTTATGGTATGCTTTTCTTTATTTTTTATCTCTTACGGCTATTTGTTATATTTGCATTCCTTTTGTCTTATAACATCGATATTTGTAGGTCTGATCCCACAGAAAATGACAGTGTAGAAGGTTTGAGACCAAATGCTAGAGGGCCAGGGCTTGTCACTTTTGGGGTATGTATGCTGTCGTTCATTGCAAACATGGACCTTTCATGCTATCAGTCAATCTTCCGATTCCACCTCCCATGATGTATGAAAATGTGTTCTAATGTTTACGGCTGAGATTATTGACTATTGCATGAAATTTGTGGTCTCGGTTAATGATTTTATTTTACTATTATGCTAATGACGAAAAAGGATTAGGACTTCGGAGTTACAATTCAGACACCATTTAATATGCCAAAATTTCATAAAATATCAATAATTGTTTTTGAACAAAATTCAAATTTCTTGTTATCTTTTACTATTTCGCACCATTTTATACAGTGGAATATTAGTTCACTAGCCAGCCCTTTTAGTCTTGAATGTTCTTGTGAATTAAATGCTCAGCTGACCCATTGTTTTTCTTATTTCATGCAGCCTGATCGTGTCACAGAATTCTGTAAGAAAAATAAATTACAGCTAATTATAAGGGCCCATGAATGTGTCATGGATGGTTTTGAGCGATTTGCCCAGGGACAACTAATTACACTTTTTTCTGCAACTAACTATTGTGGTAAGCTCAAATTCTCATTCTTGTTCTCCTTTACATGCGATTAGCATTTCAGCCTCACGTTGGGTATGCTATTTAGGGACGGCAAACAATGCTGGAGCTATTTTGGTAATTGGTAGGGGTTTGGTTGTGGTTCCAAAATTAATTCATCCTATACCACCTCCCCTTCAGTCTCCAGAGACATCTCCTGAGCGTGTCATGGATGAGACATGGATGCAGGTGAGCTTTATGCAGTGTCTTGCTTCCCTGTTCTAGATTTAACTATTACTGAAAAAAGTGAATTTTCTGAATGGTAAATGTTTCTTTTTTTTTTTTTTTTTGTTCTTATTCTAGGAGCTTAATATTCAGAGGCCACCAACTCCTACTCGGGGTCGACCACAGCCTGACCTTGACCGCAGCTCACTAGCATACATATGATATAATTCATAACTTGGAATGCAGCACTTGAAGATTCCTCAGCCATGCTTGATCCTATATATCAGCTACTGTTGACAGTATACATCTTTTTGTACCGTATCTTTTCTTTAGTCGCAGAAAAGTAAATCCTCGTCTAGTGTTCAAATAGCTTGAGTGCATTTTCATGTTAGCCAATTAGCGAATGGGTGATTATCTTGTGGAGATTGGATTTGTAACTCATGGAACATATATAAAGTGGAAGATGTATTGGTATCTTCTACCGCAACATAGGGATGACTTACAGGGAGGGAATACAGTTGATTAGCATGTATATTGTATCATGATATAATTAATATATAAATTTTCCTTCATATATATTGTTTATAACATTTTGATCAAACGTCTCTCAAGTTTAAATTGCTTATTTTATACTCACGAGAGGCTGATATTCGGCAGTTCTTAGGTATCAAATTAAGTATTTTAGGTACCAATATGCCATTTTACTTTTCCTTTTCCTTTTTCTTTTTTGGGTTTAGGTGGTCGATGATATTTTATTGGTATAACAATACGATGTCGAATGATCCTGGTTTTGCTTCCTTTTTTGACCCGTTTGGTTTATATTTTAGTTGAATTAATTTTAAATGAATTAATGTTGAAGTAATTCATTTTGAAAGAATTAATTGTGTTTCAGAATGATATTTCAAAACTTAATTTAGAAGAATTGATTTTCTTTTGGATGGTTTAGAAATATGTTTAAGTAAAGTGAAAATGTTTAGAAATTTTTATCAAAAAAGTAATTTTGATAAAATGAATATTGTATGGATAATATTGATAAAAATCACTTTTAGATGTGTAATTATAAAAAAAGGCTTGAGTTATCTCTTGGGTTATATTAAAAATAAATTAGTGTTAAAAAATTGATTGTAAATAAATAGATGATAGAAGAATTTCTTTTACAATTTCTATAAGTTTGTCTGAATATTATAAAATAAAACCAATTTTTAAAATGTAATTATAATATTTTAAAAAACTATTGGTTTTACTTAACTAAATATTATTAAAACTAGTAGGGTTCGCACTAGTGCACTTTGACATTTTGTGTTTATTTTTTCTTTTTGTGATGACTCTTAAATTGGAGGATAATGTTAAAAATAATATGGCCTTTTTGTAACTTAAAATATAGATAAAACTTGAAGGAAAGTGACTATGACAATAGACGGATGTCGTCCGAGCAAGTTGTGCTTAAGTCAGAGAAGTTGTGGTCGAGCATGTTTCGGTCGACCGTGGTGTGGTCGGAGCAGGCCAAGCGATGTGGTTTGTGCATGTCTTAGTCGTGGCCGAAGGTGGTGTGTTACTAACGTATAGGAGATTTAGGGGGGGAAAGAAAAAGAAAATTTGAGCGGTGGCCGACTGTGATATGGTCTAAGCAGCGATGTCATCCTAGGGTATGGGAAATTTAGAAAAAAAAATGTGATTGATTGTTGAGTCTGAGCAATGGCCGATCGATATGGTCTAATCAAATTATGATCGAGGGCAAGCGGTAGTGGCTGAGCGTTGGTTGGCTAAGGGTGGGGTGGCCAAGTTTGGTGTGAAAAAAATTGATAAAAAGAAAGGCTCGTGTTGTGGCCGAGCGTTGTGTGACCGAGGGTGGTGTGAGAAAAAAAATATGAGCGATGACCGAGTCTGATCATGCTTGTCTGAGTCAAAGAAGTTGTAGTCGAGTGTGTTTTGGTCAACTGTGGTGTGGTCTGAGTAGTGATGTCGTCCCAAGGTATGAAAAATTCAGAGGGGGAAATATGATTGATGGCTGAGTCTGAGAGGTGATTGAGGGCGAACAGTAATGGCCGAGCGTTGGGTGGCCTAGTGTGGTGTGAAAAAAATTGATAAAAAGAAAGGCTTGTGTTGTGTCCGAGCGTTGTGTGACCGAGGGTGGTGTGAAAAATAAGAAAATTTGACTGGTGGCCGAGTCCGATCGTGGTCGACCAATCATTCGAGCGTGTTGTCCCTGAGTCAGAAAAGTTGTGGCCAAGTGTGTTTTAGTCGACCGTGGTGTGGTACGAGCAGTGGTGTTGTCCTAGAGTGGAAAATTCAGGGGGGGAAATGTGATCGATGACCGAGTCCAAGAGGTGACCGAGAGCGAGTAGTAATGGGCGAGCGTTGGGTGGCCGAGGGTGGCATGGTGTGAAAAAAAATGATAAAAAGAAAAGCTCGTGTTGTGGCCGAGCATTGTGTGGCCGAGGGTTGTGTGAAAAAAATGGCCCCGGGCGTGGTTTGAAAAAATGGCCCAGGAGTGGTGTGAAAAAAAGAAAATAAAATCTGAGTGACCAAGTCCGTTTGTGTCTAACCGATCGTCGACCGTGTTGTGCCTTAGTCAGTGAAGTTGTGGTCGAGCTTGTTTGGGCCGACCATGGTGTGGTCGAAGCAGTGTTGTCGTCCCAGTGTATGAAAAATTCAGGAAAAAAAGTGATGATGGCCGAGTCTGAGAATTTCTCGATCGATATGGTCTAATCAGATTGTGACCAAGGAAAAGCAATAATTGCTGAGCGTTGGGTGGCCGAGGGTGGCGTGGTGTGAAAAAAATTGATAAAAAAAAGGCTCATGTTGTGGCTGAGCATTGTGTGATCGAAGGTAGTGTGGCCGAGCATAGTGTGACAAAAAAATGGGCGAGTGGTTGTGACCAAGAAGGGTGTGGCCAAGCATATTGTGAAAAAAATTGATAAAAGGAAAGGCTCATGTTGTGGGCAATTGTGGTGTGAAAAGAAAAAAAGAAAATCTAAGTGGTGACCAAGTCCGATTATGGCCGATCGATCGTCCAAGCGTGTTGTGCCTCAGTTAGTGAAGTTATGGTCAAGCGTGTTTTGGCAGACCGTAGTGTGGTCCGAGCAGTGGTGTCGTTCCAAGGTATGAGATATTAAAAAAAAGTGTGATCGATAGCCGAGTCCTTGCAGTGGCCGATTGATGTGATCTGATCAAATCGTGACCGAGGGCGAGCAGTAGTGTAAAAAAAGACCTCACATTACACACAGTTTAATGTTACACGCGGTTCAATGAAGACAGAGAAAATAAGTAGAAGATTGAATAGCCATAAATTAAAGACTTGAAACAATCTAAAGGCCTAAAATTGTTCTCGCCAAAAGAAAAGAAAAAGGAGACGAGGATTGTTATATTATATGATGATGATATAACATCAAATTATACGAGTATTTTTGTCAATATACTTACAAATGAGTTTTTTCTCACCACAAAAATTACAAAATGCTGCTTCTCTAATTGGAGCCTTAGAATCTCATTTGGGTAAACATGATTCTATTTACATGATATCAAACATCTTGACACAATATTCAAAGCAAATTTAGGGAGACAAACGTAGTTTTGACATCTCACATAGTCAAACCAATCGCGCTAGAAACCCTTTGGTTGTAGATTATTTGGTTTAAATGCTTCATTCCTAGGCATAACGTTATTAACTAGTTGGATAATTATACATTCAAAAGTGATTTTGATCAATATTATCCAAACAACATTTCACTTTGCCAAAATCACTTTAAAGATATAGGTTTACAAATATAAATGACAAACTCACTTCTGACTAAAATCAAGTTTGTAAAATCACGTTCATCCAAAATCAAATTTTCAAAATTTAATCCAAGCACATACTTAGCCAACATTGTAATAAAGATAAATTGTTACAATGGGGTTATACTGGTCAAGTGCACTGTGTCTTTTGCCGTGTGACTACGGAAAGTAGAAACCATCTTTTTATGAAATGATTTTTCTAGGAGAATTTGAGAAAGGATATTTTTTCATTCTTTCATAAGCAATTTGACCCATCACAGCAAACAAAGGCAAATCATTATAACGCATACTAATTCATCACCAATTGAACAGCCACAATAATCAGCATATGAAGAAGTTGAAATAAAAAGAGAGAGACAAATACATTACCAAGTAATTAGGTGGAGAGCATGTACAACTTACTCGTCAGAGATCAACATCAGACAAACCTCACAATAGAAAAACCTTTCACTTTCACCTATAAAACCAACATTGCCACACAGAACAACTTCAACAATAATCAAATGAATAAAATTGTCACATAAATAATTCAAATACAAATAGGAAAATTATAGGTTAAGGTCGTAGTTCAAGATCATATTTAGGAAAACTTATAAGAAAATCATATTCAAAGTGACAATAATGAAGAAGATCTATAGGCTTTTAGTAAAAAGAAAATTACTGGGACCATATTGTGTGACTGCCATATTCAAATATAAGCATGTTCACCTATCACAACAAAGAAACACATAGCATTATAACACAAAGACTATTCCATCATCAATCGAAAAACCATTATAAACAGAATATGAATAAGTAGAAGACAAAATATATAGTCACGAACATGTTTCATAGATTGAAATATTCGATACAATTAGGCAATTTAGGTTTAATGATATTGTTCAAAATATTACTTGGAAACTTGTAAGAAAATTATATTTGGATATTTGTTCAGTATCAGTCACTGTAAATAAAGGCATACCACTATAAGATAGAGACTAATCCATCACCAACCGAACAACTATTATAAATAGGATACGAAGAAGTAGGAATATATATATATATATATATATATTAGTCATGAACATGTTTCGCAGATAGAAATATCAATTACGGTTAAGAAATTTAAGGGTTAGAGTTATTGTTTGAAATCATTATTAGGAAACTTGTAAGAAAATCATATTCAAAGATTTGTTCAGTACCCATCACAATAAATAAAAGCTGACCAAAATAAAACAAACACAAAATATATATATTAGTCATGAACATGTTTCGCAGATAGAAATATCAATTACGGTTAAGAAATTTAAGGGTTAGGGTTATTGTTTGAAATCATTATTAAGAAACTTGTAAGAAAATCATATTCAAAGATTTGTTCAGTACCCATCACAATAAATAAAAGCTGACCAAAATAAAACAAACACAAAACCCTATCCAACTAAAGAACCTTAACAATCAACAGGAAAATAACTTACACAAATGGTAGGCGAAGGAAGGAAGGCATTACCAATTCATCGATTGAATGGGTGAACGACTTTGCCATTAAGATTTCATCTTGAAACAGACCACACAGTAGCATAACCTGACATTGTCACTAACAGGCGAAGACATCCTTCACACAACAACCTCAGCAATCAGAATAAGGAACAGAGGTTAGGTCTGTGATGGTAAGATTTTTTAGAAAGGGATGAAGTATAAGGTTAGGTTTGTGATGGTAAGGCTTTTCAGAAAAGGGAAGGAGAATGAAGGTCCCTAGAACAATGAAAGGAAGAAGAAAATCGAATGAGAGAAAAGGGGGATATGAGCGTAAATCATATGCTTGAAATGGAGAGAAAAAATGATAACCTTCATCTGCCTCACCTACCCCTATAAATACAAATTAATTATCATCGCTTCCCCATGAATGACAACCCTTCCCCATCGTCCATAATTTAAATTTTGAGACAAAAAGTCATTTCTTGATACATTTAAAAGCAAGTGTGATAAGATATTTAGCAAATTACCTAAAAGTCTAAGTAGTAAAGAGGTAGAGTGTCTAGAACGTGGATAAAATGGGGAAAAGAAAGAAAATGTCAATTTACCAAATTAGTCATGGTTTGGGCGGGAAATTAAGGCCTTTGAGTTAGACACGTTCCAGATGTTCTGGAAGAAATGATCTTGCTTCGTATATTGTTATAGATTATAGATTATAGATATATTGGGGTTGGGCTCATGCTTGGGTCAGTTCATATCAAAAAGTCTGGCCTGAACACAAGCCTGGGTTGATGAGCAGGTAATAAGATTGGGCCGGTCCAACATACTGCGTCTGCTTGTAGCTACGTTGAATTTTTTAGCATGCAAGGAAAAATAGTTCAGAACACTTTTGGGCTAGAAATAACCCAGAAAAGCAGTTGAAAGAATGCCTTTCTCCCTCGAAGAAATTGCCCAGGGTCTCTGCATGTAAATTAATAACATAATAGCCCTAAATTAAGCAACAACACTATCAATGCATCAGCTCAACTTCCATAGTTTCAGTCTATGCAAAATAAAAATAAAACTCAACTTCCAAAGCCACTCTTATTTCAATTCTCCACCAGATTGTCAAAGGTGGTTTATAGAGAGAAAGAAAATGATTCTTTGTTCATTATTTGTTTTATATAAGAATTAATTTTTGTTCAATATCCAGACACATAACATATCTCATGTATAAGAATTTAATTAATTTATGTGTGGACATTTGAGTAACATGATGTGAAATTTGGCCTATTAAAATGATGTGCAAATATAAGCGTGGAAAAAGAAAACAAATGTTATTGAATGACCTCATATAATTGCTATATTTCAAGATACGTGTTGGATATGCTTGAGCTCACAATGTCCAAATTTTCTGATGTTTGAAAAAATGGCAGTGTTATGATTTTATTAACAAAATTGGCTTCTATTTTATATTTTGATATTAAAAAAAATTCGACTTACATATTAGGTCACTGTTATCATTGTTAAAACTATTTTATTGATGTAGCATAATATGATTGAATATATTAATTGTTTGGGATTGTTTTTCTGAGTTTGGGCCGACTTATACTCAACTCGGTCCACTCACAAACAACACTGTAGGAGTAGTTTTATATGTCAAAAGATCAGAGTAGTAATCCATGCTTCTCCCTGATCACACTGGAGTAGGAAGCCTACCTCTAAAGATGGTTATGTCAACGGTGTTTTATCTCTCTTCTTCCAACACTCTTATATAAGTTGGAATCAATCTCATTTAGTAAGGATCGAATTCCTCACTCTTAAAAATTCATCAGAACTTAACTTAAGTATCAAAGTGTCTTTGCAAGTACTCACTCACCATAAAAAATAACTCAATCATCATCAAATAAAACAAACACATCGGAGCTTGTACAATACCTAGACCAAGTCGGTCGTGAACATTAGTACTGTATCAAATTGTTATACTAGGCTTATATTCTTCTTACTTGAGTGGTGTCTAACGAAAATTTTAATAAATTTAATTTTAATTAAAAAAATTTACATCCTCATCTACTGATATATGTCAACACATGGATAAGTGGCACAGGAAATGGGAATGGCGAGAGACATAATCTTCCAACCTTCATAACTCTTTTAATTATTTTTTAAAATTTCATATAATTTTATATTTGATCATTTAAAAAAATAAAGTTTATCTTTGGCCCATTTGCTATAGTGTAAAACTTTTTAATATTTATAATTGATTAAAATTAAATCTGTTTTAATTTTTTTTAATACAAGCTGGATGCACCAGGTTCGATATATTCCTAAATTTCTTATTAGTTTCTTTAACAACTTGAAAATTTTCTTACTCATGTGACAAAATCTTGTGCAAAATTTCATAAGCATGAAAGCGAATGCTTAAATTAATTATCGATTTCAACTGTCAGAGTTATTAAAACTATGATCCAAAGCAAGAGAACATCATCTCTATTCTCCGGTCAATAAACCAGAAAACTCATCCCAAGTCAAAAACCAGGGGCTGCTGTGTGGTGGGGGCCGTGGGGCCTTCTTACTAAAAAAATGCACTACAAATTAAACAACAAAAATTGCCTGATACTTCTATGCAAGGAAACAGGAGAGAGGCTGCTCGCGGGCGTAGTAAGTGCGTTGCATCTAAATATATTGAAAAATGGACCTTTATATTTATAATTATTAATTTTCTAAATCCTATATTATATATTTTATTAGTGCAACTGACATATAAAAAAAAAACTCAAAGCTACGACATTAAAAAAAAAAAAAAGAAAGAAAGATTCAAAAGTGTGGAATAGTCTACAGACAAGCATTTGATCAATAAAATAAATGTTTCTAAGACATCAACTGTATAAAAAAATTCATAGTTGTGTACCCAAAAAAAAACAAACAAACAAATTCACAGTTGTACATATTTGAATAGCAGTTCAATCACTCCAAACTCCAAAGACTTCCACAGTGCCACCTTATTATATAAACTCAACATACCCAAGTGAAATACTAGTGAGAGTCAGAGATATTGCAAGAATTCTCTCTTTTCTTAGAGACTAGTATTTAGGCTAGCAGCTTTCTTACTTACTTACTTACCTCTTAACTCCACCATGGCCAAATCCAAAACCCTCTTCTCCACTTTCTTAACTCCACTCACCCTTACCTTCCTCTTCTTCTCCCTCGTCACCGCCAGTAGTTACCATGAAAATATCTCCCCAACATCTCTGGGTTTCCATGAGGAGAAGCTCACCCACCTTCACTTCTACTTCCATGACGTTGTCAGCGGTCCAAAGCCCACCATGGTCATAGTAGCCGAGCCCCTCAAGGGTAAGACCAACGATCCCCTGCCATTCGGAACAATAGTGATGATCGACGACCCATTGACCGAGGGTCCCGAACCTGACTCCAAACTCGTGGGAAAGGCTCAAGGGTTTTACACATCTATCTCCCAGGAGCAGATGGGGCTAATGATGGTGATGACCCTTGCTTTCACAGAGGGCAAATTTAATGGCAGCACCCTCAGCGTGTTGGCGCGGAACATGATCCTTCAATACCCTGTGAGGGAGATGGCCATCATTGGCGGCACCGGGGCTTTCCGGTTAGCTCGTGGCTATGCTCATGCCAAGTTTCACTCCGTCGATTACACAAAAGGGGATGCTATTGTGGAATACGACGCATACGTCTTCCATTATTTAACCGCTGCTACTGCTACTGATCAGTCTTCGAAGGCTTCTAATTATGACGGATTTGAGTTCATGGTGGATCCAATACTTGAAAGCTTGTCTAAAAAATAAATTTTATAATATGTACAAATTTGAAATCTTGCATTATCTGAAGTAAATAAACATGTTGTCTTGTCTTGGGTCCATCCTGAACTCTTGAGTCCATGGTAACATGATAGCTTAGCATTCTAATGTTAGTGTCCTGCTATCTGCTTACTGCTTCTGCTGTTGTTTATTTTCTGAACTTTTTCTTTGAGGAGATCTCCCTACTGAATCTTCATAATACGTGATTTTGAAATAAATGCAGTTTTTTTTTTCTTCTTGAAAATAATGAAAGTTCGTGGTAGTATGGAGATGTTGAACTCTCTGCTAGTTACTCGAAGTCGTTTATGAAACAATTTAGTTTTATTTTTCCTGAGTAGTACGAATATGTAATTTAATTATATATTTTTACTAAAGATAGAAATTTATCATTAACGCTCTGTATAGATTTTGACATTTTCTCCCGGTTTAGATGAAGAGAGAAAAGAGGAGAGAAAGAGAAAAATGCAATGGGCTTCACATGAAAATTTTCTTCGCACAACACAGCAGTTTGAATGGGAAGCCGATGGGAAGAGAAGGAGTCGGGGAAGGTCAGACGAGGTTCACTCCTCACAATTCCTTCCCATCAACTTCATTCCTCAGTCGTTCTTGTTGGTGACTTGGTGGCGGGCGTTGGCGATGAGAAAAGGGTGTTGGGGTGAGGGGATGGGTGGGGCAAGGCGTGTTATTAGGAATTGGGAAAGGAAGATTGACGTCGGGGAAAAATTATTTTATTTTGATTTGTGAATAAATTTAATTAAATATTAAATTAAATTAAATTAATAATTTATATATAATTTATTTTATTTTAATATTTATACATAATTAATTATATATAAATTATTAATTTAATTAATTTAATATCTAATTAATTTTATTTATAAGTTAAAATGAAATGATTTTTTCTCTAATTAAAACTAATGATTCATTTTCATGAAAAGGAAGTGGGGATAAGAGTGGATTGAGGTATTTTATATAACATATTTTTTATTGAAATTTATATATTTAAAATATTATTATAAAATTATAAATTAGCCCTAAATTAATTTTAATTTAATTTAATTATTTTTAATTTAATTTAAATATAATTAAATTATTTGTTGTAAAATTTTATTTATTTATATAATTTATGAAAAATGTGTTTGGAGATATAAAAAAGGAAAATAATATATATTTATAATTTATTATATATAATAATAGTATATGTGTCATTTTATAAATTTTTTTTTTCCTTTTATACTTTTCTATCTATTTTTTTCTCTCCTTTTCTTTCTTCTCTTTTTTTTTTTCTCAACTTCTCTCCTACATCCAAACAAAAGCTATGATAAGAAGTGAGTATATAGATTATGTAGAGCAAAGACCCACACACTAGGAGAGAACTATATGCTCAACACAACACACTCCTCAAAAGTGGTACAGATGATAAGTTTTTTATGTGTTTTAATATATGTAGTTGATTTTGTTTAAATCGATCTAAAGTTAATTCATAGTGAGGCAGCATTTGATGTTTAGTATTATAATGTAATGTTGATTTACTTTGGGTGTAAATTTGTTCACATTATTCTTAATATTATTATGCATTTAAATTTTATTTACAATTAGTATACAAAATTCTTACACTATCATTAATCATTTATTGAAATATTGTTAAAAAATAGTTTGATTTTAAATTTTGTTATTCTTTTACCCAGCCAATTTAAGTGAGTTTTGTTATGTTTATTTTCATTAGTGCTATAACTGTAGCATTTTTTTTTTTTTAACATTTCCAGGAGCTTCATTGAAAAAGTAAAAAAATTAATTACTAATTATCTAATCATCTAATATTTTTAACTTTCACATTTCTACTTCTATACCAAACAAATTAAATGCAGTAAACTAAAAAGTGGGAATGCAAGCCATGGATCGTTTATCTTTTTATTTGGAAATTGTTCAAATGTGTGGAAAACAAAAATCACCTAATACTTCTATGCAAGTAACAAGAGAGGCTGCTCCCGGGTTAGCATGTGCGTTGCATCTAAATATTGAAAAGGACCTTTATATTTATAAATTATTTTGTAAATATTATATTATTTTAATTTGTGTACAGAAATTGGTCCAACTTTTTTGTTAAGAGACATCATATATGTGTTCTTCCTTTAAGAAACAATCATAGATTAAAAAAAGTATTATTTTGAATATAGTTTAATAGATGAAAATATATAAGAACCATTTTTTTTATCAAAAGTAATTATATTATTTAGATATATTTTTTATAAATAATTTATTGTAAAAAATATGTTAAAATACAATAATTTTAAATATATACATTTTTATAGAAATTTCTCTGATATCTCTTTCTTTTTTTTTTGTAAAAGTATTAGTACACTTTCATTTAATTAAAAAATAAATGTTATTTTAGAAGTAAGTTGTGGAAACTTACATTATTGAATAACTTATTATATGTAAATTTAACTAATCTAATCATTAAATCATGTAATATTATCATGATAATAATGTATATCAAATTTGAGATAAATTTAACATTCATAACCAATGTTGTTAAAGCCGGACCGGATAGTGAACCGGAAAAGTTTTCGGTTCAGGTTTAACCGGTTCAACTGGTTTAACTGTTTGGTCGAACCGGATGATGTCATAATTACATATTCAATAAACAAATATATATAAATATATATATATAACTCATAACACATATTACCAATAATAAAATGCATAATAAGGTTTTGGGGTTTTAATTATCAAGTTTCATATCACTCTCAGTTGAGTAATTAAATGATTAAGAAATTAAAAAAATTTAAACATTTAAATAAAATAAAAAAGATGACCGGTTAAACCCTATTTTATCCCGGTTTAACCCGGTTCAACCCGGTTTTGATCGGTTTTGCCTGGTTTTGACCAATTTTAACCGGTTCAACCCGATTCAACCATGAATCCGGTTTTGGCATTGAACCATAACCAGATAAGGGACCGGTTCACCGTCCGACCGGCCGATCCGGTCCGGTCCGGACAACATTGTTCATAACGTTAAAATAAAGTAGTTAGATGAAGAACTACTTAATTTTAAAATTCTATAAAATTTTATAAACTTAATTTATGTCATAAAATCTTTCAATTCAATTGTTAAATAGATAAAATTCAACATTTATAAAAACTTATTTAATAAAATATTTATGTCAATGTTTAGTGTTAAAATAAATAAATCATCACTTTATATTTATTTTATAATATTTATTTTAACTAAATATAATACATAATTAATTATTAATTATTAAAAAAATTTATACCCTCATGAAAATAAATGATAGCAAAAGAATTTTCATTTTATAAATATTAGGTTAAACATGAAAGTCATAGATAATTGATTAGTGCGACTGACATATCTCAAAGCTACGACATTAATAATAATAAAAAAATCCAAAGAGTGGAATAGTCTACAAGCATTTAGTCAATAAGACAAAATTTTCTACGTCATCACCTGTATAAAATTCATGCTAGTTGTTCAAATTTGAATAGTAGTCCAATCACTCCAAAGATTCCCCCTTAAATATAAATACTTCATCATACCTAGTTGTAGTTTGATGTGTATGTCTTTCATTGTTAATATTTTCTTTTTTCTTTCTTCTTTTCTCTTTTGTGCTGTGGTCTTCACTCTTTACAATCATTGCAACTTATTTTAGAGGAGCACTGTCTTTCTTATGGGTTAGTCTATCCTACCCTTAAGGGTAGGATTACTTTTAATTAAAAAATTATTATTTATATTAAAATAATAATATAAATAATAATTTAAAAAATAAATATTATTTTTTAATTATAAAAACATAATAAAAGTACTTGAGGATAGAAAAACATGTGAGGTAGGATAAACTAACCCATTTCTTATATTTGTGTTGTACAAGAATAAGCACTGCAGATGTAATAGCTTGCTGTATTTGGACGAGCCATTGGCTAAAATGTTGCGTACTAAAAGTATAAAAACCTACAGTACAATAACACTGTAAAAAAAAAAAACAAAAACAAAACCTACACTGCAACGGCAAAATTCTGTCGCTGGTAAAAAAAATTGTAGATATATTTCTGGTAAAAAAAATTGTAGATATATTTCTAAAAATCTGTACCCACAAAAACTTCTTTTTTTGAGATTTGATTTGTTATATTCATGATTTTCCTCTCGTCATTATACACTTTAATAATAGAATGTCAGACATCACGACACATGGACATTTACCTGCTATTTTTGTCATATCACTAACAGACCATCTCGACACATGGGGATTTACTTATGATTTTTGTTCTGTTACTAAAGGCTTTAATTACATTATTCTAAACCTTCATTCAAGGCATCACAATTGTGATTATGTCAGTATTAACCTTTTGTAAATATATCAAAATTCGTGGGTAAAATCTATACAAATGAACATGAAGTCTTACAACCATATTTATATTACAAAGAAACCGAATCAAGTTGACCAAAAAAGAAATTACAAGGTAGCTTATAATATGTTTTCATATTAAATATCAAAATGTAAATTTTCTTTGTTTTACTGCCAAATGATAGAAGTAGTACTTCTCTACCTTAATATTTTCTCCTATTTCTTTTATGAGGAATATTATTTGCACTTTTTTTTACAGTGAATATTATTTGCACGTTAGAATTTATTATAGAACATTTATATATATTGCATAAATATTATTTTCACGTAGAACTTAGAGACTCTGTACAAGAAAATAGACCAATTCTTATATAAAAATTGGAAGAGTGTAAACACATCGTACCAAAATTTCGATACTCAATAATTGTTGCTATTATTTTATACACCTTATCTGCATTTTTGTTATTTATTTTGTTGCATAGTTTTAAAAATCGAATCACATCAGTCAGTTAAACTTATTTAATTGAGAACCGATTATGCTTCTGAAATCAGATTTGTGAAAACTAGTGACTCAACCACAATTTGACCGATCGAACCAGTATATTTTAATTCACGAAATTGCACAAAATGTATGTTAACAAAACATATCTTTATATATTTACTTATGTGGCGTCCAGCCTGATTTTTAATTGCTCTTTTTTCCCTAAATTTCTGATTAGTTTTTTTAACGACTTAAAAAAAATGTTATTCATGTAGCAAAATCTTGAGCAAAATTTCATAAGGATCAAAGCAAATGCTTAAATTAATTATCGATTTCGATTGTGAGAATAATAAAAACCGATCCAAAGCAAGAGAACTTCACCACCGGTCAATAACAATAAGCCAGAAATTCTACCGTTCAAATCATTAAAAACACTACAAAGTAGAAATCAGCAAACCACAACGTAGCAATAGCCCTCCGGTCACTCCGGTGGCTTTCCAGGAGTTTGTTCGATAATTGGATTCCCCGCTTCTTGTCTTTTCTGTTCTCTTTCTAAGTTTCTTTTGTACAATTAAAAAAACAAAACAGAAAACAACATAGCAAGTTCATTGCATCTGATATATTGAAAAAGACCTTTATATTTATAATTATTTTTTAAATCTTATAATATTTTAATTTGTGTACAGGAATTGGACTAATATTTTATATTAAAGACATCATATATTATATGTGTGCTTCTTTTTAGAACTACTCATATATGAAAAAGTAATATTAAATATAATTTAATAGATAAATATATATAAAATATATAGACTTTTTCAATATTTTTTATTTTTGTGAAGATTTAATAGATAAATATATATAAAATATAGAGACTTATTTTTTTTATTTTTTTATAATTAATATTTAATCACTTATTTTATTTGATTAAAATATAATTATTTTATTTATATTTTAATACTTATATTTTTATATAATAAAATATTTAATTAAATATTAATCATTAATTATAAAAAATATTATCTTTTTAATAAAAATAAAAAATACTACAAAAATCACTTTAAATTATAAATAATTGATTAGTGCTACCGCTAATGTCATATCACAAACGAAATTCAATGGTCAAAGCTACAGCAAGCACTTTCAATAAGACAATAAGTTTCTCTGTCATCCATCACCTGTATAAAATTCACAGAAGTTGTTCAAATTTGAATAGCAGTCCAATCACTCAAAGACTACCGCAGCTGCACCTTTCTTATAAATAGTTTCATACCCATTTCAAAACTACTGAGAGTCCGAGACACTCCAATAATTATCTCTTTCCACATTCTCACTTACTTTCCTTAACTTCCACCATGACCAAATCCAAAACCCTCTTCTCCACTTTCTTCATTCCACTCACTCTTACCTTCCTCTTCTTCTCCCTCGTAACCGCCACTTACCATGAAAGTATATCCCCAGCATCTCTGGGTTTTAAAGAGGAGAAGCTTACCCACCTTCACTTCTTCTTTCATGACGTAGTCTCCGGCCCAAATTCCACCGTGGTGTTTGTCGCCGAGCCCCTCAAGGGTAAGACCAACGATGCCCTACCTTTCGGAACCGTGTTGATGATGGACGACCCATTGACCGAGGGGTCCGACCCTGACTCCAAACCCGTTGGAAAGGCGCAAGGGCTTTATGCATCTATCTCCAAGGAGGAGATGGGGTTAATCATGGTGATGACCCTTGCGTTCACGGAGGGGAAATATAAAGACAGCACCCTTAGCGTGTTGGCTCGAAACATGGTGCTATTGCCCGTGAGGGAGATGGCCATCGTTGGCGGAACCGGGGCTTTCCGGTTCGCACGTGGGTATGCTCAGGCAACATTTCACTCGGTCGATTTCACAGAAGGGAATGCTATTGTGGAATACAACATATACGTGTTCCATTATTAACTAATGTTTTGTCTTAGAGCATGATAGCTGCTTAGCATCCCTCAAAGTTGTGTTCATGACCTTAGTTTTTCTTTGTGGAGATCTCTACTGGATCTTCTCAATATATGCGTGATTTTTAAATAAATGCAGTTTTTTATTCTTGAAAATAATGAAAATTCATGCTAGTGTGGAACCAATAATGCTAGTTACTTGAAGTCGTTTATGAGACTGAGACAATTGTCCCCCCCCCCCCCCCCAAAGTAGTACGAAGATATAATTAATCTGAAACTTTACGTTCTGTTTGGTTGGAAAGAAAATAGGGTGGAGAGTGGTGTTACAAAATTACTGCTCTGCCTTTCTTTATCAACGAAAGGATGACCAACAAAACACTCCTCAATTCAGTCACCAACACAACAATTTGAATGGGAAGTCGTTGGGGAGAGAAGGGGTTGGGGAAGGTCAGAGAAGATCCACACAATTCCTCTGCACCAACTTTTGTCATCAGTCGCTGTTGTTGGTGGGAGGCATTGGAGATGAGAAAAAGGGGGTGGGAGGGGGCGGCTAAGGATGAGGTGAGAGGGGAGTGAGAGGGGGTGGGTGGGGCAATGTTGTTGGTGGGGGGTGTTGGGGATGAAAAAGGGTGGTGAGGTGGCTGGGGATGAGGTGAGGGGAGCACGGCGTTATGAATGGGGAAAGGGAATGGGAATGGAAGTGAATTTTTTTTTATTGAAATATATATATTATTAAAATTATTATTATATAACAATAAAAACTAACCCCAAATTATTTGTAATTAAAACATAATTTAATATAATTATTTTTAATTTAATTTAAATATAATTAAATTACTATTTATTGTAAAATTTATTTATATATATAATTTATGAAAAAATGTGTTTAGAAAAATAAAAAAGGAAATTAAGATATAATTATATTTTATTATATATATAATAAGAGTATATATGTCATTTTATAAATTATGTAGATTTTTTCTGTTTTCCTTTTAATTTTATTTTTTTTCATTTTCTTTTGGACAGCTATTTTAACATTTTTTCTTCATCCAAACATATGCAAAAAAAAAATATTTTTCTATTTATTTTCTCTTATCACATTTTCTTTCTTCTCATTTTCTCTCCTATATCCAAATAAAGGGTTAATGTTTGTATTATATATGCAGTTGATTTTGTTTAAATCGATTTAAACTAATTCATGGAAGTGATCTTTGAGGGAGCATTTGATGTTTAGTATTATTATTTAGAGTAACGATACATAGAAAAAATTAATAAATTTAGTCAGTATTTACCCAAATTTAATTTAGGATAGCTTTTGAATAAAACATAAAAATAAAGAATACCCATCCATTTAAAAGTTAATAATAATATCAAATCATTAATTCTAATTCTTATTTGTCAAAACAAAATGTTTAACATTTTCCTATTAGTTACTCTAAATCAATCCATGTTATTAAATTCTATTACAAATTGATAAAACTATTTTGTGCAATGTCTCTTTTAATTATTTTTTGTCATTTTTTTGTTATTCCTTTTCCTAATCACTTTAATTGAATGTCAGTTTTTTTATTTTTTTAATATGGGCTACTCTGTATAACTTTCTCTCATTGTTTCATAATCTTTGATTATTATTTTTAGAGTTTAATTTTGGTTCACTGTTAGTGTTAAAAAAAATTACATTGTCATTCAATTATATAGTGACATATTATTAAAGGAGTTAAATTTTTTAAATAGTAATTGTTATAGTCAAACTCTTTTAATAATATGTTACTACATAATTAAATGACAATGTAAAATTTAACTATAAATAAAAATTAAATCTTTATTTTTATATTTACTCATACTATTATAATTATAGCAAATTTTTAATTCCTTTTTAACCTTTGCGTTGTCCTTTTATATTTAACTTTTCACATTTATACTTTTCACAGCAGACAAATTAAATGCAGCCATTCAACACGGTAAAAAAAAAAAGGTCATTTCGACTTTTGCATAGAATACCGTGGAAATGCATGGTTCGCTTCAATTAACCACACAATGAAATATAGGAAAATAAGGGCAGGCTGGATGAGCTCATTGGTCTCTGGCCATGTTAAATTTGATTTATTTTGTATAAAAATAGGTTTTGATTTTTGAACTAAAAATATTCTCTTTTAATATCTTGATTATAAGTTTTTTTTGGACACAATGTAAAAAACCTCATAACCGCAGAGTTTTAAAAAATCTGCATTTTTAAGTTGCAAAATTTGAAGAGAGAAAAAGTTAACAAAAATAAAAATGACAAGATAATTTAATGAACCATAAGAAAATAATAAATTGAGATTATCAATTTCCTTCCAATGTAATAAATTAAGAATAAATACTTATTTTGATTTTTTAAAAATATAAATGTAATCAATTTGATATTTTAATAATAAATTCATAAAAAATTTCTTTACCTTGGATGGGGAGAAAGAAAATAATGAAGAATTTCCTTTTTGAAAATTTAAAAATTTTTCCTGTTAGGATAAAAAGAAAATTATGATAAAACTAGGAAAAAATGAAAACTCTAAAAATATAAAATATAAATTTTTCTCTTGATTTTAAAATTTAAAATTTTCTTTCATCTCTTTCAAACAAATGATAAATGTTAATTTTTTATATTAAATTAGTCTTTTTAATATTATTTTTTACATTAAATTAAATTTTTTTAAAATTAATTGATGCCACTTGATGTGAAAAATTAATATTAAAAAATTAATTTAATATATTTATTATTTAAAAATTAAATTGATAATACTTATTTCTTTAAATAATTAAAATAAATATTTGTTCATAATATAATATAAGCTAAGTTGAGATTGTTATCTAAAGGAAAATGGTTAATAGTACAATTCTTTTTCCGTAAAACAAGCACGAATGAAAAAAATTAGGTAATGTATTTACTTTTATAGGTAATATATTTTTTATTTTTTATTTACTTAATTACATTTTAACTATAAAAAAAAATCAAAATATAATTGTGTGATTGGCGAATGGTTTGGTGAAAAATCGATCCTACCAAATCGCAATTCTCTTATCTAAAAACTAGGAAGTATCAAGTCAAACATCGCAGCACACCAACCGAGAATTTGATTCCCGAGTTGCATCACGTTGGACTCGAGGAGTCCATTTTTTAAATATGGCGGCTTAGGCAATCTCACCTACTCTTTGATCTCCTCGGCAATAGGAGCGGTATCCTTTTTTGTGGATATTAATATAAAATATTTATTAGTTGTAAATTTTATAATAAATATTTAAAATTTTATTAATTATTTTAAATAATTAAAGAAATAATATAAAATTATTTATAAAATTTTTAAATATTAAATATTTTATTTTTTATTGAATATTTTGTTTTAAATAATTAAAAGAATATAACATTATTTACATACTTAAATATCAATAAAAAAAGAAAAAGATGAATATTGAATTTATTATAGATCTCCTCACTTAACATTCAGCTAAAGAACATGAAGTCAATTTTTATCATCACTTATTTATTTTTCTTAAAATATTAATTCAAATGTTTATAAAATAATCCATTAAGAACAAAAAATTATAAATATAAAAAATTATTAAAATAATTAATTTTTCAATCACCTCATATTTTTCCTCTTAATTTTTTCACTGTTATTTATGTTACTCTTTCTTTTGTCATGAGTCTCTCTCGTTCAACTTTTTAAAATATTTTTAAATTTGAGCCATTGCTATACTTTTTATTGGAGTCACCTTTTGTTTCATATTTTTCTTGTTAATTGGTATTTTCTTAATATTGAGAATATAAATCATGGATGAACTTTTCAGATAAACTTTATATAAAACTCATCATGACTTAGAACCCAAAAATAAATAAAATTTTACTTCTATTTTTAAAGAGACACTAAACTAATCCTTACAGGGCGTTTGGTTCAAGGTTTGAAATTTTTTTTTCTAGAAATAGCATACCCAGAAATGATATTCTCATGAATGGTATTCTTAGAAATGATGATTACTACGTTTGGTTAACTAAAACCTTTCCCGGAATGACTACAACCGCTGGCGACAGTAGTCGATGTCGTCTGTAACCGTCAACTTCTGGAGGCGGTAAACGTGGCTGGATTCCGGTGACTAAGGCAGTGGCTTAAGTCGTCGAATCCCGGTGACCGGTATAGTAGTTAAAGTCGTCGGTCGCTGTTAGCTGCCGCCGACTTGCGGTGATTAAATTCTGGTGACTATCACTGAGGTTGAAGTTTTTGGCCACCGTCAATTGGAGGCGGTGACGGAGGTAGTCGGATTCCGGTGATTGGCCGCCGTGGACGGTGGTCGATGGTGGCCGATGGCGGTCACCGGCAATGATATGACGGTTGTTGGTTAATGACATGTCAATAGAATGGTAAATATTTTGGACATTTCACATGACAAAAATATTTCCATACCATGGGAATGTTGCAAACCCACCGCCCCTCATGGTAATGAAAGTGTGAGAATGTTAGTTAAAAATCATTTCCAGGAATTATTTTATGATATGAATGTTTTTTCAAAACTTGTACCAAACATGGGAATCCAACATTCCCATATAAGGATTTACAGAAATGAAAAAACAATCCGCGAACTAAACACACCGTTAAGGTCTACTTTAAAATAATGATCTTCACGTCTTATTAATAATAATTTTCTGTTTGTGATATACCGACTTCTTAAGATTTTTTTTTTCTCATTCTTACCGCAAATAATTATTTTTTCTTTGTTGGGCTTGTCCTGTACATTTCAAATGAAGCCCAACTGCTTATAGAAATATGGTAGTCTACATGGGCTTAGGCCTTTGGGCTTTTGTCACAACGTTTTCATTTCGGGGCTTTCACTTATGTGCGCATCAAACTGTGAGTAAGGCTTGAGCATTCAGCGCCAAAGCGAGAAAGAAAATGTGTAATGTATCTGTGTATATGCTTTGTGAATGAAATCTCTTTTTCTTTTTTTGGTGATTTGAATGAATTCTCTTTTACTCCATGGCATTTTGTTTGAGATCGTGTGCATTCAGGAGAAAGGTGAATAAAGTCAAAATGGTGAGTTTTTTTCTTGTTTGCATAATATTTAATCTAACCTTCATTATACGCAGTTGATTTCGATTATTCGAAACTATCTCTTTCTTTATCACTGTATTTCATTTTATTCATCAACTCAGCTTTTGAAGGGCTTTGTTGGAAAGTCCGGTTCAAATTTAAATTAATGGGAAATAGTGATTTGTTTTAAACTCTAATTCATTCGTTTTAATTGGGTGGAAGTGGAGGAAAAGTGCCACGGTCAGTTGTCCTCCGTATCCTAACCTGATCTCTTATTGTGTGAGTATGGTGCGGGTCTAAAACTAGTTTATTTCGTTTAAGCTAGGGTTTTGAATTTGAATATGCAGAATGGAACTTGATTTTGTTCTAATGGTAATATTATAGTGCTTATAACTGAATGTTTGATATGTTCTAACACCTATTACATTGCATTAGCTAGATCATTAGAAAAATAAAAAGCATGAATCGTTTGGTCTTGCCCATTTCCTTTCTTTTCTTTTTCTTTTTTTGTTACTGGAAAGGCTCAATTTTTATTTTCTTGTCCTTGCATTTTGCAACAGCGGTCCCCCGCTTTAATTTTAAGCTTTTTGGTGCATGCTTAAGTGGAATAAAGTCAAAATGGTATTTATTCCCGTGAAGGAAAATTGCCTATGTGATATGGTGGAGTTCTTTACCTAATGTAGCTTTTCTTCATTTAAAATTTTAAAAAATTTATCCTTTCTTTTATCTAAAAACATTTTTCTTCTTTAAAGTTGGAAGTTTATTTAATTTATTTTAACAGACATAGGACCCTATTCCTTTAAGCTTAGATGGAATTTGAGGAAATAGGCTAGATAACAAAATGTTGACACTTGATTTATTAATAACAGAACAGAGACAATTTGTTTGATAAATTGAATTGTATATATAATTTCTTTTATAGATTTTAGTCATAATATATTTTTATGAATATATTGACTGGCATCACATAAATATGGACAAGAACTGTTTAGCATGACATTTTAAAACTATGAGTTGATTTCTTTCCTAAGTTATGCTATAGTTCCCTACATCCTGGTTAATGGCTATTAACTTATTGTCTTATGATACCTTTGATCTGTAACCATTGGCACTAAAATAATTAAATAGTTGTCATATTGGTTATTGAAGACACAAATCTTGTGTTATATATGATGATTGAAATGAAAGAAAAATGCCAATTTATACTTTTAAACATATATATGATTGTTCCCTTAAAAGTGACATTTTTTTCTTAAAAGCCTCCAGAGTTGGTGGTTAGTGGTTAAAACTAATTTGAGGACGTTTAAAAATATTTAAAATGAAAATGAAACAAAAGATGATTGTTGGATTATAAAAATAATTTTTATAAGAAAAAATAGCAATTTAACTAAAAAATAATAATTAAATCTATATAATGATAATAATAACTTTTAAAAAATTTACATGTACTCATATAAAATTACCTTATTTTCAATATAATAATTTTTATTACATGATAGATTGTATATTAGTTTTTATATATACATTTTTATGTGAAAAAGATGTTCTTTGATTTTAAATTATTTATTTTTAATTAAAATTTGTGCGGGCATTGGGCTCTACCGTTTATATTTGGATTGAGGGTACGTGTGGATGTAAAAATAAAATTGGGTTGGACTCACCGCTCATACTTGGGTCAACCCAATATTTTTTTATTTAAGTCTGGCCCAAACCTGGAAGCTTAGCTTGATGAGCGGGTAATAAAATTGGGCTGTACCAATATACTGCGTCTGCTTGTAGCTATGGTGAATTGTTGCGCATGTAAGGGAAAGGGATCATGATAAATAGATCAGAACACTTCTGGGCTAGAAATTGCCAAAAGAAGCAGGTGAAAACAAAAAAGATAAAGAATGCCTTCTATCCATAGAAGAAATTGCCCGTGTATCTGCATGTAAATTAAGATCACAACAGCCCAACATTAAGCAACAACACTATCAATCTATCAGTTCAATTTCCACAATTTTATATTGTCTTAGCAAAAAATGAAACTAAACTTCCAACGTGCCTCTCCAAAACAATTTTAATGCTTAAAGTTCAAGAATTCAACAATAAACAATTTTTATAGGTGATACTTAATTTATTTAATGTTAATTCTTTAGAACCTTATTTGGAAAAGCAAACAAATATCAAAATTTATATTGTTTATCCACCCCAAAAGTTTAGATAAGCCACTCGAGTAACATGCTGTAAATTTTAGATTATTAAAATGTTTCTTTTTTTTTAAGCTAAGATATCTTCTTGCCTAGAAGATGAAAGAATAATCTTATTAGATATAGTCAAATACATGAAGAGAGAATTTCTTCTAACTATGTTTTTCCTATACACACTATCTTAAAAATTGAACTCGGAATAAAATATTTAAAATGACCTAACTCTTTCTACTTAGACCAACAAAAATTAGTTAGAGTATTAAAATGTTGTACAAATATAAGCGTGGGAAAAGAAATCAATAATCTTGAATGAAAGACACATGCCAGATATGCTTGACTTTTTTTTTTTTCATTTGGTCTCTTAAGAAACTTATTCATATTGTTAAGCGTAAGAAGCATATACCCCTTTTAACAATTTTTTTTTCATACATACACTCTAAGAATCAAATTCAAAATAAGAATTAAATTCAAATCAAAATACTTCAGCCATTTTCATTCATACTAATGCTTATAGGTTCCTTGACTTCTGAAGCAGAGTTAGACAGGTTAATTTTCGTAGTTTTGGGGAAGTGGGCATTCTGCCATTCTTAATAATAATAACAATAATATATGTAAAGTATTTAAGTTTTTTTTATTTTTAGGAAGGGCCAAAGCCTCCTTGACTTTCGTAAGGCGCCTCCCCTGCTTGACTTTCCACATGTACTTTCGGTAAACAAATTGTATTATACTCTTTGTCTCGACTATAATAGAACCTTCCTACTCCATGTTTAATAATGTGGGGAAGTTAAGCAAAGCTAGTCAACTCACCAGAATTTCAAAGCATGTTTCTTCTTCTTCTTCTGTGCCTAGAGTAGTACAGTACAAGAGTCAGATAATTTTGGTTCTAATCAATTTTATTACTTACTTGTCACCACCATGGAAAAAAAGATAAATTCTCTAAAAAATCGTATGAGACAATTTACTTTTTTAAAAAGAAATTGTGTTGCTTCATATAAAAAGATAATTCACAACTATAATGGTTTGATTGGTTTTATTTTTTCGTCTTTTAAATGTATTTTAAAAATAATTACATTTTACTATTTGAAGCTTTAAATTTTACTATCGATTTCACTTACCTCAATTATTTGAGCTAAACTTAAGATGAGTTAAATGTTGTTCTCTTTTTCTCCGACAGAGGGGACAAGCTATAACAAAGGACCAATTGTTTTCCTTTTCATCTCTCAATTGAGTAAAATAGATTTTGATGTCATTTAGGAATAGTTCAAGCAATAAATTTGATGTGAAGTTAGAGTATGTGTCATATGGTCAATCCCCATGTAAATATATTTAAATAAAAAACGATTTTGTATGCTCTAATTATGGCCAAGTAATAACAATTGTTTAGCATGTACCAAAAAAAAAAAAAACAATTGTTTAGCTTCTTATGCATTCGTTATTTTTATTGTATATAGGTAAAGTATATTTTATTATAAATTCAATTCTACATTTTTTATTTGAGAGAATTTTTTTATGAAAATATTGCACAATAAATCTATATATAAAATTTATTAAAGAAATATGTTCAAATATGATAATTATATATATATATATATATATATAAATCTTATAAATAGGTTATAGATAAAGATTATAAAAAATTGATTTGTGCTACTGTCATATAAAAAAAGAAACTCAAAGCTACGACATTAAAAAAAGAAAAGAAAAAGAAAAAGAGATTCCCAAGTCTGGAATAGAAAAGCGATTGGTCAATAAAGTTTCTCCGTCATCACCTCTGCAAGTTCACAGAAGTTGTTCATATCGTTTTAGCAGGTCAATCACTCCAAAACCTCCACTTTATAAGTAGTTTATCATAATTCATAACCAAATCATATTCCAAGAATTCTTCTCTCTTTTCTCATAGTATTAGGCTATTATTGCCTCTCTTTAATTCCCCTAAAGTAAACCACCACCATGGCCAAATCCAAAACCCTATTCTCCACTTTCTTCATTCCCCTGGCCCTCACCCTCATCTTCCTCCTGTCCTCCCTCGCAGCCGCCAAACACTCCCGTTTCTCTCGAAGAATTTCCCCAACATCTCTTGGTCTCCGCAAGGAGAAGCTCAGCCACCTTCACTTCTACTTCCATGACATTGTCAGCGGCCCAAAGCCCACCGCCGTCAGAGTCGCGGAGGCCCTCACGACCAACACTTCCTCGACGTTCTTCGGAGCCGTGGTGATGATCGACGACCCATTGACCGTGGGGCCAGAACCTGGCTCCAAACTTGTGGGAAAGGCGCAAGGGATTTACGCCGGTGCGTCACAGGATGATTTGGGGCTGTTGATGGTGATGAACTTTGCGTTCATGGAGGGCAAATATAATGGCAGCACCCTCAGCTTGTTGGGAAGGAACATGGCGCTCACAGCCTTGAGGGAGATGCCGATCGTCGGTGGGAGCGGGCTTTTTCGGTTCGCACATGGATATGCTCAGGCCAAGACTCACACGGTGAATCTCAAAACTGGCGATGCTGTTGTGGAATACAATGTCTACGTGTTCCATTATTAACCAGTGCTTGATGGTAGTCGATAGCATCCCTCAAATGTTGTGTACTTCTCTGTTTTTGTTTTAATGCCACTAGTTGTTTTCGTTTCTTTTAGGTACGAGATTAATTTCGACTCAGACAGGGTGTATGATGTATCTTTGGTTATGTCTATAAAATATTTTTAGTAACATTTAAACTCTTAAATTATAAATAAATTTGGATCCAGATGGAGCTCAAATTGACACTGTTCATGATTTGTGTACTTTTTGTCTTTACTTTCTCTTTTTTCGTTCTTTTTGGGTATAGTCGTTCTCCAATGGTTTTAGAGAGAATTACTTTTATATTTAGTTTAAAGAAAATAATTTTTTATTAATTTATTTAAAAAATTAATTAAATATTTAATTATATTAATTAATAATTTATATATAATTAATTAATAATTTTTTATTTTAATATTTAATATGTAATTAATTATATATAAATTATTAATTAATATAGTTAAATATTTAATTAATTTTTTAAAACAACTAATAAAAAATTATTTTCTCAAACTAAATGTAAAAATTATTTTCTCATAATTTAATGTGCAACTTATAAAGTGAAGGTCTTAAATTCAAATCTCGTTCTCTTATCTTTAACTGAAATTATCAATTTAGTACATGTTTGATTTAATTTTTAAAATTTTAAAATTATGATTTAAACAAAAATATCAAAAAATAACTTATTATTTAAATTATCATTTGATAACTTTTTAAAATTAAACTAAACATACTATTAATCAGTTACAAATTACTTACTGACAAAAATAAAAAGTGTCCTGCAATACTGCCTCTTTGTCTTTTTTTTTTAATAAAAAAAATGAACTTTTTCTTTGTGGAGATACTTACTGTTACTGGATCTTCTTAGTACATGATTTTGAGATTAATGCAGATTTTTTTTCTTGAACCCACATGCTACCATGCACATGTTGAACCCAATAATGCAACTTACTCGAAGTCGTTTTTGGGACAATTAAGTTTTTAATTTTCTGAGTAGTACAAGATGTAATTTAATTTGACGATAAAACCTTGATGTTTATTTTATATAGTCTGCTCCGCCCACATGCTATTATAAGCATGTTTCACCCAAAAATGCAACTTACTCGAAGTCGTTTATTGGGTCTATGTACTTTTAATTTTTTTTTGTTAAATAAGTTCATATTGTTTAAAAACTATAATAGAATCATATAATTTTTTTAAAAAAATTGAGTTCTTATAAGGATTTAATAATAAGGCTGAATTTAGGATCACATTAAAATATTTTTTAAAATTATAAAAACACATTTATAATTTTTAAAAATTACGTGAACTTGCTATTTAATTTAACCTTTATTTTATATATTTGATTTTGCTTAAATCAATTTAAAATTCCTTTAACTATAAGATGTTGCTTAGTTAGCCATTTAAACTTTATATGGGTAAATTTTACATGTAATATAAGAATTTGAATATAAGCAAAAAACATATTGTTCCGGATATCACGTCATAAAATGTTTAAATGAAAATTCGTTTCACATCTTAAAATTTTTAATAACATCTTATAAGGGACAAATAAATAAACTAATTCATATGGAAGTGATCACTGACCGAGCATAGCATTAATGTTTTCGGGTAAGGTATACCTTTAAAAATGGAGTGAAATTTTCAATGAGTTTTGTGTTTAAAAATTGTAATAAACGGTGTACCAGACTGAACCTTAATATTATTATTTACTCTAAATTAATATGGCGTCCATAACGTGGACATTCCATAGTGCTTTTGTCTCCGATCATGATAGCATCCCTCAAAAGACTCAAAGTTGTATTATTATATTTAGGAGTTGCTGTGGTATCTTGATGAGTTTGGTACTTAAAGTGAGTTGTTAATAATTTATTGACTGTTAGTTTTACAATAAATGTTAAAGAGTCTATTAAATATAAATAACAACTAATAAATGTTAGACAACTCACCCTAATTATCGATACTCTAAAAAAAAAATAAATACCGAAATAATACCTTCAGTCAGTCATGTCCTTACTTTCATCTTTTCCTTTCTTTGGCCATAGTCGATAAGTCGAGCACTTGTTTGTTTGTTTTTTTTTTTTTTTTGACAGAGAATCGTCCACTTGTCAATGTCCTGCAATTAATTTACCGTCTCTTTTTATTTTATTTTTTTGAATTTTTTCTTTATTAATGTTCTGAAATTCTAATTTTTAATAAAGTTTAATTATATGAAATGATACATAATGCTAATCCCACTTAATAGAAAAAAATAAAAATTTATTTTTATTATTATTTATTGAGAAATATGATTCAAAAAGAAAAAAAATAAGAAAAAATAGTAAAAGTAAAATTTACTTATTGAGAAATTATTAAAATTATTTATAAGAGTAACTTATATAACTATAGAGATGTAACTAATTATGTAACTAATTATAATTAATTAACTAATTACTATTTTATCTTCTAATTAATCATGTGTGATATTATTATTTTTTGTCATTCAGGACATTCATTATTATTATTATTAGTAGCAGTAATAGTAGTAGTTATTATTATAATATGTTGAATGCCATTTGCCATTCAACATTTTGGACATAACGTGAAAATTAGAGAGTAATAATACTTAACATCAAATGCTCCCTAATGATCACATTTCTACTCCTCACACCAAGCGAATTAAACGAAGCCATTAAATACTATTAAAAAATGTCATTTCGACTTTTGAATAAAATACGGATGGAATGCAAGGCATGGATCGTTTATCATTCTATAATGGTTGAATATTGCACTTCAATTAACCCCACAATGAAAATAGAAAAATAGGGGCAGGCTGGATGAACTCATTATAGATTGATTACAAACGAATGTGACGAGTTATTGGTCTCTTGGTTGACAATGGATTAGCTAATTTGGCACTTTTACTATAATCAATTTGACAATAAATTGGATTAGTAAACTCCCACGTGGTTGAGTAGTTGTCATCAAATGGGGTAGAATTCAATAATTTTAATTATTTTGGGTAGTTTGTCATGTAGATGCGCACTAGTGCGTGTGTTGCGGGGTTTTGTAAAACATTTCATAAGCTGGCAAAGAGTTATAACTTTTAAAAGAATCAGCATTTTGAAGTTGTAAGGGGATTATTTCGTTAGGCATTTTTTTTTAGTATCGGTATTTAGAGTAAGTTGTGAAGCATTTATTTATTGTTAAGAAAATCGGACCCGACCGACAAGTTGGACTGGGAACCAGTCACCTCACTGGTTCGGTTCACCCCAAAAACTCGCCTAGCCTGAAAACTGGTCAAGAATCGATGAACCAATCAACCCGGACCGGTTCAATTAGGTTCAACCAGTCCTTTTTTTTTTATAAAATTTTTACTCATTCAAATGATGTTATTTTGATCTAAAAACTAAATATAAGCCAATCTAATAAAAATTTTATATGAAATACTTAAACTTAGATTGCATAGAAGCTTGTAAACTAAATGTATAATTGATTGTATATCTCTTTGAATTGAAATTGAATTTTTTTTAAACAAAAATAGGCTATAATACTATTACTGAATGCTTTGAACTATTAAAAAATAAACTATAAACTATTTTTTATCATGTGTTGTTTTTTGTATAATTTTTAATTTGTTTAATTAGTATATATATATATAAATATATATATTTATATAAATATATATTTAAACTATTTAATTATACTTCGGTTCAACCATAGTTGAACCATTGAACCTTGAATCAGTCCCTTGACAGGTTTAATGACCGGTTCGATTTTAGAACCTTACATTCATTACTTGTTATTTATATTTAATAAATTTTTAAGCATTTATTGTATAATTAATAAATAATTAATAATTCATACTAAATACTATACTTATCAACATATCATAACAATATGTAAAAAGAAAAAAGTTAATAAAAATAAAAATGACAAGCTAATAGTGAACCAGAAGGAAATTAATAAAGGATTTTATTTCTATTCACTGACAGTGTAAAGTTTTTTTACATTTAATCATGTGTTGACACATTGTTAAAATAGATAGACTTTCTAGGTAGTTATTGTGATAGTCAACTCTTTTAATGATTTGGTAATATATGATTAGATGATAATATAAATTTTTTTTACACTGATAATTAATAAAAATTAAACTCATTAATAAATTGAGATAAACTTTCCATCCAATGTAAATGTAATAATAAACTAATCTGACCTTCTTTTTTCTAAGAATTCAAAAAAGAAATTGGCCGCGTGGCACACGGCTGAAGGTCGTTCCATAGACAAACAAGTGCCGTGCCATGCACTGCACTATGGTCATCTTTAAATAATATAAGAATGAAACTGGGAGGAGTACTGGGATCGGAAAAAGATATATGGTAGTTCAGATTCAGAAGATTGACACTCATCACTCATGCGTCATACACGAGTCACGACGTTGATTTCCCGAGTTGCATCGCGTTGGAAATGGAAGATTGGAGTTCGTTTATGAATTTTGGTGGTTTGTTTTTGCTCCCTTTTTCAAAGCTCACTCACCAGAAAACAAAACGCAATTTAAGTCTTTTTTGCAGGCAACCTTGCCCATCTATTTAAATAATCTCCTCACTTAAAATTTAGCTAAAGTCTAAAGAACATGAAGTCATTTTCAATGTCAAAAAAATATTTATTCAATTATTTATGAAATAAATAAACCAATAAAAACAAAATATGAATATACAAATTATTAAAAAAATTAATTTTAATAATTACATCATATTTATTCTCTAAATTTTATTTTTATTTTTATTACTCTTCTTTTGTCATGCCCTCTCTATCTCGTTATTTATGTGTTCAATTTATTTAGATCAAATTTGAGCCATCGTTAGACGATTTATTTGAGTTTATTTCTGAGAGTAAGTTTGGAATTTTATTTTTAAATTAAGGGTAAAATATTTTGGAATGAACGTTTTATACATTATCTATATAAAATTCATCTTTACTTTTTTACTTATATTTTCTTTTAGGGTTAAATTTTTACTTATATATATATATATTGAGTAGCCCCTTGTTTTGTTTTGTTTTTCCCCTCTGATGTACCCAAAAAAGTCAACTATTTTGAAATAATGATATTCACGTATTATACAGCTATACCGACCTTTTAACGTTCAAGATACTTCCCCCTTTAAAAAAAAAACGTTCAAGATACTTCCCCTTTTTAGATCTTAGTTCTTAGTTCTTGCCACAATTATTTTTTCCTTTGTTGGGCTTGTCTTGAGTATTTCAATTGAAGGAGAAGCCCAAATGGGACTCTACTTGGGCTTAGGCATTTGGGTTTCAATTATGCGCCCGTTTTTATTTATTGTTTATATTCCCTTAACCTCCACAGGGAGGAGCATGAAAGCATCAAATTCCATTGAGCGCCAAAGCGATGGAGAAAATGGGGACTAGAGAAGTGTATGAAGAGAAGCTAAGGAATGGAAATTAAACCCTAATTCTGATCTCTCTTCTTCTTCTTCTTCTTCTCTCTCACAACACTTGCGTGTAATGTATATGCGTTGCGACTTGCGAATGAGCTGTTCGATGAATTGACTCAGTGACATTTGTGTTTGTGATCGTGTCTTGCACGATGCCACTGCCGTGGTGAGTTCTTCTCTTCTTTGGATTTTTTTTCATACGATGTGTACGGCGTGATTTTTAATCTAACCGAAATTTATCTCTTTCTGTTTCACGTCATTTCATTTAATTCATCCTTCAGTCAGATTTTGAAGGGATTCATTGGAAACTCCGGTTCAAATTAAAATTAATGGGAAATACCGAAATAGTGATTTGTTTTAAACTCTAATTCATTGGTCTCTAATTGTATGTATTAGAGGAGCAGAAATAGTTATAACAGTTAGCTTTAGTTAACAGCACGTGTGTATTTTCTTTCCTTGTATTGTAGTGACTATAAATACTCTGTTGTACATGTAACAGAAATAAGAAGATTACTTTTCTTTCTCAATCGATCAGTTTTCATATTAGTATGAGTATTCTTGTTTCTTTATGTTTTCTTGTGTTTCCAATTGAATAGGCTGGCTCAGGTATTGGTGGTAAACTTGGTGCATTTCATGGTTTGAGTACAGGTAATTTAAATTCTTTTGTTTGTACTTTGTACATTGTACTTTAGTTTAAATTTGATCCACCATTAGGTATGCTTTGTGCAGCCGTGCAGGTCATTCACTTGTGGTAAAAAAAATTAATAATTTTTTAAATAGGTGGCATCATATAATTTACTGATAATGTACAATACTTTACACTTTGAGTGGATCAAAATTAAACCCATGTACCTCCTTTGGTGAAGATATTGCTTATTAATCTTTGGGCGCCATATCTTCAAAATTGTCTGAATGGGCTGAAGTGGCTTCCTTTTGTAGTTGGGGTATGCAGACTTTGATTGACTTTTGAGTTTCCTTTGCAAATTGCAATTACTGCACTTTAATGACCTTTGCAGTGTTGTTGATGCCTGGACTAGAACTATCATAGAACTTGTTGTCATCTTCTTTATACTTTCAATTTCGTTTTTTATATTTAGCGGGGTAGATGTACCATAGAACTTGTTCATATTCTCTAGCTAACGCATATTTGTTTTCTCCTTTGTTCATAGCTCCCTCCATTTCAGATATTTTCAGGAGCAAGTGCTGCATTTGGAGGTAACTTTTGTACATGCCTGTTTATTTGGTTTAAGATAGGAATTTGAATTTGAATACGCAGTATGGAACTTGATTTTATTCTAATGGTAAATTTATAGTGCCTATAACTGAATGTTTGATACTTTCTAACGCTTACTACATGGTATTTGCTCAAACATTAGCAAACAAAAAAAGCTTGAAGTGTTAGGTCATGCCCTATTCTTTTTTTTCTTCTGTTGTTACTAGAAGGCCTCAATTTTTATGTGTAGTGCTAATAACATCTTTTCCTATCTGTATTCTACGCTTTGGAGCTCTTTATACAATTTTTACAATGAGGAAAGTTTTGTTTTTAGAATGTTAGATTGGAAACTATTAATAACTTTGACATTTGAAGCATACGATAGACTATAAAGTTAAGTTTGTAATTTTAACTTTTTAAGTGCAGTTAACTCAAACTAATTTTTTAATAGTATAAGGGAGGTTTATGTAATGTCTAAACCAAAAAAGGAGTTGTATGCTCTATATGAGGAGGAATTTATGTAAGTTACCCCCTGCCCCCCTTTTAATTTTAAACTTTTTTATGCATGCTTTAAGTGGTGAATAAATTCATAATGATATTTATTCATGTGAAGGAAAATTGCATATGTGATATTGTGGAGTTCTTTGCCTAATGTAGCTTTTCTTCATTTAAATTTTTTAAAACTTCATCCTTATTTTATCTAAAAACATCTTTACTTTTCACAAGGTAGAAGTTTATTTGGTTTATTTTAACTGGCATACAAGCGTATGGCTTTCAGCTTACTTGAATTTGAGGGAATACCAGAATATGCTAGACTGCACAACGTTAACACTTGATATATTAATAGCAGAGCAGAGACAATCTGTTTACAATGTGACAGAATTGTGTATATATAATTTTTGATAGATTTCATAGTATATTTTTATGAATATTGACTGGCATCACATGGAACTGGACTAGAACAGTTTAGCATGGCATTTTAAACCTGTGTTTATTTCTTGCCCCTGTTGGGCTATAGTTCCCTTATCCTCATAGCCTGGTTAATGGCTATTAACTTATAGTCTAATGATTCCTTTGTTCTGTAACCATTGACTCTAAAATGATCAATTAGTTTTCTTATTGGTTATTGAAGATTCAAATCTTGTCTTATAGGATGATTGAAAATGAAAGACAAAACAGCCAGCTCAAAGGATAGAACTGCCCCTTCTGCATGAAAAGGGTGCATTTTAATAATAATAATTCTTCAATTTATACTTTTTAAATATATATAACTGGTCCTTATAAAATGTCAATTTCTTCTTAAAAGTCCTCAGATATTTTATATTTTTTTCCTCTCCTATATTTTGATTTTAGTTCTGTCACTGGCTGAGGTTCACGTATATGACTGAGTTTCACATGTTAATAGGAACCTGCATAGGTTCCTAGATTTTGTTGACAACAATTTGTTCTTGGTCATATTTCGCCATTTGTTTGGGTTGACTGCTACGGAGTTTCAACGGCTGACTGGGATTGTTTCCCTTATTTACTTGGATTAATGGGCTTTCCTATTATATTAACATGTGCTACTTGGGAATTGGGCCTAAGAAATTTCAGACTCGGTTATTAATATTGCTTAGTGTCACACTAGTGTTTACATCAGACAATGTTACTTGGCTTTTGGTTTGCTTTTTAGTTTCCACAAGCAAACGTCAGTTAGAGGCGTTGAAGTCTTGTAGTTTATTGTAGTGATGATACCGTAAGCTCTAAATTCCCATCACTAATTTGGATATGTAAAAAATTTAGGTTATGTGCTTCCAAAGTTCACTCAACTCAATGTAACATCCTATTATGCTGCCTCAAGCAATGTTCTAAAAATTAGACCAGTCATTGAACTAGTGAAGGGACCTAATGAAGGGATTGGTTTATAGTTTAATGGTTGAACTGGATTATAATATATATATATATATATGTATATAAATATATGTTTAAAATTCAAATATTATTCTATTAACATGAACAATGTTGATAAGTATTATTATAGCAAACAAAGTATTGAAAATAAATAAAAAAATAAAAATAAAGTGAAGAATTAGTAGAATTTTTTACAATATTATTAATAAAAATAATATTAAAACTAAAATATATCTTACTGTATATTTTTTCAGATATTTTACACTATCTAAATATATTTTATATTATAAATGTATCTTACACTTAATAATGAATATATTTTACATTGTATTCTTTTATTTGAAAAAGAAATATAATATACTTATATATTTTAAGACCATCAACCAACAAGCACTAATGGCTTAGTGGCAGAATACCACTTTATTAAAGTCAGGACCCAAGTTAAATATATTGAACCGGTTCAACCCATCAAATTGTGACTAACTCGCATGGTTTGACCGATTCACCGGTTTTCATAATAATGGTTATGATTATCTGACCAGTTGATTAGTTCACGGTTTGAATGGCCAGTCTGGTCCAGTTTTCATAACAATGGCCTCAAGTGCTTCGCATTGTAGAATGTCACTTCTCACCCTGCAAATTGAACAGAACTACAGTTCCTGGACCCAGCAAGAGATTCTCACATAATTCCGTGCAGGTGCACATACAAGGAAGTTACACTACCCTTGGCAATTTTGTTTACATTACTTTTTATCTATGCCTCTAGATGTACTGGCCTGTGGATGGTTAGGATTGTTAAAATTGTTGAATAATGTATTGTTACTCCATTTGGAAATGATTATCGTGTGAATAATATTTCTTATTATTTGTGTAGTATGTAAGCTGTAATGGCCAATGGGTAGTGTTTTAGGGAACAGTGGTTATGAAAGAAAACTAACAAAGTTCATGTGAACCATTTCTAATGGGGTTGACTTGCAAAGCTTGTCTTCTATTTTAAGGGACTACAATATCCTTAGCCAAGGTTTTAGTTTATATATAGATTTATATATATAACTATATTAATAGATATCCAGCTCTCCCTATCCTGCATTATGTTATGAACAGAGCTAATCTCCCAGTTAATAGCTGACTCAAATTTATTAGACGTCTTTTTCTTGTCATCGTCATTTATGCTGCTGTTTTTCAAGTTTTTTAAGCTATGTGTTTGCAAGAACCTTGATGGCTTTCTCCGTTAAAAGATTCTCATTGAGGTTGATACATGGTAGAATTACTTAAATGGCTGTTGTTGTTTCTCTTTCATAATGATTTAATACCCAACTGTCTTACCTGTACGTTTTCTGCACTGATCTTCACCCCTCGATTTTTGAGTCACTTAGCTGATAGGAATATATTTAGGATTAATTGGGATTGTGATGCTGATATGCTTAGGTTATAAATTACTCAAAGTAGAAGTGTTCACATCATTATTTTTTAGCATGCATGGAGAATAGTACAAGAGAGAAATCTCTCAATTATAGAATCTTAGCGCCACGGATATATTACTCATCTTTTATGCTTTCAAAAAATTTCTATTTCACTACCTACTGCCTGCTGTTTAGGGAGGATGATTTGCTCTGTGCCCGAGTTGTTACTTGCAACAAGTATCATAGATAGAGTTAGCTACCTCTATTTTATGCCTACCAAAAAAAAAAAAGCTACCTCTTTTTTATTATAGACAGTTTTTTTTTAATCTTATATTATTAAGTAAATTTACTTTAATTAGTTTATCCTATTTTCTATGTTCCTGATGTTGTGCCGTTGGGTGAATAATCAATTTTGGAGATGTCAAGAACTAAGCCAAGCAAGAAAGTGAAGATTGAGAAAAAAATTATAATTGTGTGGCCGGTGATAATTAATCAAGAAAGAATATGAGTCGGTTACTTTATTTTAGAGATGATTGTGTTATTTTTATAATTTTTAATAAAGTTAGTGATGACAAAGAAGTTATAAAGAAGTTTACTTTGATGTTGTAGCAAAAAAATAAAAAAAATCAAGGTCGAGAAAGAATAGATTTTTGTGGTCTATGATAATTTAATTAAGAAATAATGAGTTATTTGTGTTATTTTAGAGATGATTGTGTTAATTTATTTTTTTTATAATTTTGGGATTGTTTCTTATTTTAAGGATCTTGCCTTGTGGGATATTGTTACATTGTTTTAGATTGTTAGATACTATTATACATAGTTTTAATAGATTTGTCTTGCCAAATAAAATAAGTTTAAAAAAACAAATGAGACTTAATGTCACAGAATAATATAGAAAAGTTAGACATATCCAAAGGCATGATGATTACATTAGAAATTGTTATCGTGGTCTATAAATAAAATCTAAATTGTTGGCGTAAACAAGAACTTTATTTTTATTAGTTGACATAATTTGAATTGTTGTCATATTTTAAAAATTAGATTTCTATTTAGAGATCTTACCTTAATTTTAGGGATTTTATCTTATTTGTAATAACTTATTGTGGGATTAGTTTACATGATCTGAGTCATTGTCGTATTTTAGAAATTAGATTTATATTTTTGGGAATTTTACCTTAATTTTAGGGATTTTATCTTATGTTTAATAACTTATTGTGGGATATTACATTGTTTCAGATTATGCCAGTATTACATAGTTTCTCGATTTTGTGGGATATTATTACATAGTTTTTCGGTGTCATAAATTGATACTGTGGTTCCTCCTAAATTTACTATTATGTAAAATAATTACTTTCACTTTTATTAGTTGATATAATCTGAATAGTTGTCATATTTCAAAAGGGTAGCATTATACAGTTAAAAAAAATTAGTGAGAATTTTGAATAATTTCACCACCAATGGATGATTGTTGGATAAGATAAAATAGTAAACATCACTTATCTATCTAATAGCCAATAAGTATGCCAATTTATACAATAAAAAATTCTGGCAATTTTTTATTTTGACTATCTAGCATTTTCTATTTCAAAAACTAAATTCACAGTTTTAGGGATCTTTCCATATTTTTAAGGATTATATCTTATTTTTAATGAGTTATTGTGAGATACTCTTACCTTATTTCAAATTATGCTAGATATTATTACACAATTTTTTGGTCATGTGGAATAATGTTATGATTATTGTTTTTAATTATGCGTGTTAATGTTGTATAATTTTTTGATTATGAGATATATTGTTATAATGATTTAATTTTATTCACCATTTACTATTAATCTATTAAAATAAATTTATCTTACGAAATAAAGTATGTTAGAAAAAAAATATAAAAACTAATTTCATAAAATATTATAAAAAAGTTAAACATATAATTTTTTTAATGATTGCGTCATAAATTATTACTGTAATTCTTAAATATTTTTTCTTCTTAAATTTTTTATTTTATTAAACAATACCTTTAACTTTATTTGTTGACATAATATTAATTGTTTTCATATTTTAAAAATGAAATTTATATTGAAATTAGTAGTTATGTCATTTAAAATTTATAAAAAACTAAATTTATTTGTTTTTTTAAAATCATTTATAATAAAATAATTAATCAAGTCATTTAAAATGAACAGTTCATAAATGACATAATTAATCACATAATTATGATAATAATAATAAACATTGATATAGAATTATACTCTAATTTTAATAAGACTTAATAACTAAATAAAATATAATAATAATTTATTCACAGGTTAAAAAAAAAAACTAGTTTTATAAACAATAAAAGATGGTTTGACAAGACCATGGACGAGGCATTGAACTCGAGCAAAATGGCATACATAAAAGATGGTATGGCGTTTATGGTGACATTGTTGGCGAAGGTCCGCCACCAATAGGGTAGAAATAAGACGGAAGTAATTATTTTTAAGTAAACATTTATTTTAATTATTTAAAGATATAAGTAATATTAGTTTAAATTTATAATAATTAATAATATTAATTTTTATATTAAATATATTTTTAATATTAAATTAAAATTTTAGTAAGATATAATAATTTTTAAAATATTAATTTAATATTACACAATTATTAAAAAATTAAATTAATGTTATTTATATTTTTAAGAACTAAAATAAATATTTATCCTTATATTTTTGTGCTGTAAATGCGCCTTCTGTGCAGGTTAGCATAGTAAGGGCACTTACTGTATAAACTGTCAACCCTCGTTTGTACACTTTATTGAGGTGTGGGCCGATGTTTCTTAAATTCCACTGTTCTTTCACTCTCCCTCTGAAACTAAGGAGTAAGTGGTCCTAATCATAATTTGTACTTACTCTTCTCTCTGTCTTCATTGTGGCCTTTAGCATCTTTGCTCCTCACATGCTCTTTATATGTTGCATTTACTTGTGGGGCCTTATATAGCTGGGCTGACGTTAACACCTCTGCAGTATTCTAGGATTGTCTTTATTTATCTCTCTGATCTCTTTCCTGTTCAGAGTTTTATCTCTCTGAATGAAAAGGCAAATTATTAATTTTAGAAAAAAAAGTTATAAAAACAAATCTTAGAAAACAAAAAGATTTAACGGGTGTATAGAATTATTAAAAATTAAAAATTAAAAATTTATATACAAAGGTGTTTATTTAACTTTATGCAAATTTAAAGATAAATTAAGCATGTACAAAAGTGTAGACTTTTGTTAATGTGGTTGAATGAACTTAATTGATTTAGAAGGAAATGATTCATCGGTGGGATTCCAAACTTTTGAAGATGACATATCAAATGTTTTATTGCAGATTTTACGACTCTTTTCAAGTTGTTCTTACAAACCCTGACTGATGTTTCGGAACATAATCAAATAAAATGTTGATTGGAAACTGCCTCAAGATTCGATTCCAAACTTTTGAAGATGACATATCAAAAGTTTTATTGCAGATTTTACGACTCTTTTCAAGTTGTTCTTACAAACCCTGACTGATGTTTCGGAACATAATCAAAGAAAATATTGATTGGAAACTGCTTCAAGATTATAGTCATGTGTATACAAATATATATATATATATATATATATATATATATATAAAGAGTTTGGTTACTTTAAATATCATTAAAGTTACGTGTATACAAAAAGCACAGTTAGAAGTAAGTTTTCACTTTACGTGCGTGACCATATTTTATGAAATTAATCTGGATTAATATCTCACTTTTCAGTAAGCGAATACCCTCTTTTCAGTAAGCGAATACCCTGATTTACAAGGGGAGAATAAAAAAAATAGTGTATATATATGATTCTGGACGCTGCGATTTGTGAAAGAATATAGAAAACTCAGTGGGTTTTGTAAAGGTTGATTTCAAGGATGGTCGAACAAAACCTGAATCCATATCATAAAAAACATTGTGTGGAATGGCCTCCAATGTTGTGAATAAGTTAAGATTCGGATGCTCTGCGAAGTAATAAATAGATGGTGGTGAGGACTGAGGACCTAACACAGTTTGAAACAGAATCTAACTGCTGAATGAAGACTCCTTTATTATATCATAACTCGGGAGGTGGGAGACGACTGGTGTTTGTACAAAAGAGAGCTGCACGTCTCTCTTATTGCGCTTGTAAGTTTAGGGACTGACCAGAATTACAGAGGGAGATCATGGCTCTCTTTTTATTTTCGATGAAAGGAAAATAAGAAGAGTCAGAGAGATAAAAGTAAGTCATGAGAGTATGTAATAGAATGACTTTCCTTTTTTTTATTTATTTATTTGAGAAAGAAACATTTAGAGGATGAGAAGGTACCTCATTTTAATTAAGGCTAGGTATGCCATCAGTTTTAACGAGAGAGTTTATAATGACACTTAAAGATCACTTATCAAAAGAAAAGTATTTGAATTCTTACCGGTTGAATCAATCTCGTTGGCATAGAATGCCTTTCCGAGAAGATGCTTACCCCTAGTTGTTGCGATCATTTACTCATTAATTGCTAACTTGCACATTGTATAGATGACATGTTCAATTTCCTTTTGTTTTTTGTTTGCTTATTTTTACATGAAGGAGTTGTTAGCGCAACTTAAACTTATTATTTTTTACTAAGAGTATTCACAATTTGAATTGGTTTAATTTTGAAAGAAAAAATCATTTAAATAAAACTAATAGATTTTTTTATATTTGATTAAATTGATCGATTTTATTTTAATAACAAAACCAAATCAAATCAAACCAAATTAATTCTAATTAGTTGGTTCAACTTGGTCCAATTAGTTTTTAGCTAAGTACTTTTTTCTTATAAAAAATTCATACATAACGTTACTTTCTTTTTTCATAACCCAATTAACAGCAGGTTGGCCTAAAAATCTTAATAAATATATCATCAAATATATATAAACAAAAACTTAGTCTAAAAGATTTCATAGAAATAACAACAAATTAAAAATTAAACCATATATATAAATGTATAAACTATTAATATATATATATATATATATATATCATTATATGGGTTTAGTTTGGTTTGGTTTGATTTTATGAATAAATTAATATTGAACCAAATCAATTAGTTTTCATAAATAAAAAAATAAACAAAATCAAAATTATTTATTTTTGTTTGATTTTTGATTTTTTGATTTTATTTTTTTGATATAGATAAATTTAGTTCGATTATAACACCCTTACTTTCTACTATGCTCATATCGTATGCCCACACGCATTTTCATAATCCTATCAGTTATAGTGGTGTCTTATTCGAATGCTCACAACATTATTGAGTTTTGAACCCACTAAAATAATGAAACGACTTTCATTTGAATCCCTTATTTTTAAATTATAAACTAAGTGAGATGCAAACATAAAAGTATATTTTAGGGTACATGGTTGTTGTTAAACCGGGGGAGAAAATTGTATATAATCTTTGTCATTCAGAAAAGAGTCGTGGGATATAGTTATTAATTAGTAACTCACATGCATTGATAATAGTGAGGGCCCTGTTTTGTGTTAAGAATTTATTTATCTTAAGCATGAACTAAAATACAAAATAAGAAAGCCACAATTACTTAGCAATGAAACTCGTCTACCTTTTTTAATATATTTTATAAAGATTTAATTTTAATCCACTTTCAGTATAAAATTTCTTTACACTGTCATCCAATCATGTACTGACACATTATTAAAAGTGTTAAACTTTTGAGACAGTTATTATAATAGTCAAACTCTTTAAATGAATTGACAATACATGATTGAGTAACAGTGTAAAGAAATTTTACACTGACAGTAGATCAAAATTAAACTTATTTTATAATATACATACCTAAAACTAGTATTTTTTACATGCACAAATGTACGTGATAGTCCAAATTTCTATATTTCTATTTGAGAGTGAATAGAATAAGTTAATATTTTTTTAAATAATTACCTATTAAATATGACTTCGATTAGAGTATTATTTCTACAGAGATAATAGTTCTATTTGGTTGGGACAGTGAGTATTTTTTCAAAAGGAGAGAAAACAGTTTGAAATCATCATTGTAAATTATATTTTTGTTTCTGAAATCTTGTCTAAGTTGCCTTTGCATCCTTATGGAGACACCAAAGACACCGAAATTTCTAAAGTTATATAAATTGATAAATATATATTTTGTGTTAATTATTCAATAATTATAAAATATAAAACCGCATTGTTAGTTATAGAATGTAACTTTCTTAGTCATATTAACTAGAGATTGTTAGCCCAAGTGGCCTCTAAAAAGGGTTTGAATCCTAGAGGGGGGGTGAATAGGATTCTAAGATTTTCACAAACTTTTCAAAAAAAAGATTTTCTTTGTGAAGATATATTGTATTATCAAACGAAATAATGAATCTTTAATCACTATCAATTCAATTAATTTCAAGATAACCCTAATAAGCAATACAAGACTGAAATTAAAGAGTGTAGGGTTAGAGAAAATTGCAAACCGAGATTTATCCTGGTTCGATCACCACCACTGTGATCTACATCCAGTCCCCACACCAACCGGTATGAGATTTTCTTTCACTATGTAGGATCTTGGTTACAACGTTCAAGAAATTTTTACACCGGAGATACCTCACTCCGCAACCTTTACAAATCAGGGATTCCTCACCCTGAATCAACCCAGAAGAAGATTCCCCACTTCTTCTAAACCAACGCACAGCAGAAACGAATAATAGCAAGATATTGAATCACTCTTGAAAGTGAAGATTACACAAATTGAAGCTCTATGATCACCAGAAAGATTGAGAGAAAGAGACAATGGTTTCACTTTGAGATAGTTTCTTTTTCGTATGTATGAGTGTGTAAGATTGAATGTACTTTAACTAGATGAGATAAGTTCAGTTAAAAGCTGATTTCAGTTGTGTGAATCGATTCACACTTACTCGTGAATGGATTCACAGCCATTCAAATCAATATATGCACTCTGTGAATGGATTCACAAATTCTTGTGAATAGATTCACAAATTTCTATGAATGGATTCACAACAGTCATGAATCGATTCACAGATTATTGGATTGCTTGAATCGATTCATACATGCTTTGTGAATTGATTAATGAATCGATTCACACTTATTGTGAATGGATTCACAGAATGTGAACTTGAGTGAATCGATTCACACTTGTTGTGAATGGATTCACAGAAGCTGAAAATGACTCTAAATCATTGAAAATTGATGAATGCATGAATGCAATTCTATTATATCATCCTAAGTTCATTTTAGATTCATTTTAAGTGTCTCTTTCAATCATCTTGTGTGATCTTACAAGGGATCTAAAATAAATGTAAACCTTAAGAACTACCCTTTGTAAAAACTAAGAAAATCTAAGTCTAAGTTTTCCAAGCTTGAATTTTACTTTACTTGGCACACTTTGTCATCTTCAAAACTTTGTGCTTCATGTTCAATTCTAACTAGGAGTATGCGTTCATTCACAGATATGTTAAATGGATTAGGCCATCCTGACTCATTTTTTGTTGGACGTGTAAACGAGCAGGCTAACTCAAAAGTCCTTTCAAACTAAACGGGCTGATTTAAAATACTAATCATTTCAAAAAAAATTTAAGTAAAATGAGCTTAATGAAAATTAGACTTGTTTGAGTTTGGGTCAATTATATTTTCGGATTAGACCTATTAAAATATGGTACGGGTCAAAAGTTTTCGGGATAAATGGGTGAGCCTAGACCTATTTTGACATCTCTAAAAATAATCATAGCTATAATATTTTTCAATTAATCTATTAAGATGTTATTAATAAATTAATTATGATATTTTGTAATATCTTATTGAAACATTTAAAATTTTATAATAAACAATTAAGACTATTGACGTAAAAGGTCTTACCTTCACTGACCCAAACCTTCACGTACCCTAACCATCTGCCGTCATGATATATGTAATCGTTGTCATATAATGTGTTAGCTACGGTTAAAATTGCCGCAAATAGGTTGTTAGCGACAATTATACTAGTTGTTGGAAAAAATTGTCGCCGAACAATCCTGTGAGACGTCCTTACTCATGATAGTTCTATAAATATCTTGAGTTATGTTTAACGGGGGTTGTAATCGCTTGTAAACAACGTAAATATAACCGCCACTATCAGTCTTCTTTTTGTAGTGCTCTAATTATGGCCAAAGTAATAACAATTGTTTAGCTTCTTTTGCATTCGCTATTTTTTTATATATTGTATATAGGTAAAGTAAATTTTATTATAAATTCAAATCTACATTTTTTATTTGAGAAATTTTTAATGAAAATATTGCACAATATATATATATATATATATATATATTAAGAATATAGTCACAAATTGTTTTGTCATGAACTGCAATAAAAACATTATATATGAAAATAAGTTAAGTTTTCTTAAATAATAAAAATAATTATTTATCATTTTCAAATTTATGACAAATGACTAGTTGTCATAAATATTTTAATTGGTAATTCCTCTAGATAGGTATGTTACATAAAATTTATATTTGCATTTCTCCTTAAAATGTACAAAAATTAGACCGCTAATACATAATTAGACAAATTATATTTTTCGTCACTCATTTTTTTTTCTTTCAATTTAGTCCATCACGTATCAATTTTTGTAATTTAGTCTTTCATTGATCAAAACTTGCATCAATTTAATTTTTCAATAAGTGAAATTTGAGGCAAATTTTGACAATGGAATAACTAAATTGAGGTGAATTTTGATGTATCAAAGATTCTATTTAAATATGAAATTTGTTGTAATAAAAAATAGTATACTATATAATGTAATTATAGGTGATGATATGAATTTCATTTTTGAAATTGAAAAAAAAATATACTACTAAATTAAATAAAATATAAGATGATATGAATTTTGATTTTCAAAATAACATGTTAATGTAATCTTTATCCGATTTTTTTATGGTTGAGTGATATATCACCACTAATAATTTTGATTTTAAAAAGTAAGAAATAAATAGATTATTATCAAAAATTAAACGAAATCAAATCTACCATAATTGAAATTTGAATTTGAATTGGATAACCTATGAAATTCAACTTCTAATACTAATTTTGGGAGCTATTAAGAAATAGTTAACATGCACATTTGGAAAGAAATTAAATACATAAGAAAAAAGATTCATTAATAATTGACATTTGCATAAGGGCCTCAATTTTTTGAAGGAAAAAACTTATATAACACACATGACATTAGTGGAGTTTGAATGAACTATTGTTTATAATATTATATAATTTGTTAATTACAGCTAGTATTTGATACACCAATAAATAATTAAATGAGTTTTATAACAACAAAATCTAAAGATTGAAGGATTTTTTTTTTGTAAATTTTTTTAAAGAAGAATCTTATTTGAGTAGCATTTTTAATTTATCGTTACTCAGTGTCTACATTATTTTATCAAAGTGGAATATGGATGAGATATATCTAACTTCAAATTCTATAAGAATGCAGGGTTTCTCATCTCATGACTTGAAACCTAAAATGTAAATATATGAAACTACGAGGAGTGAAATAAATGGGATGGAGGATAAGTGTAGCCATAAGTTATATACAGAAAGCATTTTTCTCTATATAAGTGTAGTTATAAGTGCACTCCCTGCCATAACAACTCAAATTTGAACTTTGGGTTTGCAACTCCTCAATCTTCTAAATTTATCATGTTAATGTAAGGGTTTGAACTTTGGGTTTGCAACTCCTCAATCTTCTAAATTTATCATGTTAATGTAAGGGGTGTGCCTTTAAGATCGTCTAGAGAGAATTAATCTTGGTTAACACAAAAAATAACTCGAGAGTACCATTATTGCACAACAACAAAAAGTATTTCTTTTTTCTCTTTTTTTTTTTTGTACCGAAAAATCTTCTTTTATTATAAATATAAACTAAGTATGGCTCACTGTGTGCTGCTTCTCTCCGATGAGGTGGTATTGTTATTCAGGAGGCCCCAATATGGATTCAGGGAAAAAATTTGCATTGCTCACCAGTCACCATACAAATGGTTTGTGTTTTCATCATGATTAATGTGATTTTGCGAAAGGTTTTTGTCTACTTTTCTAATATGTATAAATTCATTGTCCACACTAGCTATAGAATGAGTCTGTCATGAAAGGCTTCTAAAAAATTCAGATTGTGAGATGTTCTTTGTTCAGTGTGACAAAAATTAATCCATGCATGTTTTTATTTTTGCAGGAAACAATCAAACAAATGTAAAAATGTAGCATAATTATCCTCTCGATCATTGTGGAAAACAGTATAGAAACGAGTATAGGTGATGGAATGCGTGGAATTCGTTTCACATACTAGACATTAGAAGTTCAAATCACAATTTTTTAAGGATATACGCGGGGGGGGATGAATAGGAAAGAGTCTTTCTGCAAGCTAGTCAAATCGCATATCCCAACAATTTTGAGAACGGAACTTTAACATGTGTATGGTTGATTGCCTTTTTCTCTGAATTTTATAGGTAAGGTAATACATTGGGTAGTGTCCATTGTCATATAAATCTCTGACCCTTTGTGCTGCCAAAATAACAGATGATTAAAGTAGACAGATCCATCAGTACTAACTATCAGTGTATGATTGTTAAGGAGAACATGTCCTCCATCCTTCCCTAGAGAAGGAATCTCCAAGTCCCACATTTCCACTCACCACCAAAACTAACCCACCTAACATTTCTCACTCTCTTTCGATGTGTATCAGACATAAAAGCAAAGGTACAGATGATGGGAAAATAAAGATGGCAGTCTAACTACCATGTTCACGTGTTCCTTAAAGTCTTTGAGGGAAAAGGAAGACATGTCCTTTTCTGAGGGGTTGGTTTTGCCATTTTACAGTCATGAAAGCCCTTGCTACCACTGCCTCTGGAGGATGAGATTTGTGTCTGTAAACAAGGCATAAATTAGTGACCCATGCCTTCCTAGTTGTGGGACATTATTCTATGTTTGGTATTCAAATTAGAAGAGAAATGAAAGGAAAGGAAAAGAAGTTAAAGATTATGATAATCTTTTGTTTGATATTTGTTTAAGAAGGGAAGGAAAATGATTTGGATGACTCAAATTTCCGTGAGTCCCACCAAAATCTCATCCCTCCCTTTAACGGTAGATTGAGAGGAAAAGGACCCCCCCTCTCATCTGCCTTGTTATTTTTTTTATATATAATTTTTTCACTTTTTATTTGTTTTGTTTGTTTCTTCCTTTCTCTTCTCTAATGAAACCAAATAAAGGAAGAAAAACATCATTTCTTTTTCATTCGATGATACCAAATAAGATAAGTGATAACTCTTTTTCTTTTCTTTTTTCTTCTTTTCTTTTCTTTTCTATCATATTCCTTTCTTTTCCTTTCCCTTCATGATACTAAACATAGCCTTAGTAGTTAACTCTTGTCACTTTAATTTTGAATGATTACCAAATACCCATTACATCAATTCTGATTTCACCTTCAGATACTCCACAACACTTTCAATTTTTCTAACAGCAGGACCATTTAGTTCAATCTGCATCCATTTAAGTCAACTCCGGTCAACTTAAATGAACACCAGAAGAAAACAAGCACATGTTCTTGCGGAATATGTTCCTTCTCCCATTTATTGATCTGTAGAGAGAGAGAGAGAGAGAGAGAGAGAGAGAGAGAGAGAGTTTTATTGACCTTGATATTGCCCACTTTGTCTCCTAAGCCCTAGGTCTCATAGTAATGAGGTTCCACCTTGCATCTTAGTTAGACATAAAAGACATAATATTAAGCTGATAGGCACACATCCCCTCTCTCTCTTTATATATATATATATGTGTGTGTGTGTGTGTGTGTCTTTATTTTTATACACCTGTCATTCTATCTCTACATTGCACTGGAAATAAGTGACTGAGAACAAAAGGAGCATATACGTATATCATATATGTAAATGTTGAAGTTAATATGGAGAGCTGTGGTGCCTGCAAATGGCATGGAAATATCACTTTCTTTTCTGCTAAATATGAGCAGACCATCAAACGCGCGTTATCATGACCTTTCTCATTTACATTGCATTGAATCAGAACCCACCTCTCTCATCACCCCACCTTTCTAGACAATATGATAGATTTACGCACACGTGTGTTCGGACAAATTGTTCATGCGCACCCAACTGTCTTGTACGCCTTACATGATCTCCACACGTGTGAACAATTTTCTCTGTGCAGCCCAAGAATGACGTGACTATACATAGAATTGCAATGAAACTGAAGAATTCTACATTATACTATGGACCTTAATTTTATAGACTTCAACAAAAGGAAAGCAGTGGTTGCTAGCTAAAGCCATGTATAGATTGTTCACTACAATCCAGATTTTAAAATTAAGAAAGGCATATCTTTGAAAAATGAGAGATAAATCATATAAATATAGTTTTATTTACATAGATTATAATTAATAAATCATAAAATCATATCTAAAAGTCAACTGTTAATGTAAACAAAAAAATACTAGAAACAAAATGATTGATGTGGGAATCAATAATATATATATATATATATATATATATATATAGTGAGATTCACATACTTACATTGTTTAATAATTTTTTTGTAAACAATACATTTCATCAATCTAACCGTTAAATTAAAAGTTCTTGTAAGATAAATCAAGCGTATAAATTTTTTAACAATTTAAAAATTATTTGGTACTTCATCACACTACTTTATTTTAATATATAATATGATTTTAAAATATAAATAAAATGTTTACTATTAAATTAAATACCTATAAATATTTAATTATTTAAAATTTAATATGCATGATTTAATTGCTACATCGGTTAAATTCACAAATTTTCAAAAATTTATTGTGCCATGTAAGTATAGAATACTTACTCTTTGAGTAAGATATGTCCCCAGCCGCTCCCAGCTTAAAAGTAGCTCTATATATGGATCGTAAGTTATTTGATATATAGACGTGTATATATAAAATTGATGTTACAGATGAAGATCCAAACTCACATGGTCGTTTACGCTGGGTCTGGAGTCATAAACATACCGATTTTGTGAACCAGAGGGACCTACCTGTGAAGCCCTCGTGTTCATTTCCTCGCCAGCAAACAAAGGCAACGGATGCAACGAGCGTTCGCGGTTGAAAGTAGGGTTACTTTGGACGGAACCGGTGGGGATTCGCCACAAGGCTAAGGGGCTGCCATTGATGGGCTGTTGAAGGTGAGAATAGGAGTTTCCATAGCCATGGCTTCCATAGAACCTTCCACCACCATTGCTCGTGATGGCACTTGATGAGTTACTATTCGATGTTGGATAAGCCATTGGCGTCGTTGAAGCAGAACTGAACCTGTAGTTCATGAGTCCATACACCTGGGCGTCAGAGAGGCCACTGTGCACCATAGCTGACTGGAGATGTGCTCGTTTCGCGTGCTGCCGTTCTCGTTTATGGGCGTTTTGGTGGCCACCCAAAGCTTGAGAAGTGGGGAAGTTTCTACAACAGTAATGGCATTCAAATCTGCGGCTACTCTCGCCGTTCTCTGTGTTGTTGTCCTTGGTGCTATCAAGCTCAAAAGCATTATTAGTGGTTATCTCGATAGACTCAGACTCATCGGTGGCGGTAGGCGCGTCGCCGAATTCTATGCCAAAGAGCCGAATGGCCTTTTCTTTAGCAGCAGGTGCAGGGCGGATAAAGGGGAGCTGAGAGAAAGATTCGACATTCATGAAGTCATGGGTCTCTCTCTCACTCTTGTCCATGATGGGGAAGAGGGTGGCTTGGGGGTGTGTAGGTTTTATATGTACAGAGAAATAGAGGTGGGGATGGAGATGATTGAAGGATGTGCAGTGCACAAACTTTGCAGTGGGGGATGTGGGGGGGATCGAGAAGGGTGAAGGTGCTAGGTAGCTAGGAGAAGATAATGGGGGCAAGGGGAGGAAGGCTAGAAGGGGATGTGGGAGGGAGGGTATGCTTGGTCCTATAAACAGAGGGAGGGTGGGGTCTGATATAGGGACAATTGGGGCTGATCCATCTGAGAGTGAAGCCTGAAAAGGCCAAAGTCTGAGAGTGGCTTTGGCTTCTCAAAGTTCCACCTTCCCTTCACTTAATTTTGGTTTCACATGGAAGTATCTCTACAGCCCCACAATTCTTTTATAATTCAATTAGCACCCCTTTATAGAGTTCAAAATTTATAATATAGGCTTTCTTATTTTCTTTTCTCTCTCTCTTTTTTAAAATATCCTGTTAGAAAATGGACAACCAATATAAAGAAAAAAAAACTTCTTTAAACAATAAACATGATGCAACTACTAAACAAATGGAAATATTTAAGTTTCACTATAGTATTCAATTTCTATTAATATACTCCATAAATAGATTATGCGCCATGTGCATAAGAATTTTGACTAAGAGGCTACAATGTGAAAATCAAAGAATAGAGAAAAAAGAGGAAATACTAGTTACATTGAGTTACATACCTTTCCATTTTATAATTAAGAACGATTAATTTTGCTCTTGAGTAAATTCTTATGTTACAGTCTAGCTATAATTTTTTTCCCAGGCAAAAGAAGTTATAAATACCATTCCAATTTTTTTTAAATATTGTAAATAAAATTCCTACACAGAAAATATCACCTTTTTGGTGAATAAGAATGATATTTATATTTGATGAGCCTTGAACATGATTAATTAATAAAGGTAGATAATTTTAAGATAAATAAAACGAGGTAACTAATATTCAGAAGTTATTGAATTATTTATGGATTTTATGCAGAAAAGTATTGATATAATTCTGCATAGATGTAGAGGTAAATCTAATGGTGTATTAAAAAATATGAGAACTTTTGTTTTCTTAATTTTTATATCCGTACTCTCATAAGAATATAATAGTTTTATATTTTTCTTTTCAGAAAAGGCCGTCAAATCAATTAGTTTAAACTTAATGGTTAAATTATTCATTTGGCCTCTATAATTTCACACAAATTTTAATTTAGCCCTTGAAGTTTAAATTTGTTTAAAAAAGTCCTTACACTCTTCAAACAATATAAAATGATCCTTATTAGTTGAATATGTTTTCTATTTGAAGTGAAACTATAAGGACCAATTTGTATTGATTGAAAATTATAAGGATCACTTTACATTTTTTAAAAATTATAAGAATCTTTCTAAATAATTTTAAATTAGATGGACTAAATTAAATTTGAAATAAAATTATAAAAACCAACTGAATAATTTAACCAAACTTAATTAATCATATTCAATCATATTTGCTCTCACATACTTTTTCTCTTTTTTTTTTTGGGGGGGAGCATATTTTCAATTATTAAGGTAGCTGATATTGTTTTTATTGTTAGACCTTTGACAAAGAGTATCTTAGTGCATTAGTTAAGGAATTAAAATAAAAAATATTAAATACAAAATTATAACATTTAATATTTTAAAAAACAAAATAATAATAATAATTTTATTAAGTAACGAAGAAAAATTATTTAAAATTATTAAATATTCCTTAAATAATGTGCTAATTAATGACATTGGTTAGCAACACCACTTCGAACAAAAGTTTTGGAGACTAGCAAGGTAATCTTTTTCTCTACATACGAATCATTGATTTCTTTTATTGCCAACATTAATATGTTTCTTAAGGATTTGAATCATCTTAATTGAAGAGTGCACTTTAGAGAATAAAGTGTAAAATTGATAATCATTGATGATAAAAATCAACAGTTCAGAATTATATAAAATTCAAGTACATGGATAATAGATTATGAATATGTAATGATATATTCTTTTGATTTTTTCATTAATGATTTTCAATTATACTTTATCCTATACCCCTAATTTTGGAGGATCAAAATCCATCCTTAAAATAGTTGTTCTCAATGCTTACTATAATTATCTATTAAATTTATATTTTGTATATAGCAACTTATATAGAGCCTAGAAGATATACTATAATTTTCAAACACTCTTAAAAACAATTAAGGGAAACAATTAAGGAATTTACTTAATAGTTAAAGGAAGTGTTAAGGGAGGTGTGCTACATATTTTAATTACTCACTCACGTACCTAACAAATAATAATAATCACTCTTAATAACGCTACATGCCTACAACTAATTATTCCTGTTTACATTACCCGCGGATATTTGTAGTTGTCTTCGTATATATAACCTTTTTATATTTATATTGTAAGTATATTATTATAATAAATGAGTAGTACATCATTTTTCTTTGCTACAAGCTGGATTTTAATTCAGCCTTTCATTAATTATGTGAATTATGACTGTTAATGTCTAATAAAGATGGGTTTGAAAGATAATACCAATAATTATTGTTCTTATGGAATAGATAGGGCTGTTCACGGCTTAATTTGTTACGGTTCAAAGGAAAATAAAATCTAAACCAATCAATTTTAGTTAAATAATACATATTTATGATAATAATTAGTAGCTAAATAAATTTTCAAATAATAAATACAATTCTTAATATATATATATGGGAAGGGATCAACTTACACCAGTGTAATACTTAATCACTCTTATACTACTCAATAAATTTTTATTGAATGATTTTTTTACAAAATTCACCGTTAGATTGAAAGTTTCTATCATGTAGATCATACTTATAAAATTTTACATTAATCCGAAATTATTTTGTGACTCATTGATATACATCAAAATTAATGTAATATAAACTATTGAAATATATGAAAATATGAACTATTGAAATATATTCTTATTGATATTTAATTTTTTTTCAAAATTTGACACAAATGATTTACATGATATAAACTTTCAATCTAACGGTAGGTTTTATAAGAAAATTATTCAATAAAAAGTTATTGAGTAGTGTAAGAGTGATCAAGTCTTACACCGGTTATATCAATACTGACTAAAAAAATTGAGATCATAATTGTGTAAGAAAATTTTTATTTCTGATTTTCAATGAATAAAATATTGGCCAACAGTTAAAATTTATACTACAGTCTACAGCAAGTAAAAAAATTACCTTGCAGTTTTTTTTTATCATTGACTATAACGATTGAATGGATAATAGTTTATCAAAATTTGAATAAATAGTGATTGAAATCAACTTAATGTACCAAAAAATAAATGAACTTAATTTAAAAAATTAATATTTGAATTTTAACTATGGATGAATCTTGAAATCAATAGATGATATGTAATTTATGTTTTACTTTTTTATTTATGACTGATATTGTAATTCAATTTCTAAAGAACAAGTAGTATTTTACAGAGCATAGCAAACCCTAATTCCACTGTATCTATATATGTAATAACTAACATCAAAACTTGATTAAAGTTGCTAATTAGCTTAGTTGGAAAAGTGTTTTATTTTGGACTCAGTTCCTAACCTATCTTCCCCAGAAATATATATATATATTAAAAGTCCCATCTCTTAAACAGTTTGACATGTTTCCTAGGTAGATCATCCTATTTTCTTGCCATTCTTCAAAGGGTCAGAGTATATATTTAATTGTCTATATATATTGTCGTTATATACAGTGACAAGAATGGTATCTGTCAATTGAAGCAACACTTCTTCCATTATTTTTAGTCTAATGATTTAGATCGTCTTAAATGTTTTTTTGATATTGCAGTGGCTCAGTATATTATTAGTGTTATAATCTTCGAGAGAAAATATGCATAATGGAAGAATCTAACACGACAGACTACTGACCTGCACTGGCAGAACATAATGTCCCCTCAAACCCCCCCCCCCCGGGCCCCCAATTTCACTAATTCTTGTGCAAGGCTTTGCATTTGCAGTCAGATCGATTTTTGTGTATTAATAAATTTTGAGTCTAAAAAATTCAAAAATCTTTGGTTCTCACTAACCAAGCTTTCAAGGGAATTGCTAATCATGTGTGTGCAATTACACATACTACAAGCGCAAACCAAGATGCATTCCTTTTGGCACATCTGGCAACAAACACATATGTCCTTGCTTTCTGGGAAATGATTCTAGAGGATATATTACATAAGAAAGTTTTCCAATGACATGTGAAAAGTTTCTCAGCTCAATTTATCACAGAAGATATTTGCCTCCTTAATATTTTCAATCAAGTTACTCCAATGCTGACCTGTGGACACATATATAGATCCGGAAGATCAAGTTTCTATACAGACTAAATTACTTATTCACCCTTTAATTTTTTTTATCCGCTGTCTCTCATAATCAGACCCAGTTAAAAATGCTCAGATCAATTGAAAATATCTGAGTTGAGTACCATGCCAGATAGTAGCATGACTGTGGGTTTTTTTTTTATTTTATTCTTAGTAAGCTAAAGTTATTATAATGTTATGATAAATTTGATATTTAATATAAATTATTAATTATTTATTGATTATTAATTTTATAATAAATATTTAAAATTTTATTAAATATAAATAATAATTAATAAATACTTAATTGTAAAAAAAATAAAAATTGACGGATAAACATGTATCGGATATAGATGTACTACCACTGCCACAGTACTACGTCTTTTCTTTCTCACGGTTCTCTTATTTCATGTACGTGGATCATCAGACCACCACGTTAATGAATTCGTAACTTCAGAAAGACTAAGAAATGACCCAACTTACGTTGATGAATTCGTAACTTCAGAAAGACTAAGAAATGGCCCAACTTCTTTGGTAAAGTCCATCTCTTTCCCTCTTTCCAGGACCATATACAGTACTATTAGTTGGTGTCGGTTCTTTAATTCTTTGTTGGCTGCTTTATATCTGTTGCAGGATTCTGCAGAGAGTGGTCCTCAAAAATGTTAAATTGAATCAGACTACACGAATGGGTAAGAGCATGTAATCTGCCTCTCAATCTTCCTGCCTTCCCTCTCCCTCTGGGTAACTAAGTACACCATCTCTTCCATCGATACCTTTTCCTTGTTTTTTTATATACCATCATATATTGTTTTTTTCTTTCTTTTCTTCCCTTTTCTTCTTTTTTCTTTTATATATTGGGCTGCTATTCAATGCCCTTTGTCTTTGTTTGCTGTTTAATTTCCCCCTTTATCTTTTTTATCATCTTTTGATTTTTACTTTTATCAGTCAATATAAATTACAAAACAAGAGTTAACTTTCTGCCCTAGATGAGTCTGTAAAGAGTTCAAAATTGTGTCAAAATTGAAATCAACCTTTGATTAGTGAAATTAATTTCTATAGCATACGTACTAATTTACTAGCCGTAAATTGATTCTCACTTGCTTAGAGACTCAAATGTCCATGATCTTTTAAACCCTCCTTTTTTCCAACGTTTATTCTTTGAGAACTCCATACCCCCTCTTGTCTGTTATAACAATTTATCAATTATTGTATATACTGTTAAAGATACAAAATTAATTTTGAGCGTTTACCTAATAGCTTAAGTTATAAAGATAGTTAGTTATTAACATGATATCAAGTCTTTTATAACTAACTGATTGAGAGTTTAATCATTGTCACCATCAATTTTTTAAATAAAGTTAAATTTCAGCACAAAATAAAGTGAATCTATGCATTATTCATGCTTTGAGCCCACACGATTCTTGCGTGAGAGGGTGTATTAGAGATACAAAACTTAATATAAAACTAATAAACCTGTGCATTGTTCATGTTTCGAATCCAAATGAATACTCTTACGTAAAGAGACTTGTTAGAGATACAAAATCAATCTCGAACATTCACCTAACGTATTAAATTATTGAAATAGTTGATTTTTGACATATACATCCATAATTAATTTGTAACCATCCATAATTTATTGTCAGTTATAACAATAATCAATCTAACAGATCATCATAAAAAAATTATTAGATTCATCTAAACTTTAATTAGTTTCACTTAATGATTTTTTTTCATAATTTACATTTTACACACTTGAACTTAGTAGTGTGTACAGACTAGTGCGCAAAAGTATTTTTCAACTTTTAGAAATTTAATGTAGTTAGAAATGAACGGACGATCTAAAGAGAATTTGAAAGAGGTATAATATGTTGTCAAGATATAAATATCCACTCCGATTTATCCCTATTTCAAATTCTCCCTAAATCAATATCTTGTGTCATACACAAAAAGGAACGGAAATATATTTGTCAAACTGTTGGTTTTTTTCTTTCACTTCTTTCAACGACTGCACTGCCCATGTCTCTCTTTTATGGTTCGTTAGCTTAAAAGGTTACTCTTAATTCAGCCAGATTGAAAAAGCTCTTGTTCTTATAAGGAGTTGTGAGAGGTTCTCTGGTTGTCAGTGAATTTGTCATGGAATTTATCTGAAACAGTAATTTAATGATTTTTGTAGTGACTTTTTTTTTCCTTTTTGCACAAAACAACCTGCTTTATTCATGCATGCTTGACTCGTTTTTCCATATATATTACCCCCAACCGCCTCTCACTCTCGTTCATAATTTTACACCTTTCTTGGCCATCCCAGGACATGTCACTATTCCCACTTTCTTTCTCTCTCATAATTATTTCCTCATTCTGGGCTATGTCATCAAGATAATGAGCTTCCGTTGAAGTAATTGAAGTAAAGATCTAATCTATCTCAACTATGGTTTTCATTTTTCTCTGTTTCTAATAACTCAAGTGCCCCCCATTGATAGATTTGCACCGATCTCAAAAAGTGGGCCTCTTAATCTCTCATTCTCGACGCGTCCGGCCTTAGAAACCCACATCGATCCCTCCCTTAATCCTAAAAAACGACATCAACAACAACCCTTCGTTCATGCAAACTTTCTCTTTGCCAATAAGGTCACACTCAGAAGAGGCTTTGAGAGAGGGGACCATAGTTACGTATGGGGGTTTCAATGCAATTGCACCATTTATATGCCCTAATAAAGTAGAAAATTATCTGATGTGAACAAGAGCATTTGCCCATTTGCTTGGCCTCTTGATTTGGCAACATCATCAGCGATATTTCATGGATCTTAAAAAAGGACATGACTTTTATTTACTATATATATATATATATGGGGAGGGATCAACTTACACCGGTGTAAGACTTGATCACTCTTACACCACTCAATAACTTTTTATTGAATAACTTTCTTACAAAATTCACCGTTAGATTGAAAGTTTCTATCATATAGATCATTTGTGTCAAATTTTGAAAAAATTGAATATCAATAAGAATATAATCAAATAGTTCATATTTTCATATATTTCAATAGTTTATATTTACGTTAATTTTGATGTATATCAATGAGTCACAGAACAATTTCGGATTAATGTAAAATTTTATAGGTATGATCTACATGATAGAAACTTTCAATCTAACGGTAGATTTTGTAAAAAATTTATTCAATAAAAAGTTATTGAGTGGTGTAAGAGTGATCAAGTCTTACTACGGTGTAAGTTGATCCCTCCCCTATATATATATATATATATATATATATATATATATATAATTTTCCATTTGGTGAGGCAATATATGGATAGGCAACACATGTACATTAAATCATTGTTATTTATTTATTTTTTGTAAAATGGATCAATTTTAATACACTGAAGACTATTTATAATTAACTTTTCATTCATCCAAACCACTTGAATTACGTGTAGTTAACAAAGCGGTGCTTATTGGTACAGCTTTCAAAGAGATTAAAAAAAAAAAAAAACCCATTTCCTAATTAATTCTTTCAATTCTATCATATTCAATGGGATACATGATCACCACATGAATATATAATGAGTAGTTTAGTCTATATTAACGATGATGGCGGTCGTGATTGGATATTGCATTTGCAGGCTTAATTCATTATACCCTATACGCGGAAGCAAGCAGAACGAGTGTTCATGGTCGAATAATAAATTGGCAAAAAAATTTCAAGTTTAATCGGTTTGAGTGATAACGTTATAGTGTTATATTTATATATATATATATATATATATATATATATAAAATTTTAATTAATGATAATTTAAAATAAAATCATTGCATTTATTTATAAAATAAAAAATAATTTTATGATTTTAGCTAATTTTGACATGTTAAATCTAATGTGATTATGAATCATTTTAAGGTTGAATTAAAATTGTTTTACTATCTGATTTACGATTTAATTGGCCAATCTAATCTAGTCCAATCCGGTGAACAAAACACATCTACTGGTTTGCTATATGTTGACGAGTTAAATATGATTTTGATTAGAATTCTTAGTAATTGATGCGATATTTTCTTGAACCTTGTTGTGTCGGCGCAGCCTCAGTGACCTATCACCTTAGGTATATAATCTTGGCTTTCGTATTCAAGGAGTTAGTTCTCACTTATCGATTAATTAACTTCAATATGTAGTAATTTATTTATTTTTTGGTGATATACCATTCTCACGCTTCAATAAACATTAATTAGGAGATGGTTTCAGCCCGCGCCAGCAGAACAATAAGGCATCCAGCTACCAGCCAAGTCTCATTAAATATTTGACGTCTTTAATGGGAATTAACTCAAAGACATGTGGCCATGTATATGTCCAATTTCGGTACTCGCCCACCACCCACCAGCCAAAGGGTCAGAACTCAGAATCAGAATATTGAGGAAGAAAATGAAAACCCTAGCTAGCTATTTCAGGTAGTAAAGAAACCCCTGCTCTGGGCATGTTGGTCTGGCTTGGCTCAGATTTTGGTGTCTTCTTCGTTGCTAGCTAGATCTATCTAAATTCTCTATTCGCCTAGCTAGCAGCTGCGTTGGGTTAATTGTGTCTTCTTTGGCTTACGTTAGGGAAGAACAAGAAGGGTCACTGTCCATTTGTTCCTCCTTATCTCTCTTTCCCACTCACTAGGTGTAATGACTGTGACATTGCCTCCGAGAACTAGAGCTTTCGACCTCCCAATTTGCTTGCTCTAGCTTTCATTTTTACGTATGTATCTATATGTATGTGTGCATTCTCATTCACACACACACTTATTGTTTGTCACTATTGTAATGTTTTCAAAGCTTATTCGACGAACATCTATATTATTTTATGTCCAGCTGGATCTTATGTTCGGAATGCTTGTCTTTCGGTTTCAAAATTCGAATTTCTCTATAACATTAAAGTGTGTAGGGTTAATGCATTTGAGGTGTCATTTCGGATGAATTCAATATTAATGGATGAAGTGCAATGAGAGAGGAGGGGATGTCCTGTGCTGCTGATTGGAAACGAGAAAGGGGGTGGGCATAGAAATGAACGAAACTGATGAGTTGGTTAATTGGATATTAAATGGATACATATGGGTCTTGCTCACTAATGTCGTCACTGTTTCAGAAACATTTAATATATTTTAATAAATTTTTTGAATTATTTAATAAAAAAGTATTAAATGTATTTTGAGTTTCCAATATATTTTATGCTCTACTTTTGTATTTAATATTTTTTATTTTAATTCTTTCACTAGTACCTTAAGACACTCGTTAGCAAATGCCTTTAATTAGGGGTGCTCATGACTCGTCCTGACCTTGTCCTGAAGTGTTTAGGTAGAATTCAGGTCATTCTTTTAAACACGATGTATTTTTTTGGGCCGGGTGAGGGCCACCAACCTAACTTGATATTAAATAAATTATTAGTTTTCAAAAAAATTCCCCATATATTATTGTGATATTTTTCTAAATATTAGATTTTGATTGAGTATTGTGAATCTCCATAATTTTAGCTATTATTTCATTTACTTATTATGTAATTATCAATTAAATTGGATCTTGACATGAGCAAAAAATAGTAATTATAAGTAAATTTATATAAATATATGAAAAATAATCAAAATATTACATAAAAATATATTTTATGTATCTTAATCAGGTTGACTCTGTCCCGGCCCAACCCAAATCCTAATATGATCGAGCCCAGATCATGAAAATTGGCCTAATCAAAACTTCGAATCAGGTCCAGGATTATATTAAACTAGGCCCATGAGCACCCTTACTTTCAATATGAATGGATTGGATGAACGATAGATAAATGGATTATTTATTGATCATGATTTGTTGATTGCGGTAATCATATTTTTATTAATGGATGATTTTGCTAGACTAAGTACGGTGCTCCTTGACATCTCTCATTGATATTAATCATATGTAAAGTGTCACACGCACATATTAATTAATGCCAAATTGATATATATATATATATAAGAGAGACAGAGAGAGAGAGGTTTTAATTTCATGCTGCTTGCTCCTGTTGTTGGATTCTTAGCCTTTGAAATTTTCAACATTCAATTCACCTGTGTTTGGCCTAAGAATTACACTATCAGGAGATTTAACATATATCATAAATACATTAACAAATTATTTTTATAGACTCATTAATTTGGCCATTTGTTTCTTATTATTTGTCGGCTACAAAACCAAATAAATATTTGGATATTTAGAAAAGGAAGCGATATTTTTGCGGAGAAGAAAAGAAAGCAACAAGAATGTGAATGCAAGAAACTGATGCATGTGGCAGAGAAAACACGAGAACCCACCATTTCTCTACTTAAAGGATAAAAGTTTTAGCTAGATATATCACCATCAAGCACACAAACACGAAGTTAACAACGTATATGCATGGACCTAACATAATGACCATGATGGATAGTGAGCTTTTTCTCCTAGTAAGACCCTTAACTGTCAAATATAAGGATAGTTCTTTGAACTACTTAACTTAAAAGCTTGATGGGTACGATATCATTGTTTTCTGAAACCAGGATTGGACCACAAAAGGGCATCTTTTCAGATATTGAATTACTGAATTAGCATTGTGGGGGCCATCTGTAAATTATGTGATATCCTTGGTCTCTTATTTTCTTTTTATTAATCAGAGTTTTAAATCGCGGACCGCATCACGTGATGGGGCCACGACATCTCTGGCCGCGACGCCGCAACTACGACATCCCGCAATCTGCAAGATCGACCGTAATAAATGAACGCGATCGCGACCGCAACCAAACCACAACCGAGATTTAAAACCTTGCTATTAATCATTATTTTTCATAGAGAAATGTTTTTTTTTTACACAATTAACTTGCAGGAATGTGTTGCACAGAAAAAAAAAATTCACTGTAATTTATATTCTACCATGTGTATAGGAGTAAAAATTGTGTTGCACATGTAAATATGTAAATGGCATATTTTTTTTCCTGATATAATGTTACAGTTCATATATATGCAGATAAATTAACTACAGCAAGCTAGAACCGGACAAATTCAATATCTTAAATCAAAATCATGTTTGATGCCTTTTTGTTTCCCAATCTCTTCACGCGTGCCTAATTCTTTATCTTCTCTCCTCCTCCTTTTTAATTGTATCTTCTCTCACCCTTGTTTAATTTTATGTTATATACTTATATTAGAAGATTGATATGTGCTTCAAGAATTTATCTGCAAATTGTAAGCCCCCAGATTTTACTTTTTAACTTTTTAGATTTTGACAATAATAAACTATGGTGTTAATTTATTGCTCTTATTTAATATAATATGCTTAGAAAGACTTCTTTTTGCAAAAAAATAAGGTAAATTAATAATCATATATAGTGCCAGAGCTAAAACCCAAGTCTGCAGAATTCTCAATTTCTGATATGAAGAGCATACTCCACAAGCATCTTAAAAAATCATAAAGCAACGCTTTCAGAATACTCAGTAGACTCAAGGCACACGAGTTTAAAATCGCTAGTCCCAGAAAAGCAAATTCCACAGAGAGACAAACCTATGCGACAATTTGTTCCAATGAGGCATTGTTGTACTTTGCAAAACATACCTGAATTTGAAGTTTATATTCTCTGAGGAGTATTCTCATCGTTCTCTGTTTTGCGAAATATACCCTTTTGAGAGGTTTTAGTTAAATACTCTTTATAATCACTGTTCTTTAGTTCTTTAAGAAGCTTTTGTAGGCTATTGAGGGAATCTAGATTTTCTAACTCGTAGAGGTTTAGTTGGAAGAAATACTACTGATTCTTACTTGAAGAGAATAAAGATGAAGAAATATTACTGTATAGTGTATATATGGTTTGGAAAAGTTATGGTTCAAGATATACTACTGGTTTTGCTATAAAATATCAGGTTCTACCTGGAGACTAGACGTAGGCACTCATTTGATCGAACCAGTACTAAAGCTGTGTGTTCAAGCTCTCTTTCCCTACTCTCTTTACATTCATATTCAGATTCAGATTCAGCTTGGTAATTTACATTTCTCCATCGCATCTCCATTTTTAAATGTGTTTGTCTAAGTTTTCAAAATGGGTATCATACTACATTGAGAAAAAAAAAACTTTGAACCTACTTTGTTTTCGAATCCTCACTGTGCTTTTGTTGTTCTCACTGTTTTGTCTTGGTTTTCACAACTTAAGTTCATTGCTTTTGAGTTACTCTTTTGCAACTTTTGTGTTTTTTAAATTTGAAATTTGAGTGGTTAATGTGTGCATTTGCGTGACTGATCCCTATTTGGGAAAAATCCTTTTTTTATTGAACAAAAGGAGGGAACTTGTTTTTCTAAATTACATACGAATTTAATTTTAATCCATTGTCAGTGTAAAGTTTTTTTACACTATCATCCAACCATGTACTGACACATTATTAAAAGTGTTAGATTTTTTAGGTAATTGTTATAATAGTCAAACTCTTTTAATGAATTGGCAATACATGATTGGGTGACAGTATAAAAAAACTTTACGCTGATAGTGGATTAAATTAAACTCATTACATATTTGCATAACTTCAATATAGTATATGTTATTCCGCAGCGCAAGTTTATTTTTGAGTCTAGGAATTGAAAAAGGAAAACATAATTACACTCCCTTCTTGTGCTACTCGTACTTTAACAAATTATTATTTAATGAAACAAATTTTTTATCTCTTTATTTGATAAATGAAAACTTCAAAAACAGATAGTGAAAATTAAACTTTCGGTTCTTTGGGAAAATATTAAATATGCTGACCACAGAGAATTTTAATTCGCTAGCTTCATGTGAGGACATATATATTTTGATCACAACAAATCTAACTTAAATTATCTCAAGACATGGACTGAAAAAAAAAAAAAACAGCGCAAACCGATTTCACTGTTGTATTTAACAAATTTGTGTAGGAAATTCCCTTTCATAAAAAAATAGACATTTTTGTATGTCCGTCAAAATATTGTCCGTTTGACTACCAGTTCTTAATCTTCCACAGAAGTTTCTATCATCTTATCATTTTCTTTGGATTTTAATGGATTCGCAATGATAGATAACGAGTGGCTGGTTATCTGCCGTATTGATTGAGATTTGTGGTTCCTGTGCCTTGATTTCTCACTTGATTGCAAAGTGAAGAGAACCACATGGCTTCGACAAGCTTGAAATCATTAATTACATCTTTATCTTTCATTAATTTTTTGATTGATCTTTAAAAGCAACTTATAATATGGAGTGAGTTTTTTAAATTGCAAATCAATCTTCTCAACAAACCTAAGATTGAACAAGATTGTAAGAGTTATGAATAATGGACTTGAGTGTTCATGGGATGGCAGTAGAAATCTGTGAGATGGGTTCCACAGATTTTCCATGAAAATTTACAGACTTCCCTAAGTAACTTTCATTTACTTGTCGCTGTTTATGATAGACAATCATGTGAGGGAGAGGAAGAGACAGAGTGGGATAGAAATTCATTCACATTTGTACGTTCTTTGAGTTTGACATTAAAAGTAGTACAGAACAGTATCTGAATTTGGTAGTTGTAAGTTAACGACGTTCACATGAATAATGTTCCCTTCATTTACTTCAGTCACTGAAAATTGGTCCACATCTATAAATCCAGATGTTGACACTAGAAACTGTTCTTTATAAATGTTTGTGAACTATTTTATATTTAACTACTAACCATATAGTCATTATTCTATGTATAATTAACTAATACCTGAATCTGTATGGTGGATCAGGATTTTGTTTTTAATGTTTTCTTATCAACAATATCAACGATAGAAGAAAAAAAAGGGTAGCTCTTGTGGTTTTTATAATTTATCTATTTTTCATTTTTATATATGTGCTTGGCATTAGGATTCTAATTAAGCCATTAGTCTGAAACATCATGACCTTAATTAATTAATTGAGATAAGATTAATTACCATCTACTGAGAAATTAAGATCATCATCCGTGAGAATATCATTATCTGTGTCAAGTGACAAGCAGTGTCAGCTTCTTTGTTGGTTTTCCTAGCCATTTCCCCTTCTGAGCAATAACCATTTATGTCTGCATGTGGTGTTTACAATTTCTTTCCTCGAACATGTATATGTAACACATAGTCCACTTGAAATTTCTTTCGTGTCTCTGCAGTTGCACCCTCCTGTGGTAGATTGGTACATGTGTGTACGTATTTGTATGGGTATGATCGAAATAAAGAGATAGATGTACTTGGTAGGCCAAATGCAGTATACTAGGCTAAATTGAAAACCAGTGCTCTTTCTCTGCTCTGTTACTGTGCCTTGCCTTCTGGCATTCTTAAGTGGTCCTAAACAAGCAGCCTCTAATGCCTTGTGCTTTTATCTTCTCTTCCATTGCTTTCCAGTTTCCTCCTCACATTAACTTATTTGACCTTTTCTTAAATATTTAATGGTGTAGGGCCCTTGATGGGAAGTGGGTGAAACAAAAGCATCCATCATCCCAACCCTCACAAAAAGATAACACATGCACCATAATGCATAGTTCAAAACTGTAAAGCTAAATAAAGTACAAGCCAGGAAAACAATCATAACTAGTTAGTAGACTAAACAAATATTCTGTCTTCATATATATGAATAAGCATTTTTTTAATTTGACAAACATTTTTGTAAAATATTTCTTCGTGTATTGTTTACTTAAAAAAGGTCGGATAGCTATGACCAAGTGGCAAGTTGCAAACCCTCATTGTCATAATCGTCATCTCCTTTTGACCGTTACCTATGCACCACGTTTACAAGTCAAGAGAGGCCAATAGCTAGGTCTTTGCTATTGATGGCTTCTATTGGGGCAATTCCATCATTATATAATTAACCATGTAGCTTTTTAAGGTATCTATAAGTTTATCCAAATAAGGGTTTTTAATTGGTTGGAAGTTTCTAACAAATCAATGAACCAATTATAGATTAAAACAGTTGCACAACCCCACCACTAATTTACCAAGTCGAACAAAGAATGAGTGCAAGTTTTCCCTTTGGGAAAAAAATCCATCATATTGGGAGAAAATCAGAAATGGCTGACAGAAGAGCTATCAATTTTTTTAGATGTTTACTTACAGGGGGATTAAATTATTCATGACGAAGTTGCAATTCCGGCTGAGTTTAAGGCAAAGTAATTATATAGCATGTTATTGGACTGTATGTATGTATCTGTATCTTTCTTGGTGGTCCAGCTGACTAGCTGGGTACAAAGATGATTACGAACTACCATAATGTTCATGGGCCATTGGATATATTGCAGTGACAATTTTTATCATAATTTTGCAATTAATCAGAGAGATAAGGATGGTATATTGGCAGTTAAATTTGTGTTTGTTTGCTTAGTACGTAACATCAGCAATTATAGCTAAGGAAACAAATATAGTGTGATTTGCTAGGTTGCTTTATAAGGAAAGATAGCAAAATGTTTATGAGGCCACATAACCACAAGTACCCTCATATTAGCAATAATCCTTAGAAGAGGCTGGATTTGTGATTACCGCCATTGTAATCCATCCTTGTATTGGTTTCATCCTTAAAAAAAAGAAAATGTCATAATTCAATTTAAGTACACCGATTAAATATTTATTGTTCTATTCTCTTTTTTCTTTTTCTTTTTTTGTTTGTCATTGCTCTCTTAAGTTTTTTTGGTCTCGCATATTGGTCAACCAGAAAGAAAGCCCATGTAGAAGCTTGAAAGAAGGCCCAATGTGGCCCGTTATTTGTTGGGTTGAGCCTCAATCAAAAGGCAAGCCTATAAAACAAATGATTAAAAATGGTTATTTGAGTGTTTTTTCATCTTTATTCCATGAATCTTACGATTATATAACTTGAAAAAAAAATGAATAATGATTTTCGTGATCCCTGATGCCAATTTTTTTTGTTTTAATTTATAAAAAACCGCTAGCGTGATGTGATGTAGAAGCTAAGTGTACCCCAATAAGAAAGCATTAATTTGAGTTTGACATTTTTGCTCTCCTCCAAGCTGATTTTATAAGAGTTACGTTTTTTGAGGTTGTAGTTTGTTTTACTTTCTGGATTACCCCAAAGAGATACTGTTATCTTTTAAATAAAATATTAAATGCCAAATTTTTTTTCTAAGTCAACTAACAAGAACATAGCACATTTTGAAAGAAAAAAAAAGTACTTGCTCAAACTTTTGTGAGAACATCCACAAAATCCTTGCCTTGTTACTAACTACTCAAAAAAAAAAAAAACATTGCCTAAGTAAGTGGTTAAGATAAAATCGTGTTTTTACCGGGGAGAGAGAAGATTAGAAAAAAGATAAAATTACCTTATATTATATCACACACCAATAAATAAAAAATCAGTCTTACACATTTGTTCTCATATTCTTCTCATAAACCTAATTATTTAAAATTAAATATTAATTTTAAAAAATTTAATTGAAAAACAAAAATATTCTATTTTAAATAATGAAGCCTGCAAAAAGAGTATGAATAAAATAAAAATGAATAAGAGTAACACGTGTATAATAATTACGATCTAAGGTAGGTAGAATTGGGCTCACCTATCGAAAGAAGGCCAGCCCAATAACTCCCATTTTAGGCCCACAGATGAAAATGGAATTTCAAAGTGCAGTGCAGTGTTTGTGTTAAGAACAGTGGCAACTTGCAAGCAATGCAATGCGACTGTTAGGTAGGTAGCTCCACTGCAGGATTGTGAATCAAAAAAGAAGAATGTATAAGCGCGCTTCGTGATCTGTGATTCTGTTGCAGAATGCATATGACAGATTCTTAAAGGTAATTAGGTAAATAATAAACCTCTTCCTTCCCCGAATTCCGCTGTTTTTTCTGTTTATTTTATTTTGCTATGCTCTCTATACGAATATGCTTTAAACAGCGCGGGCTAGGAGATTTTCGATTTTGTCTGGTATGATTTACAATTTCTAATAATCTCAAATTATTATCAAATTAGGGCGAAGTTACCTAAGGGGCTTGAATGTTTTTGTTAGGGTTGGTTGGTTCCTATGGGATTCTTTGCATGCGTTGTTGGAATCCTCTATTTATATGATTAATCAGAAATATGTTGTTTGTAATTGGGATTTTTCTTTTTCTTTTTGCAGTTAATAGTTTTTTTTAACTGTTCATATATTTTGCAGTGTTGTGGACATGAAGGAAAAGAAGAATAGCGCTTCTACTCTCAAGCGCATTTTAGTGAATTGTGCATCTCAGGTTTTATTTTTTATCTTGCAGTGAGCTAGAAATATGCTTTTGGTTTTGGGGTTATCGGTTACGTAATGAAATTGCGTGTAGAACCTTTGCATTACCTCATTTTGGTGATTAGAATCTATGTCCAAAATAGTTTTCTCAACTTCTCAATACCTTCAAGTAAATGGTTGACTTGATTTTATCATTTTCAGTTGCAATAAATGAGTTTGATTTATTTACTGAGATAGATGTGTTAAACATGTGATTATGATTTAGGCATCTTGTTGTTGAGAAGGGGAGGGAATGGGTTGTTTAATAGGTGCTTGCCTTTTCTCTTCTATTTTCTGTCTTCTCCTCTTTGTTGTTTTGTAGTTGTGTATAAAATTGATTTGGGTAAATCCCATCTAATAGGCAAAAGAATATGGGAGCTGTGTTGCAGCCAAGGTTCCAGAGATTGAACGTGATGTGTGTGTGAAGGAATTTTTGGCATTAAAAAGTTGCATGCAGAATATGGTAATGTATTCTACAATTGGATTGGCATAAAGTTTTGTTTTTATGCTGGTTTGACATTTCAGCTATAAAGTTTTGTTTGTTACATTTTATGAAAAAAGTCCTTTCATGTTTTTCTCTTTACGCAAGATTCTGGAAAGTCTGAAGAGAAACCTTATCGGAAACTGTATTTAATTGGATCATGATCAGCCTCTCTTCTTTGCTAGGTCTTTTTGAGAGTTAATAGGTGTTTCTGAATGTAAACTTTAACTTTGTTTTTCCCAGTCGCTGTTGCTAAAGTCTATTATGTTGTGTATTGTATAGTTGTTACATGTCTTGTGGCATTTCATCTAATATATATCTTATGTTTCAAAAATAAATATTGCTCCAAACAGCTCAAAAAGAAGGTTTAAGTGTCCACCCACTTGTTTACTTGTTTTGGGCTGTTGAATAAACAAACTACAAAGCATGGCGGCTATGAAGAGAAGCACACACAGAAGTTTTCATTCATCAGTCTAAAGAAAAGATCCTATAACAGTTTGGGGGTAAAGGTTTAACCATTTAGCCTTCGGCACATATATGTCTCTTGTTAATGATATATGCATTATTTCTAACTTTTAATGTCAAGTGTAAATAATTTTTGGAGGTTTGCTGCAGTTTGTTGTCTTAACTCTGCCATAAGTTTCTCTCATCGTGTAAACGGGACTTAGCAACATGTCTGGAAAAGCATCAACTTCAAAGCCTAATATAGGTCTGAGTGGATCTGGTGGTCTTTCACATGCTTACATTCAGTATCCACCTCTATGGTGCAACATTCCTGGATCAAGGGGATTATTTTATGATGATGGAAATAAGTTGCTACTCTCCCCAACAGCTGATCAGGTAATATGATATGCTTTGAATATATTTGTTGTGTTGGCCAAAAATAATATGTGTGAGTGTGTGTGTTATACTTCCAGCTTTTTGAATTGTTTCAAAATCATGAGTCATTTATATATTGACTTCATACTTCGTTGTTCAAGTGTTGATCACATTGTGTGTGTGTTTTTAATGTTTAGGTCTTTTCATGGAAAGTTATTCCCTTTGATCCACTCGTTGGTCCTACCACTGATTCAATAAGTGAAGGCCCTATTATAGCTATTCGGTATTCTTTGGACACCAAGGTTATAGCAATCCAACGAACAAACCATGAGATACAGTTTTGGGATAGAGATACTGGGGAAACTTTTAGCCACAATTGCAGGCCTGAATCAGAAAGTATACTTGGATTTTTTTGGACAGACAGTCATCAGTGTAATATTGTTCTTGTTAAGACCAGGTATAGTATACTTTTATTTTTCTCTCTGTTGATACAATGTACATTACTTAACGATGCATTTATTTTTTATATATGCTGAAGTTGAATTCAGAAGAGTCCTAGCTAAAGCTAGTAATGTTTCCTAGTTGGAAATTTGCAGTTTTATAATAGCATGAATTTTTAGAGGATGATTAATCAATTTGGATTCTTAATATTTTTAGGTTTGTAAGAATCTTCATTGGATCAAACATATTTTTTTTGTGGGGGAGGGGGGGACCAAGTGAGTTGAAGTTGTTTTTCAATGTATTTCAATTAGCAAATGAACATCAAAGAGTCTTGAATTTTATTAGTGTTCTTGAGTGAATTATTTTTTTTTAGACGTATATGTTTGAGATTACCACAGTATCATTGATCTGCCTCTCCTGCCCTTGTTATTTTTAGGTTATTTATTGCCCCTCCTCCCCAGTGTGGTTTACCCACCCCTAAAATCCTGTTGAGGTTTAGCCTCCATCTGCAGCTGTCTTTTGTCTAAATCTTTCATTCCTAATCTATTTATCATGAAATTTGTTATCAACTAAGATGTGATTTGTCAAGGTGAAAAAGCATGATGCCAATTTAAATATATGCATTCTAATATCTATTCCTGTATCCATTTTTTTACACCCAAATCCACAAGCAATGAACATGTGTTATTCAGAATCAGAAGCAAAACCCACTGTTTTTGGTGGCACTTTCAATCTTTTTTCTTCGAATGGATAGATAGATAATTGTTATCTTTTCTTCATTTAATTGACCTAAGTAATTCTAATTCCCATATCAGGTTCCATCATGTGATCACAATTTTGTATTTGAGTTTTTATGCTCTTAGCAGAGAAAGATACTGACTATTTTTTTTTAATCTCTATGTCCAAAAAGTAGTAATTGGAAATGTCATAATTCTTTTTTAGTAAATGGAACCTAAACTTCAGCAATTAGTGAAACTCTCATCAGAGAAATGGAGTCACTAATATTCTAGTAATTGTGGTAGAGGTCCAGCTTTTTTGGGCCTGTCTGACTGCTTTTTATGCTTGGAAGCATGTTTCTTATTTTCAGTTTTGATACGCTTTTGTTCTTACCTTCTTACAGGAATAAGGAAAGCCATTACTTAAAATGTTGTTTTATTGATTCTGTTTTCAAAAAAATTTCTCAGAAGAAACAAAATCAGAATCAAACAGGCCCTATGCTCCCTTTCTCCACTTACCAAAAAATAGTTGAAAACTAAAAGTTGGGTTTGGTGGAGACTGGAGATGGGCCCTGCAGTTATGTAATTTTCTATAAATAGAGGAAAGAAAAGATGAAAATGTTTTTCTGCCTACCAAGAAAGAAACAAATAAAAAATTATATATCTTGTGAAGGCAACTCTTTCTCTTTTCATAATTATATGTAACCATGACAAAATGTTGTTCTAGTGTTGAAGTAAGAGTTATAGTTCTTAAGACAATTGCTGTTTAAAGATTGTTCATCTTGAATTTCTCTTTTATCACTAGAGTTAACCTTGTTATTTGTCCATCACTGTGTTTTAAACACTCCAATAATTAACATTGACCAGTTTTGGTGTTTTCATAATTTTCTTATCATATTAATATCGGTGGTACTTGTTTCTGTCCTAATTGTCTTCCCCTCCCTTTTCTTTTATTCTTTGGATTGTCTAGGGTGAAGATTTTTCTTTTTCTTTTTTGTTTCTGGCAGAAGTTTATTAGTGTAAGAGAAAGAGAAGGTACTAAAACTAGGATACAATATCCTCAGACTACGATTGAAGAAAGAAAAAAGATAAAAGAAGAAGAAAGAATTGAAAAACATTTATTAAAACGATATGTTACACTTTCTTCAAATGTCTTCCAAAGGAACTCCCTAAATTTTTTGTTGTCTGAGCAACATAATGATGCTATAAAACAACCATATTCCACTTTGTGAAGGCATGAACTTCTGCGCAAGACTCCTTGCACAATGCTCCAATAAAGTACTTACACTGCTGTAAACATAGCTCAACTTCCCGAATATTTCCCTCCTGGTTTTTCCTTTTTGTTTTTTTATTTTAAATAAAGATGTACTAAAATACAATTTTTTTCAACAGTGGTCTAGACTTGTATGCATATAATTCTGAGTCAAAATCACTGCAATTGGTGGAGACAAAGAAACTGAATGTGAGTTGGTATGTTTACACACATGAAAGTCGCTTGATTCTTCTTGCTTCTGGAATGCAGTGCAAGACATTCCATGGATTTCAGGTAAGAGTTTCATATTATTTGCTTCTTTTTCATGTTAATTTTTAGATCAGGAAGATATTTTCTAGTTGTAGCTAGTATTTTGTATAGTCAAATACCCAAACAAGATCCATTAAGCTATTGCTTTTTTATAATCTGGGTTCTTTGCTAATTTGAGCTCCTTCTTGGGTGTGAAATGGGATATATAGCCAGCTTATGTGAAGAAGAATACTTTTGTAACTTCATATAGTAGCTAAAATACCATACGATGCTGTGCTACCTTGTAGCTCATTGAAGAATAGAAGCATAGTAATTTATTGTTGTTTCAGAATTGGATTCGAGATCATTATAAGTATTAGTTTAATTTAGAATGTCTTATATTGCTCCTGTGTTCTTTCTAATGCAACAATATATTTCTGGTTAGATTTCATCTGCAGATACTGTTCGCTTGCCAAGGTTCGAGATGGTTATGGCCAAATCTGAGGCAAATAGTAAGCCTGTTTTAGCAGCTGAAGACATCTATATTGCCACTGTGTATGTATCAGTTATTTACTTCATCATGCTTAGACCTTCATAATTCACATAGCTGTCTACTGAAAGTTCTATTGTTTTTTAACAATCAATCGCAGTTATGGTAGGATATACTGCTTGCAAATTGATAGAGTTGCTATGCTACTCCATTCATATAGGCTGTACCGTGATGCTGTGATACAGCAGGTCGGTATTACTCCCTTAATGCTTTAATATTTTAATTCACCTGAAAGTTTCTATTTCAAAATACCATTATTCTAGAAAAAAATTCTGAACAAATGCCAATTTTCTGTGTAGGATTTATTCCCCTCTATTTTACTTAGGTGATACCGGAATATGAATTTTAATATATGATGTCAAACAGATAAAAATTTATTAAAAAAAGGAGTATTCATGACCTTTACAATTTCGGGTTTATTTTTCCATCTAATAAAACAATTTTATTACAGAAAATGTAAATAAAATTCAGCACTAGTTCATGATATGATTTCGTTACAGGCAAACAATCTGCAATAATTTAATAGAAATGTCAAGAATTAGTAAGATTGATGATGTTTAACTCAATGCCATTCTGTTTCTTCTGATTGACTAAAACTAATTTCACCCTTCAAATTTATAGTATTTTTTTTACTTCCTTATAGTAATTGTTAATGTATATTTTAACTTGGTACACGCATACAAGCTGGGATATGCACTTTTTTCTTGGATCTTGTATGATAGCAGTAGGTGTGTGATTCTTCGTTGAACTATAGACTTTAAAAATCGAAACTGATGTTCATGATATATGCAGGGTTCTTTACCAATTTATTCCAGCAGGATTGCTGTGAATGTGGTCGACAATGTACTTCTTATTCATCAAGTTGATGCAAAGGTTGTTATACTTTATGATCTCTTTGCAGATTCTCGAGCTCCAATATCTGCGCCACTTCCTTTATTATTAAGGGGTTTCCCCAGGTCCGGTACTTCTTCATCTCAATCTAGTGGTAGAGAAAGTGAGAGTTCAGATGGTAATGTTGTGAGTAATCATGAAGCAGTTACCTATGCCGATACATGGACTTTCCTAGTTCCTGACCTCATATGCGACTTGGCCAATAAATTATTATGGAAGTTCCATTTAGACTTAGACGTAAGTTATATGTTCATTTATGCATCAATATCAAATTTAGTGTGCTTTCTTTTCATGGATAACCCTATCTTGCAGGCAATTTCTGCTAGTAGTTCAGAGGTCCCATCAGTATTAGAGTTCTTGCAGAGGCGGAAGTTGGAAGCTAACAAGGTATCTTTCCCCCACTTCACTATATGCTTCATACTGATTAATTCTTCAGGGTGCAATAGTGCAGCACTTGCTAATGGCTGTTTCTTTATAATTCAAACTAAGTCAATTTTCCAGCAGTTGGTTTGCAATTGTAATTTTGACCACAAATGTGTATTGGTCGCTTTATGTCTAGGGGCTGCAAATACATTCCCTGTAGTTTGCTTAGTTCGTACATATGCTGATTTGGATCCTAAAGTAGACTTTTTAGTTGCCCAAAGTTGGTAAGTTTTATCATCTTGCCGGAGGAAGACCCCTCAGTACTAGATGTTGCAGGCTTAGCATCAGGGAAAGGAAATCACCAAGTTGAAAAGTATATATTTTCTTTGCTGCTACTATGGAGTGTGCCTGCTATCACTAGCCACCTGTAGTCTTCCTTTGGCATAGCCTTGTGTGTTAACTTTTTCGTGCATCGTGGCTTTAGCATTATTATTGCAATAAATATATCCTTTACTTTTTATTTGTGGTAAAAAAATTTATGGTGACATAGGTTTAGTGATTTGCACTCCTTGGAATAAATTTACCTATTATTTCATTTAGCAGGTATAAAAGTAAGAGAAAAATTTTATCAGTCATTTAGGGCTCTTTGGTACATTAGTATCCCTTCATGTACTTGGAGAAAATGTGTGATTGTTATGAGATCTAGCGTGCAATGGATAGGCATTTGAGACTCCTACTTGGCTATGATTAGTGTTAGAAAGAATGGGTATCATATACCCTAGCAAAAAGAATGATTTTATATGCAATGCCTCGAAAAGTTATGCTGGTTGGTAGATATGGAAGTAAGGGGTTATATAGCTGTATTCAAGATTGTTACATACAACTATAGTAAACTTTTTTATCGGGAACTGTGGGTGCCTTGCAATTTTCTTGCTAATCCCTTGTATCCTCTATTGAGGTATCATACTGGAATATGATTGTGGAAGGATTCTTTGTCTAAATGGGCCCTTAAGGAAATGATGTTAGATTGATATTGACTGAAATGTCTTTTCAAGTGGTTTTAAACTACTGTTATCAATAGTATTCTCACCTGTACTTGTTTGGTTTGAATTAATTAATTGATGATTTTTGAATAACTTCATCTCATTTCTGCTCTTTCAGGCTAAGCAATTGTGCTTGGGTATAACTCGTATGCTTATTCTAGAGCGTAGGCCTGTATCTGTGGTTGCCAAGGCTATACATGTACTAGTCACCTCTTATTCCCATTCAATTAAAACTGGTAGCTATGTTAAGGGAATGAAAACAGAGAAAACATCAGCTTCTGGTGTACAAAATGCTGGTGCTGATGTATCTGCTATAGGAACAGATGCAAATGGAAAATTGATTCTACATGAATCTGCTGCAAGAGTAGACAGCGGATCTTTTAATAAAGGTTCAACTGTTTCAAGTTTGAATTCTGAGGATGAGGCCCAGTCTGCAAATCCAAAACGCAATTTCAGGGAGGCTCAAGTTGGGGGTAAAGTGAACAATGAAAACTCCCCAAGCACTGAAGCTCAGGGTGCTGATGTTATGCAATCATCTCTGCAGTCTGGGCAAGAGGAATCCCAACTTACTTCTCCTGCAATTTCACCAGATGAGATGTATAGCTTTGTTTTTGCTCCTGTTGATGAAGAGATGATCGGAGACCCTTCTTACTTGGTTGCTATCATTATTGAGTTCCTTCACAGGTATGCTATTACACTTAGTTTAGAAGTTGTTTTGGCTCTGAAAGCATAATCATAGATTTGCTCTAGTTTCTAATGGATTTAAGTTTGGTCCACTGAGAGTGTATCACAACGAATCGTATGATTCCACCAATTTAAAGGACTGTTGAAAACTGTAACTACAACTGAAATGCCTTAACTACTCCAATAATGTGGCTTTTTCTTGTTTACTGATAGTGTGTAGAGTTTTAACTCAATTCCAATATGGTCGACTTTTGGTTACTTCTTTTATCAATCTTCTTGTACTGGTAGATCCAAAGCTCCCTATTTAAACACATGGTACCAACCACAATCTTTATCGTGGTGTGTTTGATGTCATGGGTTCAATCCTTGCTCCATCTCTTTTTCCCTTCGCCTTTCCCTGGTTTACAAGGCCTCCTTTGTAACCCAAACAAAATATATATATATATATATATATATATATATATATATATATCTTACATGAATTATTATTTATAATCCGGTGGTGGAAAATGAAAGATTTACACAAGCAACTTAAATATCATTATTTTGACACTAACAAATCAAAATATTATAATCAATATTCTTATAGTAGTCATACATTCTAATACAAACTATTTTTTTTCTTTCTAAAATATGGGTTTAGCTTAAAATCATGAGAAAAGTTAAATTAACAGTCACAATTGATTGTAAATAACAGTGAGTTTAACTACTTTGCATTACCTTGTTCCAAAGAATCATAAAAATACTATTTAATTTCAACTAGATCATAATCAAAATGAGTTTTGTGAAGTATTTATCAACAAAAATATATAAAACAATGCACGTGTAAAACTTTAAACTCCACTACTGGTGTAAGAACATACCAATACCATATGTGCATCAGACTTTGCCATAGGTTATTATTATTCAATTGTCAGACCAGGCTTACCTAGAGAATTTTCCCTTTGAGGTTCTAATCCTGCTAATATTTAAGATAGGTCAAACTATAATAAATAATTGTTGTAAGAACTAAGAACAGAAATCATTGCATTTTGCGATTTCAAAACCAATAATATCAATTATAATAGATATTATACTTTGTAAGTAAATGAAGTTGAGTCAAGAAATAACACAAGACTTTCTGAAATTTTCATAACTTCCAAATGTAGTTCACAGCTTGATAAGCCAACTAAGGACTTGATTTAGGATATTATGTAAACCTATTAGGTCAGTTTAACCAGGTATCCACTTGAAATGATGGATGGAAATTCAGGGAATTTAATATGCTATTCTCTTTTTCTTGATCTGATCATAACTTTTACCTTCCAGCCTTTTAAATCAGTGTCCTCCAATGCTCGTTTGCTAATTGTTGCAGTGCAAATTTGGAAAAGATTCGAGTACTCCCAAATCTGTATGTATTGATAATTCAACTGCTGGCCCGCAACGAGCGATATGCAGAACTTGGGTTGTTTGTCATAAACAAGGTTTCCAAACTTTGTCTATTATTATTGTGGAAGTGGGATATCTTTATATGCTAAATTATGATTAATTTGATTCTGAGACCAGACCCTTTTTGTTACAGATTTTGGAGCCTTCTAAGGAAGTTGCACTTCAACTCCTAGAGTCTGGTCGTCAGAATACCCAAACTAGGAAGCTTGGTCTGGATATGCTGAGACAGCTTGGTTTACATCATGATTATGTATTGCTGCTAGTGCAAGATGGATACTACCTTGAAGCCTTACGATACGCAAGGAAGTACAAGGTAATTTCTACTTTGCTGACTCCTGGTATAGGAAGTTGTTATGTAGTGTTTTAAATAATTAAGAAAAAAAGCTGGAAAGGGAGCAGGGAGATGACAAAAATCTGAGGACACTGGTGCAGCAGTTTTCTCATGATTTTGCAGGCCTTTTCGCTGTAGAAATTTCATTCATCCAGTTATCTCTGTCTGCTGATATGTTTTTATTCTCAGAATCCAGAGAAGATAGTTCTTTGCTGAAAATAGAGTAGCTGTTTAGTATAGGAAATGACTGCATCGCGGCATGTCATTACATAACCAATTCATTCATCTAGTTGAAGGGGTTGAACCACTCCACTTTCTTTGGGATGGAGTGGATTTCTATATGATGGTTATTGCTTACAGAAACTTTATCATTTCACTGCATTGAAACTTCACTAAAAAACTATTTATGATCATAAATGAGTGTTGAAGTTATTGGTATGGTTGGGGAGATTATGGTGCTGATAGTTACTTCAGAAATTAGTAATGTATTTTATTTTATTTGTGAATTGGTCACAAGATTAAATCAGCAACAATATAATTTTCAAATTGTTGATATCTTGTAAATTATTCCTATGGGGGCTTTTACTTTTTGTTTTCCTTTAGCTTTGTGATTTCTTTTGGAGGATACTTTACTCTCTTGTATTTTCCCCTTCCTTTCTAATAATATTTCTTTTTCTATCCAAAAAAAAAAAAACCTTGTAAATTATATTATCTATTGCTTTGTTGAAGTAAATGGTTAGTTGCGGAATCTATCTAATGTACAAAAAAGGAAAATCAAGAACTACTTGCGAGTAGTAGTTGGGATATACTAAAACATGAAATTATCACTGGGCTCGTGTTTGTGATTTTGTTTATATTTAGAATTCCAAAGCTAACAAGTGTGAGAATTATTTTCAGGTGGATACCATCCGGCCATCATTGTTCTTAGAAGCAGCATTTGTTTCCAATGACTCCCAACATCTTGCTGCAGTTCTAAGATTCTTTACAGATTTCCTTCCTGGCTTCAAAAACACCTCAGAGCATAATAGATACTACCGCATACTGAATGAGATGAACTCATCCATGACTGTTTGAGCAGTCTTACAAGAAAAAATTCACATTGAGAAATTTTGGGTCATTGTCATTGGGTACCCTTTTTGAAGTTTGGGGTTATCTTGTTAAGAATGACATCAGATAGCTAAAAGATATGTGATAGATTTGGTTATGGTTTCATGTTGTATGATAAATTAGTGTCTCTTCCTAATAAGATTAGTCTTAGTAGACGTTGTGATCTAAATGAAATTCTACTTTAATAGAATTTTACTTTGGTTCAGCTTGTGGGGGTATTGCATATTTGTTTTATTTATTTATTTATTTTTGGGTTGGGATAGGACGTGGGAATAACCGCTTGAAAACTGAGAAGAACTCAAAAATCCAGAATGGCACCGAACTGAATTTCAGAATTTGCGACTAATAGAATGTACAACTCTGGTCTCCGGTTGTCAACATGCCCTAGCTTGTACTCTTGGGTGGAAGAAAATTTCATAGATTTTATACTAAAGGAATTTTAATATATCATAAATGTTTTTTACTAGAGAAATTTCATATTAAACTTAGATATGAGCGGTCAATTTAACTAATTATCTTTGTTTTTTTTGTGAAGAATGTAATTCATACGTGTATGCAAATAAAATGTCAATTTATATTCAATAGTAAAATTATGGAAAATAAAATTCATTTGGTTATTAACAAATATCAGTGTCGATCAGTGTGAGGACGCATACGCGCACCGATGTTGGAAATTACATTTTCTGTTTTTTTAAATGAATATAATAATTGGTATAATCATTCCCAACATGTTGATAATAAGAAAAATACTGATGAAAATTGTACATAAAGTATGAGTAATGCTACACAATAAAATTGATAAAATTTAGCCAGAATATATCAATATTTAATGATAATTGTTTGGATAAGTCAAAGTGGAGGATTACTCATCCATCCAAAAATCAATAATAATGACCACTCATTTTAGAAAAAATATTATGGTTATCTAGTATTTTTCATAAGGAAATTTTTTTTTTTGTCTCTTAACTTTACTTTAGATTATATTTTTATCCCACAATTATATTTTATTTTATTTTTATTCAAAATCTTTTTAAAACCCACACAAATTTGTCCTAACTGCTAATTAGAAATGTTATTAAAATTTACTGACGTGGCATTCTATGTGGACAAAAGTGTACAGTTATTAATTTCCATGTGAGAATTTTATTTTATTTTTTTGAATTTGTGATTGATGATACCTTTGATAAGTTTTAAAAAGATTTGAGACAAAAATATAGTTGTGTGGTGAAGATGGAATTTATGATAAAGTTAAGGGATGATGTGTGAAATTTTTCTTATAATTAATTTTTATGTATCATTTTCTTTAAAAACTTTTGTATTGTAGAAATTAAATATTTATGTTGTGAATTTTATTAGTTTAGAATTAAATTATATTTTCAGTAATTTTATGTTATTTTAATGTATTTTTAATTTATTAAATATTCATATATTTATTTAATTTTATATGATTTGTCCAGTGACTCTATGATGCAATTAGTAATACACTAACCCATTACTTGTCTCAAGTTAATAACTGGTCCAAATTTTATAATTATAAATATATATCAACTCAAATATCAATATTAAATTCATATTTCTTGTTACAGATTAATTTAAAGTGATTTTAATAATCTATATATATATATATATGAAAATCATAATTTTTTTAATTAATGTACAAACATATAAGTTTAAAAAAAACTACATATTTATTATAGGAAAATTTTAACTTTTTGTCTCTTAATTTTATTTTAAAATTTTATTTTTGTCCAGCAATTATATTATTTTATATATGTCATACTTTTTTTTTAAACTCATCAAATTCGTCCTAATCATTATTTTTTAAAAAAATTAGATAATTCTAATTTTATATTTATTCTCACATAAGATATCATGTTAATAAATTTTATTAATATTTATAATGATGTTAGCAGTTAAAAACAATTGATAGGTTTTAAAAAAATATTAAGACAAAAATAAAATATAAAGTAAAGTTAAAAAAACAGAGAATATATTTTTTCATTTCCGTAAATTATCTGTACCCATCAAATTTTATTTCCGCAATGGTATCGGGCACAATGAAAAATACGCAAAGCAAAGGCATTAGCCATTTAGTTTCAAAGGATGATTTCATTATTTCCTGCTTTAATTAGAAACAAATCTCCTTCCATAACAACCTTTGTCAAAAAAAATTCTTTTCTAGTGGAAAACATGGTCATTAATTGACTAATATCCTTTTCATCGCACCATCCGATTTCCAACTCCGTTTTTTTTTCCAGCAACCTAACGCCTTTTTTTTTTTTTTTGGTACTTCTGATAAACAACCTAACGTCTACCTATCTCTTTCAACGACCAAATACGCGGAAGGCCCCTGGCCCGCGTCACTGTGCCTCTTTCTCTTTGGCACATCACCTTCCATATATTCTGATACTTCTTTTCTGTTCTTTCTCTCTCTCCTTTGGTATCTTAATAGAAACAAGGGAAAGGAAGATTACTGTGCTAATATACTGTGGCGGATGTTGTAATAAAATTTTGGCTGTTGCCGAATAATATAATTTCACATTTCATTTACATTCTAAAGAATTAACATTAGATTAGGTGTCATTCTTAGAATATTGAAAGATTATTTATGATCATGTTCAATCGTTAGACTTGAAACATCAAAATTAAGCTTTTCAGTAGGTAAAGATTTCAAAGTTATATATATTTTTCTTCTTAAAAATCATCAATTATTTGATTTTTTTAAATTCACCATTATATTTAAATATAAAAAAATTCTCATAACTTAAAATGTATTTACATAACATATAACCAATCATTAACAAACAAATTAAATATATCTATCAAGTAGCACATCAACATAATAAGAAAATTAGCTCAAAAAATAAATAAAAAATAAAATTGTTTTTTAATGAAGAATGAGAAATGCATAAGACAACAATGACAGATGGACATGCAGCCACAATGAGTGATTAGTTGGAAAATCTGTTCAAATTTAATACTACTATTCGTGTATTGTTGTGGTTGTAACTTGTAACCATCTAGAAGAGAAAGAATAATTAATCATAATCATTATTATTTTATTATATAAAGTGTAATATTCAAGCATATTATAAAATATACATGTACCACCAAATGTCATTTGTTGCTTTTAAAAAAGAGTCACGTATGTATGAGCAACTGCATAATGTTAGCCCAGAGCAAACAGACAGATTAAAATGCCAAATAACTGGGATTTTCTAAGCGTAAGTAAGGTCTTGAAATATGATTAATTTAATAAACAAAAGCTGCTGGACCTGCATTATACGTTGAATAGTTGTCACTTTTTGAAATTTGATATTTGTATATTATTTTTCTATAAATTTTAATTATTTTATTTTTTTGAATAAGTGACACACTATATGCATCCTATACAGAAACCCACTTATACATAAAAGATAGTTTCAGAATTTTTTTTATAGGAATTGTTTTCCTTGTTTTTCTGTCACATCACAATATAATTTTTTTAAAAAAAATTGTATGAATCTCCAAAAAATATGAAAAAAATAATTTTGTAAATAATATAATAAATATGAGTCTACTGAATTAATTGTATATTTTACTTTCAAATCATTTTATACCTACCATTTGACTAATCTTAAGATAATATTCATCACCAGTTTGCTAAAACTTAAAAAATCATAGGTATATGTTATTTTAAAATTAAAAAGACAAGTATCTAATTTAGTTATAGACAGATATAGTTTAAGAAAAGTTTATAAATGATCTATGTATCTATATTTTTTAAAATCATATAAAAACCTGAGTTGATCTAATATTAAATTATATTTTAGCACCTAAACAAATATTGAATTCTATTTATGTGATTATCAATATTATCATGTCATATCATGCTACTGGGATGCCATCTTAAAAGATATCTTAAAGTACACACGGATGCCATAGCCGAGGAGCAGTTGAATGTGGTTAGTTTGTATATGTCATCTTTATTTTTCCAACGTTACGTTATTTAAGAGATATCATCTCTCTTTCGTTGTGGTACAACACGACCCTGCTTTTATGTGTGTTTGTGTAATCAATATATGTTCATTTATATAGTTTTACACGTAATTTATTTGAATTTTAATAAAAAAAATCCAAATTAAATTATGCAAATTCAATAAAAAAATTTATGACAAAAGTGAAAATATCTAAATAGAAAAGAGAATAGATAGTTTAGTACTCCAATCTTCATAATTTGAACCATTATTGCCTGTTGAACTACAGTTTGGTTGGCAATAAAATCATCTTTCTAATTATTTTTAATTGTGATTTCAATAATAATTTCAATAATATTAGTTTAATTAATTATGCCAAGCATATTTGTGCTGTTTAATAAAACCTTGAATTTATTATTGATCGGATAAAGGCAATTGCACTATTGCATATGTCTATGTTGATCAAACGAGATTTGCTGTCTACATCTCATTCTATTCTTTTCGTTATCGAAAAACAGTTTAATAAAATGACTGTTCATTTTAAAATGTCGCAATCATCTGAAATTAATTAAATATAAAAAAGAATAATATCATGGTTCCAAATAACAGATTAACTAAGGACAACCCACTTTAAAAAGAAAAGGGAAAGAAAAAAAAATCATTCGTTAAATGTGGAGACAATATAACGATCGAGAAAGAAAACAGAAAAACAACTTTGATTGAAGTTAGGTCAGAAATGGTTTCTGAAAGGAAAAATGACAAGAGAGTCAAAACCAAACTGGAGCCCAGCTAAAGGTGTGGAATTTTCACTCTTTTGACTCTTTTCAGGGCAAACACTAGCTTTTATCATTACATTATTTTCATTTATTTTGAAAAAAAATTAAACAGGTGAAAGCATCCAATACAAAAAGAAATCTTTTGCATAGAATGATTGGTTGGTTGGTGTGGATGACCCCTCCAGACCACTAGTGTTATACATACATATATATATATATATATATATATATAAATAATATTTCTGTGGAACCTTTTATTTGTGATGTTCTATCTAGTTGGCACTGTTATTATGTTAGATGATTGTTCGACAAATTTTAAAACAGAATTTAATAGTATATAATGTCAAGGGCACACAAAAGAAACATCATGGAATGGAAACCTCTTATATATAAAATTAAAGAAAAAATTAGAATACTTTTCAACTTTCCGTATCTTTGTAGTTGATACAATATTATTTAGTCATTAGATAATTGTTGGATGAATATGAAGAAGAGTGCAATAGTAAAAATGCAGAAGTGACAAACATCTAGGATAGGAATAACAACCTTCATAAATCAAATAAGAAAGCTTATAGTCCTGCTAAGTAGAAAATTTAGGCTATTTAATTAGTATAACGTTATTGTTGGAAATAATAGATAGATAGACAGATATGAAATTGAAAACTAGACTTTGAGGCATAATAATCGCTTTCTTTAGAGAATAATTTACCTTATATAAAAGTTTGCTAAAAGGTTTAGGCAAAAACACTCATAAGATACAACGAAGCCTTATAAATTTTACAATAAGCAATATTAAAGAATTCCCTAACATCTTATTCTTGTGTTTTTGATTATTTTTTTGTTGTCATCTTTGATAATGGAGGTATGTTATTTATAGACTATCAAGAGATATCATCAATGATAATGAGATATGTCTCAAGGCACACTTTTATGAGAAATTATATTTTTATAAGTAGTTATTATCATCAAAGAGATATGTTTCACCAAAAGGCATACTTTTACTAAAATTTATATAGACACTTTGATAAAAAGTTATGTCTTTACAAAGACATACTTTCATAAAAAAATCATGTCTATACAAAAACATGCTTTTATGAAAAGCCATATTTCTATAAAGATACGTTTTTACAAAAAATTATCATCTTAAATCTATCAAAAGATGCTATAAAATTTGTAAATTACCTTTTATAATAATTATTAGTCAGTATATGGCTGTTGAAGAATAGAAATATAGATTACAGTAATAAAATTACAGAAATATTAGTTTTAAGGTTAGCATAGACAAACTAAAACAAAATTAATTTTAATGGTTTGGTAGGAAAGGAGATGACAATGTCGGTCTCATGCAACTTTAAGGACGATCGATAAAGTAAAATATTGAGTAGAAAGTGCAACTCAGCAACTTTAAAGCAAAAGCTCTTTATTTATGGATGATGTCCGAAAGTTGACCATTTTCAGGGGTCTTAAAGAAAGGTTTGTGTGTCATCTCAATATACTTCGATTTTCATCTCAGGCAGAAAAGGGAAAGAAAAAAGAAATAAAAAAATAATGCGATAATTTTATTTTTATGATAAAAATATTTTTGAATCAGATTTTATATCAACCATTATTAAGTTTTTGTAAGACGATTTTAAGAATATATTTTCACATAAACTATTAAAAAAATAATTAATTTTCTTTAGTGCTGACTCAAGATTTAAACTTCAATAGGAAAAATAGAAATCACTATATTTTCTTTCTTCTTTATCATCAAGGTTTGTGATTAATGTATTTGACAACCTCACTCAAGTAAAGTAAATATCGTTATGGAAGTCTATTCATTTCTTTCATTATTGAAGATGTACATTTCATTATCATTCTTTGACCAGGACGCAAAGTATAAGCCCCTAATTTAATACTTTTCTAGCTATATTGTTAGTTGCACCTTCATAATTAAGGGAGAGGGCCAAAGTAACAGCACTAACAGTGCTTTAACAAATCTAGTGGCCTGATTCAAATGAAGTATAGTTTCTCTTGCAATTGTGCTTCATTTGTCTTCTCTTTTGAGTAAATTTATTTTAATCATTTGATTCAGGGAATCAAAAAGAGTTTACGGCCCGGCCCGTTAGGTGATGATGATAATAGGATAAAACAATTAAGATAAATTACATTATGTTGTACTTTATGTAAATGATCCGCCAATGGAATATATAGTATACTCCCCCAATTTTATTCTAATATTCATGCATAATTACCCAATACCAATCATGAATTCATTTTTAATTAAATGCCATACAATGTGTGTTAAGTTGGGACAAAAGGGTAAGGTTATACATTACTTTACCATTTACCAAAAGAACAATATTTATTTGTTTAATTAATGAAAAAAAAAGATAATAATACGGAATTATGAGTGCAAACATTCTTTGCATATTGTGTATTCATGAAGAAAATAATAAAAGGAAAAATTCCATATAAATTAACTCTCTCGATAAGGATCCAAGTGTATAGAAATTGAACTAAATCATGGAAACTTCTGAAATTGACCAAACCAAATCAATAATCTTGGTTTAATTTGATTTGATTCTTAATCATGGTTTATAGTTTTTTCAATTACTACCAATGCTCTATTAATTATAATAACACAATATATAATTATATGACATAAATGTACTACATACAATTAACTAAGTAGTTCACATATACATAAGTCTTATTCACTAGACTTTTAAAAAGTAATAACATCAAGTTAGTACCTAATACATAATTGCAAGTAGTGCCATTGCAAGTCGGTAACAATAACATGCAGTAGCATTGTAGTAACACAAAAAGACTTATTATATAAAGTACTATTTTAAAGACGTACTCTAATAAAACTCAACCATGCAATAAAGAAATTGAACCAAACCGGTCACATTGATTTGATTATATTCTTTAAACATCCCTAATTTTGGATTAACAATGTTAATTTTTGACTCTTTTACGTTTTTAACAATGGAACTGTTTTATTTCTTTTAGATGACAGTATGTGGATCACGAGGCCCAGACTTTGTGCACGATATCTAGTTTAATGGCAATTTCAGTCAAGAAAAACAGAAAACTTCTATCGAATTTTCAATTTTTGATTTGCATCAACCACTCTCATCATTGAAACAAAAGGAAGGGAATTCTTCTATCACATCTCACAAGTCTGGGTGATTAAAATTAATAGAAGAATTCTCTCCTTTTGTTTTGACGAGGAGAGTGAAATCAAAGATTGTAAAAATTCGATAGAAGTTTTCCGATTTCTTTTGAAACTGGAAATGCCATTAAAATTGTAATTTACTTTAAAATTGTTTATTAAGATCATGGGTAAAAAAAGGAGTCTAAGCTATCCCATGCTGTATTTCTATTGCAAATATAAATTTATAATGAAATAATAATACTTTTTTAAAGTATAAAAAGCTACTTTTTTTTAACTTGGGGGTAAATTTATCACTGGAGTTAGGATAGAGTGACAAAGCATATATATATATATATATATATATATATATATATATATTATTAACTTTTAAACAGGAAAAATGGTTTTAGTGAAATGTTTTTTTGGGAGAATGACTCTTTAGTTCTTCTTGTGAAAAATAATACCAGCTTGGTTCGGCTTGGAAAATTAATTAAGTATTCAACTATATTAACTAATAATTTACATACGGTTAACCAATAAATTATCTTTATTTTGATACTTGATACATGATTAACAGTATGTAAATTATTAGTTAATATAGTTGAATATTTAATTAATTTTTCAAACTAAACTAAAGAATAATTATCTCTTACAAACTATACTATTAAATCATTTTCCCATATTTCTTCCCTTTTCCGTTTGTGGCAAAATTTTGGGGGCCCTCTAATGCATGGCCAGAACTCCGAAACAATTCCCGTAAATTTTCACGAGCTGTTGGTTTTGTTCTGTCCTTCTATTTTTACAATGGCACGTACGTCGATAAAACTCAAGCTTTAACTCCTTCCATATCTGGTCTCTAACAAGTCAAGTTCATTGCCCTTTCTGGGTGCTTCCACATGGATTTGTTTATTCCTGTTTTAGGGCTAATGCATGTTGCCTCGGTTGATGTGAGGGATAAATGCATTGTAACTCATATTGAAGCATTCAAATTACTTTCTTTATATCGTTAGTTTTTTATGTTGTGAATCATACTCTTAACTATTCTATTTCTAGTGTGTTACATCAAATGTACAGAAGAATACCAATCTCATTATTTGATTCCAAACATGTGGCAAGAACATAAATAAATCAAATAATATATTATTGTTTTATAGCATCGGAAAAATAAAAGAGTACACTCTTAGCTACTGATTCTTTTATGCAAAGAATGATGATCAACATAGGGTTATCATTATTGGATTATTCCTTTGCACTCTAGTTATTTTGGTGGATGGCTTATTAACCCACACAATATATTATTTGTTTTAGCATTTTCAATTTAGGTTTCTTTTTCTGAAAAGAAAAGAAAAGAAAAGAAAAGAAATTCTAATATGAAAAAGCAAAATTTATTTTGATTTAGTTTTATCAAAATTAAGTTTATGAGTTCAAGTCAAATATTGTTCCTTTGATCTATTGAACTTCATTAATTTATAGTTTAAAATTGGTCTTCAATTAAGGATTCAAATCTTTTGTTTTTCTTTTTGTCTTTAATCTTATTTCTTAATGAAATATTATCAACTAAATAAATTAAAAAATCATGAGGTGCGACTCAATTAACCAATTAAATTCTATGTAGGTAGATTTTATCAAAAGTGTAAGTAGGGGATGGACATGGGTTGGGTTGAGTTAAGTTTGGGGTAATTTTAGACCCAACCCACTTATGGAAGTAGTAAGTTGAGTTTGAAGATTTGTTTCCTCCGACCCGAACCAACCCAACTCGCTCATATATGAGTTGGGTTGGGTTCAATTTGCAAGTTGAACTAGAACCAAAAAAAATAGCATGCTAAAATAGAAATTGAAAACTATTATGAATAACATAATATAAGTTTTCAAATGACATAACATAAAACATAAATTTCAAAGTACATATAACTCTAGGATTACAATTACGATCAACACAAAACAAACAATAAAGATACATGTAACACAATTAACCAATGACACTATAATCAACGCCTCATCTCCTTTTTGTTTCCTGCAAGTCAATAACACCGTAACATTAACCACAATTAACACAATTGTTAAAATGAAGAAAAATTGAAACTAACAATGAAATAGTAAGTAAAAAGAAATAGAATCGTAACCAATTAAATGGAAACCATATAATAAAATCAATTATTACAATCCACAATTTCATCTCTACTAGCAGCATATCTAACACATAAAGAAATCATAAAGCACTAGCAAGCATTAATGATTAAACTATTAATAATTGACTAAACAAATTAAGCAAATTCTATATAATACACTACATATTTCAATCTTTTTAATTTTATCTATTTGAGCCTATAAATCAATGTGTTTATTAATAGTTATTAATTAGTTATGAGCACAAATCAATGTCTCAATAATATTGAGTTGCAAAGAACAACAAAAATGATCAAGAACTAAGATTCTTGAAGCATCAATAAAAAGTTATTACATATCATAAAATATTATATATGAAAAAAGCTTGAATGGGTTGGGTTGAGCTGTGCTAGGTAGAAGAGTCTCAACTCGCTACTCGACTCATACCTCATGGTTGACTATTTTAAACTCAACCTAACCCACAAACCCAAACTAACCCGTCAACTATAGATTAGATTGAGTAAAAGCATGTTTGTTCGTGGGTCTACTTGACCCGCTATCCACCCCTAAGTGTAAGAGTTTAAATATCACTAAAAGTACTTTACAGTTAAATCCAAGTAGAGGCACAAACAATTAATAGAGGGTGTGGTCTAAAAAAATTAAATAAAAAAGCTAATGAATAGTATATAGGTATATTAGTTAATTAAAAGAATTAAAGATGATTAGAATATGTAGTTATTTTTTATAAAGAATCATAAATATTAATTTATTACTATGCATATAAAATAATCCTTGTCACGCTAAAGAGTTATACGAGATTGAAATGACCTATGTACAATTAAAGCAATTTTCTTTTAGATAAACGCAAATATTTTGTATTTAATTGTAATAAGCTAAAGCCATCTATTTAGATTGAATGTAAGTTTTATATGCATTGTATTGAAAATTAAAATTCCATTTTTTATAACTCAAATTTCTATCTTTATATTTTTTTAGGTTAGTGATCCATAATATACTATTCATTTTGTATTGTATGAACTTTGAGTATGACACGTAGTAAGATTAATCGATTCCAGCCAGATGTAATATATTTTTAAATAAATTAACTTTTTAAAGGACATAATATATATATATATATATATATATATATATATAAAAGATAGGGAGTCCAAAATAATTCATACTTCATAAGCAAATCAACACATAAGGTACCCTTTGACTTAGTCACAACTGTCCATGCCTACCATATAAAAAATTAACAATGAGAATCTAGTGGACAGAGAATGTATCCATTATAACAATTAATAATGTATTGTAGAACTGTTCTTCTTTCTATTCATCTCATTCATTTGGTTACATTTCCTTGAATGTGATCAAATCGTTTAATCAAATAAAGAAGATGTCAATAATATTTCATTATAACAATATGAAAATGTTAAAATATTTTCTGTTACTCTTAGAAAACTAAAAGCATACTCATGAAGCTATTTAAAAATGTGTGTTTGTTTGCCCTTTAAACTAAAAATAAAAAATGTTTGCATACTTAAAAAAATGAGTTCAGTGTAAAAAAATTTTATACTGTCATGTCAATCACGTGTTGGTAAATTATTAAAAGAGTTTGATTATCACAACAACCACTTAAAGAGTCTGACTATTTTAATGATGTGTCAGCACATGATTGGATAACAATATAAAAAAACTTTACACTGACAATGAATTAAAACTAAATTCTTAAAAAATTACTATAAAAATCAAGAATAATAATAAATGCGAATTTTCCGATATCAAGACGCCTACTTTAAAAACATTATACACCATGCCCAAACCATAATTAGTTAATAATGAAACGACTAATGAGTAGGGTTGACGGCACAACACAAAGGGTATAAGCTATTCCCTATTACCAAACAAGATGAAAAAAAGAACTTTCCCATGCAAAAGAGCCTAAATCCCAATCCATCGACACGTATATTGTTATTGGTGGAGTACTTCTAAATGCCAATTCCAATTTTAAATGTGAGAAAAATATTTTATTTTAATTTGTGAATTGAATTAATTAAATATTAAATTAATTTAATAAATAATTTATTTATAATTAATTATATATTAAGTATTAAAATAAGAATAAATTATTAATTAAATTAATTCACGAAATAAAATAAAATATTTTTCTCCTAAATTATCTGAAGTGTCATTCTCCCATTCCAATTCCAAGCGTCTAGCTTGTCACATGCGGGCGCGGCTCTCGTGAAAGGCTGAACTATATACGCGCTAAAAAGAACTGAAGAAGAGAGGGAGCGAGATTCGCGGAAAATTTACCCTACGCCTACCACTCGCGTCTTTCTTTCTTGTGTATCTGTGTTGTGTACGATTACCCCTGGTGTGCTTCCACACCACACCACACGGTCATCTCTCTCTCTTTCTTTATCTGATTTTGTAGACTTGTTAGTCTCTTAGACTCTTACTATGCGTGCGGCAATTTCATGTCCCTTCCTTATTCTCTCTCCCCTTTCTAGTTTTCAACCTTTAAAAAAAAAAAAGGTGGGATTGAAAATGAGGTTTTCGCTTTTGATGAAGGGCATCGCATCCCCATCGCTTCCAAGGCAAGGCAATAACCTCTTCTAACCTTTCTCAAATCACTCTCTCACACGGTAATTGATGCATGCTGCTGCTGAAGATGATGTGCTAATTTTTCCTTCCCTCGCTGAACTCTCTGACTCTGACTCTGACTCCCTCACACTTTCCCTTCTCTTTCGGATCTGTCTCTTCCCTTCCAACGCGATCTCCTCCGTTACTCTACAATGCGCCTCTGATTCTTTCCTTTCAGGTGAATATTTCGATCTTATCTATTTCTCGCTTTGTTTGTTTCCTGAGAAAATTTTCGCTAAATTTGTCTCCCAATTTCCTGCTTCTTGTTGCGCTAACCCTATGCATTTTGACACAGGCTGGACTCATTGACTGAAGCAATTCACATCTTCATGCCTTTCTAGCTCGGTTTTGTATGTTTGTTTCTTCTTTTGGATTTTCAACGAGCTCGCGAGGCTCACAGATTATTGTTTTAAATTTCTTCGTTTTCTGTTGTGCAACAAATTCACAAGAAACTAGCGTTTAACGCTGAATTAAAATGATGCTCGAGTGGTTTTTTTTTAACCCTATTTATTGTGTTGATTGTTGAAGCAAGGCTTGACCGGAAGAGCCAATGGCATCAAAACAAGGTGTAAAATCAAAAAGATTCGGATTGAGAAGCTCGAAAGCTGCTAATTCAGCTTCGTCTTCCACAACATCGTCTTCTAAGCAGTTTCTGGAGACATCCGTTGATGGTCAGAGCTCGCCTGCTTCTTCATCGGCTCGAAGTAAGCCGCAATATTTTTATCCAGAAAGTGTGCCTTTAGATGCACAAAGAGCGAAAGAAAATGTCACAGTGACGGTCCGGTTTCGTCCTCTGAAGTAAGTATTGCTTTTCTAAATCTTATATCGACTGTGTTCTACAGCTACCTGTTAATTTGATTGAGGTCTATGCGTGGTACAGTCCAAGGGAAATTCGTCAAGGAGAGGAGATTGCTTGGTATGCAGATGGAGACACTGTAGTGCGAAACGAGTATAACCCGTCCATAGCATATGCATACGGTATAATGTGCAAAATTGACATTTATGAATAGAATATTTGTTGTTTACATTTATTCATTTGGTATTGAGGGTGAAGTATATATTGCGAGTATAATGCTTTTGAGGTTGAATGTACAGCATACGATACTTCTACATTCTTAGTCACACTGAAGTATTGAACTTCTTTAGATTTGTTTTTGAGAGTAAAATCTCATGATGATGATAGCTGGAAAAAATGAAGAAATTATTAGTGTCATAGTGATTTAATTGATGAAGCCAAAACCAGAAGTATTGATTTTATTTTATTTTATTTAGGAAAAGGGGGGGGGGGTGGGTGTTAACAGAATAAACTTTTATTAGAAGATATAAGGAATCCTCCTAAGACAAAACTAATAAGAAATCCAGTCACCAAACAGAAACAAAGCAATTATTAATACAAAATAGCTCGCCTGTCCCTCTGCAAATCTACAAAGGGTACTCCCCAGAAGAATCCATGTGCTGAACACCTGAGAGAGGCCAAATAAACAATCTTGTCCCACAGCATGACTTAGGAAAGAGACCTTCCTTTAAAAATTCAAGCATTCCTTTCTACCAAAGGTACCAAAGTACAGTGGGCATAGCTCGCTGCCAAAGAACTTTTCCCTCATTACTACTGCTGAAACATCTGATATTAATAATCTGAAAATGCTCCAAGTTTTGAGGACACAGCCAAGGATCACCAAATACTCCAAAAGCAAGGCTCTAACTGTAGCTTGCTGTTGGACAATATAGAAGCTGTAGCGGAAGAATTGAGAAGCTGATTCTCCATGTTAATTCTGGCCAACCCACTCTTTGTTATGTTAATTTTCAAGTCAACAACAACAACAATAACAACCAAGCCTTATCCCACTTGGTGGGTTGGCTACATGGATCAATCTTATCCATTGGGCTCTATCTATCAAAACCAAAACTTCAGTAAAACCATTTAGAGCAAGGTCTTTTTTAATAGTTTCTCCTAATGTTCATGACATAAGCAGATTAATGATATTTGAAGAGTAATGATACTCCCAAAACTGTCATGATCCTATTTGAGAGAAAAGATTCTAAATGTCATGAAATTGTACATTTATTAAAAATCAAATCGTTTATAATGTGCATTTCATTCTCATGAAACATTCCTCCCTCCCTCCCCCCTCTCTCTCATTGATGTTGTGTATTAATTTTCTTTTCTTGCTTCTAGATCGTGTCTTTGGTCCCACAACCACAACTCGTCATGTCTATGATGTTGCTGCTCAGCATGTTGTTAGCGGTTCTATGGAGGGCATCAATGGTAATTGGCAGATTGAACTTACTGCTTACTACCTATTCAGCTGGGTCAAAGAATAAAATCTATTCTTGCTGTAATCAAATCATCCTTTCTTTTCCCTTAATATACAGATCGGATTGTGGGTTGTATGCTTTGAAATAATACTAAATCCAAATCTTATGTCAACTAATTAGGTAAGAGTTTGTAATATGATTTAGTGTGGTTTCATATTGCCGAACAGCTCTTAGTCAGTTCGTTGGATACTAATGTTCATTGAAAATCAAAGTTGTTATTTTGACTTTGGTAGATACATTAAAAGATTTAAGAGCAATGCATTTGTAGTCAACGATATCCAAATTTTACTTATCAAACATGACTTGACAAATTCAGACATAATAATGCAACTATGGTATTGAAGACGATTGAGAAAAATTTATGAAGGAATGCCATGCCATCCATACAATTTTGATCCATTTGTCAAGAAGCCATTTTTTGCTTCGTTGGTCACTCCTTACTTGCTTAGGTAGCTAGTCCGATCATGATGTAACCTCTAGAGATTTGAGATTCAGCATCTGAGCAATCGGTTCACATAATGTTGTTGTCTTTGCATAAAGTAACCAGTAGGTTTGGGAATTTTGCGAGACTTACATTTCTCTTATGGGTAGTAGCCGTCCAATTTCCTTGATATGGAAACCTATTTATTTTTAACTCTTTCTTTTTGAAGTTGACCATTCCAATTAAAAGTCACTGTGCATGGAGACCTATGTGGCTGAGGAACTTCTAGATTGTTTTCTCAATTGCATAACTGGCATATCGAGTAATTAACAAATGAACTCCTCTTTGGTTTTCATCACAGGTACAATATTTGCATATGGGGTAACAAGCAGTGGGAAGACTCATACAATGCATGTGAGACCAAACTTAAATTTTCCTGCCTTCATCTTGTTGATCTGCATGTTTATGATAAATTTACCTTCTTTTTTTAAGGTCTTTCAATGGTATGATACTTAAGGTAAACCAAACTTAACACTAAAGAGTAATCCCTCACCATTGTGATACTTACCATTATTGTTTCTGATATATTATTGATGGGTTGGTAACTTGAGGTCGTTTCTCTTTGTTGAGTTTAATGGTTTTTTGGAGATGTCACATTGAGTTCCATGATGAACTATCTCAATAAACTTGCAAATTCATTCGGTGTCAGCTGTAGTTACTAGTTACAATTTTTAGCCTTGGTTTATTATGAAATATATAAAATTATAGGATAACAGAACATCCTTCTGATCATTAGGATTGGAATTACTTTGGAATTGTCCATATCAATGGGTCGTTCTAATTTAAACTTCTTAAAAATTGGCAGCGGGTATAGGTTATGCTATAAATTTCAAATGTTCCCATCCCTTTCTCTTTCCTGCTAGCCTCTATTCTACTCCTGGTTCTCCTTGAAAATTCTGCTAGTCATGCATTGTCAAGGCTGATTTTATGGTACCTAATTCTAATTGTACTTTATTTTTCTGGAATATGAAATATCTTTCCATAATCTTGTTTGTGGGTTGCTGTCTAATTTTGTGTGAATTTGTATACATAAGTACACTTGATAACAGGAGCAATTGGTTCCAGGTCTAGCTCTAATCTCTGGTCTTATTTTGAGTCATAATTGATAATTATCCTACCTCTTATTGGAAAGTAAAATTTCCAATATTTGTTTTACAGTCTAACTCGTTCCTTATCGAGGTCTTTATATAGAAATAGAACATTTAACACTTCCTTCCTTTCTCCTCTCATAAATGCCTAAAAAGTAAAAAGTATTGGTATTGCCTTTTGATTCTTAACATGTTAATTGGTATATTTGAAGTATACAGTAGCACTCATCTGAATCAGCTAGTTTTTTTAGCTAAATGTGCACTGCTTGCATAAGCTCAAGCTTTTTTCTGTTAAAACTTAAAAGGTACAACTTACCAACCACGAGTCTTTAAAGATGGCCTTGAACATAGATTAACTAGTGTAATGTCTGAACAAGTTCAAGGCTGCATGCCCACGCTGCCATCTCTTCTTTTTATCAGTTGTGTATGTGACTGGAAACATTGTTAAACTTTTGCATTCCTTCTCTGCTACCTAATAATCTGTCATGCCACATCATCGAATAACAAATTAATTAATACTGTCTGTTATTATGTCAGTTGCTGATAGTGTGGAGTCAATTTAAGCTGTGATTTTGGATTAGTTAATGTGACATTATATGCTCATGAAGTTCTTATTTGCAGGGTGATCAAAGATCTCCTGGAATCATACCTCTTGCTGTGAAGGATGCTTTTAGCATTATCCAAGAGGTATATTAAATACCAGTCTGTTTGTTGTTTTTTTTATTACAGAAATTACGTGGTCTGATGTTTCTGCTCGCCAGACTCCAAACCGAGAGTTTCTCCTTCGAGTTTCATACTTGGAGATCTACAATGAGGTGGGCTTCTTCCTGATATCTAGGTTCCTTCCTGTGATACTATGTTCATGCTGATATTGTCTTCCACAAACTTAACTATTTCCCTCTGAGCTCTGCATGAGATGAAATTTGATTAATTCTGCTTTGTTCTTTGCACTATTATCCTCAAAATTTCGTTTTATTTCAGGTGGTTAATGACTTATTAAATCCAGCTGGACAGAACTTAAGAATCAGAGAGGATGCTCAGGTGCTGATTATAACTTTTCTTACCTTTTTTTTTTTTATATATTTATCTTTATTGTAGATTACTAAATTAAGAGTAAAGATTGTTTATTCTAAATTTCTTTGATTATTTTATAAAAAGATTGCTTCATTTGTGCCTAAATGTTAATTTTGAAATTCATTAATTAACCATAGTGACATGGAGATAACCCATGGAGTGTATCCGTCTTTAATAGAAGACACTAACATCAAGTGTGTAGATGAATTCTATGTAGCATCATGGACATCAGGGACATGCATTAACTAGTGTGCATTAAATATCAATGGCTTGGTTTCTCCCTGCCATGTCAGTCCCATTTTCTATAACTTTGGTGTTAAAGAACTGAAATTCTTTTCCTGATTGTTTGCTTATAACATTTTCTGCTCTCCAATTTTCATGTTCCTTTAGTTAGAGACTTCCAATAAATGTAGGTGACGACTTTGGACTTGAAACTCTATTTAACACAGGGCTGAATTTAGCACCAATGGCTCCATATAGCTTGGTGTTGGTACTCTTGGGCATAGTTATGGGAATGGTTGCAACCAGTTTGAGTTTTTGTTGATTATGATATAGGTTGTGATCCATTAAGTTTTGTGCTGAGTTACTACAAGGCCCAACAAAAGGTGAACTTCGTTGGCTGACAATGACTAGTGGGCCATTTGAGAAACCCCTTCTGGCACAGTAAAGTGATAATTGGGCGATTCAGTTGAGATTTTGGTCTTGGTGGCATTATAGTACATTGTTCTTATCAAGGAAAATTTTGACCTTTGAGTTAGACTCAGACTTGAACAAAGTTGGGTAGTCATATTGTTGTCAGCTGCTCAAAAAGTTTATGATTAGTTGCTAGGTGCTTTATTCTGGTCTGACATGCTATTGTAGTCTTTTCTTCAGGTTTATTACCCAAGCATGGATGAGGGATAGGTGGGATATTCATATACATATACTGTAGTCAATGGTTGTTCTTCCAAGTTTACTAACTCGTTTTAGCATAGTTATGCTTCTGCTGGGCACTAAAGTTTTATGAGATGAGGCCTTTCATTTTGTACACCTATGATTCCCAGGAAAAGGTCCCAGCCAACCAAGCTAAGTAACCATTTGATGTGTAAAAGCAAATTTGAGTCTATGGATGATGATTTACTCCAGCTTGTTCCATGAGTGATTATTAACAATTCTTGGATTTTACTGTTGAAAACATCACTGAGATGAATTTTGGAGAAATAAATCTTCTGTTCTCAAACCCCGTGAAAGCTAAAACCCAAATAATCTAGAAACAAAATGGTTTTTTTTCTTTTTCTGGATAATATGTAACAAAATTGTCTCTCAAAAACTGTTCCAAACACTTTTTAACGATCTGACACCTGTATGTTGTTCCATAAACTTTATTTCTTGTTCTTTCTTTGTATAGATTATATACTGCAATTTGAGCCATCAGCATGTTAACAATAGTCAGACATATAGTTGTTAAAATACTTATTCAAAGTTCTATAAATAGCAATATTTTGAAGGAATGCTTGGGTCATTTATATGTTGATTCATATGTAGGGCACCTTTGTTGAGGGAATAAAGGAAGAGGTTGTACTTTCCCCCGCTCATGCACTGTCCCTTATAGCAGCTGGAGAAGGTAAAAGTGCCAGCTAGGTTTGTTTTCTTGTGAATTATTTTAGTTTGCCGGTTTGGGTGTACAATATAACTTGGGGTATTTTGTTTTCTGCTTGTGCCTTTTTGTAATTAATTGGTGGTGTTTATGTACTTTTAAAATTTATATCACTATAAAGAGCATGGGTGAAAGCAAATTATCCCATTCATCTTAATTTGCTTTGTTTGGCTGATTTCTTTTGGGAAATAGGTTATGCATTAAAATACCAGACATATTAATTGACAAATTTTAATATGATATTCTCACAAAGTAGCTGTATATATAATGTTTATGGTTGGGCTGTCAGTAAAAACTAAATAAACCTGTTTGCTGGTCCTGTGAATGATGATCATGAGAATTGTGTGCTTCTACAGTTCTACTTGATGCCCCCCACTGAGTTCTGTTATTTAACATGTCCCTATCTTTATTCTTGACTAAAATTTTATTTGATAACAGAGCACCGACATGTTGGGTCCACAAACTTCAACCTACTCAGCAGCAGGAGCCATACGATATTTACCCTGGTGAGCTTGCACTATCTTAAAGGAAGAATCATATTGTTTTAATTGATTAAAAACATGGTTCTTATATTATGTTCTAACTATGTCAATGTTTATATTTAATTTGTTTTGTGTTCACATCTTAACACATACTTTTGAGCATTTATATGTAATAAGCACATAATGCAGCAATGTAATTAGTAATTCATTCCTGTAACAACAAATGAGTTACCATGGAGAAACTCCTGAATAAACACAGACCACCATCCCGCCCAAATCTTCTTGAGAATGCTCCTTATTAGTGAATTTGTTTTTCTTTCTAAGATTAAAAGGACCTGCTGGGCATTTAAAACTATATCCAAAATATTCCACTAGAACATTGATGATAACATCTACTTTTAAGCAGTTCAGGAATGAGAAAATGCAACATCAGGATGTAATCTATTTCTTTCAATTGCTTTTTATACATATGATATTACTTGTATTCTTTTAACTTTTTACTATTTTGTAACAGACCATAGAGAGTAGTCCATGTGGTGAAAATAGTGAAGGAGAAGCAGTAACGCTGTCGCAACTGGTAATAATTTTAAACTTCTTGGTTGCACTACATTTGCTTTGTTCATGTGATCTCTATTCTAAGCTTTAACAAGGGTAACGATTTCATATTCATGCTTTATATTTTTTTTTTATTGTTTCTTACACTTTTAATATTTTACTTATACATGCAGAACCTCATCGATCTGGCAGGTTCTGAGAGCTCAAAGGCTGAAACAACTGGCATGAGAAGGAGAGAAGGATCTTATATCAATAAAAGTCTTCTAACTCTTGGAACTGTGAGGTCTCAAACTTTTTTTTTGGGTGTACATAGGAGGTCTAAGACCTAGTGTCGGGAGGGGGAGAGTAGGTTGAAGTGCAAGCAAAGAGTCATGCAGGGGCATTCAAGCTTGGGATCAAGTGGTCCCTGAAGAGACCTGGTGCACTTGACTTGAGCTGCAGCTCTCAGGCTGTGAGGTCTCAAACTTTGTTGTTAGCCAAGCCCCAAGCGGCCCAAGCCTATCAGATTGTCTCTCTGTTCTATTTGCCAGTAGAGATATCTGTTTCTTTTCATTAACTTATGTGTGATCCACTAGCAGGAAATTAGTTGCCATAATTTAATTTCTATAAATCTTGTTATTTATTTTTCACTGTCAAACAGGTTGGCTAGCCTGGCCTGTCCTGTCCTAAAGGCCATCCCATTTTTAAAACAGCCTGAAAAATGGCAGGCCTAAACCTGCCTCCAAGCTGGTTGGTTAAATGGGCCATCCTGTTTAACCCACCAAAACATGACAACAACCACAACAACAAAAGCCTTTTCCCACTAGTTGGGGTTGGCTACATGAATCAAACGACGCCATTGTGCTCTATTAAAAACCATGTTTTTTGGAAAGACCATTTAGGTCAAGGTCTTTCTTAATGGTTTTGCTCAAAGTTTTCCTTGGTCTTCCTCTATGTCTGTTTATTGGGCTATCCTCCATACGATCAACTCTTCTTATTGGGGTTTCTATTGGTCTTCTCCTCACATGACCAAGACATGAAAATTTAAAACATAATAAATTAAAAATGACAAATTTCATAGAAAGTTAGAAACCCTTGAACACTATTTGAAGCATGCATTAAACCAAATAACACCATAATTGCATATTAAAAACCCTGATTAAAATAAAAATACACAAATTAAGCTTAGAGTTATGGTTTTAAAATCCTAGCCCATGTAGCTATATAATTTTTCTTCTTTTTATTTTTATTTCAAATTTTCTTTATTTTGATAATCCAGTCTGTGTGGCACATTTAAATAGGCTGCACTTTTGAAGGTTCTAATCCACATATCCTAGTAGGCTAAACAGTATGGCCCTTGGGCCACAAGCCCATTGCCTGTATTTTATAAGTTTAAGTTGGGTGGACATTGTTGCAATTTTTACTTGGAATACACTCACTCGAGCACTGTTTTTTTGGTCATTTGCCTCTTTTATGCCCGTTCTATTAACTTGTGAAGATCGTGGAACCGAAAAATTCTACAGGCATGCAATGCCTAGGAGATTGAGAGTGGTATGAAGTTATCAACTTTTTAAAGGGCTGGTTAATATTTGTATCCCTAACCAAAAAATCAACTTTTAAAATGTCAGCACTTTCCATCATACTGAGAGTGGTATGAAGTTATGGAGATATCTATATCTTTGATGAAAAAATCCTCATTTTCGTATGAAATTTGGTCATAGAAGAGATCTGATGGGAAAAAAATTTCAGCTATTGGATCCTATTGATAAAAAATGCCTACCCTAGTACAACAACGACCAAGCCTTATCCCACTAGGTGGGGTTGGCTACATGGATCAATCAATGCCATTGGGCTCTATCAAAACCAATTTTTTAGTAAAACTATTTAGAGCGAGGTCATTATTAATGATTGGCAAAAATACGCAGATACCCCTTGAACTTTTCCCAATTTTGAAATAGCCACCTATGCTTTTAAATCTGGATTATAGGTCTTTAAACTTTCCCAAACTTGCAAATAGACCCTTCTGTCCACCAGTTACATAGAAATTGTTCATTACGTGACTTGCACATGTTTATCAATATACATGGCAGTCTCATTTGTTTACATTCATTTTTTTCGAAAAATGGAAAATACCAATGTTTCAACTATAATAGATTCTTCCTTCTCTTTCTTTGATGAGTTTACTCTTAAGGACATGTTTGTCAAGCAACAGTTACCTTGTCTTACCTTTTACCACAATGTTTACAGTTCTTCATTGTAAGGTGTTATGACCTAATTGCAAGGTATAGGACTTGAGTCTTACATCAGAAGTATGTGATTCAGATGTGGGGTTTATATGGCGTTGGGATCTCCCACCTTAATAGCTAGCTTTTGGGGTGTGGTTCTCCCAAGGTTTGTATCAATTGGTATTAGAGCCTTCCACCATGTCTATCAGTTGTAAACGAGCGATGCGGGTGGTGACGCCTGCATTGCAGTGTTTGCCCGGGACTAGTCAAAGGGCTAGTGCACAACCAACCCGCGTGGGCACTGGGGCTGCAGAGCGTGGTGGAATGTTAAGACCCAATTGCAAGGTATGGGATTCCCACATCAGAAGTATAAGATTCAGATGTGGGGCTTATATGGCCTTGGGCTCTCCCACCTTGATAGCTAGCTTTTAGGGTGTGGTTCTCCCAAGGTTCATATCATAAGGCTTCAGCAGCCAGTTGTGCTTTCTACTGTTATTATATTGTCCTTTCTGTTGTTGATAGTGCATTCTTTTGAGAATGATCTCTGTGCAGTTGTTTCCAAGCATAGGCAATTCACTGTATGCTGTTGTAGTCAATGGAACTGTGTGTTTATACCCCGTGTTGAAGTGTAATTCTTTTTGTTGCACAGGTTATTTCGAAATTGACTGAGGAGAGAGCTAGTCACATCCCTTATAGGGACTCCAAATTGACTAGACTACTTCAGTCTTCACTCAGTGGTCATGGGCGTGTATCTGTAAGGCTTCCCTTGCATATATATTTGCACATACATGCATTTCTTTGTGAAAAATAAATTTCATTATACAGATCTTTGTGGTACAAATACTGAAACATAAATTAGCAATTCTGATAGTTTAGTTTCATTTAAAATACAGCTCATTTGCACAGTAACTCCTTCGTCAAGTAGTACTGAAGAGACACATAATACATTGAAGTTTGCCCACCGGGCAAAGCACATTGAAATACAAGCAGCGCAAAACAAGGTAAGTTAAATTTTAAGCCATTTATTTTTTTTGTTGAATCATAATTTTATTCCTACAATCCTACCAGACAACAAAGCAGTAAAACCTGCACATAGTACAAAGTACAACATACAGCTCCTAATCTGTCTTCTACATAGATACTGTTAGTAGTGTTTCGTTAAAAACAAGTAGAGAACATGAGTTTATGCCTAACATCATCCTACCCTCTATATAGGATGAGATTTTTTGAGCAACAAGTACCTCATAGTTCCCATTGTTATATTTGCTCCATATATGATATAGGTTAGACTTCCCACGAGATATAGAATAGCTGCATGAATTGCAGTAGAAGCTTTGAAAGAAAGTCATCACTTCGTCTCACCTTCCCATGAGCATATTTGTCTGTAAATATAAATCCTATGAAGACATTGCCTCTATAGTTTCCTCGTAAAGCTGCATTCATATAAGAAACATTCTCTGTCTTTAATCACCCTACTAAAGAAAACACAGCACGTTCCCCTTGTAACCCCATTTCATTAACCCTCCTTTTGGTGATCAATCTATAATTTAAAGCCAACCTGCAGATGAAGTTCTGCTTAGTAGCATGTGGAAAGTTTATCTGTAAGGCTTCCCAAGTAGCAGCTAATTGAAAACTACCAGCGTTCCCTACTGTCTGGATCACCTTATTCCTTCTAGACCTGTCTTGCTGCATCACAGAATACTCAATTTGAAATGCCGGCTTGTTGTCTGATCTTGCAAGGGGCCAGTTTCGCCTGACATTTGTTAAATTGCTACTGACTTAGCAATACAGATGCTTTTTTCCTCTAGAATAATTTTTGGTCCAAACATATCCACTAAACTACCTCCTGGCAACCAATTAGTATAGAAACTTCTCACGTTCATCACCAATTGAAGTCCTCAAACACCTCTTAGCTTCCTCATTCAACTTCAAAAGTTCTCACTAACTACATTTGCAATCCTGGGGCATGTTTATCTCTCAAATTTTTTATGAAAGAAATGTTTCAAATGGTTTTCTTTTGATTGCTCTGGAAAGAAATTCTATGAACCTGCAGATTTTAGGAGGAAGGTATTTTTGGATATTTCTATGTTTTGCAGTAGTTGGGGTGTCTGGTTGGAATGAGATGCTAGAATCTTTAAAATTCAGCATTTATCATTTCATGTACTTTGTAAACAAGGTGGTGTTCTTGAGTTCACTTCACTTTGGTGCTCTGCCTCTGGTGTTTCTTGAGGAGTTCTACCAGTGGACATTCAGCATGATTGCAAAGCTCTTTTGATTGATTTTTTCTTTTTTGGAACCCAGTTTTCTTTGAGAAAATCTGATCTGTTATCTCTCTGCTCCCTTCTTAATTTTTTTGTAATTTAAACTGAACCTGTAGATAATTGATGAGAAGTCACTTATCAAGAAATACCAACAAGAGATTCAATTCTTAAAGGAAGAATTGGAACAATTGAAGAGGGGTATTGTCACAGTTCAGCCAAAAGATACTGGGGAAGATGACATTGTGCTCCTAAAACAAAAGGTAGGTAATGTTATATATAAATCTCAGCCTTTTGTTTTGTTTATTCCATAGTTTGTTAGGGTTTTTTTTTGTGGATTAAAATTAGATTTCAAAATGTCAATACTTCTATCATGTTTTCCTAGAAGTTGAGCATAAAAGCGGACAGATAATTAGTTTTTAATTCCCCCCCCCCCCCTCTAAAAGGCATAATGTGTGGAGTTGGAGATGAGTTAATTAATTTGGTGAATTATTGTGAAGTAAATTTACTGCACATTGAGTTCATTGTTATTCTATGAGTTTTAACATTCTGATTTTGAATGGTTCTCAATTGTTTCATGTGATATGTAAAGTTAGAAGACGGTCAAGTCAAGTTGCAATCCAGATTGGAACAAGAAGAAGAAGCTAAAGCTGCTTTGTTAGGCAGAATTCAACGGTTGACTAAGTTGATTTTGGTCTCCACAAAAGCATCACACTCAACCAGATTTCCTAACCGGCCTGGTTCTCGTAGAAGACACTCCTTTGGGGAAGAAGAGGTATTTCTCGTTTTACATTAGCTTTCTCCTTTTTTTTTTCTAATACCAGGAGTTTAAATTACTCTTTTACATTTTTGTCTCAACATAGACTAAGGTTGTGTTTGGAATCAATTAAAAATGGAATTGATTTGATTTGAATTGATTGATTTGATTTAAAAATCAAATTTTATGTTTGGAACTCATTATAAAAAAATGGATTTGAATTGATTTGGAAATCAATTCTTATGTTTGGAATTCATTAAAAAAGGAATTGATTTGATTTGATCTTATTGTTTTACTTTTTTACTTTTTTAACATTATACATTGTGAATGACATTGTTAGGTTAATGAGGTAAAATAAAAAAGTTAGCAAGGGTAAAATAGTCAATCTAAATAGTGAAATTTAAAATCAAATCAAATCCAACCAAATTTGAGGGGATTTCTAAACACACATAACTTAAATTAAAAGAATTTCAAAATCAAATCAATTCCTATTTTTTAACATTCCAAACGCAAGATTTGATTTGCAAATCAAATCAAATCTCATTCTTTAACACTCCAAACACAATCAAAAGGACAATTCTTTCCCTGTTCCCTACATTTTTTAATTATCAATTATGTTTGCAGCTGGCATACCTTCCATACAAAAGGCGGGATTTAATCTTAGACGAGGAAAACATTGATTTGTATGTTAATCTGGAGGGAAATGCTGCAACAGCTGATGATTCTTTTAAGGAGGAGAAAAAGACAAAGAAACATGGATTACTAAATTGGTTGAAGCTACGTGTAAGTTGTCCATTGTTGTTTGATGATGCTAGGGAATTATAATAACGTGATTGAACTATATGTTATTTTTCAAGTTATATAGCTTACATCTATTGATTATGAGGTTTGATTTGGATTCTTTCACTTTCATTTTTTTAAACCTATCAAACTGATCCTCTCATTCGTTGTTTGCTTCTCCCATTCTTTACCACTCTACATTAATTAGCAATTAAGAGCTTAAAAAGCTGCTAGACCATGTATTTAAAATAATTAATATATGAGGTTGGTTTATCAATGGCCATTTATGCATTCATTGGTGAAATTTGGTTTTATTGGAAAGAAAAATCTGAGATATATTATTTTATTATTCTAATTAAATGTTGTGTTGAATTCACTCACTCCTACATGAATTAAAAATGCTTTTGTAAACTATTCTTGTTCCTGTTTGTTACAAACTCACAACCATCACCTCAGAGTGAAAATCCTTTTCCCAAGAAGTCAAAATGGTGTCCTATTGGTTCCTTCTCTCATATTATGATAAGTTCCTTTTTTTTTTTTTAATGTTAATGTATATGCATTTTATCAGGTGTCAGGTCAATCATCCCAATTCTGATTGTAGTAAGAAGAGTTAGGATATAATGTTTTAAGATCATATTCATTTAGATTGATTGTTCCTTTATTTTAATTGATAATGCACTCCTTTTGCTTTTCATTTTCATCCTCATTTGTGGTATCCTAACTGAGAGTGAGCCTTGGCGCAACAACAAGGTTGCTGCCTTGTGACCGGGGTAAGGCTGCATACACTTACCCTCCCCAAACCCCACAATGGTGGGAGCATGCACTGGGCCAACCTTTTTAGTTGTGGTTTGCCGTATGCTAACTGGATCTTCTCCTGAATATCATGGTCAATTTGGTTTCATATCTTTTTTATTCCTTTATTCTTGTTGAAACTTTAGAAATTAGAATGCATTTTGCATCTTTATCAGGAATTATTTTAAGTTCATTTTATAGGTAATACTTGACAGTTGAGAGTTTTAATCATCATTCCAAAACTTAGTTGACTGCATTTAACTACACAAAAATTCAAGCTTTCTCTAAGGCCATGCATTTGTCGCCCAAGTTCTACTTTGTTGCAAGTTTATGATCATCATTTAGCTCAAATAACATTTGTTTTGATGCATGCTGGAGATGCATTTGATTAGGTACCTTGTTGAACATCTTATATTTCCCAAGTTGTATCATGGATCTTTTCATTTTGGGTATTCTTCACAACTCACAAGTTAAATTTCTATTTGTTTAAGCTTGTGTGTTTCACTATTTTTATCAGAAACGAGATGGTGGGTTGAGTTCCTTGACGGGCATTAGTGATAAATCCAGTGGAGCAAAATCTACTAGCACACCTTCTACACCTCAAGCAGAAAGTGGTAATCATGCGGAGTCCAGACTTTCCCATTCTCTACCTGCAGAAAGCTCTCCATCTGCTGATCTTACATCGGAGGCAAGAGAGGATAAAGATATTCACGAGGATAGTTTATTGGGACAAGAGACGCCTTTGGTATGTAATTGACTGCTTTCGTGTCTTACTGCAGCTTTGGAGAAAAATGCCAATTTCTAGCATTTGGAAAATCTCAGATTCACTCTAGTAATGGACAGGACAGAAAACCAGATTGTATGTATTATGTATATGTTTTGCCAAAAACCTGTAAAGCAATTATTATGTCAAAAGTCACTTAAATGCTTTGAAAACCACCACAAACATCCTCAGTTGTGCTAGTAATGCACATATGTTTCTTTACTATCCAATATTTCCTTCAAGTAAAGCTTAGTGCATAAATGTCCTTATCTTACTAGGAAAGATAAATTTGAAGCAAGGTATTTTTTTTTTCCCTGAATGTATGAGTGACTTGCTGTCCAACATTGTTTAGTTGGTTCGTGGCCAGTTATTACTCCCTTTTTTGTTTTCTAATATTGCTATTACTTTTTCATCTGGTGATCATTTTTTACTTGTCTGATCCACTGATCAAGTGTTAGACCTAAATGAGTAGCCATGTGTGACCCTCAGTTTGAGAAATATCTATTAAGTCGCTGTTATTTGCAGGAACATATCTCTGTTTTATCTAAATGGATGAAATATAGATACGTGGTCATTAAGTTCTTGGCAAAGATGTGTGATGACTGTATATTCTGTGGACATCTATATTTTTATCTTATTAGATTTCACTTTTTTTTTAAATTTGCTAGACAAGCATCAAATCAATTGATCAGATTGATCTTTTGAGGGAGCAGCACAAGATTTTGTCTGGAGAAGTGGCACTTCATTCAAGTGCTTTGAAGAGGCTGTCCAAGGAAACAGCAAGAAATCCTCAGAAGGGTCAGATTCATGTAGGTTACTATCTCCTTTTTTTGTCCATATAGATGTGTTTTGTCTGTGTGATTAGAATTATAACTCTGACTATTATGCCTGAAAGTTGCATTTTTGTTTTTGATTCATACTAAGGTGGAGATGAAAAGGTTGAAAGATGAAATTAAGGCGAAGAGTGAACAAATAGATTTGCTGGAAAAGCAAATTTCTGATTCTTTCATTGCTTCAGATAAGATGGATCATTCAAGAGTGTCACAGGTATGTTGACTTGACGTCATTGTTGATCTGTTTCACTTGTTAGTAGTCCAACTTAATGCTGGTTGTTTTGTGCTGCAGACTGTTGCTGAGCTGATGGCACGATTAAATGAGAAATCCTTTGAACTTGAGGTGACCACTATTTACGTCTTGCTAATATTTTCCAACCAATCATTGCATTAGACAGAAAGTCCAGATAGAATTCAATTGAAAGTAGCACTCAGGCAGTTCTTCTTGTGCAGCATATGGGAGTCCATTTTATTAGTTCTTAAATACAATTGTATTGTATTAATTTCCAATCAGAACAAAAATATAGTAATTTTGTCAATAATTTGCTTTAATTGATATCTTAAAAGCCACGCTATCTGATCATGCAAGACAGTGGTGTTCTTATATTATTATGTAGCATAGACATTGCAGCTGCAAAAAGTGATAACAGTGCATGAATGTGGCCTTGCTGAGGGTGGTTTTCTGATGAGCCTAGTGTTAACTAATGCACGTTATTGTGTAATTCAGGTCAAAGCAGCAGATAACCGTATAATTCAAGAACAGCTTAATCAGAAGGTGCAAAATCTTGCTTAATCACTTTTTATGAAATTCCTATTATTCTTCTTTCCATCATGTTCTTAGCTAAGTGAGTAATTTGGCATTATCAGATCTGTGTATGTGAAAGCCTGCAAGAAACAATTGCCTCTCTGAAACAGCAACTTGCAGATGCATTAGAGTTGAGAAATCTCAGCCCTGTAGTCAATCATTCACAAGATTTCTCTGTAGCCAAAGACTACCATGGTGAACTTCACCTTGACAAGGGAAATGTGATGATAAATACCAATGAAGGGATGCTTTTGCAAGCACAGGTATACCTTTACCTTTTGGGATCTTCATTGAGTGCTATTACAGTTCTTAGACAAGCCAATGCTATGCCATATTCTCTCACACTTTCATTCCTCTCAACAGGGGTGGTTGTAATTACTCATTACTTTTCCTGAAATTCTTCTTAAAAGGCTTCCCAGAATATGTCTTTATAATACAATACCTTGTTGCAAACTACCTGCTATAACCTTATCATTTCTATGCAAAGATATGTGTCAAAGGGAATATATGAAATATATATAGAGAGAGAGACACACACTCATTAAAACCTCGGCTCGTCTACACTCCTATATGTGAAAAGGTTGCAACCTACTCATGATTCTGTTGCATCCAATTTTTGATTTAGGAAAGCACCTATTCTCTTATTTATTTATTTGACATAGGAAAATTGAATATGGTGAGCGTAATCTGAGATTAGTTTATATCTCTAACTCCCATTTGGGTTTGTTTTCTACTTTTCTTATGAGCTTTTAGTTTGCGAAGGAAACCTTTTAAATAGAGATTTCACTAAGTGTAAGTTGCAAATTTACAAACAGAAAAGTGAAAACTAATATCTGCAGTTAGCCCTATGAAACAGGGAATGTCTATTAACTGATGAATTGTTTCTACCTGCCTTCTATGCTGCAGTGAGTTAAATTATCATCATCAAATGGCATCATGTATTTTCTATATAGTCAAGTCATCATTCCCACTGATCTTGTGCACTTCTTAATTAGATAAGTGAGATAGAAGAGCTGAAGCAGAAGGTGGCAGAACTAACAGAATCAAAGGAGCAGCTAGAACTTCGGAATCATAAACTGGCAGAAGAGAGTTCATATGCTAAAGGGCTAGCTTCAGCTGCTGCCGTTGAGCTTAAGGCATTGTCAGAAGAAGTTGCCAAACTCATGAACCATAATGAGAGATTAGCTGCTGAGCTAGCTGCATCCAAGAATTCACCCACCCAACGTAGAACTAGTGGAACAGTCCAAAATGGACGAAGAGAAAATCATGTTAGACTTAGACGAAATGATCAGGGTGGGTCAAACTCAGATATCAAGAGAGAGTTAGCCTTCAGTAAAGAAAGGGAACTTTCATATGAAGCTGCTATTTTAGAGAAAGATCAGAAAGAGGCTGAGCTTCAAAGAAAGATTGAGGAGTCAAAGCAAAGAGAGGCATACCTGGAAAATGAACTTGCCAACATGTGGGTTCTTGTGGCAAAGCTAAAAAGGTCACACGGAGCTGAAACTGATGTTTCTGGGTCGACTAGAGAGAGTTTGCAAATGGATGGTTTTGACATATAATGTGATCTTGTAATAGTGGCTTTGAGTTGATCCATTATGACAATTTGCTTTCAATAGGAGTGGCTTGAGAGAGAGGTGTGTAAAGATTTTTGTGCGCAGAAGTGTGTTTTTCTCTTCCCCCTCCATCACTTTCCTTTTTGGTCAATAGTAAGGGTTTCCCATTTGTATATCCAATAATGGTCTTTTCCCTTCTCCCAGCCTTCTTTCCTCCATTCGTCCAAATGTTGTGCTAATTTGGTCCCTTTTTTTGGGTACAGCTAATTTGGTCCCTTTATTTTATTTAGTTGGCATCTCTAGAGGGATAACGTTTAAACCATTGAAAGTAATATTGGCTTCAAATGTGCATTAATAACGAAGTTGCGATTGTGCCCCCTGTCAATCTGTGAGCGTCCTTTTACTTCTCTTTATGCTACTAGGTGGACAAACAGATAGGCAATGATTAATTTTTTTTTTTACAACACTGAAGCATCTAGATTGGACAAAGTAGCTGTTTAGAGGATGTTATTCCTAGCGCTTTGCTTGGGCAGTTGTCCATGGGAGAGGCCGGTTGGGAAGTGGGATTTAAGCTTAAAAATTAAAATGCTTGAAAATACAATACATGGTCTAAGAGTTTAAAGTACTTAGTGGACTTTGAAGACCAGGGGTTGCTGTAAAGGGCAGTGTATTATTACCAATTCCGAACAGAAATGCAGTGCATCACCTTCTAGTTCTGACTATTTGATTACTCTTGCCTAGGATCTACTTTCAAGAGATATTTTTTTTGGTAGTCTCATGAAAGTTTCTTTCATTCTTTTGACTATGGTGTGATGTTGAGAATTTCTTAGGTTTTAATTTTGACTCATTTCAAATGTAAAAAAAACTTTACATTATCATTAAGTTTTTTTACATTATTGTTCAATGATATATTAATACATTATTAAAAGAGTTTAATTATCATGACAACTATTTAAAAAGTCTAATTTTTTGAATAATATGTTAACACGATTATATGATAATGTAAAAAAATTTATACAGTGAATTGAAATTAAACTCAATTTCTTATTAAGTAAAAGAAAAGTTACACGTCGAAATGTATAAATCACACATAGGTCATTGATTTAATGTAAAAGCTAATTGATAAAAATGTAAGATGTAGTAATTTAAATTTGTATATGAGATGGTGTAAATTGATGTCAAAAAAGTAATGTGAAAATATCATATTTTTTTTGTCAATTTTTTTCGGTCATCCTTTTGTCATAAAAAGAAGCTGAGAGTGACTTGTGATGAAAGTGATAGTGTGTTACAAAGGGCCTATGCCCACTGAGAGTATTTTATAATTTTTAATGCAAACAGGAATATCCCACTTGGATCCGATCTCGGCCTTGATGGCAAGTGACACTAAAATAGTAAAATGAGTAGGAGCATACAATTTGCAGCAAAAAAATAAAGTAAGAGCATATAATTACGACCAAGAAAAGAAAAGAAAAAACGTAAATTCCAACCTCCGACAACTTTACCAATTCATGATATTCATCCACTCCTTTTTCTTTTTCTTCCAAAACCCTCTTATACATAACCCTCTTTACTGTACATGACAAGTTGCTTATTTAAGTAAGATTAATGTTTTATATATATAACATTTATATATATATATATATATATATATAAATTCAGAATTATTTTTGCATTATTAAATTTTTTTTTGAATTTGTGTGGTTTTATATCAATTTTTAACATAAATTGACTTACAATTCATTAACTCTGCACACTTATTATAATTTCTTTTAATCTTTTTTAGTGTTGTTCAAATAACATTATCCGTTAAGCAAATACTTGAACAAACTAATAGTGTGATTTATGCTATGCATAGATTGTGTCTTTTCCTACTCACTCTCATTTTTTGTTTAGGGTTTTAAATTCGATTTCATAAAACACTAAAACTTATATGATCGATAATTGAGTCAAATAGGAACCCACTTGATGCATACCAACCTGGACAAAAATCATGCATTTTTTTAAAAGATTTCAATTACACAGACCGAATTCACATTATTTTCATTTGTAATTTAAAATATGTGCACACACACACACACATATATAATATGCCACGCAAAATCTAATGTTAAATATATAATTGAAACTAAAAAAATTGTAAACACGAAAATACTTATGAGTTAGCTTTATAATTTTTTTGGAAGAAAATAAGAAAAAATTAAAAAGAGCTCGATTTATGCTTAACCCTATTAACATAAATAATAAATGAATTTAGAAGCCATTTGCAAACTTCAACTATAGATTTAATTTCATTTCTTCATATAAAAATGATGTTTGATAACTTTTTGTTTTTTTAAAAAAGTATTGATAATATTCAAGTGTTCATCAATTTCCAATCAATTAATCCCCTTTTATTTTTTTTTTCTTTCAAAATCCCTCTTATTGATATATACAACAACAAATTGAAGAGTTTCCAATTCGCAGTAAAATTGTGGTTTCCTTCTAAAAGAAATCTTATTTAGTTTTTATTATTTTTTACATGGAGTACCATACTGAATTTAATATCTTTATCTAAAATTTTATCAATTTAAATATTCTTATTTTACCTCTCCACATGATATTCTTATTTTAAAAAAGAGTAAGACACAATACTCAATACCAAAGACTTAATTATACAAGCTTCCATATTGTGTCCATGTATGATAATTTATAATAATAAAATTATGTGAAAATGAAAAAAAAATTGGTGGGAATTTTTTGTGAGCTAAACCCACCGAACTAACTCAATGGCATTTGTCTTTTTTACTCATGCAGCTGCTATAACATTTTATCGTTTACCCAGAGAGTAGTGCGGTACGCACAGCTCTATACGTTACAATTTTTTCGATAAAGAAAAAGCGGACCTTCGAATGATTTTTCCTCTTTTTTTATAAATTTTAAAATGTGCATGTATTTATAATGTTTTTAGAAGGGAAAAAACAAAGAAACGAAAAGAACGCTCTTATCTTCAAGAAACTTATAACATGTGCACGTCAGAACGTTGAAACTGATTGCATTGCATGAACGTTACATTGGAATCGGAGTGGAAAAACAAGTGAGTGGGGCAACCTTCCCCATGAAAAACAAAATCACTATCGTGAGGCACCCTCTCTTTCTTTCGCCTCTATTCAAGTTCCTATTCAATCTCTATGGCTTCCAGCTACACATAGTTTTATGGCATTTTCAGGAGGACGAGGTCCACGTTTTTTTTTTCTTTTTTCTTTTTATATCCTTCTATGGTGAACCATATGTAAACAGTGAGTTTGTCAGTTAATTGATGCTCCAATATCTTTTGTCCACTATTATGTAGTATGTAATTTTGAATATATCTCACATGCATATTGAGAGCTTTCAGATTCATATTCACCATTTTCTTTTGTTTTCGTCAATATTTCAATAGTTCGATCTTTAGTTTTTATTTTAATGCAGAAACACTCTTATACCAAAACAAAATGTTAATACTGGACTACTTCTTTTGTAATGCTCTATGCCTATATTAACATTGGCTGTTATATATAGACCCTAGCTATAACAACAACCTTATGTATACTGCAGAAATTAGTTTGTATACAGATTCTTTAATTCTGATAAAAACTCAAAATTAGTCAAGGATAAAAATATGAAATTTAATATTAGACTTAAAAGTAGTACCTTAATTGTAATTGTTGCTTAGTTATAAGATTTTATCCGTGGGTTCCAAATTTAAGTTCATAGAGATTTGTTCGATGATGTGCATGTGTGTATTTTATAAATTAATAATTGACTGTGTACATAAATCATTTACACATGCGAAATTTCTTCATAAAAACGTTGTAAAAGAATCTCTCAATGTGTATATATCGAAAGAAAAATATTACATAGCCAGAAGTTTGAATAAAATGAGTTGACATTATTATTAATTTTTAGAGCTCCACCACTTTATCTTATCCAACAATCATCCTTAATTTGATAAAAATTCTTACTAAATTCTGTCAAATTTTTTTAGCTGTATACGTGACATTACTCATATAAAAAATTGTGGTTAGTTTTTAAGAAATCTTGTAGTTGTATGTATGTGTTTTGTTTGATTATTATCCAAAAGTTCTCATGCAATATTAAATCTATCATATATAAATGCATGCTTAAGTTTATGATCTTTCGGTTGGGCATATTTATAGACAAGTTTTTATGCACATCAATTTGTTATAATTTATAAAGTATATATGTAGAGTACTCGTCAATAAGTTGTATGCTAGTTATTCTTCCAAATTTGCTACGCCAAACTACTCAAATATATATAAATCAGTGGCAGTTGTTTCGTATATGAGTAGTTTAATTACTGATTTGAAAACGCTAATCAGGATGCAAAATGTTTTTCATGTCAGTGGTCCAAAAAGCTGTGCAAAGATATTATTTAGCAAGTTTGATTCATGAGTGGCTGAATCCGAATGGAGTTCTGAGACTAATCTAGATGTAATTAATTTATCGATAACTCCTTCTGTGACAAATCTCTGTAGTTGTAAAATTAATCATATAAATAGGCAGAATATGAAGTTGAAGTTATATGATATGTGGCTCAAGCTATGGAAGCAGTTTAAAAGTTGTTGAAATTGGCATGTGTCTTAAGGTGTCTTCAAACTTACACTCGGTTTCACACAATTATACATTAAAAAGGTTGCGTATACTAGTATTTTGATACATTTTTCTTTTATATGTAGTTACAAATGTTGCATGTAAGAATGGAATCTAAGAATACTACGTGTAATTTTGTGTTCTGTAAGGACTAATATATTCACAAGAAATCTAATCTCAAATGGACATGAGAAAATAATGAATAAATAATTGTTTTGTGTACTTGATTATGCCTTAATTGTTAATATATAGTACAGAAAGTAGTTTGGAAACTATAATTATTAATTTGTTGTATATCGTAAAGAATAAGATTCTCATTCCAATATTATCGGAAGTCCATAAAGGTACTAGTTATGAATCGATAACGGTTTTTTACGTCTTAAATTAATTTGTCGTATTATGTAATAACGACAAATATACGAATTTTGTGATCAAATAGTAAAATATAAATATTAATTTGTCGTATTTTTAAAGTGTAATGCAAATAAATAAGTGTTCTACCTATACGTACATATTTATTTTGTTGTAATTTATAGGTTAATCAAGTATCCTAAAGTTGCCTACTTATGCAATTTTGTTTAACATGGTCACTAAAAAAATTTAAGTTCTTTGAGTCCAACAAAATCTCAAATATAAAGATATGCAAAGAAGCAACTTATAACCACATTTTCAATGTATAAAATGAATTATGAATAATAATGTATATTTGCAGCATGTCCTAAATTGAACATACTAGACAAGCAAGTGCTTAATTTGCATGTAGTTTAAGTTAGTTATTTATCCTACACTCTGGAAATGCAACTCTAGCTAGCTACTATAGTTCTTTAGATCTCACGATATCTCATAGAACAATGTTAAACTTTTTTTAATCAGGCTTGGCAATGTTAAATTTCTATTGTCAAATGCTTGGCCAATTTATCCTAATTTGAAGCACGCAATTGTATACAACTCACTCAAGGTTAGTCATAGATGATTCAGAATGTCAAACTTTCATCATGTTTTAATTTGCGGTACTACTTTTTTACTTGTTTTTTGGGGTAAAATAATTTGTAGTCGAAGAATGGTAGTACCAACTTTTTTGAATATATATATATATATATATATATATATATTCCAAATTATTCAAAACATGTATGGGTTTTGATACAATAATGTAAATATTTGTGAAATAGGTTTGTTTTCATAAATTTTAGTGATGTCTTCTAACAAATGTGGTGCATATATACATGAAGACGCAAGTGATAAAATCGAAGATTTATACGAATGTTAATTATAAAAATTATACAATACACTATAAAACTATAGGGTATGAATACACATGCGCGTGGGAAGTTATAAAAAAGAATAGATAAAAATTATAAAATAATTTTATTTACAAAATTGATATAATCATTACGATCCATGTGTACATTTGTGAATTGTTATCACTTCTGTCTCCATAATTTTCATTTCCACTTCTTCCAAATACATTCAAGGAATTCACATAAAAGCTATGTATTCTGTTGGGACGAAGGAAGACGTCCTTATAGTTAATCGAGGTATGAACCATGAAGGTCAATAATCAGTGCACGACAACTTTAGCTGTTCAATAGGATATGCAATAGTTTAACATTTGGCTTTCAAAATAAGGCCTTTTCGACAAGCGCCATGTCCTTTTCCATCTAGACCATGGTCGTAGAATGAGCATATCGTTTTAATTTCAATGGGCATATTGATCAAGTGAGATTATACCTGTTTTTGGTAGAGGAAATGTTTGATCTTTATTAGCTAAACAATATCCTGTTCCTACCAGTTACTAACCAGAATAATAACACGATTACTCGAGATTAAACAATATCCTTTTCACACCAGACAAAAACACTAGATTAATTAAACGGTAATAATAATAATACGACATTACACTGAAGATGTCTGAAGCGAACAAACTAGAAGACACAATAAACCGGACCAAAACAGACCAACCATGACTTGGACCAAATTAAATACACATATTCTAATGAAAATAAAGCGATAACAGAAGCAGAATTACAGACACATACAGAACATGATTCAAACAAGCAATGCCCAACCCAGGACGTGCTTAAACGGAGAACGAAAACACCCACTGACCCACAGTCCAAGGCCAAATTAACTCAAACCCTAGAATTGAAGCCTAGAGCTTCAACTCCAAGTCCAATGCCTCCCTTCTGGTCGAAACCGCTGGTGCTGCAACTGCTCCATTTGCACGATATCCCCTTGCTCTGGCACTGGCAGATCGGCGCTGCGGGTTCGAGCCTGGCCTGGCTGCGTGAGTTGGGTCCATCAGGGACAGAAGGTCCCTGGTCCTCCCTGACAAGTCATGGTCGTCGCGTACAACTGGTGCCGGGTTTCTCTGCCTCAGGTAGGGATGGTGACGCTGGAAACCATTCCCATGTGGCGGCTGGTGGAGACCAACTGGGTGGCATAGTTCATTGCCCACCGTGTTGTTGAGCACAAAAGACGGTGGTGCAAGTCTCATTACGTGCTCGTAAGGAGGCATGGGTAGTGATGGTGGTGGTGGTGGTGGTGGTAATGTTAGTAGTGATGGTGGTGGTGGTGGTGGTGGTAATGTTAGTAGTGGTGGTGGGGGTGGTGGTGGTAATGTTGGTGGAGCTGGCAGTGGGTTTCGAACGAAATTGATGAACGTTCTGGCCATGTCGCTGACCTGGTTGGAGTCTGTTTGGTGGTCGTGCAGCGCCTGCCCAGAGTGGAAGGAGCGAGAGCAGTCCGTGCATCTGAACCTGGAGGGAGCGATGGTGTAGCCAGAACTGCCAGTGCTGCTCTCGCTGTCTGAGAAATCGGAGAGCTCCATTTTTTATGCTAAAATGGAGATTCTCAGAGGAGATCAAGGAAGGAAAGGAAAGGAAATGATTAAGAGGCACCAGACGATAGAAACAATGCTCTATCGCTAGAAGAAAAGATGCTAATATCTGAAGGAAGAAGAAGAGAGACTGTGTGGGCAGAGAGAGCCAAGTGAACGGATGTATTTATATTGAGGGTTTGGACTTAGGGAGATGGTTTAGATCTTAATTTTATTTTTTATTTTTTATTATTTTTTTATTTTGAAATTGAGAGGAAGGTTTTATCATGTGCTCTGTATCCTTTTTGAGAAAATTCCATTTTAACTTTTAACCAAAATAAGAGAGAAATTAATTAGGTAAATTATTAATTGTGTATAATATAATACTCTAGCCAGCAAGGCTAAACAAAGGAGACACATAAGCAGAGGCCGTGGCTTATCTGTCTAGCCAGAAAGATAAGCTTTACAGTGGGTTTGGGAGTTGAAGTGGCCTCTATATATCTCCATTGCTAGCTATAGTAGTATGGTGTTTGAACCTTCGACCCATGCCAATGGAGATTTTTCACGGAATTATTTTTAAATTTCTTGGTAAAATGGTCATTAGGTTGGTTTGCCTCAAATAGGTGATCTGTGATTTATAACAATACCATATATAGAGCATCTATTATTTATTTTCAAGTTCCAGCCCCACCCTTGACCATATGTAAATAAGATTAAGCAGCGTATACAGCTCTACACTTTGCTGAGAATGTGAGCCTTTGATTGAACATATAATGTTGGTTATGATCAGTTTTCTCCCAATGTTAATTACCACATTATATAATCCATACATAGGCACAATCAATTACACTAATTATACAAACTGCTTCCATAGGAAGGATGCAAGATTCTTTGAACACAAGGATGCAATCTAACAAAAAAACCCATGAGTATGATTGGGAGTTGGGAGGGGAAGAGAGGGAAAGGAATTGAAAGAAATGAAGGGAATGGGAAGAATATGAGAGGTTAAGCAATAAGTTTCCTCTTATTTAGATGTTTAAAATATTTCAAAGAACTTTATAAATGTTCATAAAAATTAATAATGGAGGGTTTTTAGGGTTACATGATAATCCCTCATTTTTCTCCATTCATTTTAAAGGATGAGGTTTACTTAAAACCTTTTCCTTCCCTCTCTTTCCCTCTATTATCCTCCTTCCTAACATATAGTTAGTTATAAGGAATTTAAGTAATCTGTAACTTGTAGGTTGTACAAAAACAAAAAGATTAAATCTAACACAGATATGATGGTATCTATTTAAAATTAATAATTATATCCAAGTATAGAAACACAAATAATTACCTTAATAAGCAATCGGTGTGATATTGCTAGCAAAGGAAGGTTCCAGCTAAAATTTAAGGTGGTTTCATTTTCTTAGCATTATTCTAAAAATCTATGGGGGCTGAATTTCACCTTAATATCAGAGATGGGACTTTTGAAGGATATATAAATAAATGTAAGATAACTATAGAGGGTGATTCAAGTGATAAGTAAGCTTTAACTCAACAGTTGAGGGACATTTACAATGTCATGTATTCAACTCCGAGAGAAAGCACTTGTGGAGAAGAGTAGTCTCAGTATCCCAAACGAGATTAGTCTCTGGATAGTGTGGCGATGTCCAGACAATGATAAAATTAAATAAATAGAAGATTACCTCCTATTGTATAACACATTTATGGATATAAATAAATAAAAAATCACCAGCAGTGATTTCTGGATTTTGTGACAACAGAATTAATTCAAAGGCGAAATGGCATTAACTTTACAACACTCATAGACCATAGTTGATTCTTTCATCCAGGCTTGCTTCTTCATTTCTGGCCTTCGGATTGACTTACCCGGTGGTAATTAGAGCACCCTCTCTAGTCTCTTATACATTTCATCAACATATTTAACGGAATTAATTTACTTTTAATAACTGAACTGGAAACTAATTTACTTGGTGATGAACTTCAGAGTTCTTGTATAAGAAGAAATTAAAAGCAGAGAAACAATATATGAAAAACAAGAGAGACACAATTAACTAAATATATAAAACACTTTTTTTTTTTATGTAAATAAAGTTTATGTGAGAGGAAGGCCCATCCCTAATTTAAGGTTATGGCAAACCATTAACTTCAATGAGGATTTATGGTGGGATTATAGATCGCCTACCAATTGACATACCCTGTATTTAAACCCAAGTCATGGCTAGCATGAGCGGTCTAACCAGGTGAGTCAACACCCATTGACTATATAAAACACTTTCTTGTTGCATATATATTAACATAAATCCATGACGTACACTCTTACAAGTTTGAATCTTTCATGAGGCACCTCATAAGCAATTAAACATCAAGTTCTAGCTACATCAACATAAGGGAAAAGAAACCAAACCAAACTTAAAAACCAAGGGAATTAAGAATTCCCTAGTTCTCTATGGTAGACTTAATAAGTAGAGACTGACTCATACATATTGTAGACATAGAGAAAGAGAGGCCATTATATCTATAATCTATATAAGTATCACAGCTTTAGAGTCACGTCCAGCCCAGTCTTGGAAGTGACTTTAGTGGTGCCCCTTCCTCCACAGAGCACCCCCACATACTGATCAGCAGCGGGTTCATCATCAGCAACACCACCTGCATCTGCTCCATCTCTCACCGGCATTTTAGCTAGCTCATGAAACAGCAAGAATTGGCCATAATCAGGGCTAGGATAAGGATGGGTCTCAGCATAAATCTCCTTAACTCCAGACCCAGAAGGAGCACCAATACCATATCCATTTCCCTTCTTTATAGGCAGGAACTCGTAAAAGGACATCATCTTCTTGGGAGGACCACAACTAAGGCGCAGCTCCAAGTCATTGGCCACCGGTGCAGTGAGCTTCCGGTGGCTGTTACGGGTCCTTTTGGGTGGTTGTATGGCCTTAACAGGATTGTGACAGCGAATGCGCTTCCCCCCTCAAACCTGCCTCCGGTTTCTTCCTAGGATTTTCGTGTGCTTCTTTTGCTTCTCATTTCGTTGATGGCGGTGGGCATTCTGGTGCCCTCCTAAGGCCTTCAGGGGGTGGAAGCGCTTGCTGCAGAGTGGACACCTGTGGTTTCTGGGTGGGCTTACAGTCAACCAAACACCCATATGCCCTGACCTACGTCTGGCAGATTGAGCGTTTGAGCTCTCAGCAGAAGAAGCCCTTCCCAGACGCAGCATTTGGTTGATGTGTGAGGAAATCAAGAAGAGTTGCGGGGAGGAAAATGAAGAGAGAGATTAGTGGTTACTTATGAGCATTATAAGCTAGCTTGAAAAGAAAAGGGTATTTATAGCAAAACTTTGGAGTGACACAATGGTACTCATGGGTAAAAGACGCCAAATTTTCAGCTAGAGACAGAGGGAGAGATAAAGCAGAAAAGAATAGGATTGAAAAATGAGGTTAGGTTTAGGGTTTGCCAGACTTGTACAAACTACATGCAAATTTGGTGAGGAGAAAGTAGGACGCGTGGGTCCTGACCTAGAAGGGAGTAATTAACCCTGGGTTCAATGGATCACTCTATATTTACTACTCAAGGACTACTAAGAATTCAAACAAGATTTGCTATGGGGTATTATTATAATGCTAACTGTGACATGACATGGTCTGTTATTTCATTTTCTTTTGTTAAATCAATATTAGGACAGTACGTGTCACTAGTAATTGGAGGTTAATTTCAAATTCTAATCCTGGCTAATTAAGTTCTATTAGTTTTTTTTTTGGATAAGCAAACAGGAAACAACACAAAAGGGAAAGCTAATTAAGTTCTACTAGTAATTGGAGGTTAATTTCAAATATAAAGAGAAGGATGTGTAATTGTTATCGAGTTAAAGCAGTATGTATTACTAAATTAGAAAATTTTCAGACAATTAGACCTTCAACCTTTCCCTAGATATTACCTGAGCACTGGTAGTATGAGTACCTACCAAAGATTATAAGAAATGCAGGTTCAATCTCCTAGAGTAATTAAAAATGTTGTTTAGTTCTTTATTATAAAAAAACAAAATCTATTCCCTACTTCCCTCGAATGGAAACTAAATATTATGGTCTTCAAACAGAATATATAATCAATATCACTAGGAATTAAATTCTGTGACATAGTGATCAAACACATGATTTTACAAAACAAAAAGACTACAATCTTTGTGAGGCATGCTCCTTATTAACTGTTAGTCATCAAAAGGAAATTTTTAATGAATAAAATTTTAAGTAACACAAACATCCCAGCAATATACATTAAAAAAAAAAACAATGAAAATACGAAGTAAAAATTGTTCCCCACAAAGCCCCCGCCCCCAAGAGAATATAACATTGGAAAATGTATGAAAGTCATGGAATAAACTAGCTCGCTAAGATAATTTTATTGTTTGATTAATTAAAACGGGAAAACGATTGTCACCAACATCTTTGAGTGGTAAAAATGAAAAGAGAAAAAAAAAAGACGAAGAAGAAGAACGAGAAGAAAGAAAGAAGGTCCACAACGGATCAGAACAAGGAGTGAATGAAGGAGAAAAATGACAGAAAACCATTTTCTTTTATTTGCGAGTAAAAAAAAAAGACAAATTGTAGGAAAAACAAAACAAAAAAAGAGTACACACCCATATACACTGATGTCAAAAACTTTAAAAAAAAACAAACTAGAAAAGAAGGAAGAGAAAGGAATTTCAAATACCATGTACTCAGTTTCTTTTTCCAACCCATTTCTCTCTCTTACTCACAAGTGTATTCTCTCTCTGAATGCATGGATAGCCACGTCCCCCACAAGGCACACCAAGTGTTATAGCGGTTTGAGGGTTGTTCATCAGAGTCTCAACTATGAAAAATTGGCTGCTTTTTTGGTTCAGCGACAACCTTCTCATTAGGCTAAAATTTTAGGAGAATCATATAATATTTTGATCAGAGAAGTAATATGTAATTTTTTTAAGTTTTCATATAAACTTTTTTAAATTTTTAAAAAATCATATAATATTTTAATCATATTTAAAAAAATAATGTGTAATTTTTTTAAATACTCAATAAAATTTTCAAAATTTTTGAAAAGGTCGTAACTCCCCCCAGTCTCCAAAAGATCTACCTCTGGGCCGGTTCCCCTCGATATCGTCAGTTAGCTTCAGATCCAAGCTTTGCCTCTATGCTCATGCAACCGGGAACTTATTTTCTCGGTCTTTTTATAAATTTATTAAATAAAAAAAAGAGATAAATATGATCGACTTGGATCTTCCATTTTAAATTTGAGTCATTTGACACGTTGCTTCATTAGTCTCACCTCATGCATGATGCATTGATGCTGATTCAATGCATATATGTGTGTGTATGCTGAGTATCGATTACCATTAGCATAAAATTGATAAATTTACATTACTTAGTAATTTTTATAAAAATAATTTAAATAAATACAACTAATACTTAGTTATCATGTGATCTCAAGTAGTGAATACTTTATTTATTTAAAAAAATATCATATGCTAATTTTAATATAAATTTCTGAGGTAGAAATTAAATAATCTTATATGAAGTTTTTCACAAGTTTAATATAACTCAATAGTAAAGTTTGTAAATTAAAGTACATATTTTAATTATAAAATATTATTTATTAGTGTAAATTGATTTTTATTTACATCCTTCACGGGCACCCCCCACAATATATATATAACATAATTTAAATTTTGTGAAAAATTAACTCATATATATATATGAGTTAATTTTTCACAAAATTTAAATTATGTTAATAAAATTTTATACTCAATCAAGATTGTTTTGTACTTTATCAAAAGAGAGATGCTACATATCACGAAAATATTATTATTAATAGGTTATGAATAACTTGGCACACGACATCCTGTTTTTTAGCCAATAAATTAAAAGAAAAAAGAAAAAGAAAGATTCACAGACATTACGCTGGCTCATTCGTGGGTAACAAAAATTCTTTCGTAACATTTAGTATTTCTATTATCAAAATTTCTTAAAATTAATAAAATATCAACCATTTTCTTATTCTTGTTTTAAATTTTCAAATTTTGACATGTAAGATCAATTGATAATTATTAATAATTCAACAATTATTTAATTGATAAAAATTTAAAATTATTTTCTACATAAATTTTATAATATATTTTTCAAATAAGTAAAAATATCATTTTGATCACATACTTATTTTTATTCAAATTTTCTAAAATTTGATTTTCAAATATAGTAACTAGTTATAATAATTAAATTGATCAATTTTTTTATAAAAATGTATTTAATGATATAAATATATCAAATCTTACATGAGTTTTAAAATTAATTAATTTTATATATATAGAGAGAGATTCTTTCGGTACTCTTTGTTTTTATAAGGATACCGATACTCTTAGTAAATAATGACAAATATTTAGCTATATGTCCTACTTAATTAAAATATAATAAAATAATTATGTTTCATGCAGAATATATAATCAAATATTAATCATTAATTATGAAAGAGTAGTGATATTCTCATAAAACAAAAGGTACAGAAAAAACTTCATATATATATCAAGGTTTTAATCTCTAATCACAAATTAGTCCATGTCTTATGTAAATGAGATTTATATGTTTTTGGATTTTGTACAGTAACTAATTCCTATAAGAGAAAAAAACGGTATAATGATAACATAATTAATGAGTGTAATGTACAATAAACGTTACTAATTTACTTATACATATCCAATCGGCGCCACGGTAGCGGAACGTCAAGTCCGGCTAATGTTTCCTCTTTTCCGTGGAAGTCCAACTAACGGCGTTAAAGAGTAAAATATCGTTTTCCTTTTTTTATTCAGTTTTCTCATAAAAATATCATAATTAAATGTGGAAGTATAAAGTTTCGTGTACATGATGTTGCCACGTGTCGGTTCTGTACAAGTAAAATAAATTAGAAAGTCTTGCTTTCACTCAAATGTAAATGGTTTTTTCTTGGACTAACCATAGATTATGTGAATTTCAAGATTTTTGTGTTTTCATATTTATAAAATCTGTAAAATTAAATAGCGATCATTATCTCAATGACTTAATAAACAAATATTACACCGAGTAAATGGAAGAGTCTGTAGATAAATTTTTATGTGCTCTAAAATTTCACTAAAAAGATAACATGTGGCATTATATAATTATATATGTAATTGAATTAAATATAAAATATTATATAATTAATTTTAATTTAATTTAATAATTGAAAAATTACTGATAATATTATTTTTAGAATACCTAACTATTTTTTATAATTTACATACTTGGGAGAAGGAACATGACTTTTTTTCTCACTTATTAATATATATGAAAATGATAAAAGAACTTATTATATCTGACATTTTCAGAAATTGTTTTGTTATCTTTTATTTTTATAAGATATTTATATTCTTAATAATTAGTAGTTAATATTTAATCATGTATTTTATTTGATTAAAATATAAATATTAAAATAAATAAAATAAGTATATTTTAATTAAATAAAATATATAATTAAATATTAAAAACTAATTATAAAATAATATCAATAATTAAAAAAGAAGGTGAGTACAAGAAAACCTTCGATCTTTTTATGTATTTTTTTTTACTGCAAGAAGAAGATATGTGAAAGATAAATGATGATAATTTTAATCTCACATATTTCACTTTATTTCTAATTTCTCTCTCTCCTTCTTTTTCCTCTTCTCTCCTTTTTTAATATTAAAAAATATAGATAAAATAAAATATGTGAGATAAAGTATCTGTAACTATCATGCTATACTCTATATGAAAATGTCAAATACAACACGTTCTTTTATCATTTTTCTTTTAAAATATTGATATTATACTTCATTGAGTCCACGTGTATGATAAAAAGATGAAAAGTTAAGGGCTTTAATTCATCACTTTTAAAAAAGGCTTAATTGGTACCACATGTTTTTTACAATATTGATTTTAGGGTGTGTTCTTAAGTATTTCATAATTATTATTTATATTTAATAAATTTTTAAATATTTATTATGAAATTAATAATTAATAAATAATTAAAAACTTATTTTAAATACTAAATTCATACTATGACAACTCTCCTTTTCAAATAAAGTGACTTTTCCTATTTTTATTTTTATTTTTTTTCCTGAAATAAATGTTTTTTTTTTTTGGCTGAGATCCTGAAATAAGTGCTTGAACATAAGAATTTTCAAAATATATAAGAATTTCTCCAATTAATAGCCTTTTCTTTTGGACTTTGATCTAGATGTGATAGGGTTGAGTAGTTGAACATTTTTTTGTGCTAAGAAATTTAAGGTAAAAGGAGGCTCTCCTCATTTTAACACCAAGAACTTCAACGAGAGTTTACAATAAAATTATAAATCACATACTAACAAAAGATTCTTAAATTTAAACTTGAATCATGTAATTATCATGAAAGAAAAGTCAATCAAGTGAGTCACCTTGTTGATTGAGTGGTTGACTAGTACTAAACAAAACAAAACACAGCAAATAACTAATGGATTTTAATGAATGCAAATTCACCATCTCAAAAAAGTAGCTCAAACATGGATTTTGCCTTCTCTTTTTCATGATAAAAGAAAATGATTTTTTCAGAGTATATTGATTTCTTCATCTTTCAAAAATTATATTTACACCAATTGATTATATGATTTTGAAATTTTAATTGACTTAAAAAGAACGGGCAGTCATGAAAAAATTGTTTTTATCAATCTACTCCATAAAAATATTTCATTGAGTCATGAGCAATTGATGTCAACAATATTTTAACTAAATATAAATCCAATCTTTCTAAAAGTCCAAAACATTAATTTACTCTCTTTCAATATATAGTCAAAAATAAAATAAATAAAAATTTAATTTTAATTCACTAAACTTTATATTGTCATTTAATTATGTATTGACATATTATTAAAAGAGTTAGACTTCTTAAATAATTATTATAATAGTCAAACTCATTTAATGATTTATAAACATATGATATATTGACATATAATCATGTATTGACATATTATTAAAAAAGTTAGACTTTTTAAATAATTGTTATGATGATAATCAAACTCATTTAATAATTTATAAACATATGATTAAATGACAGTGTGTATATATATATATTTTTGAAGAGTGTATATTTTATATTTTTTTTAAGAGTATATTTTTTGTAAATGATAATAAATTAAAATTAAACTTAATAAATAATGTATACAACTCTTGTGTTCATAATTGTATACAACATTGGTAACTTCATCGACGTGGATTACTTTACCACTACTTTATAACTTCTTGATGTATGACTATGAAATTGCCAAAATAATAGGTTCTTTTTTTTTCTTTTTGAATACTTGATATTATACTCCATTGAGTCCACGTGTATGATAAAAAGATGAAAAGTTAAGCGTTTTTTTTTTATAAAGAAAGTTAAGCGTTTTAATTAGCATGAGTTCATCACTTTTTAAATAAAGTGCCTTTTTTTTAAAAAAAGATTTGCTGAAATAAAGGGCTTGATTCTGGAGCCTTCTAAAGAACACCTGACGGGAGAGTGGTGCATCTATACTTTCTAAATTTACCTGCTATTATAGGTTATCAGGTTTTATGATATTGCAAAACAGGCCTAGTCGTATTATTTGTGGTAAAAGACTTATTTTTCGTTCCTTTTTCATTTTAGTCCATCAAATAACATTCATTATTTAAAAAGTAAATATTTATTTTAATTCTCTAAACATATAATTGTTATTAATTAGATTTTTTAATGATGAATATATTAAAATGATCATTTAATGTTAATTTTTTATATCAAAAAAGTTATTTAATGTCATTTTTTACATTAAAATTATTTTTTAATGTAATTTTTTTATATCAAATTAGTCTTTTATAAGGTCAAAAATTATTAAAAAATTAAACTAATGACACATCTTTTTAGAAAATCAAAATAAGTGTTTGTTTTTATTTTAAAAAGTTGTTAAATTTCAATCACTCACCATAAGAAACTCCACTCTCGACTGGGAGAGCGAAAGAGAGAAGTGTTTCACCAGCACCTCTATTGCAAGGAAAGCCAAAAAGAGAAGCGCTTAACCGACATGAAATTTTTAAAACAATTTATTAAAATTTTAGCCACAACAAGTTGGCAACCCCGAGTTGAAAATTTAAATTGTAAATTTTCAAAGGTTTTACACATGACATGAATTTATTTTATTTTTCCTATATGATTCCTGTCATGTAATTTTCTTTTTATATAAATTTATTTTTTATTGTAGTTTTTACTAATGAAACGATCGGCAACTTAACATAAATTTTTTTATTATATTATTTGCCCATGATTTAAAAAATTTATTGAATTTTTTGTCCTAATTTTTTTATTACTTTTTCTTACCAGAGGGATTGCCATCATGATATGATGGAAATGGCAAAAACAAAAATGGCATGGAAATATTTTTATAGATGGAAATTCATTTCATTTTTTTAATTTTTTTATGAGGGTATAAAATTTTAATTATTTATTACATTTAGACTCATAACGACCCCCGCATGAGATTCATTGTTTTAATTAATATTTTTACTTAGGATAGGTAACAATATTTTTACTTAGGACAGGTTATCCCTTCAAAAAATTTATTTCAATTTCAATCCATGTCTTATCCTTACAAATTGATTAGGTGATCAACTCATACAAAGAATTTAAGAATAATTAACAATGATAATTGACGAATAATTCTACACCAATTAATTCACATGGCCATATTTATAATAATTTTGATTTATAAGAGTCTGAATAACTAATTACTTGAAAAATTGTAACTGAAATAAAATACATTTTAATTACATATCAAATTTGATTTTGCTCTTATTATTGCAAATTATTTTTTAAACAAAAAACAAACAAATATAAAAATACCGTATGTCATAATAGTTGATACCCACATTTGAAATATGTTTTAATTTTGAATAGTCTAAGTGATTATTATAATATAATCTATTATATTGAAATTTAATGTGTTTCTCCCTTTACTATTGTCATACTTGTACAGAAAAAATTTATAAAGATAGAATAGGTGTGACAATAAGTGGATTTAATATGGAACTACAATTAGTTAAATTAAATTTGTAATATTATTAACTCTATTGCAATTCAATTACATTAATAATATTTATAATTTAAATACAACAAGAAGTTTATATTCATCCATTTATAAATTAAATAAATATATTACCTGTTCAATTAATAATGTAACTGAAAAGTAAAAGTAAATCAATTTTGTGGGTTTGGCTCTGGAATTTTGAAGAGAGATTATATTTTTTGGGATATTATTAATTCTTTCCATTTGTTATGTAAAGTTAAGAAACCACCAAAACATGTAATTTTTACTCTTATACTCTTGTGTACCAATTCGGAGAGAACTTCCACAATTCGATCTACTTATAACTATGGTTTCCACAATGTCCCACTGCATATTGTCTAAAGGGTTTCATTTTTTATTTATTTAAAATTTGTGTGACATGTAGTAAACAAGTTTCTTATTATTTTAGAGACCGGGTACTGGAATGAAATCAGATAAAGGGGGAGGGGGAGGACTTTTTTGCAAAGGTCAATCATAACCCTTACAACCGGTTGTACCTATAGTTATATACCGTTGGATGGATTCATGACTTTTATTATTCTTAATGAATGACTAATATTAAATGAAATATGAATGCACTCATTTTATTCAGGTGCATGTTAGACAACTCCCTTGATTCTTGCTGGATGAGCCTAAAGCACACAAGCTACTATTTCACTATTCTATCTACGAGTATCTCTATTCTTTTCCTTCATCGTTTTTCTTTTGGGGGCGGGGGGGTCTGATTTACTTTTGGTTTTTGGTCAACTTTCTTTTTGGGGACCACATACAACCTCTTCATCACAGAGGTAATCGCCTTTCATTTTGGACTTTGGTCTGGATGCAATGGGATTGACTAGTGCTAAACAATTTTTTTTAAAAAAAGAACAAATAATCTGATGGGCTTGAAGGTATGTAAATTCTGCCCATCTCAGGAAATAGCCCAAACGCTAATTTTATCTTCTTTTATTATGGAATTTGACTCAACTAATAGTATTGAACAATATCAATAAAAAAAAGTCTTAGATTTGATTTTTATTAGTGATCTTTTATTAATAAGTTATCTATAAGTACCATTATAAATTTTTAGGATTTAATTTCTATCCACTATCAGTGTAAAGTTTTTTTACACTGTCATTTAATCATGTATTGACACATCATTAAAATAGTTAGACTTTCTAAGTAGTAGTTGTGATAGTCAAACTCTTTTAATGATTTGGCAACACATGATTGGATGACAGTGTAAAAAAACTTTACATTGATAGTAGATAGAAATTAAACTCAAATTTTTATTGAGGCTTGCGTATATGCACACTTTAGAATGAGGCAACTTTCACCCCTAAACTTTTGCCTCAAAAAAAAGAGAAGAGTGAATTGATTCTTTGATATTTTCAAAATTATATTTACTAATTTATCAAAATTTACGTCAATTGATTATATCATTTTTAAAATTCAATTCAATTAAAAAGAAGGGCTAGTAATGAAATTTTTTATATCAATTTAGTGCATAAAAACATTTCATTGAGTCAACGGTTATGTTTGGAATTCATTAAAAATAGAATTGATTTAATTTGATTTAAATTAAATTGATTTAAAAATCAAATTTTATATTTAGAACTCGTTATAAAAAATTAGATTTGAATTGATTTAGAAATCAATTTTTATGTGGAATTCATTAAAAAATGAATTAATTTTATTATTTTACTTTTTTAACCTTATATCATTATGAATGATATTAATAGGTTAATTAGGTAAAATAAAAAAGTTAACAAGGGTAAAATAGTCAATCTAAATAACTAAATTTAAACTCACTCAAATCCAACTAAATTTGAGTGGATTTATAAATACACACAATTTAAATAAAAAAATATTTCAAAATCAAATGAATTCCTATTTTTTAACATTCCAAACACAAAATTTAATTTACAAATCAAACCAAATCCTATTTTTCAACATTCCAAACACACTCTTAGATATTAATATGATCAATTGATGTAAACAATATTTTAATTAAATATAAATCCAATCTTTCTAAAGCCAAAACATTAATTTACTCTCTTTTAAAATAAAGTCAAGAGTAAATTACACTCTAGTATCTTGAGATTTGTCAAACTAACAACAAACCTTAAACTTGATCATAAATTATATTTCATCCTATTTTTTTTAATCTCTGACTAACAGTTGACTTAACTCTGTTAAGTATTTTATAAAGAAAAATAAACTGGTATATTATTAATTATTAATGTAATTCTCTTAAAAAAATTATTAGTGAGCTATATAATACAACAAAAGCTTTTTAAGTTTAATATTATGATTTCTTCTTTATAAAACTAAGGTGGCTTTTATATAAAAATAAAAGGGATGAAATTTGACAAATGATATAAAAGGACTATAATTCATATTTATATTTATTTTTTCTACAATAATAAGTGTAAGCACCTAAGTAGGGGACAAAGATAAATAGCATAGTGGGTGATCGAACATTTGACATTGTTATCACACCCTAGTCTTAAATATTAAGGTTGATATCAATTGGGTTATAAGCTTGTTAGAATATATTATTAATTTTACTCTAACAAATGATTGATAAATTATATATGCTATTATGTAAAAAATAATTGTACTATCTGTTTCTTGTTTTGTTTTAGTTGTTGAGTCATTAGCTCAATTGCTTCTAAGGAGAAAACATGCTTCTAATTTTTTTTCTCTATGCAAAGACATATATTATTATATATGTTATTGCTCATAAAGATGTAAAAATATTCATTTAAGTGTGTGTTTGAGAAACTATTCAGCAAAAATGTGGATATGAAAAAAGAGAAAAATTTGTCTCCGTTTAATAAATAAGAGTAGGGGTGGGATCAAGATCCTCGTACTTGCAAGTTACCGTTAAATAAATATAAAAATATCTTTAACTTAAAAACATATAATATGTAATGTATATGATATTAATTGAATATTTGCATTTGAATTCATTAAATAATATTTAATTTTAGAATTTGATGTTGTTACATGTTGAACAAAATTGTGAAATTTTAAATTTTCATTTTTTATACAAGGTTATAGTTTGTGATGCTAAAAAAATCTAAGAAAATAAAGAAAATATTTTATATACCACAAAAAAAATGAAAATGAATAATTAATAACATGGTCTTTGCTTAGAAGTAGATTAATTAGAAAACTTAACAAATGAAACAAAATAATAAAAGAAGAGTGCAATATTTTTTTTTACATAATAGACATACACAATAAATTAATTATTTTTTAAAGTAGAATAAATACATATATGAATTATGTTCTTCTCATAACATTTGTTAAGTTTTATATCCCTTTCACTTTTTCATTAAAATGTCATCTTGGTTTCAATGGAAGAAATCATTAGATTAAGCTTAAAAAGCTTTAGTTGTAATATAGAGCTCACTAAATAATTTTTGTTAGAAAATCTCAATAGTACTTAATAATAAGCTTGTTTACTTTTTTTCTATTTAAAACTAGTTAACGGTGTTAAGTCAATTGTAAGTTAAAGACAAAAAAAAGTATTGAAATGTAATTTATAGCTAAGTTTAAGTTTAAGGTTTGCTGTCAAATTAAACGTAATGAAATGTAATTTACTGTAAAGTCAAAGATAAAATAAGTAATATTTGTACAACTCTTGTATTCATAATTGTATACAACATATGTAACTTCATCTAAGTTTAATAAGACTACCTGCGCAGCTCTTAACATTCACAATTATGCACATTGTCACAAGTGTCTTTATCTGAATTCAGGCCGCCCTGATACGGTTGTAATCACAAGAGCTGTACAGATAGCATTTTAGTTTAATTTGAAAAAATAAAAAATAAAAAATAGCGGGCAGCCTGAACTCAAATCATGCTAAAGAGATGACATAAACTATGTAGGTAGCATTATGTGCGTGTTCTTTGGTTACTTGTTCAAATGCATGTCAGGCAAACATCTGCGAATACTAATATTCCAGATTAAATTTAAAATACTGTCAGTGTTAAATTTTTAACATTATTATCTCATATGTTGACACATCATTAACAAAATAAAATTATTAAATAATAATTATAATAGTCAAACTTCTTTAATAATTTGACAAAACATAATTATCTAATAATATAAAAAAAATCTACACTCTGGATCAAAATTAAATGCTTAGTATCTTCCAGTTGTTATTGATTTGATCATATGTGGACATTACTTTCCATGATTGAACTATCCATGGCAGTAGATTAACATCTTCCGACCCTCCACTTCTTTAACTTGAACAAAAACAAAAACACCTACTAGAGGAATTGAAGTACGGGGAGTTGTCGAGCTACACAAACAAGACGAAGATACTTGAAAGTTCACTCTGAAGAGACCTACTATGATTTATTGGCTAATTACTAACTTTGCTCTTCTTTACATCACATTGGAAGCTTAATGTCATATCTGGCAGCTGGGAAGTCTGCTAAGAACAGAATGCTCTGGCTTATGCTCACATTCAGTGTCAATATGAACGAAGGCTCGCTCAACTTCAGGGAGTTCTTCAATCTTTATCTGCAATGATTCTCCAATTGCATGGGCTTCTTTCAGCGGCAGATCTTCTGGTAGTTCAATGTCCACCTGTTTTAAGCCACATGTCCAGCGTGGAGATGAACATAAAAATTAGTTTATCTTCGAATTCCCTCTGTATTTGAATGCATAGGTTCCTTTTGAACAGAAGAATAAGATCCAAGATCCACGTTTGAGAGAATTTTTAGCTTAAGCTTGATTATTAAAACAAGAAGTAAAGGACAACGGAGTTTCAAGTTTTTTTTATTATAAAAAAGACATATAATCAACTTACCTCAACAAAGTATAAAACTCCAAAAGTGTAAGCACGGACTGTGTCAATATGTTTGATTTGAGGATGGTATCGTAAAACAAGGTATGTCAGTTTCTGCAAGACTTCAGGCGAAGCTGATTGTCCAACCAGGGAAACTACACCAAGAGGTAACCACCTTTTAAATAGAGGACGTACTCCATAAAACAGATGAAGTATTTACTATTAAGCATTAAAAGGAACAACCAAGACGTACTTCAACCTCCAGCTACAAATTTTATGCCAAGATATTTGAAGCTGAGATTCGTCTATATCAAAATTACTTCTAGCAAATTCTTTAGCTAGCTATTATTCTTTTATATGAGAATAGCTGTTTTTCTGACACAATAATTGAACAATATATAAGAAACAAAAGAAGAAAAAAAAGTGCAGAAAAAGTTATCAATACGCCATTTACTGGGGGGGTACAACTACAAGGGTTAGCTTCCATTCAATGTAAATCAATATATATATATATATAAAATATCTAATATTTCATTCAAAAACTATTAAATTCTGTTAATGGCAGCAAAAGAAAAGGGACCAACAAATTGTAAGTACTAGTGAACAGCATTATCATTACATGACAAGTTTTATTGAATATTTAAAGGGGACAATGTCCTATCATAAATACTAGCATGTATTGAATTAGCTGTACGGATAAGATAAAAATTATAGTCAACCCTCTTTTCCTCTAATTCTTTTCTCCCTATTTATTTCAAACATTCTCAGAGAGAAAGACAGAGGGCGAGAGAGAGAGAGAGAGAACCTGCATTTTCAAGCACTGTTCTAGACCAATTTGAAATTGTATAGAATGCAAGCAAAATAGCACCAATGGGGTCAATCCACCAACTAAATTTATCACCAAGTACAGCAGCAACCAAACCAACTACGTTGGTTATCACATCAAAATAGTGATCCTGGTAATCATCATAACAAGAAGCAATGAAACTCCAAAACCTAACCCTGCTAAAGATTATCATGTCAGTACGTAGACAGCAAGCATTATACCTCTGCATAGGCACAAACTATTTTGTTTCCCGAGCTTCTACAGTAAAACCAGAGCAAAAGCTTTACTCCAGTGGCAGTCAGCATGATTATACACAACCAAACCAATTGATCTGAAGTCATCTTCTGAGATGGTTTTCCTTTGATCAATTGTTCAACAGCCTCAACCAGCACTTGAAAACCTTTATAAAAATGTCAAAAGAAAAGTGTCATTGCAGTAATTATCTTCTATAATTTTGACTAGTTCAAGAATGTTAGAGCTAAGTTACAATGGATTAATAACAGAACTAATCTGAACCACACCAAGGATTTAACCATACAATTATGATTCATGGATTTATTATAAACCATTTCAACCTAGTCTTGTCCCCATTCTTAGGACGCTTTTGATAAAAGTTAACTTTAATAAGACACATAATTTCTCTAAAATTAACGGGCCACATCTAGATTTATACATTGCTTGCTCTCTTTGTCACAATTGTATCACTTCTTACGACTTCTATCCAAATTATTTTTTTCCAGTAAACATGTATACAATTATTCAAGTATAAAATAATGCAGAACCTATATCCATTTATATGGGCCCAGTAAATTCTAGACACCTAAGCATACCTCGAGCCCATGTATCAATTAAGTGGGTTGCTTTCTCTAGGGATTCAAACCAAAGATTTTCCAGCAGAAAGGTCAGACCCCCTATCCTTTTTGTTTCCCTCTTTGAATAGTCTCAATCTATAATTGGGTCCAAGAGTACCTCTTAGCTATTCAATATTCGAACAACCATCAAGTTCTTTTCATTTTGTCATCAATTATAGCTACTCTTACTCTTAAACAGTCGTTCTCCTTCTTACCTACAGTTATAACCAAGACAATAATTTATGTTAAAAAAGTTTCTTTCTCTGTTATCTCCATGTATGGAGATGCTGGAGAATACAATGTCCATATACATCTGTCCCATCAGATGTTGATCCACACATAAGAAAAGAAAGGAAAAGGTAATATATAAACATTCTGTTAGACACTAATTGGTCAACTAGTGTAAAGTTAAAGAAGCTTGAGGCCTATATTGCATGGGTACTTCTAAATTAGTCATGTATCAGTAGCCGGTACGTATGGGTACTGGTACCAATACAGGTACGATACACCATTTTCATTAGAATTTTTTAAAAAATGGTCCTGTCCGGGTACCCAAATGTATGGTTACCAGTACTAGTACCTGTATCAATGAATCATAGCTTGAGGCACACATGTAACATACCTAGAGTAGCCATGATAGCGGCAAAGACGATAATGCCCACTGGTTGCATTCTCAATTTTCCAATTGGATACTTATAAATATTTGTGCGTTTCATGGAGAGGTGCGTACACCAAAGTACACCACCAGCCATCAGATCTAGCAGAGAATCCAGTGTTGATGCAGCAATAGCTATGGATCCACTCTTAACTGTTGCAAATACCTGTAATGTGTGATTCATGGTCAAAGTAGAGCAAAAATACAAAAGAAATGAGGAGAACAGAATGCTGACTACTTCATGAACTTGAATGCAAATATAAATCCTCTCACATAAGCCCAGCACCAATATTACACTTCAAGACACTCATTCTTTTTGCTTTACTCTTTTCTTTATGTTCTTTCTATTATTTCCCTAGGTTGCAAAGCAGAGTCTTCAGCAAACAAATTGGCAAACAGAAGCTACCAAATGACTAGTGAAAATATAAATATAGTTTAATATTCTAGTTCTAGTAAAAGGGAGGAAAGTAGTACCTTAAAAGCAAGCAAAAGAATGTTTGCACAATTAGATATTTTCATCGCCCTCTCAGGTTGCACTTGTTCTGCATGCACTAACTCATCCTCAATGACATGTGATGATTCAATAGAATCAACCTCCTCGAAAGACCTTAGGGTGGCAAATTGCCTTTTATAATACTCCTTCTCCCCTAGCTCATGAAGAAAGAAAGTGAAATTTGAGAATGAGGACCAAAGGTTCATATATTCTCACAGCAAATACAGGTAACTATGGCACAAACTATAGCATGAAATAGAATCATATTATAATCCATTTTGTAGAATTGTATGATGCAAGAATGCATTCAAAAATAAACCACTTCAAGTAAAACAAACTGAAACAAACAGCATATAAAAAAGTCATTGCCAACTGTGTTTTCATAGAGGAATTACTTGGGGTCAAAGATGGTATACTTGATGGCATTATATGATGGGACAAAATACTATGAAAAACCACCAAAAAAGCTGAAAGTGAAAAGGAAAAGAGGGAAAGTAAAAAGAAACTTTCAATAGCCAAACATGATGCAACATGTCCACAACCAAAACAAGTCGAATGATATGAGCAAAGAATCAAAAGGGGGAACAAACGAAAACTGATCCAAGCACTGAGTAAATTCTTTGCACTCATTAGGGAATATGAATATAATGAAGGGCCAAACTGCAATTGTTCTAAAAATATGCTTTGAAATCATAAACAGAAATTTTTAAAAAAAAATTGCAACATATAATATGCATCATTTAGTACATATAAATCAGCAAGCACTTGAGGTGAGCAGTAGCTGCTTCCTTAATTTATAGCAGTACATTCAATTATGTAACTGGCAGCAGGACAATTTGAATATGCCCTACAATGATTTCTGAGGAAAGTTTCTTATAGATTCTCCATCTAACATGTCCTCAATCAACTAGTTTATAAGTGCATTCAATCTATCAATTTTTTAACTTTAAAAGATAAAGAGCATGCGCTTATTCTTTTGTTTTATACAAGAAGAAATTCATTAAGACGAAGAGAAGATAATTACAGAGTTTGGAGGATAAGGGATCCTCCTTAACGTAAAAAAAGAAAAAAACAAACAAACAACAAAGAAAAACAAAAAACATCAATGAAGCAAAGCTGCCCAATCCCTCAACATATCTGTAAGGGAAACCCCTTTAAAAAGATCATGTGCTTTACACAAAAGAGAAGCCAAATGCCTAATCTTACCATATTGATAGAAAACCATTCTGCATCAATAAATACTCAATAATGCTATTGCATATGAATGATAAGCCCATAAAAAGAAGTAATTTATGGCACAATGTATGTGCCACCAAAGTTGAAGAGAGAAAGAAAATCTTGCTCACAAAACTGATTATCTTCATTCTGCTGCCAGTGCCAACAATGATATGGTTATACATAGAGAAGAGCGTTGGTCAGGTTCGGTTGGTTCTGGGGTAAAAATCAAACTGACAGATCATAATCAGGATGCAAAACGAAAACCCACTGTCGACTGTATATTCAGTTAACCCTAAGTAGTCTGGTGAGTTTCGGACAGTGACGGACCCAGAACTTTTTATTAGTGGGGGCAACATATATTAATAAAAATTAAAATTACATGTTTATATCAATATTTATATATTTGATCATATATAATTATTAAAAATATATTTATATATTATAAAATCTCTTTATATGTTCTCATATTTTAAAAATACTATATAAATTTTTCATTTTTTTGGTACAATTAATTTTTCATTTTTAATATTATAAAAAAAAATCACTATAATTTAGTATCCAAGCAATCATTCAATAATTTATCCTTCATGTAATTGAACATTCAATCTTTTATAACATTTATAGTAGATAAAGTCATTTCAATTGTATAAAAGATAATTTTTAAAATAAATATAGCAATGAATATATCATAATATTGTTTAGGGGGGCAATTGTACACATAATAAGAGAAAAAATTAATAAACAAGACATGTAGTAAAAAAAATGCAAGTTGGAGAGGGCATTTGCCCCCACTCCTCTAAACATGGATCTGACCCTGGTTTCGGTTTTACTTGGTTCAGACAGGTTATCTCAGATATAAAACTCATAGCAACCAGACAGCAGTTCAAAGATGATAAAACAATTGGAAGTAGGAAAACCCCAAACAACTAAAGTACCCATCAGGAAACAAATATGACATGTAGCAATAGCTACAACAGTTTACTAAAAGATTCAGCAATGCCAATTCGAAATGGAAAAGGGAAGAAAACAGTTTATATCGGCACCTCAAGGAATAAGCCTAAGCATTGTTCTGCTGTAATTCTTGAAGACTTGTTTTCCCCAACTTCAGCCAATATGGGTTTTGCTGGGCACATCTTGGGGTTTGGATTATAGAGCGATGCAGCCTCAACTGAGATGGCAAGCGTCAACCTAATGTGCTGCTTTTCTCAGTGGGCTTTCAGCAAGCCACAAATACTATGCTCCAGCATCGGATTGAAGCAAGAAATGTTGAAGAATGGAAGGGAGAATTGGACAAGAGTGCAGAGAGGAAAAGAACAAAATGATGCTGAAGCTTCCTGACTCTGGTTGTGGGTTTAAAATCAAGGGGAAACAATGTTGTTTTTCAGAGCACATATATTAAAAAAAAATGCAGTGATGTAGTCAGTCGGGTTTGGTTTCACATGGCTTTGTGAATCCAGAACCGATCTGACCGAGTAAAAACAACATTTTGTGAAAACTGTCAATAACTGTTACATACACATCCAGAGAAGTCCTACCTAGTGATATACAAACCCATCAAAATTCTCCAGTATGCAAGCAATCCACCTTTGATTCATCCACATACTTATACTAAAATTGACATTTAAAGCCAACAAGTTTAAATTATGTCTTCATGATACTTAATGTACTTAATTAGCACACTGATTGTTAAGAAAATAGAAGAAAATGATCAAGAAAAAACTATATGTAGACTCACAGAATATAATAATAAAGAGTAGTAACTGCGAAATTGCATGTACAACGGAAATCCCATAATACCTCTTGTTAAGCCAGTAGCCTTCGATAAGTCAATGTGTAAAGAGAGCTCAGGATCGAGACCACACCGAACCTTATCAGGCAATTTGGAGAAAAAATCACATTTGAGAGTAGTGACTGAACTGCGCTCACCTTTAGCCAACAAAAATGGTGTTTTTAAATGATCCAAACCGCCTTCCATTCACTGTGCAAGTGCAACACAGAAACTCGGATTAAATAAAAAAGAAAATGCAAAATCCACCAAGTTACTTCTAGTACCAAAAGAACAACCCCACTAAACCAAGCGAAAGGAGATGATCCCCAACTGCTGAACCAATGCTTGCTTTTATACGCATGAAACAAATTTTGTGTTATATTTTTTTATTCCCTGAAACTCTAATTATATAATGTTTTCATTTGTGGCATATCGTCTAGGGAACTTTGAAAACGAGGATCTTTGGATATGTTTCGCAGGGAAGCTTGGAGCCTTCAAAACTAGACGAGTTCTTCCTGCCATGTTGCACTGCTATCAGTGCTATGGCTAAGCCACAGCCTTGACTGTGTCAGTGTCTGTAGTGGACGTTACCCACACACAAAATGGGCATTGGGAAAAGGGCTAATCCTCGAGGCCAAGATTGGATAAGAGTAAAAATAAAAATCATTCACACCCCCTTCATGTTTTCCAAATCCCTCTAGTTTGTAAACAGTAAACACCATCACTCCACAAACACAACAGAATAGAATTGATAAAATAATTAGTCAAAGACCAAAATACCAGCTGCGGGAAGAATCAGAGTCGTTCTCAACACAACACTGCACTTCATCAAAACCCACATTATCTTGTAAGGGCGCGATTGAACGACGATGAAGAGAGCCAATGCACCGTTGATGAATCAATCCAGCCACTAGGTACGGCGGAGAGTGGGGAGCAAGAGAGAGTTGTGAACCCTTGGCCTGGCCCCAAATGCCATCACAGATGGAAGATACCTGAACCGTATCCGCCATGGATGGATGCGGAGCTCTCTGTGACTGTGAAACCTATTGCAATTTATTATATTATTTTTATTATTATTATTATTACATTAACAAAGGAAAAGTTACAAACACATTTTGAAATTATAAATATGGAATAATAAAATTACAAACATATGTAAAATATATGTGCCCCATATCGTTTTGGTGTGCAAAATTCATGTAATTAATTAATTAACTAATTAATATTTACACCCACCAAAGTCCAAACTTAACTATTTTATTTTAAAATAAAATGTATAATAAAATTATACACTTTATTATCCTTTATCCTTTATCCTCTGTGTTTCAAGCTAAACCCTGGTTTGGGTTTTTCACTGGCACCAGTGCCGCCATTCTTCAAAAACATTTACACCCCAAGTGGAAAAATTTGTTCTTTCTTCCATGAATTCTCTTTCTTTAGCTTCCTTCGTCCTTATCACACCACCACCAATATGCAAGTTCCGCTCCCGTCTTCAGATGAAACATCAACAGATTCACCATCTCTGTGCCAGTGGTCTCAATCTATCTTCTATTTCTCTTACATCTAAATCCACTATGCCCACTTTGCTGCAAGCCACTGACTCAGACATCGATGCCCCAGTTTCTATCCCTGAGGATGTTGTTCTCATTGAACAAGTTATTGAGAAGGATTGGTCTGTGCTTGATTCTGATGAACCCAGTTCTGGAGGGGAATTTAAGCGAAGCATTGAACGCATTATATCTGCTGGAAAGATTGAAGAAAGTTCAAGGGTTTTGGTTTCAACCGGATCTGAAGAATTTGTGGATTGCTTGGTGGATTCATCTCCCTGCAAATTGCTGCTTGTTGTCCATGATTCACTTTTGATATTGGCTTGTGTTAAAGAGAAATATGACCAGGTTAACTGTTGGCAAGGAGAAATTATATATGTTCCAGATAAATGGGCTCCCTTGGATGTTGTGTTTCTTTATTTCCTACCTGCGTTGCCCTTCAAACTTGACGACATTCTGGGCTCTTTGGCTAAAAAAATTTCACCGGGTAAGTTCTGTCTTTAATTTAGAAACGTTATAATCAGTTCCTTTCTTGTTCCTGTCCACATTACATGGTAGAAAACCCGATAAAGCTGCTTCATTTGTTTTTAATTTTGTGAACTTCATACAAGCATAAGCACTTGTTCCATTTACTTCTTCACACATATTGTGTATTTTGCATTTTCATGAGAGAAGCTTGAGTAATGTTTTGGGTAAAATACAGATTACCCCCTTTTAGTATAGGCTGAATGAGAACTAACATCTTCATCTACTCCTTCTGCCTGCAATACAAAATCATTACCTCTCAAGTATCCAAGTTCCAAAAGGAGCAATGTCAACTCTCAAGCCTTAGGGGTCACTCACAATTACACACTCCTAATGCAAGTAGAAGAAGCCTTATTGTGCATTCACCAGTAAAACTTGAGTACTCTTGAAGGAGAAGAGAGCAAAGCTTTTTCACCTATCAAGTCAATGATGGCATTGTCCATCTACTATGATTCTTTTTTCCTTTTAGTAAGACTAAGTTATGATTTTCAACTACAAAAGCAATACACACTTTCGTAGGAGCAATACAGAGTGATCAACGCACACACAAACACGTAAATAGATAAGCAACGAAAATGTGACAGAAGAAACCTGGAAAGAAAAGGAGACAAAGACCATTGACTTAGCTGAAAATAGTCTCATATTGCATGTTCTACTTGGAACATCTTACGTTATGCCTTCTCCATCAGAGATATTCTAGTGCCCATGTCCAGCATCTCCCATAACCAAAAGACCACCCTACATGACTACCTTTTCTAGGTTCATATATAATCAGTATAAAGTCTCAACTTTCAAAAGAATTGAGCATGCAGAAAATCTTGATCTCTAAACATATTCTAAAACTAAATCTACTAATTGTCCTTTTGTAGGAATAAAAAAATGAAATGATTAATTATAATGCATGTTTGCAAGTTTATCCTTTTCTCTAGATAACCTGATGGTGGACAATCTCATGTTTCCGAAATGGCTGCATAAATGTGATAGTCATAAACCATTGAAGAAAGCAGGGAAGGAACGACTATCTAAATATACAATGTATAGACCCCCACAACAATTAAAAGAGTTACACAGACATTGGGCTATAGAAAATGGTATTGTAACCAACACAAAATCCATAACGATAACCAATAAAAAGAAATTGCAATTTAATCTTCAGGATGACAATTATTTACAACAACATATCTATTGGTTCCCCATGGCGCCCTACAATTCTACAACAGATTCCAGTGGAAGCATTGGTTACAAATTCACAAGCGAAGGCAGAAGTAAAAAAAGACAGATACCTTATGCTTCTCTCGTTTAGAATATACCTCATCATAAAGTCAAGTAGCTTTGCATCCACAACACATGACGGAGGAACGGTTGCGATCTCACTACCATGAAATGACTGGCTCATGAAGGAGTTTTCTTTTTAGTTTGGTTTGGTTGAAATGTGGTGCTCTGTTTTTGGGGTAAGAAAACAGGGGTTGAGACGCTAAAAAAGGGGTGAGGTACTGTATACATGCTATTTTCCGTTAATTTAACTGAAAATGTTAGTTTTCAAATAAAATCATATTATGTGGGAGTTTAGTGACAAAAAAATATTTTAGGGGGTTAAGTTGAAAAAGACCTTACAGGGGTGTAATGTGTAATTTACCATAATGTTTTTTTCTGTACTACTCTCGAGACAACAAATTACTTTTTGGAAAATACTACCTGTGTACCAAAATTTTTACACCTATTCTTACATATCTAGCTCTCATTTGCTTGTAACCTTGTTTTTCTAAGATGATAACTTTTGAAATATGTTAGAAACAATTTTACAACAGTAATAATTAAAGATTTATCAATACAGAGAAAAAAAAATGGTCAATACAGAATAACAAGTTAATCATAAGCTAAACATAAGTTTTACTGCAAGAATATGTTAAAATACTGTAAAGAAAAAAGTGTGCAAATTTGCAAATAACATCACTCTTAACTTTTTTTTGTATCGTGCAGTAAACTTGATGAATTTTCTTGGTGCACCATATATTTATCTTAGCTCAATATTCTTGCCACTTTTGAAACTTAAATGTGCTCTCAAGATGGGTTTTTTTTTTTTGGATTTGACCTGTAGGTGGAAGGGTGCTCATCAGTCATCCCCAAGGGAGAAAAGTATTAGAACAGCAACGACAACAGTACTCACAAGTAGTAGTTTCTGACCTGCCTGATAAAACAACTTTACAAAGGGTTGCAGCTGCTCATTCTTTTGATGTGGCTGAATTTGTGGATGAACCTGGCCTTTATCTGGCTGTTTTGATCTCGTCGGGGGCTTAAAAATTAGAGTAGGTATGTGAATAAAAGTTATTACTGGGTCATTTTACAACATTTTAATAAATTTTGGTTGGACATTTTCTATGGTTTTTGGCTTTATAATTATAACTGTTACCGTGAATTTTGGATGAAGACTCAAATTATAAAAGGATTCAATTTGGTTGATATGTGACTATGTGAGGCTTTCCCATATTCGTAAAATCCATCTTGTGTTAAGTCACTCGGAAGGTAGATATGCCCTAATTTTGGAGTTGTATGCTAATACAATATTTTTCCTTACAAGTAACTTTGATGATGCCGCTAATTTGGTTCTGCACTTGTGCTTTGCATGTTAAGAACTTTGTTTCTAATATAGGATATGAGAAGACGTGAACGCCATCCTTAAAATATGGCTCTAAAACAGAGTGTTTGCACCCAAACACGGGCATTTTGGCTCTCTTCCTGGCACCGTCATTAATGGCATGCTTTTCTGGAGCACGAAGGTCAACTGGAACACTAGGTTTAGTTCTTTTATTAAATAGCGTTTGAAAGCTTTGGTAAAAGGGATTTAAGTGAAGAGATATGCTTTGGGTGAGCGATTTGTTGCATTATGGGGTCTGCTGTGTTTTCTGGCCATACCATGGGATCTTGTGTTAGTCCTATCAACAGAACACAAGTAGTTCTTTAACAAATTCTAAAACTTAAGAGGGGTGCCTCAAAAAGGCGAAATTATGCAGTCTCATTCGAAGACCACATAAAGTAGAACAAAGATGGGCGAATTAGGCTTCTAATGGATCATTCTGGAAGGCGCTGTGGAGTATACCAATACCGCTTCCAATCTATACGTATCTCACACTCCCATAAAAACTGTATATGAGACCTACAATCTCCACATAGGATTTCATTATACTTGCCCAAAAATTTTATGTGTGTCTCTACAAGACAAAATCATGTGAGACTCATGAAGGGATCTAAATTAGAATCCAATAACTCATACATTTTTTCACCGTATGAGAAAAACCATGAACTCGAGTCACGCAAATACTTCAATCATAATGATAATGTCCGCTCAAAAATCCCAATACAGCTTTCACTATGAAGTGGCTTTGGTTAAGCATGACAGAAAAAGAATTGGGAAGAACAAATGCTTCATTAAAACTTAAAAAGGGGGTAATTATGATCTCACACAAAAAAAACCTTCAAAATACCACCACTCTCTCAATCTTTCTCTACATAAAAGGAAAAACAAAAAGACAAATTGGGTAACAATTAACTAATCAAGCTATAGGCTAAAATTGGAAATTGCTGAAGGAAGCTTATTGTTTACCGAATTACAAGATACTCAAACCTTCATTTCCATATATGAAGATAGAGACAGGATTCCACAACAGCCACCTTATACTTCTCACTTTATCATTTTAGAAAATTGAAAACCTTAAGCTATTACTTGCCGCAAACAAGTTGTATTCCTCCATGGTGGTAGCTTCTTTCTTATTGGAAGTATGGTCCTTTTTGACATGATCTGCTGAACTTTTTGAGCTAAAATCCCCATCAGTTCCACCATTTGAAGATGCAGGAGTCGACTTACAACCTGTTGAAAGAGCTACAGGCCCGCCAAAATGAAACAAAGAAAAACCACTGTTATTCTCTTGTGACTTGGCAGAATTATCATGTCCAACTTCCCCATTCAGTGCTGGATTTTTGGAATCAGCTCCAGCTGGAACAACACTTTCCGCAATAGATCCATTAAGATGCTCTTGCACGGAAACTGGCTTAGAAATATAAGTCTGATTCTTTGCATTTAAGTCATTTGCTCTGGCAGCTGGTTGATAAACAGGAACAGCAGCAGGGTTAAATAGGGGCATTGGTTGCTGTAAGGCACCATACTGCAAGCAGAAGCGTGGGTCCTCATGTAAGCCATATCCAAGAGGAGCAGCATATAAATAGTGATTTGGGTGTGGAAAGGGGATCAACCCATTTGTGGGGGCTGCTGGCCATGAAACTGGATTTTGATGGTAATAATTCATTGTTGAAGGAGTTTGGAACACTGGAAATTGTATATTTGGGTTCAGCACTGGGGGAAGCGTGCTTTGAGGTTGAGAACACACATTGGTGGTGGAAAAACCATTATCAAAAATTTGGGCAATTTCCACCACAGGATTCCCCAATGCATCACTTCCTATACCATCCAAGGATGGACCAAACAGTGACCTGTTTGCGAAACCTTCACCATTGGCATTCTGGTTATTCTCCATCTCAATTTCATGACAGTCAGACAAGCCATTTTTAATACAAGCTGACCTATCTCTTACTTCAGATTGTTGGCTAGCATCTTCTGAATCTGATGTGGACGAGGATTCCGTATTTTCACGGTTTGAAGAGGTTGTATTATTATCACCCTCACTTAGGCATGATGAGCAGTTATCAGAACTAGAAGTGCTTTGAGTGGGATCAGAAGAATTATTCAAGGCAGAGCCTCTAGTTGGACAAATTCCATGTTCCTCAGAAACAATTTCCGTGGAGCAATAAGAACCTTCAGCTTCCACATGAAGATCATTTTGACAGCCTTCATCCATTCCACTTGATCTCTTCAAATTACTATCCTCATCATCAATTTCACCTGAATCACCAACTTCACCTTGAACCTTATAAGTAGTGAACCTTAATGTAACATCAGAGTCTGAATTACTATGGGGATACTTCTTCTGAGATTCTGTAGGCTCCCAAACTTTCTTTGATTGAAACAAATCCCTGCTGGGATAGTTCCCTGAAATGACTCTGCTTTTGGGTCTCCCATTACTCTCATGTATAAAGTCTACTTGATTATACTTATTACCACGATAAAACTGCTTAGATGTATCTACCGCAGATTCAGACTTACTTGCAGGTTTTGTCTCCCGACTAACTCTAGTCATAGGAGAATGTTGCTCAACCCTTATCCTATATTCATTATTCAGGCTACAACTGCAAGAATGAAAATCATATCTGTCATTCATCCGGTTGTTGGAACTATAGAACTTCTCATTATACTTAGGACCAGCATTTCGACCATTGGATTTTGGAACATTTATTCTTGATTGCCTATTTGATGATCCATTGATTACCCTGGATGATGTCACAAAACTCTCTCCATAATGTCTTGGCTCAGATTTACCAACCATCACACCATTTTCTGAAACAACTGCATAACGACGTCTGTCAGACCACTTCATTGGCATATCCAGTTGAAATTCTTTCCTAAATCTTAGATTTCGACGAGAAAGCTTTGATTGTTCAACCGTAAAAGTCCCAGTCCCATCTTTTGTATTGGTAATTTCTCCATCACAATCATCACAAAAGTGGTCTTGTGTTCTAACAGTACTACACTCACTTGAGAATTCTTCATCTTGGATGTTAGGAGAATTGTCCTTCAATAGATTAGCTTCATCTGTTTCAATAACTGAACTCCTGCAGCTAACAGGATTATTTTGCTCCATATCAGCAATTGCAGACAATTCTTCTGTTGAGACTTCAGGAGAACCAGGAACATCATTTGATTCGGAACACTTCTTTTCTTTATCTTTCTCCTTTCCTTTTAGTCTTTCCTTCCTCCGAAGTTTTTTCTCCCTGTCCTTTATCCTTCTCCTCTCCTTGCGTTCTTCTTCTTCACGTTTCTCCTTTTCTTCTTCTTCAAGAAGTTTCATCTGTAGAAAAAATCATATAATTAGGATTTAGAAAGTGTGATCCCAAAATAGAAGCAAGAGTTTTGTTTTTTCATTTTATCCCCAAAAGTCTTTTTCCTAGAAGCAACCTGCTTTTCTAATGTAATGATTTCTTTGCATGCTACATGCACTCGTTCCTCCAGCAGTTTTAGTGCAAGACAAACAAATATGCTGTGTGCATTTTGGCGTGCTGTTCCTTCTCTGAAAGCCTTTTCAACCTGAAAGGATAAACATGGTCAGCAGTTGAACAAGACAGACAGACACAGACATTCACACACAGAACTGCCTAGATCATTGCAAAATAATCCAAAAACAATCGAATATACTTGATTCAAGTAGATTGCTAACTAACTAGTGAATGATCCATATAATCATGATTATCTTCAATAGAGAGTGGTACCAAAAAAAAAAAAAACCCAAAGATGGATAAAGTTAATCCCTCTTGCTACTACATCTTCTCTCGTTGTCATTATCTAATCTACGCCTTTATATCTTGAATCAAATTGCATATCTGCTTTCTATTCTTAGTGTTGGGACATAATCAGATTATTTTCAAATGAAATATATGCAGTTTATACTAAAGTTGCTTTCATATTCAAGTCTAAGTAAAATTCCATGTTACATTTTTTAAACTGTACTCATTCAAAGCATATATCTTCTTAACTGCAAAATAGATGAGACTTGACTGCATTCCCGACTTCATAGTACTCTGTACTCCACTCTTGTTTCAGGAGTCATTTAAGAAAAGCTCAGAACATTAACTTAAGATAAACTCAAATTTACCATTGCTATATATGTTTATTAAATAACAACACTGACCATAAAAAGAAAGTAGTAAATGGAATGAACTAAAATTTTTCCACATTATAAAGGAAAAAATCTAAGTGTTCAACGGTAAGTTTAACACATCTAATGCGACCCAAAAGCCAAAACTGATAGCTATTATCTTACCACTATAAAATTCCATTGATTATAACCAGTTGATTTCTCCTCCTTACTGCCCCAATTACAGTGTTTGCAGGCAGACTACCATATCATCCTTAAATAATTATTGATGAAAAGACTTCAAAAGACAAAATAAAAATATCCCGGAAGGGAATCCTGACAAACTATTAAGCACAAAAATAATGTTATGCTAAACGTGCCTGTTCTTTAAAAATAACAGTGGCAGCATCTAGAAGAAATTCTCGGGCAAGTTCAGGGCTCTTTGCATGCTTTTGGGGACGGGAGCATTCTCCATCTAGCTCATTGCCATCCTTGTCCATTGAATCATCATCCTAAAAGCATACATTGTATAATAACAGATGAAACTTAGTCTGACAAATTCCTCATAAATGATTATCAAAACCACATGAATTATGGACAATAGCAAGGAAGTTTATTTCCTTAGTGAAACTTGAATTACCTCTTCTTCTTCTGCCTCTTCAGCATGCTCAAAGAATCTTCTGATACTTTCCCCTTTTGTGATTGTAACATAACCATCTCCTACAATTAGCCTGCAATGTACACACTGTTGACCCTTTAATGAATGAGCTTTAACAGAAAGTTCAGTACAGCGTCCATCTAGTTTCCAAGCTCTGAGGGTGATGAAGCATGCACTCAAACCAACAAGATCCAGGCCACTGACTTGAACGCATCCATTCATTCCAACATTTTCAAATTCCAAAATGTCAGACTTTCCTTCAGTTGTCCCTACAGCCCACTCATAGTGATGATAGGATCCTGAAGTATCGGCAAATGCCTGGCGCCAATCAGCTTGAATTGAGTCATCAGATACCTGATAAAACCAAATGGATAAATATTATGTTAGGTAGTGTACCCAAAATATATATATATATTATGTTAGGTAGAATATCTACTCCAGTCCTCACAGGTAGCTTGATAAAATGACCTTTTCATAATAATGATACTATAGACTCTTGCGCTGAAATCCCAATCACAACAGATTTCACAGCATATAAATATGAAAGTCACACCTCATACTGAAAGGCTGTATCAGCAACACAAAACCAGCTGGTGCAACGAGGTTCTCTGCGCATGCGCTTCAGTTCCTTTAGTTCCTTGAATTCTCGAATAACATTTCTTCTACAATCTCTACAAAATCTCTTGCTATCAAACCTGATAGATAGAGGGTAACTTATTAGTAAAAATGAAAGCATAAAAACTCCTTGTAAAACATACAATTTTGTGTGTGTAAGTACATGAGAGAAAGAGAGATCTCAACAGATACTGTAAGACTTCCTTTGAAGCAAGGCTTCATATCTAGTTTCAAATGATGACAAAATAAACTAAATTGTGCTAGAAATTAAGGAGTAGGCGTTGATTTTATGTATTTCAATTAGCATGAGAACAAAGTGTAGGAAAAGAAATGGCTAAAGAATCAAAAGAAATTCATTTCTCTAGTCTAATAGCATGAAGACCCACATGATGATAGAAGGCAACACTCTCTGAATAAGTACAACAACCCAACAACCAGACACAATGTTGAAAATTTTAAATAAGTGGTATGGAACATAAAGCCTCACTTAATATCTATCTTTTGCTGACAGGTAATGTAACTCCAGAGAAGAAAAAAAACATTAAATAAAACAAATACTAACATGCAAAAAGCAAATACTGCAGTAAATCTATAATAATATTTTCCTCCTTATACCAATAAAAATTGCTAAATATTCTAACCTATGAAGGTTCCTATGTCAAAATCACTTTGAAAGTGCAGAACCCTTGTCCATTACTCTACTCCATAATATATATCTAATCATAAGCCGTTACTCAAATTCTTTTACTGTTTCTTTGTCTTTCTTAACTCAAGTTCCATGTTTTAAAAATCTAGAGTGAATGTTCATTTTGGCTCTCTAAAGATATATGTGTCGTCAAGTTAGTCCTCCATTTATAAATACATCAAATTAGTCCTTCAATATCAATTTATTCCATTAAATTGGTCCTTAAATTGACATCAAATTAGTCCTTAAAATGACAAAACTAATGACATTAATTATCATTGAATGACCAATTTGATGTTCGCCAATAAATGCAGGAGTAATGTGATGACACGTATATCTTTGAAGGACCGAAATGGGCATTAACTCTAAAAATCTAAATTATAAATGCTCCGCTGTGTTGTCTATCAACAAATCTCCTTACAAACAAGACCACCATACCCTCACAAAAGGGTCTATAGACAATATTGTGTTAACTACATAATTTCCTAAACACTTGCTAAAAAACAGTAATCACCATTTTCGTGGAGAATGTACTCGGGTTCAATCCTAAAAACAGCTTATCAGTTAATTTATCTTCTCGGTAATTGCATGACAACAACTCTCAAAATTATCCTTTCTTATCTAAATGTCCACAGTCCACAAAGTCCCTAAATATCTAATTGTCTCCACCAAAGTCATCCTTTCTTATCTAATTACCAATGTATAGAGTCCACAAAGACCCTAGTATCCAATCGCCCAAACCTTCCCGTGTCATAAATGAAGGATGTCCTATAACAGTCTGAATCATTTTGCTTCTCCAAGTTTTAATGTCATAATCATAATACTGGCATGAACTACAACTCTTTTTGGGTAATGGTTTTTATCATGCAATATCCAAACTATCCTAAGCAAGAATCAGGACAAAACCTTCAAAATCAGATGGGCTCTGGCAAGGCATGCAATTTAATAGACCCAGCCCTTGGTTGCCCCTGGGTCAGTGAGCTCCAGGACCACATGAAAGCAGACAGAATATAGGCATATCAGCAGAGAAGAACTGGAAAACACATTGCATCACTGGCAGACATATAACAAGCAGCTCTTCCCCCATTAGTCTATCCTTGATAATGTTCAAATATGTCAGCTTAAAAGTCCATGAATCACAAAAATATTTCCCATTCATCTGCCAGAATTATGTAACAGGGAAACTTTTCCATTAATGCAGCACCATTTACTGCATCAGAAGTATGCTGCTAATCAGATTTTTAACTCCAAGCCTATGATAGAGTTCCCGATTCAACTTCTTAACATCAGGCCAGCAGCTTAATTGTCTTATAATTCAACAGATAGCTAGTCCACTACAAATATCTTGCATATGAATGGTAAGAATATCAAACACCCAAAAACTATTTTTTTTCTCTTTTCCCCCCAACTTTTTAGGAGCACAAAATAGGTAACTTGGATCCCAGTGGAGGTTGACATATTCAGGAAATTTAATCCCTTCAGATGCATGTCTCAGATTCTCATTCTTTGTATATCAGTTTCAACTACATAACTGCTTCTAGTATCAGAATTTATATTATTATTCCCATGATAACAATCTGTCACTTATCTAAGGCTAACACAGTGTGAGGAATAGATGGACACCTGAACATGAGTCTCTCTATAAAATCCTCCTCCTTCATCCTTAGAAGAGATTGCCGAGTCTCCTCTCCCAGTGCTGACCAAAAATCCACCAGTGTATCACATGAAAGTCTGGCAGTGTGCAGGGCACATGTTTCTCTTGTCCCATGCCCTCTGCCATAAGTCACTATTCCTTGGCTTATCCAACCACGGCCTCCTCCACCACAGGCATCAGGATAAAGCATTTCTCTTTCCCGCTCCCTTGCACGTGCCCCGTCAAAGACCTAATAATAATATGAGCAAAAGTTTAGTCACCAATCAGGGGGGGAAATTGCATGAGGATCCAATACAAATGTGCTACACTTACAATTTGCAGTACTTTCATAGACTTTGAATACAAGTAGCAGCCCATAAGTGTCAATGAACCATCACGCGTTGTGGTCAAACCTCCCCAAGGATGGACAGACGGATCTTGAATTTCATCTTGGCACCCATTGATAATGCTTGATCCACCATTATTTTGTTTTTTCAATCCTCCAGGTCTGTTGCAAGGAAAGTGAGCACCAGGCCCCTCCGGCTGCAAAGATTTCCCATACATAACAATCTGCAAAAAACCTTCAAGAAGTAACCCATTGCACCTGGAGCAGTACATATTTTTACGAGCTTGCTCAAAAAGGGTTTGCTTGTCTATCCTCAAGAGTTCCTGCCGAGCTTGTGGCGACAGCTCACTCCAGAACTGTATCACAAGAATGTAAAACACCCAATAAGAGACAAGTTAAGCATGTTATAACTTACAATTTGCTATTTTATCCAGAGAACAAAGTAATATCAGAGCAACATGTCCTCAGGTCAAAACCCAATCTTTGCGACTTAATATCAGTTCCAACGGATGCTCTTTCCTTTTCTGCCCCCATTATTCCCGGAATTTTGTTAGTTGCGTACAATCATTGATAAGCCATTGCCTCAGCAAGAAAAGTATCAGGAATCTCAACCTTGAGCGAGGCAATGGGTATAAAACTGGTAGATATTACTCAATGGGCAATTGAAAAAAAGTAACTAGAAATATTAGAATCCACATGTAACATCAGCTTTTTTTTTATAGCCTTTACCAGGCACTAATGTAAAGATACGAAAGAGTAAAGTGAATCTCATTCATCAAACACAAAAAAAACTGAATTAGAAAGGAAAATAAAGATATTGCGTCTAACAATGATACATCCAAAACCTCCCAAGAAAGCAATCAATAAATTGTTTCAACAGTAAGATCCAATCAAAAGTCAAACAAGCCATCGATATTAACACAATTATCAATACAAGGCAGTGATCTAGCATCATCCCAATTCACAATAAAATCTGGAAAAAAAAAAAAAAGAATCCAGTACCTTCTGGAGCTGATTGTAGCTGACATCGTCGCGATTCTTAGACCAGAATCCATTGGCAGAAAGTGAGCACACCACCGATGAGCCATTACTAAATTGGTCATTCGTTTGCGCTAATCCGGGCATTTTCAAACCCTGCGAGATTCATTCACCAATGCTTCCATTTCTTTTATTTACCCCCTACAACCGCGGTGCTCTAAGGATCTAATTTTAATCGATTCTGAGAAATTCATATGAATCGGATGCGAAACTAAATAAGCATAAATTAATAAATTGAAATCAGCAATAGCTGACGGATCGAAATGGTTATCTTTTGGATTGAAACTGAAGGAAGGATTGGTGGAAATGAAATGAAGATGCAACAGCGATCGAAGAGGTGCGAGAAGAGAATTGGGAGAGAGAGAACAGAGAAGGTAGGGGTTTTTGGTTGGGGATGATGACGGAGAAGATGAGATTTGGAGGTGTGTGCGACTGCGTGTGGGATGGGAGAGACAGAAACAGAAGGATTTGGTATTGGTAATGGTTGCTAATGCTCGCTCTATGAGGTGCGGTTAAAAAGAAGGAACCCGCATTTAACCCCGGAAAATAAACATTGGGATAAATTAAATAATAGAGTAAATACATTTTAGCAATGTTGTGAAAGCCAAATTGGCGGAAAAATTTTCGATTGAGGTGCTCAATCTGCTCAACCGGTTTAAGCGTAATTGAACCGGATGATGTCATAATTACATATTAAATAAACAAATAAAAAAATATGCATATGCATTACTCATAACACACATTATCAATAATAAAATACATAATAATGTTTTGGGGTTTTAATTATTAAGCCTTATATCACTCTTAGTTGAGTAGTTAAGTGATTGAGAAATTAAAAATAAATAAATAAATAAATAAAATTTAAAAAAAAACAATAAAGAGGACTGGTTCAACCCAGTTCAACCCGGTTTTGTCCGGTTTGTCATTCTGCTCAATCCGGCCCAACCATTAATCCGGTTCAAGATTAACCAAAAGCGGATGAGACCGGTTCACGGCCCGACTGGCCGACCGGCCGGTCCTGGTTATCAAACATCACTGCATTTTAGTCTTATAAAATGCTCACTAGTTTTGTTTTTTTTAATATTTTTTAATATTTAATAATTAATTTAATGTCAAAAAAATATTTTTTTTATAAAATGGTCATTAATTTTAAAAATTAACATTAAAGAATTATTTTAATATATTTATCATCAAAAGATTTAACTAATGATACATATTTTTAAAAGATTAAAATAAGTGATTATTATAAATAATATAATCCATTTAACAAAACTAAATGGGTAATAATAATTAATATTTTTTTCACAAAATATAATTAATAAATTTGTTGGTAGTGAAAAAACAATATAATTTATGAAACATGGCCATTCTTTTGTGTTTTACGAGTCAAATTATACTCGTGTTTTTTATTTGATATATTAATAATTTATTAATTATTAGTTACATTTAATGAATTCTAAAAATATATTATGAGAGTCAACAATTAATAAATTAAAAATTTTAAGTAACCTAAGTACTCCTTTAATCGATACAATAAAGATGTAATATACATTGCTAACAACCAAAAAAAAAATGAGACAATGCAAAAAAGTGTATATATATATTATAACAATTTTTTTTGTAAATAATTATGTTTTTGGTTATATTATGGAATTATTATCTAAATCTTCATCCATCTTAGTTATTTGAATTACTTTTAAATAACTGTTTTTAAGAATTGGTTTTTAAAAAATAATACTTATTTGAACAACCCTATAAAACTTTGTCAAAATAACTCACATGGACCACAGATTCAATGGATGCAAGGTAAATATTAGGTATGCAAATATTTATATAAAGAAATTGCATTCATATTTGCACACAATTTTTATTGGGTTTTAGTTCTCATGGTTTCCCTTTTTCGCTGTTAGGAAAAGTAAATGTTTTTCTTTTCTCTCTTTCCTAATACCTTGCTTTGCCAAAAAACAATTTGCAAATTCTCATATTATCACTTTTACCTACCATTTACTGAAGCAAGCATCCAAAATATGGACTTCGTGAATTGTGATTCCAAATATTTTAGAAACATGGCATCTAGTACTTACACAATCCCTTAAAAATACCATATTTAACATACAATTCGAGTATCCATTAATTATCTTTTTGTGTAAATGTGACATTAATCTATAATTAATTATCTCTAAATATATGTAAATAATTTCTTTGTAAAAATGAAAATTACAAAAAAGTATAAGTTCTCACGAACAAAACAACACCAGAAAGGCTTAAAATTAAGCTAAGAGAAAAAAAAAAAAAAAGAGGAGCATTATGAAACAAACCAATAAATTAGAGGAAGCATAACCACATTTAACAAAAGTAGGTAAGCACAATAATTCCTTAATTAATATAACAAACAAATAATGAATAATAATAATAATAAAATTGCAATATCCAAAAATGAAAACGGATGATCCTCAAATCATCTTATTTATATTTTTGAGTAAATAAAAAAGAAATACTGCAAGAGTTCGTTTTAAAACACACACACACACATATATATATATATATATATATATATATATATATATATATATATATATGAGAATGTGGTCATTTTTGGTAACTAGGTGCAATTGGAAATTTGGAATACTGAAATAGCGACGTCCCGTTACTGGTATACCCTGGTGCATACGAAAACGACCTCACCCACCCTAGTTATAGCCGGGTACTTGCCTTGCATCTTGTTACCGTGGATGCATATTCATCTGCCATTTGTTTGTATCCTTCGATTCTAACTTTCAACGTAATTTTCTTTTTAACCTAAATGGTGGCTATTTACACTTCCAACTGTTTATTCACATTCTTTAATTTCCACTAATTATATATATATATATATAATTTTCTAAATTAACCTTAATTAAATGATTTGTTATTCAAAGTAAATCTTAATTAAATTGTTTTTATTTTTTTATTTTAAAAATTGTATTCAACGTAACAAAATTTCAATTTAATTTCTCTTGATAGATTTTTTTTTCTATGAATTGGTATATTGTTACATTGACTATATATTTTTTGTTCTCTTAATAAGCATGTAATAATCTAGATGCAACAAGCAATGCATATAAAATTAAATTACAATAACTCTTTATAAAAGGAGTTTGAATAATATAAATAATACAGAAATTTCAGGATTTTGAATAAATAAGAAAAAATAAAAATGAAGTATCAATAGAGAAATATAAATATAATTAATTAATGTTTGATTTTATTAAAAAAAATAAAGCATTTATGTAAGGATAATTTAAGAAATTATAATTAAAAATTATTAATGAATAGTGTGAATAAATAATTGAGAGCGAAAGTAATTCTTCCCTTTTATTATGCCTTGTTAAATTTTTGTCCTTATATATATATATATATTAATGTAAAATTAATTTATATAATTATTTAATCATCTAACGTTACATCATTAAATAAGTTAATTAAATGTCATGTTGGCATTTTTTTCTATTTAAGACACCACATCGATAACTATTTAACACGTCATTTAATAAAATAATGTAATGAAAATTATCATAAAAATAATATCAGATATAATTGATATATAAAACGGAAAATTTTTAAAAATTAAGACTAAATAAACACATAATGAAAATAAAAAGCTAATTAAGCCTTTATTATTTTAAAGGAGATATATATATATATATACACAATAGATTTATATTTCTTATACAAGGTAATAAAGGATGTTATTGTTAATAAAAAAAATTTATAAAGAGTGTCATGTTAAAAATCAAATAAACAAAATTATAGTAAGGAGTTCATTATTGACATGACATAAATTATAATTTTTTTGTTATAAATGGGTTGGAAAATTTGATAAAGGCAAAGCGAGAGTAAGTTAAAATACAAACAAAGTGATTTAGATAAAATTTGATCATGATGTCAAACAATTATCAAAATAATCCGGTGCTACTTGAGTCTTAAACTGCGACTCTTAGACCATTAATTATAATCTTTATTATATTATTTGATATTAAATTTAATCACTACTTTGTTTTCTTTTTTAAATCTGTTATGCCTTTTATATAATAAATAAAAAAATTAAATCAAAAGCTAAAATGAGAGATAACATTACTATAATAACTAATACTTACAAGATTTTATAATGTTTAATTTTTGTCGTTGATTTAAAAAAATAATATATATATATATATGAGTAAATTATTAATTTAGTTCTTGAAAATAGTTTACATTCGCAATTTAGACCTTTAATTTATTTTTACATATAAGTTAGTCTTTAAAATTTTAAAACACACAGCAAATTAGTTCTTCTGTTATCTTTCTTTCCCAAATAAAACAGTAATATGTGATGTGGCATGTTAAGTGCTTACATATACTATTAAATGCCACGTATCAAGTTACTTTATATGCCCAATTCGGATCATTCAATTGATGAACATAAAAGGGGTTGATCGATTAAAAACCGATCGGTTAAAAGTATGTGGTAATCGACAATTGGTAAGATCGGTCGGGTAGGTTGATCAAGGAAAAAGTGATGGTCTGATTGGTAATTATCAATATCAAAGGGAATGGTAATCAGATCAATCAGGAACGATCCATTAGTTGTTGTTCCATATTAGACAAAGGTCTAATCGGTCAGAATCGATTGATTTAGATGGTGTGGGTGGAAAAGTGTGGTGATCAGTAATAATCGATCAGTTAAGGGTAAGTTCGATTAGTTGAGTTGATGGAAAAACTATTAAGGGGATTGGTTAGTTAATGAGCTGAGGGATAATAGGTTAAGGGATAAGGTTTGCTCGGTCGATTAAGAGATCTAAGTGATATGCTGAGGGAATCGGGTTTCATATTTCTCACATAAACGACGTTGTTGAAAGGGTTAGACATGTGAAGTAACCTGTCATGTGACATTTAACGGTACATGTAAATACTTAACATGCCACATCACATGTTACCGTTTAATTTTGGGAGGAGAAATAATAAAATGACTAAATTGCTATGTATTTTAAAATTTTAAAGATTAACTTATATGTAAAAATAAATTCAATAATTAAATTATAAATACAAACTATTTTCAAAGACCAAATTGTTAGTTTACTCTATATGTTTGTATGTATGAATAAAGATATCTTCAAACTAATTTTCATACCAACCGAAAATATATACACAAATCTCATATACTTATCAGTATCATTATATTTATTATGATATCAAAAAATTTCATTAAATTCAAAATTTTATTCGTTAATCATATCTCTTGTAATTATTCAAATATATTATCTCTTTTTTTTTTGCAATATTAACTATAAACGAAAATTCTATTTAATCATAATTAATGTGCTAAAATAAATTGGCATGATTATTAACGAGTGATCATACAATTAACAAAATGTTGACTGCTTTTTTTGTGCAGTACTACACAACAATAATAAGCATAAATTTATAATTTTTTGTAAAAAAATTCTTAAATACACTAAAATTTTCTTATATTGTATCATTTAGAGCGTGTTATGAAAGGTATATTCGATATTTTTATCTTTTATTATTTATATTGAATATAATAACAATTAAAATAAATATTCATTTTAATTATTTAAAAATATAAGTGACATTAATTTAATTTTTTAATAATTTTTTACAGTAAATTAAACTTTTTAAAAGATTAATTTAATATGAAAAAATAATATTAAATAATTGATTTAATGTTAAAAATGACATAAAAATTTATTTAATATCAAAAATTAATATTTAAAAATTATTTTAATAAATTTATCATTTAAAAATTTAACTGATACTAAAATAAATTTTTACTTTTACAATTATTAACATTAAAAAGTATAATTTTTGGGATCAAAGTAGAAGACAACAATGACCTAACCGTGATATATTCTGATTGTTCCATTTACATTTTTATAAGTTGAGGGTTTTTCTGGAATCAACAGCGCGATGCAGTTGGAGGCAACCCTCATTCCTTCTGGGAGGGACGCTCACTCTCGCCCGTGGTTTTTGCCGCTGAACGTTGAGGTCCTTCAGTTCACTCCTTCTTCTGCTATGGGCACTAAGATAACTTACACGTGGTCCACTTTGGAGGCCCTTATGGAAGAAAATACTTGCACTTTGGAAGGACTTTTATTGCCACCACGTATCACCTGAAAAGGATATCACTGTAAATTCACATGTCGCCTGGGCCCTACCAGATGCCAATTTTCTCATAGGAACGGGACAAATACAGCATACAAGAGGAGGTCCAGGAGGATCAAAGTCATTTCTCAAGCTTATATTATATGGGACATGCACCTGCTCATGATATGCATTAAATTATTAGGAATCAAATCATAATAAAAAGGTTTTTATAATTAATCATTAAGTTTCTAAATATCAGTATATTTCAGTTTTTTGTTATACTTCTTCTTAAATTATATATGAGCTTTAAATATCTTTTTTTATATATAACTATAGGTGTAGATCATAAATGATTTAATTAGTAATTTGCAAACCTACATAAGTTTGTTTCTAAAACTTCATTTTATTGCATTAATATATTTAACATTTTTTGAAAATATGTATTTTTCATTTCATTATTCATTTATTATGTAGTATTTTAGGCTGCAATATGTTTGGAAAAGTCTTTAAAAGTTAGAAGAAATTGAATAAGTTTCTGGAAATTTTCAAAACAATATTTAGATTCAATGCGCCCTTGAGTTTTTATTAGTAAGTATTCTAAACTAATAATTCAAAAATTCAAAACTGAAAATTGAATTAATTTTTTAACATTTTTCAAAAGTATGTACTATATATACTTTAAATATGCTATATAATAATAGGATTTTAATTTTAATTTTTTGGTAATTTTTTTAATTTTATATTGTTTGTTCTTGTAGATTTTTTTTTGTGTACAAGATAAATAAAATAAAATAACAAACTTTTAAAGAGAAGTTCTTATATACTCAAAGAGAAATAATCTCAATAATTTTTAACTATTAAATTTAATTTAAATTTTATTATATAATATTTTTAATTCAATTTAACGACATATATAATTATATAGTATTAGGTATTATGTTTTCATAAAGTAATATAATATTTTTAGAGTAAATAAATTAATTACAAAACAAATTTATTAAAAAGTTAAGTTTGTTTAGGGTATTATAAAATAAAATCACTTTAAATATAATTACAATAATATTTTTTAAAATTATTAGGTTATGTTTAATTAAATTTTATTAAATTAAAATATTTATATAATATCAAATTATAAAAATATTTATATCAATATATAAATAAATATATTTTTTTAACATAAAAATAATAAAATATTATTTCTATCTAAATTACATCTGAAATGAAAATTTTGTTAAATTTATTTTACTAAATTTTTTTCTAAATATGATTAAAAAAATTTAAAAATTCATTTACACCTTGTAAAAGAGTTTGGTCCACTCAAACACAACCTAAGAAAAGTTATATTGTGAATCGTACTTAGCAAGCTAGTTTACACGTTGGATTTCTTCACGTAGAACGTGGGTGACAACTGACAAATGCATTCCATCTTCCATTCAACATCTTGTTTATGTAGTGCATAGAAATTTTATCTTCGGGAGCAAAGAGTTGATAACTTAAAAATTGACAAATACGTTTTTCACTTTTCTAAAAAGATCAATATAATTTTTTTATTAAAATAATTTTAAAAATGCCAACGTTTGGACTACATGGCCCTGCCAACCCCTGCCTGCGCCTCTGAAGGTCATACCAATGAAAATGATAATCGGAATCAGGAACCGAGCGCGTCGTTATTCATCAGGCGGACTTGGGCCCAAGTTTTCTTAAATTTCTAATTTTGCATGTAAATTTTTTAATAAATAAATAAATAAAAATTTTCTCCAAACATATAGTTTTTCTATTTGGCCCCTAGCTAATTATTTTTATTTTAGCCCCAAACATATAGAATTCTAAATTAAAGTAACAGCACCAAGTTATATTTTTTATTTGGACGAAGGATAGCTTTTTTAGTTTAATGTGAAAAGATAACTTGTCTATTAATCAAACTAGCTAAAGTCGGAAAGGAAAAAAGCCCGAAGATTCATCCTGCTGCAGAATGGAGAGAGAGAAGAACTGAAAGCTGATATATAGCCCTATTGTTTGTTTATTTAAAAAAATTATATTAATTGTTGTTAGAGATTTTGCAACAGTAACAAAATAAATGAAATAATTTTATCACAAAATTAAACCATGAAAATATAAATTCAAGAATATGCAATATGATGAAGGTCTAAGAAAAGTGCTTGAGATATAAAACATAAAAATCAAGAGATACCCATGCTGAAAGGAATGAAAATTGAAAACCCATATCCATTTTGTGGTGGAGAGTAGGTCATTCAGGAATGAGTACCGTCATTCAGGACGAGGACAAAAACTACAAAATGTAATACAAATAATTGTCTCAATCTGTCCCTTTCCCTTCTAAATCACGGATCAGATCTAAAATCTCAGAATTCCAAGGTATTCTCATGTATGCTATTGATTCAAATAAGCCAATTAAGAATGAAATTTTTGTCTACTTTGAACTTTCTAATATATAGATGTGTTTACGCTTACTCACACACTACACTTATTTAAGGGTTTTTTTTACAAAAGTAAAAGGCCCAAGTTTAAACTCTCAATCTTCTAATATTTTAACTAGAAACTTAGTTGCTCTCTCTCCCTCTCTCTCTCTCTCTCTCTCTCTCTCTCTCTCTCTCTCTCTCTCTCTCTCTCTCTCTATATATATATATATATATATATGTTTGTTCCATGTTCTCTTTTCTTGTATTTTAATTCATAATAAATGACATACAGAAGTTTTAATTTATGAGGAAAAAATTTATATATTAAAAATATATATATTTATATAATATACTACTATAGAAAGTGTATACGCAAATTATAATTATTTTAGTAACTCAAGAATATTGGGGTAAATCAACAAAATTAATGAGATAATAATACAAACTATATGTATTATTACTATAAATTCTTGAAGCCCACACTTTCATATACATAGATCCGTCCCTCAGAGATGATGTTTGGACCATTTTCAAAACATTTTAAGTAATTTATTACCTTGGTTTAGTTCTTTTAAATTACCAGTTTAATTTTGGATGAGTAGTTAAGTTATATTTTTCATAAATTAAATATTATCACCTAAATATTTTTAATTATATAAATTTAAATAATTTAATTTTCACTAGTAACAAGAATCATATGTAATAATATAATAAAAATTATATACGTAATTTTATTGACTTTCATATCTTATAAATTATATGTAATATTATAATATGATGTTATAAATATACTAAAATATCACATTAAATCCATATTTTATGAAAACCAATTTTTAACAAAAATATAAAATATGAGTATAATTGCTTATTCATTATATTTATTAATTACAATTTTTTTTTGCCGTTGTATTCAGATATTCCTAAAGTAAGTACTAAATTATCATGATGTGATATGTACTTTACATATTTTCAGTGATTGAAAGTAGTACAATTTTAGGACTATTCAATAATTATTCTCATTGGTATAATATTGATATTGTATCACGCTCACTTGATAAAATAAGTTGTATGTAAGTAAATTTGATTTATAGTATATGAGTTTAAATTTTATTTATATACTTTGAAAAAAAGGTAGAGCCAACATCTAAACGAAAAACATATTTTGAAAAAAGAAATAGTTACCTCGTACAATTTAATATAATTCAAATTAAAAAAACGAAAGATAAATAACTAAACATTTTTCAATTTTCAACAAATAAAAAAGACACGTGAATGCACAGAGACACATGGTAGTAGTTGTCGTTGTCAAGTGAAGTGTCAGCATTCCAAAACCCAAAAGGGCCATCTCAAATTCTCAATCATTCCTAATGAATTTGATTCAATTACCCAGCCCACTTTGATTCCGACCCACTGTCTTCTTTACTTATAACTACAAGCCCAAAGTCACGACTCAAATAACATGATCTAATGGGAAGCTTGTGATTATCTTTTCTTAGTGATTACTCTATCATGACAAAGAAGTAAAAAAAAAGAGTGATAACACTACCACTTTTAACTCCCACACTTTCTTGTTTTTACACCCTTGCTTTAAAGTTATTAGTTAGAACATACTTAATTTTTTTAAAAAATACTCCAATTATCACACCTTTCGGGCTGAGTGTATAATAATCAGTATTTTAAGATGATATACTTGAAAACAATAATCTATATATAAAATAATAAAATCAGTCCACTTTACATGTGTCGCACACACATATACCCAATATACCTTAGAATTTATCTTCTTATATAATTTCACCTTACAACTTAGCATGCCCTGTGTCACTAAAATAAATTTCTTCTCCCTTCAAACTGAAGTTTTATTCTTCTTCCACCTTCAAACTCTGCTTGACAACTTTCCCAATATTGCTACTCTTCTTATTTCAAGTGTCATGTGTTAATTGTAATATTGTTCCATTTAAAATAATTGATGGAATTATCTCCTCTAAAATTAAATTTGATATTTCAAAAAATATTCAACCAAAAAATTAAAGAAAATGATTTATGGTTCAACCAATTTTACTAATAGTTATAATGAATGACTTAATAAATACATAAAAAAATAAATTATATATGTATTTATATAAATTATTAATATAATAAATATATTTTTCAAAATAATAATATTAAATTAACAAATAACTGAATAAGGATAAGTATAAGCAATACAATAAAAAGTTTGAAATAAATAAGTTTCGTGCATTGCACTGGTCAAATACTAGTAAGCTAACTAAACCAAAAGGTGAACGTGAAAGACATTTTAAACATTATGCCTAACATAAGGTTTTTGAAAATATTTTTTTCTTACCTTTGAATCTTAATACAGGCCAAATTATGGACTCCATCATGCATTATGCACACAAACACATATGTTTCCAATTGAATAGGAGATCAAGCAGACCAAATCATCATTGGCTTAGCTTAATGCAATCTCTAGAACAATGAAAACAGGATTAGAAATAACTTCTTCACTGTGTTACAAGTCGCACAAAAATCTTATCAGTCCTGATAATTAGGTAAGGTCAGAATGTCAAGCATTAGAGTCAGGACCAGCCGGTTTTGAATTGAGAAGTGGTTGGAGAGCTTTGACAACAATCGTCATGTTTGGCCGGAAGTCAGCTTCATACTGAACACAAAGTGCAGCAACCGCCGCCAACTACATATCCACATCGAAAGAACAGTTACAGTCTGAAAGTATATTGGGTATGTTATCTAAGATCAACTTAAGTGAACGATTAATAAAGGAGCGAACCTTAGCAATTGCTTTTGGAGGGTAGTCATTGTTTAGTTTAGGATCTACGCATTGTTTCACTTTGTCCTCACTCAGCCTTGGAGTTGCCTGTAATAGTTAGAAATCATATTAGCAAAAGAGTGGACAATAATGAAAAAATAAACCAAGGGTCACTAAACCCCCAGAAGGATAATTGCAATTGCGGGCAGACTGCAGAGTCATCCAAGATTGAGTGTTGATCATGACATACCCAAGTTACAAGACTTTGTTGCCCTTTGGGCATTGTGTGGTCTACTGGCTTTCTTCCGGTCAAGAGTTCCAAAAGCACAACCCCAAAGCTGTAAACATCGCTTTTTTGGGTTATTTGCCCAGTCATGGCATACCTGAAGATGAAAGTAAACATTTTAAAAACAAGATCATAACTTATATTAACATGAAATAATTTTTAGTACACAAAGGATAGTGTTTACTTAGGATGGGATGCAAAATATTAGCCAACAAGAAGCGCAAACATTCTGAAGATATACTCTACTTATTTGTGGTATGCCTACATACGATATTCTTCGTTTTGCTTATAAGCTGGCTATGTTTAGTTATATGACAACTATTATGCCTGCTTCATGTTAATGGGAAACAGTATAGCTATAACTTGTATATCAACTTAATCCTTTTTTTCCAAAGAAAGCATGCACGATTCAGCATAACTGGATCTCTAGTCAAACTATGAGGAAGGTAGAATTCAACTATATAAGGGCATACTCTGGAGCATGATAACCAAATGTTCCCAAGACTCTTGTTGAATGTAGCCGAGCTGCAGTGTCAGAAGATTGATTTGTCAAGCTGAAATCAGCAATCTTGGCCTCATAGTCATTGAACAGTAAGACGTTGCTGGATCTAACATCGCGATGAACTATAGAAGGCTGAACCTTTTCATGAAGAAACTCTAGTCCTTTTGCTGCACCAAATGCAATTTTTGCTCTCTGGTTCCAGCTTAAAACTGGACCAGGTTCAGCCCCTTGTACACCCTTCCTTCCTGCAACAGCAAAAGCTTAGTTTTTAGTCAAAGAACATGAACTATTTCGAAAGTCAGTTGTATTGTTAGGCCTACCATGTAATATGTCATGCAAAGAACCCAGACTTGCATGTTGATAAACCAAAATTCTGTTGTTTGCCTCTAGACAATATCCAATCAACTCCACAAAATGTTCATGCTTCAGTCTTGAAACAACTGATAACTGCATGATCCATGGTGACATAATGCCGAGTGTGACAATACCAAGAGCCAAAACATTGCCTCAATGAATTTACAATCTCAAATCAAAATCTTACCTGTGCTGCAAAATCGGAGTCAGGTTCTGGCGAAGAACTAGTATCCAGCTTCTTAATTGCAGCATCAGTACCATTGCTCAATTTTGCATAGAAAACCCGTCCATAGGAACCTTCGCCAATCAAAGCCTTTGAACCGAAGTTGCCTGTTAATCTATTTAACTCATCCAATGGCATAGCGGGTATCTCAATTGGTAATACTTTCTGTGGAGCACCACTCTTGACAACATTGCCCCTTGGCTCTCCTCTTCCACTGCCTATATTCAATGAAGGTCACTGTAAATTATTACTCAGCCTGGGAGAGGAAAGGTATTTCACCAAGAGGTTTATGTGATATGTGGAAACAATACATTAGAACATTAATCATGTCACTTCATAATGGTAATTGCAAAATACATAATTAGGATAGTATTATAGAACTATAGTCTATTTCTAGAAAATTTGTGCAAAATTGGATACCATTTCGTCATACTAATGTATGACATATAAATGAGAGGAGTGAAAATAAAGAAGTCTGAAAATTACACGTTAACATAGAACCAATTTTTGTTGAAATGGTACTTTAGGTACACGTAATGCTACACAGTTTGAATTTTTTTGATAGAATTAAGCCAGAATTTGTCAACATTTAAGAGTGGTTGTTAGATAAGTCAAAGTAGAAAGGACAACATATCCTTCTCAAAAACAATGTCAACTTCGCAAAAAAATTGACTATCCTTTAGGGACAATTTTGAGTTAGAATTCTATAATTATATATTTTAACTTTCTCTCTATTTTAAAACTGATTGATTTTGGCATAATTTAGGTTAGATATTCTCCTTGTTTTCATTCTTACTATATTCTCTTTTGTTTTTCAAGTTAGGTAACGTCACTTTCACTTCTAATTTTCATTCTTCACAAAATCATGTCCACTGCCAAACTGTCAATTACATGCCTTCAGTGATAGAGGAGAGAAATATATTGTAGACCATATATTCATGGTTTCAAGTTATCTTATATATAGCCCAGAAGCAACTTTCCAATATTCAACAGAATGTCACAGAATGACAGAAGGAAAATACATTCACGGTAGCTGATGATGAGTGCAGTGAAAGTTTAAATGGACAACTCCATCCAATTCTAATGCTATGGCTTTAAATTGTTCTGTGAGTGTCCAAAGAGTAAGCAAAACATTTTTCTAGCAATTAGAGCAACAAGACCAGTAGAAACATTATTTGTTCAAGCCAAACACGAAGAAAAGGAACCATATAAAATAAAAGATAAACAGATAAAGGCGAGTATGTTACCCCCTCCGCCACCGTATGTGTTACCCCCTCGAGGTGGTGCAGTGTATTGGTTTGCAGGTGGGCCGCTGATCTCCTCCTCTGCACCTCCGCAGCACAACATACTTCAAGTAGTCGAAGCTGCAGTCTCAATAAGCCATGATTCAGAGTAAACGATATCGAATGAATCACCTGAAAGTATTCAAATGCTCAAATATTTTTGACCACTTTGCTTATTGACACAAGTGTTGAAGTTGAAGGCGAAGCTAGCCTTCAAAATTCAAACTCACTGCCACCCACAATTTGTCTTTGAAATTGGTTTAATAGACAAACGAAGTGAAAATACGACAAAACTCCTCAAATGTAAAATTGGAGAAGAATAATATTCATGGTTTCACAAGAAATTGAAAAAATTCAGGGGCCGACTCTATGCAAGTAGCTTTTCCTTGTAGATAGTCTGTTGTTCTTTTTCATTCTTTTGTCATATGTATCAAACAAGAAGGAGAATATGAAAACCAAAAAGTTGTCCGAGAATTATAGAAATTTTCTCCAGTTCTAAATAGTTTTGGATAGACAGACATGACAAACACATAATCAATAAAAAATGACAATTATTTTGACAATTTCAAATTTTGGTCCCACCAAACAGATTTTATCAAATTAACCGTATGTTCCAATAGGTTCAGCACGCAAACTTAAATACACATTATGTCTATCCAAAAATCTCTCTTATTCTTTTATCTTGAGGCATTAATAAATTTCTTCTTTATGTTCTAGTCTCATCAAATCATGGACTCAAGTCCCTAATGAGAAAGCTTGCCTACCAAATGTCAACAAAAAAAAGAAAAAGAGAAAAAGAAAAAGGAATTACAAGATTATAAATGTGTTTTGGCATTGTTTGCAAGACACAACCAACCCAGCATAAACACAATATTAACAGGGAACACTACATTAAAAAAATCAAAGCCTCCTCAGTCTATATCGAAATCTACAAGAAAAAGAAAATGAAAAAGATAAAAATAAAAGACAATACCTCTAACCTATTCCAGATCAAAGCAGAAAGCTCAATGAGACAATATATGATGGACGATAATGGCAGAGAGGAAATGTGGATGACAAAGAAGGATTGCAAAGAGAAAATAATATACAAGAACTCAGGGAATAAGGAATGCAGAAGGAGGAGGAAGAGGAGGCAGAATTGGCTGTTTTTTTTCTCTCTCTCCTAACTCCTTGTAATGAAGCTCCGTTTTGGAACAAAGGCACATGTTGCTCTGTTTCCCGGGAAAGTCGGTTGGGGTGATGAAGAGCTTAACCGAAAAACCAGAACCAAACCTACTGCGCCAACCTTGCGGGGTTGTGATGTGTACGTGCCCCCACGATGCACGTCCTTCGCTCATTACTATTTTAATGCACAAGTCTTTATGGTTTGTTATTCTCATTTGACAGCAAAACACAAACGGGCAAATCAAATGCTGATAAGTATACACCAATACCAATTTGACGTCCCTTACATTCCATGCAAGGATTTAGCAATAGCTGTGATTATGTAAAAATCATAGATCATATGCAATGCAGGGCTATCAATTTCACAAGCATGTTTTTCTTGTTGAGTCTGGCCGGGCCAAACACTAAATACTATTGTTGGCCTGAGCAGGGAGCGCTCACCATTTCACACCTCACCTCTAATTGAATGTGAGTTACAAATTGAGTAAACATTGGTTTTGGTGATTCAAAAATAGAAGTGTCATTCTCTAATAATTTTTAAATGTATAAAAAATGATATTAAATGTCTAATTTAATATAAAAAAATAATATGAAATAATTAATTTGATGTAAAAAATTAATATTGAATTACTATTTTAATTTATTTATCATTTGAGGACCTAATTGATAACAATTATATTTTTAAAAGACTAAAATAAATATTTACTCTTACAAATTTGAACTTGTGGGGGATGTTTTTGTTTAAAGATTAAAAGGTTTCCTTATGCTATGTTTGAGACTGCTATATATTATAACATTATTTTATTTATTAGTGTATCAAAATTAAATTATGGTATTTAATGCATTCCATCTACAGTTACATTTATAATTTTTTTTTACAACGGTGGTACAGAAATTTGAACTTGCAAATACTTAATATATGTGAATCATATAAAAAATTGTAATAGTTATAAAATTTTTATTCATTAATACATTCAAACAATTCCTAATAACATAATACATTTTCATATTTATTTTTATGCACAAATTTAATACTACCAATTAAGCCAATCCTGGTTGATATTTTTTTATATTTTATAATATTGCTTAGAATAAATAAATATCTTCTGTAAACTAGCTTCCACAAAATCACTCCCCCGGGGGTTTTCCTCATTTTCTGTATACTTTTTCCCATAAAATTGTTTTTTAAATTAATGTATCAAACAAATAAAAACTTTTTAAATAGGATGAATTTCCCTGCATGAGTTTCACAGCATCTTATAGCATCCTCAATTTACCAATATAGAGTTTCATTTCCAATATTCAGAAGCACATAATTTTTTTTCTCTTTAAAACAAGGAAAGAAAGCTGAAGGCCAGCAGCTTGAGAGTAACCCTCAAGTCTAAGACACAAGCTGTGTGGAATTGAAAGACAACCTATGGAAATAGTTGAAGCTTCATTCCCTGCCAGAGAGCAAAACCTTAAAATAATCGTTTCTGGGTCTGTACAATCACTGTGACATTCCTATTATATTTACAGTTCTCAATCTTCTTTCCATATACGACCAGTGATCCTCAACCTCAACTCCTGTCTATCCCCACCAGAAAAATAAAGAGCTAGGTTCCTCTGAATGATAAGTCCATCTTGACTATCACGAACTTTTTTATGGCTGTCACGAATGCTCCTTGGAATTCCTTGCCATATAAGTTTGCGGCCATTTGCACCAACTTCCAAGCTGTAGCTGAATTTCTTTGCCTCATTGTCATCACCCATAAACCGTAAAAAGGCCATATAAACTGGATCCATGCCAAGATGGAACGCCTCAAAGTGCAAGCAGAAATGCCTTCCGAAACTATTAAAAACCTGCAAACAAGAGACTTCAACATGTAAGGTGGAGGGTTTCCATGTTAGGGGTAGAATAGAGTTTGCCATCAGGAGGTCACGGTAAAAATTGTGATGACATGTATTAAGAAGACAAAAAGTGAAGCCATATATTAGCTTAGCCATATATAAATTAAATTCTTTTCCTGCGTTCACTTGAACCATGATTACTTTGTGATCTGCTTCTCAGAAAACAGGACTAATAAACTAATTCCCAACACCACTTGCAGAGAATTTTAAAAAGAGTGCAGAAGTACGTGTTTCTTTTTTCAAACAGAAACAAGTATGGCCATGTGTGCACACAAAATTAAATGTAGCATATTAGAAGTTATGACTGAGAAATTTACAGATTAAATAATCAAAATGACATGCAAAAATGCCAACTTACGAGAAATAGTACATCAAATCATCAAACAGACCATCTATTATAATTCATAAAATAACTTACAGTTAGCATCCATATGGCATTTTCAACTTCATGTGGATTTGGTTTGACATATCGATGGTTAAAGGTGCATCCATCATGCATGTCTACCTTGTGATCATTCTTGAGATGGGCAACAAGAGTTGGAATGTCACCCATCACAGAGCACTGAGATCCAGCATAGGGGCAATTGTATGGACGAAATTGACAATTTTGCTCATGCTTAAGCTTAGTGTAGTATGGGAATATATCATGACAACCTAGACTCTGATATCTGCAAGGAAGCTCCAACGATTCTGCCACTTTCTCCAGAGCCAAGCACCTTATATTCCCAAGATCATGGTGACAGCTTGGGCAACAGTTACGCACTCCAATCTTACAATTTGAACATAATGTATGGCCATTTGGGCACTGAAACACACAATGCATTCATAAAGGAAAATATTAAAATTTAGAGGACAATTAAAAGACTGGATAAATTCACAGTAAACATGAGAAGAAAAAATAATGATTGAAGAGTTTCAGTAGGTTCTAATACACCATATTATTTCTAATTAATGAAAGGAAGCATATGACCAACTAATCAAAAAGGTATTTGGAATTCTAAATATCAGCAACCATCTGTTAAATCCAACTGTCCTCTTGGTAGAAACAAAAGGAAAAAAACCCATCAAATTCACAGTAGAAATTATGTGATACTCTATTGACAACAAAACTGAACTAGCAACACCTAAACTCCATACAAGAATTTCTTTTTAATTTTTTTTTTTACTTTCCATCCTACCCCACTTGAGTATAAATCTCTATTAAAATCCACCCTCCTTAGTATAAACCATCCAACTACACCTGGGATCTCAATCAACATTTATAAACATAGGCTTTAGAATCTGCAAGTCACATTCCTGACCTTCCTTTTGCAAGATGTGCATGATATCCCAATCGAACTCACAATAGAAAGAGACTATGATATCCTATAAAAAAAAATTTATCTGTTTGTTATTGCTTGATGTTACTCCAAAATATTCACGTATGTAACAAGAAAAATTAATAACAAGGGATGTAGAACAAATTTCTCAAAGTTAGACAACTACCATGAATAAATTGAATAGATAACTATGATAACTTCAAGAAACCCCAGGATTCAAGCCATTTAATTTGTTCATCCTGCTCCCTACATCTCTCCATCCATCTCTCTCACTCAAGATCAATAACTAAACTAATTGCACATTGTTCAGAAAATTAAGGAGGTTATTAAAATGAGGTTTGACATGAACCAGCATTGAGCTGCATGGTGCAGCCTTTGCAGTGGATGAATAAGTAAACAAGTCTTATCTTCAAATGTACTCATCATATATGGACTATGGAGATAAAGGATAACAATGCCACTATTTGTATGCCTATATCTATTTCATGTTTGCATCATGCATTGAGAAAAAAGGGTTTTTCAAACACACACACACACCCAAAAAATAAATAAAGAAATTGCGAGTACTGCACCTGGTGAATTGGGGGATACATCAAATTCTTGCAAACAGGGCACTCAAGTAAGTCATACACGCCATTCTGTGAATTAATTCCATTCTTTCCACCCATATTACTCTTGGCCTCAGATTTAGCCTTGCCTGTTTCATAATCTGAAGATAGCAGGTGAGATTCAAGAACTTCTTTGAAAGCACTGCCTCCAGGAGCCATTGCTGACCCAGATCTACAGTATTTCTTTCCCAATGACTAGGACCCAGAACTCCACTTTAGTTCAATTTCTTCTGCTTTGATTTTTTTTACAGGCATGCTAAATCTGTTAAACAGTAAAGTCGTTGGTGCATAAAATCTTACATAGTAAAGGCTACTATATTCAAATTTTGATATTCTTTAGTCCAAAATCCGGGGGAAAAGATAAAAACAAGCAAGAACGATTAAGATGACCTTTTTTGGTCAGAATAATGACCTTATAGAGTTTTCCTTGGATAATTTAAAGGTGGTAACACAGCTAAGTTACATTCACATGAAACAGTAACTAGACTAACTTCAAATTTGACTGCCTAAGTGTTTCAGGTCCACACTTATCATGTTAATAGTAATTTTCTTTTAACAGTACTCTCCAAGATTCATGGATTCAAGAAAAGAATATATGCGTGAAACATAAGAACAACATCATGCAGCATAGTTACCCCAAAATGAAATCTGCACACTGAACCTCTCATTATCAAGACAGGGATAAATTGCTCAATAAATGATAATTTCACATATTATAACAATTTAAAATTAAAATCAGTATTAATTGTCATTAAAGCATAGCAGAAACATAATTGTCTTCTGCATATATCAAGCAAATGATATGCCATTCCATATGCCTCACTACATGCGTCTTGGGTGACAAGTATAAACATATATTTGTTAACAAGCGATATGCCATTCCAACTACTAACCTACAATGAAATTGTTAAATTGCTATTCAAAGCTTCAAACTGCTTCAGCTTGAGGAGGGAGAAGATAGAAAATAACATAGCCAAAGCAAAAATTATAACTGTAAACAACAATTACATCCCAGAACTCCCCATGGCTCATTTTAATGCATATCTGGGAAGAATCCAAACCCAGATCAATTTTCAGACTGATGTTCCTCAACATTCACTAACATTGACCCTCATCTTAGTGCTGTATTTTTAATGCAATAACATGGAGCAAACAAATCCTACTTCACAATGGCAGTGCCTGTGCCTTCAATTTTACATGAAAAGATCACCATTTCCTTATCTCTTCCCCATTCAAATTAGACATCAAACAAATCAAATTGAGAGAGAAAATCACAGGAAGAGAAGAAGAACTCAAAAATTCAATCAAGCAACATAGTTCTGGTTGGCTATGACAGAATACTACCTTTTCCTACTCAATCCAAGCAATCAGAAACTGGAGTAAAAGGGGAAAAAAAGAAAAAAAAAATTGAACATAATATCTCAAACAACCACCCATTTAACAAATTTATAATATCAACACTGGGTTTCTCCAGTAGCAACAACCAATGGCCATGTATAGAAAGTTAGAAACACAAAGCAATAAAATCAGGCACGTGACAGGCTGAACACAAACATTCAAAACCATTACCAATGAGAGGAAAAAACAAAAACCACAAGATGTGAACAAAGTGCAAACCAAAATTTAAAAAAACATAAATATATAAAAAGGAACAGATACCCAGTTGATAATTCCAAGCCTTATGTGTCTGTGCATCACAAACAATTCAAATTAGAACATCTGGGTACATAAGAAAACAGAACAAAAAAAAGATTAAAGAAAAATGCAAATCGAACTAGAGACGAGAAACACTTCGTAGTTCGTACCATGAGCTCCGAAAGTTGCGGAATGGAGATTGAAGAAAAAAGCGTCCCTTGTTGGTTGGTATCGATGCTGACCACCAACGTTGTTTGTTCTCTTCTGCTTCGAAATCGCAGGATTTCCTTGTATTGTGCTCTGTTTGTTTCGTTGTTTATTAATTTATTTCTCCGATTATTGTTTTTTTGTTTTGAGTTTTGAGTTTTTGGAAATAAAAAAATACTTTTGGCTCTGTGGTCTCGTCCCTAACGATACGATACGTTGGCAACAAGGCCACAAGGGTGGACCAGTGACCCTTGCCGCACGCGATGTTTAAAAACAGACACCATTTTCTCTTTTTCGTTTTTTGGACCTTTTTTTATTTATTTGTCCGTTGACGTCAATTTTCTTGCATAGGTGACTGAAAGGTATATAACTGACAGATTTTACTTTTTATTACTTAGACACATTTTATTATAAAATAGGTATAAAATTTTATGGGTTATATTATTAATATATTTATCTCTAAAAAATAATTTTATACATTTTAATTTTTAAATAAAATATTTATAATATACCGTATTTACTTAAAAAATTATCTTATTTTTGATAAGTTTAGTTCATTCATTGTTTTCTTTTTTCTCTTGAAAGTTTTCGTTCCTTGGTTTCTTGTGTTTGTAATTATTATTTGTAAGGAGATTCTAAGTGTTAATATTTACTTTTAAATAGATAAAAAATTATAGGATTTATTAATAATAAATAATACAGTAATTTTATAAAATGAAAATTGATTATATACATTAGTTAATACTCACTTTGACTTATTTAATAAGTTTTTTTTTACCACATTTAATAAGTTTATTAAGATGTCGAATTTTTTAAGATATTGAATTTCTCAACTTTAAAATGTATATTGAAATGCAATCTTTATTTATTGATTAATAATTAAACTAATAAAGTTAATTGAAAAACCAATTTCACTAATTAAAACTCAACATATTGATCTCAAAAGCAAAGCTAAAGTCTTTTTTGTCCCTTATTTAGGGGGTAAAAGGTCTACTTTCACTTTCAGTTACTTGTCATTTGAATTGTAACTTCTGGGTGGGGCATTTACACTTCTACTTTTAACGTGAACGACTTTTGTCTTGTATAATTTATTTGTTGAGTCATTCTATTTGCGCACTTAAAAAAAATGCATTTTTAAATTTATACAAATTTTTTTTTTACATATTTATGCACAATATACTTTTGATTGGGTGTAAACCACCATCCACTTTCCCTTATTTGTTTAACAAATTCTGTATAATTTTTTAAAAATTAAATAAAATCCATAATGTTAATGTTCGTAAAATGTTTCCGAAGAAAAAAGGACGATGGGAAGAAAATGTTCGGGCCATGTTTGGTAAAAGAAAAGTTTGGGTGCTCTGTGCTCCCCACAACAATTGGTGGTCCTCCGTCCTAACCAATTTTACTGAACAATGGCTCTCGGGCTTCACCATGATTCCATGAACACCTTTATTATTTGGGACCATTCAAAACTTCATGAGAACAATGCCATATAAGAGCAATTACAAAATAATGAAGGTTTTGGTGTATAGTTAAACTAGGTTGCTTGCATGTTCGTTTGAAAAAGTTATAAACATACATAAAGATATATAGGTTTTAACGTTGCTCATATAAAATGATATAATTTTAAGGTTTTTTTTTGTGGTATGTCATCTTTAAACTATACTATAAATTATCACTAAAGTTTGTGGTATGCTCTGACATTAAATTGGAGTAGGTCTTCCAAGGCCTACTCAATCTTTAAGAAAGTCAAATTCTTACTTGAGACCTTCAAAATTTTAAGTCTTATAATTTAATAATATATATATATCTAATAAATTAAGGCTCTTAATTTTTATAACTTAATGTTTAATAAATCTTATTATCTCACATTCATATTAATTAATCAACTATAACTTAATCACTTTCTCACAATTAATATTTTTTCTTCCTATTTTATTTAATTTAATATGCCTCTTAAGCATTTCACCAATCACTCTTCTTTATTTCTCATCTTTTCAACACAATAATATTCAAACTTGTATCCTCATAAAACAGAGTGTTTTTTTTTAATAAAAAATTCTTATTTTCTTGATTGTTGGCAACAATAAAGACTGATTTTTAATTGAATAGTAAAAAAATTCTTATTTGTCATATTAGAATACTTGAAAGAGTTAAAATTGTAGAGATTTTTACTCTTTTATACGAGCAGCCCAAGTATTTAACCATCTTCTTCTAACTCACATGTCATTGACTTTGGTTTTTTCACTCTTATTTTCAATAACATTTAAACTCATCTTACATTTTTTTCCTATTTGAGTCAAAAAGCAAAATCATTCTATTTTTCATTGAGAAGCATTAAAACATTACAATTTCATTGAAAAATCTTAGCAATTTTGTATCTTAAAATGATAGAAAAATAAATTTTAAATGAAAATTCATATTAATTTTATTAAATAAATTAAATACCTCATATTAAAGTTTAACTATATATCACTAACTCTCCATAGCTGCTCCTAGACTTTTCCCCTCAACCTAAATTTTTAGTTGCCAAAAACAACAAATTAATAAATAAAATGATAGAAATAAACAAAAACAGGATCAACAACTTCAGGTTAAGGACCAAAAGATGATATGGTTTCGTTTGGTGTAAATGATAAGATCTAATAATATAAGGCAGTAGGATAAAGCCTGATAGCAAAATAGAGTTGATAAGTTCTTATATTATCAAGTGTTTGATCATTACAATATAAATAAACTGATTGTATACATAAATATTTATTATCACAAAACTATCATTTTGATAATCTTTTGTTAAAAAATAAAAAAAATAAAAAAGCCTTTTTCAGGTCGAAGTCCTTCTTCAAGAAAATTAATAGCTTTAAAATATTAAGGAAAAATCAATAATAATAATAATAATAATAACAACAATAATAATAATACATATATCAATCTTATTTTCTCCACATATTTCTTCACCCAAAGTTTTATTCAATTTGTGCTTGTTTGCTCAATTGTCATCACCCTAGGCAGGCTATATGTGATTGAGACAACAAGTCGCTGACAACAATGGTAGAAGTAGGAGAGTGGTGACTGACAATGAAAATAATAGTTGAAGAGCGATGTGTGACAATGATGGCGGCTGTCAGAGAGTGATAACTAGTAACAATGGCTGGAGTCGAAAAGTGGACGCCGACAATGATGGTGGTGATGGGAGAGCAGTAACCTATAACAATAGTGGTGGTGAGAGAGTGGTGGTCATGCCACGATGATGCAGAGTGAGAGAGATGAAATAAAGGGTAAAAATGAAATGAATATCCTATCGAGTCATATCATGAGGTAAGGGAGAGGATAATGTAATACGATTATAATGTAATAAAAAAGTTTGACCATATTTAACTATACTATCAGATAAGTATACTAAATATTTGCTAAGGCTTGATATCATATGCTTATGCTATTATAACATTTTTATACGATACATCAAACGCCTATCAGTATTAAAATGGTACAATAAGATTAGTTCCTATAAAGAAGAAATTTTGAACATTTAATGCTTATTATATTTTAGATAGACCTTAGCACAACCACCTTTAATTTCTCACCAAAATCCACATCCCTTTCCTCCTATATCTATTGTTAATGTGTTTCACGATTTTGCTTACAAATAAACAAATAAATAAACAAAATGGCCGAAATATCATCCAAAGGCAATGCTTATCTGCTGAAATTGGGATGGAAACTAGCTATTCTTAGTCGGAGAGGAAGAAGTTTAGAAAAACTTATATTAGCATATGCTATTTATATAAATTATTTTGGATTTAATTTTAATTCACTGTCACATTGTCATCTAATCATGTACTGACACATCATTAAAAGAGTTAGACTTTTTAAGTAGTTGTTGTGATAGTTAAACTCTTCTAATGATATATTAGTACATGATTAGATATTAGTGTAAAGAATAATAAATTAAAATTCAATTCAATTATTTTTATATATGTATATATGATAAAAATATTAGCTCTCTATGAAATGTTCACGTTGAGCCATAACTTCTGCCCAAATGCTGAGCCTATCAGGCTATCACCACAGCACTGCCAACATGCAAAGGCCAGCAACACCCTCCACATAGAAAGAATAGTTACTTGAGTCAAACTTTTTTTGCGTTGTCATGAGTCATGTCATGACGCACGCAGTTTGGAATAAACTTAAGTTTATTATTGATAAGGATCAAGTCATCAAACCTAGGTCCTCTGTACGAAGAACGAGTTCCTTTACCACTGGTCATCTTGCCAAATTATCAATAGCATGGTAAAATCTGAGTTAAACTAGTTACTAGAGTACTGCGAACCATTTGATGCACAAAAGTAACAACACAAATAATGGGACCATGATATGATAGCCCAGTGATTCAACAAGGGATAACCAAGTCCGACAGGATCCAATATCTAACGAATCCATAAGCCCATGTGACCTAATACCTCTCAATCCATAGAGATGATAGGGGTCTCATATAGGCCCATTCAGTTCAGTTGCTGCACATGATTAGCTCAGTTGAGGGCACAACATGTCCATCATTGCGTGATAGCACAAGCATGCCGCATGCGAAGATTCAGATGGGTAGTATGTCTATGGCCGAAAAAACAAAGGTGCTATATCTCAAGTAATGGACTGCCCACCCATCAAATCCAACAAGCCCAATCACAGCCATGCATGTCGTGGCGCAAAGCTAACCTCTAGTATGTTGCACTTCTTAAGCCGAAAATAAATGTAATTGTAGCATGTTCAGGTAAGGTATGGCGGGCATGCAGATAAGATATATGACACGTAGAAGGTATGGTTAATGCATGAAAATTTTTTAAGCATAAAGCTGCCTATGTAGTTTCTTTCTCTTTTGACTTTAATGAAGCATATATATGTGCTAAAAAAGATGGGAAACCTTTTCTCTTAATTTGATCCGTATACGTATAGGATGTTGCATTAAGTGTGCATATTATGGAAAGGGTAGTGAGTGAATCTAACAAAATGGGAATTGACTTGCTTCAATATCTGAAGTTACCCAAGGTGGTTCTTTTAGTGAAAAACTTTATGAACTAGTTATTTGGGTGAAAATCTTTGTATGAGAATTTATAGTTGCGATCTTAAACAAGCAAAACTTATCTTGTTCTTCTGTCATATTCATGCTTCAACTCTTAATTAATTAAAAATACAAGAATAAAAAGAGGCATTTGCAGATTGCTTTAAAAATCAAAATTGAATTAATCTTAAAGTGGGTTCATTATATACTTAAGGCATGTGTTATTTTACGTGTCTCATCAATGCTAAGGAGAATTTGAAAAAAAGATTTCTTTTTTTTGCTTTGGATAAATCAAAACTTGTGCAATGCGTCAAGAAAATCTAAATCAAACACATCATTAAAAAAATTTTAATTTTAATTTATTTTCAATAATTTTTTTATTATAATAATATCAAATCATGTGTTATTGTATTATTTAAAAAAGTTTAATCTCTTAAATAATTATTATCATGATATTTTTTCAGTACTTTTAAATAATTAATAATTAATAATTGTTAATTTGTCTCACATTTACTTAAAAGATAAATATAATAAATTATTTTATATTTATATTTTAATTAAATAAAACATATAATTAAATATTAACAATTAATTATTTAAAATATCTATACTATCATAAATAAAAAGTACTAAAAAAATATAATAATCAAAATAATTTAATAATATGATAAGATATAATTAAATAAAAATATGAAAAAAAAAAATTACATTCACAATGAATCATTATATTTTTTGGTTACTAAAATTCCTAAAAGTGAAATAACAGCCTTTGGAGAAAAAGAAAATTATGGTAAGATGGCATTAAGGTATAGAATTGGGCATTTGCAAATTGCAGCCTTCGAAAATAAAGAGCCTCATTTAATTTCATTTCATTTCCGCGCCCACATAAAATCAAAAAAGCACTCTTTCTTTCGCTCTCATATCACACCACACCAACTCACACACACACACAGACACTCACTCTCTCTATTCCTTTCAGAAAAACAAAAGAAAAGGTTCCCTTCTTCAAAAGAAAAGCCTTTATTTTTCTTCCCCTTCTTCAAGTCCTGCAATCTGCACACTACAACACTGCCATGGACGAAGAAGAAGACCAGCATAAGGTAGCAGATCTGGTCAAGGAACTCGTTCTTCGTTTACTCTCACAAAATCTCACACCCGATTCACCAACCCCAAACCCTAACACGCCCCAATTCCAAAACTCCCTTCGCTACGCAATTCGCATACTCTCTAGCAGATTGACACCCTCAATCGCTCCCGATTCCGCTGCCATCGCCGAGTCCATCAAGCGCCGCCTCGCCACCCAAGGTAGGTCCTCCGAAGCCCTCACCTTTGCCGACCTTTACACCAAATTCGCTTCCAAAACTGGTCCCGGTAGTGTGAACAACAAATGGGCAGTTATTTATCTGCTCAAAATCATATCCCAAGATCGCAAAAACACCAAGACTCAATTGGATGCTTCCGTTTTTTTGCCCAATTTGGCTTTCCCTGACGGCGAGCTGTGTAAGGATTCTAAGATTTTGCATGGCAGGGAGAAAAAGGGGTGGAATAATGGGGTCTTGTTGGTTGCCAAGGATCCAGAGAATCTTCGCGATATTGCCTTTCGGGAGTTTGTGAATTTGGTTAAAGAAGAAAATGAGGTGTCTGAAGAGGTTTTGGTTAGGGATGTGTTGTATGCCTGTCAAGGAGTTGATGGGAAGTATGTGAAATTTGATAATGAGAATGATGGGTATGTTTTATCTGATTTGATTAAGGTCCCTAGAGCCACTAGGACTATGGTTCACAAGCTTTGTGAATTGGGGTGGTTATTTAAAAAGGTTACTGGGTATATATCACAGAGTATGGATCGGTTTCCTGCTGAAGATGTAGGAACTGTTGGGCAGGCGTTTTGTTCTGCTTTGCAAGATGAGCTCACCGAGTACTATAAGTTGTTGGCTGTGCTTGTGGCACAGTCTTCAAATCCGATTCCATTAGTATCTGAATCAGCAAGTTCAGGAAATTATCTTTCACTAAGGAGATTAGCTGTTTGGCTTGCTGAGCCAATGGTGAAAATGAGGTTAATGGCTGATTTGGTTGACAAGTGTAGGGTTTTGAGGGGTGGGGCGATGGCTGGTGCAATTCATTTGCATGCCCAACATGGTGATCCACTAGTTCATGAATTCATGAGGAGGTTACTGCAGCGTGTGTGTTCTCCACTTTTTGAAATGGTGAGGAGATGGGTTCGGGAAGGGGAGTTAGAAGATATCTTTGCTGAGTTTTTTATTGTGGGCCAGCCTGTGAAAGCTGAATCCCTTTGGAGAGAAGGTTACAGGCTCCATGATGCTATGCTTCCTTCATTCATTTCACCTTCTCTTGCTCAGCGGATCTTAAGGACTGGGAAGTCCATAAATTTTCTTCGTGTTTGTTGTGAGGATCGTGGTTGGGCTGATGCTGCATCAGAAGCTGCCACTGATACAGGGGCTGCAGCAAGAAGAGGTGGTTTTAGGTATGGTGAAACTGATACCCTTGAGTCCTTGGTCGATGAAGCTGCAAAAAGAATTGATAAGCATTTGTTGGATGTAATTGACAAAAGGTACAAATTCAAAGAACACTGTCTTGCAATTAAGCGGTATTTATTGCTTGGTCAAGGCGATTTTGTGCAATATCTGATGGATATTGTTGGGCCTGAGCTTTCTGAGCCAGCTAACACTATAAGCTCTTTCAAACTTTCTGGCTTGCTGGAAACTGCAATTCGGGCATCCAACGCTCAATATGATGATCCTGACATATTGGATAGGCTCAGGGTCAAAATGATGCCACATGAAAGTGGTGATAGGGGCTGGGATGTATTTTCACTGGAATATGATGCAAGAGTTCCACTAGATACTGTGTTCACAGAGTCTGTGATGGCAAGGTATTTAAGAATTTTTAATTTTCTGTGGAAGCTTAGAAGAGTGGAACATGCACTTATTGGTGCCTGGAAGACCATGAAACCAAACTGTATTACTTCTCATTCCTTTACCAGATTGCAACATGCAGTAAAGATGCAGTTAGTTTCAACATTGAGGCAATGCCAGGTTCTTTGGGTTGAAATTAATCACTTTATTTCAAACTTGCAATATTATATAATGTTTGAAGTCTTGGAGGTATCATGGTCAGACTTTTTAAATGAGATGGAAATAGCCAAGGATCTTGATGACCTACTTGCAGCTCATGAGAAATATCTGCATTCCATTGTGGAGAAATCTCTCCTTGGAGAGCTTTCCCAGTCTCTTTACAAGTCATTATTTGTAATATTTGATCTTATATTACGTTTTCGGAGTCATGCGGATCGGTTGTATGAAGGTATTCACGAGTTGCAAGCAAGGTATTGATCTTACCTCTCTATCATATCCCCCCTCCCCAAAAAAAAAAGTATATAGCCATGTGTTTGACATGTGATCATGTGTTTGCTTCAGAATCACGGAATCCTCCCTATCCTCTCGAGACCAGAATAAATCACGAAAGCAGTTGAATGATAAGTCTGTGGAACAGGGATCCTGGATTGCTGATGGGAGGAAGGTCCTAACACAACATGCTGGTGAATTTCTTCGAAGTATGGGACAAGATCTGGATGCGATTGCTAAGGAGTATTCATCATTGCAAGAGGGATTCATTTCTCAGTTGCCTGTACAGCAGCATGTTGATCTAAAGTTTCTCTTCTTCCGTCTTGACTTCAATGAATGTTATAGGCGGTTGTGTCCTAGCATATAGCACATTTGTGAATAAGGCTGAGGATCAGGTTGAAACATTGTTTCTTCAAGAAGATAAGGCATTAACAGAGCTTTGCAACTAGCTAACCGCCATTGTGTGTGATGGAACAACTTAATTGGTGCTAACTTCCTTCCAGACCAACCATTCATTGGGTCATTAATTGACTATAGGTATGGTGGATATCTTGGCTTTCGTTTTTTTTTTCCTAGCGTTTTTGTGGAGGATCTGACCCTTTCTCTCTCTCCAGATAGTCCTTTTTTGTGGTTTGCGAGGTAGTTTGTGGTGGATGTGAAGCTATTAAGATTCTGATTGGATGCGAGATGTGAGTAGTACACATGTAAGTATCTGAATATCTGATTATTTAATTAATGTTTTCTGCAACTTTTGCAAGCTTTGCTTTCCAGAGATTGTTCATCTGTATCCTAGATTTTGTATTGGCTGAATGAAAATGGGTGTCTGAAAATCTAGTTTCTGCATTCTCTTGTATTTCTTCTGGTTTCCTATCTCTTCTCACTCGGCAGAGTGCTTAAATTTTTTCCTTGTGGCAATAAAAATAAAGCGACAGGTGAATCAAGTATCAAGATGCTTGCCTTGGAATTCATTATACTTTATACACGTGTAAGGTAATGAAGGAGCTTCTTTTTTATTTTTTATAAGCTCAGTCCCTATAGTTGAAGAGCAGCCTTGTTTTGTGATTTTCTAGATGCTACACAAAAATAAAAGTCATCGTATTTCAACTTGGAGAACTGGGTGATGGAAACTTGATTGCTTTTCTTTCAGAAAGAATTTTGCTTTATTTTAGAGATTTATAAGATATCCTTGTTTATCAGAATTGTTGAACATTTAGAAGGAAATAATTACTGGTTCGACTGAAAATGTTGGAGTTACAAGCAACTTCAGATGTTCAGGAGTATCTTTAGGAAGGTATGAGGGTTTGAAGTTATTTTGTAAGGTTTCTGAAAGATCAGGAATAGAGGGCAGAGGATACAAAATAATAGTATTCTTAAGCCACTGAGGCTTTTCTCTTTTCATACCATTAAGCCACTGACTTAAGTTGTATCGAACCCGAAAAATTATTTTGCGAAACCAATGATATTCTTTCTAATTTGGGCTAGTCCAGATAGATGCATACCAAAACTCCAATTAAAGTAATTGACTAGTTGATAAGTTTGGAGCAGTCTCGGTGAAATTTTGCTACTGAGGTAAAAATTGTTTTATAAGAGTAAATATTGTTTGTCGACGGAGCTCAATCTATTGCGTCTCAGCTAAATTTTAGATAGGTTGAATTCTTAACTAAGATTCAATCTAGCTTATGTAATTCATAGTTTAGACATTAGTTTTTTATTCCTGTCCTGTTATAGATAGATGGGAATGAGACAACCCATTTCTATTTTCTCTATTAAATAGTTAGTTGTTCGGTAAGATCTGGAAACTGCTTGGTTAGTATGATTCAGGGTAATGTTGCTTGCACAACCAAACATCATTGTATAAAGATTGACAACTGGCTCTGTTGTCGATTCAATAAATAATCAGATTATTTTCATAGTTGTCAATTTTTATATAGGTTAATGCTGTATACAGCACTGCATAACAAAAACTCTCACTTATTACTGCACTAATAGATTTATCTTTGAATTTGTGCATCATACCAAAAGAAATCACACAAATTCTCTTTGTCTCAAGTGTTGTTCATATAGCATCATCCTTTATTAAAGAGTTGATTGTGTAAGTAATATTATTCGTAATTAGTGGTTTAAGTGATAGGAATGGCCCCACTGACAATAAATGCTGTCAATAAATAAACTCCATGAAATGCTGTAATATCATATATTGGATGAAATAATTATAATATTGAAAAGAGATGGGCGGAGCTGTATTTGGAAGCTGAGATTGTCGTGGGATATTTATCTCGCATCCTAATGTAAATTCATTAATTGGAAATAAAACTTTAGGAGTATTCAATAATTTCTCTTTTTGTAGAATTCACGTAACTGTCTATGGAGATAAATTAAATATACTGCAATATTATTACTTGGGGAATGTTATATAACACTCTACACACAAAAAACGGAAACACTCACATACAACCATTATAACTTTCCAGTGTTATATTAAAGCTTTTTTTTTATTTTATAAATTCACTTGTAATTCAATGGCTCTGTATATCTGTTGTCTCTTTTTGTTTCCTATAAGTGTTCATCTTCTTTCCATCTCTTTCCAATGAGATAATTGGAAAGAATTGGAATAAAAACCGCCATTGTGACTAATTCTGATGCTGGGTTTCCGAGGAACCAAACACAAGTTCTCCCCCTCGTTTCCATGAATCAGAATTTGAAGTTGAGTCCTTTGTTGCCTCTGCAGCTGCAGACAAATACCATATGGTCAATGGAGATAAAACTCTTGGTGCTTCTGACGCAAGGCATTATTCGGCTTAACCTTGGGCTTTGCTTTCTTCCTTATAGTCCAGAGGAGTAGCAAATCTTTCTCACATTCTGCTTTGATTACACTTAAAGCAGGAGACGGCATGCTTTTCATTATGTTGATGCGAAAGCTCTTATTGTTATGGTTGATGGTTGGGCTTAGGTTCGGCTCAATAAAAAATTGAGCTTATTTTGTAAGCTTGAGTTTGGCTCATTTAAGTGTACGAGTTAAATGTCGAGCCTTATTAATTGAGCATCTAAGGTTTATTGAGTTAGACACAAATTTATAACTTAATAAAATTTATTTTTTAAATTAAATGTTAATATATATTAAATTAAAACATTATTATTATTAATATTCTTTACATAATTATTATATAAATATATTAATTAAGCTCACAAGTTAATAAGTTAAATATTTAAAATTTTAAGTTTTGTTCATTTAACAAACAAGTAAAAGTTTTTAATTTATTAAATTATTAACGAATTGAGGAGGGAGTAAGTTTATGAGTTGACTTGATTATTTTAAAGTTGCTGATGGTGATAATATTAGTTACCCAAGCAGTAATACGAAAAGCTCAAGTGAAGGTACACTAACAATCTATTTCCCAACCTATTGCATTTTCAGTTGCACTTCGAAAAATATTACACTTCACTTCCATTTTCCATTTAATAGAGTATACAAATACATACACAAAACTGAATGTGAATGTGTATGCAGGTTTGAGCAAAACTGTGATGCATTAAACTAAATATTTTCTATTCTACTATAGAAAAAAGTTATTTAGTATAATTTTCACTATTGCGAAAAACCCAATGTTATGTTCTAAATTCAAAAGCAAAAATATGAATTACAATTTAATTATTAAAACTTATCACTTACACCATTCATACTTTTAATGAACATTTTAAAATTATTATATTAATATATTATAGTTATAATCAGTTTAGATTTAGTGTTAAAATTTTAAAATAAAAAATAACCATACCTTCAATAAAATTGAATTTTTTTCTTTATACTCGGCATCATTAAGAAATTAACATCATTGATGCTGTACTAAAACAACTGTACAGGCATGTGCTCATAAAGTTCAAGGTGGAAGGGCATGTTTTCAATATTTCTCCCAATTGAATATACATTGGAAATTTAGTTAATCTGTTCATTGTCGACAAACAACTTGTCTCCTTCAAACTATATTATTATGAGGGCGGCCTGAGAGTGTTCTTTGGAGCACTAATCCAAGAGGTACCTGCAATGGCAAATCTCCACAGTGCATTGACATGCTCTGGCAAAGCGCCTTGGATACCAACACGCGGTCCTACCAATATGCTTTCCGGCTCTGGACCATCTAAGAGTTCCAAACCACCTGCATCACACACCCATTTTCTTTTTGAAAGACCATCATATCCATTTGTCAAGTTACGTTTGGGACGATGGAATCATGAGCTTACCAGGGGTATAAAGAGGATGATTGGACCATTCCGTTGAAAGACCCAGTGCCTGACCAACCTATGATTTGGGAAACCATTCAGATTAATCAATTCCGAAAACTAAGTAATACTTTGAGAAATGCATGGACATTTTTGAAGAAAAAAAATGATCACCCCCACCAACATTCTAAGTTAAGTTTTTAAGAAAAAGCATGGAAAATGGTCAAAAAGAGGAAGAAAACAAAATGATGGAACTTGTTTCCTTCCTATCCTTTTCTCCTCTCTAATTCTTTCCTTCTACCAAGGACCTCAGTAATCATTATAATCATGGTCAATTCTGTTATACCAGATTGCGACGCATAAAGAAATTACGGTTTACAAATGATGCAAGCTCTTTAAACCACCACGTGAGATACTTTATGTTAGGTGCCTTCATAAGTTCTGATTCTTAGTGGACACAATTTCTATAAACTTACAGGAGGAAGGTAAGCACAATATGTCAAAACTTTATTACAGAGAATGAACCTTTTTGGGGAAAAACCACGGTATAAAAAAGTTAATAGACTGGACAAATAATTATCTCACAAATTCCAAGCTTATAAAATCATAAACCATGAGCTTATGTAATATGATACATAAGGGTTCTGGATTCATTTGTAGATAAGTCAATCTCAGAATAAATTTACAAATCTAAGATACCATGGTATGAAACTATCTATTGATCATTAAGGTACAGTTTCCATTCTATTTTTCTTTATAATAAAATATTGCCAAGAAAGAGGCAAATCTTTAATTCCAGCTAGTTTGTATTTTATGATCAGAACAGCTTCCTACATTGATTAGTTGATTGTAAAGCACTAAAATGTAGATGACTTCCACCAGATAATTCAAAATGGTAGCGCAAACACTAACCATATTGTTTTGCTCAAAAGCATCTCAAACAGATTATAAGGGGGGAGGGAGAGAAACTAACCTTCCCAGGGCCAGTAAGAAGTATAGGTTTCTCAGTTTTCTGACCTCGGCGCTGCTGAATGACATCCAATCCTGTGATGGCGTTGAATATTATAAGATAAATCTATAAATACTATTATGCAAGGTTTCCTTATAATGAGTGCTAGTGAAGAGATTGAGGTCTTTTTGGAAGAGTTAACTGAACTATTACTGACAGGAGAGGGAAAAAAGAACCAGAGGTTATTGTAACAAAGATGCTAAACTTTACTTTAAATTCTCCTGAAAGCCTCACCTTTCCAATTTGCCAGCCAGTTTTCTGCTTTGGCTTGGCCAAAAGAATAAGATAGTTGCACATACACTATATTCACATACTCCTCTACAAGCCACTAGATGACACTCTGGGTTCAACAGCAACTTCCTTTAAACAGTCCAGTTTCTACAGATACCTCATATAGTATGTGTAAACGTTTCCTTTCCTTTTAAAGAGAAATATGAATAATGTATTCATTTTATTAAGTCACTTGCATGACCTGGAAGATCTAGTTATTATTTATCTCTTATTCACCCATAAATTGAATTAATAACACAAAAAGCATCTAAAGGGCCCTGGAGGGCACCTGATTTATCAGGATAATGGTTCTTTTAATTAAAAGTAGGCAACAGAGTATGACTCCCATTCAGAGAGACAAAAGCCCACAAGCACGCAAGTGTTGAAGAGAAGGTAAGCAGGGCATGACAGAAGGGCTAAACGCAAGTAAATGAAAAGTTTATACAATATATGAGATTATGAGCTATATTATGGAGCATTACCACTAATGGGAGCACAAGAACGTATCAAAACACCAGCTCCAGCTCCTTCCTTGTCAGCAACAACATTCAGCATTATGTGGAGACCATAACAAAGATAAACATACGCATGCCCACCTGGTCCAAACTACAAAATAGGAACAAACAATATGGAAAGATTACACAAGACAACCTTACTCAGCATCTTCAAATCTTCAATAAAAGTGGGAGATGCAAGGTTGAAAAAGAGTATGAAAAGAAAAAAAAAAGAGCACAAAGGAAGTATCTTACAACAGGGGCAGTTCTTGGTGTAACGCCAAATCGACCATGACTAGCTGAATCATTTGGTCTATATGCTTCAACCTGTCCGATATTTATTCCTCGTTAAATCATGAATGCAAACCAGTGTTATAACCAATGAAGAGGTGTAATACTTTGTGATTTCATTTCCTCTATACTCTAGAGAAAGTATGTCACAACTTAAATAAAAAACAATATCTTAGTTGAAAATCAAAAGAAGAATAAAACAACTATAAGGCTTGGTAAGAAAAAGGGGGTCCTTTCTGACTTGACCCAAAACCAGTTTCACATCATCTACGTTGCAATTAAAAAACCAAAAATGCACATAAACCTCACGCACTGGAACACAAAAGAGAGGTGAAGGGGGGGAATGGACTTCACCTCAGTAATCTGAAGAACGACGTCGTCTCTACGAAGAAACTTTCCCAGCAAACGGGGGGCAAGGTCCAGCGCGTCAATTTGACAGAAATCGCGGGGCAAAATTTTCATTTTTCCGAAAGAAATGTGTGATTCTGATATTGGCAAAGAATCAAATATGGGGTTGGGATTGACGCTGAGCTTCATTGATTTCGAACGCCGAGTTTTCCCAGCTGGGTTGTGGACGTGGTGGTCTTCGTCGTCCTCTGGTTCGCTTGGCGGAATCGGTAATCTGGGTTTAGCAACTCGTTTGAATCGCTGCGTTTTCTTCATTAGGTTGCCGCGGAAGCAAAATGATTCAAACAAAGATGATGATGCAATGGTTGACTCGCACTCGCATGGGGTTTTGGCAGACATGCCACTGTCACGGTTGTTGTTTCGATCCCTCGTTTGAATTTGATGTGAGAGTTCTCATACGTTATATGAGGTGAAATATAAAAATTGAGAATATATTGAGGAAATGCTAATAAGAACTTTAAGGGAGGGAATTGGAATGGTAGTTAGCAGCACCTTTAATTTTTTAATTATTTATTTTGTTATGTCATGTAAATTTTTTTTAAAAAAATTTGTGTTCCCATGAAAGGTTGCTTTTTTACCACTTACTCCAAGTGTCTTTGTCGATTTATTGGCTCAGATTATATTATATATTAATGATCATTTGATGATATTTAATTATTATTTAATAATATTAATGTAATTATTAAAAAAAAAGTGTAAATTAAGGTATTCTTTTGCTCAAAAGGTAAGAGACTAATTCTATTGAGTACGATCAAGTGCGTAAAGCGTTGACCATTTCTAATTATATTTTCTTTATATATATTACCTCAAAAATTAAATTTAAAATAAAATATTTAAAGTAATCAAATATCTTCAATTCAAATTAACATGCTACGCAAGTTAGTAAAATAATTACACTAATCTAGAAATAAATTCACATATAACGAGGAGGTCATTGAATTTCATTAAGTATAGCCATATGTGAATATCCTTTTTGAATTCATGTAGCTATTTAATTATTACACTAATTCCATTTAAACCAACGTGCAACGCAAGTTGGTAAAATAATTACACTAATCTAGAAATAAATTCACATATAACGAGGAGGTCATTGAATTCTATTAAGCATAGCCATATGTGAATTTCCTTTTTGAATTCATGTAGCTATTTAATTATTATACTAATACGATAAAATGATTAAATATTATTAAATGATTATTAATATATACTCTTTTTGGTTTACAATAAGTGGCTTTTTAGTGATAAATTCTTGGTCCATATTAAATGACTTTCTCAAAAAATAATGAAACATTAATTGTTTTTTCCAACTATATCTTTGTACTCTTAAAAATTCTCAAAAATCTCAATTACTTAAATATTCCTTGAATACTCATAAATTTTTATAATATTCTAATAAGTATAGTATCTAGAGTAAGTTATTAATTATTTATTAATTATTAATTTTATAATAAATATTTAAAATTTTATTAAATATAAATAATAATTAATTAATATTTGATAACTCACCCTGAGTATTAAAATAATCTCTTAAATACTCAAGTAATTACTCGTCTAATTTTTCCAAACATATTGGCATTTAGTTCAAAGTAGTCTCTCATCTTTTGTTTTCTAGTATTTATTGATGACAACAGCTAGCACTTCACATACTCTACATCATAAATTTGGAATTGAGCAAAAGTTGTTGTAAATCTTTAGTAATGTTTGAAAGTTTTAGTTTCATAAAAATTTGGCTGAATAGATTAAGATAGAACATTTAAGGTTGTGTGAGATAGTAGTGTGAGTAATTAACTGATTCAAATTGAATAAAGGTAGTTATGTAAAAAAAAAAATTCATAATCAATGCTTGGCATATCTTTTCTTAATCCTTTTGCCTTTCATCAAAATGTCACTTATTGTAAATTGGAGGGAGTAATATAAATTAAGTGAACAACTCAACAAAGACATTAGGAGTAGTGGTAAAGAAACAACCTTTGTTTAGCTGCAGTTTCAACCAAAATCGAGATTAAACGCCAAGTCACATGGCCCATGGTTAGTAATTGTGCTAGTCTACATGACTTAATATATTGCACTATATAGGCTAATGCAAATGCCTACATAGCAAAAAAATAAAAAAGTAATGCATATTAACATGACAAAAATAATCTCATATATGAAAATATTTCAAAATAACATTAATTAGGCAATTAGTTTCTAAAATTACCCTAACTAGGTTAATTACCTCAAATAAGGGAGTTCATTGCATTTAACTTACTAACTTCATCTTCTTATGGATATTATCCTTAATGATCCCTATATAGGACTCAATGTGATAAACGCTCTATTTATAAATCATTAATTTTGTTGACGTTAATTGTTGATATCAATAACAATACTTTTAAAATTGGACCGATCTTTGAACAGGTAAGGAGAGATGTTCAAGGTTTTAAAATAAAAAAGAAGTCAATTGAGGTTGAATTGGAGTTTGATTCATACATGTATATTTTATAAATATATAACAAATATATAAGTAAAATCATTAAAAAAGAATGAAAAATCTGTAGTAGGATCAACAAGTTATTACATTACATAAGTACATTAAATATATCTTATACTATATAAATATATTAATATATCTTACACTACATGTGTCTAAATATTTATATGATATAAATGCAATACAACTAATAAGTCATTTAAGATTTTTAAAAACACAGTCAAATGATTTGGTGGTTTAGTGTGCTTTGCTTTTACTACAAATCCAAGTTTGATTCCCCAAACTTGAATTTTTCAACACGTGTGCACTTTTATTAACATAACCCAGGTTCAAATCTATGTGAGGAATTTTTGGTATAATTCATGTTTTTAAACTTAACTCAGCTCAACACGATCAAATTGTGACTTATTATCAAAACACTATCTTTAGGGGCTTCATTGGACCAACCAAAGGGATTGGTTCTCGATTAACCCAATCTATCCGCCGGTCAATGAAATTTCTTGAAAGTTCACCTTGAGGGCACTTGAAATGGGTGAAGTTTTATTAAGGCATTCTTAAGAGACAGATAACATGTTTGATTTAGTTTTTAGAAACTCTTAAATCATAGCTTAAGTAAAAGCTTGTATCTTAATGCTTTTGTTCAAACTATGATTTTAAGTTTTCAAAACTTAAACCAAATACATAACACTTCTATGTGTTTATAAGTATACATTCAAAAATTCTAGCTACTACTGTCGTTAAGTGGTTTTATCAAATTTGTTTGGTAAAAAAAGTATATTTAATACCAATACTTTGTTAATTATTTAAATTATTTAGATAAGAGCATAAGTAAGTCAATAAATATAGCAAATTATTTCCAAATTAAAAAATACCTAAATTTTTGTTCTAAAAAAAAAAACTGTATTTGTTGCTCCTTATTTTTGGTTTTTTTATATCAATATACTTAAAAAAAATTTTATTTATCATTTTATTACACTTTAAAAATTATATATCAAAATACTTTATTTTGTTTTCATGTTGAAAAGTCGGATTGAGCTAAACTAACTTTTCAACATGAAAAAAATATATTTTAATACATAATTTTTAAAATATGATAAAATAGTATATAATTTTTTTAAATATATTTATATAAAAAAAAAACCCCTATTTTTCACGAAAAAGAAATATTTTTTATCACACGAAATTCCTGACCTTAGAAGCACCGTGATCAGGATTGGCAGGCTTCAAGTGCCAAACCTCTGGGCCTTGGTAGGTAGAACCAAAGCAAAGCACTGCAATCCATAATCCAAGTAGTCTGGTCTTTCTAGACCCTTCTTTTTCAACCTATAAAATTTTCTTTCATTCATAGGTTCTAGACCCTTCCACACTCCGCTTCCACGTTCTCCCATCAACCATTCTTCTTCAAATTCATTTCCGAAACCTCCCAATTCAACTCACATCAGCAGAGCACCAACCATCACCCCTACGTTCTTCGATTCGATGGCCAGGTACGGTGAGGGCGACAAGCGCTGGATCGTGGCAGAGAGAGCCGACGGCACCAACGTCCACAATTGGCACTGGGCCGAAACCAATTGTCTCGAATGGTCCAAAAACATGTTCAACCACCTCCTTTCTAATCTCACCGTCCTCGAAGGCGAGGCCAACCTCTACGTCAAGACCAACAAGGTTGAAAAGCTCGATGGCGAAGCCTACGTCAATGTCCGCAAGGGAAAAATCATACCCGGCTACGAGATCAGCCTCACCCTCGCTTGGGAAGGTGAAGCTAAGGATTCGGAAGGAAAATCTTTGCTCAAGGTCGATGGGACTGTGGAAATTCCTTATATCTCCGACGAAAATGCCGACGAGGACCCTGAACTCAGGATCACCGTCAAGGACGAAGGACCCATTGGGAAGACTTTGAAGGAGGCAATGTTTTCCAAAGGGAAGCCTTTGATTTTGGAGAAAGTTAAGGTTTGGGTGCTGAGTATGGCCAAAGGTGGGCCTCTCAAGGATGAGCTCGAGTCCAAGAAAGTAACGCCGCAGAATCAGAATCATGCTGTGCCGCCAGCGAAGAAGGAGGTTGCGGCAGTGGTGGCGGAGAAGAAGGAGACGAAGAAGGAAAACAAGAAGGGTTGTAAAAATATTACCTTGACGGAGAGGTTTAATTGTAGGCCGAGGGATTTGTATGAGATATTGTTGGATGAGAATAGGTGGAAAGGTTTTACGCAAAGCAATGCTAGGATCAGTAAGGAGGTTGGTGGGGAGTTCACCATTTTTGATGGGTCGGTGACGGGAACTAATTTGGAGTTGCAGGAAGCTAAGTTAATTGTGCAGAAATGGAGGTTTGGGAGTTGGCCTGATGGGGTGCAGTCTATGGTATGTTTTTTTTGGTCTCTAATTGTGTGTAATGTATTATGTATGCATGAGTGCCACATCAATGTCCTGATTGGTAATCAATTTTGCAGGTAAGGCTTGTGTTTGAGGAGCCTGAACCAGGGGTTACAATTATCAAGCTGACGCATACTGATGTTCCTGAAGAAGATAGGTGAGTGTTTGATGGTTGGTTTTGTGGAATTTTTCTTCTGCCCAATTTCATGGTAGGTGTTTACCCCGTTTGCTGATTTGATTGCTTCCGAATGCAGATATGGGAATGCCACTGTGGTGGAGAACACAGAAAGGGGATGGCGGGATCTCATTTTCCAAAGGATACGTGCAGTTTTTGGTTTTGGAATTTGAGATTTTTCAGATGGTGTTTCTGTGTTGTAGAATTCACGGAATTTGATATTTCCAGTAAGGAAAAATTAATGGATTTACATTGGATATTGTGAACTGCAATGCTTATGGTTATTGTTGCCAGGTTGTCTTCTCTAATACTTTCTGCTTCTTGAGTCTTCTTCGTCTATGCAAATCGTCTTTTATTCAATAGGATGGTTCTTGCTGTATGTCTAATTTGAACGTGGTTTGTTATTAGTGTCATTACTTGTTCCTGTTGTCATACAATGAACCGGTTGAAAAGTCACCATGCTCTAAACTGCAGCTTCCCCGGCTACGTGTGACAATTTCTACTCCTATAACTTGCTCATAAAATTTTAACGAAGATTAATGAATTATCATTATTTGAAACAAACGGGTTAGCCTGTTTGCAACTTGGATGCTACCAACCATGAACTTGGAAATGAAGTACAATTGTTTGAACTCTGCTGGAAATGCTTGTCTGGATCATTTTGAGAATAGTTTGTTGTACTGTTTTTGGGTAGATTATGTTGGCGAGTGTCGTGATGCCATGTAGGTTGAAGAGAGTAGGGGAACCTTAGAATGCTTGCACATTATCATTTTTAAGACATTTTAGAGGCCTCTACTTAGGTGATGTGAGTTCCGTGGCATTTGGATATACACTAGGCGCTTTAGAAATTACCAGGGACCCTCAGACTCCAACCTTTACGTGGGTTGTATTTGGAAACTATTTGTAAGTCTTTGTTAACCGGGGATGATTAACCACTCTCAGTGATCAGTATGGTGCAGCTAGTGAAAGCCAGATGCGGTGAGACTTATTGCCTGATAATAAGATGTTGTGGTGGCCCTTTTAACATTTATAGAATAGTTTTAAGGGAACTTGTTTTTTGGGGTTGTTACGTCGTGAGTGCCGGTGACTTGCCCCCAGATTGTTTGCAATTTTTGGTTTGGCTCTGAGTGTTTTGATTTTTAGCCCAGTTGATGATGGCACCGTGTTTATTTCAATATAAAACTCCTCGGTGCCTACGTGATCTACTATACTTTTGGGTTGTTGGTTCTGTTTCTTTCTGTTGTTCTGTTCATCAATTCAAATCTAGGCAGTTTCTGCATAATGTCTAGAATTGGCGTGCTAGACAATGAAATCTCTGGATTGCCCTAGTTTTGTCTCTAACAAATAAACATGAATCTAATCTAGAGAGTAACATTTTAGTTTGAATATAAGCATTAGGATTTCCCCCAAATTTAGTTAGATAAGCGAAAGTGAAATATATGTTATGAGAAGTCATAAAATCAGTTGAAATGACTTCATTGCTCAAATCAACCTGAAAAACTGAACCAATTCTTAGCTTTTTGGCTGGTTTGATTCAGTTCTATAATTTGGTTTTAAAATCCTAAAATCGAACATTGTGATTTGTTTCTCGGATTTGAACTGCCTATGCGGAAACCAATAAACCTGATGTGTTCTTTTATCAATTTTCTTACAAAATGATATCATTTTGGGAAATATTCTCAAGCCCGAGCCTTTTCTCTCGTGCAAATGCATTTCACACTTTATACTTCATCTCGTACTTATTTCGCTAGTAGCCTCTTATAACATTTCTCTCTTATGCCAACCCATAAAATCTGCTATCTATCAGAAAACAGGTCAAAGTTCATAGGTTGGTAAGAAGTTTATATATAATACGAGTTAAATGAATCTCTGTTTAAACCAAAATTTTGAACTTAATTTTTTCTTTATTGAAAACGATTAAACAGTAGTTGAAGCCTTTTGTAACCGCCTTATTTTAGCATTGGTGAACTATATGAATATTGACAAAAAATTTTGGTTGAGGTTTTTTGGGATTGGTGAACTAGCACTGCTCATTAAAAGATATATCATATTAAAATTCAAATTATATTCTTTCTATGCCAGCATTTCGAAATTTGATTTGGATAAATTATTTTTTGTGGGCAGCTGTAAGAAAATGCGTGCGTATCATAAACAATTTAAAGCTAAAAATTTAGTCAGTAAAAAATTCAAGATGAACAAAGCTAGTTATCTCATGGACCAGAAAAATTCTTTCTAGCACTGCTCATTAAAAGATATATCATATTAAAATTCAAATTATATTCTTTCTATGCCAGCATTTCGAAATTTGATTTGGATAAATTATTTTTTGTGGGCAGCTGTAAGAAAATGCGTGCATATCATAAACAATTTAAAGCTAAAAATTTAGTCAGTAAAAAATTCAAGATGAACAAGGCTAGTTATCTCATGGACCAGAAAAAAGCCAGATATATATGGTAACAACAAAATATATTAACGTCGCCTGAGAGATTCGAACTCTCGCGGGGAAACCCCATGTACTTAGCAGGCACACGCCTTAACCACTCGGCCAAAGCGACGTTTGCTGTTAGATCTGTTTTATATATAATAATAATAATAATAATCCTTACAAGAGGCTTCAAGAACATCTTGAAGTTTCTGTGCTTACGACTGGCGCGTAAACTAATGGGAGATATCACTATCGTTGGAATTAACAATCAGGATGAGCATTTATAATGTATAAACATGGGGTTAGGTTATTGTAGTTTTTGTGAGTAGTATATTTATGGATTTTATTTAATATTTATAAGTAATTTTATAATAAGTTTAGTAGAATTTAAGTTATAATATGTAACCAATGGCTGATTTTGAACTAATTTAAGAATATAACTAATTTGTTACATCATGCATACTTTAAAAAAAATTATATAATTTTAATGCATTCAAATTCAAATTATATATCCAAAGTTCAAAACAATCTATCAAATAAAACTAACTAAAATAAAAGCTAAATAAAAATATCATAATATTTCTTTCTTAAAGTGCTACTATTTGTTCTTTTAAAGACTTTAAATTATTAATTATAAATGCAAGAATGAAGTCTTCAATAATTTTTCTTTCAATAAAAGATCACTATACTATTCCTTTCAATAAATAAAAAATTAGCTGACAAAATTAAATCCCTATACATAATTACATATTTCAATAAAATCTTAAAGAGAAAATACATATTATAAAAGATGGTGAGACATATTAATTTTTTTATAATAAATTAAGAAGAAAACAACAAAAAATAAAATATTTTAAGTGCAAGATAAAATTATTTACGTTTTCTCTAAGCATCACAAGTGAGATTTTCTCTTCTATTTTGTATTTCACCCTTTGATCCCCTGTCATGCTTCTCTTCTGTCATAGTCTCTGATCTCTCTTTTTGTTAAATGGTAGTCATCAAAGTGATGACACAACCAAGTAATGCGCACACTAAACAAAACAACTTCTATTTTATATTTTGTTATCGTTTTTTTGGTAAGAATGATGGGCCGTGAGCCAACTGATATATATACACTATAAAGTTATAGTGTATAAATACACTATAATATTATTATCGTTAATTTTTTTCATATACACGTGGACGATTGTAAGTATCTGAAGTTACTAAAATTAAAATTATTCAGTATATGTACTCATTATTTTATTTAATTACATAATTTTTCATTCTTTTAAGTTTTAACAGAAGATTAAATCTTACAAACAAAATTCTCATACTACTATATATAATACCCGGGGCTGAAGAGGGTGGGGAATGATTGCCGGTGCAAAGAGGCACAGACAATAAGAGGCTTCTAGGCAGAGGGAGATATGAATGAAACGAGCTCACACCAGAAGAAGAGGAGAATTATGAAATTGTGCAAGTATGAGACTGTGCAATTAAGGAAGCTCATATAAGATTTGATAGGTATTACCTATATCAACAAGATGCATCTTCTTTTCAGGAGCCCATAACTTAGAAACTCCAAGGTTAAGTGTGATGACCCAAAATTTTTGCGTATGATAGTCGTATTATGTATAGTCTTATTCTTATGAATTTGAGTTCAAAGGATTAACCTTTTGAGTCACTTTACTTCATTAGTGGGATTCTTAGAATTAAACTTACCTTATAAAAGTTATTTAGAGTCATTTTGGGTGTATTAGATAACTACTTGTTAATACAGGTCCTGAAATTTGGCTAAGTTTGGGAAGTAGCACCTATATGGAGGGCTATAGTAAATATGTATTTTCTTGAAATCAAAATTGGCGGTAATTGATAATTGGATATCAAAGAGCTATAAAATGATTTTTAATGAATTTTTAGAAACCTTTAACTCACTCGTTTTGAAAGGAAACATCTTTGAAAGTTTCGGATTTCAGGAATTTGAACTAAAACTCAAGAGTTGACTTTTTATTTATAAGGATTTTAAATTTTTTTGATATTTTTATTGAATCCAAATGGGGGGTATTCCCTTATTTACATTTATGTTTTAAAGTTAATGGAGAGTAAAATTAAAGATGACATTAAATGCAAATAAGATTGCACCAGAGTAGGATAGTATACTCTATCCTCACTCCCAAACATCCATATCCTTACTACCAAACACTCCCTCTCCTCACCCCCAATATTTTCCGTTCGAGCAGTGCAGTGGCAGAGAGCACATCTCTCTGCCTCTGTCTCTGCTCTCTCATTCTCTACTTCCTCTCAATTCTTCTCTACTCCATTATCTTCTTCCATCCACAGGATTTCACCATTCTTGGTCGTTTCAAGCTACTGGAAACCTACTGGAACTTAATTCCTTCATCTTCCAAGGGTTGGGTTGCACGGTTTGGTGGAGCAACCAAGTCACCCACTTCATCCTTCCATCATTGTGACTCATTTAGGTAATCTCTTAGCTCAAATATGTTGCTAGTGGTTGGATTATGGTGAATTGTAAATTGAATTGTAAGATGCATAATGGGTATTGAACCTAGGGTTTGATTTGGGAATTTTGGAGTTCTTGGAAATTGATAGTATATGGAATGAATTGGATGTGTTTTAATGTTGTTATGGAGAAGTGATGCTAATAGGAAGGGTGTTAGAACATAGAATTTTCGTGCTAGCTTTGGAAAGAAAGGATTGCTCATTAAGTGTTTGATAAAATGCTTAGATGGGATAAAAAAATTGCATTCCCGTGTAAACTGAATAATGTGTAGTAATTTGATCATAACTCTTGATTGGGAGATCGTATTGAGGTGATTCCAGTTGCGTTAGAAACTATACACATAGGGCTTCAATTCCATATATTATTTGCAATTTATTAGCCTCTGAATTAGTACAGAATTTCTGTCAAAACAAATGTCATATTTCTAAGTTAACTTGAATGTTTTCTAGATTCTTCAAGAACTCCTTATTCCACAAGTGGATGAATCTTTAGTTTTAAATGTTGATTGTTGTTTTGGTTATGTTGTTGTAATCCTAGATTCATTGGAGGATCGTCTTATTGGTCCGTGACGACATAGCTTTTGGAATCGTGGAGTTTCGTCCTTTGTGTGAATTGATGACATGATCTATAATATGTTTTTGTACATTTTCTTAAAATGTTCTTTATTGAAGGATTTCACAAAGTCATTTATTTTTCTTCGTGGTCAAATTATAAAGAAAACTTGGGACAAACATTTTTTCATGATTCTAAATATCTATAGTTGTGTTGCTGATACGTTGTTTTGGATTATGAATATATGTATATCTAGACTTATACAACTATGTTTTGTTGGGAGGAAACTTTGACAGAATCGTAGTTAACAGCGATGACGTTAGCCTTGGTGCACCTTGAGTGCCGAACCTCGCTAGTAGGGGTGTTGCTAGCCCGACGTGTTGGCTCACACGATTGGATCTGTTTGACTTGACAGGTGGATTTGACCCCTGTGCCCTGTTGGTGGGTGTTTGTCAAACATTCGAACTATGTGTTCGTTGGTGAGATTTCTGATTAATTCTGGATTAGGAACCTCCCATATGACATTTGACATTTGACTATTGATATATGTTATAGTTGATTTGGTAATTCATGATTGACTTACTTATTAGTATTCGTTTTATGATTATTTAAACTAACGCATATGTTTTGATATGTGGATGTATTTTCCGTGAAAAACTTGTGCTTATGCTTGTCCCAGTTTCATTATAGATTATGTTATCTCTCACTGGGTCTTATGACTCACTCCTCTATCTTATATGTATTTCAGATACAAATACTGACACAGGTCCGGGTTCTTCCAATAACTAGGAGTTGGTCGTTTTGGTGAGCCCAACACCTTGTCCGTGTGGGCATGTTTGTTTTGTTCCTGTTGTTTGGTTTCTTATACATTTTCGGATATGTAATTATCTTAGATATGCTCCATTATTCACAAAGGCGAGGATCTAGCTTCCTTTGTATCTTTATGCAGGTCTTATGATATACTGTTAGTGAGATTATGTTTAGTGATGCTTGTAAGTGAACAGGTTGTGAATTGTTAAATTGGGATGTCTAACTTTTAGAGGTTACTCTGCTAAAATTTTGGTAGATTTAGTATATTGTCTTATTATGGTCTTTGGTCCGTTAGGCTTGCTAGGTTGGCTAGTCCTTCCTATGCGCCGGTCAAGGCCCTCTAGTTTGGGTCGTGACATTAAGCGTGCTTGACTTGGAGAAATTCTGGGATAGATGACCCCTGGAAAGTTCTCAGGATGCGTGTGAGTGAAGACATAAGCACGCTGAAAAGACTTGTGTTGGTTTATGGGACCAATCGTCAAACCTAGAGCACGAACTGTTACACTATACATCCATGAAGCAACCAATAACTAACTACTATGGTGCATCCAATATTTCATTGTTTTCAAAGAGGAACGATTATAGCTTTGGAGTAATTATAAAGGCCATAGGTCCATCTAGTTATTGCTTTTGCATCTTTAAAGTATAGGCTGTATAATTGTCGTACAACTCTGGTTAAAGCAGAAACTCTTACATTAAGATGCTATCTAGTTAGCATTTGATATAAGATTGCAAAGTATTGAGGCCCAATTTGATACCCTGCATATGTATATTTATTTAGAAATCAATTAGCACTTTAGCAATGGAGATGGAAGAATGAAGATTGATACTTGCTCCACACAGTTACACACAACGTCAAAGATCGGAATGGGATGGTAGCAGGTGAGTAGTTTTTTCCTTTACAATTTACTCTTTTGTTAAGATAATGGGAAAACGTGTAATTAAATAAAATAATAGGAGAAAATACTAAATACATTTAATTTTATTAGATTGAGATAATCACAATTGTCCATATATACACAAAGAAAATCAACGACAAAAATATTATAATGTATCCATACATTATAATTTCATAATGTATTGTAAAATGACTATTACATATATATATATATATATATATATATATATATATATATATAAAAGAAGTTGCAAATAATCTTAGGGACCATATCCCTTATAAATACTGTGGAAGTACCTTGTAGTTTAAGTGAAGCTACCAACAATTTAATCTCACATCTAAAAGGTGTGATGACACCTTATAATCTTACAAAAAAAAATATAAATTCACATAAATGAGGTTATTTTAGATTTTGGTTTAGTTAGAGAGCACTTCAACTTTTATTACTTTTATTATAAACGTATATAATCAAATAAGTAATTATGTTTGCATTTTATAAAAGAATGCTATAGTAAAAGTTGTCACAATATGGTATGCAATTAGCTTTGTTATATATATATATATATATAATGCATGAAAATGTTTCAGATATATATAATTGAAAATATATATTGTGTTAATATTATGAAAAAGAAACTGTGTTGGTCGTTTTACAAACGTAAAACTTGTTAGTAATGGATATGCGATTCCTGTGAAGATTAGAAAGTTAATTGGTATAATGAAGTTCTCATCTACATACTAACAATTGAGAAATGATTTAATCAAAGGTGAGAAATGGAATCAAAACAAAATTACTGTATACTCGACTTCATAATAGATGTTCAGTGTCATTTAGTATCTGACCTAAAATCATGTTGTAGTACAAAAATGACGATTTTCAATAGTGACTTATAAGACATTTTGCAGGGTTTTTTATATAAATATACTTAAAAAAAATTATATATCATTTTATCATATTTTTAAAATTATGTTCTAAAATACTTTTTTTTTTATATTGAGAAGTCAGTTTGGCTCAAACCAACTTCCTAACATGCTTTTTCTTTATAATTAAAAACTTATTGGGAAACGTTAAAATTCAATTATTTTTTTAATTTAAAACTTGTTGAGAAGTCGGTTTTTTGGAAAACGTTAAAATTTAATTTTTTTTTAATTTAAAACTTGTTGAGAAGTCGGTTTCCTTCAAACCGACTTCTCAACAGGTTTTAAATTAAAAAAAAATATGTTGAAAAGTCGATTTGACTCAAATTGATTTCTTAACATGAAAAAAAAAAATTTTAATATATAATTTTAAAAGTGTGGTAAAATGATAAATAAATTTTTTTTAAGTATATTGATATAAAAAAAACCCACATTTGCGACTTCAATTGACATTTCTATATAACATTTAATCATACAATTCCTATCAACTATTATCTTCTTCGCATTTATATAGCCATTGAAATTTAATTTTATAATTTAGTATTTGATCGGCATTTTTATTTTAGCTTATTGGAGGCTTAATGGGCTTATGCACTTTGCAATAGTAGGTAGCTTTCTCCGTTCAGTGGGGTTTGTACTTTGTAGGTCATGTTTTACTCACTAAATAACAATTTCAATAAATGAGAAACATCAATGCCAGTCTCACTGGCTCTCTCTCTCTCCCATTTCCGCATGCTTATTAATTTTAGAGTTTTCTTTTACAACTCAAAGATAAAAATTTGAAGTCATGAAAGGATGTCTCTAACTATGCCATTGACGAGCATAAATTTGTATCTTGAAATAATTACCAAAAAAAAATTATATCTTGAAAATAATGTTTCTTCATGAGTTTTTCCTTATTATATAATACTCTTAATTTTTATGACATATTTCAAAAGGAACCCGTAAATTATAAATTGAAAATGCCTGTTGGCATATGAAACTTCATTTTCATAAAAAGTGAAAATCCAACCTCATCTTCCAATATTTTTCAAATTTTCATCATAAGAATATTATTATACTAATTTTATGATTTTATTTATTTTGAAAGGTAATTTTATTGAGTTATGTAATGTTTCTGCATAAGAGAGTTTGAATAAATCTCTTTTTTTTTTTTTATCTCCTTCAATAGAGTTTGAAAATTTTGGGTTATATTTGATAGCTTCAGATTCTAATAATCTTATATTTTTTACAAACTGAAAATTGATACCAAAATAATGATAAAGTGTGACTTAATTGACAAATTAAACTTCATATACATAAACTTCACCTACAGTATAGAACTTTAAATATCTATAAAAGTAACTTGTGGCTTCAACAAAATCAACGTATGAATCTAAATTCAAAAGGTGTGAAAACACTTTGTAGTTCTGCAAAAAAAAAAAATGAATACCAAAATTTGTATTAAAAGTATTTGCCATACTTATTTATTTTTATCTTAAAACAGTTGACTTATAATTTTTTTTAATAACATTAAGTATTATTATTATTATATATTCTGTATATGTAATTTTTTTTCTTAGAATTCCTCTTTTTCCTCTAATGGCAGATCTTATTTGGAGTCTTACGTATATAAATGAATAAACTTTGGCAAGTTCCTTCCTAATTACCACTCTTCTAATCAATTAATCATAAACTTGTAAATTCCAATCTTGCCATCCCTTAGAAAGAGTACCAACCAAAAAATAAAATGAAAACATGTTTGATGAGATCCAAGCATTAACGGCAGAATCAGAGTGAAGTAGAAGACATGTTTGTATCCATTTGTGACCGGTGAAAATCGCCACTCTACTATTCCTACCCTACAGTAAACACCTTTCTTTTCCCCTTAAATTTCTTTTTGCTATTGTAGAGAGTTCCATTAATATATGATACACAGCTAGATGTGGTTGCCAACACGAAAAAATAAAAATAAAAACATTACAAGATTATTGTTTTTATTTTTTACTTTTTTGTATTTTGGGGCGGTTGGGAATAGGGTTAAAAAAAAACAGAAGAATGTCAAACAAACTTTTGGATCATTTCTCTGACTTCTTCAATGACTAGCCAGGCCTTGTGGCCTCCAATCACTTCTGCTTTCATCTCTCCATCTTTCCATAGCTGCAAGATTCACGTAGTCCATTTTATATTCCCAGACTTAAATTTCTAAACAAACCCTGGTATTGGCAAAAAAAAAGTTGGTATCGTATAGAAAAATAATTTAATGGGGGACGCACCTGAATTGTTGGCATTTTCTGGCAAGCAGAACAAATAAATAAATAACAAAAATAAGAAGGATCATCAAAATGTATGAAATACATTGTTACCAGTAAGAATTAAGGGTTGGGAGAATGCTGTATCATACTTACAGAGATGTTACCACGCTTGACTAGAGACTGAGGTACTTTATTGACATCCACGTAATAAAATTTGACTCTGAAACAGCGGCAAAAAAAAAAAAAAACCATTAGTAGCAAAATTGAATTTGTATTGGATTAACTAAGAAACTCTATTCCATTCTCGAATGCCCAGTAGCTAATATTTTTTTTTTTTTTGAAGCACAGCATCTTCAAATATGTAACTAGGCTTAACTGATTCTAGCTTCATTTAGTTTTAAAAGGAATTAATTAAATAAAGTAAAATCTCAATAGGCATATGACTGAAGAAGACACTAGTGACTAGTTTACTTGGTATCAAATTCAGCAGCCAATTTTTCCAACTTGGGCTTCAAATAGATGCATTTCCGGCACCAAGCAGCCATCCTATCACAAAAATGAAATAAGCAATCAAAATTAGCAAGTCTACCCAGAAAATTCCATAGGACTCTAATTTAAATTTATGAAGAGTAAAAACTATTACTTCATAATTTGAAATTGAGATTTGCTATCTCACATTTAAAATAAGAGTGAAGCTATTCACTCCTAATTCTCTATTCATAATCTTCATGAACTATTTTTAGTTATAGTTTTCTTAATTAAATACTTTTTTAAGTCAAGTTATATTTTTATTTTTATTTTCCCACTCACATTTAATTAAAGAAAACTTAAGAAATTATAATAAAAAATATAAATAAACAATGAAGACTATCATTAGCATTATACTTAAAATAAATAGTTATTTATTTGTTTCTTGCCCTCATAATCAAAACTTCGATGGCAACATAAGGTCAACGCTTAAAAGAAAAATTGATGACGAAGGCCTATTTACAATAATATTTATATTAAAAAACCAAATACTCATTATACATTAAATAATTATTTAGTTATTCAACATAAATATTAAAACATACTTATCTCTATTAACAATTTTCCCATAAATGGTTGTGTTCAAATATTACTATATTAGTGATTATAAACTTAAAATTTTAATTTTTTAAAGTGAAAGGACATTTAAAAAAATATAAACATCTGAAGGGCATGAATTTGGTTGTAACTTGTAAGTTTGTTACTGTGTATAACCAAAAAGCAGTTGGCCCACCCAACAGGATGTAAGTGTAAACGACATGAATTTGGTTGGCAAACACTCCATTCGTTACAAGATATTAGAAATTTTAGAAACGACACCCAACTTCCTCAAAATAGCTGGGGACCAAATAAAAAAAAATATCCTAAAAATATCTAGCTACAGTTACTGCACGGCACACAATGTCTATCTTTTTAGCAGAGTTAGAATAAGACAGAAAGAGAGAGAAGAGAAGAAATACCAATCGATGAGGATGGGCTGGGAGTTTTGCTGAGCATGGACTAGAATTTGATCGAGCTGGTGATCATCATTAATGGGTTCCAACGCTACCACATTCGGTCTTGACAAATCTGGCCACAGCGCTTCCACTCGCAAATCCCTCCGTCTAATCTTCCTCTCGTTGCGTTCTCTGTTTCTGCGCTCAATCCATATGTTCCCACAACCACTCTTGGGCCAAAATAGATAATCCCCGCCACTTACCAAGTACTGCTGCTGTTGATCTCTCTGGTGAAGCTCTCTGTAGAGAATATGTGAATATGCGGATATAACAGACATACCCTTTTCACTGCAAGCTTCCCTCTTTCAAGATGATGATTATGATAAAAAGCGTAGAAAACGGTCTCAATATGGTGGTGATTTTCGGTGGTTTGTTTAGTGGAAAAAGCATGGAGAATGGTATCGAATTTTATTGGTCTTGGAAGTGAAGCAAGGGAAAAGAAAAATGAAAAAGAAAATAATGTTAGTACTTTAAAAACCTTGGAAATAAGTCGAAGGCTTATCCGCAAGGTGTGCACAGCCACATAGTAAAATGGACAGAAAAAGAAAACCATATTACAAGGGAAAAGAATCATGGGCCCACACGTTGCGGATAAAGCCCCAATAGGTTCTCATTATTTTATACTCTCTTTTTTTTCGGTGAATTATTTTATACTCATTTTAAATTATTCAATTGTAACTGTCCACTTAATTTGGACCATGTACCATGTAATGGGTCCCTGAAGTTGAATAGAAAAATTCCTGTGCATAAATTTATTGGTGGAATAAATTAAGTAACCACTAACCAGTGAGGTTTCAAAAAAGTGGCCCATATTAAACCCGGTAACAAAGCCCAACTTGATGCCCTTTTTCTGAAAATCTTTTTTAAATTACTTTGGTTAGAATAAGTTAATAAAAATTAACATTATTTTAATCATTAAATAAGTGAATATTTCATATAAATAAAATATACATATTCTTTATTAATATGATAATTTTTTATTGACTTATTTTCTAGACTAATTATAAATACAAATTTCTCTATATGTAGCCATAGAGACTGAACACCAAATATCTTCGCTTTAATTCATATCAACATGAGTGGAGTTAGGAATTATTGGGATGGCCAAATATTAATTTTTTTGGGGGGAGATTAAACATCAAATTATGTAAAAAAAATTCAAAATTTTTAAAAAGATTTCAAGATATGTTGAAAGAATGTTTTGACCGTTGGGGGCCATGGGTTGCCTCCGCCACTGCATACGGATATCTTGCGTAGACATATATATAATGCATCAAACACTCTTTCATTAGCGAGAACACGAGAACTTATTTTGAACAAGTTCAAAAGGGGAATATACTCTGCCACTTGCTACTTGATAGTCAATCATTACAAGATAATGAGTATATTGACATTCGCGAAACATTACTGCCTCATATTCATCGACCTATAGTTAACTACCAGTACTCTAAATAATATGTTCAGTATTATAAGCCATAGAGTAAATATTATAAGCAGAAATCTACATCTAAGGCAACGGAATAGTCTGGGCAAGCAAGCTGCTAATGGTCCGAGGCTCCGAGCCTTTACCTTCCTTCTTTTATCTTTTCTACAACCTTCCAACTCATCTTCATGCTCTTCCACACAGGAACCAGAAGTAAACCCTTTTGCCTCTCCATGTCGCAAGCGGATGCAGCTCTGCTCCGCAATATTGGGGATGTATCCTTGCCAACAGATAACAAGTATCTAACCCTTGCTTCATGGAAGTGATGTTGACACATGGCAAAACCCTTGAGACGAGGTTGCCCACACCTCCATCCGCTCCCATTCGATCGAGTGCACCTCAACATGAACATCTTACTCTCATTCTCTTTTTTGGGAGAGTCTGTTTCGGCAAATTAAAGCCCATCCCTCTCTTTTTAAAAGGAATCACTTTTTGCCCTGAAGACCCTAGTCCACAGTTCACAGGGAGAAGGCACATTAATTACTCTATATTCTATAGTACTCCATACACTCAACGAACCAAAATAAAAAGAGAAAACGTGTGTGTGGGCATTTAAGGAAAGAAATGAAGGCATTTGCTGTGTAGTGTGTAGCAGAATTAGTTGGTGGACGAAGTACCAACTTGAGTGGGATAAAGAGGATGAAACGGAACTTGCAGCTGAGGTTGAGCTCTCTGCGACGCTGGGATTGCACTGTCCAACAACACTATACGTACAAAGTAAAACACTCATGAGTGGCACTGCATCTTGATTCCAATTTCCGTATTCGTCTTTCATTTTATTAACATTAATATTTTTTTACAATGGAAGACAATTACTTGTCAACATGGTTGGGTTGCATATGCAGTGGACATTTTCAAATTATGCTCCTCTCCGGTGAATGGGTCGTCCTCCTGAGGTCCAAAATGGCAGCGTGAGAGGGACAAAAACATATTACAGAACCTCAACGGCTCAACCTGTTTGTAAAAAAACTAGGGGGAAAAAAATAGATGAGAGAGAAAGTAACGAATTTTTTTTTCTTAGTGGGGCTTCATTAATTTTGAACCTGCTGTTTGGAATTGGAGCTGCAGTGAATATTGTGATGCATAGGAACTGAAGTGTTGTTGATTCCAGCGATAAATTCAAGGTGATGAGGCTTTACGTCGTCGTACAGTTGGGCCGGTGATGGTGGAGGTGTTGAAGATAGGCGATCTAGCGGTGGATCTGCTGATTGCGGCGCTGATGATATACAAGAAGGAGAACATCGTTTTCTGATCCTCATGCTACCTTCACTATGAATCTTGAATACTAATATAATTTTGGGTGTTTGAAAGAACCGAAAAAGACCAGCTAACAAACAGGAATGCAGAAGAATGAGAGATGCATACACACTCAAATTAACACACACATACCACAACCCAATCACTCGTCTCTCTGCTGCACTATGGTGTGCTGCTGAATACATTGTGCAATATGGATGACAAAATTCAGAAAATGGGGAGATATGGATGCATGCTATCTTCTTATTCTCAGCGGTTTTTCATTTTGATTGGCAGTGCCACCTCTTCAAATACATAATAAGTTAATAACATACTGAGTCCGAAACACTCACGCTCCATGTTTGGGACCCTATATTACTTTCGACCACTAGAGAGAAAGTGTAATAATCTAATATACTCGAGGGATTGAGCTGCATCTATAAACTTGTTCAAAATAATTATAAAAAATTAACATTATCATCATGTGTATTTTTTTTTATATATAAAAATTGTTGTATAATCATATTTCACACGAGAATAATGAATTGTTGTATATAATATGTGAGAAATATACATATAATCTGGACTATTTAAAATAATTATAATAATTAATAATGAAAATAAGAAATTAAGATGAGGATTTCAAGCCAAGGCACAATGTATGAATCATAATGCAGAGGAGGAAATCAATTTTCAAATATCTCGGTATTTGCACGAACTGGAACACCAAAATATCATCATCACTTTAATTACTGTGTATAGATGGATAGTTTGAGAGAGAGAAGAAAAAAAGGGGGGGGGGACCAAATATGCACACCCTAACATTTTTCTTGTTGGATGCTATGTGAGTTCACAATTTCCCCTTTTTCGTAGGAACTTATTTGTTTTTTTGCTAAACATTTCAATAATATCTTAAACTGAAATAATACATTAGAGAAAACATTTTTTGTATTTCGGGTTTACATAAAAAAAAAATAGCAGAAACCATTTCTTTGCTAAATACAATTAACAAGCAAGGAGCCTTTCCTGTTTTTGTTTTCCCTTTTGCAAATATAGAAGGGCCTGAATTCATCGAACCCACCTAAATGAAACCTGTAACCTATTGGATAGGACATGTTTTGAAAGAGTTAAGGTTTAACAAACATTGGCCCATGTGCTATTGTGCTAAAACAAGACTGAGAATCTGGGCCATTACAATAACATTCGAATGCGCTTCCTTTTAGAGCCAGTTCTCAGAACAGTGTATTCCCCGAATGATCAACAAATGTATTCTGATCTGACCTGAGCAAATTGGATAATAAGATGTCCCGTTCATGTTAATCCTTAGATTGCTTCAAGGCTGTACATTTATTTACAAGGAATTCCTCATACTCAAGACATATAAATTCATTTTTGACCGTTATAATCGCCATAGTTTCATTCTTCTCTTTTCTTTTTAATCCAAAAAAGAGTACCAATAGAAATATAGTTACAGGAAGTGTCGAACCTACGTACAAGATATAACCCATACAAACTTTTATGAAGTGTATTATATTTATAAAAAAAATTATTATATTGTCCCCATAATTTTTTTTTACAAGAAAAATGAGAATTCAAATTTCACACACCTTTCTCAATAAGTTAGAAATAGTTGCAAACTAAATTATAATTCAGGGACATACTCGAATCCAATGTATCACTATTATATGCTCTTCTTTTACGAGCTATCTTATGTGAGTTTTTCTTTTTGTTTTGAACCGTATCTTTTTTTGAACCGTATCTTATGTGAGTATTATAATCTAATTTAGTGTACTGTAATTATATCTAGGGAAAAGAATAAAAGAAAACCCTTGAGCCGCTCAAACTGTGTTTCAAAATATGTGATATACTTTTTTTATTCATGAAAAAAGAGATTTACTTTCTCCCCCAGGATATATGTACGAAACTGATAAGAACTATATATGTTTCAATTAATGTTGTTAAAATTAAATTGGAAAGTGAATTAAAAAAGTTTTCAATTCAGGTTTAATTAATTTAATTGTTTGGTCGAATCTAAGGATGTCATAATTACATATTAAATAAACAAATATATATATATATATGACTCATAATATACATTATCAATAATAAAATACATAATAAAATTTTAAGATCTCAATTATCAAATCTCATATTACTTTTAGTTAAATAATTAAATAATTGAGAAATTAAAAAAGATAGTTAATTCACTGATTTTAATCTATTTAACTCGATCTAATTATAAATTTGATTCTAATATTAAACTATAACTAAATAAATGATCGATTCACGATCTAATCTGCAAGTCCAGTACATTGTGAACAACGTGGGTTTCAATGTTTTCAACAAAATGGTAGGAATGATGAAAAGCCAAAATTCCTGCGAAGGATCGGATGGGCGAATACAATATGTACAATCGAGGGGAATTAATACCATATACTATGACTTCACTATCCATTGAAAAGTATATAATATTGAAAAAGTGTAACCATATCTAGATTTCATAAATTTTATTTAAACTTTTACTTACTAAATTAGTTAATTACCTGAATTAAATTGAGACAGCTTGTAAAAAATTTAATGCATAAAAAATCATCATCAATCGAGGTGTGAAATTTTATCCGGAACTTACATTGAAAAGTTGTCATTAATGATTAAAATTTAGAATTTATACTTAAATCTCTACCACCAAAAAACTATTTGAACTTAATAAAATCAACATATACTAGTGGTCCTATTAAGCCTACTTGTTATCTATTTATTAGATTGCTACTCATTCATTACATTAAGCTTAATCTTAGATCTCCTCTTACAGTCTTCATAAATAATTATAATTATAGAACTTACATTGGGGACAAAATCAAGTTCATTTCAAGTGGGACACAGCTTGGAATGTCCTAGTCGAACGTATGCATATATATTGCCGACTGTTTGAATTAGTATTAGCTGTTATTATGATCATAGATCTCATAGTATAAAAGGAAAAGTTGGTTTCCGCGGAATCCAAGAACTTAAGAATATAGTAATGCCAGGGAAAGTAAAGGAAAAAAGTTGAAGCTAATATTGTCACCTCTCTCCTGAATACGAGTTCCCCCCATGATTTATGGGTGATGAATATCGTGATATAGGCTCTTTTTTATGAAACTTACATATGCTTTATTTATTCATATGGCATTGTGGGGTTCGAAAAATATATGTTGTGAGAGATTAATTTTTAAAATACATTTTTATATTTCAAGAGATTAGTCTCCAGTTACACGCTGAAATATCCTAAAAAAAAAGATGACATCGTGGGGTTCAAACATTGATGGAAGCCTACCCTTTTCCAGCTATATGTGCGGTTCTTTTATACTCTCGAATAATTGAAAATATATAAGAAACTTGTAACTTGTAAGCAAATATTAACTCAGCTTGTCATTATTACATACACTTCAAAGATCCAGTAGCTCTAGTGACCATCTATTATACATTAGGACTTAGGGCTTAGGAGAATGACCTTGGGCTAGAGATTTGAGAAGAAAGACCTTATTGTCTAAGGGTGTGTTTGGGTAGGCAAAATTTGCAAAGCCCAATGTGGTTTCAAGCTCTTGTTAACATGTTTAGAAAAAATCTCAATTGAAAAAGTAAATGGGGTTTTTATCCCAAACATAGTTTAGGTATAAGCAACATTTTATTATTTTTGAAGTAAAAGAAAACTCGTTTATGTATATATTGACATAAATATTCTTGTAATTTGATATTATATTATTATTTTAATAATATTTAAATAAATATAACTTAATAATTCTTTAAAATATTATTATAGTTATACTTAAAGTGATTTTATTTTACAATATTTTAAGCAAACTTAATTTTTTTAAAAAAATTATTTAGTCAACAATTTATTTATAATCAATTTTTTAACATCAATTTATTAATAATTTAATTCAAAATAACTCGTAATCTTTTGATAATTATACATCTAAAAGTAATTTTTATCAACATTATCTAAATACATTCATTTAACAAAATTAATTTTTAGATAAAGATTTTTTAACATAAATTACTTTATTCAAATTTACTTCTGATTAAAATCAAGTTCATCTAAAATTAAATTTGTAAAATTTAATCCAAACACACATTAAAATGACTACACTTTCGGATGCTAAATAGTTGTGCAGCAGATATTGGTGATGATCCTAATCTCTTATACTGATGGGGATTTCAGCTCCATAAATAGGCTGAGGCAGCAGGTGCAGGGGCTGCAGCTTAATTAGTTTACTTAAAAAAGGGAGAACAGAATAGCAATAGTTTTCGCCATGTTTGCTGGGAGTGACTGCAAAGCATGCGTCGCTCTAGCTCTCTGATAGAATGTGGTCGGTGAATCATTTGACCCTTTGGATTGTTAATGGGACACAGAGCCTAATGATCATGTGACCAGCCCCATCTTTTTTTTTTTTTTTTGCTTCATCAAGTCTATAAAGGCCGAAGGTGCTTCCCTTATTTTAATCCTATACACTCACATTACCTTTTTCTTGTCTACAAAAAGAGAATTATGCCCTTAATTTAGTCTCAGGCACTCTTGGTCACATGGCTGGTGGACTGGTTGAAATAAATTTACCGTGCAAAGGAATTTATTATGTGGTCGGGGATTGGGGAAGGCAAGAGGGTGAGACCGTGAGACCTCAAGCCATGATGTATGTCCAATTCCAATGCCTTGCTGCTCACGTCTACGTGGAATCTCAGGTAGTTTCGTTGGTTGCTGCATATGGTGGACTCCAGTTAGGTAATCCTTTCTTTCAACCATGTTATTTTTAAAGGGCATTATTTTGTTATTCATCTTTTTCTTATAATATTAATATTTAAAGTAATTTATTAATTATTATTTATATTTAATAAATTTTAAAATATTTATTATCAAATTAATAATTAATCATTTATTTTAAATATCATATTTATTAAAATATCATAATAACTTTATTTATTATTATTATTATTATAAGCCCCTTCTTTATAATTGCCACAGCCACAATCACGATCACATGGAGGTTCTGAAATATCAGAGTTAGAGGCGAAAGGAGGCAGAAGGAAGGGGGTAAACATATGCCATGACTCTTCTTTAAATTTGATTTTTTTGAATTTTCTTTTATGTATAATTAGAGATTTTCTTAATTATATTTTTCTTTTTATTATTTTATATTACATATGTTTTATGTTTCGTTATTCCTTAATCTTAGTTCCTTCACTTAAGATTTCTGACTCCGTCCATGTTGAGACTCCAATTGTACTTAGTCATGTGGATTAATTTGATTGAGTCAAAGATTACCTATTCATGCTAAGGCTTAGGAATTGGAAAAAAAAAATCGGATCTAACCTTAAAACTATTAAATTTTAAGAAGTCTAATTACATATGATAAATATTCAAATTGATCACTAAACAAATCTCTGGATTTCCTTAATCTGGATTCGATTTGTACCATTTCTATGATAACGATAAATTATTAAAAATATCATCATCACATGTTAAAAAACTGCACTTTCCCCCTCCTGTACGAAGCTTAGTCATTGATAAAGAGAGACGGTGGGGAAAATAAATAAAGTTAATAAACAATTATGTCACATGCATGCAGTCTGGCAACCCAAACTGAACAGAATTGAAGTTGTTCGAATGGAACCACGCCACAAATGGTACTTTTTGGATGAGTAGAAAAATAGAAAAGGAAATACTTATTTTATCTTTCAAAGATATAAATATTATTAATTTAATTTTTTTAATAATTTTTAATATTAAATTAATTAGTTTTATCAATTTAATTTTTTAATATTTTTTATCAAGTTGATTTTTTTAAATAATTGATTTGATATAAAAAAATGACATTAAATAATTAATTTAATCTTAAAATATGATATTAAATAATTAATTTAACATAAAAAAATTAATATTAAAATATTATTTTATAATATTTCTATATTTAAAGAATCAAAATAAAAGTTTATTCAAATATTATAAAAAAAATTTAGAAGAAAAAATACCGAGAAAACTTGATTATCCTGAATATCAGGAAGTTATATACCTCACATTATCATCTTTCATATATATATATATATATATTAATAACAAAATGATTGACTGTATACTTGTATGGGTGGCTGTCTCTTTCAGTGGTATGACATGTGCCAAAGTCAGTAATGCAAATAAAAGTACCCCACTAATGAGTATATCTACATATTAAAAATAGTAAAATAAATTCCAAAAAAAAAAAAGAAAAACACATTTTGGGTTGCCAGCAACCTTGCACTTTGTTAATCATGGCTAATAACTATTAGGAGCGTTTGGTTTAAATTTTAAAAATATTATTTTTAAGAATGATATTCTCAGGAATGTTATTTTAAAAATGATTATTATTATGTTTGATTAACCAAAAACATTCTTGGGAATGACTCCAACTCCTGGCGGGTCAATGGTGGTCTAAGTCAATGACTGTCAATTACCGACTTCGGCGGATGGTCGGATTCCGGTGACTGGCGACAGGCTGAAGTCGTCGGCCATCGTTCGATAAGGGTAGCCAAATTCCAATGACTAGTCGTCAACTGCAGGTGGTGGCATAGGTAGTCAGATTCTAATGACTAACGCGACAGTCAATGTCACTGTCAATCGCTAACGGTGACAAGGGTGACCAGATTTTAGTGACCAGCACGGTGGTTAAAGTCACCGACACTGTCAATTGCCGGCGGCGACGAGGGTAGCCTAATTTTGGTAAATGACCACCACGAACGGTGGTTGGTGGATGACGGTCGCCAACAATGACGTAGAGATGATTGATTGATGGCATGATGATAGAAGGGTAGGAATTTTTGACATTTCAGATGACAAAAATATTCTCATGTCATGAAAATGTTGCAAACCCACCTCCTCCCATAAAAATGAAAGTGTAAGAATATTGAGTAAAAATCATTCCCATAAATCATTCTTAAATGAGAATGTTTTTTCAAAACTTGTACCAAAAATAAGAATTTAACATTCCTATGTAAATATTTCCAAAAATAAAAAAATAATCCGTGTACCAAACACCGAGTGTTAGAATTTAGAAAGCCTTCCATGTTTTCCTTGATCACCATTTAATGCTTTTGTTGCACTCTTGGTCCTGGTTTTACTTAAAAACGTGGCCATTTTTTTTCCGGCTAATACTTGGCCATCTGTGTCTGAACATTATGCATACACATGGGGCTTCCTACATCTTGGAGCATAAGATGATTTCATCGTTTCTTCTGTTTGAAAATTAATTTCAATTATCGAATTTTTTTGGTTCCTCAGTCTATCATTACGCGCGACTGTATGAATTAATCATTCGAAATACTGAGATTTATTTAAGGGGTTGACCTCTCTCAACAGATATTTTTTTATACACATGGATCAGGAATCGAACTCCTAACCACATGCTTAAGGGACTCAAATATTTATTACTTGTATCACACTATATTAATAATTTCAATTGCCGAATTTAAGTATGAGTGAAAAATCATACATATATAAGAAATAAATTAAATGATGACTATATAAGTAAAAAAAAAAACTCATAAATTTAATGCTCATTTAATATAGATCTTTTAAGCATTTTGAGCTCTCTAAATAAGAAACAAGTACATTATTGCAAGGAAGAACATAGAAATTGAACTTTAGTTTTACGACTTGATTCTTTCTTTCTTTCTTTTAATAGCTTTTTCTTAATTACGAGCATGGCCATAAATTTATAAAACTCTGCCAAAATTGTTAAATGTATAATAGTATTTAATTATTTTACAAAGTGATGGAGAATTTCTGAGAGATGTAACTAACAGGTTTTAAGTTGGGTACACGAAATGAAAAAATACTATCGACGTTATTTGTGTTTACAATACGCCTTTTAAGCTCAAAGAATTTTTTTACTGAATAGCTATAAAATCAACAATACTTTATGGTACCAAATATTAGACAATAAAATACCAACAAAAACATAAGTTAAGAGTTGTGAATATGAGAATGTTACAGTGGATGAATGAATATACAAGAAAAGACAATATTATGAATGAATGTATTCGAGAGAAAGTTAGAATAACACTTACTGATAAAAAGATGATAAATTTTTGCCTAAGATAGTCTAATCATGTGAGGTAAAAATCAACAGAAATCCCAACAAAAAGAGTTAATCATATGCAAAGATAGGTTCTTTTCTAAAATATGGTTTTGGATATAACAAAATAACGTCGTTTGATTCATATAGTTGATCTTACTCAGTAGAAAAAGTTTTTTATTGTTGTTATTGTTGTATAATAATATTTAATTATTTATAGTTAGTATATATTGAATTGAGAATTGAAAATGAATATTAGGGAAGCAATTTTGAATAAGAATCTAAATATTGTAGTCATATATATTCTCAAATTCAAACAAACGCATGCTACATGAACTCTTTAGTTATGTGGCGGCCCTCACATGTTGGAGGCAACGTTTTTCCATCCATAAAGGAAAAGGTGGTAGATTCATCCACCACTCTCTATACATTATTGATTTTGTCTAAAAATTAATCTATGGTTAGATTTTTTTAAGTGATACATGTATTATAGATTAAAAGATAAAAGTTTGACTTTGCAAAAATATCTTGAATTTATTTAAAAGTAATATATAGTTTTTGTCAAATAACTCTTGATATAATAGATTATTTAAAAGTTACCCAAGAAATATGAAAAAATTTATTTAAGAATTATAAAATGGAAACTTGTTATGATTTTAAAATTAGACCAAATAAAAAATTTGGTTTTTTTTTAATGAAATGTATTATTTTTATTTGTTATTTTAAATTTTAAATTTTTAATGGAATCATTTTATTTTTAGATTTTATATTCAATTATATATTTTAAGTTTTTATGTTCATTTTTTTATTATTCTATTTTGGTTGTTTTTGTATTTTCTTTTGTTCTAATTTTCTAAGGTATTTTTTTATAAAATTTGTTGGTTTATTGTTTTTATTATTTTAACTAAGTCACTGTTTCACAAATTATATTTGTATTTTTTATTTCATTTTTTTAATATCTGAATATTTTTCTATTTTAATTTTAAGGACTTACCGTTTGCAAGCAATTACTATGTAAATAAATATTTGAGGTAATTTCATAAATAAATATTTTTTAAAATTAAAATATATTTTCATACTTTTACTTGTGATAACCGGTTGTAATTGTTAGTGAATGAAATAGCAACATAATGTAAGGATGTTAAAAGCCTCCTATGCTAGAAAAAAGAAACTACTGAAGAATTTATGTCATAGAAATGGGGCATTGCGATCATAAGCAGTTGCCTTCCATCTAGATCCTAGATCACACAACTGCCTTTCATAACATTAATATCGGCTTCCTTTTAACAGTAGCCTCGAAAGAAACACATGCTTGCTTTAAATTGCTGAAAGTCACAACGATAGGGGAGTTAGTGCAGTTTCCATGAGTTTTGCTCTAGGAAAGTCACATAGCACATAGTACATAGTACCTTTCCTGAAACATACTTGTGTGCACTTATTGTATAGTGTATAATTAGTGTATATAAGTTGTATATATTAAGTTAATAAGTAATTAACATGTCCTTGTTTTAAATAAGGAGTTATTATGACACTTTGTTAAGTTTAGTATTCAGAATAAATTTTTAATTATTTATTAATTATTAGTTTTATAATAAATATTTAAAAATTTATTAAAATTTTAAATAACTTATCTTAAGTATCAATATCTTAAAAGAAAAATAGGTGTCAAAGTGATCTATTTTTAAATATAAAATATTTATGTGACACAATTTTTTTTATAATATTTAATATAAAAAGATGATGTCTCAATTAATTATAATTATATTCAATTTGTGTATACTAACTGTACACAAGCCGTTGCCTTTCTTTTTCTTCCATCAATGTGGTATTTACTCATTGAGGTCCAAACCTTAATTTAAGTTATTTCTGATTGATTTGCTTTTATTATATTTCCTCTTTGCCCTGAACACAGGCTATATCTATGCTATATATTCAAAGCACATTTCATCGATTCATTAGAAAATGAAGCTTGAGTTTGAATTGAAGGGACACGCGTTAAATCCATATGTTATGCCGCTAACACAGAGTTCCAATCTAGGACGAAGAAATGGATCGCACGCCATGTGTTCACGGCTGAGTGTGGGCGGACTAGACATTAGACAAATCGGCAGATGTTGCGTTTGACAAGAAGCGTAAGAAATAAAAATTGCAAAGGGTTAAAAATGCTACAGTTATACATTAACAAGAGTAAATACAGAGAGTCAGTGGGAATTGATTTGTCATTTGGCATGACCGAAAGTCGAGACAGTTGTTAAGAACTTAAGATGTTCGGTCCGTAGAGTGGAGGGGAGTTTGGCGAACGAATGCGACGCGAATTCAATGCAGCATCGTCCTAGCGCCCCAAAAATCAAGAAAGAAAGAAAATACATAATGGTGCTACTACCTGTTTGTGGAAAAGGAAAAATGAAAAATACTTGCATAGGCAAGTAGGGCCATCGTTTAGATTTGAGTTCAAGAATAAGTATGGTAAACAAAGCCAAGCGAAGTAACTTTACTTTTGCTATATAAATGTCTTGAATTTATGTAATGATCTTTTTTTTAGTTACATGAGATGTGCAAATATTTGAATAGGGGAAGAAAAAATGTGATTTATATGGAAAATCAAACATCTAACATTAGTATTTTTCCTTAAGTTTTAAAGACTTGGTGTCAATTGAATTATAAATTCATTGGCATAACGACCCCGTTGTATTATGAATGAGTTTGTAATTTAGAGATCCATATTTAATCTTGCAAAGATTTTAATTTAACACTTAATGACTACATATATGTTTTTATTATATATTTCTTATAATTTCTTTTGGTAATTTTTTTATATGATTTTTATTACCGATGGAGAGAGGTTGTAAAACCAATTCTTATATTTCTGCCGAACCTCTACAATATCTGGAGTGCCGTCTGGAGAACTAATCGGCATTAATTTCTTTTGTGAGGTTTGGTGAAGTTGTTTTCTCCTCATTAATTAACCTTCCCTTGATGTCACATAGTAATATAATTTGACCTTTGGATTAGGCAGAATATCTGAATTTAGTTCTAAGCTGAATCATTAGCGGCTGATATATTATAATGAAAGACATCAGATTCTCCATCACAAAAGGAATAACCATCAGATTCTTAAGGACAGTGAATAACTATACATACAATTGTTTTCGTGATGCCTGTTATGCTATGGGGTTGTTGTCAGATGATAAAGAATTTATTGATGGTATTAAGGAAGCTGCAGTATTGGCTTCTGGCCCTTATTTGAGAAGGCTCTTTGTTACACTACTGGTGTCAAACACAATGAGTAGGCCTGCTTTTGTATGGGAACAAACATGGGAAATTCTGGCTGATGGAGTTGTTTATGACCGAAGAAGGTTATTACAAAACCCAGGTATATGTTGTTTTAATTTATATATAATTTTTAAAATATTATCTACATTGATTATTTTTTTAATTGATCTGCATTGTTAATATATGTTTTTAAATGAAATTTCTTCTCCAAATTTGTTCATTTATAATAGAATTTATCATATTGAGTATTCATTCAACTTGATTTGGTTTACAGATCTTAACATTGAGAGTGAAGATTTGAAGAACTTATGTTTGATTGAAATTGAAAAGTTACTTCGTTCAAATGGAAAGTCTCTAAAGGATTTTCCAACTATGCCATTTCCTCCTCACTCTCCAATTAATGAATATGAAAACATATTCTTGGTAGAGGAACTTGATTACAATAAAGAAGAAATGATTACAGAACATTGCAGGTTATTTTCTTCTCTCACAAATGAGCAACAAACAATTTACAATCAAGTTATTAATGACGTGATGAGTGGAAAAGGAGGTTTTTATTTTGTGTATGGATATGGGGGAACAGGAAAGACATTTGTTTGGAAAACCTTATCAGCTAGGCTTCGATCTGAAGGTAAAATAGTTATTAATGTCGCATCCAGTGGTATTGCATCCCTTCTTCTACCAGGCGGAAGGACAGCTCATTCAAAGTTTGCTATTCCATTGTCTCTAACAGAAGAGTCAACTTGCAACATTAAACAAGGAAGTTTGAAGGCTGAACTTCTTCGTCATACAAGCCTCATTATTTGGGATGAAGCCCCAATGATTAACAAATGGGTTTTTGAGGCTCTCGATAGAACACTGAGAGATATCATGAGATTTTCAAATGTCAATAACATAGAGCAACCTTTTGGTGGTAAAGTTGTAGTACTTGGAGGAGATTTTAGACAGATATTGCCAGTCATACCGAAAGCAACTAGAGAAGATATTGTTATGGCCACAATTAACTCATCTAAATTGTGGAGTCATTGCAATGTTCTTAAATTAACCAAGAACATGAGACTACAATCAGGAATTGCGACATCCAATGTGGATGAAATTAATTCATTTGCAGATTGGATTATTAATGTTGGTGACGGGAAGTTAGGTGGTGAAAACGATGGTGAAACAGAAATACAAATACCAGAAGATCTGTTGATTTTGGATTCCAAGGATCATATTGCAGATATTGTTGAATTTGCATATCCTAATTTGTTGGAGAATATGAAAGATTACAAGTTCTTTGAGGATAGGGCAATCCTTGCTCCAACACTTGAAGTTGTTGAGGATGTCAATGCCTTCATTCTTTCGTTAATGCCTGGTGAGGAAAAGCACTATTTTAGTTCAGATTCAACTTGCAAAGCAGATGAAGATGTTAGTATTGAAGCAGAATGGTTTACTACTGAATTCTTGAATGAGATTAAGGTATCTGGGATTCCAAATCATAAGTTGATACTAAAGAAGGGAGTTCCAGTGATGCTCCTTAGGAACATTGATCAAGCAGCAGGATTGTGTAATGGGACAAGGTTAATTGTAGATGAGATGGGGAAAAATGTCATCGGTGCAAGAATAGTATCGGGGAGTCAGGTTGGAGACAAGATTTATATCCCTCGATTGAATTTAATACCATCTGATCCTGGAATACCTATAAAGTTTCAGAGAAGACAATTTCCATTAACTCTTTGCTTTGCTATGACTATTAATAAGAGTCAAGGACAAACACTAACTCATGTTGGTTTGTTTTTACCAAGGTCGGTTTTTACTCATGGTCAGTTATATGTTGCTGTTTCACGAGTTAAATCGAGGAGTGGTTTGAAAATTTTGATTTGTGATGATAATGGCAATTTATGTCAAACAACGAAAAATGTTGTCTATAGAGAAGTCTTCCAAAAGATTTCAATATAAGGTAATTAAGATAACATATTTAGTTAATGTATTATCCATTTTGTTTAGTATATTATTTTTTATATTTGCTATCAAATATTGTTAATTGTATGTTTGATCCGCTATCATGGTGTAATTAGAATGAAGATATCTAATATTACGCTTTCAAATCTTACACATTAGTATTTTGTTCATTTTATTTTTTTGTATGATCATCATAATGCACTCCTTATATACAATGATTGATTTCTACATTTAAATTAAATTTTGACATACTTTATTAATGATTTTCACATGTAACATTATATATATATATATATATATATATAATATTATCCCGTGCGTTGCACGGGTAAAACGCACTAGTTTTTAAAGAAAAGTAACTGCTCTGTACCATAAAAAGAAAAAAAAGAAAAGAAGCTCAATTCCATTTGGATTTGATTCTGTTTCTGGAAAATAAAAGGTTAACTTTATCTCAATGACCTACTGGCTTCAGCGTTTCACCTTTCTTGTTTTTACCGCTGAACGACACTTGAAGCTTCATTTTGATATCTTGCTAGCAAACTAAAAGGAAAGGTTTCAGGATTAGGATTTGGATTTGGATTTGGATTTGGATTTGATGCTCTCGACGTGTTATTTGTTGCAAAGTAGAACCGACACTGTACCACAGTTTGTGAGATGTGACTGCTTTTACAATAATCGTTATCGTTACCTACTTTATATTTTTCCTTCCCTCCCTCTCTATCTTTTTCTTCAGATTCCAAATTTTCTTTTCCTAAATGTCAAAGCTCTTCTAATTGTGCTTTGCATCAGTCTCTTTCTATGCGATGTTACACCTATTAAAGGCTCAGAATTGTCATGATCATGACTGTAGCCTATAAGTTAAATATATCCAACATCCAAGTATCCAACTGCATATAATATAGATGTGAGTATGCAGACCTCACATGTTTTTAAAGTTTGAAAATACAAAAAAAAAAAAACTATTCTTTAAATCGCCTACAGTCAATTCATAAATATAATGACAGAAAAATAAATAAAAAATGTATTTTATTAATTTTAAGGTTTTAATTTCTATCCACTGTTAGTATAACAAAATTTTACACTGTCATTCAATCATATGTTGACACATCATTAAAATAGTTAGACTTTCTAGGTAATAGTTGTGATAGTCAAACTCTTTTAATGATTTGGCAATACATGATTGGATGACAGTATAAACTTTTTTTATACTGACAATGAATAGAAATTAAATTCTAATTTTAACCACAAGATCCACTTTTTTTTTCAAAGCATTAATTCAGAAAGTAAGATAATTAGTAATTAGCTGTGAAAAGCAGATTATATTAAATATTAATTATGTGTATAATTATTTTTTAAGAAAATTGATTATGAAAAAATTAATTTATATTTAGATATATTAATTCATAATCAATTTTATGATAAAGAATTTTGTTTAGATTGTATAAAAAATCGATTTCATGTATTAAATTACCAAAAGATATATGAAATAATTGAAAAGGTTATTTAGTTGAGAACAAATATGTATTTTTCTTTTAAAACTTTTGAAATAATTTAAAATCAAATAATTAAAATTTTAAAATAACAATTTTATTAAAAAATTTGTTTTTAGTTATGAAAAAATAATTTTAATTTATAATCAATTTTACACACTTTAAATAAATAAAATAGATTTTAGATAAAACAGTTTTTAATTGAAAAAAAAGTGATTACCCTCCCCCCAAAAAAAGCAAAACCAAACATTCTCTAAACTCAATAAAAATAAGTTAGTAATAAAGATTTTAGCCAACTAGTATTAATTTAGCTAATAAATATCAAAGAACTTCACTTTAAAAGTTTATGTTTGATTTTTACTACTAATAATTTTTTTTAATAGATAATCTGTAAGTACCACTCTTCTAAGCTTATATAATTTTTTTTGAAAAACACATAATTCAATCAGAATATGACTCGAGCACATTACAAGAATTAAAATGAAAAAAAGAAAAAAAACAGCGAAAGCCATAATTTTTGTAGCTAAAAATGTCATAAATATTATTTTGTATCATTGTTTTCATAAATCAAGTCACGTATCGGCAGTTGAGAAGTAAGTTCATGTTATTTTTTAAAACTGTATAGTTGTACGACTAGAATTAGACTTAAAACAATTAATAATTGTTGTAATTGTTTATATCTGGCTTGCCATATTTCTCACTAATAAGTAGTAGACGAAAATTGTTTATTGAGGTTCGTCAATGCTTATATTTTTGTCCTTTTCTTGTTTGTTTAAGATTTAGTTACAGCCTCAAAAATTACATTTGAGACAGAAAATGTGTGGAACTTCCTACAATGGAAAAAAAAAATCTTTGATTAATATTTTATAAATCAATTGTCGTAACCATCTTGAGAGGAGAAATGTCGCGAAATTAGGCGACCTCACAAAAAGACTTAAAGTGAAATAAATGAAATTATTTAAAAGTTGCTACCAATTGGTTCTTCCATTAGAAATAAAATGGTATGATTGGACACCTAAAAAAAAATCTGCATACTAGAGTTTAAATTCAGGGGTTGATTACGAGTAAGGAAGGTATTAGCACCCTACATCATCTGTTTCGAGAACGGTTACCCATTTAATATAAAATTATTTGCTAAATTAGTTCAATTGGTTATTTATTATTTAAAGCAAAATATTTTTATTTTTTGTTATTTTGCATTTTTTATTTTGTTGGGCATATTACCAAAAGTGATAAATGACCAAGACAGGAAATATGTGGCTTAATAGCCATTATTGAAGAACAAATCATGAGCCCACAACTTATCAAGGGTAAACATGGTAAATTGAAAAAAAAAATATTTTCAAGAAAATATATGTTTTCAAATGGAAATGTTCTTAAAAAGGATTTCACAATGAAATAATATTATTTAACAAAATAGAGGATTTTAATTATTTTCGTAAAAGGAATTTCAAATTTTAATTCACCATTGTCACCAAGTATGAGCTATATGAATTCGTTCACAATTATTTTGCATTATTTGATTTTATTGTTTTGAGTAATACTTTATTTATTTGCTTATTTTTGGGAATTAGATCTCGCCAGCACTAAATCTAATATTAATGCATCGAGAATACTGGGAAGAGTTTAGTTGATCAGACGCTTAATCCTCTCCCAATTTCCGTTATCAGCCAATTTTGATTGTTGAGACGTTAAATACGAATTAAACTCATTTATGATAACACAGAAGCAATAAGGAAAGGTAATTGAATGGATGAAACAATTTTTTTTATTGTTAGAAGTTATTTAAACAATCATTTTTATTGTTGAAGGTTACTTAGAGTCACCTCGATTTAACAAATGCATACAAATTAATAAAGAAACAAGATTTTTTTTATTGGAGGTCAATTATGACTTCGCCAGCACTTTCAGCAAAATCATAAGATTTCTCCTCACCCCAGGTAAGTCAAAATGTCATTGTCATTGTAACTAATTTTAAATATCTCGTCGTTGGAATCTTATATCATAAATTAATGAAAAATAAACGAATGGAAATTAAAATAATCAAATTCATTATGGAATAAGATTGTTTGTTAAAGATCATTTATAGCTCCGCTGACACTCCCGGAAAAACTATAAAATTTCTTTTCACCTCAAGCAGATAAAAACATTGCAGCTAATTTTGATTATCTCATCCTTGAAATCTTATAACAATAGATATTTTTTATTTTTTATTTTTTATTTTTATTTTTTCGAAAAGTATGACAAGCACGGTTCAAGTTAAAAGATCAATGAATAATAATAATAGAATGAACTCACAATATCAAATCCATTAAAAGACAAAACTGTAAAAATGCATATTCATGCTATGTGGCAATTTGGCTGACCGAGCATCCTTGATTAGCTTTTTGGCTGAGCTCACTAATCGACTGATGATGTGTTAAGAATGGAAAAGGTCTAATCGGTCATGGCCGATCGAATTAGGGTTGAGAGTGAAAATTATGGTTGGATCGGTCATGACCGATCGGCTTGAGTGAAAATGATGGTTATGGCCGATCAGTTTAGTGATGAGAATGGAAATGGCACTCGGATCGGTCAGCATCGATCGGTTTAGTGTTGAGAATGGAAATGGTGTTCAAACGGTTGAGGTCGATCGGTCAAATGTTGGTGGGGGTAGAAAAGGTGGCGATTGGTGAGAATCGATTGATCAAGGGTAAGATTTTGATTGGCCAAGGTAAGCTCGGTTGGTAAGCTGAGGCTGATAGGCCAATGGATGAGACTGATTGGTTGACTTGGTGAGCTGAAGGGTTAAGGCCAAGGCTAAGGCCTGCTCTGTCAGTACGTTGGCTAGGGGGTTAAGGCTAAGGACGAAGTCCGATTGGATAATTGAGGGATTAAAGCTAAGGATGAAGTCTGATTGGATCGGTCGATAGGTGTTTGGCAAGATGAGGTGTTATGGGCTAAGGCTCGGTCGGTTTGTGAGTTAAGGTGTGAAGGGTTAAAGATCGGTTTGGTTAGTTCAATCAGTGAGCTGAGGTGCCATGAGCTAAGGCTTGGTATGCTCGATCAGTTTGGTGATGGTCTGATAAATGGATGGTCAAAAAGTGTCTGACGAAGTAGTGGTTAGTCGGACTTGATCAAATGAGGTGGTGCTCGGTCAGACATGGATGTAGACTTTGTTTTTTCGATTTTTCATGGATTTGACATACTGTTGATGGCTATTGTGATGGATATTGGGTGTGTGTTTGGTAGCAAAATAGTGGGATTTTGTAATTGTTGACACCCAAATTTGTCCTGAAATTTTAATTTTCACCAATGGGCATTGTACCAATAAATTTAGATCTGATCTATTCACCAAGCCCAAACCCATTGCTTTAAAATGATTGACAAAAAAAAAAAGAAAAAATTTTTTTGGTCTGGCTTGCATAAATGAAAAAAATCTCCACTGATCCAGTAAAATGATTTCAGGAAATAAATTTGAATTCATAAATACATTTTATCCCTTATTAATGGTAATTTGGGGTTTAAATAATTAATTGATTTTGATTGATTCTGATTGCACAAATTGATCTTGATTGATAGGAGAAATTTATTCTAATTTACCCTAATTAATTGAACTGATTGAGGTGATGAGAATAATTATTTGGGCTATAAATAACAAATGGTAGAAAAACCCTAGGGGAGCCCTAGAAGGGAGAGAGGAGCCGTAACGCAGAAAAAAAAAGAGAGAAAAAGAAAAAAGAAGGGAGAGCTACAACACTAAAGTGAGATAATACACACAAAGAAAGAGAGAAAGAATGAGAAGATAGAAGAAACCTCTCCCCATTGCCCTTCCATCTGGGAATTCGACTCAAGGTATGACCTTAATCTTTTTCTATTCTTTGCTTCTTGTATAAAATAGTGGAGATCTTTTGTATCCATGGCTGAAATTCCAAGACAGCCACCATGAGCCCTCCTCGTCTACTAACATAAACAAGCCATCATAAACCCTTGCTTCCACTAGCATATTGATATTTGTTCATGTTTTTTTTTAAAAAAAATTAATAATAATCAATTAAGATTTCCGACGATGGAATAATCAAAATTAGCCGAAGTGACGGCGACATTTTGACTTTCCTGAGGTGAGGAGTTTCTCTTTAGTTTTGCCAGAAGTGCTGGCAGGGCTTTAGGCGATCTCCAATATAAATATCTCTCTTCATACATTAATCTATTCTTATGATTATATGTTTGTCACTTCAGTCAAATATCAAATTAACCCTTAAACTTTGCCGACGATGGAAAACTTGGGAGAGGATCGAAGAGACGATCAACTAAACTCTTCCCAATATTCTTGAGGCTATTAATATTAGATTTTGCCAGGAGCGCTGGCGGGGTCTAATTTTCACAATTAATTAAATAAAATATTTTAAAATAAAAAAACAAATGTGAACGAATTAATATAGCCTTAACTTTGTGGTGGTGGTAAATTCAAATTTCATTTAATCACACATTCCAAAAATTTTCATTTTTTTAAAATCATTTCACAAATCACTTTTTCTAAAAATTTCCTTTTATAAAAATCATTTAAAAATCTCATATTTTATTTAGAAATATTTTCTTAAAAATATGATTTTTTAATTTACCACATTCACGTAATGTGTTATGGGCTTACATTTGTTTCATACAATAATGGCTATTTAGCCACCCATTCTTTGTCTTAGTCATTTATCATTTTTGATAATATGCCGACAAAATGGGACATGTCAAAATAAAATAAATAACATTTTTTTAGATAATAAAGGACCAATTTAATTAATTTGACAATATAACAATAGATTAAATAGGTAACCATTCTTAGAATGGACGGTGTAGGGTGCTAACACCTTCCCTACCTGTAAGCAACCCCCGAACCTAAACTCTTAAACGCAGACCATTTTTTTTAAGGTGTCCAATCGCACCATTTCATTTTTAATGGAAGAACCGGTTGGTGGCGACTCCCAAACAAATTAAATCTTAGTTGCCTTCTCCCATCGCGGCGCCCTTCGGGACGGTTGCGACAGTAATGATATTGGTTATTCATAGGTGGTTATGGAATGATATTTTATAATGGGCACGAAGGTGCCTGTGTTTTGAATGAGAAAATCCAAAAGATGAGAACTTCTCCATCCCAATGTCACCACAAAGATGAGAAAACATACTCATCTATCAGAACATATTTACTCGGATATTTCACATCATCACACATTTATATTCATTTACCCACTCCTGCGCACTTGGATATTATGAACAAAATAATAGTAAGACCAAACATTCACTGGCCACCCCCAAAATTAAAAGCCAGCAACTAATCATCTCAAAACAATTTGATCCTTTTTTACACAACAAAATAGATATAGATCACATTATGGCAACACAATACTGAGAGGAAGACAAATTTAATATCGATTAAACTAGAACCATAAAACTTGAACAACCACGAATGGAATCAGATACACATTGCAACTTGGAAGATTATATATATATATATATATTGAATACAAATAGAGGAGAGGGACAGAGAAGTTGCCAAACCCGATAGTATAACAGAAAAAACCTCATAGGTGCCTCTAGAATTCCAATGCCCATTCTCTCTTTCCCACTCATGTTCTCTCTCACTCTCCAAAACAAATCAAAAATTCCAAAAAAAAAAACTCCCAAGAAGAAAACCAAGGCCTCCTTTAAACGAAAAAGAAACCCCTCTTTATAGAGGGAGGTTTTTGTAAAAGAAAAAAAAAACAAAAGCACAAAAAACTAAAACCCTATCCCATTCGTACGTGACCTGCAAGATCTGTGGAGCACGTCCCCGGTCATACGACCATGACCAAAAAGCAACCTCTCCTGAGCCAGTACAAATGGGAACAACCACCTCTAAATTGTGCGCGTGTGTGCCACCGCTTATCAACAATAGGAGCTACTATAGGTTGAAGACCAACGTCAGGAGTTATGCGTGGAGCTTGGGAAGAAGGTGGGTGGCACGTAAACGCGACCAACAGCTTTAGCGCAGATGAGGGGAAGAGTGGAGTGGAGGGTAAGTTGAAGAACGTGGTGCGAGGTGAACGTGGTCGGAGGGTGTGACAGGGGGAGTGTGGGGCAGAGGAGCTGTGCAACAGAGAAGTTGCTAGGGCTTCAAATGGGAGAAAGAAGGGGGAAGTGGCTGTTGGTGTAGGCTGGATGGGGAAGTGGGTTGGGCTTAAGTCATATTTGGTTAGGTCTAGGTTGAAAATGGGCTAAAAGGGGAATGGATTGGGGATTGAGAAAATGAGCTGGTTAAAGTGGGCTTCTAAATCTGTCTTTTTATATTTTTTGTACTTTTTTGTGTTTTTATTTTTATTTTGGATTAATTGGAAAATTAATTACTTATTTCTTTTCTTTTTTGAATTTTTATAACTTTTATGTTGCCTAGACAAAATACAGTGTTCACATCAATTACTATAACATTTTATAAGACAGTTTAAGTCTATGTATTATTTTGACATTCACATGACATTATCTTTATAAATATGAAATTCTCTTCCTTTTTGTTGATATATAATAAAACTTGATGTATTATATATTTTTTTGTTTTTGTTTGAATGATGTAAAAATAACTAACATAATGCCACATCAACAAAATTATCATTCTCTGGACAACATGATTTAAACAAAATAATAACAACAATAATAATAATAATTGTATCAATTTAAAGACTATAAAATAATATTATAACAATTAAAGTTAGAAGATCAAAGCTAAAATTTAGTGAAACTGAAGAGGCCAAAAATATAATTAAGCTAAAAATAAACAAAAGGTAGGTTTTTTCTCTTGGTTTTATTTTGTTTAATTTTTTTTTCAAAATTTTTAAATTATTAATTAAAATATCACCAACTATAATCAATAACAGAATGGTATAAAAACACATAAGTACTGAAATAATAGCTAGACAAATGTGAAATTTAATTTCTTCCACAAGTGTTAATTTGTTAAAGGAAAGGTCGTGGGCCAACAAAGGGCTAGTTGTAGAAGTAGGCAAACTTCAATTTTAACTGTCAAGTTAAATATTTAATTCTAATTGAAAGAGGCAGCCACTAGTCTCAAATTAGGGTAGTCTCGCGCTCTAATAGGGTGTGGAGATACAATTGAAAAACCAAAACAAAACAAAAAAGTTCACTTGTTTATAATAGTGGTACAAATTTTACGTGCCTTGAAAAATGAGTGGATTCCAACAAATTAGGTTTTAAATATTAGACTAGTCATTAAACTCGTAAAAAGATTAGTTCATAGTTTAATGGTTTAATTGTGGTTGAACCAAAATATAATTTTTAATATATATATATATACATATTAAAAATTACTATGTTATTTTCCTTTACATCTATATCATTAATTTTTATAGGCATAAATTGTGAAAAATTAATATTTTAAATAACATCTATATTTATTCAAAATTAAAATATTATTCTATTAATACAAAGTATGTAAAAATATTAAAATTAAATAATTTCAAATAATTATATAGAAATATTAAAATTGATTTTGATAAGAAATAATAAAATATAAATAAAATGATTACTTCGGGACCATTGATGATGCAATAATCTTAAACAATATAAGATAATATATAATCTTATTCAATTAACAAAGATCATGAATGACTACTGTTTGAGTGTTGCATTTACAAGCTATAAATCCAAGTTTATATTAAAGATATAAATTATTCATGAGTTTACACCTAATAGTTTAAGGTAAATTATTAAGAGGGTTGGTTCGTGACATGGTATCAGTGCCTATATGACCATGTGGTTAAGAGTTTGATCCTTGCTACACTCATTATTTTAAATAAAGAATTTCAGTATAAGGTAGGATAAGCCTATGCATTGTCTAGGTTTCGAACCCAAAGAGCTCTTACATGAGAGGGTATGTTAGAGATATAAATCATTCATAAACCCTATACTAAACAACTTAAGTTATTGGGAGAATTGATCCATGGCAATTTAAACCCCAAGAATCACACTTTGTGCATTTTATACTAAATAATCTTTGAACTAGTTTAACCTATGAAAGTCAGTTCCTAATTTGATACCAAATCTCAAATATTTAGTTTTAAAAACTTTATCGGTTCAGTTATGGTATGTATGGGAGGGAGGAGTTTGGAGGGAAAAAAAGATGAGGAATAATTTCTTATTTTTAAATTAAAATAATTATAAAATATTTATAAAAATAAATAAAAAAATAATTTAAATGTTACATAATAATTTTTTATTTTAAAAATTTTCAAATAAATTTTTTAATTAAAATAAAAAATTACACATCTCTTCCCTTTCTCTCTAAACCCTTTATCCAAACATACTGTAATGAATCAATCAAATTGATTGAACTTCTCAAAAAATTTCAATTCACTAAATAAACCTGAAATCAACTAAGTGACTGATATCAAGTAACGAGATAGCAGTATTGAATTCACAATTACAATGAAATAACCAACACCTTGAATTAAGGGGAACAAAGAAATACAGAGAGAGTCTAAGAAGAAAAAGAAGACCAATAGAAGAAGAATTCAACACTACAGAGGGGGAGAAAGAAAGACCCAACTTCATCCATGCCCTCCGTCAGCTACCTATCACTTCTTAAATGCCAAGTGGTGCAAGCCTTGCCTATGAGTTAGTTGGGCTCCCCACTTCAATTTCATAGCCTTCTAACACGTGTCCTTGCTCCCTCAATTGCATAACTCATACCCTTAATGAACCAATTTACAGTTAAACAGGTCTAGTTGGCGAGTGTAATTCGATTTTTAGAACACTTATTCTAACTGTATAAGTGACAAAAAACAAAGCCGTGAGGCAATGAAGCACCGATATGCAGAAGAGGCTATCTATAGAATATAGTTGTAAAAATGGGCGCATTGCATATCCATCCGCAAAAAACCAGTCCACGCGAAATTGTACAGTCTATCATAATGTATTTATTATTATAATTTGATTTAATTAATGGAGTAGTGGATGGCATTGATCATCACATGCATACTCGGCCAATCGGCCCACCACCATTTCTCTGCTATACACACTACCTCCCATATATATGTGAAAACCAACAGTACATTTCGACTCTGTAGAATTTAATTTAAAAATAAGATTGGGATATGATAGATTCTATGATTTTTTTTACATAAAAAATTTACCATAAAATATATATTACTTCCTTGTAGTATAAATATTTATTAATTTACTCTCTTAAAGTATATTTTTTGAGTGAAGTGATTTTATTTGCAAACTTTTATCTAAAAATTGATTTTGTTACATAAATGTTATTTGAATAATGTTAATAAAAATTATTTTTGAATGTGTATTTACCAAAAAGAGTACAAGTTATTTTGAATTAAGTTATTAATAAATTAATGTTAAAAAAATTGATTATAAATAAATTGATAGCAAAAAAATTTCTTTTAAAAATTAAGTTTACTTAGAGTATTGTAAAATAAAATCACTTTGAGTATACTTATAAAAATATTTTTAAAAATTATTAAGTTATATTTATTTAAATATTACTAAAATAGTGATATAATATCAAATTACAAGGATATTTTTGTCAATACACATTCAAACGAGTTTTCTTTCGCCGCAAAAGTAACAAAAAAATTGTTATTGCCTAAATCACGTTGGAGATGAAAATCTCCAGGTTCTGAAAACCGGACCGGACTGGCCGGTCGAACCGGTTTGACCGGGTATCGGTCACCCCACCGGTCTGGTCCACTCCAAAAAATCGGCCAGGCTGAAAATCGGTGAACTGGTCGATCCGGACCGGTCCAATTAGGTTCAACTGGTCCTCTTTTTTTAAAAAAAAATTTGCTAATTCAAATAATGTCATTTTGATCTAAAAATTGAATGTAAGCCAATCTAAAAAGATTTTTATATGAAATACTTAAACTTAGATTGTATAGAAGCTTAGAAACTGAATGTATAATTGATTTTATATCTCTTTGAACTGAAACTGAAATTTTTTTAAACAAAAATAGGCTACAATACTGTTACAGAATGCTTTGGACTCTCAAAAAATAAATTGTAAACTATTTTTTATCATTTGTGTTGTTTTTTATAATTTTTAATTTGTTTAATTAGTATATAATATATATATATATAAATATATTTAAATTATTTAATTATACTCCAGTTCAACCACGGTTCAACTACGGTTGAACCATTGAATCAGTCTCCTGATCGGTTTAATCACCGATTCAGTTTTCAGAACCTTGGAAAATCTCATTCACTTTTTTAACTGAAATTTCTTCCAAATATGACAAAAAGTCTTAAAAGCCTGTTTGCAAGATGCGAACGTGGGTTTGAGGTGGGCAAACACCCACCCAAACACACCCTTGAGCTATTGAGATATGTCAAGAATCCACTAGACCAACTATCCCAATAACTTAGTTGTTAGGTGAATGTCCAAAATTAAATTTTAATTTCTAACACGCCCTCTCATACAAGAGTAATTCATTTGGACTCGAAACATGGACAATACATAAACTCACCTTATCTTATACTAAAATTTAACTCTATTTGGAATAATAAAAATGATAAAGATTGTTAAGAAACATGGTTCAGATGAGAAAAAATTGAGAAAATGTGAAAAATAAAATTGATTGAATGAGAAAGTTGGTACAAAGTGATTACATTAAGCCTTTATATAGGTCAACAAACTAGTAACAAACTAACTACTAATCTCTAACTAATTATATTTCTAATAACTCCTCGCAAGCTGAAACCCTTCTAGCTTGGGATGAATACAAATGGATATCAAATCAAAAGAGAAATATAATGAGAAATGCTAGAAATACATCGACTGACAAATATACGAACAATGACATGAACAAAGTTTAACCACCATACAAGGCAGAAGCTGAAATGATTAAAACCAACAATGTAAACGCTTAACCATTAAGCAGAAGCCACAACTCAAGGTTTAACCACTTCATGCTTAACCACATAACAAAAGCAGAAGCTACCAAGCTTAACCATCAAGAGCAGAAGCTATATTGAAAGCTTAACCACTCAAAACAGAAGCAAAGCAAGATTTCAATGTTTAACCAACCATGGCAGAAGTTCACATCAATGCTTAACCATCAAGAACATAAGCTTACAAAAAAACCATTTTAGGCTAATAAAAAACAAATCAATGGAAAAAAAATCCATGACATCAAAGACTTCAACAAGCCAAAAATGAAGTAGTCTTTAAAGATGAATTAACACAAATACATTGTGATCATCAATTTCCCGCACACAATCTTCAAGTCCAGCTTAAGTAATTTGAGATAGCCCCCAGGTTGTGGCAACTCTCCAACAATTCGATCAGGCTCGCTTAGATCTCTCTCAATGATATGTACTCGACGTCCATCCTTGCCAAGAGTGTGAGCCAGAACGGAGCCAATGACACCAGCTTTGACGATGGTGACGTCAATTTTGCTGTTACGGTTCACGGATCTACATTCTCCGGTGGCAGTCGTTATGCTCTCTGTGCACTGAGTTGCCGGCTCTGACGAAGAGCGATGTCATAAGGTCTTGAATATGAGGTTGTTCCCAATTGAAAATATAGGCAAATGATTGAACCAATGTGATGCAGAAAAATTATCAAGTTCTACTCGTGAATCAGCTTAACACCAAGCTTCTTGTAGTAAAGATTTGTGTCTAAAAATTGGGAAGAACAGAGAGAGAAAACGCAAGAAAGTGAGGGAGATGATGATACCAGCAGATCAGTGGATGCTAGTAGGAGCAATTGGAAATCGATCTTGGATAACGCCAACTTCAGTTAGTGATTACGAGTGGAGGAGGTGAAGATCAGATTCCAAATTGGATGATGAAAGAAAAACATGAAAAAAAATTTTCTCATCAATCTAAACAGAAAATGACAAAGGTCAAAGATCTAGACAAAGGAACTCCATGAAAGCAACCATGAACAAGACAATATAGAGGGAAATTTCAAACGAAATGTGAGAGATGTTAAATCCAGATTTCAAGATGGAAGAATATTGTGACAAGAATCTACATGTAATTGAAGGAAAATTTTCTCGAGAAATTTTTTTGGTGAGGAGACAAAGAGGGAGAAAGAAAAAAATTCAAAGTTTTATGCAAACTCATTGCAACGGAATGGAAGGAAAATGTTCAAAGGTGGGTACTATGGAAGCTCTGATACAATGTTAAGAAACATAGTTCAAATGAGAGAAAATTGAAAAAATGTAAAAAATGAAATTAATTGAATGAGAAAGTTGGTACAAAGTGATTACATCAAGCCTTTATATAGGCCAACAAAATAGTAACAAACTAACTACTAATCTCTAACTAATTATATTTCTAATAAGAATCGATAAAAATGACAAATACTTATAAGTGAAACCAATATAGAATAAACAACATGAAAACGAGAAAAATGAATAAAATAGTAAAAACAAAATCTGAGTTCATAGCAGCTTGTATTGCATGGAAAACCAAAGCAGACATGTGTTTTCAGGTTAAAGCATGCAGGTTACGTGTATTTAAATCGAAATCTATATGAATTGGTGAGGACTACTCTTGGACAACATGGGACTCCCTTGCACCTATGCTCGAATAAAAAGTTAACCACGTTTTACATTACATAATTTAATAATATATACTAGTTATTAACTTATTGTTAAAGTGATAGAGTACTGAGTACTCACTAAACCGATTCAGCTTAGGGGATAACAAAACAAACAAATGGCACTGTGCATAATCAGATTCAAAACATGGAACTTTATATTAATGGACCGTCAGCTGTGGTTGTGGCCCTACCAATGCCATGGCAACACCTCACAAACCACACACTTGAATGGAGACAGACATGTTCACAGGATCTCTTTTTAAAAGATGAATAAAAAGGAAAATCAAAAACAAAAGAACCGACAGGGGTGGATGTGGAACAATCAAAACCGCGTGTAGTACAGTTACATAGCAAATGAGTTGGAACTCCATAGATCCATGCCCTTGAGTTGAATGGGATCGTGAATGACTCTGCGCAGGCATCGACACGTACGGAAGCCTTGGTGGTACGGTGGGAAGATCAACGGGCTAGTTGCCCCGACGGTCCCACATGGAACGACCATGGTAGAAAATTCATAAAATCATCGTTGGTTGTTTTTATAAAAATGCCATTATTAATATTTATTACAAACTTTCTTTTCTAACAACAGATTTTAAAAGCTATTATTAAATTTTGAATTTCTTTATTGCGTATTTCTTTAAATTTTTGAAAATATGAACATGTGGTTAAATTATAAAATTATTGATATTTTTTTTAAATATTTATCAATGCCAGCACACATCACAATAACTTATTTTAAAATATTTTCTTACCTTTTATTGTTGGTATCTTATGTTCCCCTCACCCTCATGGTCTGTTTTTTGTAACAGCCAGAGGGTGTATATAAGATCCTCAGAAAATTTTGTTTTGGGTTTGTGATTATAAATAAATTAATTTGTCTTGTATCAATAATTAACTTATTTGGGGTTCGGACATTAACGTTATGTTTAGGAGAATGACATGTAAAGAAATGAAATAAAATGATATAATAAATTTTACAAAATAGATGTTTGAGAGTTATTAAAGAAAATAGAAGAAAGTAGTAATGAAGGGACCTTAAAACACTTCCTTGCTATTAAAAACTTCTATTTTGTTATCCCTCCAAATTGAGATGTTTAAAAAAGAATGACATGATTTTGTGAGAAAAGTATAAGATATTTTTTCTATTCTTTTATTAAACTACTAAATAATTGAGTGACATATACCTTTCAATTTTATTCTTTTTATTTTATTTTATTTCATTATAAGCCACCTTTTTTAACATCTTTAAAACTTTCAAACATATTTTAAGGTTTTCCAAAAATACCTCAATCCAAACACAGCTTCACTCACACGATGGCAGTAGTGGCATTTCTGCAGTTAATTCGATAAAGCATGGTCATGGCCATGGGTCATATTCTAGCCATCCTTTTTGTTCTACCGGATCATTTCTTTCAACAATATTACAAGTTTACGGACATATAACAAAATATATGCAAATAATAAAGTAATCTAAGGATTATTTTAAGAATATAAATGACATTACAAATTGTAAACTCATACTTATCTTCGGCTAACCCATCATTAGACAAGGAAAATCGTCGGCACCCTAAACGAACCCTCCCTCCCTCTATCTCACTTCTCTTTCATTTCTATTATATAGTATTTTTCTCACTACAGTTTAGACTCTAGTCTACTAGTCTAAACACACTTTTTAGATTTAGTTAGTGTCATTGGCCACACACCGCTCACCCACCCATTCTTCGTTGATCTCTGTTCTTTTCAGACTCTCATGTCTCACTCAGCACAATACAACAACAGCCCTAACCTTTATACTGTTACTGTAGTGTACAACTTCATTTTATCTCTGTCTGAGTCTCTCTCATCTCTCAATTCTCAACTCACTTCTGAGTTCTTGCCCAAAATAGGGACAACCCTTCAACCTTCATGGCTGATGCCACCAAGTACGTTCCCATAGGTGGGGGGAACAACCTGGTGTCAGACCTCAAGAGCCTCTTCTCCATTCTCAAATCCAGAAGAACAGTTGCTTTTGCATATGCTTTTACGCTTGCCTTTGTTGCTTTCACTGTTTTCTTAGCCTTCTCCCCTTCTCCAAACGCTTCCTCTCCCTGGTTCACCAACATATTCTCCTCCTCCACCACTACTACAACTACTACCTTCGGTTCATACAAATCTCAACTCTCTCCCATTTTCTCATTCTTTTTCCCCAACACTACTTCATCCCCCCACCATGCCCCCAATTTTGCCTATACTGCTGATCCCCTGCAGAGCAACACTTCTAGATCTAGTAATGCCACTTCCCAATCTCCTAATCCTAACACAAGTACAGAACCATTCAAAGCAACCTCTGTTGAAAACCGAACTCAAAGCTCGTTGAATTCATCACAAGATGCAGTTCCAAACACAAACCAGACCGCAATCTCCACCCCAAATTCTCATGCGGAAAGTTTACAGGTGAAGTCACCTCCCCTTGTAAATAAGGAAGCATCATCGGGTGTTAAAAATCATACTGAGAGTTCTGGCAAGTCTGATGAAGCTAAAGCCCTGAACACAAATCAAACTACAAATGATGCTGCCCCTGCAACCAATGTTTCAGTGGCGCCCCCTCTCCAAAGACTTCCAGTGGGCCCTAATCAGAATTTGAGTTCTAATTCTTCGGTGAAGACCAATTCCGTGAAGGGGGTGAACTCAGATAAGGGTGTTGAATCAAATAATTACACGGCTTCCCTGGCGCAGAAACAGAGCAATGGGAAAAATCATGCAAGGGAGAAAGATGAATTAATGGAGTCTCTGATCAAGTGTGATTTTTTTGATGGAGAATGGGTTAAGGATGATTCCTATCCTCTTTATAAACCAGGTTCTTGCACTCTGGTCGATGAACAGTTCAATTGCATACATAATGGAAGGCCTGATAAAGATTATCAGAAATATAAGTGGAAGCCCAAGGCATGCAGCCTCCCAAGGTATGCGAATCTGATGAATCTGTTGCCTTGTAGTTTATTTCGGATTAAACGGATACTATGGCTTTATCTGGGTTCTGTTATTCTATAACTGGTTGGTGGTTGGTTAGTACTAGAAACTATAACTTTCCGATTTGATGAATGTTTTATTGTGTTAGTCCGAATTCAACAAAGATTTGTCCAATTTATGTTGGTGTTTCACTTGGCAAATGTTCTGCGTTGCTTTGAAAGTTGCTCTTTTGTACTTTGCTAGCTAGAATTGATCCATCTGCCATTTCTTTTATGGTCTCAATTTGGTTGAATCGCTAATATGTGTGCACGCAACTGGTTGAATTGCTAATAGGTTGGATGGCCATCGAATGCTGGATTTGTTGAGAGGCAAGAGACTGGTTTTTGTTGGCGATTCCCTCAATAGGAATATGTGGGAATCTCTAATTTGCATACTGAGAAACGCTGTGAAAGATAAAAGCAAAGTGTACGAAGCAAATGGCAGAGTCCATTTCAGAGGCGAAGCCTCTTATTCATTCATATTCAAAGTAAGTATTGAATTCTTCTACGTTCTAGTTTTCCATTTTTCTATCTGGTTTGTGCTATTTCCCCCCCATCTCTATTATTCTTCTCCTCACAGTTTTGGTTTGGTATCAATGGCCGGGTAGGATTATAACTTCTCCGTGGAGTTTTTCGTATCCCCTTTCTTAGTTCAAGAGTGGGAAATGCCCGACAAGAACGGAACAAAGAAGGAAACACTTCGTCTCGATTTAGTTGGTAGATCTTCGGATCAATATAAAGATGCAGATGTTATCGTCTTCAACACTGGCCACTGGTGGACTCATGATAAAACTTCTAAAGGGTAAATGCATTACAATTTCCCTTTTAGAGTGACTGCAATTGTGGAGTGTTTTCTCTTTATCATTTTCAACTGTCTCTTATTCTAATTGTTTTCTAAATTCCAAGATTACACTTGAAGATGAAACCTTCTTAACATAAACTAAATTGCCCTTAAAAAATTCCAGGAAGGACTATTACCAAGAAGGTAGCCATGTCTATGATGAATTAAATGTTCTTGAGGCATTCCGAAGAGCCATAACAACTTGGAGTAGGTGGGTTGATGCCAACATAAATCCATCCAAGTCTATTGTCTTCTTCAGGGGCTATTCTGCTTCCCATTTCAGGTAAAGTAGAAATGAATTGATAAGTGTTGTATTTATCTTGGTCTCACATTACTTTGGGTTTTGATTTCATTATTCAAGTTTACAATGTATTTCTTCGGCTCACATTAGACCATGGAACTAGAAGACTGACTGATCACAGAAACTCGTGTTTCTATCATACTGCAGTGGTGGGCAATGGAATTCGGGTGGACAATGTGACAGTGAAACTGTGCCCATCGATAATGAGAAGTACCTAAGGGAATACCCGCCTAAGATGAGGGTTTTGGAAAAGGTGCTCAAGTATATGAAAACCCATGTCACCTACCTGAATATCACTAGAATGACAGATTTCCGGAAGGATGGTCATCCCTCGATATACAGGAAGCAAAACCTATCACCAGAGGAAAGGAGATCACCATTGAGGTACCAAGACTGCAGTCACTGGTGCCTTCCAGGTGTTCCTGATGCGTGGAATGAGATTCTCTATGCTGAGCTTCTAATGAGACAGTATCGGAATCAGCATCAGCAGAAGAGAGCATAGGTAAACTACCATACTTCTGCCACATTTATATTCAATGAGTTAAGCTGAAAGCAGAAAAAGATTCAATATTTCCATTTTTTTCCCGTCCATATTCAGGATAGGGAAAGAAAGAAACCATACAGAAAAGGCTTTTTCTAATTTTTTTTAAAGGTTCAAAATGTTATGTTAAGTAAAACAAGATATCAGAGATGTGAGTACCTTGAAACTGCAATAAATTTGTTCATATGAATGGGTATAAGTTGGTGAGGAGAGGAGAGAATACAATGGGTGGTTTAGTTTGTCATTGTAAATCATCCTCTCCTTTACATCTTCATTTTCTTTCTAGCCTGAAAGGCTTAGTCCTATTGTAAATCTCTAATCAATTAGATTTTGTTAATGTAATCAAATTATTCAGATGAATTGTTCCAGGACCCTTTTGAAGTTAATTTATCTTACTTGCTGTTGTTTTAAAATCGTTATTTTTATTGCCAAAAAAAATCTAGTTTTTTTAATGGAAGCAAAACGTGATGGTCAAGCATTCAAACTGCGCAAATAAGCAAATGTGGCTGTAGGATTTTTCTTGAAGTTGCGCCTGATAAGTGCAGTGCAATGAGTCCTATGTGGGATTCACGCACTGGCACCAATCAGTGCCTATCCAAGAATCCCTCATGGTCGTAATACTACGTTGAATTGGCTTTTCTGTCATTTTTCTTTCTCTCGAGAATTTGGGTCATTGTTATTCGTTTTGAAGCTAGAAATTATATAACTTGATGATGACGGTCTTTGTTGCTTTAGTGAAAAATAGTATGTGTATAAAGAATCAGAATGGATGTGGAACTTATTTCTTCCTCGTCAGATGAAGCCTTTGACTATTACAAGTCATGTATGCATCATCACTCAGTTTTCTTTTCTTCATTTTTTTATTCTTTTCGAATAAAAGAAGTGTCTTTTATATTCCACAACGATATTTTTGAGGTCATGCGAAATGGAAATGTGGAGGATTGGACTCTATCACATAATCCCAGTTCATTGATAAAGGTGATAAAGATAAGAGTACATACGAGTTGGGTTATGCGTGGCACATAGATGTTATATTATATTGGACTAAGTGACAACCGACAGATTTTTTTTTTTGGAGAAGTAAGAGTATCTTCTAGTTGACAGTACTAATTCTAAACTATGGCATTACATATGTACTTAAACAATCTTGTAGCTTAAGATGCATTCGCCATCATAAAATTTTCTGTTTAAAATTTGAATGAATACTGGTTTTAAAAAAATTGTAGTATAAAAAAGAAATTAAACAAAATATAGTAATATGATTGTAAGAATTGGGTCTACATCATTAACTTAAAATTTTATTTTTTATTCATTTGTGATAAAGCCAAAATACTATATTTTTAAAAAACAGAAATTTAATAGAAAAACAAATATTTTTAATTGTGGCAAATAATTTTTAGCCGGTAAGAGTAAGTTTTTTTTTTAATTAATGAGTAAAGTGAATTTATAAAATTTTTACTTCTCACAGTTTTTCATCTAATTCATCTTTCTCCATCACAAAATGATAATTGAAAATAATAAATTAGTAAAATTAGCAAAACATCAAATAGGTACATTAAATATTATTTTAAGTTTTAAGCCGTAAATAACTTATTAATAAACGAATTGTTACAAACACAATTTTTAAACCAGTGAATATTATTAGTAAAGCCATAACATATGGCAATATGAAGATTAATTAGTAAACCCATAGTGAGTTAATGGTAAAAATTTTGAGTAATTTGTAAGAGTTTATAAATGCCTGATAATTTATTGGAAAAATATACTTGCACAAATTTTTGTCAAGTATGTACACAATTTGAATTATTAAAAAAAAGTCATAGTTAGGGTGTTATCCAATGACATGTATATGACAAGTATATGAATATAAGTTTGTGCAAATATTATTACTCTAATTTATTATATTTGTGTCTACAAAATTTAAGAATAATTTTATATCTTCTTAATAAATCAACATAGTAATCTTTTTAATTACTTAAAGAAGTATTGAATGCTTTTTTTGTTCTTAAAATATTAAATGCTTCTGTCAAAAAAAAATATTAAATGCTTCTACATTTTCATTTAATACTTTATATTTTAAGTAATTAAGAGGATGTGTTAAGAAGATATAATATTACTCAAAATTTAAAGAGTCAATTTTGACTAGTTTTAACTACTTATACTTTTACGTCTAATCACTTAATTAAATAATAATTAATTATTATTTTATTTTTTAAAACTAGATAGGTTATTAGTTCTGCAATTAATATGTCAATTTGATATTTTAATCACTCACTAAAAACTTGAGCTAGAAATAGTCTTATACATTGTACCCAAAAAATGTGGGGACACATCATGGTTTTTAAAAAAATATTAAAACACAACACAGAAAAAAATAGAAGGTGATTAGTTATGGCTTAATAATTTATATTTATTCTATTAAATTATTTAGATAGAAACTTAAATTTGTTTAAATTAATTATATATTATTTCTCAAAAATGTAATTTTTAATATAAATACTGTGACTCTTATTTATATATAATTATTAAAATAAAATTTAAATATTAGAATATATTTTTTACGTTATTAACCTTTCATAAAATTTTGTTAAAAAATATTGGTAAGATTCTGAAAAACTCTAAACGATGTCTTGATAAGGCTTGATACTTAATCATTTAGGTAAATGTATAACATTCAACGTGAAGATAATTTACATGTAAAGTCTAAAAAATTGAAATAAATGGGCAAATAAAGTTTGTGGGTGCAAAATAGTTCATGAGTATAGGAGCGAAAGAACGCCAAAAAACAAACTAACCATTATTATGGTAGCTTGGCAAGGATGGGACTGGGTCTATTCATCCATTTTTATTGTCAAGCTCTTCTAAATTTAATTGAATTATAGGCATCTTCACTATGTTCTGAAAACTTGCGAAAATCTCCCTCACTAAAATTGCACTGCAAAATAGTTCAATTAATAGTTGGAAAATACTAGATGAACAAATAATAAAGAGCAAGAAAGGCACGTCTAATATGTTGAATTATTAAATTCCATAAAAATATGGATGTGATTTTTGTCATAAATTTAAATGCAAGTATAATAGGGCAAAAGTAATGTTAATTTTTTTCTTTTAATATTCCTACTAGATTATGCCTTTTATTCCAACTAGATTATGCCTTTAACAAGTTATTTTATATGTCATTGCTGTCTCTATTAAACTATTACTATATTATAGCGTAAAAAGCATACGCAATTCTTAAATTTTAGGTCATTTGTAAATAATCACTATGAATTGTAACATTATCTTATTTAATCTTTAAATTATATAAATTATCTTAATTGACTCTTTTATCCATCATCTGTTAATTCACTAACAGAGAAATAACGTGATACATCCTCACCGTTCATCTTTATTTCTTGTTTATCCATTTCATTAATATGTAAAAGTTTAAAAAAATTACTTAAATATAATTAAACAATAATAATAATAAAGAAATATGTACGGCCACCCAAAAACCCACTTGAGGAGTAAAACTCCTCTTCTTCTTTGTCCTTCGACGATGAACCCATGCCATCACATTACACCTTGCCGAGCCAGGGGCGAAAGTGGCTGAAGCTCCGACGAGTTCATTTTTTGAGGGTCCAAAGCAACGCCACAACCACCATTGGCACGAGATTCAGGACAATCCTCCATTCTCCATTAATTAACAATAGTACCCAAATAAAGAAACTTAGCTGCAAAAGCTGTGGTGCGTGGCGAAGAACAACGCGAAGGAAGCGACGTTGCAGGAGGCACTGGACTGGGTTCGCGACACTGGTGGTGCCAATTGCGGGCCAATCCAAGGAGGAGGGCCCTGTAGAACACGACGTTGTTCACTTTCAACAACTATTTCCTCGTATGGCTTCACCGATGACAATTACAACTTCGACAACAACGTTGCCGTTACTTCCTTGAACCCTAGTCAGTGAACCCTCTCTCTTTGTGCTTCAATGTCATTTTTCTTATTCTTTTGTTGGGTTTTTCTTTTCAAAATTTTTTCTTCCTTTTCTGAGATCCAAAATTCATGCTATGCAATATGGGTTAGATTTTGAATACCTGAAGATTTGATTTTTTAAGTCATGCAAGGTTGCATTCTTTTGGATTTCGATTTTCAGGTCGAGGTAAATTGAGCTGAATTTTGTTGGAACTTTGTTTTTTTTTTTTGGCAAGGTTTAGTTCTTAGTGTTTCAGAGTAATGTCCTTAACAATTGTTGATTATGAAGGTTTGAGCCCCGTTTTGTGTTGTAGTTTGAGTGAGCAATGGAAGTTTTTCTGGATCAACATCGACTATGGGATTAGGACCTAGCAAAGATATGAGTGGTTGCAGTGAAGTTTCTTGGAGGTGGTGGTTTTGGGCTTTGATGATCAGTCATTTGTTGCTTGTAGTTTCAGTTTCATTAATTATTTCATGATAATAGAAAGTAAAATAGGTATAACACCCCCTGATTTGATGAAGGAATGGCACAAAGGGTTGGTGGAGGATCCTGTGGTTGTGGTTCTGAGAGAGAAAAGGTTTGGAGGAGGAGGAGGTTGTTGGGTTGGCATATAAAGTCCTACATTGGTGGGATCTTGAAAATGGGTAGGCAAGAAACACTATAAATAGAGGCCTTCCCCTTGTTATCAAAACACACCAAAAAAAGCCTTCTATCTCTTCTAAGGCCTTGTATTCTTCTCTCTCTTGTATTCTTTCATAGTAATATATTTGGAGTGGTGTTCGAGGACGTAGGCATAATTAGTCGAACCTCGTTAAATCTTAGTGTTTTCTTTGTTTTCTTTTCTGCTTCTTATTTATCATTGTTAGCCATTGTTAAATTTGTTATTGGTGGAAAAATAGCTCGAATTTCCACAACAATTGGTATCAAGAGCTTTTGGTTGCGATTTCTCTTGAAATTTTAGTATGCTCTGTGGTTGCGGTTTTAACTGATCTTCCACATCAGAAAAAAATTTCTTGAGATATTTTTTTGTAATCTAGTGTTAAAATTGCTAATAATATATTGTCTAAATTAAATGCATGTCTAGGAAAGTTTTGTCTAAGGAGACTGGGTTTTAAGTGGGACCGTTGTGACCTCTCCAGTCTTTCCTGGAAATTTTTCCTGGTGCATTTTTTTCAGGCAAAATTATTACTGGTAATTTTTTCACTTTTGAAAAATGGTGATGATAAGGAAGCGATTTCGAGAAAGCCCACGATTTCCACTAAATCAACCGGCGACTTCTTCGTCGTTAATTTTGACGAGATTTCGCCAAATGCAAGATTTGCGGTGGAGATTTTTAATGATGCGGGTCGATTTGGAATGTGGCAAAGTGAAGTTTTAGGCAGCTTTTCCGCCAAAGGTCTAGACATTGCTATTGAAGAGGAGAAACGAGATGAAGTTGAAGAAAAAGAATGGAAGTCCTTCAATCGGTTGGGATGTGGTAATATTCGATCATGCCTTTCGAGAGCGAAATATTCTTTCTCAAAGGAAATTTACGCAAGTAAGTAATGGGAAGGCGGAGGAGAAATTCTGAAGAAGAAGCGGTCACAATAAACTCTTTATGAAGAAGAAATTGTTAGGTTTAGTTATCGGGTTACCACCATGAGCGATCATATTCTTGCTTTTAACAAGGCGTGGGATTTGAGAAATCTTGATGAAACCTTCAAAGATGAAGATCGGCATTGATGTTCTTTGTTTTCACTTCCTGAAGAGTATGAATTTATAGAAACTATGTTACTTCATGGGAAAGAGAAAGTTTCCCTCAGTGAAGTATGTAGTACTCTATATAGTTATGAATTGAGAAAAAAAGACAGGGAGGAAAGCAAGCATGCAGAGGTGGTTGCAGAAGCATTAGTAGCTAGAGAGGAGACCATGAAGGCCGAGAAAAAGGAAGAAGAGGAAGATCTCGATCGAGGAAATGAGGCCCAGAGTAAAGATGAATGTGCCTTTTGCGGAGAAAGGGACCTTTGGAAGAAAGATTGCCCGAAATTGAAAAATAAGGGCAAAGTTGACAAAGGCAAAGCTGTTGCAGAAGCATGTGCTGCTGAGTACAGTGATGAAGATTCAGATCTTTCACTGGTTGCAACAACCTCCACAAGGCGATCTGACAAATGGTTGTTTGACTCAGCGTGTAACCAACATATTTGTCATATCCGGGAATGGTTCGTTGAGTTCAAAGAAATAGACGGTGGAGTTGTTTACATAGACGCGACACATTTTGTGAAAACAAGCGGAATTGGTTGATCTACTTAAAGAACCATGATGGATCAACTAGAGTTTTGAGAGGTTAGGTATGTACACGACACATGAAGAAGAATCTCATCTCTTTGGGAGTCCTAGAATCCAAAGGATTGACGGTGACAATGCGAGATGGAGTTTTAAAAATAGTCTCACGGAGCTCGGTGATGTTGAAAAGGCACCGGAAAAATAATTTGTATTACTATGATGGTATCTGATTGTTGGAGACATTGCTGATTGCAACTCTTGATGATGAAGGGTCATATGCAACTAAATTGTGGCACATGCGATTGGGGCACGCGGTGAAAAATCCTTGCAAAGTGCAGCGAAGCAAGGATTATTGAAAGATGTCAAAACACATAAGCTGAATTTACTGCGAGCATTGCGTGATGGGCGAAGCGGAAGAGAGTGAAATTTGTGCTGCAATCCATGATACCAAGGGTATTTTGGATTATGTTCACTCACGATGTGTGGGGTCCTTCCAAGGCGGCTTCTTTGGGAGAAAACACTATTATGTTACTTTTGTTGATGACTTCTCTCGAAGAGTATTGGGTGTACACTATGAAGTCAAAGGATGAAGTGTTAGATTGTTTCCTTAAATGGAAAAAGATGATGGAAACTGGTGGCAAAAAGATCAAGCGACTTAGAGCAGGACAATGGAGGTGAATATCGAAGTGATCCGTTTGATAAAATTTGTCAAGATGAAGGCATTGTGAGACACTTCGATTAGATATACACCACGGCATAAGCAGGATGGCTGAGCATGAACCAGGACATTCTTTGGAGAAAGTTCGGTGTATCTTTGTCCAATCTTTGGGTTAGGCGAGACAATTTTTGGAGGCTAAATTTGTGAAATATGCAAGCCATCTTGTTAATCGTTTACCATCAAGTGCAATTGGTGGTAAAACTCCTTTGGAGGTTTGTACGGAAAACTTATTACGATTATGATTCTTTACATGTGTTTGGTTATTGCTTATTATCATGTAGGAATCGAAGTTAGATCCAAGAGCCAAGAAAGCGTTTTTTATGGGGATCACTCACTAGGTGTTAAAGGATACCGCCTCACGGTGTCTGAAACAAAGAAGATAATCTTTAGCAGGGATGTCACCTTTGATGAATGCTGCCATCTTTGAAGAAAGATGACATTCAACGAGATCAATAATGCTTAGCGGCGGTGGAGTTTGAAAGGAGAATTGACCCGAGTAATGTATAAAGATGGAGAAACTCCTATGGCGAAGAGGAGTTAAATGAAGAAGAGTTCCAACCCAAGAATCTCACCAGCAAGAAGAACCAATTGCATTAAGGAAGCCACAACGGGTAAGACACAAACCTACTCGATTCAGTGATATGGTGGCTCATGCATCTATAATAGTGAATGACGAAATTCCTACCACTTATCAAGAAGCAATTCAAAGTTCCGAAGATGAAGAGTGGAGGAATGCTATGAATGAAGAGATGCAGTCTCTTCATAAGAATCGAGACATGGAAGCTAGCAAGTCTTAGAGAAGGGAAAGAAGGCTATTAGATGCAAGTGGATATATGCAAAGAAAGAAGGATTTCCTGACAAGAAAAGCATTCGCTACAAGGCGAGATTGGTAGCTAAAGGCTATGCTCAGATGGAGGGAATTGACTATAATGAAGTTTTTTCTCCAGTGGTGAAACATTCCTCTATCAGAATTTTATTGGCCTTTGTAGCTCAATTGGATTTGGAACTAGTTCAACTTGATGTAAAAACTGCATTTTTACATGGAGACTTGGAGGAGGAAATCTATATGACTCAGCCGGAAGGGTTCAAGGTTGCCGGAAAAGAAAATATGGTATGCAAGCTTGAAAAATCATTGTACGGATTGAAGCAATCTCCAAGACAGTGGTACAAGAGATTTGACAAGTTTATGTTGGGGCAAAAGTACACAAGGAGCAAATATGATCATTGTGTGTACTTGCGCAAGCTACAAGATGGATTTTTTATCTATCTTCTTCTTTATGTTGATGATATGTTGATAGCTTCAAGGAATTCAGGAGAAATTGACAAGCTGAAAGCTCAACTAAAGCAAGAATTTGAGATGAAAGATTTAGGGGAAGCTAAGAAGATTCTCGGCATGGAGATAAATAGAGACAGACGATTGGGGCAACTTCGTCTAAGTCAGAAACAATATCTGAGAAAAGTGCTGCAACGTTTTAGCATGAATGACAAATCAAAACCTGTGCGTACTCCGCTTGCTCTTCATATGAAACTTAGTGCTGATTTATCTCCGAAGAATGATGCTGAACGAGAATATATGGCAAAAGTTCCTTATGCAAATGTTGTTGGTAGCTTGATGTATGCTATAGTGTGTCACGAGACACGACATTTCACAAGCGGTTGGGGTTGTGGCGGTATATGCATGATCACGGTAAAGGACATTGGCAAAAGTGTCAAATGGATACTACGATACATTCGAACAAGTGGATGTTGGGTTGTTATTTGAGCAAGATAAAAGATTGGTCAATATGTAGTTGGATATTGTGATTACGACTATCTTTGAGTGATTTGGACAAACGAAGATCAACTCACAGGTTATGTGTTTACACTTGCAAAGGCAGGTTAGTCGGGAAGTATACTTTCTGATCAACGATTGCTTTGTCTACTATAGAGGCAGAATATATACATTTATTACGGAGGCTGATTAAGGAGGCTATTTGACTGAGGATTCTTGAAAGACTTGGGAGTTGGTAGAAGCATGTCAAGGTGCATTGTGGCGATCAGTGCTATTTGTTTAGCAAAAAACCAAGTTTATCACATACGTATGAAGCATATAGAGCGTTCGATATCATTTAAGTAAGGGATATGCGGAAGAAGGTGAAATACTACTTGAGAAGATCCAGGCACTGAAAATCCTGCAGATATGATGACCAAGATAGTGACATCGATCAAGTTTCAACATTGTATGAACTTGATCAATATTATGAAAATTGCAAATGGGTAGCACCATAGGTGCATTTGAAGACACTACTAGAGATAGCATTATTGTGAGAGAAGATTTTGTAACTTTGGGGACTTTATTCGCCAAGGTGGAGATTTGTTGGGTTGGCATATAAAGTCCCACATTGGTGGGATCTTGAAAATGGGTAGGCAAGAAACACTATAAATAGAGGCCTTTCCCTTGTTATCAAAACACACCAAAAAAAGCCTTCTATCTCTTCTAAGGCCTTGTATTCTTCTCTCTCTTGTATTCTTTCATAGTAATATATTTTGAGTGGTGTCCGAGGACGTAGGCATAATTAGCCGAACCTCGTTAAATCTTGGTGTTTTCTTTGTTTGCTTTTCTGCTTCTTATTTATCATTGTTAGCCATTGTTAAATTTGCTATTGGTGGAAAAATAGTTCGAATTTCCACAACAGAGGTTAGGTGGAGGACGAAGAAGAAGATGATGATGGAGATGATGGCTATGAAACATCGACAATGATAAAGTCGGCGAGCTTCCTAGAACAGAGCATCCATATTCCGAAGCTAAATCAAATGTTTTTTAATTATATTTAAATAATTTCTTTAAATTTTTACAGATTTATGAAATGAGTAAAAATTAAAATAAAATCAACTATTCAGATTTAGATAAATAAAAGGTAAGAATATGTCACATCATTTCTCTATTAATAAATTAATAAAGAATAGATAAAAAAGTCAATTAAAATAATTTATATAGTTTAAAAATTAAATAAGATAATTTTAAAGTTTATGATAATTATTTATAAATGACTTAAAATTTAAGAGTTTTGTATACTCTTTTTTCTATATTATATAAGAGAAATTTAAGGTCGGCAATCTCACCTCAACCCGCGGCTATTCAACCCATCTCACTCTTACATTTTTCATCTAAATAAACATAATGCTTACTTTAGCTAGTATTAAAGTCAATTACGTGTATTGATATACTATGCTGTAGTAGTAATGAAGACCGGAGGATATAATAATTGAAAAAAAAGAGTGAAAGAAGAGAATACTAGTATTTTGTTGGTAGTAAATACATCTTATTTTATTTGGTTTATAGTTTATAATATATTGAATCTGCATATTTATTCATATAAAGGAGTGTCATTTTATAAATAGTAACTGATTTTCACTAGTTTAACACTTATATAAACATGTCTTTTAATTTATATGAGATATATGATGGATTCACTTAAAAATTATGATGGTTTTTTGTATAAATTTAAAATATTCATAAATGCAAGGCGAGATGAGTAGTGTACGAGTTTTAATATTTTTTGCGGGTGGGTTCAGGAGTCATTAGCTAAGAAACGTTTCTATTAGTTTCAAAAGTAGAAGAAAAGTGCGCATAAATTTCACCTAAATTTAGGGAGAAAAATAAACTACTTAAAGAATAAATCTATAGTGGAAAAAAAAGGCTTAGAAGCAAAACTTAAAGTTGAGTGAAACAAAAAAAAACAGCTTAGTACCATTCTCAATCATGCCTCATCTTTACCATTCTCCATCCTGCCTTCTTTAACCATATTCTATAGATGTCATCAGGTGATCGTCAGCTTGCCATGTTTGTTACAAGCAAGAATTATAATTTAGCACAGAAAAAACATTAGTTAGTTAGAAATATTTTGATTATTTAATTTAAAATGTCAGTCATTTAAAAAAATACTTATTTTAAAATATCATAAAGTTAAAATTAAACTTTTTAATATGACAATCAATTTTTTTAGCACAATAAATTAAATTTTTTGTTCAACAACTATATTCTCTCTCCACTTTCAAGTCCATCCCGTCACTTTCGACTTAAAAAAAATGATTAACCTTTTAGGAAAGAGCAAGATAGTTTAGGGGGAAACTACGGGAAAAATATTCTGACACTCAATTTTTTTTCAATAAAAAACTCAATGATTGAGTGAGGATTGAAAAGCATGGCGAATGTTTTGATAATGGCGAATCTATTATGATTATTAACTTCAATGGTGCATGCAGAATCAGATAAAGTTAAAATGTTAAATGCATATGTTAGGTAAGGACGAGAATGGTTGATGAAGAAGGTTCCAAAGAATTGTTTATAACGAACAGAGAAATCTTTTGAGTAAAGATTAACACGCTTAAAGCCGCTTAATGCAGGAGATCATACATATACTTTTCTTTGTTCAAAATAATTATAATTACGGGCACACAACACATCCTTAACAATGCCAAGCAGTGTTGTCACGACGGTCTGATTGGTTTGTTTTTTAATTAAATATTTAGTTGGTTATGATTTAATTTTATAATTAAATTTATAATAATATTATTTTGAATTGATCAAAATTTAGTTGAACTGACCGGTTCATCTAACTATTAAATTAAAAAAATAATTTTTTTTCATATTATATAAATGTTTTTTTATTTTTATATTATTATATGTAAATTATTTTTATTATGTCATCCAATTTAACTAGTTAATTTAAAATGTTACTCCCGAGTTAGAAATTTTACCATTTCACTATTCAATCCAATTTTATCAAGATTGTTACCAAGTTTTGATGGTGAACATAAATGTATTTCAACACCAAGGTGGCAAACCTTCAAAAATTTTAGACGCTGCTGAGATTTTATTTTAAAAAATTATGTTAGACATTTCAATTTGAAAGTTTGTAAGTGACCTATCTCTCTCTCTCTCTCTATATACAGCAAGTCTCTTTTAATTTACTTTCTGAATTAGATTACGCTAACTTTTTTTGTAATAAAAGTGGGGGCCTGATGATGTTATATAACATAAATAAACAGGTTAACTGAAAAAATAAAATAAATATAAGGGAAATTTTTTAACATTTTTAATACAATAAGTCAAAATGTATTTAAAAAGATACCACAGCTCACCAAAACACTTTACCGGTTCATCCTACTTTTCATATATCACAGGAAGGGTTAGTGTAGAAAATGAATCACAGTGAATTTTGACGGGCCCAGCAATACTGCAACCGATAATGTTACACAATTAGAAAAATATGACAATTATAATTTTGTTAAAATTTAGGAGTAATTGTAAGATAAGTTAAAGTGATAAAAATTATTCATTTATCAAGAATCAATAACAATATCAACTCGTTTGGTCAAAAATGTTGACAGAAAACTATAGCTATCTAGCATTTTCCTTCCACAACACATCTATTTAAAATTTACAAAAGATAAAATTTGATATAATCCTATTATTATGAAATGTTTCAATGGGACTTGATTAGATTTTGGATGAAATTCTGAACCTCAAGAGCTTGCTTGCGTTTAAGCTTGACTGATTACGCGCTGGTTTACTTCTTCAAAACTAAAGTCATTACAAATTTACAATAAATATACAGGTTCCATGATTGCAAATTTTGAATAATAATACTTGCAACATCTTTTTATTCATAAGCATAACTGCATAAACTAATTAAGTAGCTGCATTTGAGTTTAAACCGAAGAGTTCAGGCAGAGTCGCCTGTACAATTTGTGCAAGTTTGTAAGGTGAAGATAGCGTAAGGATCATGACTGAAACAGAACCAAAGAGCATGGATAAGGAAAAGAAAGAATAAAAGAAAAACGACATAGAAATAACCACAGCAGCATAGGCTGCATAGCTTCGATAGGGCAGCCACCATTTGAATACCACCACAGATACAGCTCTGAACAACCTTCAGATATGCTGGACATGAATCGGGTCGAGAGTCAAACTTATTGACGGCATTATTGAAATTCCCATGGATGATCCCCTGATTGTTATTAACGCCACTGCTAGATTGATGGCCGCTATTGTTAACAGTGGAACTCATGGCGCAATGCTGCAATATTCAACTATGTGGGGTTTGCTTTTAGATTTCGAATGATGATTACCAAAGAAGAGAACACAGATATATAAGTATATCTATATGCAGACCTGCATCAAAGGCATCAAAGGTTAATGACCTTGTTAATTATAGATATATGTATTTCTTACCTAAGTTCGTTCAAATATAAACATCATAAGGGAGAGGTATTAATCCCGTTTTATAGTTGCAATATCAGGATTGTTAGCTTGAGATGAAAGCTTGTCGTAAGTCTTCCGAATAATTTGCTTCATTTTTCTTTTATAAAGAGTTATTCCTTGTTTTTTTACTTCCAAGAGAATCCGTATCATCCTTAATCATATATGAGAGAATTATTTTATTCCTAGCTATATTTGTTTTAGGGACACATATTTCAACACTATTTTTTATTTAATTTTCTTACATTATTTATTTTTCCTGCACAGAGATTGGTCTCCACATAACACAAACATTTTGTGCTTTTTTTATATTAGGATTAGATTGATGTAAATAGAGTTTAATTTCTATCCAAGTGTAAAATTTCTTTACACTGTCATCCAATTATATGTTGCCAAATCAGTAAAAGAGTTGACTATCACAACAACTACCTAGAAGGTCTAATTATTTTAATGATTTGGCAACACATGATTGGATGACAATGTAAAAAAACTTTACACTGAGAGTGGATAGAAATTAAATCCATGTAAATATTAGGCAGATCATTTCCCTTGTTTTATATAGATACTTTCATCCTTTTTTAAAATATTTCATAAGTATTATATTTCTATATCTAACTATATTATATATAAAAACTTGGATGACAGAAACATTTGCTTTGCCTGATATATCCTTATTAAAAAATTTATTTGCATACATACTTATTAAATGAATGTCCAAATTATATATTACCTTTCACTTGGTGCTTGGCGGAACAAGTTCTGTTCATGTGTTTACTCTCGATTCCTTACACACAACTGGAACAGCGATGGCAACAGAATAAGAAACTGAAGCAGAAGGACAAATAATGGGATCAATGCGTGCGAAGCAACAGATCCAACATTTAGACAAGCAATGACCACTTGTTAGTAAATCTTTTAGATTACCTTTACTTTTTGTTTATTAGTTTGTTGGTTGAATCTTTTTTTTAACTATATCTTGGTTGCCTGCGTATTTTCCATTCTCTCTCCGCACAGAGGTAGAAATTTAATTTAATTTTTTTCATGTAATATTGGAATAGAAAATGAAATTTAATTTAAGATGTTTCCAGATTTCCATCATGTGAGTTGAGAGGTTATGCGTTTTTTGCACCAATGAAACCGAATGTTTAGAGGTTTCTAACAAGAATCAATGCTTCAGAACCTGATTTTGTAATAATATTACAGAATATGTTCTTGTATTTTCATTCTTTGGTTGTGATTTTTCTTGGTTTTCAATGCTATGTTAACGTATTGAAGTTTTGTCAGGATGCGTCCAATTAATCTACTTCAAAATCTTAATATGTGGTCGATGAGAAGTGTGAAACTTATGGTTTTCTCATTGTTCACCTCTGTCATCCACACACGGTGAAAACAAAGGATATGATTTTCGTCTTGCGTATGTATTTGCACTCCACAAATGTAGATAGACAAGGTGTTCTAGCTGTTTCAATATGTTCAAGAGTCAAAGTTCCCCTGAGCAAGTTATTTTAGGGACTACATGATTTTGGAATTGAATATTATCTAGACTAAAATCTTATTTTCGTCCCTTATATTTGATTCAATTATTAATTCCATCTCTGACATTTTAATTTTTTCAATTTATTCCCTGATGAATATAAACTCATTTCAATTTGGTCCCTCCATCTGTGTCTCTGTTATTTACTGAATGAAAATGATGATGTGTCACTGTTAAAGGTAATGTTTCATCCTTATTTTGCCAATGTGACATTAAATTAGTAACTAACTGGATTATTTCATCTAAAAAATGACGTCATTTTCATCCATGAAGAGTTAAATGACAACTAATAAAGTTATTTTTTTTGTGAAAGAATTCAGGCAGCTACTAACTCAGTGTCATGCTGGCAAAATAAGGATGTCACATTACCTTTGACGGTAACACATTATCATTTTCATTCAGTGAATAACAAACACACAGACGGATGGACCAAATTGAAGTGAGTTTATAAATGTCATGGACTAAATTGAAAAAATTAAAATGTTATGGACGAAATTGATAATTAAATTAAATGTGAGGGAGCAAAATAGAGTTTTAGCTTATTATCTATCTTATCTTAAATCTCTTTTTTAACAAAAAAAATATCTAATATATTATAAAAGTTGCAACATTTTATACTGTCATCGTTATTATTTTATTTCAAAGAATATAGAAATTAATCATTTTCTTATTGAAAAGATTAATTATTTTCATATTACACACATTATTTTACCCACAAATTATAAAACACATGCCATTAACCTTTAAAAATCTAAATTTTACAAGATTCCATTGAAGCATGCACCAACCCTAGCTCCTGTCTCATGCTCGGGCCCATAAGGCCAGCTCATGTAAGCCTGTTCAACTTGCAAGTTGTTGGCAAAGCTGAGACCAGACATTGCCATTTGCATAGTAGCAAATGTCAAACCTCTCTCATTATCCTTTTCTAGCAAGCAGGTATAGTTCATCTATTTTTAACTATTCGTTAAAAAATTTAAGTGATATAGATTGATTTGAGGAGCTGATAATGTTGTGTTGCAAACTTTTTTTGGTCTTGGAATTCAATTGTGGAGATATATATATATATATATATATATTATAATTACTTAACTTTATAAAGTTTGACTTTAAGTAAAAACGTTAGTTTTTTCATTTACTCAGACGGAACTTAATGCATATGCATAACAGGTAATCTTGAAGTTAAAATTTTACATTTTACCTTCCTAAACTTTATCTCATCCTCAATTCTCATACATAATATTATTTTTATCACAAAACTCTCATGAAATACGATTTTAAGTGAAAACTCCATTTATTTAACTAAAAAATAACGTTTTCACTTAAAGATATATTTGGGATAGAAGAGTTTGAAAAGAATGAAAGATGATGGGTAATTTTTTATTTTTAAATTAAGAGAATTATAAAATGTTAATAAAAATAAATAAAAAATAATTAAAATGTTACATGATAATCTCTTATTTTAAAAAATTCTTAAATAAATATAATGTTTACTTAAAATGAAAAATTATCCCTCTCCTCCCTTCTTCTCCAAATAATTTCATCCAAACATAAGGTAAAACCAAACTTGAGGAGGTTAAGTAAAAAAAAAAAAAAAAAACTTGTGTATAAAAGTTGAAGGAAAATACTTCAAGAGGTAAAATATATTTTATCCAGTTTTTTTTTTTAAGTTAAGGCCTTAAATAAAGTTTATAAAAACCTCAACTTATAATAAATCTCCCCCTATCGCCCCTATGAAGAAAGGAACTTATGCCTGTGTCTCATCCCATAATTAAAATCCTAATGGATTAGTTTGGTGTTTCCTTAAGATTAGAGATAAATCTTATACGAACAATTCATCAGTAAATTTTTCTTCGTAAATTTAAGGTAATGTCATTCAAACTGTTGCACTGGTGAAATGAAAAATAGCCTAAGTTGGCAATTGGCATGTGGGCCTGTAGCCTACCATACTGGTGACCTGAGATTTGTGTAGCCCAATTGTGGGAAAATTTGAACAACAGTAAAGTGCTATTCGCTGTTGGACCATACAACTCTGGAAGGTAAGGTTAGTTACCTTACCCGGTTTAGACTCTACCTCCAACTTCAGAATTGAGAAACGATCAACGGCCATGCTTGCTGAGAATAAGTACATCAGAAAATGGCTTGCGCAAATTTGTGTGTTACTTTTAATAATTTTACTTGCCAAAAGTAATTTTGTATTTTTTCATTAATTTTAAAAAAATCCATTTTAAAATTTTTTCTCAATTATTATATAAACATTTACTTTGGTAATTAAAAATTATACTAAAATTTCTATATTTAAAAAATGTAATTTTGCATGCCCATTCAAATAAGCCAGAAGTCTGATTAAGAAAAAGGCTGAAATTTTGAAAATGAGTGAAAACGCTCAACATCCATAGCAGTTCTTTAGATGATCAATTTTTATAAAGAATAATTTTATATCTTCCTAATAATTCTTTTAATTATTTAAATAATAAATTATCAAATGTTTTTTAAGTTTCTAAAATATTAAATGTTTTTTTATTTAATATGCTATGTTTTAAATAGTTAAGAGGATGTTAGAATGATATAAAATTATTCTTTTACAAATTAATGACTTTATGTACAACCCTCAATTAATTTATGATAATGCAGATGGTATGACTTTATGTACAACCCTCAATTTGTTTATGATAGTGCAGATGGTGTTTGATGTATCCTTCAGTCTCCTAATTACAATTGTATGTCAAAAGGATTTAGGGTAGCATAGAAAGTGTTTTGCGTGTAGGATGGGGTTTCAAATTTTCAATAGAGGTTCAATATATTGTTAAAAGAAAAAGGAGAGCAAGGAAGCAGCTCGTGCATGGATATGGATTTGAATAGGAAGAAGAAGCCTTCTTGGCAGTCTAGATGGAGAGATTGTTATGTTAAACTAGCGTAAGTCAACTATTAAGGTAAGTTTGGATAGAGGGATTTGGAAGGAAAGAGAGGAAATGGGTGGTTTTTTTATTTTAACTAAACATTTCATTTATTTGAAAAAAATAAAATAAGAAATTATTATGTAATTTTTTAATTATTTTTTATATATTTTTTACATACTCTTAAGGATGTGTCATGTTAGTAACCGGGCTATTTGTTTGGCATTATTTATACAATAATGATTAAAATAATTTTATATTCTCTTATAAATTATCTTAATATTTTTTTAATTATTCAAAGATAAAAATATTAAATATTTTTTTAAATTCTCAAGATATTTAATACTTTCACTTTTTTAATTTAATATTTTTTATTTTAACTAATTAAATAAATATTAAAAATATTTGTTATGAGAATATAATATTACTCTAATAACTAACATTAAAAACATTAAATTTAATTAAGTAAAAGATAATAAAAGCCTACGTAACTAACATAACACAGATTCAATAGTAGATTATAAAATAAATGAATATTAGATTGTAAAAAAAAGAAAAAAAATTCTTACAGTATACCTAAAAATTTCTCATTCAAGTATCAGTAGGTGGATATTAGGGTGGGCATATGTGATTGGTTTAGCGTCCTGGCCTCTAGTGTAGCAAGCATCCATGTGGGTGTATCCTAGCTTGATAGCTGAGATCCTTAAGCTTTTATAGGTCCGCGACAAGACATACTTGAGATCCAGTGTGTAAGTTGAAAATCCAACAAGATCAAAAAAAAAATTTCCATTTTCTTTTTTGTACCTAGCTTTATTGGGCCAATCAAAGTCCTACTATCAGGGTAGGACCTAAGGTAATCCTTAAAAAAACATTCATGAGAGGGAGACCGGGAGAGTGGCGTGTATTTGGTAAGGATTGAACTGCACACTAATACTACATGTCTCTTATTAATGTAACGTTGATTGGCTCAACACTATATATATATATATATATATATATATATATATATAATAATTAATAAATAATTAATAACTATTAATTAATGATTAGTCAAGCTGGTAAGTAAACACACGTTTATAGAATAAGACACAAGTTTAAATGCTATTAAAAATTGCTCTGATTAAGAAATAATAAAAATATTTATATCCTAAGCTAGAGATCATGAATTAATCCTAAAGGACTTAACTCGTGAAAATATCATGGGACACAACTCGACCCGAATAACTAATTAAGGTAATTGGCCAAAAATAATAATAATAATTCATCCTAAATATCATACTTACCAAAATACTATAATAACTTATATATATAAATATATATATATATATGGGTGTTGATCCATTTACATTAAGTTTAAGTCTTAACACATTTGCACCACTTAATATTTTTTTGTAAAATATGAATTTAACGTATAATATAGTTTTAAAATATAAATAAATTATCTACTATTAGATTAGATAATTATATATGTCCGATTTATTTAAAATTTAGTATGCATAATCATTAAAATAGTAGCATATGATTCAACGGTTAGGTTGGTTAAATTCACATTTTATAAAAATTTATTAAGTGATGTAAGTATTTCGAGACTTACACTTGTTTGTTGTAAGTGGATCCTCACCCTATATATATATATATATATATATATATATATATATATATATTCTTTTTGTTACAGCTCAACACCACACCAAATATTTATTTGGACAAAATGGTCATTACTTTAGTTTTTTTTATAAAAAAAATATTAATATTTAAAGTAAATTCTTAAATATTCATTAATTATTATTTATATTTAATAAAATTTTAAATTTTTTATTATAAAATTAATAAAATAATTAATAATTCACTCTAATCCTTTATTTGGTTGAGAGGAAAGAAAATAAGAAAAAAAAATTTTAAAATTTGAAATAAAGAGAAAACTTGAAGATAAAATTTTAAATTTTTTGTTTCTAAAATTTTCCTTCTTACATACTTTTTCTCTTCATCTAATCAAGAAAAATAAATCAAATTTTTTTATAAAAAATTTCACCCTACTTTCTTTCTTTTAATTTAAACAAAGGCTAAATATTATATCTATCAAAAGGGTCGGTCTATCCTACCTTAAGGGTAGTGATACTTTTAATTAAAAAAGTAATTTTTATGTTAAAATAATAATATAAATAATATATTAAAAAATAAATACTATTTTTTAATTATTAAAAGTAATAATAGAAGAACTTGTAAGCTTTGTTTGGATTAAGAAAGAAATAAGAAAGAGAGAAGTAGATTATAAAGAAGTAGGGAGGAGAGAAGTAGAATAAAAAATAAATAAATTTTTAAGTTGTTTGGATTGAAAGAATTAAGAGAGAAATAAAAAAGAAAAAAATTAAATTTATTATAAATATTTATTTTTATTTATTTATTTATTTATAAAAGAAGAAAAAAGAGTATAATAAAAAATATAGAAATAAAAAACATTTCTTTTCACTTTAGTAAAAAAATAAAAAAAAATTATAACACTCACTAATTTTTTTTTTTTTTTAACTAAAAAAAAGAAATATATTATTTTTTTTTCTCTCCTTTAACCCCCTCTAACCTATTTTTTTTCAAACAAATAAAAGTGTAAGGTAGGATAGGAAACCCATCAAAATACCATATAATAACTCCCGGACAAAATAGATCCCAGTTTATCACAATCCTGACAAAATATAAATATTACCCTGTTCGTAAGGTCATATCTTCTAGGCTATATGTCATAAAAAATAAAAAATCTTCTAGGCTATATTTATAGGCTTAGGTGGGCTTTGGTTGCACCCTCACCCCTCGATATTGGGGTCCCAGCAGAGTATCTAATCCCTTGATTCGATCTCGACCTTTCAAACATAAAAGCCAAATTAATACCGCTTTAACGCCGCTTTGTCATTTCACCCATTATGATTTACAGAAAGGTAGCTGCTACTTACATAACTAATGATAAAGAAACACAAAATCATCGTTGTCTCCAAGCTGTTCATTTTATACATCAATAAAAAAATTGCAGTATAAAAGCCACTTCAAAGTAAGCTGTACATTCATAGAAAATTTTCATGCTGCAGTTTTTTTTTTTTTTCATCAAATATCTTTATATTTTTTAAATATAAAATTAATTTTGTTCAAAATATTAAAATTATTCTTTTTCACTACTATTTTTTTATTATATATTATAATTCTCTCGTCATGGATCAGGATCCATCTCTACAGTCATTAGCTTGCACATCAGTATTATTTTGTTTCCCTGTCATTGTGGTTTATCGTTTATTATACTCGTGCTAAATAAGTATTATTTTGTGAGAGAAAAAAATTCCATGTGCAGACAAAAGGGAGCATATAAGAATTAGAGTTTTGCTTAGTAAATTATATAAGGATTACTTATGTTACAAATTTTAACAGATATTTAACCGTTATGTTTTGTTAAAATTCAGATATAATCCAGTGCTAAAATTACTATATGGTAAGTCTATGAATGTAATCAAATTAGCAGTTGTACCATAGATTTGACTTACATATATCCAAGTAAAATCTAGAATACATTTAATTATTGAAAATTGACATAAAAACTGTACCATATATCATAAAATATAATAAATTAAATTTAAAACCACCTATTTTAAATTCATTGATGTCGTGTAAAAAAGTATGCCACCATCACTTTCTTCCGCTTATATTGCTTTTAATTTTCCAGTATTTTGTATTTTCATTAACTTTAGCTTTGAAATGGTTTTTATTTAAACTAATTATAAACATTTTATGATATCTGCTACAGATTTTTATGAATCAAACATATCTATAAAAAAAAATTATTATAAAAGGCAGATACTATTTGATATAATTTTTATAATTCGTTTGGCACTTTCATTTATAAGGTGAGGATATCTAGAATAAGATGTGATAGTCTCTTATTGTGTGCTTCAACTATGATAGTACCTCATTGTTTGCTTTCATCTACCCGTGAATTATGGCAAAAATGATAATGATAATAAAAAATATATATATCACTAAAGTGATAGTTATTCTTTCAATTGTCAACCTAACAAATAGATAATTAAAAGCTGATATTTAATCTGTTTTTAAAATTTCGTCCCTCCAATTGATCTTACCATAATTCATGATCTGCCTCTTTTGACATTGTCACCGAAAGCCTTAATCACCACTTTTAACGGCTCTCCTCCAATGGCACATGTAATCTTAATTAACGTTGATGGCTGCCTTTATCAGCGAAAACCAAGCTTGAATCAAACAGCTTTTTAAAGTCCACATCATACATTCATACCCTTGAGAGCGATTAATGAATAGGTTGATATAGAATTATTATTTGTTTCTTTTTATAAATAAAAAAACATGAGTCTTTCGGATGATTTTATTCCCTGAAATACTTTATCCAACTCCAGGAATAACGCGTAGTTACTAACTGCATAATTATTAGAGCAAGTAGGGTACGTCCGTCAAGAGTTGGAGAAATGTCATTCCAACCACGGCAAGCGTTAATTATCATTATTATTACTAGTATATTGACGAAACATTCATAAATATATATAGATATATATATATATATATGTATAACATTCATAAATATATATAGATATATATATATATATATATAAATTGATAAAACACATTATGTCCGTTACTTCTTTTATGAATGTTTCGTCAATTTATATATTTTTTAAAGTTTTGAATAAGATAAAAGAGTGAATTATATATATATATAGAATTTAATTTTTATCCACTGTCAGTGTAAAGTGTTTTTACATTGTCATCCACTCATGTGTTGTCAAATCATTAAAATAGTTAAATTTTTTAAGTAATTGTTGTGATAATCAACTTTTTTACTGATTTGGTAACACGTAATTAGATGACAATGTAAAGAAACTTTAGACTGACAGTTGATAGAAATTAAACTCTATATATATATATATTTAAATTGTTTAAATAAGATAAAAATGAGTAAATAATAAGTGTTTGAAACTAATTATAATTATAGGATAAAAAATTAAAGAGTATTTATAAGTTGAGAAGTTAAAGAATGTTTATAAATAATTGTAACTGTCAAATAAAGATATTTATAATTTAATCCCTTTTATATTTATATATAAACAAATAATAATAAAATTTTAAGAATTAAAAATTTGAATACCAAAATAAAAAGTCCTCTTCATAATAATATAAATTAATTATAGAATAAATACTTATTTTTATTTTTTAAAAACATATATACATTACATTAGTTCTTTATTTATAAAGAGCGTTAAATTCATTATTTAATAATAATTAATACTATATTTAAGAATCAATTTTATCTAACATAATTTTAAAAGACTAATTTAAAATGTTTATAAATAAAAGAGTAATATAATGTTACATATATATTTAGATAATCAAAATAAATTTTAACTCATACCAATATTAGTTGTAAAAAAAAAACTTGCGCCAATATTACATTTGAACACCAAAAACAATAGAAAAACAAAAAACTTATATTCTGTCGTACAAAAAAATTAAACAGACCTACGCAACAAAAAATAAAAGAAGTGTTTCATTTCACATTTTCTCTACCAAAATCTTCAGTAATTTATCAGTGATCAACAAAATGGATCATTCTTTCAAAGCAGAGAAACTAACAAACAAAACAAAAGAATAAAAGAAGATAAACAAGTCTATATTTTAAGGGAACAAAACTATATATACAAATGGAAAATAGAGGGTGAAGGTCAAATGTTCTTTGTCCTCTATGATATATATATATATATATATATATATATATAAAAGACCAAAAATGGTCCATCCCATCATGAAGCCATCTAATGGGCTTGGGTCTGCTGAGCGTGGGCTTGACCATTAGGGAAGGACAATATTCTAGGCTTGCTAAGAGACAACGCTGCAGGGAGTTGGGAACCATTATTGTTGGTGGTGGCAATGGCGGAGATAGGTTGGTTGGCGGCGGCGGCGGCGGCGGTTCCGGTGGAGTTAGTAGCCACCCGTTCACAAGAGGGACACATGGTGAGAGTGGTAGCTGGAAGTTGCATGTAGAATGGCTGAGAAGTTTTCAAAGCCCTCAGTTCTTGCAGTTCCTTCTGCAACCTCCTATTCTCTTCTGTCAGAGTCCCGCAGCATCTCTTTAAATACTCACAATCCACTTCCGTCTGCTTCAACTTTGTCCTGTAATTGTATTCAGAAATCCAAAACCAATAAATATTATAAAGTTTTGTCTTTTTTCAAAATTCCGATGAAGGATAAGAAGAAGGGTGTTCTTCTTACCTTGCCCTTCTGTTCTGAAACCAAACTTCTACTTGACGAGGACGAAGATTTAACTGTTTCGCAAGAGCAAGTTTCTGCTTCTGCAGATTGGGTAATAAAAAAAGACAAGAAATTAAGATATAAAAAAAAAGCAGCTAAAATAGGGGGAGAAAAATAAAAACAGATGTTGTTGGAGTTACGGGATTGAGAGTAGTGTGTTCTTTGAAGTTGTCTTCGAGGAAAGCTGATTGTTCCTTAGAGAGTCTGAGTTTCTTCCGAGTTGAGCCATTTTCTTCGTCATCGCTCACTCTGTCGGCTGCTTCAACATCATGCTCTCTCCTGTTTCTGGCTGCATCTGCATTACTGCTCCTCATACAGAAATCCATCTGAAAAGATGACACGGCACTGTTAGGTGATGACAGTGCAGTTCCATCGTCACCGTCCTCCACCGGTGGCACCGGGAAGCGGTTCACATCCAACGCCCTCGCCGGTTCTTCTGATGTTACGCGTTCCATACCCACTGCGATGAACATGTACAATGAAACCAATAACCAACAGTATCCAAAACTGAATAAAATACATAACCACAGAAAAGTTGTGCGTTACAATTAAACTAGGCCTAAGTGATGAATAAGCTTATATTTCCTTGATTTATCTAGTGTTTTGTGAATGAAAAAAAATAAGCTTTAATCGAATGCGTCCAATTTGTGGTGGGTACTACTACTAACTAGTAATTAATAGAGCAGTTAGGAGAAAGTGGGTATTACATGCATCGGTGAGCCATGGAATTCGAAGCTGTGAAGATGGATGGGATCGAAGACCCGGTGTTAAAGGAAGAAGATCGAGCTGAAGGGGTGGATCCGAAGAACCCTTTCTCTCTTCATCGCCTCTTCTCTCGTCTGAATCTTTTCCAGTGAAACCAGCTCCCCCTAGTGCTATGGAGAAACCCGCTGGATCTTTGTTGGGCAATTTTGTGGGGTTATCAAGAAAAGAGAAGGGCTTGGGTGAGTCGCCTAAGCTCAAAGCCAACTCCATCTTTGAACCTTGGGAACGAGAACTGGCTGGAAGATGTTATGGGTCGAGAAAAAGAACGGTTTCTGGTATTTCAAAAGAAAAAGATAAGAGAGGAGCGCCAATTGGCAAAGCAAGGTCTAGACTAGACTTTGAAAGCAAAGGCTATGTATGTTTGTATTGACACTAGCTAGATCTTTTTCAATGGCAAACCAAGAAAGTCACAAACTCACAAACGGCATAGAGTGCACATTTGCTGCAAAAACCCTCCTCCGCCCTACAACAGCACTGCCTACTACCCCTTTTTATTTCCTCTTCAGCTTTGCCTTTGTGGGGGAGTAAGGATTGACCGACAAATCCAGGTTGACAAACGCACGTGAATCTATTTAAATATACAACCGTTTCATGCCACTCCCCAGATACAAAAGAGATAGCGCCTCATTCATTTCGCTATTAGTAATCAGGCTTACCATATCTATTCCATTCTTCAGTTGTGATATAAATACTTTAAAAAATTCACATGCTGTATATAATATAATTGGTATTTTTCTTTTTGGATGAAAGCATAAAAACACAGATTGGTCGGAAAAAGACAGCCGGAGAGTTAATTCATTCTTTTCTATCTGAATTTTATATATATATATTTTACAAGGAGGGATGGGCTATTTAACATGTGCACTCATTGCACACAATCTCTCAGAGCTAAAATGAATTTTGTTTGGTACAAAGAGAGAAAGGAAAAAAAAGAATACAATAGATAAAAAAAAAATGAAGAAGCAGATGAGTCATTCAATGAAAAAGAAGGCAGCTGTTTAGTTTCATTGAGAAAAATATTAAAAATGTATGTAAATAAATATTAAATTATTACATTATTTTTCATTTAATAAAGTAGATAAAATTGATAAAATAAATAAAGTGAGATATTAATTTTTTTCCCTTCCAAAATCTTTCTTAAAATGAAGGGAAAGAATAATATGAAACTCATAAAATAAAAAAAAGCATTCTTAAGTTGATAACAAACCAAAAAGAAGAAAGAAAAATCTTTTTTTCCCCCTTCATTCTATGGATACAAAACACAAGATTCAAATCTCATTCCTCGAAATATTTGAGCTAAATAATTCTAGCTGCTATTTCTTATGATTTAAAAAAAACTGAAGGAGGGATGGGCTTTTTGGTAAGAAACCGATGCAAATTGAATTAGAGATACATACCGATCTAGTTAATGATTTCAACCCTTGTTTCAGGGTCTCAAGACTCTCAACTATTAATCACACTCATACTCGAACAAAATATAAACTGTTTTATTTAATTTCTCTATACAAATAAGTTTATGGTACGTACATACATACACATACGCAGGTAAAGGCAAAAAAAAACACATATGCTGGAAAAAGGGGTTTAGAGTTTAGAGAATGTGCGATTAATTTTCAAACTCAGTTAAGCGAAATGGCGCCTCCGGTTGTCCATTAATTAATGCGTCTGTGTTTGGTTACTCTCCAAAATGACACCAATTTATGAGGCTCTACCAAACAAAGTCCAACGAGCGTCATGATGACACAGAAGAAAATGATATATCATCCGAGAGACATGGCTGCGATTATAACCTGCTCCTCTTGTCTTATTGACTAGCGAGTATATATATGTTGCTGCAGTAGTGGCCTATCATCCATAACAATATATAATCATCATGATGATGGTCATTCCCATCGTGACGTAAACCCTGATTCGGTAAATACTACATAAACTATTTTTTATATTAATAAATTAATTTTGATATTTATATATGAATTTAATTTCTATTTACTGTTAGTGTAAAAAAAATTTATACTGTTATCTAATCATGTATTACAAAATCATTAAAAGAGTTTGAATATCACAATAATTACTTAAATTTTTTAATTCTTTTAATAATATATCAACATATAATTAGATAACAGTATAATTATTTATACCAATAATAAATAAAAATTAAATCCTTCATATATTATCACATTATTTTGATTTGGCTCTTCCAATGGGTTAAATTAAGCCCATAAGGTATTGCAGTTTCCAAGTTAAAAAGTAGACTGATTAAAAGCGAGGCCAATTGAAATGAAATGACTTATGACTCTGGTAGCTTCCAGCCCATGACCGCTACCGACTTTACTTACTACTGCCTCGCCAATCAGATTCAAAGTGGTGCTCCCCTTACCACTGCAGCTCTTCTTCAAAGCTATAGCTATCACCTACGAAAACACGTTAATTAAATAATAATAAAAAGAAGGAGAAAAAAATATTACAATTTCTTTCAGAAACAAGCGTGATGTGAACAAAGAAAAATACTGGGTAAAAGATGGGTCAGATGATTAGCACGAGATTTTAATTTGACCATACTACTATTATTATAATGTTTGATTAGGCAGACAAGCGACCAACTTTTACTATTCCCAGAAAAGCTTTCTCCTTTTAATTTTGCTTTGCCTTGGTTTAAGTATGCAAATAAATTATGGGAAGCAAAGGTTCTTTTGTATCTTTTGAAGCGTTAGCAGCCCCCATAGCATAGTGGACATGGATAGATAGTCTACATATATATATATATATATATATATATATTAATGGATGGGGTATCCAATGAGAAGGAGTCCACAAAATGAGGGTCGGGTCGGGTCGGGTGGTGGTCCCACGCGCGTGGTATAGCTTTAGAAAGAAGTGGTAATTTAAAATAGGGATACAGAGGAAGTGAAGAGGTCAGATGTGTCATGCTTTTGGGATCATTGCAATAATTGAAGTCATGCAGGCTTTAATGATAAGCTGCAGAGAGAGAGATGCGTGAATTATTGGGTAGGACCCTCTTTCAGAAAACGAACCATGCCATAAAGTGACCCTCATGTAATAATTGCTAATGGAATGTAGGAAAAGCCACAGCCCAACCAACCATGAAGCCATGAATCAACCCTGCTCTCCTTCTATCCTGGCTTTCTCTCTCCACAATCACTGTTTTTCTTTTCAAAATCATGCACGAGAGTCGCCAGTTAAGAATAATTATCATATCCTATGAAGTATGAAATTTATTTACACACTATTGAGTATTGAGTATTAAGTATTAACTAGTACCAGTGACTTGGTCAACAATCATACTTCCATCCCAGTTGGCTCAACTTATTGTTCTAATTTAAATATCTACAGTCATTATATAAATATAATAAAAAATAAACTAGTGAATCTCACTAATTTTAAATATAAAATTTACTTATTTTACTCTCTCTTTTCTTTCACTCTCCCGCTATTTTAGTGCTTAGTACAATGACTGTTGATGAATTCAGTCCTTTCTTACTCAACAACCAAATCCTTGGATGTATTTTACTTTTGGCTTCAACATCATAATTCATGGAGGAGAAGACTTGCAGCTTGTTTGTTTGAGATGATTTTCAAGGCGAACGGGAAATATTAAGTATGTATTTGGTTTAATTTTTAAAATTTTAAAATTATAATTTTAGTAAAGATATCAAGAGACAAATTTTTATTTAAATTATAATTTAAGAAATTTTAAAAATCAAACCATACATGTTATAAGTCACTTTTAATTTAAGTTTTTTTTTATAATAAAAGTTTATTTTTTTACCTTCTCGTGGACGGTTGTTTGCCCAACGCCACAAGTAATACAAATAGGTGCTTGCTTATCCATTTACTCAGCTCACATGCATAATATGTTAATTATCAATCATATTCATACGCAATATGTGTAGAGCTATTTAATTCCAAGTTCATTGATTATTATCTGATAAAATAAATTAAGCTACTTGAAGGTAGTGGGGAAGTATCTACCAGTTCAACATTGAATTGAAGGTACGATCTCTTATCATGGGTCGAATTCTTCTTTCTTGACTTTGAAACGAAAGTCGTATGGATAATTCAAAATAATGCTGCTGTATACTTATGCTTATGCTGTCATCCAATACCAATTTGTAACTTATTTTGTAGTAACAACCAATTAAGCATCGTCACGTTCTTAATTTCCTCAAGTGCGTTATGACGTGAATTAATATCGTTTTCTACTTACATTCAACTACGTAAATCTCAACAACTTATACATGACTTTTCTAGATTAGTATTAATACATGTGGAACAGACAAGGTCAAAATGAATCCCACAAAAAACATAAAGAGAAATGAAGTAGATCATCGTATGAAATGAGAAGAAAGGAAGCAGATAAAAGAATGTCACTCACTAAAATAGTTGTTTACATATGAGTATGCATTATAATAGCAACTGGGATTAAGAAATAATGCAAATGACAAATGTAACGAGGAGCTTTTAAGAAGATTAAGTCTACATAAGATAAAATAAAGAGGTTAATTTAATCAACTATTAGTGTAAAAAAAAAATTACATTATCATTCAATCATGTATTTTCACATCATCAAAAGAGTGTGACTATCATACCAACTATCTAAAAAATCAAATTTTTTAATAATGTCTTAAAACATGATTAGACGATAATATAAAAAAAAATATACTGACAGTAAATCAAAATTAAATCTTAAAATAAATTCGAATTAATGATTCAAATTTATATATTTTGTATAGCGTGACGTAATAACCCTTCTGCGTTAGGAAGAATTGGCCTTTTTCACGTGTGAACGCCATTCGATTTTCATAGCTTACTCAGTAAAAGTTTCAGGTGTTTCACTTTCATGCTGATGCGGCATATATTATCTCGTCTTCTCCTCTTTGAATATTGAACACCATACGGGTATATCTACCTCAATAAATAATCAAATGTTGTAATTATTACATAAAAAAATTTAAATTAAAAAAAATAAGTTTAATAATTTTTTAATTATATATTTAATAAAAAATAAAAAATAATTTTAGAACACTCAAAAGTATTATGTTTGGATGATAAGTAAGAAGGGAGAAGGAAAGACAAAAAGAGGGAAAAGTGATATTTACCATTGTTTGGAAGATTTTTAATGAGGGAAAAAAAAGAGGAAACCTTTACCCTCGTAGCATTAATGCACATGCAGTTTTAGCCTTTTATTTCCTTCTTATATAAGTAGGTAGATTGTTAGACCCATTTTTTAGTATGATTTAACATTTTTTTATTATCATGCATGAAATTGTATGTTATTATATTATTAAAAGAATTTAAATATAATAATAATTATTTAAGGCATCAAATTATTTTAATAATATGATAATACATGATTAAATATTAATATATTGATAATGAAATAAAATTAAACTCGATCGTATACTAAATCAATATGTTTTCATTTTCTTGTTAAACTTTGTAAGTGAGGTAACTCTCTTCAACAAAATCTTCTCCTATCTAATGAAGACATAATTCCATCCTTAATATATGGGTACTTGCACATTGATTAAAGTTATGTTAACAAGTTTTGTATTTATTGGCTGATTAGTTGTTAATCGACATGGGCATGCACAATTTATCAAGGTTTAGTTGAAGTAGTAGTACTATAGTACTGTCCATGTATACTTATGTACCTTCGTTATTATAGACCTAAAACTCTGGAATCAAAATCATTTGGTTGTTGAAGCTTGCAAATAGACAGATTATACATTTATATTTGGCATTACATTGAAAATTTTCCATGTCCGAAAGTTTCGTATTTAATTTTCAGCGGATAAAAGTAGAACGAGATGAATATAGCATTAGTGTTTTTTTTCAGTAATGGGTGTTTTTAGGTTAATTTTTGCTTTAACTGAAATTAAATTTCTTCTTGAAATAATCATAAGAGTATACCTCCCATATCAACATGGTATGTTTAAGAAATTAATTTTCTTAAATATTGATTTAATATTCAAATTCGAACAATGAAGGCTCAAATCACATTTCCTTAACCATCCATCCGATCGTTGATTGTATATAGCTACATACCCAATTATGCGGGGTAAATAACGTTAAATCGACTGAGAACAAACAATTGTCATTGTTGGTGTGGGCTGGATACCATTATAGACACTACACTAGACAAGCTCTAAGAATCTGTCTTCTTTTGATTCAAAAGAAAGCGGATAAAAATAATAAATACTAACCAGGAGGCTGGAGGTATTTTCCTTGTCCTATTTTTTCTTATCCTGGATAAAGATGCATGCGCGTTTGTCATTGTTCCTAGATGGTCCAACCGATTCAAGCTCCATTTCCATGTATTTACAATTACCGTATACAAAATTAAACTTATGTATTTGTTGATTCAATATGATAGTAATTAGTAAGTAGGACGCGGATAGGGATAGGGATAGGGATAGGGAAGTCACGTGAGGGAGTAATGATGAGGTTGGTCAGTGAGAGGAATGAGGTGATGGAATATATACATTACATTACAGAGGACGAAGGTTTTAGTTTTGAGGCAGCGTCTGCTGTCTCTGCTGGTCATGGGAAGGGGACTGCACTGCTGCAGTAACTAGTTAGTATCATTAGCAAATCCATCTGCATCTGCATGTACTGATCACGAGCGTGTGGTGTGGAGAACAGATACGAGGAGATCGTCTTGCATTGATGGATGGATTACATATGATACAAAAATTGATCTTGAATTGAATTGAATCAAAGGTAAAATGAAAGGGTTGGTGTGGGGTCCAGTGATAGGGACGTGGTGCAGCGTCTTAAGGAGACAATCTACGTAGCAGCAATCATTTGTACGTTGGATCGTATATTGTGTTTGGCTCTAGCTATGCCATTATCTCCAGACTACTACAATGTTGTTTACTTCTGTGCATGTGATCACGAAGTTTCAATCTTTTTTAACATATTATTAAATTAATTGTTTATTTCTATTTTATAATTATATTACAATTTATGAAAGAAATATAATAAAAAGTAAAAAATAAATGCTAAAACTTTACTCAGAAACATGTTTAAAATATTTTTTAATTTAAATAGCATGGCGGTTCTAAATAATACAAAAATTAAACAAACTGAATATTTATAAAAAATTTAATACAAGATGATGTGTTATATATATAAAAAAAACACAAATCATCTATATAAAAAAAATTAATTTTGATTTATTATCATTTAATCATGTGTTTGACAAATTAAATAATCAAAAGAATTTGATTATCACAATAACTACTTTAAAAATTTAACTTTTTTAATAATATATCATCACACAATTAATTGATAATATAAAATTTCTTTATATAAATAGAAGATAAAAATTAAAGTTTTTAAAAAATAATATTACTGCCCCTCAATCTTGAAAACGGGTGACTCAATCCAGTTATTTGTTTGAATTAGACAATTATTAGCGTTTTATTGATTTGCATTAATTCTTGTAAATATTTGTTTTGGAGTAGATCGTAAAAGAATTTATTTATACAAGAATTAGTGTTAAAAGATTCATCTTAAAAATGATTTAGATTTTTAAATATTTTAAAGTAAAATCATTTATAAAATAGAGTTTAATTTTGATTCATTATCAGTTTAAAGTTTTTTTATATTGTTATTCAATCATGTATTATCACATCATTAAAAGAGTTTAACTATCATAGCAATTATTTAGAAAATATAATGTTTTAATATTATGTTAAAACATCATTGGATGAAAAACAATTTTTTTTACAGAATTAAAATTAAAGCATTTAAATATAATTGTAAATATATTAATATATGAAAAAAGTATAAACTTCCCTTGTTAAATTTGAATTTACACTTAAATATTTTTCTTTTGAAAAATCACGAGACTCTACATCAAAATTAATTTCTTTTACGGCAAGAATTAGTTCTGGGTAACTTCCATTATAATCAATTCTAACGATTAATTTTTCTTTTAAAAATCTAAACCAAATACATCAAAGGGAGAATTAATCTTAAGAACCGTAAATAGTGTATATTTAATTTTAAATGATATAAATGTTCAAATTATTAAGAAGGATTATTTAAATTTCATTTAGGAAGAGAGACTATTATATTTTATTTAATAGACAAAAATATCTTTAATGAAAATATTATTCAAAAACAATATGTGAATGACTATTTTTTTATTAAGTAGTTAAGTGTTCTTACAGAATGACTAACAATAGTAAATAAAGTTCTAAATTTATAAGAAGTTTGGAAGATAATATGTAAATAACTTTTCTTTTTATTGAGTGACCAAGTATTCTTATGGGGTGACTAATAATAGTAAATAAAGTTATCAATTTACAAGAACTTGGAAAGACAATAAGTGAATGACTATTTCTTTTTATCAATTGGTCAAGTGTTCCCACAAAGTGGTTAACAATAGTAAATAAACAGAAATTTGCAAGAAGTTTAGAAGGCAATATGTGAATTGCTACTTCTTTTTATTGAGTGGTCAAGTGTTTCACAGAGTGACTAACAATAGTAAATAAAGTTATAAATTTAGAATAAGTTTGAAAAAAAATATGCGAATGATTTTTTTATTGAGTGGTCAAGTGTTCTCACGGGAGTGTCTAACAATAGTAAATAAAGTTCTAAATTTACAACAAATTTAGAAAACAATATACAAATGACTATTTATTTTTATTAAGTGGTCAAGTGTTCCCAGAATTTGGTTTGTTCAACCATCCAATCACCAAAACCAAGTTGACAAACCTATTATCACAATTAGGGGTGGAAATAGGTTAGGCTAGGCTTTACCCTAAATAGGCTTGGCATGTTTAAAAAAATATTGGCCTTAACTTGGCTTGTTAATATCATAGGCATTTTTTTTAGCCTGACCTGGCATTTTTATGAAATTTTAATAGTATGGTCTGGTCTGAAAACCTATTTAAAGGCTTATATTGCATAAAGACTTTCGAATAAGCCAACATGCTCAAATTTTATAAGTTTTAAATATACCTAACCTTTAACAAAATTATTGTGTTGTGTATAAAATAAATAAAGTATATTAATATATAACTATTAAATCATATAAGTATTATAAAATTTTAATTATATATTATTATAATAAATAAATAGGCCGCCCTATTAGGCCTAATAGACTTTTTTTAAGGCCTAGGCCTATTTAACTAAATAGGCTTTTAAAAAAGTATAAGCCTATCTTGTTTGATAAATAGGTTAGGCCGAAAGTAGACCCCTATTAGGCAGCCTAACCTATTTCTAACCCTAATCACAATCCTAACCATTGACAACTCCTCCCTCTCCTGCAGGTCCTAAGACGTCATCAAGGCAATCATCAGCACCCAAGTTATCATTGACTATTTCGATGAGAAGAAGTGAATGAGTGTTGATGGTAGCCACACTCAGTTGAACCTCTTGTATTTTACATATGTTATGATCATAATACATTTCAATTCAAAATCTCATTGACGATTAAAAGAATGCTTATTAATGAAGTTGTCTCATTCAGAGGATTTACAAAAAAGAAAATCCAAAACAAGAGATAAGCACATAGATTTATGGTGTTTACCTGAGAACCTCACGCTTGCTTCTTACTGCCGCTTGCAATGAAAAAATAAAAGAAAAACTACAACTCTGCAAAACTCTAATATAATCGAGAAAGACGATAAAGCAAGAAAATGTGCAATGCTCTACGACTTCTCTTCTAAATTCTAAAATTACTAATCTTCTCATTTACAAGAGTATTTTTGTCCGTTGTGTAAAATATATTAATCTCTCTTTAAATAAAATTTGAATAATCATTTTTAATAATTTAAAATTTTTATATTATTTAAAATTAAATATATGTTATTAGCTATCTTTATGATTAATTCTCCCTACGTCAAAACTAAGGTTGCATGATATTCAGCAACTTTTTACATCAAAAAATTATTCTACATGATGCAAAAATTTAAATCAAAATGTAATGTCTCGACTAGAGGTATTAAAATGGGCCGAACTTGTGGAACGACCAAATCCAACCCAAAAATAAGTTAGCTTAATGCGAGCCTGCTGGCCTGACTATGTAAAATATTCTTTTTTTGTAACATATTTAATTTTATTATTTTTTATTCATATATTTACTTGATTAGGTTTATTTGCATTAAAAAAAAGAATCAAATTTAGTGAGGACATTTAAGCCTTTCTTTTTTCTCCACTGAAAATATGATATTAACTTGTGCTAATTCTTTGAATTGATTAATTTATGATTCAAGCGATGCTTCATGGATATATCCTAAATCGTTTATGTCGAAAATAATATGGTAAATCTTAACTGTTTATGTTGATGACACTTAATTTGTTATACTTGTATCTAATTTTGGTATATAATTTTTGTGAGCTTTGATTATGTAAAAGTTTAATTTATCAATAATTTATTATTATAAATAAGAAAAAAGTAAAGAAAGGCAAAAGAAAGTTTGAGCTCATGGGCCGGCCGGGCTAGCCCAGCCCTCATCCCACATGGGTTGGACTAAGTTAGCTATTTGCTAGCCCAAAACTATTGTGGGCCAACCCAACCCTATCCGAAATAAACTTGGTCCGACACAAGTCTGTATGTCTGAATTGACATCTCAAATCTCTACTGCTCGATCTGTACCAATATCATATTGTCCTCCCCCTTTCTCTCCCCCCTCTCCTCTTCTCTCCCGCTAGTCATTTTTTAATTAGAATAATGTCATTCAGACAATATTAAAAATAAAAAAAATATATAGTAATTAAATTCAACCTAAATTCATGAAAACGAATTTTAGTGCAATACTACTCTTTTTTTTTTAAATATAATAAATCAAATATATTAATAAACTTTTGTACACATTTGTATTTTCACAACATTAACCAATGAACCTTTTTTTTTATACATACCAATCGACTGCATAATTTCCATTAATTCTTGGTTAACCATCCATACTCCAGTTAGCCCATCCAGCTATTTAGGGTTATCAAACAGGATAATTTGGCTTGTTTAAACCTGTCTATGACGGGTAGTAGGTTAAATATGGTAAGTTAAAATTGTTCACATTTAAACGAGTTATAAATCAGTTAGCTTGACTCACCATGCATTAACTCGTGAGTTTAAATGAGTCGGCTCACGAAATTATTTTTTTAACTTGTAATTTTTTAAAAAAATTTGAACTTAATAATTTTAAATCAAATATTATATTACATAGACATAATATATACTTTCATTTCATCTAAAAAATTAAGGGATAATTTAAACAAATAAATAACATAAACTTATAGAATTGGGTAAATGAGTTTGTATGTAAGGTGTATCATTGCTAACTTACAATATGTACATTTTACACTTTTGCTTAAGAATAAATATTTAATTAACTTTTAAAATTCTTTTAATACAACAAATTAGAACTTATATATATATGCTGACTGCTCTTAGATTAATCTGTTTAATCATTCATATATATATATTATTGTCATTTTTATAAATTATTTATTTTAAAAATTTACTTACATAATTTATACAAATAAATACATTAATTCAACAAATTTAACCACTTTTAACGGCTACTTATCGTATGCTACCACTGTCACGCTTGCTCGATAATAATAGTAATAATTATAGTATACGACATTAGGACCACTCAACAAGATAAGTACTGAATTAATATCATTTCTTACTATCTAGCACCTTTTTCCTTTTAATTGAAAGGACAAAGTCACTCCTACAATTAATTGTTTGTATCGACCACCACGAGTACTGATATTACTGTCGGCAGTGGCACCGTGAGCCCATAATGCCAAACGCCAACCCTATGAATCTGTCGAGAAGTTCTTAAAGTAGTCAGTGTCTCCAACTCTACATATGCTATACAATAGGTCTCACGTGGTTTCTACTTTCTACTATACGAATGCATAAATGCAATTACAAGGGCAATACGCAAGAAACCCGTCAAACTTACTGTTTCTCAATGTCATATAGACTTTTGTCTGGCTTTCTCGTAAAGTATGTGAAGCAGTCAAATAAAAAAAGGAAAGTAAATTTTTACACTCGTGTTTTTATATAAATTTAAAAGAAAAACCTAAACTGTCCGTTTGTAGATCAAATGGTGATCACAACAGTTAATAGGTGATGTTGAACCAAGGCTGACTCGATTGAGGCCACTAAAGATCTATTTGTATTAATTTTTTAAAAAATAGAAGTATTTTTTTGAAATAATAAAAATATTTTTTTTTTAAATTAAAGAGTTCAAGTTTTTAAAAAAAATATTTCATGTGTAACAAAAAAATACATGAAGTACTTTTTTTAAAAACTTGAACTCTTTATTTTTTTAAAAAAATATTTTTATTACTTAAAAAAAGTACTTTTACTCCAAAAAAACTAATACAAACGGGCCCTAAAGCCTTGCTTTAGGCCCTAACTTTGTAATTTGTATAGGGTCATAATTTTCATAATAATATATATTAAATATTATAGAAATTAAGATAATTAATAAAATATTTACATATTCTTTCATTTCTTAAATTAAGTATTTAATAAATTTTTATTTTTTTAATTTTTCATGTCCTTATTAATTTCTAACTAACAACTATTTATCTCATTTTCCAATAAAAATATGCAAAAGTTAAAATAATTAACAAGATGACATATTCTCTTATTTCTTTAATTAAGTGCCTAATAAATTTATATTTTTTCTTACTTTTTAATTCTCACAATGCTATTAATTCTCAATTAATTTTCCCATTTTCAATAAACTAACAGTAATATGTATTATTCAGCACCAAAATCAATTTTTCCTATATATAAAACCAATTTTTTTTTAATTTTAATTTATAATATCTACCTTTGAACAGATATTGTCTAAATCTGGAATGTTACTTAAAATATCACAACTATTCTGATATTGATGGTTTATATTATTTTTTAAAACTAAAAATTTTAAAAAGAAAAAACTTATACAAATGAAATATAACACTATAATCGACATACTAAATCATATATGAAGTCTCAATTCTTTTCGGAACCCATATATTACTTTTAGAATAATGTTAACAATTCCTGTAAGTGTTGCTATAGCAGAAAAGAAGTGTTTCAAAAATAAAAATTAATGAAATTCTTATTTAAGATTAACAATGTCTCAATAAAGATTAAATGATTATATTATCAATTTAAACAATATTAGAATAATGATTATAAACATTTAATTAATAATTTTAAATCTAAAAAATATAAATAAATGAATAAAAATCTAATATAATATTTCTCCATAAATTTCGAAAGGTCTCATCTTAGTATTTAGCTTTACGCCTTTAAGTTTATTGAGTCAGCCTTGGTGGAACTTACCTAGCTTATGAGTTTTACTTCATCCATTACACTATTTTGGTCACCATCCGAGTTACAGGGGTTAGGCATTATAGCATAACTCAAATTTAAATAGAACATAAAATAATTAATATAAAAGTCCAAAATTTCTATTTGTTTTTTTACTAATTTTTTTTACATGCATATGAGATATGGGAGAGATATAGATTACAGGAGTGACCTAAAAGATAGAAAGGCCTAAAACTAAATATTACAATAAGGATTTTTTCCTATTAAAATTTACAGAAATTTTTTATTAGAATTTTAGTCATCTAGCTTTTTGAAATGCAAAATTATTAATTAAATTTCTATAATCAAGTTTTTACAATATTTTTTTCAATTCATAATATTACTAATCCATTTAATTTTTCTCAAGGCATTGTTAATATTAAATAGAATTTTATTAATCTTAGTTTTGAAAAAAACTTTCTACTATGGCAACACTTACTTGGAATTGTTAACATTAGTCTAAAGCAATATATGCATTTAGAAAAGAGTGAGTCTTCTTATATAATCGAGTATATAAATTAGACTTTTATCTTCCATATATATATTGTTTAAAATGTAGCTCTAAAAATAATCTAAACTATCAATATGAGGACATGTGAGCATTTTATTAATTTTTTTACTTTTTCATATTTTTAATATAAAATCTTAAAATGAGAAAAATGATTCAGACGTGATATTATAAGTGAGAAAAAATTTATTAGGCACTTATTTAAAAAAGTAAAAAAAATATATATAAACATTTTATTAAGTATTTCAAATTTTTATAATTTTATATTTTTTCATATAAATTATAATTATTATATTATTATAATATTATGAAGTCTATAAAATAATAGACCCTAAAGTAAGGGCTTTGTTGCTTTACCCTTAGAGCCGCTCCTTATAAATAACTTGCACGGAAAAAAAAATCCGTATCATATGTACTTTTTAACTTCCCATATCCTATAGAATTATATAAGTAAATACTATGAAAGTGAGTGTTGTTATGTCACCCTAATTGTTTTTAGTATCCGTGTTTTTTTATAAATTATTAACTATTTAGTTTTATGAGTTCATTAAATATAATCATTAATTAATAAATTTTTAATAACTAATTAAAATACTGTTATCTTAAAAATTAAAAATAAGTACTAAAATAATATTTTAAGGGAGTATTTTAGAGTATTGATATTTTTTATATATTGAAAAACATTTATTAGTTGTTAATTCTTAAAATAAATATTTAAGTAATATTAAATTTTATTAGCAATTAATAAATATTTAATATTTAACTAAGTGTAGCACAAGTGATAAATATTTGAGTATTTTAAGCATGTGGTGAACGGTTCGATTATTCACCTATGTGTATGGAAAAAAATTTTATTGAGAGAGGTCAACCCCTTAAATGAATTTCAATATCTCGAGAGATTAGCCTCCGCAATCACGTTTGAAGAATATACTAAAAAATAAAAAAAATATTAATAATTATTCAAATTAGTATATCAGAAAAAAAAACCTTGAATATCGAAAGATGATATGTACAAAAAGAATAGATTTTTCAAAATTAAGAAATGGAAAAGGAGAGCTAAAAACAATCATGAGGGCATGGTTCTACCTCACTTGCATGATTGCAGTCTACCCTAAACACATGGTAATTAGTAATTAGTTTGCACTTATTAAACAATATGTGATTACCAAGATGAGAGCGAAGCAATATAAGAGACAACTCGGCATGCAATCCTGCACATAGAAGGGTCTTTGCTCCCCTCCTTAGACATCATTATGGGACATTTCTCATGCTCTTTTTCTCTTATTAATTATCGCAATGATAATGATCACCATCATAATATTCATCTTCTTCAACCTGGGATGCTGTGCGATGCTGGCAAAGTATGGGACAACTCACCCTAAAATATTTGCACTTGAGTGACTATTTGATAATAATGATGGAGATTATGCCCTTAGGATGTCTTTTCCCTGTTCCATTGGCTTTTCTCAAATTACCCTTTATGAAAACTTTAGTTTGGGATGATTAGAAGTTATAACAGTGTTGGTGGCCCAATACTTGTTCAATCAAAGACAAATTATAAGGGACTTCAGAGATTGTGATTGAGATTTTGAAATAATAAGTCGTGATTAAAAAGATAAAATGGGATAGAATAACAGTTAATTGCATTCTGTGTTTTTTGACTGTTCTATATTTTAGGAACCTTCAAAATTTAAGTAACACAACATTTCTCAAATGCAACTTGAGATAATGGGGAAAAGGTTTTAATAAGGATTGAGGAACATCTAATAAAAATATACAAAATACAAAGCAAAAAGATTAAGAGAATATACGGGTAATTGATTAACTTGGTATAGTTTTAGAAACTATTTATTAAATTAGTGTAATTTTGAAACTATTTTTCAAAATAATGTAGACTCTACCTCGTTGTTTTTTTTTCTCCCTCTTATTTGACACTTGCGCTAGTCTACCTAGTGCAAGTGATGCCATATGGTGATATTTAGTTGCGGTCTTTACAAAAACTGCGGCTAAACGAATTTTTTTTTAAATTTTCATTTTCTCTTAATAAAAATGAAGAGACGAGGACTTGAACTTAAATATTATTGATACATGTCATTTTTACTTATACACCAAATGACTTTCCTAAATTATAAATATAAATTAATATATATATATATATATTAATTATTATAAAATGATATTTGTTCATCTAATAATATCATTATACCCATTAAATGATTACCTACATTTTTTTAATTTGCATATAAAGAGAGAATTACATTAAATAACTATATAAAATTAAGATTTACATATAACGAGATGACTATATTAAATGATTATATGAATTAGTATACTTATTTAATGATTACACTTATACTATTAAATGACCAAATATTATTTAATAATAATTAATATATATATATATATATATATATGATTTACATTTATAACTCAAGAAAGTTATTTAATATAATGGTAAAGATAACATGTATCAATGATAAGTAAGTTTAAGTCCTCATTAATTCACTTTTATTAAGAGAGGAAACAATTTTTTTTTTAAAAAAAGTCGTTCTTTGCCATGTGATATTACTTGTACTAGATAAGTTGATTAGTACAAGTACCACATAAGTAAAAAAATAACTTGGCATAATCTATCATATTTTAAAAAATAATTTTAAATTTATACCAATTTAATAAATAATTTCTAAAACTATACTATGCTAAATTACCTTAGAATATACATCTAACCATATACTTTCAAATTTTTTGAATCCTGCATAATATCTTCTCAATTTTGCACCAGTACTATCGTTCCCTAAAAGAAAATAACAAGAGTTGGCAGCCTAATAATGATTGTATTTGTGACCATAAGGAGAAGCGGGTGGTCGATATTACGTTCATCCCATTATTTTGTCAAGTTTCCTCCATTGAATTGTCCGAATCAAATATCAATCGTGGAAAATTCAAAGATTTAACATTTAAGATTCTGGTATCATCCTTTCAACGCAGCAGTTTAAGTTTTAATATTTTGAATTTCAATCCTTTCAGTATATAAAGGGCATCCTAAGTGTTTCGGAAAGTTGTACTCATTGTGTATGTCTAGATTTCATACTTGCCCTGCCCTATTATCTCAGCTCCTGACCTCCCTTAAAAAATGAATTAATGAAATGAAATTGAGTAGGGGGTTGTTATAATATTTTAATGAATATGATATTTAAAATGAATTATTAATTATTTATTAATTATTAATTTTATAATAAATATTTAAAATTTTATTAAATATAAATAATAATTAATAAATATTTGATGACTTATTTTAAATATCAATACTAAACAAAAAAACTAAAATAATGTGCAATTGAGAATGGTGGTTAATTGGGAGCTTACAAGTTTTCCAGCGGGATGATTATATAATTATACTAACAACAATGATGATTAAGATAATAATGATAAACAATAATGTAAGTTTGTCGAAAAAATTAATGATGGCAGGAATGAAGGGGAATATATTTCATTATAGAAGCATTTGGGCATAAAAAGAAGGATGATGTTTGGCAATGATGATGAGGGTCGCCAAGAGTTGTTGACCACAGACAATGGAAAGAAGAAATGAGATGCCTTCAGACACACTCACCCGTGTGTCCAATCATGCCCTCTCAGTCCATTCATCATTTTGTTCCCATTTTCTTTTTTCAGAGTCAGACTTCCCATACAGTGTACCAAAACATATAAAATTGGTGCATTATTACGGTTATGTATCATTTTTAAAAAATATTAATATTTAGGGTGAATTTTTAAATATTTAATGATTATTCATATTATTTAATAAAAAATTAAAATTTATTATTAATAAAAAATTTAACAACTCATTATAAATACTATACATATTTATAAAAATATGATAACAACTCTTATAAAATTGGCATCACAATAATGTCACCAAAACAAAATATATAAATGAAAATTCCCATGAACTTTCTGGATTTCATGACCTTGCCTCATCACCGGCCATAATATTTTCTGTAGAGAAAAATAATGGTTACTTAAATATATATAAGTATGTTGTGCGAGATATGTTAAAATTTGGACAGTTTAAAAGCAGTTTTAACAATATTTAAAGTGTTATTTAATAATTTATAAAAAAAATTAAAAATATTTGTACAACTATTATTATTTTTAAATAAACAAACATTCTTATTTTCAGAAAATTCTAATATACTTTTTTGTGACTAAAAATTCTAATATACTTTCATATTAAAGTACCTTGAGTCGTTAACCATTAAGATGTGACATATGGTATTATAATTAAGTATCATTTCTCTATAATTAAATATGAACTATCAAATTTAGTTTTAGAAGATAATATGAATGGTCCGGTGTAATGCAATTGGCTTAGTGGAAAGACATTGAGCGAGAGCTAGCTGTATAGCGAGAAAAGTGAAAAAAATTCTTACTTCATTTTGAGAAAGTGTTTTCTTTTTCTTATATGAGAATTGTCACCATTGCATTATTAATAAACCTAAAATAATTAATATAAAAAAGAATATTGATTTAAATCAAGGAAGAAAATGGCCTACAGGTTACAGCCAGTGTATGCAAGAAAAGCAAGAATGCCTCAATATTTGAGCATCTCATATGGAAGAGAAAAAATCTCTACAATTTCAATTCTTTCAAGTATTATGGTTTGACAAATAAGAAAACCTTTACTAGTCAACTAAAGATCAATCTTTGTTGCTAATAACAATCAAGAAAATAAGAGTGAAAAAGATCTAAAAAAAATCCTCAATTTTATGAGGAAAATTAAATATTATTGTATTGGAAAGATGAGAAATAAAATTGGTGGCTAGTGTACTACTTAAGGGACAATTTAAAATAAATAATATGAAAAAAATAAAAATTGTGAAATAATGATAAATTATAGTTAACTAATTAATATGAATGAAAGAGAATAAGATTTATTAAGCATTAAGTTAAAAAAAGTAAAAACCTTAATTTATTATAAATAAACATAATATATATATAATATTAATTTATGAGACCTATCATTTTGAGTGCCACAAACAATGGCTTGAGTGGTCTAAAGGTTAAGCCGGCCCTACTTACCCCTCAAGTATGATAACCTAATCTTACATAACCCTTCTGAGTTATACCTTTTCAATCTTACTGAGCATCTAAGTGCCCTTTGTAGCTGCTCCAATAGCCGATCAGGAGGATTCAACTCTGACCGGAACAGTTATCAACTAATTTCTTCTAACACATCTGCTTTATTTTTCAAGAATTTTCAAAAAAATAAATAAAAGGCTTCAAGCAATTAAGGAGGAGAATCGGCCCTGGCCCGTGGTTCAACTTGTAGTTAAGTCGTGGTAGGGATGGACCTGGACTTGGGAATTGGGGTCAGCCGTGGTTCATCATGTCTTTGTGTATTATATAGACTCCGATCAATAAGTATTACACAGGCAAGTGGGTTTGAATTACAATATACAAGGATAGCTACTTTTAAGCATAGTTTCTGTCAAAATAATAGACTTTTCAAGTATCTTTGTTTCTACCATTTATAGAAAGAAAAGAAAAAGTAAAAACTCCAGATGATATGGTCACAACTAGCTTCGATGAGGCTCGTGACTCCTGAGTTGTAACTTCTTGTACTGCCTAATGAACTAACTGTTTTTAGAGTTGGCACTGGTAATAATAAAACATTGTAGAATATCCAGAGAGAAGCCATTCTCTTAAAATACAAAAATTACATTATCATCCCCTTGGTCGTAGTCTAAAACAAATTAATGTCAATGAGAAGCTTTACAAAAACATGCCACAGTATGACTTTGGCCCCAGCTGTCGTACACGAGACTAATCAAAGCAGACAGTTCATTTAACGTGCACTAGTTGTCAAATTATTAGCCTGCTCCTATAGGATTAATGAACAACTAGTGCTTCATGTATATGCAAGAATATCTCCTACTGAAGCAGTTTGGAAGAACTGAACCACATGAACTGCAATTCAAACATTATCCAATCACAATGTATCCGCTTAGTGTTTCAATTGTTTCTTATTGGGTGAAGATGCTTATTAAGCTTTCATAAATGAAATCGAAGACCTAGGCCTCATAAATTAACACAACCATAGCCAAGCATCCATCTCAACAGTGTACCTCGCAACAAGAACATCAATCATTGGCTTTCACGAGCTAATATGAAACCAAGTGCAGAGCATTCTACCATACAAGGTAGCAGAGGAGGCAGGGCAAACTAAGATTCATGCAGCATGGAGAAGCGTATTAACAGCATGTGGACATCCAAATCACTATTTTCAGACTACAAAGAGAAAGAGTAGCTACTAGCCTTCTATATCTACAATTAATAGTCTAGAATAACTTTGCTGGAAGAACAACCTGCATTATTGACAATGAAATTGTAAAACAAGGAGCCTGAATTGCCGTTGACCTTGCCCCATGAAATAAGTCTGTATAAGATGAACACAACAAGTGAATACATATATCACAAAATCAAGAAAACAACTTGACAAACACCCAGTTAAAGAAGAAATGCAATACCAACTAAGATTTAGATATCAATAATAAAGGGTACAGTGAAGAATAAAGCGAATTAAAATGTTCAAAGCTAAATTCAAGTAACCAAATTTTATAGTACCACAAAGAAGATGAGTGTTAAGAATTGATTCATTATAAATAGATTCTATTTTCATGAAAGATTATGCCAGTAAGAGTACAGCATCAGAATTTTAAGGTATGAACTATGAGGATCCCATACAAATCCATATAGCGGATTTTTTATGTTTAAGTCTTCTCATAAGGTTGAATATAGAGTGAGAGACTAGGGAAATGCATAAAACCAAAGAGGATTAAAGATGGTGATCAGACAGAATGAAACAGCGTAAGAACTAGACAGTCTCACTTTCAATAACACGAATTATATCTGATTTTTTTACCCTACACAAAATTCATTGTAGCTATCAGATAGATTCTCATTACAATATCAGCAAAGGAAATGTTATGTCATAATTAAATGCTGGAACAAAAATCTAGTAACAAGAAAATTATAAAAAGATTTTATGTGTTCAAGTACACTAAAAATAAAACAGAAGCTCCCACCATTGTGAACCATGAACGGTCAGATGTATGCAACCTTTACCTGCGTGGGCGAAGAGATTGTTTTTGCGACTTGAACCCGTGACAACCAGGTCAAGGAATACAATCAGATAAATGAGCCTTCTGGGTTATAAGTTATAACTTACAAATACTAAAGTAACGAGATTATTCTATAGCAAAATTTAGTTTCTGGATGACAAGATCCTAAATGGCTCAATCCTGAAAGAAGGACTTTCTAATACTGTAATTGACAGAACTCTGAAGCTTCCAAAATCATCTTACATCTACCAAAACTTGTAAAAGGGGAATACTTCATAAATATAGGGCCATAACAAAGCAAGAAGCACTTACATAGGTGTTGGAAAATTATTATCATATGTGTTACATGATAGAATAGTAGTAACTTGATTTAGAAGACTTCTATCAGTTCAGACGTCTTCGCCTTGTAGCACGAGAATCTCCACTATCCACATCAGACACTCTTGAAGGATCGTTTCTCCTCCTAGAAGAGGATGTTGACAAGGATACCATGGAATCAATTTCTACAGCAGTGTCCACTTGACTCTCTGAATTTATGACAGCACCAATGCTTGAAATGGAATCTCTGTCATCAACTGGAGGAGGTTGTTCTTGGTTTCTACCCAATGGATGGCTACGGAAATATGCCTCAACTAACCTTTCAGCAGAATTCAGTGCTGATGAAAGAGAAGAAAGTGTTGCTCTATGTGATTGTGTTCTTCGAAGTAAAAGGGATTGGACCCTGCGGTTATCCCCTGCCTCAGGATTACTAACGTTGTTCTGTGTCAAACCCACTACATCATCTGGGGGTGTCCCAAGATTATGCTCTCTCCGTATACCTCGAGATGTCAAAAACCTACTTAGCAAGGAACTAGTTCTCTCTGCTGTTTCACGCGCATTGTCAGGTTCATGCGGCTGTGCTAAATCTCGAGTAAGATCTATTCTGCTTCCAAGACGCCTTATCATCTCTTCCACAGGAATTGCAAATGCAGTCCTCTGAATGGTTTGTCTCAGACTCTCAACACGCCTTGCTTGAGGCCTGAGAGGGATTGTAAGAGTGGAATCCTCCTCAGGACCACGGACATTGTTTCCACGACCATATATTGGGGTAACATTTTTAATAGTCACCTCTCCCTTGCAAACTGGACATTCCTTAGCATCTGAATGCAAATGCAGCCATCGATAGAGGCATGGCCAACAAAACAAATGACCACAACAAGTCACAACAGGATCCCTGGCCAGGTCCAAGCAGATACTACAATCATAAAACCCCCCATCATTGCCACTAGCCTTTTCAACATCATCCTTCTTCTCTGATGTCTCATCCTCCGTAACACCATTGTTATTTTCACATGCTTTTGGCACCTCCTCTGTTCTCTCCTCAGCTGCCACACTGCCTTCACCAGCCTGTAACGCACTTCCATTACCAGAATTCACCAAAAACTGGTTCAATTCCATCGATATATTTTGTGCTTCAGGTGGGATGTGAAAATGGGGCGGGGCTTCAGGCGGAATATGAACATGAGCATCATGAGGGATATGAAGATGCCGCCATCTCCACCGTTGTCGCGCCCTAAGCCTTACAGCTTCGCTAAATCTATGCAGAGGCTCCTCAATCCAATCGTCCAAGTTCATAGCTTCATTGGTTATGGACCCACTTGCTGGACCCAGATTCAAATCAAGGTTCATTGCATCGGAAGTCTCGTCCCCCATCACACCTTGAATCTCCAAGCTACAAAGAAGCTTACTTTATTACAAATTTCAACCAACTAAGATTAGGGCGAATTGGAAACAAGGAAAATCTAAGAAAAGGGGAAAGAAAAAAAAAAAGATTCACCAAAGTTCAACTTGAATACAAATCGAAGAACCCATTTAGAAAAAATCTAATTCTCTGACAAAATTGAACATTCAGAAATGAATTTCGCCAAAATTGGCGACAAAATTGGGAATAATAAACCCTAACTTCATCACAAACATGAACGATACCAGATCCAATGGCCAAGGTTGACCAAAATTATAAGGAAAACCCATGGCGAATTACTCGAATTCAACTCAATTTGAAGGGATTCATGACAAATTGCCCTCGGTCAATGGTCTTTGAAAGGGAAGGGAAGCTATGTTCAAGCGTAACCAATAAGGGTTTCGCAAAAAGCAGATAACTTGAAAAAAAAACCACAAATAAATGTGGGGGGGGGGGGTTTGAATGGTGAAAGAAGAGAAAGATAAGGAGAAACAAGAATTGAGAAGAAGATAAAAACACCTGGGACCTGGTTGCTGGGCTGTGGCTTGTAAAAGGCGGTCCCTGAAGATGAGCTTGGGAAGGTAGCAGAGTGGAGCTAGGTCCAAGTGGGTTCGACCATTATCGCGCTGTGGTTGGCTCAGCGTCAGCGATCTGGTGAACAAGAAAGACGAAGAGAGAGAGAGGTTTAGATGAATCGCAGAATTAGGAAAGAGAAAGTGAAGAAGAAGGAACCACCTCGGCTCGGCATGAAGGTGCAGAAGAGGGTTGCTTCGCTGCTCTGATCCTCTCTCGGGTGCAGATGGACGGCTCTGATCAACTGTTAGCCACGAGTGGCTTGGATTCCAAGAGCATCAGGTGGCGCATATTCACTCCCTCCAAGTGTTTTGCATATGCAATCACAGCCGTTTATGAGAGATAACAATGTTTTCTCGGAGGAATAACACAACAACACTATAAGTTATAAGTTTTTTTTTTAAATAAAATATTTCTCTTTTTAAATTTTTTTTATAAGTTTTTATGTATATTTAGATAAAATTTTAATTAAAAAATATAAGTTAAAATTTTTTTAATTATAGCTTTTTTTTAAAAGCTGGTGGTTCTTAGTTTTTTTAAAAAAGAAGAGAAGTGATTTTTAATATAATTTGTTGACAAAAATACCTTTTGCTTTTAGTAAAAATTACGTCTCTTATCCTTTATTTTTCTATTGTAAATCCTACCTCCTTTATTTTGGATACTCTACATTTTTAGTTTGCTATAAAAAAGTTTTTTGATTTTTTCTTATCCAAACAAACTTACAAGTCATTCTATTACTTAAAAGTACTTCACAAACATTACATCCAAATACAAAATAACATTTTCTTTAAAAAAAAGCTATACTAAAAAAATGTCTATAAAAAAAGTTATTTTTTAATAAGGTTATCCAAACGAACCCTATATGAGATGAGATAATAATACGATAACTAAGAAATAGTTAAGTAAAGCAGTTTAATATTTATGGAGTGTAAAATAATTTTATACTACTATCTAATCATATATTATCATATTATTAAAGGAGTTTGAATATTATAACAATTACTTAGGAAGTCTAACTCTTTAATAATATGCTAAAATATTATTGAACGACAATGTAAAAATACTTTACATTAACGGTGAATCAAAATTAAATCTTATGTAAAGTCATTATGTACCCACAAGTTAATGGTGGAAATGATAATTAACTTACGATTTCAAAATAATGTCAAAGGTTTGAAATTTTGAATTTTAGAAGATGTTATTGTGAAAAGAGTTTTGGATGGACGAAGTTGAGTGGAAAAAAGACTTTAACTTATTATTTGAGAGTTTTTAGGTAATAAAATGGAGTAGTTAAAGAACAAAACTCAAATCACTTTATACCACTCAAACTCTTAAAATTTTATATTCTTAAATTTGGGGGGTTTGTGATGAAACATTTATTTATTTTTTATTTTTAGACAATCATTTACAATTTTAACCATATTTTTTATTTTAAAATAATGTTATGTACAATAAAAATTAAAAAGGTGATAATAGAAGTAGAGGTTTGCTCATGATTGTTATTACAATGTTTGAGTAGGGGGTTAAAATGAGCTAAATTTGATGAGTAAGTTAGAATAATTTGATAAAAAAGTATAAGTTGAGTTAGCAAAATTCAAGTCCAAAGCATCTTTGGCTTGACCCAAGTTTGGATTGGACTGCTAGCCTCAGAGTCATTTCCCCAAATAGTTTGTTTGATTGTGTCACACTTCTTCACCAATTTTCTCTCAAATCCCCAACCCTAAGCCTCCCACACTCATGCCATATATGTTGAGAATCAAAACCTCTTGTTTCCAACTTACTTTATCCTTTTCCTTCTATGTATTCGATCCCAATAGATCTGGTACTGATAAGCCTTCCAAAGATCATAATGGAAGAACAGATGGTCATACAAGAAGCTGCTTCAGCTAGGTTGAAGAGAATAGAGCGAAACCTTTCCTCTCAACCCCCTTTCTCATCTTCTGTTTCTTCATTCCTCTTCCAACGCTGCCAAATCCTCCATGGAAGATGACCCCTTCCACCACCATCACAACCTACCCAAGAAGCCTCACAATCTTAACCACCACCGTGAGTACCACCACTGGCGAATCTGAAAGCGAGCTTGTGGAGGATGAAGATAGCGACCCCGAGGTCCAGACAATGTTGAGGAGCTTCCGTCAAGTACAATACACGTTCGATTATAATCACCTCCTAATGCAGTAGGTGAACGAGAACCGATAGTCTAGTGCACTCACCCGACAACATGGTCAAGAACGTGTCTAAATCTTGGATACTAGCTTGATCTTATGGTCTATATTTCGATCTTAAGTTGCTAAGTTATATAGATTTCCAGGATTTTAACTAGATTTTGCAATCTCCCTCTTTGTCATTGAAGACGCAAAGAAAATAGGTGTATATATATATAATTGAGAAAAGATTATTATAATTAGGTTATCAGGTCAACAGGCTAGCTTTCCTAGTCCGTAGCTTGCATAAGATAGGGTGGAGTTAGCAAATAGCTAGTTCAAATTATTATGAGAAAATGACCCGCAAGTTCGACTTGATGAAAAAGTGAAATAATTTAGTTTTTTTTAAAAATTAGTTAAGTATTCAATAAATTTAACTAATAATTTACATATGGTTAACCATGTAACAAGTATAAAAAATAAAGATAAATTGTTGGTTAACTGTATATAAATCATTAATTAAATTAGTTGAATACTTAATTAATTTTTTAAAAAAATTAAATTGTCTAACTTTCTCACCAAGCTAAACTTACGGGTCATTTCCTCAATTATTATTATTATTAGTCCAACCCAACTTAGTCTAAAATTAATCTGTTCCAAAGCGAGCTGACCCAAATTAACACTTCTATATTTGAGTATTATTATCAGATTTCTTTTCCTTTTCTGCATGCTTTAATTCCAACATATCAAACTTTGAAATGAAACCCGAGTACGCTAAACTTGGTAAGATGAATGATAATTCTTTTTTTCATTTTCTTCAAATAGAAAGTAGGAGAAATGATTTTGGAACTTTTATCTGTAAAAAAAATTCCTCCCAAAAATTGAAGGGATGTGAATGGAAAACTAGCTATATATGGACATCAGTTTCTGTTATTTTACACATGTATTTATGTAAGTAATATAGGGTTCATAAAGACTTGTGATCTATGTGTAATTTTATTGTAATGACAAAAATATTAAATGATTAATTGCTTTGTGGTAACGCCATATAAGTGATAACACTTCAATGCGATCATTTTTTGAGGGAGAGAGAGAGAGAGAGAGAGAGAAGCAATGACAGTGATCGAATTAATCTAAAAGTTACGTGTTGGTATATTAACTTCCCATATTGGTTGCCATGGCCGAGGATCAGAGTGCCTTGTTACGGTAGGATGATGCACAGACATGATCCAATTATGGTTTCGTCAAAATCATTTAGCATGAAGAACGGTGCGCTTGTGTTGGTTTGTGCAAGTAGCGTGAAAACCAGAGTGGAGTGGTGGAATAATCATGCTCTGCATATAGCTGATATTTCTTGTCCTCATGGTAGCAGATTTGCCACATGCTTTAACACTTAACATCAGTGCTCATATTAATGAACTTGATCAAACTTCTTTTTACAGGGATTTGGAGTAAGTTGAAGGGTGGGCAATCTCCCTCCTGATGGATGATTAAAACTCTATTTATATGATTTGATCAAACTTTAGCTTTTGATATTAAAATTTTGTAATTTTTAAAAGTAAATAATTTTGATAATTATTTTCAAAAATTAGAAATTTTTTTATTGAAAAGGTAAAAATTAAATACTTGTCATAATTTTTTTTATAGAAAAATATAAATTATTTAATAAAATGTTATAAATAATCTCCCAATACACATGTTTTCAATAGTTTATCATAGTAACCCCCAATCTCTAACATAATATCATAACAATCATGAATACTTTTGCGTGGCCCACTTTTTTAATTAAATATTTTTGTAAAATTTGGGTAGATTCTTGTTTTTTCACTTTTGAAATTTCAATTTTTTTTTATGTAAAGAGACATGTTAGAGATGATAATTATAAAAACAAAATAAACTTTTTCTAATAGATTAAGTTTTGGGAGTGCTATTTCCTTAATAATATATAGTGAATTGCAAATTTATTCTTTCCATTAGTTGTTGCTGGCTTGCGAGAAATTTCATGGGCACTATAGGTCAGATTAATTCTATGTAGATGGTCAAAAGTTTGTATCATACATGGTTAGGTTGTATGCTTAACAGATTAACCACTAACCACTATTGTCCCAGACAAACTTTGTTCCTTCCTAATTTATTAATGGAATTCTAGTAATTGAAGGACAATGATTGTAATAAAGTAAATCCCTTTTTCTTTTGATCTTAAAACTTAAAAATGAATCCAACTAATTTTATTATGTTTTCCTTAACTAGTGCAACACACAAATTACACGTGATGAGAAGCTATCATTTCTGGTTGATTTAAAGGTGCATAAATTAAAGAAGGAACCAAACATATATATATCTAGTGCTTTTCTATCTTCTCCAACCTTTTGTTTTCTGATATTGATTATAAGCCTTGTCCCATTTTATCTCCGTTCCAACCTCACAGTGTCAATTGAACCATTCGGGCCATTCCACGTTTCCCTACTTTCCACGATGAAGCACATAATAGTTGTAATTTCGAAATGATTAGCTACTTAATTTATAACTAAATTGGCTTCTGACTCATGCTGTAATGGAAAAAAGCACCCGCTGAATCAACTAGAGAGAGTACTAGTCAGCACCAAGAAAAAAAAACTATGAGACTAGTCTTACATGTTATGGCCAATACAAATTTACATGTAAAAACTTTATTTAGGAATACTTTTTAAGTTCACTTTATATGTAAGGAAGCAAACCAAGAGCCCAACACCCAAGAGGCATATTTCTTAATCATTTTGTCGACCTACTATATATCCTCACACAAATAATGCAATACCATAGTTTGAGTATAAGTTGATGGTAACTGAGTCTGAGTTACTGTATCAGGAGCAGCTTGTGCTTCTAATTATTGGTCATGTCAATCCTCTCTCTTTCAACTCCCATTGACTTTCTTACAATCGGATCTGACTTCTCCCTGACTTCCTGTTAATGGGCTAATATTACCCATATTGATCATGGACTGAGCAAACGCTTGGAAGAAGGCGGTTTGGTTGCTGGCAAAGTTGTTAACAATGGATATTGTGGCAGAACCATTAGTGGAAAACAGCTGCTGGTCAGATTGGAGAAGGCCCTGGTTGGTAAGAAGATTTGTGAAGTAACTGTTATCAAAAGTGTCAGGGGATGAAGGGTCTAGGTTGTTCAGAGTATTCCCGCTGCCATTTTGTGGACAATTTTGCTGCAGAGTAGCCAAATAGGTCGAGTTCAGCGTCGGATCAGGGCTACCGGTGCCGCTGAAGTTGAACAGCCTCTGGTTGAAAAATCGACATTGTGCACGACCAAAAGTATGTGCACCTTCACGTCCATTTGAGTCAAACAGTACTTTATAAGTATGACAATAATTAAACAATTAAATCAACCATTTTCTAAAACTTGTGTGTACATGAAGGAAGAGACTAGAGAGAAGTAACTATAATTAATTACCAGATAAGGCAACGAGATCATTTGTGTTTAAGCCTACAGCAGAGAATTTGGCTGTGATGTTGGCTAGGCTTTCAAATGGAGTGGGAATGGAGGAGTTGGCACCAGATTGGTTTGCAATTAGACCGTCCCTTCTGCCAAGTAGTACTTTCCATGAAGGACCTCCTGACTGCAAACATATATCGTGTGATATTCACTCTAAATATAATTCCATCACATTATTGGTGTATCAAAGTTAGTTTGCAAGAAGAAATTTAAGAAGAAAAGGAGAAACGTCAAGTAGCTAGGAAGTTACCAAAGACACAGAAGCTTCAGCTGCAAGGGCAATAATATCAGCACAAGATACGACACCAGGGCATGAATTTTCAACAGAGGTCTTGATGTTGTCAACTACATCAAAGCCCCGAGCGGAATTGTTGTTGGGGACTGCATTTTTCTCGCTCTGGGTTATGTTGCCACCCTGGTCTAACAAAATGGACGCATCACATCCCTAAAACAGAAAGAAGAATATCTATTAGTTGTCTAAGCTTAATTATGTCAAGAGTGTATGAGACCCCAATAAAAATTAGATTAATTTTATATAAGTAAGCTTCTTGAAAATTTGTTTGGAGGTTTTAATTATGGGATTTACATTGACAAAGCAATCATGAAAATGGAGACGAGTGAGGCTTGCGCCAATACGCGAATCAGATTGTAGAGCCTGCTGAACAACACTGCTCACAATTGAAGACACATTGGGGCATGTGCTGGAGTAGAAGGTTGAACTCAGTTGAGCATTTGATGGATGAAGAAGGGTTAGCACTAAGAAAATGGTAGCCAGTAGGGAATAAGGAATAGAACAAAGCATGGTTGGTTTGTTGTATCTTCTTTCCGAATGGTGGGTTCAGTGACTGATATCTAGGCGAATATATATAGAAAAGATAGCTGGTCATGTCTTTAATTACTTCATATTATAATTTGCTTAAAGATAAAGATTTCGCTGGCTATAACATAGAAGCATCAGGTAGATATATATAGTAAAAAAAAGATCAGATTTGTAACACGCATTAATTAGGTACACGACGGGACACATGGAAAGGAAAATTAAAACCATAATGATTGCCCCTTAACTACCTTGTAGTACTAGCTAGGTCAAAATAATGTGGCGACGTAAATTTTTATTTTAGGTGCCTAAGAATTCATAAATTGAATGTCATGAAACTTGCGAAAAGTGATTAAAAGGAAAATCTGAATATCCAACGAGTCTATTTAAATTCAAATGATACGATTAAATGGATTGGAAAAAACATGTTCATAAGTAGATTTATCATACCGTAAATAATGGAGCTCCTGCTTTCACAAATTCATATCGTTCTAAATTATAAATAACAAGTATTAAATTTGTACAAGTTATCGACATGATCCAATGATCATATAATCCTATCAATATTTAAATAAGAACTTGATTTGTTATTTCGATTTATGGAAATTCGGGCTGCACAACTATGGTAATTCATTTCCCTTGTATAAACCCTTGTTTACTTTGCTTTTATAGAATTTGAACGTGAACCGTTAAGCTGCAATGTCCAATATTCAACTATTAAATTATCCCCTGAATGATACACAACCACAATTCGAACTAATAAATAACATGGCAATATTAATTATTTTTCATTACGATTTCTAAACGAATAACACCGCCATACTATTTCTAAGCAAAAAAGCAAAGTTTTTGTATATTAGCAACCAAGAGTTAAATGTCATAGAAATTAAATTAGCCTTGCAGTTTTAAGCTGTTTAAATGGTTAATCTGATACAGCGATGAATATACACTGCTGGGGTGTTCATACTTGACCCGATAACAGGGCCTTATTAGAGGTGATTGAGTCATTACCAAGTTCTTTTTTTTAGACTTTGACGTATTTTTAGGAATGAGTTTTTTTTAATATATTATTGTGATATCTTTTTAAATGTTAGACTTTAATTAAACATTGTGACTCTTTACAATTTAAGTTATTATGTTATTAATTTATTATGTAATTATCAATTAGATTGAATCTTGATATGAGCAAAAAATAATAGCTACAATCAAGTTTATACAAGTAGAGAAAAAATGATCAGAATATTATAAAAAAAATATTTTACGTATTTAAATAAAGTTAGTTGATTCAACTCGAACCCAATATCATTAGGTTCGGCTTAACAAAATTGGCCCAATCAAAATTTTAAATTACAACCGGAGTTAAATTCAATCTAACCCATGACCAACCCTAAATACAAGCATCGAAGTTTCATGGTGTTTGGAGAAACAATGAGTGATATTCTATGTAATGGCAATCTTCACACGTGTAAATCTCAAATATGTTTTTTAGATAACATAATGACACCCAACTAAAGTACTTGGATATTATGTTTTGATGTAACATTTGAAAAGATCTTCTTTTATGTTTGAACAACTTTTTTATGTTATAAAAAAGGTCTTTTTCTAAAATCACCAAAATCTAACTTAAAAGAAAAAACACAAAATGTGCTTTTTTTTAATGCTTCAATTATTTTAAAAACAAGTTTATCCAAACACACTAAATATATACACACTCATACAAAGCACATTCAAACGAGTACATTAAGTAAGACAGTAAACATTGCCAATCATTGGCTCACTAACATGTTTCTTCCTTCTTTGGCCCATTCTATTTCTATTAGGGTGTTTGTAGTTTAGATTTATTCGATTTTAAAAAAAAATCATTTAAATTGAACTAATTAATTTTTTTTATAATAGGAACTTATTAATTTGATTTTGATTTAAGAACCAAACTAAACCAATCACAATTGATTTGATTCAGTTCGGTTCAGTTTAATTAATTCTTAACAAAATACTATTTTCATTAAAAAAAATTCATAAACAATTCAACTTTTTTTTATCTAGCCCAATTAACAACAAATCAGCCTAAAATTTATAACAAAAATATCATTAAATAGATACAAACAATAAATTAACTTAAAAGTTTTCTTAAAAGCAACAATAGATATGTCAATATAAAAAAAAATACATATGTAATTGTATGAGTTTGATTTAGTTTAATTTAATTTAATTTTGATAAATAATAAAAAATTAAACTGAACCGTTTGATTTTTATGAAAATGAAATCAAATAAAACTAAAATTAATTGGGTTTATTTGCTTTTTAATTTTTTGATTTGATTTATTCTATTTAAATCGATCTGGTTGAATAATAAACACCTCTAATTTCTATTGTCTTGTTTTTCATTTTTCTATATTTAGATGTCCAACTAATTAATAATAGTATTCACTTAGCTGGGCATTTTATAAATGGTCTTCTTTTGCTGTTAAGTCAATTCCAACCAGAAAATAAAAAGAAGGAAGCTTCTCTGGGCCTAGCTTCTAATGGTACGAAAATTGCTAAAAAAGGTTTGCGTTTCGTATATTTCTTCTTCAGTCTTTGTTTGTAGGTACTACATCTATATCCTAGTGGGAAAACTAAATTTTAAGGTACCACATCTAGTCTCCAACGTATAATCGTTAAAAGCATCTCCGCAATCAAAGGAGAACATGCCATTTATGGGGCCATATCGGCCATGTATTTCTACACATTCTTTCTAGAAACTATTGAATTTGTAAGTTCCGCAAGATTAATTAATGACGACGTATGAATTGACCCTATATATATATACGGGGAAAAATTACTCATTTATACTGATATACTAATAATTATAGAGTATATGTAAACACTCATTTTGATTTGGTTTAAATAAACTTTTGATCTTTATAATTTACACTTATTTTGATTTTAGTCCTTATACTTTTTTTTCTTAGTAAATTAGTCCTTATACTTACAATCATTTGTAAAATGGTCTCTATTGTTAAAATTGTTATGACGCTATTAGTTTATAAGAACTAAATTAAAAATATGAAAAAATTATATGGACCAAATTAAAAAAAATAGAAAACTATAGGGACCATAAACTAATAACGTCATAACCAGAACTAACGGCAGGGACCATTTTGTAAACGATTATAAGTATGATGGCTGATTTATAAAGAAAAAAAGTATAAGGACTAAAATCAAAATGAGTATAAACTATAAGGACCAAATGTTTATTTAAACCTTTTGATTTTTGATAGAAGTGTTATTAGTTTAGTACTTTAATAATTTTTTTCATCAAATTCATTTTTTAAAAGACTAATTTGATGAAAAAAATGATATTATAGAACTAATTTATTTTCAAAAAATAATATTGATGGACCAATTTAATGTTAAAAATTGACATTGAATGACTATTTTGATGTATTTACCATTAGAGAGCATAACTGATGACAATTGTATATTTAAAAAAATCAAAATGAATATTTACTTTAATTAATAATATAACATGTCATGTACAGAAAAAATATAAATAACATGTTTTCAAAAACTTGTGGTATCCTTAGTATTTTCGTCTCTCCAAAACACTAATCTTGCTAAAAAAAAATTATATTCCCAGTCTAACTTACTGTGAAAGTTTATGCAGATATGTGGTGGTGACTAGAAGCAAAAAAGAATAGTAATGTAGCCTAATGTCTCTTTTCAAAACTAAATAATAACATTATAGAATGATAATGTTTAATCAACTTAATAAATCATATAAAAAGCACATGATTATTATTCTAAAATTCTGAAATATTCAAAGGCTCAACAAAACTTAACCATATACTACTAGAAAAACAGCTTTTAGAGACGGAAAAATTCCATCTCAAAAGTATAAAATTTCGTTGCTAATTTAAATAGTGATGGAATCAGTGACGAAAATTACGTCATCGCTATAATGGTCGTTGCTAAATATATAGAGATGGAAATTTTGTTTCGTCACTAAATAGTGACGGAATATTCGGTTGCTAGTGAAATAAAATTCCATCACTAATTAAAAGGATGATTTGTGTCTACTTTATTTTTAAAAAAAAATAAATTAATATTTTTAGCAACGGAACAATTCCATCGCTGATATTAAATTTTATTTTTTAAAAAAATTAGGTATTTAGCCGTAGCTTTTAGTTAAAACCATGGTTAAACACCTATTTTTTTTAAAAAAAAATTACTGAGATGAATGTAGAAAGAAAGAAGCAAATGTCATGTTCATGGGATAAGAAAGAAGCTACTAATAATCTAGCAAAGGATCTTGATCCAAAAGTAATTTTTTACATGGAAATTGTTTCTCAAATTGTTATAAAATTGTTTCTTTTTCTTGAGTCTTAAGGATAACATGATTGACAAACATTAGAGGTAATGAACATTAAGATGCAGTACTCAAAGATAAAGTAGTCCATGAAATTTCCATTTTAGGGAGCAGATATATACTTTCTTTCTCTCATGATGACAAAATGTCTTAAGTATTTCTCAACAATCCTCAACAAAATTGGAAATGAAATGAAATCAATGACTTGAGTAATTTACATACATGCATATATATATAATAATAATCTCACAACTTAGAATACTATGTAATAACAACAAATAGAGAGTGAAAAAAATCATGTATTTTTTTTATTATTTAAAAAGGTTTAAGATTTCTGCTTGCAACCACATCCAAGAAAGGCAATTTCAAAAGTCACAATATTCCTAATCTGAACCAGACAAAGTTCTCTACACATGTAACCAAATTGTAATCTCTTCATTCTAGAGTTTAACCAATCTCATTAAGATAATTCAAGCTTTGAAAAATATTTTCTACTTTAATCAGCAGCACCAGCAAAGTTTAATTGCACCAATCCCTGCATTATCATTGGGCACCTTAGTAAATAAGGCTGTAACAACACACTAAATAAAGAAATGAGCACTTAACAACAAACAAAACTAATTGTCTGTGACTTAACAAATCAAGCCTAGTTAAAGAATTTGGTATTCTTTAGGTTCAGATAACTAACAAAGCAAGTCTAGCTTTAGTAATGAAATGGGTGACCCATTGGCTTATCAAGACGGCCTCAATAAACCAACTAAAAAAATAAGCAGAATTGCAAAATAAAAGCAAATGACTATATTATGTTTGAAGAAAACTAAAATTTGTTACATTGTGATAGATATTCATTCTTGGTGTAAATGATATGTGGCGTTACAACCAATTTTCCATTTGATTTCCCTCTACTTGTGATGAGTGTATTATTCTAAACCCCTCGGCCTTAAAAGATGACCCGTGTTGGTTCTAAAAATGCCCTTTGACTCATATGATGGTGCATCCTTCTTTAAATGAAATGAATGTCACCAAAAGATATGTGGTGATGAAATGTAGTGGTCATGGTATCATGAGTGGCCTGCCAAACCTCCCTATTGTAGTCCAGCAATAGCCTAGCTCTTATATTCAAATGTCTACACAAGAATGATTTACATAGTTAAGTATATCAAAATAAGTGTCCTCTAATATTGAGACTAGCAACTGTAAGGCACTTATAAAATTTAATTAAAAAAGTCATAAATCCACTGGATAGCTTTCAGACTAGATCAATTACAAAAATTAACTAAGCAAAAGAATGGAAAATGAGATTTGACTAAGATTATAGAAATCATGATTTTTGAAACCATGAAAGGTCCAAGGTTGCTCTTACGTCATCCCCTTGTGTGAACAAGTATTCATTTGGCTCTCAAATGTGTAAATTGCGAGTAAAATTTATTGCTATTTTGATTTTTTTGTTATATAAACCAAATTTAGGATATTTATCTTAATTAATAATTATGTCTTTCCACTCTTCTTTCTAAGACATATTTTTTAAGAAGAATTTTTAAAAAATTAAATTAAAATAAGTTAAGGTAATTAATAACTAATATTTCATGCTTCAAGCACATAATTAATAAATTATTAATCAAACACATAAATCTATGACATGTAGCTAGACAAATGCATAAATATATGTAGACCAAAATTGATAAGCTAACTATTAAAAAGCAAAAAAAAATTGATATCAATCACATAAAACAAAACTAATATTTTTATAGGCTTTGTACTCTATAATATAAATATAATCAAATTTTAAGGGGAAAAAAAAGAAGAAAAAACATGGCCTTGCATTCTAACATTCAAGAGCCAACCTCACAAGTCTTTAAAGACACTCTTGATGACAGTTGCAGCAGCCAAGACTAACAATTTGTGCTAAATTTGCATTTGAGGATATTATAGAATTCCAAGCATATTACAAAAACCTTAATGGTGGAAAATTAGGCTTGAAGGTAGGATTTTAGAGAAGATTGAGAGGTTTAACAATTGTTCAACATTTCATCCATACTTAACTTCAGTCTATAAGAAACAAACCTTTTTTTGTCCTCTAACTCAGAACACTAATTCCATTGCCTAACACACCACTTTCATCTTTAATCTAAAACTCACCACCCTACAGCCTATTTCATTGCAAATTTAGCTACAAACATAAACCAACTATCACAAATAGAAAATGGAATCACGATATATATAGAGATAATACCATACCTTGCGGATGCCATTAGCTTTTCATTTAAATGAAGATCTCTATTGGATTCACAATGGCATAAAAAACAAAAATTATCACCAAATGGATTGATATGTTGGATTCACAATTTAGCCATACCTTTGTAAACCCACAAAATGCCATACTTCTACGTGAAACTTAATCGAAAACCTTAAAGGCGTCTAAAACTTTGAATTACAAAAAATGATATCATGACCCCCCAAAATTGCTTTTAGATACATGATTGCAGATATGCTAAACTAATCAAGAATCTAATCAATCCACCGAAATAAACAATCAGTCCAAAGTATTGACTGCTATAATCAAATTTTAACTAATTAAACAGTGATAAATTTACTTGTATTAAAACAAATTTTTTTGAATTTTGCCAGTATAGAACCAATTAAAGTATGCCTAGTCCACTGTCTTCAAGAAAAAAATAAAAAAGAATCATGTGATGTGATTTAAGGTTTCTTTAAAGCTAACAAAAAATGAGTAAAGAGAAGAAAGACTTTACAGGACATAGAGAAAATCAAAAGAATGGATAGAGGGGTCGAGCTGGGCCAGAACAGGAGATAACCAAGTCAACTCAGCGCGCAACGAGTCATCCACTTACTTCAGGATGCTGTGAAGCCGAGCCATGTCTCCGACACTGCTCATAACCCTTGGATTTGGGCCACATGTGCTTCCATGCCTCTCTGCAGATTCACTCCTTTGAACGATTTCAATTGATTAGTGCAGGATATGGGCCATACACAAATCATGCTATAGCAGGGTCGACGACATATGCTCCAGTAGGGTCAAGTCACTGCATCTCTGGGAATCAGTGGTGTACCCACAGCTAGGGAAGTAAGGAAGAGGGAATCAGTGGGAAAGATGGGGGAAAGGGATCTTTGGGTTCGAGAAGGAAGGTGGGAGAAATAGGGAAGAGGCAAGGGGCCTTTGTTCAAACGACCAAAACAATGTGTTTTGGTTAATAGGTTTAGCTAAATACATTTTTAAAATTTTCATTATTGCTGCTAATTCAAAAACGAAATTTATTCCATCTCTAAAGTGAATTTTATTTATTTTTTAAATTATTTAGTCATAGACACAGATATATTTCATCTCTAATTTTTATAATTTAATTAATACTTATAATTAATTTAAAAGCGGTGGAGTTCGACTGTCTCTAAATTAAAATTTCATTTTTGTAAAACTAAAACCAAAATAGTGGCAGTTATGGCGACGAGAAGATTAGAGATGGAATTTTCTGTCTCAGATTTCGTATCTAAATTTTGAAAATATATTTTTGTCACCAAATGATATAAATCATCTCAAATTCCGTTGCTAGAAGTAACAAAATTTATTCCGTTGCTAAATTTCGTTTCTAAAATAGAATTTTCTAGTTGTGATATATGGGATTTAGCTAAGCAAATCAAACTTAAGGGTATCTGTTTGGATAGAGGGATTTTGAGGGGAAAGATAATTATTTATTTTTAACTTAAGAGAATTATAAAATGTTTATAAAAATCAACAAGGGATTATTAGAAGGTTATATGATAATTTTTTATTTTATTTCTCTCATTTAAAAAAATCTCAAATAAGGGGAATGTTTACTTAAAATGGAAAAAAAAAATTTCCTCCCCTCCCTTCGCATCCAAACATACCTAAGTTTTCTCTAAAGATCAGCAAATTAAAAGCTTATCATTTTTTATTATAAGTTTCCTATTGAGGATATATATTATAAAGAATAAAAATGACAAAGATTAAATTGTTTCCCACTTAATTAATCATAAAATTTTTGATGCCATGTTAAGAAATTAGATATTCTAAAAATAAAAGTTTAAGAATAATTTTTAAGTTAATTTGAAGGGAATGGGGACTATCCCCTCTAATAATTCTCTTCTTCTCTTTTTTTATTAATGACAAGAGGTTGTCAAGACCCGTCAAATAAATAAAATTTACCAATTCACAAATTAATTTGTAGTATAGAGAATTGAACCAAATCGTCTCTCAAAGATCTAAAAATAAAGATTCAATTAGATCAAGATAATTAAAAATAGGGGGCTTTGTTGATTTGTAAAGAAAATATACCAGTTGAATTAAAGAAAATCAATTAACAAATTAACCAATACAAAGAAATTTATCGATCTTGAGTTTAATCCATAATTGATCATAAGGAATTTACTTAATTGCTAACTATGTTCTTGGCCTTAGATCACATCAAGAAGCCTTAACATGATCCAATAATCCTCTACTAGATAAGCATCTAGGATTTAGTTAATCAATGTTAGATAAAGTAAGCACCATCCAAACATAAATTAACTTAAGATTCGGAATTTAACTAAGCTAAACAAACCATAAAAAAACTTTGATATATTGTTTATTCTTTGTGATCATCTTTGAATACATGATAATAAAGTTATTATCACATCAACATCTAAATCAAATTAAGCAATTCAATCTAGATAAAAATTAAAAGAGGAATAAGAGAAACTTGAATAACAATTAAGTAATATAAACAAGCGAAACAAGATCTCCAAATTAAACATCAAGATGGTTAATCCATTGGATTGATTATAAGAGCCTAGCCCTCCATGGATGAGAAGGAAGAACTCAGAAGTAAAATAACAAAAATGAAATTCTAAAGAGAATGGAGAAGAAGAGAAAGAAAACTCTCACAAATAGTCAAATTTTTTTCCAAACAAATACTCAAACTTACTTCAAATTGAATCATGTATAATACAAAGAAATTGACTCTATCTATACTAATCCTAGAAACCAAATTGTAATTGAAAATAATATGAATGCAAGCTGTAAAAACATGAAAATTGTCAATTATGGTAGCTTGATGCATGGTTGGTGGGTTGGTGCATGGTTGGTGGGTTGGTGTATGGTTGATGGTTTCTAGTTAGCAACTCTACTTCAACTTCCAGCCTGATTTTCATGCCCTAAACAATGTATTTTGGCTTGAAGGTCTACATGACAGTTGTAGACAATTGTCTCCTTGAACTTTTGACGTTAGTTTCATGCCATTTGGACTTTTACAACTCCAGATATTCCAAAAACACTGCACCTACCTCAAGTCAGGTTGGCAGAACATGTTTCCAAATTGAAACCAAGTTGTAGCTTCATAATCATGCCTAAAACGATATCTATTGACTAAATGGTCTTCAGTAAAGTTAGAGATATGAGTCTTATCTTTCTAATGGTTGAGTTTCAACTCAAAAAGAGGCCTATAGCTCATGATATGGTCCAATATGTGCACACTGCTCAGATTCTAGTGACATCAAACTCACTTTGAATTGCAGGGCTATTTTGGACCCTTAGAAGTCTGATCGAGCTCTTGAATTCTTCATGAAACTTGTAGAGCCTTGTCTTAGCTTTCTAAAGACATCAAGATCACTTCAAATGGATCACTGAGTCCTAAGTTATGGCCTAACTAAGAAAGAAATGTCAAAATGCATCAAACTCCAAGAAGTATTTACAATTTGCATTAAAGCCCAATGAGACACAACAACATTAAACTCAGCTAAAATACTAATATTAGGCACAATAAACATCTAATAAAGCCTAGTACAAAGCTAACATAAGGGTCTCAAATTGATTGATCAATTAACAAACAACTAATAACTATATCCAAGTATAAATTAGAGTTACTTGAGTATTGTAAATATTTGTAATTAATTAATGTTTTCTAAAAGATAATAAAAGAAGCAACAACTTATGCTAGTTGAATCTCAACTTATTACAATTTGTGACACTTAGAGTGTGTTTGGAATGTAAAAATAAAATAAAATTGACTTGATTTGTAAATCAAATATTATGTTTAACATGTTAAAAAATAAGAAATGATTTAATTTTCAAAATCTCATAGCTTTTAATGGTTTAGATTTAGAAATCATGACAAATATGGTGGGATGTTTTAAGATTTGATTTGATTCTAAATTTAATTATTTAGATTGACTATTTTACTCTTACTAACTTTTTGATTTTACCTTAACAATCAAATAATATCATTTACAATGATACATGGGGAAGAAAGTAAAATAATAAAATGAAATAAAATCAATTTCTTTTTTAATCAGTTCCAAACATAAGAATTGATTTTCAAAGCAATTGAATATAAATTTTTATAATAAGTTTCAAATATAGAATTTAATTTTTAAATCAAATCCATTTAAGTCAAATCAATTCTACTTTTAATTAATTCTAAATATAACATTACTAAGATTTAAGTCCACGTGGAGTTTGTGAAAGTGGTTGCTATCTTTTTGCAGCCAATTTTGAAAGTAAACTCGTATGCTTATTTGACCATAATTAATTAATTAGAGTATATTTTCTTTCATTAAAGAGTGGATTTAAATATACTCATTTCAACCACTTGAGTTATCTCCAAGTGGCTTAATCAAAGTATGTCAATATGCATAAAAACTCAAATATTTTTACTTGTCATCTCAAATTGTAGCAAAAATTAGGTTTTGATGTTGGATTATTATGGAAGTTCTACTGCAAAATCTGAAGATAAATGTAATTTATCAATAGGACTATTGGCTCGCTAAAACTTATCTATCGGGCATATAATTTGGAAATAGGCCAGATGCATGCGTAATTTTTCCTTGCACTTATTGTTAGGAATGTTGTGATTTTAATGATAGCACATTAACCATTGGTTCAGTACAATGAATGCTATACCTTAAAGATAGAGACATTCATGCTCTGGTTTCACCCCCACCACCCTTTTTCCCCTTGTTTTCTTCCTTCTTCATCTCCCCAATAACGCTTTCACATTTTAGCTGGTCTCTTGTCTAGATCTTCCTTTAAAGGTCAAGAATTGTAGAAATAATGATTGTCATGACCCGAAAAAATTGTGACGAGGAACGACAAGAGAAAAATAGGCAATTTAAAACAAAACAATGAAGTCGTCACTGATCAATCAATTTGAGACACTTATGTTAGTTTTGTACTAGGCTTTATTAAATGTTTATTGTGCCCAATATTAGTATTTTAGATGAGTTTAATGTTGCTGGGCCTCATTGGGCTTGAATGCAAATTATGAATAATTCTTGGATTTTGATGTATTTTAACCTTTCTTCATTGGTTAGGTCATAACTTGAGACTCGGTGATCCATTTGAGGTGATATTGGTGTCTTTGGAAAGCTAAGACAAGCCTATACAAGTTTTATGAAGAACTCAAGAGCTGGATCGAACTTCTAAGGGTCCAAAATATCCCTGCAATGCAGAGTGGGTTTGCTGTCATGAAAATCTGGGCAGTGTGCACATATTGGACTATATAGTGGGCTATAGGCCTCCTCTTGGGTTGAAACTTGGCCATTGGAAAGATAATAGTCATATCTCCAACTTCACTGAAGACCATTTAGTCAATAGATGTCGTTTTAGGCATGATTATGAAGCTACAAATTGGTTTGAATTTGGAAACACGTTATACCAACCTAACTTGAGGTAGGTGCAATGTTTTGGGTATATCTGTAGTTCTAAAAGTCCAAATGGCATGATTCTAACTTCAAAATTTCAAGGAGACAACTGGCTACAACTTTCATGAAGACCTCCAAGCCAAAATGCACCGTCTAGGTCATGAAAATTAAGCTGGAAGTCGGATAAGAGTTGTTGACTAAAAGCTACCAACCATGCACCAACCCACCTACCATGCATCAAGCTTCCATATTTGACAATTTTCATGTTTTTACAGCTTGTATTCAGATTATTTTCAATTACAAATTGGCTTCTAGGATTAGTATAAATAGAGTCAACTCTTTGTATTATCATCATTCAATTTTAAGTAAGTTTGAGTATTTGTCAGAGTTTTCTTTCTTTTCTTCTCCATTCTCTTTACAATTTCGTTTTTGTTCTTTTATTTCTGAGTTTTTCCTTCCCATCCATGGAAGGCTAGGCTCTTATAATCAATCCAAGAGATTAGCCATTTTGATGTTTAATTTGGATATCTTGTTTCGCTTGTTCATATTGCTTAATTATTATTCAAGTTTCTCTTCTTTCTCTTTGATTTTTATTTAGATTGAATTGCTTAATTTGATTTAGATGTTGAAGTGATACTAGCTTTATTATCATGTATTCAAAGAGGATCACAAAGACTAAACAATATATCAAAGCTTTTTAATGGATTGTTTAGCTTGATTAAATCCCCGATCTTAAGTTAATCTATGTTTGGGTGATACTTACTTTATCTAACCTTGGTTAATTAAATCCTAGATGCTTATCTAGTAGAGGATTCTTGGATCATGTTGAGGCATCTTGATGTGATCTAAGGCTAAGAACATGATTAATAATTAAGTGAATTCTTTGTGATCAATGATGAGTTAAACTCAAGATCGGTAAATTTCCTTGGATTGATTGTTTCTTTAGATTTGTTTATAACTTTAAGTCCCGTACTTTTGTCAATATTATTAATCAACAACAAAACCCCCTTTAATTATCTTGATTTCATTAAATCTTTGTTCTTTTTGGATCATTGAGAGACGATTCGGTTCATTCTCTATACTACAAATTAGTTTGTGAACCGGTAATTTTTATTATTTGATGGGTCTCGACAACCTCTTGTCAATCACCAATCGTTTATTAGATAGGGAAAATGATTGGCAAAACCCTTTTAAAATGGATTTAAAATAAAAACAAAAAGAAGAGGTCTGCAAAAACCAGGTAGGGTTCGGGGGTCAATTATGCACAGGGAATGGTGGAAACTTAATCTCACAACACCTCTGATACATCCGCTATAAAATGGTTACCGTAAGTTAGTTGTGCAAATTTAATAACCTTAACAATATTTGATTTACCCCTTAAATAAGACAAGTCAAATGATTGAAATAAAAATTAAATTTCACAATTTGCAAATTTGGAGGAAAAACATTTACAGGTTTGGTGGAAAATAATAAAATTAGAATATTTACAGACTTGGCTTGACTTGCGTGCCTACGTATCCCCTGATGCAATGGAGAAAAGGAATGATTGATTTTGATTGAAAGGGAATGGATTAATTTGATTTAATAGATAAATGATTTAATTAGAAAAAAAGAAACTTCGTTAACGCGTCCTAAATAGGATGGAAGACGGTATTAAACCTATTGATCCACCTTAAGAAAACTGCCTAGTGGGTACTTGACCTTTGAAGACCACTAAACGCAAGTGTTGATGGCATTGGACCATCCGGGAAAGAAAATGTATTAACGAGTCCTAAATAGGATATAAGGTGGTACCAAGCCCACTGATCTTCCCTAAAGAAATTGCCTAGTGAATACTTGACCTCTGAAGATAACTAACACGAATATTATGGCATCGGGCCATTTATTTGATTATTATTCTACTCCTTTTTCTTCTTATATAATATAGGTCCAAATAATTAATACTAAATTCTAAATTAAAATAATGATATTTAAACACAATAATATCAAATCATTAAACGAAGCAAATAAAATAAACAAAATTAGATGAGCAACATATTTGAGAAGGAAGAAAATAAGAACAATAAAACAATATAAATTTCATTGTCTAACACTAACGAGATTCAAAGAAAAAGAATTATTTTTCTCATTTTTTTACTTTAACTTTTTAATTTTTAATTTTTAATTTTTATTCATTTCATTTCTTCTTTCTTCTTATTATAATTTTTTTACTCTCTTTTTTTCCTTTTTTACTTTTCTCTTTCTTCCTTTTTCTTTACTTTCTCCTACCCCACTAATTCCTACGGTCAATATCATTTTCTTTTTTTTTATTATTAAATTTTTTTTCTGATTCCTTTTCCCAAAGTGTTTCTCATGTTAAATTAAAAAAACATGGCAAAATATTACACGCAATGACAAAAATTGTCTCCACTGTATATCAAAATCCCAACCACGCATTCTATTTTAAAAAGCTCATAATTTCATATGTCAAACTTTCACAGTTAAGAAAACAAATCACGATGTAAACATGATAGTCATGAATATAGAACTCCGCTGATTCCTCATATGTGTATAAACAGAACAATTAAATCAAGCAAATCGGTATAATTTCCATTACTCCCTTTCTCCCGGAATTGTCAAAACATTAAATACCAGAAGCTAGTCAACACAGAAATCCAATCCTTCAAAGAAAACTTGAACATAACTTTCTCAATCATCAACTCTGAGCCTAACATCCAAACTAGCATTATAGCCACAACTTAAACTGTGAAGACAAAAAAATGAAAAAGATTCAAAATTCAATCTGGAGTTTTAAATCATATTCCAAAGGTGCCATGAGTAAGCATCAAACATATTCAAATACAACGAGTACCTATAACCAACATAGAGCCAATGAAACGAAAATTAACTCGATCATCAGTCTAAGACTCACACATGAACATCAAACCACAAGCATTTTCTAACAATGTAACAAACCAAATTAACAGGACCCAAAAGATTTTTAGAATACAACGCTCATCATTACACTTGGTAACCACACATGTGCTTAGAGGCCGAGCATTTTAATGTCTGACACGATATCCACCCTTTTCGAGCAAAGAATGAGACAAACAATAAGGAACCCCTATGCTTAAGCTAATATCTAAATGGATTTAGACACTGAGAACTCAAGCCAACGAAACCTCTCAAAAAAAGAACAGAAATGGAAAATGTCAATATATTATTTTAGTCACATGCTAATAAAAAAAAACCCTGAAGTCCCAAATTCAAGTTTGCTGGAGGGGCCTTAATTCCCAAATATCAAGTCAATCCCTAGCAGAGCATCTCAGTTGAAGTCAAGTCATTTTAGCATGCATATCCAAATTCACTCAATAACTCGATAATAACTGAATCAGAGTCAGCTTTTAATCAATAACAGAAAATTTCCCAAGCCAACAACAATTCTTAGCAAATGAACTATCAATCAGATTTCTTAATTCACATAACATTGAGCACATATAATCAACATTCTACACCATGAATTAAAAATCATTTCCACTATGTTATGGTTCAGACAATCACGGATCAGGATAAACAAAAATACACATGAATATGCTTTCAAAATTTTGAAGGGGGCAGAGAAAAACATACGGGTCACCAAATAGGTCTTCCTTCGGACCTTGATCCACTCTCACAGACCTCTGTGCTATCTTCCACTCTCTACTCACTCTTCAAACAACGAAAATTTCCCCGAAGAAGAATGAGGGAAAAAAAGCCAACCCTTTTATCCTTACTTAAGGTTCTATTTATACAAGAACCTAAATTGAAAGAAACCCTAAAATAAAAGAAATAAAAAAGACAATAAATAAATAATAAAAAAAACAAATGACTCTGCTCCCCCTCCGTACGCGTCGTGCAGGGCTCGGCGTGCAACGTGGTGGCTGTTGCGAGCTGGGTTCAGCGCAGCGAATGGTGTGGCACAGCAGGTGATGGGCTGTTGCTGTCATGGGGAAGAGGAACGAAGGCTTGGGGTAGAGAGAGGGGGCGCGAGCCTGGGTTGGCAGAGGTGGAGTAGGGGCTGCTGCTGCGCCGCCATGGGGAAGAGGAATGAAGGACGCAGGCGAAATAGGGGTGGCTCGGATGCGAGGAAAGAAAAGAATGTGGGAAAGAAAGGGGAATAGGGGAATAGAGGAATGGGGCAGCACTATGAAAGAAAAGGGGGCTAGGGCAAATTTGGGGGAGGAAAGGGAAATTGGGTATGGGGGTGGACCAGGTTGTGTGACCGAGTAAGAGAATGGGTTCTGGGTGGGTGACCGGGTCAGCAAGTTCGGGCTTGGACTGGGTAGGTGTTGGTTTGGGCTTGGTATGTGTTGGGCTGGGTAGGTGTTTGGGTAAAGGAAAATGGTTTGGGCCTAGGTTAAGATAGAAGAAAATGGTTTGGGCTTGGGTTAATAGATCAGATAAAAAACTAGTATGATTTTTATTTTATTTTTTCCTCAAATTTTTTCATTTTTTGGTTTTTTTTGTAATTAATTATTAAAAAAGAAATTTGGATTGGCTAAAATTTTTTGTTAATTAAAAAATTCTTTCTTTATTTTATTTTCTTTCAAATTTTCTTATTCATTTTTTCCTTTTTTTCATTTGTCTCATTTTTGGATTTTTGTAATTAACTAATTTAATTTAATTTTTTGGTTTTTTTGATTTTTTGTTTGATTTGTTTGAATTTTTTTATTGGCTAAGAGAATTTTTCCTATAATCTTTCTTTTTTTAAAAAAAAAATGGTCCGAACAAATTTAGATGTTCATAATGATGGCAGTCTAGTTTGGGCAATATAGCAACTAGCAAGCCAGCTAACCAAGGTGAGGTGACACAAACTTTTGTTTCAGGCAAACAATCTAAGCTGTGTACAACCTTTGATTAGTAGTCTTTGGTTTCAGTACCTGACAATTCTTCTTTTAAGTATCAAAAATCAATTATCAAATCATGTGTTTTGCCTAGCACTCTTTTTATGGTAAAATTTTATCAATGATTTTGATTAAGTCATTATTTCAGTTTTCAATTTTGGAAGAGAATCTCTTTCAAATGAATTTTCAAATTATTGGTAATTTGTAGTCAAAATTTGATATCACAATGATGCTAAACACAAATGTCAATATTTAACAGAAATTCGACAATAATTAAAGAGTTCATTTAAAGGATTGTTGAAGTGTTAGAAATGAAAATGTCAATATTAAGAATTGACAGAATTATAAAGACAATGAAATGTAAATTACATGAAAGATAAATTGCAAAATGCAAAAAGCAAGAAACATAAATAAACAAGGAAATTAAATGTGCAGAATATAAAAATGCATAAAAGTAAATGACTAAAGATAAATCTGCAATAAGATAAAGTGACGAGTAAGTAAACTACAAGGAAAGGAAATTGATGAGAAAATAAAAATACATCAAATTAAAGTGTAGGAAATGTAAATAAATGAAGAACAATGATTGATTTAATTGTATTGATATGTAAAGATACATGAATTGAAAGTAGAAGACATACTTGAGTTATAATTCTATGATCCATAGCCGTCAGAGTGACAATAAGACGTTAGGATGTATTCAAGAACCAACCCCTTTACAAATGAAAGAACTAATATTTATAGATAAAGAAGTAAACTACGTAAGTCCTAAAATCCTGACACCTGTTGATAATGGACAAGTGTTGTGCAAACAGATGACACACTTGTTTATTTATCTAAACTACTAAAACTTCCTAAAACTGACGCTAATTCATTAGTTAGTTTCTAAATATTTGAATTCAAATATTCAAATTCTTCCAGCATAACTTTCTTATCTTCTTTTTAAATTCAAATGAGCAAGTAACTTCCAGTATCATGTCAGGTTGAAAATAAATATTCTTCTTTCAAAATTTCACAAGTATTGATGTCGAAATCACTTAACAATTCTCGTGATAACTCTTCTTGATGCTTATTGAAACCATGCACATTCCTTTTGTTAATATCAAAGATTTTTTTGACAACTTCATGTTTTTTCAAAAACATAATTTTTATATCACTAATAAATGTCAAGTCACTATGAGCCATTTTCTTTCAAAAAAATCATCAAGTGTTGGCTTCGAGTCACATTCTGTCTCTATTTTTGACAAAACTTGATTTTGATACCAAGTCAAACAAGTATTATTTGTGAGTGTTGGACACATTATTAACAATCATCATTCTTGTAATTAAAATTACATACTTAATGCTACCAACATATTTATTAATGAGAGACACATTTTTTATATTTATCATCTCACATTTTTCAACTTTTCTTTGAAAGTCAAAATTCTCCAAATATTGTCAAAAACTTAAGTCAAGATCATAATTAAACCATGTTCGTCATTGTTAAAATGAAACTTTGAGTTACATTAATCTTTTCTTTTTTAACAAATGCTTTTCAACGTTCCTTATCAATAATAACTATTCTTTCGAAAGATTTCATTTTAATTTGGTACCAACACAACTAAATCATTGTTTGTTAATAATATATATTAAAGTCGTCCTATGCATTTTGCATCATGTTTTGTTATGTTAAAATTTGTGTCAGTGTTTGACATACAAAGCACCAAGGAGAAAAGGGAAAAATTGATCAATTTAGTACTAAGCACGTCTGTGAATGTGTTTGCGTTTTGTATTATTTCTTTTTTGTTTTAATTTTATAATGTTTCTTTTTCCAGTAATTTTTGTCTTTTTCCACTAGACATGAGAAAGATTCCTTCGAATTGGAATTATGCGCACACGGCATACTGTTGGTGTCTTGACATCTTTGCTTGATGTGGCCACTGCCGCACAGCTGGAAATGTGCTGTTACTTAAAAACTAAAAAAAAGGGTTGACGTTAACATCCAATAATTGTATGGAAAAAGGGATAAGATAACATGACTTTACTAGTTTACTCACAAAATCATTCTGATTGATTCACTACCAGATATATATTTTTTTGGTGCAGAGCCACTATCAGATATTTGAATTCACAAAAAAAAAAAAAATTGACAAAACAAAGTTTCAACTCTATCATGAATTTTGTGTACCACTTAAAACTTGGATAATAGTCACGTGATAAAATTTGTGAATTTTGTTAGAAACTGGGATTGCGTATATATGATTCACCAGTTACTATATTTGATTAATACGAAGAGAAATAGCTACCGAAGTTAATAAAAGTAATATAAAGTAATATAAATTATATGAACCATTAGTTTTACCAACTTAATTTTATATATAAAATTAATGAATACAGTTTCAGTACTAATTAAAAGTTAGGGGTAGATATGAGTTGAGTTTAGAGTAATTATAAACGTAATTTACTTATAAAAATAGTGAATTTTCGTTGGATTGGATTTGAATTTTTTTTTTATCCGAATCAATTTGACCTATTTATATATAGGTTGGGTTGAACTTGAACTAAACTACAAAAAAAATTAACATGCAAAAATAGAAATTAAAATCCATTATGAATAACATAATATAAGTTTACAAATAACATAATATAAAATAAAAGTTTCAAAGTACATTAGCATTAGTAATAGGCACATCTAATACGCAAAAAGATATGAAACATTAGCAAGTATTAATGATTAAACTATTAGTCATTTACTAAATAAATTAAGCAAATTCTATATAGTACACTATATGTTTCAATTTTTTCAATTTCATTCATTTGACTCATAGATTAATGTATTTATTAGAAGTTCTTAATCAGTTTTGAGCACAAATCAATATATCAACAATAGTGAATTGTAAAAAAATTAAGAAAATAGTCAAAAACTTACCCTCTAATACTAAATGTAATGTAATTTTAATTTAAAAATTTACAAAAAATTAATTACTAAAAAAATTAACTTATATAAGATTTTAAAAACCCTAATAAGAAGTAATAACATATTTAATAAAATAAATAAAACTTTAATGTGTTAAGTTGAATTTGTGCAGGTTGAAAGAATCTCAACCCGTTACTTGAGTGATATCTCGTAAGTTTAACTCAACCCATATTTAAATATTGCGTTAGATAAAAATGTATGAGTTCCTATATCTAACTAATCCATTGTTCACCCATATCGAAAGCTACAAAAGAGAGAGAAAGATAAAGAGAAAGAGAAAATGATAAGAGAGCGTCGCATCTCGTTTGGGAGATGCTCCCCTTTCCCCCATGTAACGGATTCGAACCCGTCCCCTGTACACCCAAAAAACATGAGGAGTTTTAACATCAAATTTCTTAACCTTGATTTTACATATTTTTGTTGAAAAAGACTTCAACCTTGATTATATATTAAGTAATTCTTTCTCTTGTCTCTGTTTTTAAACAAGATAAATCGCAGGTAAGATAATAAACGAGAGAAAATAAAGTGAGAAATACATTCACATGTCATTCTATAATATTACATATCATTCTATAAGTCATTAGTGATTGGCATAATCTATATTGTCAAATAACAATTTTAAATAATTATAGAATAAATAATCATGTTGATTTTTGTCCCAAATTTCTTATTGTAAATATACGCAGGCTGGTTTTCTGTTTTAGATTTTCTTTTCTTTTAGCCCAAGTTGCTAGTTTCTTTGTTTGAGATAATTTTTAATTCAAACAAAAAAGAGAAAAAGAATAAGAATCATTGTAATTGGTTGCGTAGTATTGTGAATTATAAATATTTATATTTGTTCTCGTCTGTTATAGAGGGTCTTTAAATTACAATTCTCTGATTATAAATGAAGTGGTAGGGTACCTACAAAAGTACTCCAAAATTTAAGTTAGTATGTGTCTTAGAATGTCTTTTAAGTTTAGGATTTATTAAAGACATTTTGTTGAATGTTCTTCCTCCATATATGTATGGAATTCGCGTGTTCTTACTCTTTTGCATAGTGGTAATTAAAAGACACTTTATTATCATATGGGATCGTCACTTAACAAGCATTGGGATCTCCTTTTGTCAAAAAAAAAAAAAAAAAGCATTGGGGATCTCCTTATGGCAGGTGGTGTTAACTCTCAAGCCACAAGTAAGGTCAAAGGGAATCTAACTGAGGCAGAGGATGACTCTTGGGCCCAATAAAAGTATTTTCGAGATAATGGGCCTATTACCTGGGCTCATAAGGGCGACGGGCCCTTTCCTCCGGTATACGGTACAATATTGAGAAAAGATCGGAATATGAAAGTGATATTTTTGTTAGAGACTATAGCTAGGTTGCCTTTAGACCATAGAGAGAGTCGTATGTGAGTTCTTTCGACACTCTTTTTCATATGCTATTGTGGATACTGGATATAGACCTCCTCTCCTACAAAGTGGACCGGTGCAATTTGCCGGTGTGTATTTTCGTTATTTTTCTGGAATAACTTTTTTAATATGAAAATTGTAAAAGTCAATAATTTTAAGTTGGGTCCAATTTTGAATTATGTTAATATAAAAAATTAATTATCATCAAACAAAAAAACTTAAAAAATTTATTTCATTCTCCCGTGGTTGGTCAACAAGCTTTTTTGTCCTATTAGATGGATGAAAGATAGAAAGAAATGTATCAAACATAGGAAACCAAGTGCGGGTGGTGGAATGGAACTCTTAAAAGGTTGAATTACGAAGAAATATGTAATTTAGTCCTTGAAAATATCTCTTACTTATAATATAATCCTTAAATTTATTCTTGTATATGAATTAATTTTTAAATTTATAAAACTCATATCAATTTAAATTTTTTTATTATTTTTAGTTAATCAAGTTAAATAATGACTCTTGACGTGATACGTTAAGTATCTATGTATAACATTTGGTGTTATATGACACGTTACCTTAGTACTTTTTCTTGAAATATGACGTTGTTTTAACTTAGTGAGTGAGTGATTGAGTAATCTGTAATGAGGATATTATGGTTCATTAAGTTAAAATGTCGTCGCATCTTAAAGGGGAAGATTTAGTAACGTATTACGTGACACTTTACATTACACATAAGAATTTAACGTATCACGTCAGATATTACTATTTAACTTCATCAACAAGAAATAACAAAAGACTAAATTGATACGAGTTTTATAAATTTAAGAACTAACTCGTACACAAGAATAAATTTATAGACTAAACTGCAAGTAGAGATATTTTTAAAGACTAAATTACTTATTTACTTGTTAAACTAATAATTAAGGAGGTCAACTCTATACTTTAATTACTGAATTTCAAACTTCGAGTTATTATTTAGAAGAATTAATTAATTTCTCTAAACATACGCTATTAAAAATCATCACGAGAGAGACTTAATAATATTGGTAGATAAAAAATTAACCTGAAAATACTCTACCCTTTGAAACACCATGAATAAAATTAACCTGAAAATACTCTTCCCTTTGAAACACCATGAATATGCTGCTCTGCCAAATGGATGTGTAGCATCATGGTTGATGATCTTCTGGGATTTATCCACCCACGTTTAGTTGCTGCTTATGGCCTTTGGACCCTGGGACCATGAATTACGTCTCCAATGGACGCTTTGAATTCTAATATTCTAAAAGTGTTAAGAGACTAAACTATTAACTCTGATTATAACAGGATATTTTTATGTTACTAACTAATATGAGAATGTCATGTTAAAAAAATATATATAAAAATAAAATGAGAAAATTATGGTAAGACCCGTTAATATTTATATAAAGTTTATTAATTGTATTTTTGTGTCTTTATATTTCTAATATGATCCTCTTATTTTAGTGAATAATATGAGAAAATTGTATAATGAAAATGTGAAAATGTGAGACTCTTCTTAAATTATATTTATTGACAATTTTGGGTAACAATATCAATTTTTTTGTATACAACAAATTGTGCAAAATTTACTTATTATTTTTCTAATTCAAATCAAAATGTCTTTATATAAGTTGTCATACCCTCGTTCTAGCTAAGGCCTAGCTCATGGGCTTGGTTGGGTCTTGGCCTAAAGCCCAACCTTTAGTAACAGTTTAGTTAGATTTAGACTTAGGTTTATGTCTAAACACTTAAAGCCTACTAAGACTTGGGCCAAAACCCAGCCTGGCCACGAACTGCTTTAGGTCAATCTACGAGTAATATCATCATATGCGGCCAAAAAATAAGACAAAAAAGTCAATGCAAGAGGTTATGACAAATAAAAGGGGTGTATGAAAGTGTAGGCACGATTGTTTGATTATCATACGGACAACTATTCTAAACTTAATTTTAGATGAATTTAATTTTAATTAAAAATAAATTTAAATAAAATAATTTATGTTTAAAAATATTTATTTAAAAATTATTTTTATTAAAATAAATATTATTTAAATAATATTAATAAAAATTACTTTTAAATATGTAATTATTAAAAATAATATAATTTATTTTGAATAAAATTGTTAATAAATTAATATTAAAAAATTGATTGTAAATAAATTAATGACAAAAGAAATTTTTTTAAAAATTAAATTTATTTTAGGTGTTATAAAATAAAATTACTTTTAGTATAACTATAATAATATTTTAAAAAATTATTAAGTTATATTTATTTAAATATGATTAAAATAATAATATAATATCAAATTATAAGAATATTTCTATTAATATACACATAAATAAATTTTTTTTACCATAAAAATAATAAAAATTTACTTCCACATTTAAAATATTAGATTCATATTTACAATCAAATGTAATTCTTTATCTGGAGGTTATCAAATATGTTGGTTGACTTCCTCAAACACACTTAAGTTTTCTTCCTAAAGTCAGTGATCGTGGCTTTCTCACAGTGACAATACATTCAAGTTTCAGTAGAAATTTGTATTTAATATGGGTCGGATATTTCATGTTAATTTTCAAAAAAGAGACTCGTTTCTACTGGATGATTTTAATTTGCAATTTTGGGAAGGGAGAGATGACTATTTTGTATTCATCATATATTTTTAAAATTATCCAAATCTTTTGTTTAGCACAACTTAACACATTGATACTTTAATTTCTTTTCTTTTTTGCCTTACATTGGTACTTCAATACATCAAATCTTAAATACTTATAAGACCAATTATTTTGATACAGATAGAAAAGCATTTAAATTTGTTAAAAATAAAAATATTAGTAAGTTTATATTTAATTATTAGTTTAAAACTTTAGAAAAATTAATTGTTGATATATATGACATCATAATCTATTTAACATCCTTTCCTCTTCTGTTTTTTTTCTAGTTACATTGAATTTCAACACATTTGTGATAAACGTATACTTTTTTCATGTTTGGTTTTGGAGAAAAAAAATTAAAAATTAATTTTTGTATTTTTATACAGCTAGAGTAGTGTTCAATAATCCAAATTACAGTAGTCTTATATATATATATATATATATATATATATTGTCTTTCTTTCATTTCATTCTCTACCTTATATTTTTTTCTTTAATTATCTTGTAAAACATATAAATAACTGTGTTTCATTAGCATACAAAAGTATTATTATGTGACTGAAATATTTTTCTTCTGAAAATATAATTTTATGCCGATGATGATAAGTTGTGGGTTCAAAAAAGTCAACACTTAATTTCACAAAATGTTTATTTATCCTATCTCTTTTTTCTTTTCATTAGTTTCAAAAGCTCAACGACATCATGTCGACATTTTTTAATATGAATAAAATATATTATACTGATAGTTTTATTTTTAATGAACTATAAAGTGGAATTTCAGTTTAGTTAGCTAAAAAAAATTTATAAATTCAATAAATCTATTATTTCTTACATATGAATAGTCTAGTTGGACATATTTATGTTTGTGTTTTTTTTACACAAATTTAGCTTTATTTTTCCTAATTATTTATTGTGAACTTTATTAAAGTTCAACACAAATAATAAAAATAAAAGATATTTTTGTTCAATAAAATTTTTATAGTATTCATAATTTAAAAAATTCTTCCATAGATATATTGTGTAATTTATAATTTGTTTATTAGATAAATAAAAATTAATTATTTTGATTTCTATTCATAGTAATATGTGTAGATGTGTGAGGGAAAAATTGTTTTAATGCCCCCAATATATATCAGAAATACATTTGAGCATTCAGAGTGTTCATTGGAAGTACACCAAGCACAAGTTTTGTTTTTTTGGGTAATCTTTTCATGTATTTTCCAGCCACAATTTGCCTATTCTATCTTTGTTCTTTCCTTATTGCCCAGCCCACTCCTTAACTTTCCTAATTCTTAGCTTGAGCACACAACACTTAACACAATTTTGCTACATCTAGCTAATCTTCTAACTCTTGCCTCTTCTCAGATTACTTATTTTGTCTCTATTTCTCTTCCTATAAGACATCCATATATAACTACTATTTTATCTAATCCTACCATGATGCACAGTGTCTTTATCCAATCATACCAAGTTTCATTTCTCAAATTTCTAGAGCTAACTCACTAACTCTATCCACATTAATTACTAAGTGTTAATAATATAAACTCTTATGCAACACCAACTTGTGAATGTGCATGTGGGCAACACAAGTATAATTTGGCCAAACTGAGGTCGAAAGCATATTCAATGGGTCTAACATGGTTTAGGGGTTCATAACCTTCGGGTGACGAAGTTGGGTGGAACAAGTGTTAGGGCTTAGCGGCACTCTTAAGGCTACACCAGCTGCCTCAAGTGTAGATCAGCGCCATTCATGATAATCCCAAACCCTAACTTGCGGTTTTCCAACTTTTAATTTTGGGTTTTCAAATTTTAATTTTTGAGTGGTTTTTTCATTTTTGTGTAACTTACCTATTTGCTTAAGATGTTAGAAATTTTTATGTAACACATAAATACTCAATTGATGCAGGTAACTTCAACATCTTGGAAGTCATGAGTTTTGATAAGAAGGGAGCGATCGGGCGCCAACTCACGCCACAAATAAACATTTAGTTAATGCAAGTAACTGCAACACTTTTTAAACTAACATTTTCTTTGTTCAGGGATTTTAAACTAACATAATTAGTAAGAATTATAAACAGTTTTGCTAAGGTTGTTTCGAACACCTCTTGTATCTTAGCCACTAATGAAGTTTAATTATGAGTGTATAAATTGCAGATCTCAATGTAACTTAGATTTGTATCACTCATAATTAAATTCTGTAGGTGGCTAAGAGTGCAAGTATTGAGCCACTCAAACCCTTTTTTGCAAAACCCATCACAAAATTAATATCCCCAACCGTTACTCTTTTTAAAAAATAATGGAAAAACCGTTTCAGAGAACCCAAGAGTGGCTCCAGCAACTGAATTTTGGTAGGAAACAACGTCACTTTGAAACACAGCTTACCATTAAAGAGAGGATTATTGCTACAATGCCTGAAAATTGATAGGATTCAGACAAAACTTTGTCAAATTTTAATGGTGGATGTTAGAGAAATTAAAGTGGTGGAAACACTTATCCGTTAATAATAATGTTAATTCATTTTGTTAAAAATTCTAACAAAAAAATTCTAGCTATATAATATTTTCCTAAAGTGAAACAAATTTTTTTTTCCCAATCAAACTAAAAGAGACAAATCATTTAGACCATTGCTAACAATCACAAAGTGGCCGTAGATGAGTGATGACCATCATTTTTTGTTTTTTGTACAATAATATTTATGGGAAAGGAAGAATTACTCTATTCCAAAATTAAGACATGCTACCGTTCTTGGCAAAAACCAAACTTTTAAAATATAATAGTTTAATCATTACCAGCTAAACTAACCCCGACCCCATATTCTTTCTCCAATGTTTTCCACGAAAAATACTTCTCAAACTTAGATTACTATATCCAAATTCTCAACACCAAAAGAAGGAAATTTGTTATTTATATATTAGTTTACAGTTATCTTTAGCTTCATCTATTGCGCATTCTCACTCGATAGAATAGATTGGTTTGGATTTTATTTTAATCTTGTCCCTTGCATATGTTTATTTCCTTTTCTTGTAATGATTAAGGATGTAAATTGACTTGCCTGTTTATGGACGAAGAAAAAAAAAACCTTCAAATAAATACGAATGTGCGAGAATTAATAATAAAATTATTCAGATAAATTTTTATATAATTTTTTTTATCCATTTTATCTATATCCTAAACACAAAATAATAATAATAATATTCTATTAATTTTTAATTATGTGACAAACATATTGTTTAACTAAATATTTAATGCAAGTATGAGTATGCAATTTTTTTTCAAATTTAAATATTAATAAAAATAATTTTTATATTTTAATAAATATAAAAATAAATATAAGCGTGTCTTTACAATTCCATTATAATATATGTTTTAACATCTTAAGCTATTTACGTCGTCTCTGTCGTAATAATGCGTTTAATCTTACAAGCAGTAAATTAATTAGGTACACAATGCAATTAACCTCTTTTAATTATGGGTTAATTTTAAATTTTTTTTATGTACTTTTAAACTCATCAATACGACTTTTTAAATTATCAAAATATTGTATAATAATCTTTTTATTAACCTTCTATTTAAATGATTAATAAAAAAATAGTTACGTGACTATAAGTGTTAATTTTTTCTACTAATATCATCTTAAATTATTAATATTTATTCTTAAAATTATCTCTAGACTTTTTTTTGGTCACTCATTAACCTTACATCACTGTTTGAGATTTTTAAGAACCACTCAAACAGTAAGGTGGAGTTAATGAGTGTAAAAAAAATAAGCCTAAAGATAATTTGAGAGATAAATATTAATAATATAGTGAGAGTATTGAAAAATTAACAAGTGACTACTTTTCTGTCAATAATTTAAATGAAAGATTAACATAAATGTTATTATACACTATTTTATTGCTTTAGGAAGTTGTATTAATGAGTTTGAAAGTACAAGAGAATTTTTTAAACTTAACCCATGATTAGAAGAAGTACTTACATTTTAACAATTAATTAGACCTTGTTTGGATAGGTTTATATGTAACTTATTTTAACTTATTTACTACAATAAGTGTTTATGAAGTGTTTTTATTCTATTTGGATAAGTTTATTAAAACAGTTTATAAAATATTTATAAGCTATTTTAGGCTTATTTTTATAAGCTAAAAATTTAAGCTTATGAAAATAAGCTTTTGTGAAAGTTAAAAATATCTTAAGTATTAGTTATTTTTATAATAATTTTTGACAAAATTAATCTTAAAGGATTGACACAATTCACAACATATTTTTAAAATATTCAATATTTATTTTAAAGAATTTATGAGAAATATTTTTCAAAATATTTATTCAAATATTATTTAACTTATTTTAAATAGGAATTATAATAATAAAATTTATTAAATAAATATTTATAAATTATTTATTCACATTAATAAAAAGAGCACTATCAAGGAGCCTGAACAAATTCATCCCAAATATAACCTGAAAAGAGAAAATATGTGAGTCTCATATTATTTTCTCTCCAATTATTTCTAGTTAACTAATTATATTCAATACCCAACTATTCAGTCTATACTCGGGGGTAAAAAATTCCGACTTTGTAGAATTATTCTAATAGAGTAAGAACTCGTCGCCTACTCTTTTTCTTCTCACACAAATGCTCTTTTCTTTTTTATTTATCTTAACAAAAGTGAAATATTTTCTCTTCCTTGAAGTTGTTCAAATTTAGGGGGAAAACCGAACCTGCAGGAATCGTTAAAATATTGTCTCCTTTAATTATTACAGATACGGTTTCCTTTCCAGTTACCTTGTACTAGCATTAAATCAGTGAAAAGTTTATATAATGGTGATCAAACTCAAGTAATTGTATGATTAAGAAGCGCGAAAATATCAAAATATCTCTTTGGTATAGTAATTTTAAGATAATTTGATTTCTTAAATTCAACATTTTGTTTACTTTTGAGTTTGTTTGGATGAATAAATTCTAAAGCGTATATGCTAGGTTATATAAAAAAAAATATCTCCTTTTCATGTATTTTGTGACTAGAAATTGTTAAAATTTTGAATCCCTTAACTAGAATTATGATTAGCATCCTGCCTTTTTATTTGGAGTGTTTTTATGATATATCGGAAAGAGAGCATAGAGTCTGATACAAAAGGTTCTAAATCCGATCTTTAGCATCTAACGTCATGTAAAGTCAATATTTTTTATACTTTATAGAAAGGAGATTTAAGATAAATAAACAATAACACATTCATCATTTTCATCAAATTTTCTGTAAATAAGAAATATTCAAAAAGTTTCTCATAAATATTTTAATATTATTTTGAAAATACAGTGTACGCTAACCGGTAAATGCAAAATGGGTGAACATGGAAGAAGAGAGACCATGTGAGTGAGGGTGAAGGTGGTTGTTAATGTTATCGTTATGGTAAAAAGATATTTAACTACTTTAAGAGTAATATTTTAAATAATTTTTTAACTATTGGATTTAAATTATAAAATAATTTAAATTAAATTAAATAACATATATAATAATACAGTATTATATTTTTTGTAGAGTAATATACTGTGTCTCATATTTTTTAATAAAGTGATGTATAACATACAAATTTTTCGATGAGGAGGATCGGGGTTGGGGCCACCCTCCCCCTCCTTAAAAGTATAAACGATAACACCACCCACTCTTATATTATTATTTTTTAAATAGTTATGTATTGTACTCTTCTTCTTCCTCGTCCGTACTCTGTCTCAGTTCTCTTTCTCTCTCTTACACCGGCTACCTTCCCACCCGGTCACCACCCTCACACGTGCTTCTACCTCCCAATACTCTGTCACACGTGCCGTCCCTCACCCATACAACTCCATTCTTTCTGTGGTGCAACAAATAAAAGTTAGAGAGAGAAAAACCCATGGCAGCAATATATATGGAGGGATAGAGATGGGGAGAGAGAGAGAGTTTGTATGTGTGAGTGAAGGGTGAGAGAGAGTCGATAAAAGCATAATTTTTTCTTGGTCTTTGGGGCATGTAGTAGATGGGTTTACTTACCCTTCTCTATCTTCCTCTATCTCTTCCTATCTTCTTTTCTATTTTATTTTTTTGTGTTTCTCTCTCAAATCTGAACTGAAAGATCGCTTCTGGGTCTGAGCGAGCGTTGAAGTCTATTTGGTCTTTCTGGGCATAAATCTCGTGAGTCCTCATCTTGCACTGATGAGGATCCGGAAAAGGCAGGTTCCTTTCCCTTTTTCGTCCCTCTCGACGGTGCCTCTCTCAGATCCCCACCTGATCAACCGGTCACCGGTGGTGGTGCAACTCAACGATGCTACCACCACCACGCCAAAGTCTTCTTCCACTGCAGTACTCCCGCAACATGATTCAGCTACTCCAGCATCCCTCTTGGATCGTCATCGGCCGTCTGATCAGTCGCTCCCACCGATCGGGAAACCAAGCAACGGCTGGGATGATCCCCCCGGCATCGGTGAGAGTGGGGCACACAGGCAGCACCACAAGCAAGACCGTTTGGTTAGTGAAACACAAATCGCTTAATTTTTTTTTTTTTACTATTTCTGTTTTGTTTTGTTTTTTTAATTTCATGATGTGGGTTTTTACAAGTGCACTTTTATCCAATCTCTGGCAACTGGCAAGTGGTGGTGTCGAATTCGTTTTTTTTAATTTTTTTAAAAAAATCATTTCACATCCAGTAAGGGGGCACACTTGGGGCAAGGCAGTGGATCCTATAGATATTTTGCTGTGATTGATTTTGCAGGATGAGGATGGGAGAGGGCAAGAGGGAGGAGACTCAGGATCAGGAGAGAAGGGTAATGATACCAGCCCCAGGTAACTTGTTTCCTCTCTTATTCTTTCATGAAATCTCGTAGTAAAAAAGGTGAAAACATGGAGACCCATAACTTGATTTTAACCGGCATCGAAAAAGAAAATATTATTTATAAAAATATACCACGTATAGGCCGAGAAGAAAATACTGTTAGTGGAAAATACTGTTGAAGGTGTTTTAAATAAGAGCTTTGTCTAGCCACCATCCATACCCTCCTATATCTAACTAAGCCCGCCCATCGTTCTTTTCTCTAAATTGGCCAACTACTTTCCGTTTGCCCTCGTGGTGAACAAGTAGCTAGCACCCAAATGCTGGTCCCCCAGCTACATTACGTCTTGTTCTTTCAAAATATTACACTCCTTTTATTTTCCATTCATTCCCTTTGGCTGTAAATTTTTTGTATACAATATTTATGTGGTTGTGGGTCTTTCTGGGTCTGCTTTGTTTGTAGGAAAGGACGCATCTTTGGTTCGACAACATCCGCTGAGGTCTTCCCACCGTCAAGTCCTTGTTCTAATCAAGGTAACATAGATTTCTTTGTTAGAACAATTCAACGAAATGAATGCATGAATCTGTGAGTCACTGGTGTTGACTTGGTTGGAGTCGATATATACATTCATACATGGCAGATGGGAGATGGTGCGAGGGAGAGAAAGCAATTCCGCTCAAGAAACGGAGAGGGAGCTTCGAGAACGGGACGGAGAATAATACTATTAACAACAAGAAGATGAAGACGCGGATGAAGACGAAGATGAATAAGAAATGTTCGGCGCAAAATGATAATATGGAACGGGAAGATGAAGATGACGAAGAGGAGGCACGAGAAACAAAACCGGATCTGAACGTTATTAAAAAGAGGGCAAGGGGTAGTGCACTCATGGAAGGCTCGCGGTGCAGTCGTGTCAATGGGAGGGGATGGAGGTGTTGTCAGCAAACCCTGGTGGGTTACTCGCTGTGTGAGCATCACTTGGGGAAGGGAAGGCTCAGAAGCATGACAAGTGTTAGAAGCCGATCTATAGCTTTCACTGCACCAAAGAAGCTGCACGACCGGTCTGACCCTTTATCCGGGGCTTCATCTTCGTCTCTTGAAAGGCAAACGAAGGGTGTTACTGATCCCTTGGGCAATGATGAGAAGAAGCCATTGATAATCACAAAGAAGAGGATGAAGCTTGGAATGGTGAAAGCGCGATCCATAAGCAGCTTGCTGGGACAAACAAACACCGAAATTGCTGTAGTTCATGAGAATAACAAGTAAGGCGAATACAAGTGCAGAAACTGTCATGATTTCATGTACTTGAGCTTGAAAAGAAATTTTAATACTAGACCTTGTCCTATACTTGGTGCAACTGCTTCTTATTCAACTAGCACAGATGCTTTATTTTATTCCATGTCTTTTCTATGGTATAATTTTCTTCATATTTTGTGATGCTTTCTTTCTGGTGTGTTTTCCTTTCATCTCGATCTCACTCAATTGTGATGGGATTATTATTAAAGTATTGGACTGGGCACGTTCTGATTTTGCAGTGGAATGCTATATTTATACACGCACGGTTAAATTATCCAGCGGATTTTATAGTTTACCGGTGGACTCGATCATGATCACTGTGTGTCTTTTGACCAAGGAAACTTGAACTCGATCATGTGGAAAATTGTTGTTAACAAAGAAAGGAAAACAGATAATTAATTAAGATGTAATTTTTAGATGATTAATTGTATATGGTTTGGTCTTCAAGTCACCCATGTATGCATGGTCTCAACAATTGCACCCTTTCGTTTATGTAATACGGAGAATTTGCATACATCGATGCTAAGTGGAAGCAAATCGTTGTCTTCAATGATAATGTATTGGTGTTTGAAAATTTTGCAACAACATAAATTTGTAGTTTCAGACCGCAACGTATATTGCATTTGTGTTCCTGTTTTACAGAAATATCCATGCATATAGGTGGAATTATTCTTGCATATATAGTCTGCAATGAAGATTATATGAGGCCGATGTTGATATTACCGAAGTCGAACACATACATGTGGGCTAAAGAATATTATTAATAATGAATTTAGAAACTAATGGCATGATTTTGTTCATAGAGGGTTTGCAGGAGTAAGACTTTTGTTTGCTTCGCTTTTTTCTTTTCAAATAACAATCGAAATTTGAGAAACATGTATAAATCAATTGAAAACAAAATTTAAAATAGAGGTTAATCATGTACAATTTCGCAATGTATCTTGCTAGTCTGTTTTGTTTGTGTACCTTCTGATAATTTCATTTGTCTTCACTGGCTATGAGAAACAATTTATTTTGGGTTTTGAGAGTTGCATAGGAAAGAGCAGTTTTTGATTCAGATGAATGGACCCCTATCTCGATCTCCTTTTCCCTATGACAACCTACACACGGTAAGGTCAAGTACCCGAAAATTTGTTACCTTTATGATTATGAGAGGGGTAATATGTTCTGAAAATCCGAATGTTATTTAATTAAATAGTTATGTTAAAACTTAGAAGCACAAAAGCAAAGAAACTGTTGTAGTCAACGGAAAAGAACAAGAAAGCCATCAGATGGACTTAACCGTATAATTGTTATATATATTTTTCTCGTGGGACTGTATGTTATATATAATTTATATTTGCGTCACATAAGTTCGGGCTATTCTACAGTATTTGATGTTGCTTTTGCATCAGAAACTAATTCAAAATGTGGGATTTGTCAAACAAAACAATTGTTTTTTTGTTTTTGGATAGGAATGAATGCATTGTTATTTCACAAATGAAAACAATTGACTGGGTTCAAGTAAGGATCCAGTCAATAAAGGGTAAAGTTTTCCTTGCCTTAAGCTATTAATGAAAAGCATAAGAGTGTAGACCCCATGATATGTATAGATGATGTCCATTAACAAATAATCATGCACATAATTAAGTCCTAAAAGTCACACAGGGCCGGATTAATAATAGCTTAGTTTAATGTATACTTTTTATTATGAATTACCTAGTGATGTGCGTGCTTTCGCTGTAATTTCTAAGAAAAAAAGCTGAGGCCGTGATCGCTTGACATGAGTCAATTCCTGCATAATTAAGGTAGACCCCTACAGAGAACTTTGGCAATGCCTCGTAGTATAGTAGCAATTTCTCTGTCACCACACAGACTGCAGAATTTTCAGCAAGTCTAGATCAATAAAGTTTTTGTTTGGTCAATGTTTTTTATGGCAAAGTAGTATTAGTTTAGTAGTAATTAATAATATAATATTAATTTAAACATACCCCCTTTGCCTTTCGTTTTCTTCTCTTTAATTTCCATGCCGCCTTCCTGGAAAGTTTATAACTCAACGACAGAAACCTCCCCGCGTATGTTTTTCCTTGAAGAATTTTATAAATACCCTTCAAATTTCCAAAGCTAAATATGGCTTCTTAATTACGTGAACATATATAATACATACCCCCTGAGAAAAGTCTATGCATTTGTGAAAACCTTTGGTAGTTCCATCTCTTTCAAATAATTGTGTTGGAATGGAACCTTTTTTACAGACAATTGGTGACAATGGACTTGATGGGGGTTAGGTTTTCAGATGACAGCTAAAGAGAAATTCGTTATCTTTTTCGGTGGCTACGTCGTACGAGTACTCATGTATTCCATTGTTGTAGTGAGGTAGTGAAAAAGCTACATCCAAGTTTGGTCGTTTAGGAAGCTCGACCCCGGAATAAACGAAGCGTATGTATACTCGCCTTGCTTTGGTTTCGTTTATAGGAAACTAATCTTAAGCGGTTCGATCAAGAGCTTCCTGTCCTATGGATTGCTTTTTGTGTCGTGTGTGTTTTGGGAGCTAAGAGAAGGTACGCGTGCATTGCATGTAGCTCACTGTTTGTGCTAAGTTCAGATGAGTATGGTGTAACGAAAGGCTATTTGACAAGATGCTTTGATGCTTAAAAGTCAGGGTTGTAGTTGAACTATTATTTTCTGTTTCTTTGATTCCGGGCTTAAATTTATGGGTAAGAATAAAATGAAAAGCAAATGTCTGTTAAAGTAAGAAGCATAGAAACTGATATAGACATGAGACTCGATATGGATATGAACATGGTGACACAATTTTTTTTAATGTATCTATGTGTGTTTTGAAGTGTTGCATCGTATTTGATACACTTCTTTAACACGAAGTGTGTGATACGGATACGATCCCTTCCTTAAAGTGTCCCTGTTTCATGGGTGATAAATAGCATGATACTTTGATTGGCTAAAATGACTTTCAAGCCATTGCTGTGCTTTTCAATTATATATATTCCCTTTCTGTCCTTTTTTATTTTTAAATGAGAGTATATTCTTTGCTGAAAATAAATTCATTTTATTTTTATTTTTGGGGAGAAAATTATATTACCATATATAATGGTTTTCATTTCTGTGACTGAGTCATTAAATGTGACAGAGATTCTTTTGGATGGAGACGGTTGGGATGGAGACCCTATACCAGCACTTCTCCACAAACCACAAGAGTCATGCCCTCCACCCGATTGCTTGGGGAGCATCAACCTAGCTAGATTAAATAACGAAATCAGTTATGAGAACTCGAGCGCAAAGAACTTCACAAAAAGCTCTTGAAGTTCTTGCCCATACGCATACATTAATGTAATGTAAATTAGAGATATGATATGGGTAAGGTACTACTTGTTTCAGCTAGTAAAAGTCTCTTACATAATATATCGTGTACTAAGTACCTAAAAGCTAATCCTCATTACTATATATGGAAGAGAAAATTTGGAAAGAAAAAGAGTTACCCTTGATTATGTAATATGCTATTGTTACATGAAAAATTAAAGAAAGAGAAACATAAGATTGGCGCTACAGCAAATTTGTTAAAATACGGTTTCTTTTGGTCATGTATATTGCGTGTTGCTTTAGGTCTTAAATAGTGGCATTAATGGGTCATCGCAATTCACATGCATTAACATGTTTGTTATTGGTGGAAATGGTTAAAGGCATCTTTTCTTTGGTTTAGGAAGGCCACTTGTTAGTAGAGAAAGGGCAAATATGCCTAAAGCTTGATGAGAGGGGCCCAAACAGCAAAGCGAGTCTTGGCAGGGGCAATAGCATATCCTTTCCCTTACCCCAGTTAGATAATGTATTTAATGGCATGTGGCTAGACGGCCCACCAATGAGACACCAAACCAAACTATTACATGAATGTTACTTCACAATAGCAACTAGCAAGGTCAATTTGGGATTGGGTGTTTTATACCAAAGCATCTTCGATTCCTCATTCGCCATATATATTTAGGTATAAAAATTTGTGTTATATTCCATTAAAGGCAAAGGCAATCGGCCAGCACAAGTAGTTACAAACAAAATGGCAGAATATGTGTGATGAGCTCATGGCCAGGCTGGTGGGTATAGCACAAAGCCACAAGCATTTGGGAGAAGATTGAATTATAGCTCGTTAATGATGGAAATCACAATCATTTGATAATTGATTCAACTTCGGCCATGAGTGGACCCGCAGACTCAGGCTCAGGCTCACCCTCAAAAGGCTAGCTGTACTACATAAAAAATTAATTGAATCCCTTTATGGTTTCCAAGTTTATTTAAACAGTGAGATCTGGTTGTCTGAGCACTAAGTTCTTCAAATGGGGGAATGAGAATTGAGAAATGGTGGGACTCGCTCGCTCGTAGCTAGGTCTGGCATGGGTATCTCTGATTCTGCAATGATGACAATGTTTATGATCATCATATCAGATAGCTGAGGGCGCAGAAAGTACGCTATAATTACTGATCTTTTATAGTTTCTTGTGAACAACCGAACAAATTGTGAAGAACTATGCATACCAGAGTACCAGTTATTGATGGTGGTGAAGGGTGATAATAATAAGAAGAAACGAAGCATGTGATGCCTCGCATAATTAGCAACTGCTATAATATTAGCTAACAGTGCATCGTTAGCATCTCTATACAAGTCATTGAAAACTTAGACCACAGGATCTTGTGAAAACAAACATATAAGAAGATGCCAGGATGGGACCTTAATAGCTAGCTGGGCTTGATGAAAAGGCCGAAGGTAAATTAATGAGTCTCTTGGATTGTAGTTCTTAATTTACAGCTTCCTTTGCCCTGCTTGTTAGCTTGGCTAAGTACCCATAATCGCTTAAATCACCCACGTTCCCATTACATTGTTGCCAATCCTGTGTGGGCGGACATACTGATCAGTAAGGCCGTACACGAAAGAATGGCATGCAGACCCAGAAACCTGGCCATCAAATAAGAATATATATTGCTACTTACCATCAAGCTCAAGAATGATTTTTTATTCTTGATTTCTTATCTCTAACACAAGTTACACAACCTACACGACTCTTAGATGCACTAATAAGTTTAATACTATATTGCATATGAGTACATGTACGAATATTCGATACGATACGTTATGATCATAGTTGTTAAAATCGCGTTTCAAGGCGTAAAAGCGTCTGCTTTTACACTTTTAAGACATAAAATCTTGTTAGATGTTGGTGAAATCGAAAATTGATAAAAGCGTTTGAAAAAAGCATTTTTGAGGAGCAAAAGCGTTAAAAGCGCGTTTTAAGCCTAAGTTTTTATGCTTTTAGGATTTATGAGTAATTGGACTAGATTTTTTCGGGTTATGGGCATTAAACCGGGTTTAGACAATGGCAAGTTGGTAACCCGGTTTTGCATCTGTTTAGGGCAAGACCATTTTTCATCATTCAAAATTTTTCACTTCTCATCTCTCGAAGCCATCAGTGGTGACACGATCGGCGACCTATGAGTAATTAGGTTGGACTTTTTTGAGTTATGACTTGAGTATGACATTAAATTGCATAAGTTATGAAATTTATTAATGTAGTACTTAAAATTAAGTAAAAATTTTATATACTAATATTTATATATACATATCTTATATAATGTGTAACATTTACGTTTTTACGTTTTGCTTTTACGTTTTGCTTTTACCAAATCTTTCAACGTTTTTAGGTAAAATCTCGTTTTTTACAACCTTAGTTATGATACGTAAATACGTAAGTTTTGTAAAAAATTAGAATATGGATACGACAATGTATATAAAATAAAATATATTTATATTTATAGATGTACAAAAAATAAACTTTAAAATCGATGAAATTCTTCGCCAATTTACTATAATTTTAAAGATGAAAAGATTACAAGAGTAAGAATATGTTTTAAGGGAAGTAGTCAGTGAGAACTGGTCTCGAATACATTTCTCAATTTTTCAAGTTGTAGTAAATATAGATGCAGCGGTATTATATGAGTATTGGTATCGGATATAATACGGATACGTCATTATTTTTAGAGTATCCGTACATCATAGGTTTAATATGATTAACAGTAGAGGTGAGTACGTTTAAAAGAAAGACAAAAAGTCTAGGAGCAGCCATAATTGTGCAAGTTTATACATTTAATTTGTATACTACTACTACTACTATCATCATCATCATTATTTTATTTTTTTTGCCGTCTGCTACTATCAATACTTGATCAATATTAGAGACCCCAACTTGGTCTATAGGCTTTTGGTGCAAAAATTACCTCAAATCTTTTCCTGCAGTGACTTGCATTAATTTTAGACGTTCATCGTCCAGTTTAGTACTGGGTGTTGCCATGTATTCATAAGTCAAACGCAATTGATTACTTAGATAAATCTCAAGTAGCTAGTATTCTGTAAAATCAATGGCAGTGGGTAGTTTTTTAAGGATTTAATTTTGAATTTTTTTCCCACTGTAATCTAACGATGATTTAGCAAAAATTAGATTTGCCATGATAGTCAAAAGTCCTTTAATAATATGATAATAAATAATTGAATAACGGTATAAAATTTTTTTAAATTTAAATATATCAAAATTAAACTCTTTTATCTACAAAAAAAAATTAAACTCTTTTTTTAATGAATTAAAAATTCATATTAGGCGGCAGGAAATGCTGGGAATGGCTTGTTTAACCAAACTACTTTTTCTAATGACTAGGCAATAACGATATTTTTTATGCGTAGAATTTTTTGTTAACTGTTATATATGTCCCAACTCCCAACAAAGTGTAGCCTTTTCTAACTGGACAATGCAAACGCCAATAGACGTGCTGGAGCTGGTTGCCACTGTCATGTAGCAATTTGTTTGTATTCGATTAACGTCAGCAGAGTTGGCGAAAATTGGTTTGATTCATGCTGTGAATTGGCCTTCACTTTTTATTATTGAAATTTCTGGTTTGCTCATACTTAGATGAAGGTACAGTATTTCAGAATTCGGATGATTATCTGAAGCCATATTCACCTGACCTGAATTTTTTACCTTGACAAACTAAAGACTTGATTTTGTGCCTTGTCATGGGCTGCCGTATATAGTGGCTGTTGACACCTAAATTTGTCCTGAAATTTTAATTTTTATTAATGGGCATTGTACCAATAAATTTGGATCTGATCCATTCACCAAGCCCAAACCCATTGCTTTAAAATGATTTATAAATAAAAAAAGAAAAATAATTTTGGTCTAGCATTCAAAAATGGAAAAAATCTCCACTGATCCAGTGAAATTTAAAATAAGAAAATAAATTTAAATTCATAAATACATTTAATCCCTTATTAATGGTAATTTTGGGTTTAAATAATTAATTGATTCTGATTGATTCTGATTGCACAAATTGATCTTGATTGGTAGGAGAAATTTATTCTAATTTACCCTAATTAATTGAGCTGATTGAGGTGATGAGAATAATTATTTAGGCTATAAATAACTAATGGTAGAAAAACCCTAGGGAGCCCTAGAAGGGAGAGAGGAGCCGTAACAGAGAAAAGAAAGAGAGAAAAAAAGTACAGAGAGAAGGAGAGCTACAACACTCAAAGTGAGATAATACACACAAAAAAGTGAGAAAGAATGAGAAGATAGAATAAACCTCTCCCCATTGCCCTTCCATCTGGGAATTCAACTCAAGGTATGGCCTTAATCTTTTTCTATTCTTTGCTTCTTGCATAAAATAGTGGAGATCTTTTGTATCTATGGCTGAAATTCCAATACAGCTACCATGAGCCCTCCTCCTCTACTAACAGAAACAAGTCATCATAAACCCTTGCTTTCACTAGCATATTGATATTTGTTCACGCTTTTTTTTTTAAAAAATTAATAATAATAAATTAAGATTTCCGACGATAGAATAATCAAAATTAGCCGAAGTGACGGCGACATTTTGACTTTCCTGAGGTGAGGAGTTTCTCTTTAGTTTTACCAGAAGTGCTGGCGGGGCTTTAGGCGATCTCCAATATAAATATCTTTCTTTACACATTAATCTCTTGTTATGATTACATGTTTGTCACTTCAGTCAAATATCAAATTAACCCTTAAACTTTGCCAAGGATGGAAAATTTGGGAGAGGATCGAAGAGACGATCAACTAAACTCTTCCCAATATTCTTGAGGCTATTAATATTAGATTTTTCCAGGAGCGCTGACAGGGTCTAATTTTCACAATTAATTAAATAAAATATTTTAAAATAAAAAAACAAAGGTGAACAAATTAATATAGCCTTAACTTTGTGGTGGTGGTAAATTAAAATTTCATTTAATCTCACATTCCAAAAATTTTCATTTTTTTAAAATCATTTCATAAATCACTTTTTCTAAAAATTTCCTTTTATAAAAATCATTTAAAAATCTCATATTTTATTTAGAAATATTTTCTTAAAAATATGATTTTTTAATTTACCACCTTCACGTAATATGTTATGGGCTTACATTTGTTTCATACAATAATGGCTATTTAGCCACCTATTCTCTGTCTTAGTCATTTATCATTTTCGATAATATGCCGATAGAATGGGACATGTCAAAATAAAATAAATAACATTTTTTTAAATAATAAAGGACCAATTTAATTAATTTGACAAGATAACAATAGATTAAATAGGTAACCATTCTTATAATGGACGGTGTAGGGTGCTAACACCTTCCCTACCCGTAATCAACCCCCGAACCTAAACTCTTAAACGCAGACCATTTTTTTTAAGGTGTCCAATCGCACCATTCCATTTTTAATGGAAGAACCGGTTGGTGGCGACTCACAAACAATTAATTATTAGTTACCTTCTCCCATCACGGCGCCCTTCGGGACAGTTGTGACAGTGGCACGAGTAGCAAGCACACTTTTTCGTATTTAACTTCCTTTGTTGTTGTAGCCACTGTTTTCATACTTCCATTAATAGCAGTAAATTGACAAAAGTCATACTTGCATTAATAGCAGTAAATTCGCAAAATCCTAAGTCATGTTTGCTCAAAACCCACAAGAACGATGGCCATATCAATTACCTGTAAGCAACAACTTCTTAAACCCTGTTAACTCAACCATAAATAATTGAGAAAAAAGGAGGGTCTCTATTTTTTATACGAGTGAAATGCTGTTTTATATCTTCTCATTATTTTCTTCCAGTTTGTTCTTGACATATGTACTCACTTTCATTTTAAATCTTCATAATTGTTTTATTTCATTTTGGTCTATGAGTTATTTTCTTTTGTTTTGGTTCTTCACAAATGTACTCATTTTTATTTTGATTCCTGTGCCCACTTGCATGAGTAACAGAGTTAGTGATTTGGATTGAAAGACCAAAATAAAAGTGAGTACATTTAGGAGAGAACAAAATGAAAGTAAATATATTTGAAAGAGGGACTAACATGAAAGAAAGTAGCTCTGAGGTACTAACATGAAAATAAAAGTATATGCGAGTGATCAAAATGAAAAAAAATAACTTTAAGGAACCAAAATAAAAGTAAATTTATATCTGAGGTAACAAAATTAATACTTTACTCTTTATAATATATACTAATTTACAGGGCAGGATACTTGTTAATCTATTTGCCGAAATAAACTTTATGTGAAGTTGTCAGACTTTCGTGTCTTGCAATCAACATATCTCTGTTCTTGTGAAATTTGCAAGCCAATTTATCCACAGTTTTCATATTCTGTGCTTCAAAAACCTTAGAACATTCCACATGCCTGTGCTAAAGGCAGCAAGGTAGGAACTTCCTCCAACCTGAACGGCTGTATTTTTCCTGCAAGGATTAAAAATATAGCATCACTTCTTATGTATACCTAAAACCATGTAGTGTCATGAAGAAATTTAAAAGGAGCTCACTTAGCTTGTTTTTTTTCTTCCTGTCGGCTATTCGTTAAGAGTCAGGTAAAGAGATGGCAGTTATTGTGACTAGATGAATATTATCATGTTGTGTTTAACTTTTAAAATCTCTCAAATTATAGTTTGGGTAAAAGCTTGTCTCTTGATACTTTTGCTCAAACTATGATTTTGAGGTTCCAAAAGTTAAACTAAATACACACTATATGTTATCAAGAAGAAAAAAAAGACTCCAATTTGCACAGCATAGAAATGTCTGGAGTGCTGTTTACTTTTTAGCTGGAAAAATAGAATTGAATGAAGTGATTTCTAGCACTAGTAAGAGACTTATATATGTAGGTATAAGGGGTGGCTCAAGTTTAGTGTCACACAAAAAAGATGTGAGGGTACTGGACAATTAAAAAAAAATGAGAACTATATATGTAGAGTGCAGGCTGAAGAAATAAAAACCACTAGTTTGGACTTACCGAGTCTGACTTGGTGATTGTCTGATCTTTAATAGACCACTTGGTCAAGCTTTCGTTAGGATTTTTCGTTACAACTTTCTGGCTTGATTCCCCAAAATCACTAGTACGCCCTCCTTTAAAAAATGCTGCGTTCAGCTTATTCTGGCTTGCCGCGTTGTATGAATCATTGCTTGGCCAATTAACTAGACCAAATGGCTCCTTAGCTTGTCCACAATTGCTTACAATTCTCTCTGGTTTAACACTTCGCGTTATCTGATCACTACTAACTTCGTTTCCTACCTGAGTTATGCGATCATGGGTTGAATACGACTTTGCCAAATCTATTGAAAAACATGCATCACTAAATTGGTAACTTAATGGTGTACTCATATCAGAAAATGGAGTCAAATTATCCCGAAGTGGTGTTCTTTCTTCTAAATTTGCTGAAAAATCAGCAGGACTTGGTTCTGTTTCTTGTAATTCAACAATCTTCGTCTTCCCACTGCTTGTGTTGTGCTTTTTTCTTGGACTGTATAATCTCTTATCCCATCCAGCGACCGCACTATCAAAATCTTCTTGGCCTGTGCTCCTGCTGATTACCCCTCCAATTTGCTGTGCCACCAAACGCATGATCTCATACCCTATGCTACTATCACCTACACTTCCATTAAACCTCGTATGGTCCACTTGGGGACTCATAAGTCTCCTTAACAAAGCGTTTGATTGAGGGAAAGATGGGTGCTGAAGTGAATGGGGCTCTAAGTTTTCAACGGCACAAGCTATATGTGTGTCAAATTCACACATGCTGCACCTGTAGAGCCACCCATTGTAACTGGGTTTGTTGCAGAAATCACAGAAGAAGTCATATGGTGGTGAAAATTCAAGTTTGATTTTGTGAGGATGGTAGGTATTTGTAAGGGAAAGAGGCAGTGCCAGACAGAAAGTATGAAAGAAGATGCTGCATTCAGCACAGTGGTAGCAGAAGCCCGTGACATGCTGCCCACAGGCCACGCAGGTGAGGGAGCCTTTGGTAGCAGGTGATGAACGGAGGACTAGATCGTGTTTTGAATGTGCAGGGTGATTTGTCATTATGGGCATCTTGTAGCACACATAGTGAAGAGAAAAGGCGCAGGTTTTACACCGGTAATAGTCCTTACCAGACGTAACACTTAGCTTGCACCCAAAGCAGCTTACATTTCCTGTGGAGGGCGAAGTAGTACATTCCAAAGGATGTGGATGGCTAAAGTGGAAAACATTTGGGTCCTTGTGTGGTGATTCCATTTCTCTTTTTGTGAAAGTATTTGAAACAATTGAACTTGTCCTTCTCTCTTTTGTATATAGAGTGCTGGTTGTGGAATTGGTTCCTTTTCACTTTCTTTGGTGGAATAATATTTGAATGGGAGATGGAATAATATTTGAATGGGAGATGTTATCATCAATTTAGTATTTAAGATAAGTTATTAATTATTAATTTTATAATAAATATTTAAAAATTTATTAAATATATATAATAATTAATAAATAATAAATAACTCAAATGAGTAATGAAACTCTAAAAAAAAAAAAAAAGGTAAAGTAATTCCCATATTTCAATTGAAAGCTAGCTGTTACCATTCCACTTGTCTCTTGAAGCTCTTTCGAGTTGTCTGATGTCTGTTGGGGTTCGGGGCACGTGGCTCATTTTTGGGATATTCGGAAGGTCGTTTTGTTTGTTTGTTCATTTTTCAAACCAGAGAGAAATTCGGGATTGCGTGGTGACCAAAGAGCTCTCTTTAGTTCTTTACAAATAAAGATTCCCACATTTTAAGCCGGCGGATGCATCTTTCCTGGTATCACCAAACGGTGTTATAGAACTTTCTTTTTAACCTTTGTCACTAAATTGGAAATATTATCTTCAAAATAAATTATTATATTATATATTTTTTCTATTTCATTAAAAAAAAATTTAAAAAAATCTATTACATTAGATAGTAACAGCCTACGAAAACCAACATTATATAAAATACTATTACAACCTGAAGATTAATTGGTTAAATCGTTAGAATTGAGCTGTATGAATGAAAAAGTATTCAGGTTGGGCTTTGTCTCTTCAGAGTCTCTGAAACATAAGTCAACTACATTTAATCTCCATATATTGTAGTGACTAATTAAATGAGTCTCTGAAACAGAAGTTAGCTACATTTGGTCTCCATATATTGTAGTGACTAATTAAATTCTTGATGTTTTAAATGTACTAGTGTTAATCCTTTTTATCTCTCTAATTATCTGTTAAAACTCGATAAAATTACTAATATACATATTAAATGTTTTGTCGACTCCAATAATTACTGTATTGGTATATTACTGCATGATAAATTTAAAAAAAAGTTCATCTATTCTCATTATTATTCTAGTAAAAAAAATTTAATTTATCAATCAATATCAATTCATGTCACGTACTATATAACATGTCAATAAAGTAATTAATATGATACATAACTAATTTTGTCAAATTTTAACACGTTCAGAACACGCGCAGGTGAATACGTCAAATTGATGGACATTGTGATGGTGCACTATAACCTTAATTAGAGGTAAGGTGCTAGTTGCTAATCTTAATTTAAAACATAATTACTGTTTATGTTTTATAAAGTATGATTCATTAAATAATAATTATATGTAGGTATTTGAGAAGTTATTATGGTTTTTTGTATTATTGATTATCCCAATGCCTTACTATTTAAAGTACACTTCATAGTATAACAAGAGCTGGTTGAATCCAATCGGACAAAGACTTTAGACACCTCAAAACAAAAAACTTTAGGAAGTGATAAGTGATGTGCGGGGTGGGAACAGTTTTTTTTAGTGGACTAACTGCACGAAAGGAGTGCTAATGGACAAACCACATTCAACACCACATATTCTATTTTTAGTTTTGTAATTAAGACCACGATGTCTTCTAATCGCAGTTCTTCCACCTCCTGAGTCCTGATCCTATATTGAGGATATAGTAATTGCTGAGATGAGGGACTTGCATATAGCTTCTAGACTCCAGGCAAGTTCCAAACCAATAAGGAGACCTTAGTGCAGCTGTAAGGAAGTTAGCAACACCATTGTGGTGAACAAAGCCATCAATCCAGATTCCTTGATCATTTCTTGAAAATGTCCTCCACAGCTACTCCCGGGATTCCTTTACAGGCCCCATCAATATTCAACATGAACCAGCCTTGCGGTGGAAATGACAAACCCACATCAATGGTTCAATGAAGATTTTCACCGTTGCTCAGGTATTAAGTTCTTCTGACTTGGATCTCCTTAATGTACAGCCTGACAGCCAGATGATCAAATCAAGGGGGGCCATATGAAGTCTGCATGCATCGCAGATGGATGTGGAGGGGGTAGGCGCTGTTTTACTTTTTATATTTGTTTGTAGCTAAAGATTTCTTTCACTTTTGTAGTACATAAATATATATATTTCATCTTTCTTGGGGATTTTTTTTCTTTGTTAGAGATAATATTTATGATTTTACGTTATATACTAATTGCATTAATTAATTGAAAACTTTGTATGAAAAATGCATCTGCTAATATTATCATATTTTTTTAAGATTGTAGAATGATCAATTGAGTTGCTGCTCATAATATATATATATATATATATATAAGATTTTGACTGTATTATTATGTTGTTGGTATATATAAAGTATACAGTCTTATTTGTACAATCTAATCAGTGCAAAGTTCTGATTTTATATTCCCATAGAGTTGGTTTCAGACTAAAAAAGAGTTTATGAACAATTTATGTTTCTGTACACGAACAATTTATGTTTCTGTACACGAACAATTTCTCTAATTTTATGGGGGGCGCGCGCGCACACATATATATATATATACTTAACTTAGAACTAGATACGGTAATTCGATCCATATTCAATGACTACTCATAAATTTTATTCACTTAAATATGTGTTTGAAAGTTATGAGTATTTTATATGGATCCGTCCAAGTTTCATTATCATATATATTTGTTATTGCCCACTCCAATCCATATTTATATTACATTTTTATAAATATTTTTTCATAAACTATTTCAAATTTCTTATACTATAATATCGTAATTGATAAATATATATATAATTTGAACACTTCTTTTTTATTTTTCATAAAAATACAAAATATATTTGAAAACAGAATTTTTTTAATTATGTATAATGACTGTTTAATGTGGATTTAAGAGCTAAATACCAATAAAAAGTTTAGGACTACCTTCAAGTACGTTTATTTAACTCAATATTATGTTCAAGAAATATAGCAGGTTCGAAATGCCTTGTGGATGAGACCAGAGCAGAAAAGTCCATTTACTTGGTATATATCATTTGTTTTCTTTGTTTTTGTCAAGCTTCTTCAAATTTTAGTAAAGAGTATGTTGGGACTTGCGAGAGACGAGTAGGGTTTTTTCTTCGGTTAAGAAATATAAATCAAGCATATTTTATTCTTCGAGATGCCTCATCGATTACGAGGAAATGGCCAATGCAGCTGTCAAAGGATGTAAGTTATGTAATTTTTTTAAGGTTTTTTTTTTGGTTAATTGGAAAGAGAAATGTTATTTACACGTAACATTAATTTCACATATTTTATTTTAGAGTAAATACATAATTTAATATAAAATATTATTTTAATTTTTTAATTATTTTTAATATTAAATCAATCCTTTTTAATTCTTATTAAAAAATTAATTTAATTTTAAAAATAATTTTAAAAGATTAATTTAATATAAAAAATATATTAAAAAATTATTTTAATAATAAAAATAATTAAAAAACTAAATGATGACTCATATATTTTTAGAAAAACCATTCAAATATTAACTCTTCGTTTTATATATATATTTTCTCTTCCTCTTTCTCTTCTCTCTCCTTTCTGTTTCCTTTTAATATTAAAAAATTTAAATAAAGTAAGATATATAAAATATATATAAGATAAAATATATGTATAAGTAACATTACTCTAATTAGAATGGGGGCATTGGTCTTTTCACCAAATGCCGATCTTAACAATGTATCTATCTTATCTTCCGCTTGCATAAGCATAGCGCATCTATAATTTATTATGACTAATCTTGAATTCTCCCCTAACCATTAATTAATTTTAATTTTCTGTACTTTTTTTATTTAATTAAATGTTAATAAATTAATAATAAAAATTCTTAATTTACAATAACTCTTTTTTTGAGTTGTCAATATTTAATGATAAATAAATAAATAAATAAATAAAAGAGATAAAAAGTTGGTCATTTTAAGCTTTAGAAGTATTCATAGATTGGGTTGATTCAATTTTTTTTAAAATGTTCAAACAAATCAATCTGTCATTAGGTTGATTTGGTTTGGTTTTTTTTCAAAATTTTGAGCAACTTAGGTTAGTTTGGTTCGGATCATTGAGTTGTATGATTAATTTTTTTTTCACAGAAAAATAGTAAATATATTATTGTTAAATACTTCAAACTCAATTAGACATACATATGAATTTTAAGCATTCAAGTCTTTCGTATAGTACAAGTATTACGATAAAAGTAAAACCAAGTTTATGAAGAAACATTTTAACGTCTTAAAATCATCATAAGCTTCATTTGTAATATGAATGTATGACATTAAATGTATCTTGCTTCACAAATAAGGTTATATATATTATATTACTTCACATAGAAAGTTTTAAGTTGTAGAATTGTGTGACATATATGAGTAAGCTAATCATTAAAATGTTACTATCATAATATGCAACTAAAATAAAATAAAAATAATTGAATGATTGAGACTTGAAAATGAAAATTAAAGATATATCATTATAACTTACCTTTTTAAATAAATGAAAAGTCAAATGACAAGAAGACAAAGTCTAAAATTATATTATTCTTTAGGTCATTTCACCAAGTCTTTAGATTATAAAATACAAGACTCGTGAACCGAACCAATCTTGGTCGGTATTGATCGGGTTGGATCTAATGATGCAAACCAAACCAAATTTTTTTAATTGGTTTAGATTAATTTGTTGAGTTGATCGAGTCAATTTGAACCAATGAACACCTCTACTAAGCTTTGATGTCAATTATATATTTTGTCTCCTTTTTTTCCTTTGAGAAATAATAATCTTTTAAAATTAATTTTTTATATATGTTATGTCATTAAATTAATTGTAGACGAATGTTCTGAATTTTTTTAAAAGTGGACTTACACATTTAAAATAAATCTAATAATAATATGAAAAATAAATGTTTTTGTAAGAATAAGAAGTGAATAAAACGAATTTTTTACTTTTATATAATTTAAATAAAAGTCATACATATCGTTCCTAATAATTAAAAAAAATCACGCACATCCAATTATATGACATTTTTCAAAGTTTTTATTATTTAAAACTGCAAATATGATGACCAAATAAAAGATGGAATAAAGGCAAAAAAGAAGGAAATTACACTAATTTTGTATGCCCGTAAGGAGGTTCAAACCTAAAACTTTGGAGAAGGAGAGCACCCAGTTATTACTAATTGAGTGACCACTACATCTAAGTTCTAATGGCAAAAATTCAATTGGCACTCATAGTACACTTAATTCTACCGCTTTGGTACTCATACTATAACTGAGCCAAAAATTCAATTGGCATTGTACATATTTGGTTTCTCTTTCGCTTTTCTGTTTCCTTTTCAAGCGTAAGGAATCCAAGACCGGTAACCCGTGGTTGTTTTCTCGGTGTGTTAATTACCGTAACCATAACAGGACCATTTTCCCTTGGATTTATCAGTAATATGCCCAAGATCGATGTCAACGATGGACCTGTCTTACATGTAGGCGATGTTACAGTTTAAATTATTAGGACAGTTAATTCTTGATATGATATCAAAACTTTTATGATTAAGTAATTAAGAATTTGATTATTATCACATGCATTCTTCTAAAAGTAAAATTGAATTTGCTCAAAAGGTAAAGGAGGCTATCACTGGTAGAGCTTTATAAGGCCCCTCATTTTTTAAAAAAAAAACTTAAAACATATTAGCAATTTGTAATGAATTATATCACTACTGTTTTAAATTTATGCTTTTTTTTTATTTTGATGTTAACATATTATTTTTCCTTTAAGGTAGTTGTATTATTATAACATTTTGTCTAATCTTATACTTATTTTATAGGTTTAAACATATGCTAACTTAAAGATAAATACAAAGCTAGAATCTTAAAAAATAATCTCTTACATACTTTCATATTAATAGTTTATTTTATGGTAGCTATAACTAATACTAAATTAATAATTTGTTTATTGTTATCAAAAGATGAAAAAAGATTTTTTGTCTCTGAATCTGTACCTAAATGCATACCAAACTTTGAATGGTTATTAAAATAAGAAAAAAAAAATATACTCTTATGACTTTTATAGTTGAGCATTGTTAAATGTGTTAAATAAATTAGATTTCCCTTCTCTTTTAAATATTTTTTTTATTTCCTTATTTTAATCTCATCATTTGCCCACCCTCCCAAAAATCTTAGTGAAGTTATGTCACTGGGAAAGTTGTGCATTATTCACACTTCAAATTTAAAAGAATCTTGAATAAAAGGACAAAACGAGTTAGATATAAAATTGTTTATAAGTTTTCACTTAAAGTGTTTAAGCTATTGAGATAGTTTTAAGCTATTGAGATAGTTTAACCTTTTACTAGCCAGTGGCACTATATATCACTCCAGTTTGCTCAACATTTCAGCGGACTATGATGTGCATCTAAAGGCAACAATCAACTGCATTTGAAGTCAATAATCTGCATTTAAAGCTAATAATCAATAACCAGATATTCCAGTTAACAGTTTTCTAGCAAAGTCAATGCTCTTTGACTTTGTCTTTTTCGTATGTGGCAGGAGGTTTGATCCTAAACTCTCTTAAACGAGAGCTTGCATTTGTCTTTCATCCAAGTGTGAGTTCGTAAGTGTAACGAATTCCGTATATTGTATTTATCACTATTCTTTGTATCCACAGTTTGACCTCAATTATATATGGAAATGCACTTACCTAGTTACCTAAGCTTGTTTATAAATGACCAAGACCAAGTGATCATATATATATATATGACATTTGATTATAAACACTCAACCCCCACCACACAAAATGGTAAAGAGAAAACCGAAAGAATAATGAAGTAGTTACTTTAGCTGGCCGTACAAATTAAGAATCTTCCAAATTCAAACCCCGAATGTGATTCAATGGTCCTGGTTATAAATTATTTTGCAGTGCAGGTCTTGCTGGAACTGTATATGGCTGCTTCCTGGCAAGAATGAAGTTTATGTCCCAAGGTGTCAGAATCCAAGTTTTGTACATATAAATGTACTTCGAATTTCATTTATTGAGAGATTCTTAAACGTTCATGAAGTTGACTAATGTATAATTGATTTGATGTGAAAGTTGATATCATCTAATTAAACACTTGGATTTCAAAAACACTTGTGCGTGAGAGGGCGCCTAATGTTTTTAGTCTTAGATGCTTAGTTGTTTTCATTACTGGAGTTTGGTCAGTATAGGCTTGTCGAAAAGCCAGTTTGTACTTCATTATTTTTTCCAGGTCTTTGCACAGTAAATTCATAAAAGAATTTTACTTTTGAAAAAAGAAACACTGGACTTGTAACTAGTACCATAAAATAAGATTTCTCTTGCTTTATGAGAAGTTAAGAATTTCTCCTGTTTTATATACTTTTGCTGTTTGGCAATAGTAACTCAACTTAAACAAAAGTACATTACAAGGGTAATGCTATATAAACAAAATTTTACTTGTACAAAAACTTACATATATTTTTATATCATTAGATTTATTTATAAATTTGTACAGTGCCACAGCACATGTAATCTAAAAGCTTTACATATTTATTGTCTTTTTTTTAATCTTTTTAAGTATAGTTTATATAACATGATCAAAATGACAAAAAGTAATGTTATTCACACATTTAATTTCTTCATAGAAAGCACATTCTATCTCTATGGTCATTGGATATTCGATGGTGTCTGATCAACCATCCATAAATAATCGAACAGTATGTAAGATTAATATATTTTGTGAGGAATCTGAGTGTGTACTAACTAATGTTACTTAATAATTGGCTAAATTCTTTCATGAATAATCAATATCTACCTACCCAGGAATCTCAAAGTAAATCGATTAATGAGCTCAATCTCGCTGGGTGAGGTCGCATGGAGGTTTCTTCAAGATTAATGTGAATGTTGCATTTTCTAATTCTATCTTGAATGTTGATAGGATTGGCTTTGTAATACATGACTATGCGACGAAGTGCTTAGGGTGTTCCCTTGGTGTGCTCATGAATCTCCAGATCACGGAGGCTGTGGCTTTATCTTATAGCTGGTTTTCGTGAGATATTATGGTTCAATTTGAATCATTTGATTGTCAAGGGGTGGCTTTTGATATTCAGTGACAAGTTAACGATTTTTTGCGTGCTTTAATTCTCTCATTTGTTTATGCTTCTCGATCGTAATGTGAACAAGGTTGCTCATCGTCTAATAAAGACCCGCTTGATCTTAGGTAGTGAGCTTCTTCTCAATTGAAAATGAACCCCAAACTGCGATTTGAGGTTCTTGCACCGCTTTAAGCTCGAAATGTTTCATCGAAATTTGAATTAGTACTGGCTTGGTTTGGGGCTTTGGGTTTTGTTGGATCTATTAATCTCTAATGTGAGCTAACACGGCAGCTGGTGATAACTATTCCGTCAAGCAATTCAGCTGGCGGTTACTGGAGGTACTTGTAAGTGATAACTATCTTTTCAGCAATTTTTTTTCTGGTGTAAACTAAAAAATCTCTTTGTTTAGAAGTTAAGAGACTAGTCTCTCATAATACTATATTTTTTCTATATATATATATATATACAATTTCAAAAATCAAACAACACAAATAATACTTAAAATAACTAAATTCCTTCCACTCATACTAATACAAGTTGATATCTTCTCAACATCTTCACACTCAATGAGCTGGTGATTGCATTTTCTGTCCTAATTTAAATTATCTTTCTATATCGCCACTCAGCGCTTACAGAACTACACATTTTTTTAGCTTTCTTTCTTTCAACTGTCTACGTGGTCACTCTTCCATGTATCATGCATGTTTATTGATCATTATTTGATTTCCTTTAATTTCATGTATGCTTATTAAATTAATATAGTTTCATTCGAATATTACAATTAATAATTTTTTTTTCATCTATCGGGTTCATTTGTATCTAATTAAAAAAAATAATAATAATTATCGTGCATCACGCGAGTCAACAACTAGTATATATTAATCATAAAAAAAAACTAGTATATGTTGATGTAAGAAATAATAATTAATTAAAGGTAAAACTATACTTTTCATTCCTTAAGTTTATATTAGGTGTCATTTTCGTCCTATAATTATATTTTGTTTCATTTTCGTCTTAAATCTTTCTATAACTCACAAAATTCATTCTTAATACTAACACCGCTAAAAAGGCTAACGGTATTTGTTGACATGGCAGCTTACATGGCTATAAGTACATAATTGGCAATGTATTTTTGTCAAATAGGAATTTTTTTTAAAGTTAGTGATTATGACAGATTTAGTAGTTTTGAAAAAGATTTAGGATGAAATTGAAACACAATATAGTTATGAGACGAAAATAAAACTTAAAATAAATTTGTGAGATAAAAAGTTTATTTTTATGTTCATAAAAACATTTGAAAAAAATTAGAAATAAAAAAAATTATTTACATTTTTACTACTAATAGTGATACTAATTATCTTAAATTTTAGAAGAATATAAATAGCAACTTATTTTATCTATTTTAATGTTTTTAAATGATTTTTTTAATCAAACTTCATGAATTAGATCAAGCAAATATTTTAATATCATATATTTTTTTAAAATTGGAGAAAATTTAATTTCACATTATACCTATTATACCTATTCATCTTTGTAAAATAACTTTTTTTAAGAAAATTACTATAAATACTTATAAATTTTCATATAAAAACATTTTTTATATTTACTTTTCATTCACCTAATTTAATGTTAATTTCAGGCCGCCACCGAAAGAAAAGCAAATATAAAAATGTTTTTATATGAAAATTTATAAGTATTTATAATAATTTTTCTAAAAAGACTAACTTTTAAAAATGAATAGGTATACCATGAAATTAAATTTTCTCCAATTCGAGAAAAAATATGATATTCAAATATTTACTTGATATAGTTCATGAAGTTTGATTAAAAAAATAATTTAAAAACATTAAAATAGATAAAATAGGTTGTCTATTTATATTTTTTTAAAATTTAGAATAATTAATATCACTATTAATAATAAAAATGTATATAGTTTTTTTTATTTCTAATTTGTTTCAAATGTTCTTTTTAACATAAAAATAAATTTTTTATCCCTCAACTTTATTTTAGATTTCATTTTCATCCTACAACTATATTGTGTTTTAATTTTATTCTAAATCTTTTCTAAAACTACCAAATTTGTCCTAATCACACTAATTTCTAAAAAAATCTTACTTGGTGAGAATACATTGCCTATTATATACTTATAGTTATGTAAGCTTCCATGTCAGCAAATGCCGTTAGTATTTTTAACGATATTAATGTTGAGGATGAAATTAGTGGGTTATAGTATGAGACAAAAATAAAACTTGATGAAAATTTAAGAAATAAAAAATATAATTCTGCCTTAATTAAAAAATTTTAAAAACCAATTAAATTATGCCACTTACCAAAGCATTGAATACCGGGCTCAAGTATAATTCAGCCATTGAGAGTAGGAATTTAGAAATGTTTAAAGCAAACTGCACCTTTAGAAAATTACGAATAAAAAAAAGGAGGCACGTGGCAAATGGTAATTGAAGCTAAGGCAAGTTGAACTTCTAGAACGAGGAGAGATGAGAGATGTGAAAAAATTCTTGTGTACATTTAGTCTTTATTTAGTTTGAGCTGAAGGAAAATAAAATAAAAAACTAAAATTTGAAATGATAAACAAATTTGAAGAGAAATTTTTAATTTTTAATTTTTTCTTAATCTAAACATAAGATTAATATATGTAAGTTGTATATACTAAGTAAATAAATAATTTATATGTTATTATTTTAAATATAAAATAATTATGTGACATAAAATTTTATATGTTGTTATTTTAAATATAAAATAATTGTGTGACATAAAAATTTATATAATATAATAATATGTCAATTAATTATTAATTTAGTACTTATGTTTGGTTTGAAAGAAAATGAAAAAAAAAATGAGAGAAGAAAACAGGTATAAAATTTGACATTTTCTGTCATTTGGTTTCAAGAGAAAAGAGAGAGAAAAGAAAAAGAAAGGAAAGGGGGGGGGGGGGGGGAATGGTGAACCCGCATGAAAAATTTTCTTCGCATCATAATCCCTGCGGTGACTTCCTGGACGGACGAAAAAGACAAGCACTTCTCATATTGTTTTACAGAATTACGTGCTATAATAGGGTCATAGGGGTTAGAGGAATGGTCAGATGAACAGGGGCTGGCGTGGGGGTGGGAGAAGAATACGTGGGAGAGATTTCTGCTTTGTAGATGAGCAATGATATATCACACGAAGAGATTTTCACGAAATCCCAAATTTTGTGGCATACCATTTACTCTTTTTTTTAGCCAACACATAACAAATAAAAAAAAATTAAAAGAAAAAAAATCTAAAATCACGCTACAATAATTAAAAGAGATTTCGTCAAAATTGCTTTGTGATGATTACTATTTCCCTTTGTATATTTATAATATAATATAATATAATATAATTTATTAAACAAATAATTTTAAATGAAAATTTATAATTTAAATGTTAATAGCTTAATTTTTAAATTAATCTTTATTATATAATTTATTTATGTAATTTATAAAAATATTGTTTAAAGATATAAAATGAGAAATAATACTTTTTATCTCATTATATATATAATAAGAATATATAAAAAAAAATTTGCATAAGTTTATTTTCTTTCTTTATTTTTTTACTTAATTAAATAAATAATTATACTACTTCTCATTTTCTTTAACCAAATATTTAAAAAATATATTCTTTTCTCTTTATTTTTTTCCTTTTTTTTTTCTTTCCATCCAAACAAACCATTCGTACACAAGAATACCTAGTGATGTCACATTGCTGATGTACAAGCCCACAAACAACAAAAAGAGATGTCACAATCCTCTTTCGAATAATCGAAAGGTGTATATCCTCAGAAGACACAGCTGTTTATCATATTTTTATATATTTTTTATAATATTCCACGGTTTTACAAGGTTAGGTGTAATTCAACAATAGTTATATATCCAACTTTTATTTGGAAGTAATGGCGATCTGAATTCAATTGTGTCGGCTACCTAAATTATTTTTCATTATAAAGGTCCACAAGCACAGGACACAAGAGATAAGCACTGAGAGCTGTGAACAAGATTGAATGCCCGATCTGCAGCATCACCACACCAAGCTTGAAGGCAACAAGGACCCTCCTTTGCTTTCATTTGCCTCTGGACATCTCTGCTCTGGGTGAGAGAAACGCGTATCGAGTTCAGGGCTCACACGGTTGCCACCAGTTCTTTTAAGAATTTGGAATGGCAGTGGCTGCTAATGCACCCCAACACGATACGGGTCGCTCTCACCTGAAACAGAGCTGCCCAAAGCTTCAATAACATCATTCTTTCATGGAAAGCTGCCAAATCCCCAATCAATCCTGCCTTCTCCGATCTCGGCTTTTTCTCTGGTTTGTAACTTGCCAGTTTACTTATTTTACTCATTATTCTGTTGGATAATATTAATGTATTGTTTTACGTAGGAAAGGGAAGAAATACTTCAATCTTTGTTTAGATGAGTTTTAAGGAGGAAGAATCTCTTAAAGCTTAAAAAGATTTTTTCGCTCAAATTGGGGTACAAGTAGTAAGAAAAAATTATTTTTAATTAGATACTTATTAAATTATATATATATATATATTTAAAATTTATATTATAAGATTAATAAAATAAGTATTATATTAAAATTTTAATTTTAAAATATATTTCTTTCCTTTTTTTAATTTTCAAACAAGGTGAAGGAAGGGTTTTTTTTATTTAAATATTTAAATGAGGGGAAAGGAATCTCCTTCTTTCTATTCCCTTCATTTTTCATCCCTTTTCACCTCTTTTTCTCTCTAATATAGCATAATGATTTGGAAGTCGGACTTGGAAGTCATGCGTGTTTCCAATCTTATGTGCAAACAAGCAATATTAGTTTCAACTTTCAAGTTCTTCTCCATGTGACTTTAAAATTGATGTCAGTCATGTTTATCTTTCTTTTCTTTCATCTTGAATTTGCGAAACATATTTTTTATGTTGGAAATTATGGACTATTTTCATAGTATATATTTTTTTCTCGCCAAGTAAAAAGCTTTTCAATTATAATTTTTTTGTTATTTTAAAAATATAAATTAAGAAGTGAACACTAATTATGATGATTTCAAATTTTCAATGAATCAAAACTTTTTAAGAATTAAAATAACAATATAACAAATTAATCTTTGAAAATTATGATTTAACAAATAAAACATATTTTTGGTATTATTTGAATGATTTAGTCATTTTCATGTTCTTTTGTAATTTTAAAATTTTAAATTATATATGTGTGTGTGAGGGAGTGAGAATCTACTTACATTACATATACTACTTAATAACTTTTTTGTAAAATATAAATTTAATTAACTCAACTGTTAAATCATATGATATTATCTTAATAAGTATGCATACAAAATTTTAGATAAATTAGACATTTATAAATGTATAAAATAATAATAGATATTTTACTTATATTTTAAAAAGGTTAAAATAAGTATTGCGATGAAGTATTAAATGATAAATTTTTTTTTGTAAATTTAACTATTTTATAATAAATTTTAATTCAACGGTTAAATTAATAAAATTTAATATTTATAAAAAATTATTAAACAATATAAGTACATTAGAATTTACACTTAATATAAGTAGATTATCACATATTATATATATATATATATATATATAAAATAAGAAAAAGAGAGGAAAAGTTTGATACTTGAATTACATAGGTACGTTTCATCTTGAATTTATAACATTATTTGTTATAAATAGTGAAATAAGGCCTTTCTTTTTCATTAATTGTTCATATGAAATGAAAAGGGTGCGTTTATAACCTTCAATTTTTGGTTTCAAATTAATGAATTTCATCTATTGATCGAAAATATGAAAAGTGAGAGGGAATAGAGATTAACAAAAAGCTTTTAAGTTCTCTAACTTGAAAGGAGTTGAAGCTACTTGTATAATTCTTTTTTATTTTATAATTTCTACAATGAAATTAAACTTAACATTATTTGTTTTCTTGACCGACTAAAGGTATAATCATACAATAAATTTTTTAGACACCACTCACAATTTTATTTGTGAGTTATTAAATAACAAGCCTTCACAAATTTGTGCGAGCGTCAATTTTTCTTGCCCATGAAAATTCAATCTACGTAATAAGGATATTTAATTTCACTCATAAACTCCATCCCACTTCTTACACAAGGAATTTTAAAATTTGTGCGAGCGTCAATTTTTCTTACCCATGAAAATCAAATCTACGCAATAAGGATATTTTATTTCTCTCCAAACTCCATCCCACTTCTTACCCAAGGAATTTTATTAACATATTTTCTTGAAGACAACTTAAAAGTTCTTTTCTTTTTGGACGTGGGAGGCTTCTTCAAGTTATTCTACCTACCTATAATCTCATATCTACTTTATCACCCCAATTATGCCCGAGTAATGTAATTGTCAATGGGGTCATAACATTTTCATTGCTTGAATTATACATGTTGGCAAGGGGATCCTTTCAAACATTAAGAGGGTCATCATATACATGCTTATGCAAAAATACAAGAATAAGAATATCTTATGGAATGCAGTATACTAGTTCTTTGGTCAAACGATTAGTCTTATCCTTCAAGCGCGTCAAGTAATCTTTGATTTCTTACCCAGGCAGTAAAGTTTACAGTAAACTTTATTCCTAATTAACCATAACCAAACACTCAAGAATCGAATTTGAATGTCAAAATAAAAGGTTCACCCTTCATCCCAAATTCCTGCAAAAGAGAGAGTAATATGGATCAGATTGAGCATTTCAGCCATACCCACCCATTGTTGTTGAAGGAGGAGCTGAAAAATGTTGAAGGGCAAGTACTTTGCTCAGTTTGTGAAAAACAAATTTCAGGCCCTGTCTACTCCTGCGGCCAGTGCAACTACGTTCTTCACAAATCATGCGCCGAACTTCCACGTCAGATGAAACACCCAACTCATCCTCAACATCCCCTTACTCTTCTTTCCACCTCTCCTTATTCAGGAGGTTACATATGTAATGCCTGCAGAGGTGTTTATAAGAACTTCGTTTATCATTGTTCTCTCTGCAAGTATGACCTTGACATGGCATGTGCTTCTCTCTGGCGCCCAGATGATGGTCATAGACATGCCTTCATCTCCTTGACCAATCCCCAGTTCGTTTGTTATGCTTGTGGCGAGGAAGCTAGCGAGAGTTTGCGCTGCCTATGTACCATTTGCCAGATCTGGGTTCACCCTAGCTGCGCTAAACTGCCTCAAACTATCAGAGTAAATGGCCACCATCACCGTTTGAAGCTCACCTACTCCCTTCATCAAATTTATGGATTCAGGGACGACATATCTTGTAGTGCTTGCAATAGAACAATGAGCACAAATTTTGCTGGTTATTTTTGTTCAAGATGCAGATATCTCGTACATTTGAAGTGTCCAGAACAACATTCCAGAGATGATCGAGAGACGGTAATTGAAGATGAAGATCAGGAAGATGAGACTGATCATTCTGATTATGAGGACTCTCACGCAGGCATCGTAACGGATCATCCCCAAGATAGTCTCAGTTACATTCATAACCATGCATTAATATTCATGAAGGAACAGAGTCTGCAATATGCTGATAAACTCTGTGACGGGTGTATCCAACCCATCACGCCGCCCTTCTTTTCTTGTAAAAAAAAATGCGGTTTCCTTCTCCACCAAAGTTGTGCTGAATTACCCAGAACGAGACAGCACCAGTTTCATCCGCACCCGCTAACTCTTCTCTCGAAGGCACCTCATTATGATGGCATTTATAGGTGCGATGGCTGCAAATCATTGAGCAATGGCTTTGTCTATCGCTGTGATGAGTGTCAATTCGACCTTGATGTTAGTTGTGGTTCCCTTCCGGAGACACTTAAACATGAAAGTCACAAGCATTCCCTTCAACTAGAGAAGTCAAGCATTGCCAGGCAATGCAAAGGTTGTCATCTTTGGTCGAATCATGTCTTTGTATGTGATGTTTGTGACGAGTTTGCTATTGATTGTGGATGCGCTACTCTACCGTCTAAGGCGTGGCACATGTATGACAAGCATCCTCTTAGTCTAACATACTTTGTTGATGGTGATTTGAGGGAATACAACTGTGGCATTTGCAAAGAGAAAAGGTCTCCAAAGCAATGGTTCTACTACTGTGATGACTGTAAATTTGCTGCTCATCCCTATTGTGTTCTTGGCAAGTCTAAGCGTGTCAAGTTTGGAGGCACTTTTCAATATGATGCTCACTCGCACCCTCTTGCTTTGGTTGAAGAAATTAGGAAGCATCCTCCATGTGAAGCTTGTGGTGAACGCTGCAATGGCTGGACACTTGAATGTAGCCAATGCAAATGCTACATCCACAGAGAAGGGCAATGTTTCTGGGAACAATGTCAACAGAGTACAAAGTACTTGGCATTCTCAGGAACAATGAGAGACAGGCATGCAGCAAACGTATTGGCCGCCACGCCAAATGTAACTACCAAGTGAGCATGAGAGCCTAATAATAGGAAACGATTGGCTTCCTATCTCTCCTATGGTAATGTAATATATGTAATTAATCTGGAATAATATGTCAGTAAGTGTCTGTAAATCTCATCTCTATTATTTATAATGGATTCTTGGAACGTTATTTTAAATATCTTTATATTTGTTTCTTCTTGCTCTATAGTTTTGTATTGACTTTGAATGTTGAACAAGACAAAGTATTTGAAATGTTATATGAGTTTGATATATGGTAAATGATTCCAATGATAGCGATTAACAACATGGAAAGAACGTGCACAAGTTTCCATTGACAATTTGACAACACATCAAGAAGAGGTTTATTCACCCAAGCAGAACAGATATAAACATGACAAGTAGAAAAATAAAGAATTCAATACACTTTTTATATTTTAAATATATCATCTTTATCTAAATTCTTATTTATCCCAATTATTTGACCACACTCAAATAGCAAATGGCAAGTGAAACACGTTTGCCTTTCAGAGAATATGTATATATACGTTCATTGACTATAATTTTCCAACGCGAGTTTAGTGTATTTGAACTTGACCATAAAGTATATATTGAAGGAGCAAAGATTCAAGCGGAACAATATTATTAATTTCTTTAGACTAGCGCATTTAATCTTGGGAGAAAGATAATTTAGTATAACTTGGGAGGAAAATATTTTATTTTAATTCGTGAATTAAATTAATTAAGTATTAAATTAATTTAATTAATAATTTATATATACTTAATTAATAATTTATTTTTATTTTAATATTTAATATGTAATTAATTATAAATAAATTATTAATTAAATTAATTTAATATTTGATTAATTCAATTCATAAATCAAAATAAAATATTTTTCTCCCAAGTCATATTAAAGTGTCATTCGCCCTTTAATCTTCTCACTGAGCCTACACTATTTTTTTTATATCAAAAGTATTTTTACACTTTTTAAAGTATAAGCCTAATTTCTTTAGAGTTATCAATCGATTAGGATTATTAATCCTTTTCATAATAGTGTCTCCTATAATTTCCTAAAATCATAAACATGTGAACACTCCAAACCACTTGCAACTCTCAAGACTACACTATAATTAAGTTGAAGGGATTTAAGGGGGTAATTGATCAACTTAGTGTAATTTTAGAAATTATTTATTAAATTTATATAATTTTATAATTATTTTATAGTATTTTAAAAATCGATTAAACCGTAAATACTTTACCGCTTCTAGATTAAAAAATCGTTAGAGCGGTTGGATGATTGAAAACCAAAAAAGACCGATAAAACCGGCAAGAACCAGTAAAAAAGTGAAAACCGTAAAATCGCTGGTTTACAAATTCAAATTTTTAATTTATTATTTTATATAGAAAAAGTAAAAAGCGCAAGCCTTTTGCCTTTTGCGATTTTGTTGCAATCCAAGCCGACCCATGAAGTCACGATGACTTCAAGTGGTGGCTCCCTCCTTCTGCGTTTCCGGTGAGGCTTCAGGCGACAAGGATCTAGCCACCAAGGCTTCAAGTGGCAAGGCGAGGTGAGGTAAGGGTGTTCCTCATTTTTGGATCTAAACCAAGCTGTGAGGTGGGGCTGTTGTGCTGGCCTTTTCCTTACTTCAAGTTTTCAGTTTCTACCAAGGTGGGTTGCTCCTTCCTGCAACTGTGACTGTGAGTGTTTTCTTGTCCATAGAAGATTTTAAAGTTTGGGTCTTTGACGTTTGAACTTTGAAGCTATTAATGGTGGATTTTTTTTCGGTTTACAGTAAAAAGTTCTATTGAATAGACAAAGCATGGGAAAGAGTGAAAGCGTGGGAAACAGAGAAGATAGAAGGGAAGGTTTGACTAAAAACAGAGAAGACAAAGCATGAAAAAGCATTTTTTTTTCTGATTTTTTTAATTATATATGCACCGATTTGATGATTAGGTCAATCGATTAAACTTTGCTTTGAACTATTTTTTGTTGGTTAAATCGGTTTGTAAAATATTTTTATTTTTTAAAATAGAGTAAATTCTTTCATGCTTTTTTATTATTTATGTGACACTTATATTAGCCAACTTAGCATAAGTAATGTCATATGATAAAGTTTAGTTGTGTTTTCTATGAAAACTATAAAAACTTTTATAAAAATTACGGCTAAATGACTATTTTCTTTTAAATTTTTGTTTTCTCTTGACAGAAGTGAATCTATGGAGACTTAAACTTAGGTGCTTGTCATTTTTACTATTATACTAAATGATTTTTTTGAATAATAAATGTAAATTAATATATATATATATATATATATTAATTATTATAAAATGATAATTGATCATCCAATAGTATTAGTATAACCATTAAATGATTATCTAAATTTTTTTAATTTGTATATAATGAGATAATTATATTAAATAGTTATTTGAAATTAAAATTTACATATAACAAGACGACTACATTAAATGATTATATGAATTAATACAGTCATTTAATGATTACATTGATATTATTAATGACCAAATATCATTTAATAATATATATATATATTATTTACATTTTTAACTCAGGAAAATTATTTGATGTAGTGATAAAGATCTTCACTTTCGTTAAGAGAGAAAACAAATTTTTTTTAAAAATGTCATTTAGCCTTGGTTTTTTGCTAAACATCGCCACTTGGCATCACTTGCGCTAGGTTGACTAGCACAAGTGTCACATAAGTACAAAAAAAACTAGCATGATAGAATCTATTATATTTTAGGAAATAATTTTAAACTTTACCAATTTGATAAATAGTTTCTAAAGTTACACCAAATTAATCATTTACCCGACTTAAGATCATAGGTCACTGCAACTATTATTGCAATTATAATGATATATTAATAATATTTAATAGAGATTAAAAGATATAACTGACATATAAAACTATTGAAAATATAAAAATAAGTATGACTTTTTTCCAATGTTAAGAAAATCAAACCAGACCGATCGATTGGATCGGGAACCGGTCACCCCACCAGTTCGGTTCACCCAAAAAAATCGCGCAGCTTGAAAACCAGTCAAGAACTGGTGAACCGATTAACACAAACAGGTCAAATTAGGTTCAACCTGTCTTTTTTTTTATAAAATTTTTACTAATTCAAATGATGTCATTTTGATTTAAAAACTTAATGTAAGTCAATCTAAAAAGAATTTTATATAAAATACTTAAACTTAGATTATATAGAAGCTTGGAAATTGAATGTATAATTAATTGTATATCTCTTTGAACTAAAATTGGAATTTTTTTAAACAAAAATAAGTTATAATGCTGTTACTCAATGCTTTAGACTTTTAAAAAATAATATGTAAACTATTTTTTATCATTTGTGTTATTTTTTATGATTTTTAATTTGTTTAATTAGTATATAATATATATTTATCTATATATAAATATATTTAAATTATTTAATTATACTCAGGTTCGACCACGGTTAAATCATTGAACTTTGAATCAGTCTTTGACTGGTTCAATCACTGATTTGGTTTTCAAAACCTTATTTTTTTTTTTTGTCCCTCAAGTATCTCCTTCTTCTTTGGGGATGAAATTAAATCTTATTTGAGATACTTAAATTGTCTCTTCAAAAGTGTTTTGATGTGAACTCGATCTCCTAATATTAACTATTAAACTCAAATTTATTATTTACCAGGCGTATTCTGTGGGTATATGTATGACTTTGGATAGAAGTAAAGTATTTTTATATAGAATGTCATGTCACATGTTATATATTCTACCTTTGAGTAAAAATAAGAAATAGAAAGGCCGAAAAGACAAGGAAACTTACAACATAAAAAAGCCCTTTCATTACTCGACTCTATATACCTACTTATTTATGTTTCGGTAAATTACAATATACCCCATCTGATTTGATTAAAAATTATTTTGTCCACTATAGATTAAAAAGTGGCATTTTGTTCGTGTCATTTACTATATTATCATATAATTATTTTATAGTTTTTTATCCATTTTTTAACATAAAAACATGTGTTAAAGTTGTGAAAAAAAATTACATAAGTGGTTTAATTTTTTTTAACATAGAACATGAAACATTCAATTACTAAAAAATAGAGAAAAAGAATTAAAACCTACATCAAAAAGAGGATAAACAAATTATTGATAATTTTTTCATGTTACAAAATAACAATACGTTACTTTTTTTTATAAAATATATGAGTAATATGTACAATCACACTTGAGATTTTGTTAATAACATTTTTAAATTCTAATATGTGTTTTCTATTAAAAAAATAGATGAAAAAAAATCACAGAGTGATTAAATAATAACAAAATAAACTATTAGCTAGAGAATAAATTGTTACTTTTAAAACCACATAAGAACAAAATAATTTTTAAGTCAAAAGATAAATTATAATTGACCATGTTTTATCCAAGGATGATGATCGTAAACATTTTAGAATTCAGACTTGGCCTTCAATCTTTCTGGTAAGCTTTTGAGACATTGCCTTCAATTAATCTCTTGTTGGTAACCGTTCACCTTGTCTGTATTTATAACAAATCCTCCAAATTAAGGCCATTCTTGGCCGTTTCATGAGAAGGACATGCATTTTTCTTGGCTAGTCAAATCTCAATTCCTGGCAATCGTCTTCAGTATCATTGCCCTTACCCAAGTTGGCTGCTTTCCTTTCAATTTCTCTACCTTCCAACCAAAGGATGAAGCTGAATTGTTGCTCAGCAAGAATTAAAAAATATACCTAGAAGCCATTCAAGTGACCCCTGATATTCGTGGGGAAATACACGATTATTCTGGACGGGCTTTCAACAAAAAGGCCATATAGACTCGATCGGGCGCAAGAGCAACCCCAAAAGTCAAGATGAAGTGAGATTTGTGGGTTTACTTTTTAGTAGAGGTTATTGGAATTCAAATATGAGTGACATAAAAATTGAATGAACTTAAGTGCGGATCATGGATCATATAAGTGGAATGATTAATGAACTAATTCTTGGTCAAAATGTGATGTTATATCTTTTTTGCTAAGTCCATTAAAAAGATCTTCTTGATGTTTTAGGCTCTCCTGACCTAACATGGAGAAAGCCACAGAGTAGCTCGGTTCTGACTTTTGACCACTCTTCATCACTGAGTTTCTGGGAACAATCCCTATTTTGTTTACATCTTCTATTATTTCTTTCGTCTAATCTGTTAAGTTGACGACAAACCTGCCTCTTTTCATGTCATTGAACGTTATTCTATGGATTTTTTTTTTTTTTTTTGGGTTTAGTTATTCTGTAGATATTTATATTCGTTCTTTCTTGCTCAATAGCTTTGTATTCACTTTGAATGTTGAGCAAGACAGTATTTAAGTATGTGTCTTGTAAAACTCAAGTTATACTCATAAACTCATATTCCAGCCAGTTGAGTTTGATATATGTGAAATAATTCCAATTATAGTGATTAACGACATGGAAATAACGTACACTATTTAAAGTTGTTGTTTTTTTTGTTTTAGACCAGATATAAAGTGATAGGGTATAAAAGAAAACACACAGAAAATTGATGCTGCAGAAGTCTACTATCATTCAGATATGAAGCAATGTATTTATAAAACATAATATCTAAAAGAGAGCTGCTAATAGATAGATGAAACCACTAACAGATTATGCCTAAAAAATAAGAACAAAACAGATTCATCCTATCAGTCAACATGACTTTTATTTTCTAAAAAATAGCACAAAAATCTAATCTTCTACAGTTTGTTAACAGCTTCCAACAGTCACATTGTCAACAAAAGTTTCCATTGACAAATTGACAACACAGCAAGAAGAAACTTTCCCAGGTTATCTCATATGTTATACGGAGAAGGAGTACTCACACAAGCAGAAAAGATAAGCATGACAAGTGCACAATTACCTTTCTTTATACATTTATCACAACCTGAATAATATATTACTTCTATCTAAATTTTCACTTGTTCCAATTATTTGACTACACTCAAATGGCAAATGACAAGTAAAGCACGTCTGCTTTTGAGAATATGTTCATTGACTATAATTTTTTCCGAATGACACAGATTACATTTGACACAATGCTAAATTTAAGCTAAAGGGACTAATGGCCGGACTTAGAATGAGTCATTGCAGCTATTATTGTGAGAATAATGTTATATGAATATATATTTAATAAAGAGAGAAAGAGATAATAATTATATAAAATTATTGGATTAAATATAGATTTGTAAAAAAAATCTAGATGTAACACTAATAAATCTGATAATACAGAATTAGATGTGACGTTTTATAACTAAAATATTATGCATTCTACCTTGGAATAACATTAAGAAATAGAAAGGGTGCAAAGGCAAGGAAACTTCCAACGTAAAAATGTATTTAATTACTTGACCTTTAACTATCTATATATGTTTTATCCAAGGACGATGATCATAAACATTTCAGAATTCAGACTTGGCCTTTAATCTTTCTGGTATAAGCTTTTGAGACATTGCCTTCAATTAATCTCGTTGGAGATCGTTCGCCTTGTCTGTATTTATAACAAATTCTCCAAATTACGGCCATTCTTGGCCGTTTCATGAGAAGGATATGCACTTCTCTTGGCTAGTCAAATCCCAATGCCTGGCAATCGTCTTCAGTATCATTGCCCTTACGCAAGTTGGCTGCTTTTATTTCAATTTCTCTACCTTCCAACCAAAGGATGAAGCTGAATTGTTGCTCAGCAAAAATTCAAAAATATACTTAGAGGCCATCCAAGTGACTCCTGATATTCGTGGTAATATACACAATTATTCTGGACGGGCTTTCTACAAAAGACCATATAGACTCTGGCGCAAGAACAACAACCAAATTGCTGCCTTTAATACCACCTTCGTCCTCAATATCAGTCCCCAAACTTCCCAAGGAGGTGAAGGCTTGGCTTTCATATTAACTGGAGATATCAATCTCCCAGAAAACAGTGCAGGAGAATGGCTAGGCATTGTAAATGCTACTACTAATGGCACTTCTCAAGCTGGGATTCTGGCAGTAGAGTTCGACACAAGAAAAAGTTTCATGGAAGATGGTCCTGACGACCATGTTGGCATCAACGTGAATAGCATCTACTCCATCAAGCAGGTCCCATTAATAAACTTTGGGATCAATATTTCATCGGCTATTAATGTAACGATGAGAATTCAGTATGCGGATGATATAATATCCATTTTTGGTTCCATGAATGGAACTGCAGAAGAGTTTATGGAGACCCTGTTGATTTCTCCTCCTCTTAATCTATCTTCCTACCTTCCAGAAAAGGTTTTTCTGGGTTTCTCGGCTTCAACAAGTAACTATACCGAGCTGAACTGTGTGAGAGCATGGGAATTTAACGGTATAGATATTGTAGATGATAATAAAAAGCTGTTGTGGGTTTGGATCACAGTTCCAAGGGTGATTATCATAGGTGGGGTGGTCTTTTTCTTGCTTTGGCAAAGGAAACGCAGAATGGAGAAACCAAAGGATGCTTATCCGAGGATAGAGGATCAGATTCAGCACTCCTCTATGGCTCCAAAGAAGTTTCGACTGAAGGAAATTAGAAAAGCCACGGGGGGATTCAATCCCCAAAACAAGCTCGGACAAGGTGGCTTTGGAACTGTCTACAAGGGACTCCTGGGAAATAAGGACATAGCTGTGAAGAGAGTCTCCAAGAATTCACGTCAAGGGAAGCAGGAATTCATAGCAGAAGTGACAACAATTGGCAGCCTTCACCATAGAAATCTGGTGAAACTGATCGGGTGGTGCTATGAGATCCGAGAACTCCTCCTTATCTACGAGCTCATGCCTAATGGGAGCCTAGACAAGTACCTATTTGGTGATGACAAGTTTGGTAATTGCTGCGGAACACTGAGCTGGGAAATTAGACATGGTGTGATACGTGGGGTGGCTCAAGCACTGGACTATCTTCACAACGGGTGTGAGAAGAAGGTGCTTCACAGAGACATAAAAGCCAGCAATATAATGTTGGACTCAGACTTCAATGCCAAGCTGGGAGATTTCGGACTGGCTCGGACCATTCAGAAGAGAAATGAAACTCACCACTCCACAAAAGAAATTGCAGGAACACCAGGTTACATGGCTCCAGAAACCTTTCTTACTGGCAGGTCAACTACGGAGACGGATGTGTATGCTTTTGGGGTTCTTGTGTTAGAAGTTGTGTGCGGAAAGAGGCCAGGGAATCTGTATGCCGAGAACGACTATAAGAACAGCATTGTGTATTGGGTGTGGGAGCTTTATGGCGAGGGAAAAATAGTTGCTGCTGTGGATGATAGGATGAGTAAGGAGGAGATTAAGGAGGAAGAAGCGGAAGGTGTGCTTGTTCTGGGGCTGGCATGTTGTCATCCAAACCCACAACAAAGGCCCTCCATGAGGACTGTTCTGCAGGTGCTCACTGGGGAAGCACCTCCACCAGTGGTACCCAAGGAAAGACCTGCTTTTGTGTGGCCTGCCATGCCTCCATCGTTCAAAGAAGCCGTATATAATTCTTTCATCACCGGAGGACTACTCACTCCATTCACCGAACTCACTGGCAGATGAAATCATTTGTTCAAGGTTGAACATTAAGATGATTCTGTATTTAGTTGAAAATTTAGAGTGGTTCTACTTGTCTTGACTGATCTTTTCTATATATGTTTGCACACCATGTTTTTGTTATAAAATTTACATTATTATTTCAATTCTTGCAATTGATCCAGTTTTTCTACAGGAGACTCATCATATGTGTGATCCTGTGCAGGAATCAATCACACACAGAAGAAAGTGATGTAAAGCGCGGTATAAAAGAGAAAAAAAAGGTGAAAGAATCATTTTCCTTTCTATATTTATTATAGACTATAAATATGTACAGATTATCATTAACTTATGAAAATCATAGTTTCATATACTATATAAGATATGAAACTAGATTTACAATTAGATTTAGATAATTTATCTAACAGCTTGCAGATGAGAATATGAGATGCGAATGTAAATATTTGTAAATATCTTTATTCATGGACTATGATATCATCTCATGGACTGTTGCATGATGTATATGGTTAGGGAAGTATGATGCCTATATATGTATTTATGTTTTTATCTTTTGTATAAATATCAACAAGCAATGCAAAATTCAATTAAATTTGGGTTTAATTTTAATCCATTGTCAGTATATAAAATTTTTACACTGTTATTCAATCATGTACTGACACATCATTAAAAGAGTTAGACTTTTTAAGTAGTTGTTGTGATAGTCAAACTCTTTTAATGATTTGACAATACATGATTAGATGACAGTGTAAAAAAACTCATTAATACTAACATCAAAATTAAACTCTTTCAATTTTACATTGACATTAGATTGAAATTAAATTCTAATTAAAAATATGTAATCAATTATCTTTTATCATCATTCTTCTCTGTCCTAGTAAATTCTTCTTCCTTTTCTCTCTCTTTAAAAAGATATCTCGTGTTTTTCTCTATTTAAATTTGCAAAATCTTTCTCGGATGCTGTGTCGAATGTATCTAAAACTAAAGCCAAATCAACAAAATTGAAGAGCAATAACGAAATCGGAACCCGAAATAAATTGGAAGACATGCAAATTAATTAGTATATTATTGCCTATTTGCCTCCAGCCTTTTTGTTTTTCATGTGAACCTGGATTCTAAGTTACATGCGCGGCGAGATCCATTTACCAACCAAAATATTGGTAAATGACTTTCGAGTTTTGAGGTTAAATACGAAAGAATGATTTTCCAAACCTACATAGGGATGGATATAAGGGATTTATTCAGACGATAAAAAAAAGAATTTACAGAAATAAGAATAAATCTACTAAAGATTATCACAAAATCCATAATTTTTTTAATTAATTGATGACATGTAATTCTTATAATTAAAAGATAATAAGGCATTATCTGAATAGATTATCATATTTTTTAAGATATAAAATATCATAAAAATCTTTCAATATTTAGTATTAATCAATATCTACTGTTAAAAACTATTTTTCTTGAACGTCTCATAATAAATGTTCGAAGTCCAAAAAATATAACTAGCATAAATGTCTATCCTATCACAATTAGTCTATATGTTCCTCCAATAATTTTCTCTATTAGTAATCACTTACAATTACATTTTATACCAATAATTAAGTACTTAATCTGTTTGAAATATGTCACAATTTTCTTTATATCAACGAAATTTTTTGTACGTATTTTTACATGTATCCATTTCTTATCTATCGGATATGCTACCTTGGCCTACAAAGATCCAAGTGCAGGGGGCCACATAACCATATACGTGAATCAAATTTACATGGAATGACTGATAACCAAAATCATTAATTCTGGCAGGGAATACATACTGGTCAAAATCAACGATCCCTTTTAAATAAGAAATCATGTTACTATCCTTTCACCAGTGATATTCATGTGTAAAAAATCCTTAGCAATAACCATTAGCATAAACTGTGAAGATAAGCTTATGCATCATCAGTCTGCACCGTGAGGTCCTGCACACCCAAATCATGGTATAGACCATGCACAAATCCAAGTATTGGGCGATCATCCATCCCTTTTTTTACCTGTCAGCATGATCCACTATAGTCAGCATCCACATTGTAGTTACTCGGTTCAAAAAAAAATTTTTTGGGGAGGGGGGGGGGGGGACACGGCATACTAAAATAGCAAAATAAAAAAAAATGAAAATGAAATTGAGGTCTCTACACAATAGATAAACATTCAATCAAGGTGCGCACTTGGTGCATGTAGAGGTATGTATACAGACATAATATAATGTATCCTAATACCTAGTCAAATTTCAGTTTATGCTCCTACCAAGCACACCTTTAGTGGCCAGGGGAACGGGGAAGAAATAATAAATTACCTGTATTGAAAGTGAACCAACCACATGACCCGGCACCAATTCCCAAAAACGAGCCTGGGAAACTTCCAGTACATCTTCCCGAGAAGTAATCTAAACAAAATATAGTGTACTTTAAAAGTTAAAAGTGAAGCATTGATGCATCAGCAGGAGTATCAAACTAAAAATGCTAATTTAAAGAACATGAACTAAAGTGAGCAAGATACACCTTTCACCCCCACCCTCTAGATTGGATCTGTGATAAAAACATCACTTGCAAAAAAAAATTTGTGACACTAAAACCTCTTTTAGTTGAGTAAACCAGAAAATTTTCAGAATTTAAGTGTATATGCAAGTGGGTGGTAACTGGTAAGCGCATCATGTAGCTTTGTCAACAATTCTACAACACAGAAATACATAAATTAGAATCTGAGAACAGCTTGTGAGACTTGTAGAACATCCGCATTATCTAGAAATTTGACTAAGTTGAAGTGTTTATAGCCAAGTTGAGACAGAAACTGGAATTAAAAGAAAAAAATGTGTTTATTTCATTTATGACCCATTGTATAATAAATATACTGTTAACCCTTCAGTTAAACCATAGGCGTCAGAGTTCCCAAAAAAATTTCAAAGTAGGTGTTAGTACTCCCAAGCCACATGGGGCAAAGCACATTTTGCCCAAGAAAAAGTAATAACCTGTCTCAAGCATTTGCTCAAAGCAGTAGTTGGGATGCTAGGAGGTGCCATTTGGAGCAAGATACCACCAGTTGCCCTAAAGAGAGGCAGAACAAGCATAAAAACTGCGACAGAAACAAGTCCCACGCACAAGACTTCTGCATTCTGAACCCTATAAAGAACGAAACAGAAATTAGTTAAATTACAAGATCTGAAAAAATCAGATTGGGGAACTGTCAAATTCTTTTTTTTATCTTATGCCTTTTGTTTTCCAACTCTCTCAAGATCTATATGGACAGAAAATGAACCAGTATTTACCCAATTGACAATAACCAGGATGCCAATATCAGACCTGCACTGAGAAACCATTGAAGTATTTAAGCTTGATATGAATTTGTATAGAGGAAAGGAAATGCATTAGCATTGAGGGGACGTTCCTATCATTCACATGCACAATGACATACATAAATCCAAGCATATCTACCTGCGAATGGAATCTGCAAGAACATGCAGGAAAACTGAGTGGTGATTCATATCTTCTGCATTTCTGTAAGCTGCAAGACAAATTCCAGAAGAAACAGATAAAGAGTGTCACAGGTCAAGGCTCAAATGGAACCATCAATATATGAGCATCCCATCCAAAAAGGGGAAAAGGCTAAATCAAGAGAATCTTAAACATCCATGAAATACTAACCAAGATTAATCCGAGCATAGTTCCTGAAGAACCACACACCAATGAGATTCACAAATAAATTGGTCACTGCAGAAACTATCAAGTAATGCCTACAAGCAGAACATGATCAGTAGAAATAAAAATAATCATAATAATATGTAAACTTCAAGAACCGAAGTGTTAGAATAAAAAGCACCACAATTTAGACAAACAACCTCCTCCCCATACTGAAAGAAACAAAATTAACATGTATATGCAATTCGGGCAGCAGCAAAATCTAGAAGTCATAATTTTAAAGATCCACGGATCTCAATAGTTCGGTTTAATGTTGATATTGGGGCTAATTGTAATATTTTCAGTCATAAGGGTCTTTTAGCAATTTTTAATAGGGGTCCTAAAGTCGGGTATTTAGTTGTCTTTGTATGGGCTTCAGTTTTTGTGGGATTTTCCATAAGTTATTATTGTTGTTTAGGTTTTATTTATGTTTATTAGAGGAAGCTTATTAACTTGGGCCTTAAGTTGTGGACTACTTGGTCAAGTTTGACTAGCCCTACATAAGTGATGTAACAAGCCATCAAAGACATTAATTGAAGAAATATTTTCAGGACCCTAGCTAGCCACAAGGCATGTAATGCATCTCTTTCTCTTGGGTGTGATACCTAGGAACCCTAGGTGTGCCTAGGTTATGTTGCTCCCTCTTTCCATCTTATATCGTTAGTTTTCTTAATTTTATCAACAACCCAGAACTGATTCCTTGGGAAGAAAGCATTAAACCTCCACCCAGTCATTCCTTGCTTGAATTTGCCCTAAATCCCATCCTAATCTCGCATGTACTGTTCACAGCACCATAACAGCCACCAATTGACCCTTTAGCCCTCATCCTAATGCATGCAAACCAGCCATGTCCCCACATATCCCGTATGAGCCTTCAATTCCTCTAAATTCTACCCTTAATTCTCCCAAGAAAACTCTAATTTTATCTATTAAATCCTATGCCTTCTGCTGGCCTAATGTAGATGGAATGTATTCTCCTTCTCTTATCAATAATATCATTTAGTTTGAACCATAAACACACTCAAATTGAAGAGATCAGAAATCATACATATTTATAAACAAACAATCCAGTATTAGTAAAATAGATCACTTCCATTATTAACTATTCTAATCCTCACAAACCATCTTCTATGTAAATAGGAACGTAGAAAATAGAATGGAACAAAAGATCACATCAATAATGATATCCAGAACATATAATGGAAACAAAAAGAACACAAATTTTGGAGGCAAAAGTGTGGCTGACTTGTGCCACACATCATTTTCAGAACAAAATATATTTTGAGCTTTTGATTATTTGATTTTAGATTATTTCAAAAGTTTTGGAAGAGAAATACCTATTTGCCCTCAACCAAATAACTTTTTCAATCATTCCATATATCTTTTGGTAATTTAATACATAAAAGCAATTTTTTTTATACCATCCAAACAAAACTCTTTATCTTAAAATCGATTATGAATTAACATATCCAAACATAAATTAATTTTCTCATAATTGATTTTCTTGAAAATCGATTATACACATAATTTATTTTTAACATAATCTTTTTTTCACAGCTAATCCAAACACACACTAAGAATTATAATTTAAGATTGAGTTTGGCAAATATCAGAGGGCTCAAAAGGGGTTAATGCTATAATGGTTCATGCATGATAAAGATAGTAACATGCCACTAAACACACCCATAGCAACCATCTTGGCATAAAAAATGGAACTCAACTCAAACACAAAAATAAGACTTACATAAACTTCAAGTCTTACTATGTAAAACACTAGGTCAATTTTTTTTTAAGTTGCTGGATATGTAAAATACTTAATCAGAAGTAATATAAACACAGACAATTATTGAAAGTACAAACTTACTTGTGCTCTGATTCATCTTGTATGAATGCATGCAGTGCTTCAACTGCTAGGGAGAATGACATAAACAAAAGAAACAGCTGTCTACACAAACAGCAGGAGAAAAAAAATTAAATATGTTAGCGCATATGATGTAATGTACCAAAGAGGGAGAGAGAGAGAGAGAGAGAGAGAGAGAGAGAGATGTAATGTACCAAACAGGAGAGAAAGAGAGAGAAAGAAGTTGACCACAGTTTGCTTAAAACACCAACAACTATTAAACTACTAAATATGTCCCACCAAATACTTTTACTCCTCCCATACGAGTTATCACTTAAAGGCACAACAAAGATTGTAATATTCAAACCAGAATGTCATTTATTATCCCTTCTTTCACAAACTGTATTGCATAAGTAAAAAGACAGCTTTTAGCAACTCAATTAATAGATATCAATTCTGAAATTATTTCAGTTTATCAAGTAAAACCATTCAGCATTTCACTAGATAAATGATAAATCCTGTAACAACAGTACCTGAGATTTTAAGTGAATAGAAATTTCTACATAAATATAAGAATCCTGTTTTATAGATATTTTACTGAGGGATACCAATTACATGTGAACTTGTCAAGACTATTAAACCTCGCAAAAGAATCAGAAGACCTGACTTGAGACCAATAACAATCATCTCTACAGTTTGAGATGGACATGCCATTTTAGGAGATAAAAGGATATTGACTTTGTGTGCATGGCTATTAGTTTTATTATACAAGCATCATTCTGTAACTTGATGACAGCATCAGCAACCAATTAGTATAATACAAGGTAACAACTGCAGTAGTAAAGGAAATGTTGAATACTTACGGCATTTGTAAATGCAGACAAGACTTCTAGCCTTTTATACCTGAAATTAAAGCACCTTAATTAAAACCATATATAGGGATTGAAATGATTAATCAAATAGTAAATAAGAGTTCAAAATCCATATGCTTGCAGGCACACACACACAAAGTACAAGTTCCGACATGCATGCATCTGCCATTAAGTAATTGTTGGACAAATTCATATTCTTGCATGCAAAATGCAAGCAATCACATATAGACACATGGGACAAAATTATCTTATATTACATGAGATGCATGCAGGCACACATTGACACGTGGATATGTGGGTTAGGTTCAAGCTAAAATACAAGTGTAAGAATAACGCAGCAATTAAGTCACAGAGAAGCTTCCTACAGAAGTCAGTTTAGCCACACCCTTCATTCAAGAAATTCTTCCAAAATAGTACAGAACTTCAACTCTTAACATTATATGAGAACTAGCTCTCAATATAAAATTAAGGAGAATTATTTCATGCACAAAAATTACAAAAGGCGCACGTAAGTCAAAAGGTAGGCCTTTTGCTTTATCAAAGTTGGCAAAGACGGGTAGGAAAGAACTAAAAACGTGCCCTTTAGCAAGGGGGAAAAAACTCTCGTGTTCAAAAGGTACAACTTTGGCATAAGGTATGTGTTATGAATTCTACAATTTGAATATCTGATATAACCGTACAGGAAATTTTTCCAAAAGTAATTATAATAATGATAACAATAATAGGGCTATTTCCAGAAAAGGGTATCCAAGCAAACGACCCTCCTACAAACTTTAAGCATCAAATTCAGTTATGAAATACACGACAACAGGTAGGACACAGCAATGTAATTAAGTAGCAAACTACAAACGCCGCATTGTTAAAAGACAACATTTCAAACAATAGTCTCACCCATAAGTATAATCTCGATCAGCTTTCTTCCTAGAAGCAGCCATAACAAATAACGAAAATGTGAGAAGACCACATCCAAAAGTCAAGTGAAATGCATCAGACACCAAACCTGAAAGCATATGTCAAAACTGAAAAGTCAGCAGAGATTCAACAAAAAATGAATCATCCTAGGCAAACAATTGTGAAAAAAGTAAAATTAGTTTCCACTAATATGAACATGGAATTGTGAAATCAAGCATACATCAAAACTTCAATTCAGAGCTGTGAAAGAACAATGAGAAAGGAATAATCTTTACTTACCTACACGACCGGTAAAGAGGCCAATCAGCAACTCCGCAGTGGAGTAAGCTACATTCAGCGAAATCAACAAAAACAATCTCTTCATATACCTATGGCCAGACCTAATGTTTCCAAAAACAGAGAAAACAAAGGAGGAAAAAGAGACTCTTTGCAGGGACCCAGAAAGTTTATCGTCATGCCCAGACCAATAGTGGGGCCCCCGAGGGGGAATGTCTATGCTCGAGTCAGAACGGGAAAGGAAAGGCCTCTTGGAATCATTCAAATCGATGGAAATTGGGGTGTGAGGTTCTCGAGATTGCTGGAACGAGGTTTGCCGTGAAAACGCGAACCTCCGATCGCTGCCACCAAACCCGAAATCCCCATTCAGGGAATTACGAGTCTCGTTGGAATCACTTTTTTCCATCTAGAAAAACGATGGCGGGTTTTTCAGACCCCAGAAAGGAAAAGGGGAAAAGATCCGATTTTTACAACGGAGGAGGAGGAAGAAAGAAATCCGAAATCAGCGTGGAAGTTTCATGATGAGAAAAACAATATGAAAAGAGCAGAATTCAATTGGGGTTTGAGGAGAAGGGAAGGTTTGTGGTTGTGGAGTGAGGTTTTGTGACTGAAACTGCCATCAGTGAATGGTGAATACCGCAGCTCAAGTCAAAGTAAACTAGGAATTGTACCCACAAATAAAATAAAATAAAAAGAAACTAGGAATTTATGTTTTGTAGGAAAAGAGGAAAAAATAATAAAACTTATTAGGGTTGGAAAGTGGTTAACGAAACTGATCTGGAAAGCTTCAACATAAAGGAAACATCATTGAAGAAAACGTCAAATGTGGTGAGCGCGAGTCCCACATTGGTAAGGCTCCAAAGGAGTTTGCTCCCCTCCTCATATAAAATTGAAATGTACCCTACGTCGCTGTGATGTTCTATTTCACGGGTCCTTGAAGTTGAAGGGGCTTTGAGGATGAGCTCAAGATAGTATTTTTCCAGTAACATGTAGATTCTAGGGTTTTTTCACCCAAATTTGATTTGGCTCGTGTTCCTTTTTTTTACATCATTTGAAAGTTGAAAACCATATGATGAATTTGGATTATACATTTTCTCACGACGGTCGTCTGAGGTTCACTTTGATGTAACGATCCAATGTTTCTGATGGTTTATTCTTTTTTCTTTCTTTTGTGGGTGGCAAAAAAGTGTTTTTAACTTCAAAAGGTATTACTGTTTGAGTTTAATTTTAATCTAATAATGTTAAAAATTTTACTTTGTACTAACAAATTATTAATAGAGTTAAATTTTTTAAATAATTATTATGATAATTAAATTATTTTAATAATATATTAATATAAAATTAGATAATTGTAAAAAAGTTTTACATTAATAATAAATTAAAATTAAAATTTTATTCTTTTAAGATAATGTCATTGTCTCCAAATTGTTGAATCTCTGCTTTTAAAATCTAAGATGTAGAAATTGATTATTTTCCCCTAATTAAGGAATAAGTACTAAATATAAGAAATAGTTTTTCAAAAATGTTAATTTATAAATTTAGTTGTTGATCCTTAAAAAATGCCAAAAACACACGAATAACCACTGTTAATTTGTTAATAGTTAAAACATATTGTGCAAAAGACACTAAAGTGAAATAGCTGCAATTTCACAAATTTTAGAATTTCATCAATATAAAGTTTGATTGACTAAGATCACTTAATAAATTTCATTTTTCAAAAAAAAAAAGATATTGTAGTTTATCTTTTGATAACAAGTTCAGGTCTGTTGATCAGATGAAAACATGGCCAAGTTATGATAGGAAACTGATTTGAGTTTAAAGGTCTAATTCATACAAATATATCCTAAACATCACTAAGTTCTCGTCCCTATCTTACTCATCTATAAAAAGGAGCTTTTGAGTTAAAGATTGTACCATTGACATTCTTGTCCACGTCATTGCATCAAGCAGGTTAACGAAAGCAGCTTCGAAAGTGCCTTGGTTTTGAACTAGAGGGAAATTTTTTAAAAAGAATTTCATTTTTCTTAATGAATGTTTATGCTTACAATTCCAAAGAAGGTCACAAAACAAGTCTCGATCTTTCTTCTACCAGAGCAACTACCCATCAATCTGTTATAGGACGTCCATGTAAGAACCCTTGAGGAATTTGCTGGTGATCATGAATTGCATCAAGCACCACTGATCTAACATGTCTTTCTTGAATCTAGGCAATTGCCCATCAATCTTATGACAATGGTAAATTTAAGCCAGTAATGCTCGGATCTTTCATGTGATGTCCGTGCTGCTGATTTTAAAAAGAGTTGAGTGGATTCCAGAATCTAATGCCAAAGTCCAAAAGGTAGTACGGAGTTCTTGCAGAAGATACAGCGCTCTCCAGGCTGACAGCACTCATAAAATTCTTTTACTTGCAATCTTCAGATATCCAGACTCTACTGCAACCTGCATAATGTTTGAAAAAATGGTGACTATGATGTATTATTAGTTAATCATGATGGAAAATCAATAAGTAAAAATGATGCAATGATAGGGTATTTTGTTAGGCCTTAAGGCCGTAATAATAAATGACAATTAAAATATGTTTACACTCGTTGAAACAAAAAAAATGCAGAAGTATATAGTTCTTTATGTTCTTTTGTTTCATGATGTGCAGTAGGGCACTCACCTGCTTATCATGAACTCATGACTGCATATGATGATCCAGTGTATAGGCATGAATATCGGAAGGACTTGTACCAGGCCTAACAACAACCATCAGGATAAAATCAAACAGCATGAGCAAGAATAAAGATCTAGGTAGCCAAGTATCAGAAATATTCAATAAAACAGCTCAGACAAACCTTGTACAGACAGACAAGCCTAATTAATTTATATGCATTTTTGCTAACATTTCTCCCAAGACAGACTGACCTGAACAGTGAACAGTCATGAGCCAACCCAACCCACTAGTTGAGATACATGTGGTTAAGATGGCTTGCTAACAAATTTCTGTCCTAAACTAAACAAAAGTACAATTATTTTTTAAAAATAAAATAATTTTCTTCCCTCAAACCAGACAATGCATAAGATGAACTTTAGGGAAAATATCCTACACTTAGGAAGAAAATACCTTTTTATAATGGTACCATAATGGAATTTGGGCTTTCCAGCCTTAATATCCTCAACATACTGCAGCCATGAGAAAACACCATAAGATACAGTATGTGTAGGCAAAATAATAAAACACAAAGGCAACCAGAATGTTCAAATATCTGAACTGTACCAAACTTAAGGTAACCACCATTGATGAAAAGGATAGAGAATTAAAAGGTATATCATCAAGCGGAAAAAGTTGGCATTCTGATGATTCTGGACCAGGTGAAAAGTGGGGCTTCTTCAGCTTTGCTAAGAATATCATATAAGTCTGCCTCAAACACGCCATAATCATCACCAAAAATCTCTACCTAGTCAAGAGAAGATCAACAAAAAAGATGGAAAAAAAAATTAAACAAAGAAAGCAATGCTTCTTTCTCACTTGTCCAATTAAAGGAATATCCAATTGAGCAAAGGGAGAAATCACTTCCACGTCTGCATTTGCTTCCTCCCTTGTTTCCCTGGTAGCACCTTCCACAGCTGACTCTCCAATTTCCAAATAACCAGCAGGAAGTGTCCTTGTTGACACCAAAATAAGAAATTAACATAGCTCACTGATGATGAGAGATGCAATATTCATCATAACAATAAATTTATTAGCATCTTGGTTTTATAAATAGATTTCAGGGAAAGGTATATAACACGTATGTAACCAGAATCAAATCAATGAAAATAGGCAGTCCAATAAAAAATCCATTCCTACCAAAGGCCATAAGATGGTTGAATATTCCGCTTGCAAAGGAGGACCTTGTTATCATGTTCGATGAGGCATCCAACTACCTACTTTGTCAGCCAAAATCATGCCATATTCAGAAGAAAGTAATTAGTCTCGTATGAACTGAATGAGCAGAATAAGTGCTATGACAAACAGCATACAACTATTATAGATTTTTTTTTCCTGACAAAAGTCAGAGAATACATCTCAAAACATATGATTTTCCTCCAAGTCCTTATTTGTTTCGCATTAGCATTACCTGTTTTGTGAAAAACAGAATTACTTCAGAGAATGAGAGTATTGGCATACCACTTCAAAGCATGTTATATTAGATACCTTAACCTCCATATCCACTTCAGTATCAAATTCATGCATCACATACTAAATTAAAAAAATAATCCTAAAGCTGATACAATTAATCTGTTTCCTAAGATCAATGAATGCTGGGCAAAAATCAAGATCGAAACCTTTTTCTCAATGTCTTCCTGTAATACATCTTAAAAACCAGCAAAAGCCACAACATTTAATATAACAAGCAACAACAGTGCCTAATTGAAGTTTAGGTTAACCAAAAAGCTGTACTATTCTTCATCTACCTACAACTGGAACGGCAACCTCCAAACCCTCCTTGTGAAAACTTCAACAGTAAACTTTTTATTTTTCATAAAAGAAGAAATATTATTAGATGAGAGGGGGGGGGGGGATGAGTGATAAGCTTCTTGCACAGATTTCATCTTGCACGTCACACACACACCTGACAGTCCACTTAAAAACAGTGACACTGTTATGTAAATCATTCATGCACATTCAAGCAAAATAGCAAATTACTGCTGAACATACAAACTATCTCTTATTTCTGCATAAGCAATAAATTAAATCAACTGGAAGCTACTGAGATGATTTTTTTAGGCAGTTACCATTTTTGGATTCTGATAGGCAATCTTCCCACAAATTGTACATATAGCTCTCAACTTTTCTTCACCATCAGGTATATCATGTTTTGTTGGACCACCACACCACTGACAGAACTTGATGTTTCGAACATTTCCCTACATGCAAAAAGATTTTTAACTCCTACTACATACTCATCAAATTTAATTGTATATTTTTTCAATGCAATTGGAAGCACAACAGAGAATGGTAGGTTCAACAAAAAGTACAGATTTTATTTTATTTTATTGGCTAAAACAATTGATGGGGATATTCCTTGCTGTAAATTCAATAGTTCTAAGGGACTTGGAAGTAAAATAAATAAATAAATAAATAAATAAAATAAAACAAAAAATGCAAGAGACCATATGTGCAAGCAATAATCGTCAACTATTAGGAATGCGGAAGCAAGAAAACTCACAGCAGAATGAACTGAGGGTGATGGAGACGAGGAGGCATGAAATGGTGTGAATCGAGTCCTGCGAGTGGGTGAGAAGGAAGAATCCATGGTGGAAAGCAGTTTGAGAGAAGGGTATGGGGAGAATGAGGACAAGGGTTTCGATGAGATTGAAATCCCTTGACTGCTACGGGGTTTCCAACGTTGAGTAACAAACCCAGATGAACAACTCACCATCTGAATAGCTTTCAGCATTATTTTTATTATTTATTCTTGTGGATCACTCAGAGAGTCACAGAGCATATAGATTGTTGAGAGAAGATGAAATGGGTTCAGTTCAGTGCTCTTCACCTACAAGTTCTTTTTTCTGTACCAGCGTCTCAAATTCAAATGGGAATCATCGAATTTTGGATAAAAATTTGCTTTTTTTTTTTTTTTTGTTCCTAATGCTGTTGCAACTAGCATATGCAGTCTATTCCCCTTTTCTTAATCCAAAACCTTCAAACAATAATATCTAAATTTATTTATTAAAAAAAAAAAAAAGGAGTTTGGTTGGTGAAGGTTATCTGTCAACCTTACTTTTAAAATTCATTTATGAAATAAAAGTATGGGTATATGTCAACTTTACTTTTTAAAATCATTTCTGATATAAAAAACTATGGAAAATTTATTTATTATCTTCCATTGTGATCAATAAGTGGAAAACGGATGAAGGAAATAATATGAATCTCATATAAATTTGGATGCATGTTATAAAAACGACAATTCAGCCTTAACACAATCTTCGCTGTGTTCTAAGCCACAATTGGCTTTCTACTCCTCTTGGCTTTCTTCTGCCTCCAATTTGCATTGTGTTTTTTCCCTTCTTATAAATGGAGAGTTTCTCTCCACAATAGATTATTTTAAATACAAAGCAGATGCAACAGAAAATAGTTGGTCAACTATAAAATAAAAAAAGACTCAAATGTGTCTGCAAAATTATAACTTCCAGTTGACTTTTTTAAAACCATTAGAAGATTCTGACAATAATCTGCTGATTAATGCAGTAAAAATGTCGTAATTATTGTCAATAAATTCATAGATTATTATTTTACACCTCAAGTGAGATTAAGGTCTTTTTAGGATTACAGTTATTTCATAAAAATAACAATAACTTTAAAGAAATTGTTCCACGTGCGGATTTTGAATGAAAGAACACAATATATTAATAAAGAATTTAAAACAATGAGATAAAATATCATGAGTTTAACTAACATAGTGTGACATAAGTAATAAATATTTGGGGCCTCTTAAGCATATAGTCAAAAATTTGATTCATGGCCTATCTATATGGAAAAACATTTATTGGGAGATATCAACTTCTTAAATGAATCTCAGTATCTCGAAAAATTAATCCCTGCACACACGAGAATACCCTAAAAAACCAAAAAAAAATTGGGGTTTGTTCCATTCCATCCCCTTAACAGCACTACGTTTTCTGTTCAAATGAAGTGAGAATAGGAACCATATACAAGGCTAGGGAGGAGAAATCACAGATCTCGCACCTTCAGTAAGCACAAATAAATTAAGAACGTGTATGAATACATTAGAGAAAAGAAATGGTAATGAATTAATGATACATTTGTAATTGTGAAATAGCATAGATGTTATTTCCATTATTATATAATAAAGTTACTCAAAACTACAAAATTCAATGAAAGCAAGCTCGGTGTGTTGAATAAATTAGCATGGTCAAAATTATCTGATATGTGCTGGAGACTTCTAGAAAAGGACTAGCATATGTCTGAAGCATCCTCAATCCAAGGCCAGCTTATGACATAAAGAATGATATGCTGCACTGCAAAGCTTGAACTTCTCTTCTGCTATAGCCTATCAACGTGCAGAATTAAAAAAAGAAATATTAGCAAGTTTTGCAACTATTGATAGAGACTCCTCAATAAGGAACAGAACAAGAAAGGAGGGGGAATCTAATCAGTGGTTAGAGCTTGCCAACACCTTCTTGGAAGAGCCTTGATGACGATCTGGATGCCACTTAAGGGCACAGGCCCGATACCTGATGCCATAAAATAGTTAAAAATCACAGTAAAGGAAAATCAGCAACTCTGCCTTCCTAATATTTTGGTGAAGAGAAAGTAGGAGAAGAATTAAGAACTCACGCATTTTTCACATCTTCAAGTTTCAGAGGACCAGAAGCACTCAATCCAAGGGCTAATCTATCTGGAGCTAAATCTGAATCCAAACCATCAGACTCAGACTCGGACTCAGATGAAGAGTCATAATCATTTTCACTCCGATGTCTCCAGTTCCAAGATTTCCTATAATTTGAAAACCGTCCTGACCTCCTCCACTGAGGATCTTCCTCATTGATGAAGGACCAATAGAAGAATTGGTTCCCACCAAAGGCAGAACGGAAAATGGTTTCAACATCAATATCATCTTCGCAAAACTCAGGATGTCCTGAAAGAAATCAAGTTTGTTGCAATTTAATACATGTGATTCCAGAATATGCTTTATATGTATCTAGAATCGTCTACTTTGTCTTAAAATTAATAAGCACAATGTGGAAACAGGAAACTGATTTAAGAAAGCTTATGGTGCAAATTAAAATTAAATCATATCCATGATCTCCACAAGTTAAACCCATCAATCCTACTCAAATAGATATGAAGTGTCCCGGACAAGATTCAGTTAGAAGATTTCCAAGCCGAAACCAGCTCACACAAACTCCAATCAAGAGAGCTAGTACTACAAGATACATGTCATCTATTCTATTACAGCGCAAGTATTTCAAGCACCCTTACTTCTGTACTGATGACTTGATCCTTGATTGCTGTTCCTGTACCTTCCGGAGACCCTAGCAGAATATTGTTTTCTAAACCACGAGGTGCTGCGACTTGAAGATGGATCATCCTCACCAATATCTTCCTTCCAGCTCTAAACCATGCAGAAAGAAAGACAACCATAAGCATTTTTAGATGCAACATCTTAAGACAAACAAAATCAGGGAAGAATGGAGGTGGGGAACCCTTGTCTATATCTATGACCAGCAGAGTTCATAGAGAGAACAACCTAGTAACCTACGAAGATTGAGGAGGAGCATGGAAGGGCAATGCAGAGTGTATCTAAATTACCAACCTTAGTAAGGAGTTCCATAACAAACATGGATGAACAAAGACCAAGATATGACAGCATTTTGAACATTACCTAAGTTAAAGGAGACAAAAGGCTATATAGTCCAGATCTTACAAATGCAAAAACAGTCACATTAGCAGAATTTAAGTCTGTCAGAAATTCTGTTCAATCAGGTAAAATAGTCATTTCGGAAGTATAACTTAGAACAGAATAAAGCATTAATAAAAGGAATTGCAAAGGGAAAATGGGTTTTGTACAACTTGTTTAAATTATCCTTTATAAGTATTCTCTCTAGGACGGTGACAATCTAAGTTGAGGGCTGACAGTTCTTTTCATATCAGAAAAATAAATATCAAACATAAAAATGGCAACAAAATCAAAAGCAAAGTCCAAAACAAATGCCGACAACAAAATGAATCATTGGCAGAATTTTAAGAATTCAAAACCATGACGAGGCAATTTTTAAGACCCTTAATTATATGATGCCACTGATTCTGAAGACTTCAACCCTCTCCCAAATTCCAACCTTGTGGGCCAGCAACACAGCCAATCTTTGTTTGTTTTTGTGGTGGGGGGGGGGGGGACGGGACAGGGGGACAAAAGGCTTTCTTTCTCATATTTCCTTTTTTTCTTCTTTTTTCATGAATACTAAGTTTTGTTGCAACTTCACAATCCACTTAGAAGAGACCTTAGCACTCTAGATGTATACTTTTGTTTTGGTAGATAAACGGGGCTAAAAGCCCAGAAAAAAAGAAAACAGAAAATTGTGACAAGTATGGGGCAACTGGACCCCTCTGAGATCATCAGAAAGCATCGGAAATAGCTTCGGTGGAGGCTCAAACAGCATGAACAACCCATCGTCCATAGCCAGACTTTACTAAGCAGGCCAATCGACTCTAGCCTCATGGTATATATGAGGGATACAGATAGGAACTGGATCAGAATATAGAGAAATAGGTGCTGTATTCATATATAAACCTCCCTCTCCTACTGGTATCAGAGAGATATCAGCATCAGTGGAGTGAAATTACAGAGATGATTGAACTAGAACAGAAAGGGGAAAAATACAAAGATAACCCAAACTTTCGAGAGGTCTGCTTCTCTCCCACTCAATTCCTTCACTCACTAATTTCCTGCCTACTGTCTTTCCCTCCCTTCCCATATATCCCACGCTGCTTCCACTGTTTTCCCCTCTCTCCATCATGAGAACCATGCAATGTAGGATGTCAGTTACTCCCCTTGCTAGTCATGCTTACTTGGCGAGCTGATCCCCTGTTGCTCATGTAACTTCTTCCTAACATACACCTTCTTAATAGGTGGGTATCTATCAGATACAAGGCTCCCACTCCCACTCCAACGCAAGCATGTACATTAGGCGAGAAACCAATGAAGATATGCCATTGAGGTTACAACTCTCATCCATGATATGACACACCAGCACCAAGGAATCACACTTGACCTCAATCCTCCTAAACCCCATGTCCCTCGCCATCCTTAAGCCATAAAACAAACCCCAGCACTCTGGTTTGAAGGAGGAATAAATTCCCAATCTGCATCTAAAACCCTTCAGCTAATTACCCTGCAAAACCCCACAGCTAGCTTCCCCAGGATTACCACTGCAAGCCCATGTCAGTATTGAGCTTGACCCCCCCACCCCTTTGGAGGCCATCTCCACTTCACCAACCTAACCTCAGACGTGGAGTTGCCTTTAGTTCCAGTAGCAACAGCAGCCATGATCAAGCTTACAAACTTAAAAGTATCTACAATAGGATCATGGGGATGAGCAGAACCCTCCTCAAACAAAGTTTTATTTCTCCAGGTCCATAAAGACCAGCAAATAGTAGCAAATATACACACATCTATATTTTATTCTCTTTTTATTTCCCACTCAAACCCATTGGCAATCAGATACTCTTTCAGACCCCCTTGGCTGAATAAGGAAAATGAAGAAGGCATTCATAAAATTAAAATCCTGAATCCTACAATGCTCTCTTCCAGAGAGCACAACCCAAACTTGTTACTTGACAGTTTTCTCCAAATAGTTGCCAACCAATGCCACTATCAGCAGATATGTGAAACAAATCAGGAAATAACCCATTGAGGGGAACCTTTGAATACCAAATATCATAGCAGAAAAGTATTCCCTCATATCTCATTTTCCTCACTTTATCAAATTTATAGAGCCAATGTTAGTCCATAAAATAACCATAAATTACATGCTCATTTATCGTGTTTCACAAGTTTTGAAGTATAAATCCAGCCTAACAATTCACAAAATAGTTTCTGTTTGTGAACCATTTTGCTCACAAAAAATTATATATATTTTTGGATAGATACTCACAACATTATATAAAGATTTAGCCCATCTAGACAGATTGTAATTGTAGCAGGTCCTGAATGCTAAGTACAAGGTTATTCACCACTCATCCTATTTCCTTTAACATCATAGGATAGCAAACCAGTGACGCATAGATTAAATAGTATAAAAGAGAAATGTAAAACAATTATGACTGTTTGAGTCTGTAAAGATTGGAAAGAAACCAGTGACAGAAATCATACAACTGCCTTGTTCAAGGCAATGGTATCTTAGAGTTTTACCTTCCCAGGTGAAGAAGAAGCAAAACAAGAATATAAGAAACTGCACACACACACGAGAGAGAGAGAGAGAGAGAGAGAGAGAGAGAGAGAGAGGCATAAGACAAGATCAAGATATGTTTCTTTTGCATGCATTGACATTGTGCAGGCATGTTTGCAGGCGTAAGACAAGAAGCGTCATGAACCTGAAACAGGAAGTCTGCATAATCATTGACATTGCGCATTATTCTTTGTTTTGCATGCATCCTTCTAAATCTTCTTGAGTAATGGTTGCATCTCTGCAATTAAACAGTTTTAGCACAAAACAATTCTGATATAAAATGAGCCTAAGATGGTAAAAATTAATAGAAAATGTGCACACTATGTTGGACGAATAGATTGAGCAAATAACAGAAAGCAACATGAGAAAGAAACACAAGGAAAGCACCTACAAGCCAATAATACATGTAATAACAAATATGTGCAACAAGTTGGATACCATATTGAGCATACAAACTATAAAAAGATAAACATCAATGCTAATAAAATCAATAAATATATAGTCACTCCCTCAGGTTGACAGCAATACTAGCTCTTCTTTATATTCATTTTGGGCTCAACTTTTTTCTTTTTTTTTTTTAGATAGAACCTAATGGCTCAACTATTAGACTCAATACTACATCAAAGTTCGTATATGTCTTTGGATAACTAATAATTAAAGTGAATCTCTCATTCCGCCACTGGAGATGTGGGATAACAGGGACCCTATCTAGCAACCAAAAATAAATAAATAATCATCAATAAGGCAATAAAAATGTTGTCTAGTATTAGCATTGTTTTCTTCATTTGTGGTGTACGTGATAAAATAGTTATCAGTATCTTACGAGCCCATCTGCTGTCTAAGTAGTTTAACCTCATTACAACAAAGTAATAACACATTAGTGTAAGAAGTAAAAAATTTTAACTCAATATGGGGCAAAGGCTGAAACTACTTGAGAAGAAATTATGGTCAACAAATGAAAGCATTTAGGAAAGGTAACAAATAAAATAATCCTTCCACATAACTAAACTATATTTAACTCCCACATCTTTATCAACCTACAAACCCTTTCACATTTCTCAAGTTAACCATGATATTGCACTTCTAAAGACACCCGCAAGATCTGAAAACTCCATACTCATAATCATTATACAGCCAATAAGCAATCCGTTCGATTCTTGTTTCACAATACATGATAAAATATCATTTTGGCTTAAAAACCTCTCCCAAATTGTAATAAATGGATACAAAATCTCAAGCACTGAATTCGCAAAAACGAACTATCAAAAGGGAAGGGGGTAAGTGCAACTATAGTCCTGTGATTTCCATTCTATTAATATATGAGATAAAAAAAATAAAGAATAAAAAACTTGTAATAGATTGCATAGTGTTCATTGATTGCAAAATCAGAAAAAGAGATGAATGGTTCAAAATTTCTCATTCTTGGAACAAAATAATTAACCGAACCAATGACTCTTCCCTCCCAGTTGGTCAAATACATCAATCATATATACTATTTTGTTCCACACAGTATTTTGAATTAAAAAAAAAAAAACTACAAATCCCTCATATTTTACCCAACACACATCCTCAAAATCCCTTCTTCAATCAAATGACATCCTAAAGTAAAGGAAGATTGTTGAAATACCCATCACTCTAATTTAGATACGCAATTGAGAGAGAGAGAGAGAGAGAAACTAACAGAGTCCCAAACATTGCGCCTTTTGCGTTCCAAGAGAGGAGTGGAATGAAAGAATGCAGCCCTTAGAAAGAGATGGTTGTGATTTGAGTTAATCAGTGCTGCTTTCATGGCGCTACTCATTTCTTCAAATCGATGCTCTCGGTCTCAGTCAGACAATCCCACAAGAGAACAAGGGAAGGAAGGGACCGATGCTGCGACTGCGAGTCTCGTCGAGGAAAGACAACGTAAGAAAAATGAAAATGAAATTAGAAAAATATATATTTAATTTAATTTTTTTATTTGAATATAATTAAATTAAGAGAAATGAAATTAGAAGAATATGATGAGAATTAAAGGGGACAGTTATTATATATTTTTTTTGTCAACATCAAGATATGGTGATTGTATTCTAAATTATGTTGCAATTAAATTCTCATTCTCTTTTATTTGAGAAAAAAAATTGAAAAGATAATAAAAACAAAATGAATGAAAGTAAGAAGATAAAATGTAATTTTTTTTTAGAATCTTTAGATATAATCAAATTGAAATGAATACAAATGAAAAGAATCCAATTTTTATTGTTTGGAAACAATAAAAATATAAAACATTAATAATAAAATTACAAATACATTATAAGTATTTTGATGAATTTCATTACTTCATTAAGCATGCAAACTGTTCTTTCCATCATTCCATGCTTATGGTTCTATTATCTCGAGTTTGCTTCCGTGGAATTGTTTGGTTTATATAATTAAATCAAGGTGCTGCTGACAAGGATCATTTACGTTTATATGATGTGCCTCGTCAAGGGAATTTTCCTTTTTTTTTTTTAGTTGATTCCTAGTTTTTGGATTTTTCTTTGCTTTTTCAAAAAAAAGAAAACTATCAACAACAGTAGCAGAAATATTTTTTTTCGTGTTTTCGACTTATATTATATATATATTATGAGAGTGATATGAATATCTTATATTATATATATATATATATATATTATGAGAGTGATATGAACAAGCTTAATGATAACAAGCGTATTAATAATCATGCAATTTTCATGTAATTAATAAAAATTATTAAACATATGGATAGAATGATACATGGTAGCATTTTTCAAAGTTTCAAAGTTTAATTGTGGATCTAAAAATTCACAATGGCCACTTTCAAGTACCCTCAAATTCAAGCGTGTGTTGTGTATATGATTTTCCATTTTCTTTTAGAGAGTTAGAATAATTTTAAAATATATATATATATATTTACTACAACTTTCTTGCAGTTTTGAATGTTAATATTTTGGCACAAAAATTGCAAAATAACCCTTAATCATTTATCTTATTATATTATTTAAAATTAAATAAAAATTTAGTGAGGATGGTCATTACATATGAGATATTGAATTAGATAAATATTTTAAGTGATTGTTTATTTCTTAATGTTAAATATATATTTTCATGCTATACAATTTAGTAAGCCTCAATCAAAATTATGAGTTTATAACATTGTTTGAGATATTAATTTTATGGGACTCCAAGGCCATACATTAAAAATCAGGCCTAAAACATTTTTTCGGCTTAATGGATGGGGTCGGCAAACTGCTATTAGCAGCCCAAGCGTATGCATCCGCTTTCGGACTGGCCCGGTATGATCACGGTTCATCGGATCAAATTTTTTGATACAAAAGATAACATTTTATTTTTTTGGTTTGTTTTGTGTGCAAGAATTTAAAATCAATTTTTACTTAATTTAAAAAATCTGATAACATTTATGTTCCAAATAGGTTTAACCTCCTCCAATACATAACAGCGTTTTATTTTATAAAGTACAACTGAATAAATTAATAAAACATTAAGAAATTTAGTTGTTTCAAATTTATAAATTGCATTAAAAAATTGATAAAATACAAAGATAATAATCTGTATATTTACACCAATCAATTTTTTAATTTTATTATCAATAATTATTCACTTACATTTCAAACTACATCCTACATTTGAAGACAATTTAATCCCTGAAGAATTTACACACGTGAACACTTTTTAATGCAAACTTACATGTAATGTAAAAACGGATTTTCATTTTCTCAAGTGTAAATTGCACTTTAAATATAAGCACAAATGGTAACCACTAATTAAAAAAATTAAGAAAATTAATTCTAACAAATTTTATAATATATTATTTATGTGTTTGAAGCTATAGGTAAAACTAAAGAGTGTGATTCTTCATATTATAAAACATAAATCCTGTAGCCAAACTAAAATATGATTATTTACTAGGCCAACTTTTCTCTTCTTCTACTCAGTTGGTTGCACCTCTCCAACATTAAAAAGAAAAAAATAAAAATGTACAAACATTTCAAAACTTTACTTCATTTTAAAATAATCATTATAAATTTTCAAATCTCGATAAGAAATCTTTAATCATTCCAATAATTTATTCCATATATAAGTAAAATAGAAATTATTCATTAGTGATTTGTAAGTATTTATTAACATACATAATAATCTTTAATTTATCTATATAATTTTTAAAAAATTCTCTTTTTAATTTAATTTATTTTAAATTATTTGATATTTTCTATTTCTAGACACTAAAATTAAATAAAAATTATATTTTTTAAAAAAGTTTCTAAATTGATATGAAAAATTAAATATTTTAATATATATTAATTATACATGTAAATTTTGACTTAACTAATATATGGAAGAGTTTGTTTGCATAAAAAGTTTACCGAATATGCAAATTTATAATTGCAATTTTAAAACGAAATAAAATAAAAAAGATTCTTATGTTTTTTTTTTTTAAAAAAAAAAGGCATAAATCTTGGACTGTGGTGCAGAGTTTAAAAAGGTTTCATATCCCGAAGTTCTTAGAAGGATGAGTGGATGAAATTTTTCTTTTGTGTGCGCGCGCGCACGGCAAGCTTCGACAGGATGACGATGACCCAAAATAAGCTTTCACGTGCGTAGGGCCTCCCCGTTTCCTATCTTTTGACTTCTGCTCACACTTTTTTATATTGCTTCAACTAAATATATGATACCTGGGAAGTTGCAGCACTACTCCCTTCCCGGTTCTTAAATTGATGTTTTGGTGTAAAATATAAGAATTAAGAATTATAAAAATAAGTTTTAATTCTATTTTTTTTAATTTAATTTTTAGTAATTAATTATTTTACTTTATCATGTTATAATATTTTACTTACTCTATTAATTCATAAAGACATAAATAAGCAAATAACAATTAATATTTTATTAATATATAAGAACATTACTTATAATAGATCACAATTTTTTTTCAAAAGGATACTTAAAATGAATCGGATGTAGTATTTTTCTTCCGTTTCTCCTTCCTAATTTACTGTAAAAATGTAATATTTGGTCCTTGTTGCCGTGAGTCCTGATACAGATCATTGTACATACGAATCCATGCCAAAAATTCAGACAAGGGAAGAACTAAAGAAGATACATGTTTTTTTGTTATCAATTAAAACTGATTTTATATAGTTTTAAACATTTTATTTGCACCTTTTTAAATTTATTATTAATAAAGTAAACTACTACTATACAAGTTTACAACTCAAAAAAAGGTTTACAACTCATCTTTTATCCAAAAAAATTGTATAGGTGACAATTAAAATGGATGGAATGGTATTAGATATAAATGAAAAATGAACCATACTAACTTATTTAAATTTTGTTAAAAGATTATCTTGAAAATTCAAACTATTCCTAACTGGCTGAATGAATACATTTACAATCTATCTATTAATTTATTTTAATATATAAATATTTAATATATCATATCTATCCATTATTTATCATATCAATTTAGAAATATACTATTACAATAGAAGTTAAAAAAAATGACAAATAATGTGAAGAGATAAGCTTAATGATTAAACAAAGGTAAATTTTATGTGTTAAAGCATTGTATTCCTGCAACTATTTATGAATTTATCATCTCCACTTCTTTTTATTCCTAAAGCATGGTTTGAATTGTATTGTCGCCAAATTCTTCTTACACTTGAAAATTTAAACACTAGTTCATATAAAACACTGTAGCAGAAAAAATTGATTATTCAAGAGGAAGGCACAAAGCTTCCTGGAAAGAAGGCAACCCCATTAAAAATATACACAAGTTAGGCGATTCATGAAAAATAAAGGTTATATGCAACTTGAAAGCTGAAAGGCACGAGAGACAATTTTTTTTAAAAAAAAGTAGAATACCAAGATCAGAAATATACATAAATATGAACTTGAAAATAGAGTATAACAGAGGAAATTTGAAGATAGAGCTCTTTACACTCAAAAAGCAATGCCCAATTACAGTAATTAAAACAAATACCTTCAAAATACAGAGATATTCAAGAAATGCAATTATGCAAGCTGGAAATTAAGAGTTAATGGAAAAAGTGATGGTAATCGAGGGTCTAACATATCTCCACCACATTAGTATGATATTGTTCACTTTGGGTTTAAACCCTCATTGATTTGCTTTTGGACATCACCCAAAAGACCTTATACTAATAGAGACATTTTACATACTTATAAACCCATGACCCTCCACTTATTTAGGCAATGTGGGACTTGTTTGCACCTTAACAATCCTCCCCTCAAACAAAGGACCATAGTTCAGCCTCCCCTTTAGCGAAAGCTTCTACGAGTATTCAGCTTTATACTTGTACTGCCGTTGCACCAATGTACAGTAACAGGACACGCCGCCTGATCACCTCAATGCCAGGAGGACTTTCAACACAATGAATCTTCAACTCAAATCCATCAACAACTATTCCAATACCTTCCCTAGTTGAAACCATCGGCTCTGATACCACTTGTTGGTAATCGAGGGTCTAACATATCTCCACATTAGTATGATATTGTCCACTTTAGGTTTAAACTCTTATGGATTTGCTTTTGGACATCACCCAAAAAGCCTCATACTAATAGAGACATTTTACATACTTATAAACTCATGACCCTCCCCTTATTTAAGTAATGTGAGACTTATTTACACCTCAACAATAGGAAATTTGAAACGCAAGGATTTTTATACTAGTTTGAACAAATCACCGAAACTCGTTATTCCCTCCATCATCTCACTTTCTCTTTCTAGAATCTTCTAGGTGATTGGTTAATGACTAAGTTTATCGCACCAAACTTGAATTAAATCCAAGCCCCCCCTTCTTCTTTTTTCATTTGATATGAAAGTGTTTTACTAGTTTTTAAATTAATAAATATTTATTTTAATCTTTTAAAGTTATATCTAATATTATATTGATATTTTATTTATAAATATATTAAATTAATTATTTATAAATATATACATTATCAAAATATTTTTTTAATATCATATATTTTTATTAAATTAATTTTTAAAATAAAATAAAATAAATTTAAAAAACAAAAAAATAATATTATTAATTATCATTAAAAAATTAATATAATATAAATAAATAAAAACTAATATAATATCATATATATATTTCGAGAATGAAAATAAATATATTACGGACTACAAACCACAATCTTCTATTTATGTCGAGTAGTTAAGGTCAACAAATTGTTTCAAAGAAACAATCATTTCTTAGTAGAAATTAACATTAATTTGTGTGGTACATTTATCTTTCCACATGCCTTTTTTTTTTTATCGTTAGCGTATATAAATGAGTATTATTAAAACTCATTAAAGATGGAATGTAGTATGAATTGCCTTTTAAAGTGGGAAAAAAGAACTTATTCGTGTAAAAGAAAATAAATATTAAAAAAAATTAAAAGAGAAGGCAGAAAACCAAAAGGCGATGTGGTCAAGGGAGGGACGAGGATTGTCCGAAATGTGAAACACTGAAACCACGCACGTTATACGTTTGGTTGGTAGTTAACTATCCATTGCACGTCTTTGAGGATCGCATGGCAATGAGAAGTGGTCAAAGGAAGGATAGGAATAGGATCCAATGGAAGCGACGAAAAGGGCGGTGGGAAGAACAAGTGTTAGTGGATGTGACCGCACGCAACCCAAACACCCCGACATGATCTCTCGACACTTGCAAACTCAAACTGAATGCTGATTGCTGAGTTGGCTTGGTGTGGGGTGCTATGTATGCTGCTCGCTTTTTGCACCGTCCCATGTATCATTACTCCCACTCCCACCCATCACCCACGTAAAAAAAAGTCAGGTGAAAATTACACACCCAATCCAAGAAGAAATAGGCCCTTCCAAATAACAAGCCCACATTAACTTTACTAGTAGGTCCCATTACATGTGTCTATTGCCTTGCCTACATTACCCCTTCCTTTTCATCATATGATCATTATATCCAGCTCAGTTTCAAATGTAGATATTGATATATTAATATAATAAATTTTTTACTAACGAGTATTTTTAAGATACTAATAAAGAATTAAAGTAAACAAATTAAATAAAAATATAAAGTATTTAATATTTTAAAATTTATTTTATATTTTATATTTAATAATTTAACATTTGTATTAAATATTTTTTAAATAATATTCTTAAAAATACTGGTCAGGAATTTGATAGGGAGATATTGACCTCAAAATACTTTAGAATAGAAGCTCAAATGCCATGCATTTGTAATTCAAAGACTAATTTTTGTTGTCTTTGATCAAGCTGAAATCTTATCATAAAATTCAGGATATGAGATTATTTTCATAAAAACACACAAAGGAAAAAGTTATTTGGATGGGATCTAAGTCAGAAGGAAGAAATGATGGATTTGATAAAACTAAAGCATTGATTTGTTAATGTTTGAAAATATTTTTATTTCAAATACTGAATATGTATTAAAAGAATACATAAATATTAATAATAAAATTTATATAAATGACATATATTAATGAAACTGTTGTCATTCAATAATTTAAATAAGAAAAGACTTATTGTTGAATCCATTTAATGCCCTTTTATATGTTAAATATTTTAATATACTTTAATTTAAAATTTGCTGATAGTATTAATTAAATAAATACTATTAAATGCTGACAAAAGGGAATAGATTGGGTATTTTAGGAGATGAGAGGGAGAAATGAGCGTTAGGGTGGAAAGTAAGAAAAGCGTACGAGTGCCAGCTATTTCCAACAATAAATGTGGCCCGTGGATCAGATATTCGAAACAGACGGTCAGGATTTATGGACATGCAATTTGTGATTCATTTGAGAAGAATTTCATTTGCAAGACCTTCCTTTTTTAAACCACAGGGCGGGTAGCGTAGCTCAGCCACACCACAGAGAGAGAGAGAGAGAGAGAGAATACACACACTAGCGCACACATTGTCACGTCACATACATTCATTCATTCCTTTCTCATTTCGTAGGTACACAAACGCATTCTCTCTTCTTTCACATTAATTCCCATCGTCATCATCATCAAACCAGTGGGTTTTGAATCTTGGATGAATTTTATCTGTTATAATTTTTGCACTCATTTGCTTAATCTTTTTGGGTGTGATCAGTTTCTGCTTTTTCATTCAATTAGAATATCACATTTTAAGGATCATTTTGTCTAGCTGAAGTTGAATCTCATTCTATTTGGAGGCATATTTTTATGTTGGAACTTGGAACATGTCATGTCATGTCATGTCATGGGATACGTGTGGAAAATCTCTGGTTGTTCTGATGTTTATCAGCGTTGATTGATTGCTTCATGGGAAATGTGGCATATTCTTAATTTTGATGATGAGGATCTTTGATGAATCTGTTTCCTAGTATTTGTTCATGCTTGTCTTGTGTGCCTCAGAATTTGCACTCGGCCCCAGATCTTATGTTGTACTTTTTTTGTTTTTGAGATTCTTTTATGCAAATTTGTTGTCTTTCTGCAGCAATCAATAAAAAAAAATGGCAGAAGCTGAGGATATTCAACCTCTCGTTTGCGATAATGGAACGGGAATGGTCAAGGTATATATGGATCAAGCTAGCGTGTGCTGTTCTTAAATGTTAATCTTTTCGGTTTGGTCTTCAGGATCTCTTGTAATGTAAAATATGTAATATAGCTAGTACATTGTCTTGATATTTGTGTATCAAATTTGTAGGCTGGGTTTGCCGGAGATGATGCTCCAAGGGCTGTGTTCCCTAGCATTGTGGGTCGTCCACGCCACACTGGTGTGATGGTTGGTATGGGACAAAAGGATGCCTATGTTGGGGATGAAGCTCAATCCAAGAGAGGTATTTTGACTCTGAAATACCCAATTGAGCATGGCATTGTCAGCAACTGGGATGATATGGAAAAGATCTGGCATCACACTTTCTACAATGAGCTCCGTGTAGCTCCAGAAGAGCATCCTGTTCTTTTGACAGAAGCACCTCTCAACCCCAAGGCCAACCGTGAGAAAATGACCCAGATTATGTTCGAGACCTTCAACACTCCTGCTATGTACGTCGCCATTCAGGCCGTCCTTTCCCTTTATGCTAGTGGCCGTACAACTGGTAACCAATCTTCAATATCTATATATGTTTCTTTTATTTTCTCAGTTTCAAATCTGGTGATGATGCACTGATCTTCTTGTGAGGAGGAATTTGCTGGGACATAGCCCTCCAAAAGCACATGCCACTTGTTTTTTTATTAGAATTTCAATATGCTTTTCAAAATTGAAAATAGTTCAAATTTCCAAATACAAATCCATCGAGTTGTATTTTTTTTGGTTAAACATTTAGCAGGGGTTAATTATTAATAATGTAATATCACACACTCTGTTCATTTCATTACGAGCACAGAGTTTGTTTCATGAATGCTGAATGAGATTCAAAGGAATAGCCATTTAATGGTATGCCTTGACATCGAAACGAGTTGATGTGGTTTCTATGCTGTTGTAGGTATCGTTCTGGACTCCGGAGATGGTGTCAGCCACACAGTTCCTATCTATGAAGGATATGCCCTCCCACATGCAATCCTGCGTTTGGACCTTGCAGGGCGTGATCTGACCGATGCCCTGATGAAAATCTTGACCGAGCGTGGATACTCTTTCACCACTTCTGCTGAGCGTGAAATTGTGAGAGATATGAAGGAAAAACTAGCCTATATTGCTCTTGATTATGAGCAAGAGCTAGAAACGGCAAAGACCAGCTCAGCTGTTGAGAAGAGCTATGAGCTGCCTGATGGGCAGGTGATCACAATAGGTGCTGAAAGATTCCGCTGCCCTGAAGTTCTCTTCCAGCCATCCATGATCGGGATGGAATCTCCTGGCATACATGAAACGACATATAACTCGATCATGAAGTGTGATGTCGACATTAGGAAGGATCTCTATGGTAACATTGTCTTGAGTGGAGGTTCCACAATGTTCCCAGGCATTGCTGATAGGATGAGCAAGGAGATTACAGCATTGGCACCAAGTAGCATGAAAATTAAGGTTGTAGCACCACCAGAGAGGAAGTACAGTGTCTGGATTGGAGGCTCCATTTTGGCATCCCTCAGCACCTTCCAACAGGTAAAGTGCATGACTTTAATTACATATGCATGAAGGTGTTGGATTTTGTAAAGATAATGCAGCAATTAGATCAGAAATTCTATTTCAAGAATAAGTAGAAACTTAATAAAATAAAAGGAAAAACAAATAACAAACATAATACTCGGATAGATCAAGGGAAGCAAACTAGTCTAAAATACGTTTCCTTTTTTCCTTGGGGTTGTGGGGCTTGACAGAGTGCAGTACTTGCTGAAGTAAACTAAAACCACTGAAAGTAACAAATGTAGTTTATAGAGGCTCCGTGTTAATTTGCTCCTTTCTCTCATTACACTTCTAAGTATTTCTGATATGTTTTATTTTTTCAAGTGCAGATGTGGATTGCAAAGGCAGAATATGATGAATCTGGGCCATCAATCGTTCACAGGAAGTGCTTCTAGTCATGGAGAACGAGAGGTGGACCACGGAAATTACAATATATACTTCGTACTACAGAAATACCATCAAGTGGTTGAGGAACTTTCATTTCTATTCTTTACCATTTTTTTTATCATGTTTCTTTTTGTGTTTTCCTTTTTTGATATGTTGGGATAAGCGCATGAAGGCTAGCAAAATATGTAAGATTCAATTTTTCCCCCCATTTTGTTGTAGAAGAGCTGTGTATTGTTACTGATTTGGTTTGGTTGAATCAACAATTCTTTTCATTAAGTATTCTGATTAACATAGTGGTATGTCCTTGATATAATTGCTTGTGAGAGTTCTACGACTGTGAGTTCAAAAAATTATGCTGGTGTATTATGTATATATTAGTGCCAGCAACAATTAAGCTTTGATAAACCATGGTCTTTTTCAATGGTAGGTAGAGACCGTGAAATGTGCTGCTTTTATTTGGTATATATAACACATGATGCACTCACTTGTTTTTAGTTAGAGTATGCTTAGAAAGACATTTTGTTGCAAAGAATGTCAAGGTAAATTGTCCAATAAAAGTCGAAAATGAAGCCTACAAAATTTTCAAGTTGCAATTCTTAGTTTCTTATGAGTAGAGGATGCTCCACAAGTGATTGGAACTTAGTAGAGCAAGCTCAAGTCACACAATAATTTAATCTCGCTAGTTTCAGTAAAGCGAAGTCTCACACCCAGACAAAAGGTGTACGAGGTACTGTACACAGAATAATTGTTGTACCATTTTAGAAGATACTATACCGTCTCTTTTTAAGTGGGAATGAGTTGCAATCTTATCTGCAACCGCTAGTACTTGGTAGACAAAGCTCAGTAAAAAGAATGCTGACACTTAAGGAATTCACAAATTTTGAAATTGGTTCTCTGAGGAATATTCCTTTCTCCATCATTCTCTAATATTCTCTACTTTGTGAGCTTAAAAGGGAAAATCATTGTTTCAATTAGTGTGAGATATAGAGAGCTACGAGTTGTACAAGGGAATATACACTGTTGTGAGAGATTTTAGTGAAATACTTTTTGTAACCGTAACCATTGTTCTTGAGCTCCTTGAGATGCTGTTTTAATAGGTTCTTGAGGGAATCTAATTTTTCTAGCCTGGAGAGACTAGTATTGAAGAAACACTAAACTTGCTATAAAATCTCATATTTCAGTTAAGGAATGGACGCATGCTCTCATTTCGGCTAAACCCCTATAAAAACTGTGTTCACTTTGTTTTCCATTTTTCACTGTGCTTTTGATGCTTTAACTTGCCTTTAACTTAAAGCTTGTTATTTTCAACTTCGTTACTTTTGTGTGCTTGAAACTAGAAAATTGAGTGGTTATTGAATTCATTCTACTGATTGTTTGAAAATATCTCTCTGGTCGAACCAAAGAACTAACTCTTTTTCTTAGACTGCTTACATAACTTCCACTTTACTCTGTTATTCGGTTGCTATTATAGATTCTGTGGGTTGAAGTTCGATTTCTGACTATAGGAAGTGGAAAACATATGCACACTTCAACCTCGCTACTCACACCTTCACCAACCTCTAATCAATTTCTCACTTGGTTTAGATAAGAAGATATTTGGTTTCTGGTGTTCATTTCTTTCTCCTAAAGTCGTCAAAGGGGAGTTAAAAAATGGGTCATTACTCTCATCTCCCTCACACCCTTGTACTCGATGCCATATGAGCAGTATGAGTTTCCACCATCTCAGTTACAAGAATACCAAACAGAAGATAAAGAACTTCCCATGTATGAGGATTGGAGAGCATGACCACCAATCAAAGGATTAGAATTAACCTCGAAATCATTATGGAGTTTCAATCGCTTTCAGAGCTACTATTACATTACAATAAACCAGGAACCAAAAGTCGGGGTTACTAGAGTCTAGACATTAGACAACTAGCACAACTAGTCCCCTCCCCAAGTTTAGCTGCGTAAGGGAAGAAGTATAAATTGAAATTATTGCAACCTCCAAACATGCTAGAGACAGTGTGAAGCACAAGAGAACAGTTAAAGGAAAGTGCGCGCTCTTTTAGCATCCTCATATTCACGCCGTTTTAAGATGAAGGAATAGGATTAAAATGATTAAGGAAGTCGTAGCAAGACAGAGATAGAAATCAGTCATGGGATGATAATATAAGAATTTATCTTTATTAAAAAAAAATTGAAAAAGAAAAAACCAATTATTTTTAAGTCACTTCCACATCATTTTCTTATTAGTTATTATTCCACATCATTTGCAGTACCAGAGTGATGTATGCACTTGTTTGGGGAAAAAACTTAATCTTGGTTAACGCAAAAGTTAGTGCCAAAATACCTTACTGTATGACTAGAAAAATGCGCTTATGAAACACGAGGGATAATTTGAAAGTTGAGCAAAGAACCTTGAAAGGTGAGAAGAAATGTAATCAACAATTGGATGCTGCAAAAATGTGTAATGAACTATAGAATTTTTTGAGCTTCCTTTTCCAAAACCAGGCAGAGCCAATCAAGTTTATTCGCTATAGTTCTAGAAATAAGCCTTGTACTCACATTAATTCCTGGACACTTATAAAATTTGATGGTCCAACCGTGTCAATGAACCCTCTGATGGACAACTCTGGTACACAAACTTTTTTTCCAAGTAAGTCATGGTCTATGAAGACAACCACCACAGTGATATCATCATGAAAAAACCGCCTGATCCCCTTCTCAACCTTCTGAATGTCTTTATATCTCACGTGCCTTTTCCTAGCTGCCTCATTTAGAGCAGCCTTAAGAAGTCTTCTTGCAATCCCCTGGTGTTAAGAAAAAAGCACAGCATACAATAAGAAAAAAGTCAGAGCTTTTTCATATCCAAGGGCAAAGATAATAGGAGGAAAAAAGAAGAAAGGACAAGTAGAAAAAACATACAGTTCGTGGGTTGTTATAAACAATCTCAGCAGCTTCCTGGTTTGTCATGTGTTCCCAAAGTCCATCAGATGCAAATATAAGGAATTTATCATTGGGATGTAAAACTCTTGAACATAAAGATGGTTCTGCTGTTAGCACAGGTTGGCGGATGGGTTCAGGCAGGTGGAACCGTGGGAATGAAGGATCAACAGAGAACTCTGGCCGCTTCAAATATGCATCTCCTATAGATCTGGATACCTGATAGCAGTTGTCGAGTGAACAAGAAAACCTTAAGTAACAATGAGTAACCCCAATCAACACATCAGCCAGCATCACATTAATAATTGACAGACTAATTGCAGAAACAAATACAATGAGTAGCTTAGAAGTGAACAGAAATAAAATGCAGCTATAAAACATGGCTTGCATAGACCAAAAATGTAGAAAACTGAAAATATAAGCATATACTAGAAGTTGAGACACCTTGCTAAGAAAACTAAGTCCCATAAAGTCTTGGCAGTGTATACTCACAATGGATAATTATGTCATAATTTCCATAAACTCAAATGAGTCAAAAGATAATCATGCAATAAAATATAATATTACTCATAAGTCATAACAAAACCTACAGCTTTTGATATAAAACCTATATAAAGCATCCACACACAAACACATACATGTAACATCGAAATAGAAGCAAAAACAAAAGATGAAGACAACATATACTATTAACAAACTCTTTCTAAAAGGTAAAAGCAAAAGAAAACCTGGATGATGCCTTTAACGCGCCATGTCCCTTGCTTCATAACCACAATTTGTGAATCTTCTGGATGCAAAGACCTGAGTTCTCGTCTAACCTCCTCTCTGCTAGCATTGTGCTCCCTGGTCAACTGCACAGCAGTGATCGTGTTAGATCCACCCAGAGAACCAATTACAGCACGGGAGTCTCCAAGATTGGCGATATATAATGTCCCTCTCCAAATAATACCTGCCAGACAACAGGAACCAATTGATGCTATCAATGGCTTTATTCCATAACTCCTTCGAACAAGAGTCAGAAACCCATCCTCAGTAGCAGAAACAGCACCCCTGAGAATATCTTCAGAGACAATACCATTCTCTCGAGCAATCCCTGTAACCAGGATTGACACAAAAATTCCATTACTGTTTAAACCAATGCAGTACCAAGGGTATGCAAGACAAAATAACATTAGGAAAAGAGGTGCCAAGTTTATGAAAACACATGCATTGCAGGTCAGACAGTAAAAGCATTTATATATGTTAACTTAACACGAGTATGTACCGATCAATTTAGATCCAAAAATAGAACAGAAATAAAAGAAAATGAAAACATATAATATGGAATTTCATACACCATACCAGTCCAAAATTGGCAGATAAATCAATTTGTGGCATGTGTCTTAGATCTCATAATATGTAAGCCAATTTTTTGAAGATCTTAAATGGAAAAGTCATTGTTTTCATATCCTAGCACCTCAAATGACTAAAATAAAAAAGAATACATTAATTTTAAATGACACACTGAATGTAAGACTGTACTTACTCAAATAAAAAAAATGACATATGATGACTGATATAGAAGGGGGAAAAACGCACACAAGAACCTTAGTAAGATGGACGACTTGATAACTGAGATGGTTCTAAGAAAAGGTTCTCCCTGTCCTCTCATTTTGGATATTCATTCTATAATTGGTTCCTTTAAAGTTTGGGTTTCTGTTTCCATTCCATCCTCACTCTTTCCAAATAAATAAATAAAACACCATGCAAAAGAAAAGGAAGGGCGGGAAGAGGAAGAGGAAGACGAAAACAATGTTAGCTGGCATGTTATTTTTGGTTCAGAAAGCAAATTGAATTTTACTCAGCTTCTTACAATCACAAAAATATGCAATAAGAACAAAGCAACAATACAACCAAAACCACCTGGGGCCTAGCTAGACCATATAATAATATAATATAATTAAGCCAAAAGGCTATCCAAATAACAACAAGAAGACACAATCTACATGATTATATTTATACACACGCAACCAAAAAAGTCCAAAATTTCAACACTGATCGTTCAGTGACATAAAATAAAGCCACACATAAATTATACTATATAGTATATACATACAATGAAACCAGAAACAAACAAACAAACAAACGAACATCCAAAGAATCTCTCACTCATTAGATGATTGAAGAGGTGGTCGTTGATGAACCGGGAAGCCTCGGGACCGCCATGGCCATCGTAGATTCCTACGAACAAGGCGTCAGAGCCAGTCTCAACCTGGCTATGATCCTCAATAACTTCATTGGCCTGAACCACGGCGAAAGAGAATTCGCCGAAGGAGTGCTTCTGGAGGTCCCTGTACCAGAGGAGAGTGTCTTCATTGGGAGAAGAATCATCAAGATCATCCTTGCTCATACGGGCATATCGCCTCATTGACCTCAAGCACGCAGAAACTATCCTTGCCAACCACGAAAACATCCCACATTTCCCTCTGTAACAACTCCCTTTCAAAGAAATAGAAAGAATTCACCAGTTATGGTAAAGAAGGAAACTTGGGTATCTGAAGAGATGACAGTGCCAATTTTTATGAATTTGAAAAGAATACCCAGAAGCAAAAAAATGTGGTTTCTTTATGGAGCCTGGAAAAAGTGTAGGAAAGATTGTAACTTTCAAATTAGAAGCATGAATTGGAGGACAAGGCAAGAATGAAGAAGTTCCCAAGAAAGGGAAAGGAAATCAGAATCTTTGAGATTTGGATTTAAGCAGAGAGAGAGTTTGGGTTATTGGAATTCGAAAACAAATGTAAAGATCTGATATTTGGGAGTTAAAGAGAAGTAAGGGAGTGAATGGTTTTCTCAGCAGTGTTGAAAGAGAATGGCTAAAAACACCTTATTGCTACATAATAGTGTTTGTTGTGTTGGTGAGAAAGAGAGAATGGAGCAAGGGTAATCGTGGATTCTTATTGCTACAAGCAAGAAAAAGAAACCGCTGTGGTTTCTAAAGAAAGTGCAGACAGCAGAATGCTGAGTGAGGAAGTGGTGGGAAGAGGAAAAGTTGACGAAAGCTTGTGTTGACTTTGACATGAAGAAGAAGAAGAACAAGAAGAGCGTAGCATTTTTCGTTTTTCATTTTTTTTCCCTTTCTTTTTCACTTTTCCATTTTTTCAATCGCCATTTCTATTGTTTTTTGACGTTTTTCTCCTCAAATTGACAAGACGACTTATTTACATAAATGACAAATTTTGTTGGAACTTGGAATTGAGTGACCTAAGGATGGCAATTTTAACCCACTATTTAGTTACTTAATCCGTCCCAACTCAAATGGTAAAACTCGTCTTGTAACACCCGTCTTGTAACGGGAAAAGGGGGCGGGTTTAAAATATATAGCGAAACGGGTCAGTGAAAGTTTAAGGTTTACTCATCTTTATCTTACTTGTACTTTAATTATTTTATAAAGAGTATATTTTATACTTGATGTAACTTGAGATTTTTTATGTAATGAGTAATTTTTTAATAACTTATATTATATTGTGTATTAAGTAAATGCAGGTAGAATGCGGGTTTTCATTTACAAAATTCGCAAGATAAGTAGGAGACGGGTTGAATATTCCTTTAAGAGGTACGAAGCAAGTTGGAGGTGAGCAAAAACCCGCCTCTACCCACCCCATTGACAAGCCTAAGTGGACTGAGATCCAAATTGCTCTTCCCATAGGAGTAGGGGTGGAAATATGTTAGGTTAGGTTAAGTTTTATCCTAAATATGTCTGACCTGTTTTAAAAAACATTGACATTAACCTGATCTGTTACTTATCATAAACTTTTTTTTTAGCCTGACCTGGCCTTTTTATGAAAACTTAAAAGTCTGCCCTAACCTAAAAGTCTATTTAAAAGCTTATATTGCATAAAGGCTTTCAAATAAGCCAACAAGCTCAAATTTTATAGGTTTGAAATATACCTAACTTTTAACAAAATTATTGTATTATGTATAAAATAAATAAACTATATTAATATATAACTATTAAATTATATAAGTATTATAAAAATTTAATTATATGTTATTATAATAAATAAATAAACCAGCCTGTTAAGCTTAATAGATTTTTTTTAAGGCGTAGGCCTATACCTATTTAGCTAAATAAGCTTTTGAAAAAGTTTAAGTCTGGCTTATTTGATAAATAGGCTAGGTCGAAATATGCTAAAAAGTAAGTTAAGTTGTAAACTCCTCTTAAGCAGTCTAACATATTTCTACCCCTACATAGAAGCCATCTCCAAGGAGGCATTTATAAGTATGCAGTACATTAAATATTTACACAATTAATATAATACATAAGTTTCACATTATTGAATTTCATTTAATATATAAGAAAAATTCACTACAAATTTTGTTAAAAGCTACAAGGGTACATGTCATATGCTTTGGACATTAAACTTACAGGTCTAATGAATTGTTATTTTACGGAAAATAATTTTTTTTCACTCTCTCATTGAAGTGTTAAAGTATAATAAGATGAATATTAGCCATACGACATCACGTACCCAATGCAATAAACGGCTAAAAGGGTCACGTTCAATTGAGTAGGTGTGGGTTATAAATTGTAGAACATGTGAGATTAGCTTAGCTGTGGTAGAAGGCATGTTATTTTCCAAAACAAAAAAGGAAAGTCACTTTGAACACATGTGACCTGTGAAATGGCCTTTTCTGAATCTGATATTGCATTTCATTATTCGGTTTATCTTCGCTTTTTTTCTTTGGTCTAAACTAATCTAATCCCGAACTGTTGGTTGCATTGAAGGATAGTAGTGGCTGCTACCTAGGAAGCCAGGACCATTCGATCCCAATCATCTCTTTCTTTTTTCTTTTTTCTTTTTTTTTCTCATTATCACGTAGTTGTGGCATATTGGACCATGTATGGGCGATTACAGAAGAGATTCATTGCTCTACCATACGCCATATTTCAATTTTCAACCCAAATTCACTTCAATTCCACTCCACCAAATCTCATTATGTGTTTAATGTCTCAGCAGACCTTAGCTTTTTAACACTTGTTCCTTAGACGTTTGTTTTATCCTTAATGGGAGTGTTGGTTAATCGGTTAAGGTGTTGGGGAAAGAGAGGGAGCTGAGATTTTTGTAAACTAAAGTGTCGAGTTTTTTTTTTTTACTGTTGTAGACATGGACATCCAAGGGATAAGCACTATTACAGAGAACTGAAAAGGTATTAAATTTTATTCTGAAATTTTAAAGTATGATACTCCCCATTTGTTGTGATGTAATCAGGACTTTGTCCCACGAGACATTACACGATTCCGATTTAACCTAATCTATTTGGTTATAGATCACCATAAATAAAATTGTATCAGTAAGTGATGTGAATTTCATATTCAAGGTACATAACATGAGTATTTCCCTAAGGATCCAATACGTGGCTTTAAGTAAGAATTTTTTGAAATTGGTTGGGGTGGGTCCGGGTTTGGGTATAGAGGCCCTAGTTTAAATCAAAATACAAATTCTCTATGAGATCTTGAAAAAAACGAAGCTTTTTTATTAACATAAACAAAGATGTCTAGTACTCTTTCCTTTTTCAGATATTGGCATGAAAAGGAAAAGGAGTTGTGGACCTAGGCCGGTTTGTATTATTTGTATGGAAATGGAAAATGAATGAACGAATAAAGTTTATTAATTGAAGATGAAAGAATAGCATCAATAAAAAGAAAATAGCGTCAATAATTGACCTAAACTAATAGGACAATATACATAGGGTGAGCTTTGCTTTTCTCCCTCTGATGAGGAATTGGCATGCTAGATTTTTCAAGGACTCAGCAGGGCCTAAACAATATCATTGATCAAACGCTTATGGCGATGATAATGTTTCTCCATGAAAACTCTGGAGGCCCCTTCCACAGTTCTACGCCATGTCTGCAAGAAGCAATGAAAAAATTATAAGAAGGTATTGAAATGTGAGGAAGCAATAGGAAGGTGATCAAGCTCTGCTGCACTATTCTTCTTTTATTGGGAAAAAGCCAGTGACACATTGCGTTTTGCTCTTCTCACAACTTCATTCCTTTATGTTACCTCAATCTTTTCATACTTTTAATGTTTCAACAAGTGTTTTCGCGGAGACTTATATATTTTTTTAAAAAAATTGACTTTTGAGGGACAAATAACCAATCAGATCAGATGAATAATCACTTGGAGTAATTATTTATGTCTTCGTTAGAATTGCACCTATAAAAAAATTCTATAAATATAACTTTTCATACATTATTTTTTCCCCCATGTTTACATTGTTTGTGGTTTAGGAATTCTAGCAATTAAAGCTGTGTGGAGCTTGATTTGAGCCATGGAAGCAAGCTAGTATTCATAAAATCACCACATTGTCAATCGTATAAAGCAAATGAATTTTCAAATTAGTCTTTCTAACAACTCCAGAAAACACACTGATTCCAGTAAGAATGACCATCTTAATTCTATCTTTAGTTTCTAATGTTAGTTTTGAAGCTTCAATTTTAGGACTAAGACAATGACCTAGAGTAGGATTATTCAAAAACTTATTACAATTCTCTAATAACCAAGTTTTATGTGACAATATCGAATAAACCTTTTTTCTTCATTGTCAGAGACACTGACTAGAAGAAAATTTCAGTACCTCCAGAGTCTAGACTCTAGAGTGAAGAATAAGAACTATGGATCAATGGTACTAAAAGAACTAAAGAAGTCTAAATAACAGTGTTAAAAGAATATCAACTGAATTGGCCTCACCTTCTCAATGGTTCCGAAGAGGGACTTGTTTCTGATATCCCTTGCCCTCAGCTGCGCCCTCCCAAACCCGAGTTGGCGGAACAACGCCGACCTCCGAGTCACGGCTGGCCGCAGAAGAAGCGACCTCCTTTCCACTACGGCGGTGCCACCATTTGACGGGCTTTCACATTGACCATGACCATCTTCCCTCCTCATTCCTCGGCTCTTCTTTCGCCTTTTGTTGACACTGACACGCAATTCTTTCTTCTGCCGGGACTCCTTGGAACCCAGTTCGGCAAACTTCCTCAGCAGTTCATCGGAAGATTTCTTGGTGACATGTTGAACATTAGTATTAGAGGTAGCGGTGGCAGTGTCCATTGCAGAATGTAATGAAAATGGTATAGCATAAGCTAAGCGGAATGTAAGTAGTAAATTTTGATATGATTATGATGATTTTGTGAGGGATTATGTGCTGTGTTGTGCTTTGTAGTTGTGTGGAGATGGACCGTTGAGGGAATGCAAAACTGGTAAACGAAATGATTATTGAATAATGGAAGGGAGGGAAGGAAATATAGCCGTTGAGATGTGGATGTAGTAAAGGACTTTTATTTTTCAAAGATTTGTGTGGTGGCTGTATCTGTACGCGTATATGTAGGCATGGCATGTGATTTCCTGATAGCAACAGTTCAAAAATCCCCAGTTGCCAATTGCGCTCTCCTTCAGTGTTTCTTTCTGACAAGCTTTTTCCAGCGTTTGCCTAATAAAGTGTTTTATTTTAGTCAGCTTAATGATAATAAATTAATATTGAAATATAATAATAAACTTGTGCTAAGTGGTGGTAGGAAAGTTGGATTTGGATCGGGACCTCTCACAGGTATACAGCACACTGATATTGTTGAATATTATATTGATGATAGGATAATAGATAAGCAAAAGATGTTCCTAAACTCGCAAATTCATGGGCATTATTTATTTAAGCTTATTATTATTACACTTCTATTTTCTAGGCCCAAGAGGTTACAATAATAACAAAAGCATGAGCGGCTTCAAGTTCTTAGGAAATACCGACACCCAATCACATATACCATCAGACGTAAATGTAAAATGTGGTGAAAGTAGCTTTTTTTTCTATTTTTCGAGTTATGTCAAGAGACTTCACATCAAAAGTCACAACACATTCTATATGATTAGATTTATCTTTAAATTTTTACAAGGTTATATTAACATATTTTACATAAATCTACATACAATCCAATAAGATTGCACAAATGTTATGCTTATCTACTCAGCTTCAATTTTGTTTTTCCTATAAGAAATGCGATTTACTTGAGCTACACTACTGTCATCAGCAAGGAATATTGCACCATATTTCATCAACTTCCATATAGAGATAGAACTATGCTTTAGCTGTGTAGTTCTCACTCTTATTGCTAATCTGTTTTTGCAAACCAATTAATTTTTTAAAAAAAAAAAAAAAAGAGGGAAAGAGTAACGAGATTATGCTAAAAAGAACCCCTTGACTAATGCAAAATTAAAATGTCCAAAATATTTACTGCCAAACAAAATTCATACGCGTATATATTATGTTACAATGAAAATTCATTAGGAAAATACACATTCAAATCAATAACTTAGGATAGTACAAAAATCTATTACACTAAAGAAATGCAGAGAGACTGCTCTCATCAACTTCAAGCTTCAATTTTCAATTCTTCGCTTTCTCTCCAAAGACAGACACAGATGGCAGAAATCAACAAACATCCCATAACCTGTATTATACCAGATAATAGAAACTTCTATCATTTGTCGTCGTGCTTGGGATGTAAATACATATATAGTTCCGAAATGTTGAAACACAACGAAGCTCCTAGTCAGTATGGCTAAATCTAGAGGCAGGAAAACATATGCACAGCAGTCAAATAAGGACAAATTTAACAATACACTCCAAACTTAAGTTAGGTTGTAATGCTCAGCTTTTAGTTATACCATAATCCTATTTTTGCAACAAGGATATCTAGTCCTAATTGGACCAGAATATTACAGAATCATGAATTAGATTTACAATTCCCCTCTAATGCAGGGTCCAGACTCGAGGTTTTCAAGAAAACAGATGTTAACCAATAACCACATAACATCAAGTGATCCTTTTTCACCTAATTTAAAGAGAGAAATCATTGTTAGTAACAACCCATATCTGTTTATCAAGGTCTTTCTTTTCACTATTCTATAAGATGCTTGTGAAGGTTCACACAGAAGTGTACTGATAACAGGCTGCTTATATACATTTAACTTTTCTTGACTTTCTCTAAAGCTTGTGACTTTTATCAATTAATGTAATTTGAAACGTATACTGTTAGTATGTAAGTAATTACCTCTCTAATTTTTCATTTCATTACTTTTGTGGAATATCATTTCGCACCACTTTAAAAGGCAACTATGAAAAGGTCTGCATTGTCTATGCATTTAGACTTGATTTATGCTAGTTTAAATTTAGCATTTCTTTAACGTGTCATCCCTGGTACAATGTGGGTTAAAGCCGACTTTTCCTCCCTTTTAATGGTGGGCAAAAATAATCTGTCTCAAGATGTTTTCCCCCCTAATAGAAGTCTCAATCTGTTACGAAACCTACTACATATTCACGTGAATGACACTTTCAAACCCATTTAAGTAAAAAAAAAAATTGATGACGCTAGCCTTAGGAATCGGATGAATTTAGATAAATTGAATCTGTAATTATTATAGTGGAGAAGCCACACTATTTTTCAATCAATGCTAAAATTTAGAAGGTCACAGCTTTATTTACCACAACAACTTCATTCTGTATTGTCATGAGCTGAATTGGGTTCCAAAACTGAGAGCATGACATTCAAGATCCCTCAAATTTAACTGCAAAAAAGAAAGAAGATTACTGTATCTGTAAGACTGCAAAAAGAATCACATCAGATGAAACCTTCTATTATGTGTCTCAGCCATAAAATTAAGCAAAGAAAACAACTCTTCCCCAGTCGTGATCCTACCACTAATATTGTTTTTGCCTTACTTATTCATCAAACAAGAGGACGGCCCTAAAATAACTTCAGAAGCAACCATGGTTGAACTAAAACTTCTATCTTTTTAAAGGATAAGCACAAGAGTTCAAAAAGTTGCAGCAGGGCCCAATTACTTAAAATTCATTAAAAATTAAAAGTATCACCTTCAACCCAACTGGAAACAATATCTGTCATTATTTTGCCTTATAGCTAGGGGACTTACAGTTACAGGAAAAATCATCACTTTCAGGTATAAGTAGTGAGAGAAAAGACAATCTACATACCAAACCTATTTTATTCTCATGTTTCCTTAACAAAAAATAACTGGAAACACCCAATGAACCAATCTTAATTTTGGTGAACAGTCATCCAAAAGAAACCAAACAGAACAAGAAAAAGAATAATGAACTTTTTTTAGTTGAGTTACTGAGGCTGACAAGGATTGTATCCATTCAGCAATATCAGCAAAAGAGCGTAAGTTTTAAGATAATCCTTTTTCTACCTTTCATGATTTCCTTGAGAACAACCCTTTGTGTCTAAAAGTCTAGAATACAGGAAAAAATTGAAATGCATTTGACATGCTTTTCTTATAATTGAACTTCTAAGAACTTACCTCATTCAATAATAGAAGGGATAAAAACAGTGAAAAAGATAGCATAAATGTTCTAGCCAAGAACCATAGTCTCACTTTGTTAGTCATTTATAGAGACATATTTCTTAATTGACTAGAAGGCTATTTATTATGCAGTGTGGTTAATTAGTACATTCGGGGGAAGTAACTGTCACCCTAAGCACCAGAGGCAAGTCATTGACACGCTTGTGGAAATAATTTAAGCATGCAAAAGTCTTTTTTAAGAGAAGATAGCGTGAAAAATTTAGAGCTCACCATAACAGCAACTCCAGTTTCACTGAATTTAGGAACACGTATGAGTCTCACCAACTGCCCTTCTGATCCTGCAATCAACATGAAAAATTAATTTGAGCTTTGAGGGGAGGGGAAGTTATGATAAAATGCAAATCTGAAAAAGAAATAACATTTATTTCTGCAAAGTACAGTTTAGAATAAAAATACCCTTTATCACACGAGTTTCATATTTATCCTGATTGCCAATAAAATACACATGAGGACAGCTCTCAATGAAGAAAGGATCCCTATCAGTATAAGGATAGCACCCTGGAAGTAAACAATTATTATAAGAGTAAATAGCTTTTTTGAAGGAAAAAAAAATGAGAAACTTCGAATTTTAATTCTCTAGGTTTCTTCAGAAATAGCAGGTAATATGTAAGATTGCCAAATTGTTCAACCTTCCAGAAAATTTTCTAAGCAACGTGAAAAACGACTCAGATTGATGACTGATAAGAATCCCAGGGAGAAACCAGAGCTGACTAAGGTATATTCTAGAAGGGGAAAACCAAGTGCAGGGGATTTGGGCCCTAAAAGTGAGAAAACAGACAAGGCCTTAGCTGTAACTAATTGATGAGTTGGCAGAAAGAGTGAGGTGAGGATTCTGTTGAGAGTGTGGGGGGGTATATCTGTGGGTTGGTTAGTATACGTGAGGTAGGCAAGTTTTGACATGGAAATTGGGAGGGCCTAGACACCCTATACCTGTCTAGCATTTTCCTTTCTTCTTGTAATCTGTTCTTTCCATTTCTGAAATACATATCAGAGCTAGATATCACGCTGATATCTGCTCATTATCCAGTATATTTCCATTTCTTCGATTCTGAGTTTTCTGGGTTCTATCAATGACCAAGCAAGTAGAAGTGTAAATGCATTGCAGCATATATAATGTATACCAAGAGTATTAGGTGCTGTGGGTGCCAAATGCCTCCATCTTAATGTCCTTTCCATGAATTCAAGTTTATCTTTGGCCACTGAATACTTCTCAAGATCATCTACATTCTGGCCCGATGTCCCAAGAAACCTGGATGCAATGAGGCATCATGTTTGATGTATAGTAGATTCAAACAGACAGTGATTCTGAAAATAGCTTATTTACCTGATATTATCAAGCTCAAAGCTATGAGGATTTGTACAAGATCTAAAAGTGTTATAAGCAGATGACCCAGGAAAAAGGCATCTATGCAAAGGCTGAAAAGGAAAAATCTTAGTAATAAAGTCAAACAACACATGTTATATGTGGCATATACACTCTTAAAGGACAACATAAGAACCTGCTGTGGTAATGAGAAATTAGCAGGGTCACTGGGTCCTGGCATGATATCCAAAGGCAAACCTGCAGCAATCTAAACACGTAAAAATTAAGCAACCTCGTTTAGGAAAACAAGGACTACAATCTAAGAATCAAACTAATGAAATGAACCTGATTCAGCAGAATATCCAGTTCCTTTATTGGTTCAGCCAACCTTGACAAATCCTTTGAAGCCAAATTCTGCAAATATTGATGAGAAAATGAAAATGTGTATAAATTCACTTTTAGAAATATTAAGAAACAACCCATGAAATCCAAAATTTTCCATTAGTTTGTATATATAACCAGGTTTAGTGCCATTAAACTATAGTAAATTGCAAGAAGTACATGTGTAATGAGCACCCAGATGTCCAATGATAATCAACAGCCACTGAAGTGTCTAAAATGCAACGCTGATAAGCTAAGTAGTATTGGCACAACTCAGTTCCTCTCATCTAATTATTTGGAAGTACATGTATCAGATGATTATGTTATATTCCTCTATAAATATTCATTAATATGGCAATCACATAATAGAAAGTGAATGAAATCAAGTAATGCAGATGCTAGAGTTAGTTAATTACTGATGTTAAAATAAGGAAAGAGTAGGAGATCATTTTAATTGGAATCCCTGAAACAAAGGTACTTTTATTGGGAAGAAAAAAGAGAAATAAAGGGAAAAAATATGAAGCATCAGATGTATCGACCAATATTTTCCTATATTGTTTAAAATTCTTAAGGAAAAAATATCAGCACAGGAAACAAAATAGTAGAAAAGAACAAAAGCTGAAATGGTTTATCATTAAAGAACTCAAAACACATATAACTGTTGAGATATTATTGTTAGTTATTAGTCTGTGTCATTATTATTATGTATACAATACTACAGCTGTACTGTTGTACTACACATACTTTTACTATTCTTTTCCCTATATAAATAAGACCTCTCTGTACAGTGCTAGTCACTGCATATACAGAAATAAGGGTTTCTCTCTATGATCCTTTTCTCTCTCTACAATAACTGTAATACCTGTCCATTAAGAAGTCCACGAGGTATCTCAACAGAATTTCCAGCGATGACAACATGAACAATTTGAGATGCAATACTTTGCTCCTGTTTAATTTCCCACTTTTGACAGGTTAAAACTTTAAAAGGTTGCATAGTTATCAACATGAGAGATTCGAGAGAAGAACAGGATAAACCTTCTCATCTCCTAAATGCCCAGTAATATGATCAATTAGAAGCTGAAACTGAAGAGGATTAGAGTTGCTGCTCCCAACACTTAACCCTGACACAAGAACAACATATTTGTCTTCCCCTGTTGAATCCAAATAGAAGGAAATTTTGAGCCAATACTTTTAAAAAAATTGGAAACTTTAATAACCAAAATAGAAGAAATTAGCATCATAGATGCACAGCTAAAAGCACAAAATGGCATGGCTGTTACTGATCATCAGCATGTTAACACAAGCATGAGAAAATGAAGCATAAATTTGAAGTATGACTGCAGATAAGTTTTCAAAGTTTGACAATAAAAAGAGCAAGTTAAGAAACTAGTTTCTTTAACTTCCAGAAAACAAAAAATCTTATGCCATGAATCGGAAATAGACTATGTTAAGAGAAATGAAGCAGAAGACAATCTATGTTTGCTGACTACGATTTATAAATTTCTCAAACAGCACAACTCCGTCTGAGTAAATAATACAAAGACAACTCAAACAACACTTTGTACAGGAAAGTGGGATGCTAATCCACATCACACTCATCCAATTCATCCATCCTAAGACAATATACTAGAGTGATGGAAAATCATAGTATACCATATGCTACTAAGATCTGGATAAAAATTTCCAATAGACATTCTATGCATGTGCTTTACTAGGTTAGAAGCATTGCAGATGTAAAAGATAGAGAAACAATACTTGATTTAAGGGGAAGTTCTATCTGTGGTGGTAGGTCAGCATCTAGGACATCCTGAACCAAAAAATCACCTGCCCCCGTTTCCTTTCCATGTAAAGCAACCACAATTCCTGTCACAGATGATGTTAGCACAAACACATCATAAGACAGACAGACAATCATTTGTATGACAGGCGAGTTGTATTTCTACAAGAACAAACAACATTAAGTAGTCACATGTCTGATTTCTAGACAGCTCAGAGAAATATAAAACAAAGCTGAATCATGCAGGCTTACCCCGATGAAGTAGATAAACAGACATGGACATGGAACATGACATATTAGACATGACAAAAACACAAGGTCCAACAAGCAGGACATGACATGGTGCAGAAAATTTCATGTAATGGTAATGGAAAAAGAATATAATGAAATATATAATGTTAGTGTGCATAAATTCTAATTGTATTCTTCCTCTGTATGTTCTCCATCTTTCCCAAGCTTTACTATTGAAACAAAAAGCTTTCCGACACTTCAATCTCACACTAATTCTATATCTCTCATTTCTTTTTCTTTTGGTTTATTTACTCATATTTTTTTACTTACTCTCTCATCCTTTTCTTATATGGATAACTTTATTGTATTTACCCCCAAGCTATCATTCAGTCATGTCGTGTAGTCTTCAGAATAGCCAAAATTTTCATGATGCTCAGACTTCAAAATTATAGTAAAGGCAAGAGCAAGTCAAAGGGGTGCCCTTAAATCCACAGCAAAGACAAAGAAGGAAGGGTCAACATGAGGAATGAATGCTAACATTTGAATCACTGAATAATTAATATGGTTAGTTGGGTATCAGGAATCCTAGGATACACATTTCTCTGGGCTCCCTCCCATGTCAGGATCTGTATGCAGCAGTGGTCTAAAATATGCAAGTTGCAAAGTATCGTTTGTTTATTTGGACACCATGAATGTCACATGCATGTCCAATCACAATATATGTTCTGCATGTTGGTACTCCACCTCGGATCCATGCCATACTTCATAACAATACACAAGCAAGAAGCCGGGTGTATCAATTAAAACTAGAAATCCAATTAATTCTATTTTTGGAATGATTGAAAGTGAAATTACAGACACACAGAAATATCTAGAGTTCAGGCTTCACCATCTGTTACTTGAAATCACTAAATGTATACATACAGCAATTAACTACAGTAAGCACACTATACGATGGAAATTGGTTTATTTGCAAGAAAACCCGTATCTGAATTTGGTTAAATAGAGGTCTGGATGGAATAAAGTAGCCTTAAGTTAAGGATATTACATGTTGGCATAGCAATCCAATATTGTTTGAACCACTCCCCCTTCCAAAGAAAAAACAATAAGGAAGGAAAAGTAAAGAAATTACAGATATACCAAAAGCTAATTTACTCAATTAAGATAATTTGTTCATGATACAGACCTGTTACATATACAGAAGGTGAAATGAGATTCCCACCGAGCTTAACTCTCCCACTTTCATCTTCCAAAACAAGATGATCATCTGGGTGCATGAAGTTATGAGGCTTGACACGTGGAATCGCAGATTTCTGTATATCATTGGCAGAGAAATATAGCACCGCGGTATATTAATATTATTCTCAATTTCGCACAGAGAAAGCATAAAATTTACATTAAAAGCACAAGAAAAATACCACTCCTACCTCCTTAGAATACTCATCAAGAATGCAAGGTTTGAGCCTCATGTGTTTATAGAGGGTTCCAACAATGACACATTCCTTGCCCTCTTCCAATCCTAAAACTGTGCACACTGCAGCAAACTGAAACTGGTAAATAATTTCTAACTTTTCAGCTTGCATATGGGTCTCATCATTTGAAATTACTAATCGAAACCTGAAGCAATCAACATCAGACACACACGAAAAGAGAGGTACCCTAGACCTAGTCGTAGTCGTACCATGTGAATGGGGCTTCCATTTAGAGACGAGGGAATACAAGAGAGTTCTCATCAAGTGAAGCCGAGCGAAGTAAATCTGGCTGTATTGCTGGCCCCGATACGTCTCTTTCTTAATTTCAAACCATTCATCCTGCAAGTGCAGTCCATTTATTAAGCTTCCTATTCCATAAAATGTTCCTACAAAATTGAGTCAAAAACAAAAAGAGAGATAAGAGAATGAGGAAAACCAAGGAGTCATAGGCACATTGCATTCTGCACAGATTCTTCTCTCTGTCGATTTCCATGGCGGGAACTCTACTGGGAAGTGGGAAGAGTTCCTTCTCTCGATTTCAGTCCAATAAAATGTAAATATTGTTTGTTAAATTTCAATTATTTATTTTATTAATTAATCTCCAAGCGTGGGGATGTAGCTCAAACGGTAGAGCGCTCGCTTTGCATGCGAGAGGTACGGGGTTCGATACCCCGCATCTCCACACCTTAGAGCTATGCATGTATTTAGAAAGTATAATTTTATGGTATTTGCCCCTTAAAGCGATGAGTCAGTCCATTTCTCATTTTCTCTTCTCTTAACTCCCACAATTCCCTTCGTGCCCACAGACAACTATTTCTTTCTCGATCAAGAGTATTTTTGGTATTCTCGATCATTGGAGATTTGAAAGAAATTGTTGAAGGCTATGTGAACATGAAAGTGTTAGTTTGAATATGACTTGAAACTCTTGCAAAATCTGGTGTTTCATGCTTAACTTCACAACAATGTTGTTAAGAAACATGGTTCACATGAGAAAAAATTGAGAGAATGTGAAAAATGAAATTGATTGAATGAGAAAGTTAGTACAAAGTGATTACATCTAGCTTTTATATAGGCTAACAAACTAGTAATAAACTAAATACTAATATCTAACTAATTATATTTCTAATAACCCTCGCAAGTTGGAAGGTTAACTTGTAATGACATGAATAAAGCTTAACCACCATAAAAGGCAGAAGTTGAAATGATTAAAGCTAACAATGTAAATGCTTAACTATTAAGCATAAGTCACAACTCAAGACTTAACTACTTAACAGAAGCAAACATGTTTAACCACCTAACAAAGGTAAAAGCTACCAAGCTTAACTATCAAGAGCAGAAGCTATATTGAAAGCTTAATCACTCAAGACAGAAGCAAAACATAATTTCAATGTTTAACCATCTATGGAAGAAGCTCACATTAAGGTTTAACCACCAAGGATAGAAACTTACAACAAAGTCAAATAAAGGTTGAAGAAAGATTAACAAAACCAATAAGCCGTGGAATCTCAATTTACATGGACATTCTACACGGATCCACAATAACTTGTGAACTAATCCATGACACATAAAGTTGTATGTCCTCCATTTCACAAAAGTAGGATGTGGCCCAACTGTGGCTCACAATTGTTGCATACAACATTAAACTTTTTTTTTTTAATCGTTCTTCTCTCCATTCCTTTGTAGGACCAAATCTACTACATTGACAAACAAATGAGTCGCCAATGAGAAGAGAAGATTGTATCGAAATTTTCTCCAGAAAGAGACAAAAAAATTAAGGATAAAAAGGAGAAATTGTTAAAGAGAGAATGAGAGTATTGTCTTTGAATGCGAAGCCAAAATCGGCATCGTAAGAGGAACCACTGTGAGATAAATCAAAAAATGTAGTTAGTGAAGGAGAAGGATCGCTCTGCACCGGAGCAAGAGGTGAGGCTATTGGTGACTTAGTGAATGAAGAAACCGCCGGTGTCGGAGACAATGAAGACTTTAGTGGAGTTGTCACCAACAACTTGGATAGAGACGACGCCGACGAAGGCGCCGGAGATTGAGCCACAGTGGAGCTCTAGCCATTGTAGAAAGAGAAAGAAAGAAAGAGGTTTTAATGAGAGAAAGTGTTGTAATAGAAAAGCAAAGCAGAGATTATGAGTGAGAATGATGATCTTTGAATTTTCTAGAGAATCAATTTTGCAGAGAAAATATTCAGGCGATGAATTGCCAAGAAAGAAAGGGAAAATGGAAGAGAAAACGTGGAAAAAAAATTGAATTCAACAGGAACTCATGCAAATACCAAGCAATTGAAGGAATTTTTTTTCAAGAAATTGAAAGAAAAAGTGTGAGAATAAGAATTTAGAGTTCATAAGAACTCATTGCAGCAAAAACTTGAAAATTTCTTTAAGGTGGGTAACACGGAAGCTCTGATACCATGTTAAGAAACATAGTTCAGATGAGAGAAAATTGAGAGAATGTGAAAAATGAAATTGATTAAATGAGAAAATTAGTACAAAGTGATTACATTAAACTTTTATATAGACTAACAAACTAATAACAAACTAATTATATTTCTAATAAATGTGGTTATCCAGTTTTACAAATTGAGTGATGCTCTACTCACACACCTATCTGTGAAATTAAAAAAACAAAAACAAAAACAAAAATATGGTGACACATACAGATACTCTACCGAGATTCAATGCCCTTTATGTAATTTTTTTTTGTTTTTACCCAACCGATTGTCTCAATAGCAAGAAATTATGCAATTTTCAACTGACCAATGACTATTTTAGTCACTTGGTTTATCTTCTCTTCATACATATACTACGCCAAGATATTTCTCATATTAAAGTTTCGTCTGGTATATATATATGAACCGTGGTGGAATTTGAAATTATCACATGTTAATGAAGTTATTAATTAATATCCATTTTTTTATGAAAATTAATATCCAATTTAATCCTTTAAGAGTAATGCCTAATTTACTTACAATTAATAAAGATCATCTCTCCTTTAGGGACAGGGTGTTAGGTTTTAAAAGAAAAATGGAAACAGTGACGCTAGATTGTGTTAAAAAAATCTTGTGTGAACACAGTGCTTATGCGGTATATCTGGTGATCCCAATTATAGGTAGGACTCGCAGGTTTCTATGTATCAGTATGTGTCTATCTTAGTTGTGTTTCTACAATGCGAATATATATACGTCATGTTGAGTCACATCAATTATAGACTTATAGTAGTATATATATTGTGTGAGATTTTAATTTGGGATTTAAAATTTTTTACATTATTATTCATTTATGTACATATTATCATTTTTTTAATAATTTATCAATTTATTATTTAATAATATAATAATACATAACTAAATAATTGTGTAAAAACGTAATTATTTCAAAATAAAACTCTTGATTTGTCAGGCCATTACTAAAAAAAAAAGTTGAATGAGCAGTGACACTCCAAAATATTATGAAATTAACATTAATCGCCATAGAGAACAAGGGCACTTTTTCTTTAGATTTCTTTCTTTATCTTACTTTTACTTCAGATCAAGGCATAATTTTGCATTCAATCAAGGGCATAGGTCCGGTATGTGATGGAGAGGGTCAGCATTGGTAACAGATTGAAGAAGAGATTCAATCCCTATAATATAAACCCCCGCCCCGATTAGTGTACCTACTGAAACCACGGCTACTAGTCCAATGATTTTGTAAAGGTAAAACGTCTATACACACAGAAAAAAAGAAGGTGAAAACAAATTATATTTTTGATTGGGAGAACCATATCATTACTTATTTACTTCATCACATGATTCTTGTACATGCCCCTCAACCTTTAGAAAGCAGATTCAATAAATCTAATCTTCTTAATCATCTGCACCCTCAGGCCAAATTTGAAATGAATCATTCGGTAGCAATACATCTAAAAATATTTAACAAGCAATAGACTTCCACTACAGAAAGTAACAGCGAGGGGTTCAAAATTCTGAGTCAATCACGGAGTATGCAATGATTTAGAATCAAATGTCAGAATTTTTTGGATTTGGGCGGTTGGAATTTTGTTTTAACTATATATTTTCTTTCAAAGTTCCTTAATCCATTAAGGGTTTGAGAATTACCATATGCATATTTATTGGACTTAAACATAATTGATAAGGGTGCTGCATTGTATGTAAAACCTGACAACCTAGAGTCTATGATGAATGGACACTAAGTTTACTGCTAATATTATATATAAATTATTATGAAGCAAGATCACCACTCTCTAATTCTAAAACTTTGATGGTAAGAAAAAGTTAGAGGTGACAGTTCGAGTTCTTAATATACACAATTATGTACTAGCAATATTTACAGAATATTTGATTGTAACGTATTCAATAAAGTTTATTCGAGATGTACCTCATCTTAAATTGATTCTCAGTTATTTTAAATTCTAGTATAATGATAGTTTGAGTAAATTTCAACATCAAAGACTAGAATAAGCTCTCTACATATAGACAAATTGGCCTATAATACTGTCTTGTTACTACCAAGTGATTACCAAGTGAAGTAATAGGCATGCACTGATTTCAAACCATCTTCAATAATCGACTACGCACAGTAGCTAGCTCTTATTATAATTCAACCAAGCAAACCACTTTTTTTTCTTAAGAACAAATATTGCGCGCCTATAATACTGTCTTGTTACTACCAATATCAGGGTTCAACAAAATTATTCCAAATAAGCAAAACTAAAATTGAAGATTCAATCGGGGACAATCAAATATCCTAAATTGTCAGAAAGGAAAGAAGACTTCCCAACCTGACACATCACAACTTATTTTTGTACCAGAATACTCCTTTGCTCCGAGTACTTTCATCTGGCTCAACATAAATACACTCTTTTGCCTCTCTCCACATTGCCTGGTAAAATGGAGTCCCATCAAACTGATAATACTCTCCCAAAATTGGTTTTATTGCCTTTGTAGCCTCCATCGCATGATAATGCGGCATTGTGGAGAACAAGTGATGCGCCACATGAGTGTCCGTTATATTATGGAAGACCTTGTTCAGAATTCCATAATCTCGGTCCACCGTTGCTAAAGCTCCTCTCAACCAGTCCCACTCAGAGGAATCGTAGTGTGGCAATGCAGGATGAGTATGCTGCAAATATGTGATCAACACCAAAAATCCGTTGACCACTAGCAATGGCACTCCATAAACACACACAACCCAGGCAAACCCTTTTGCCATGGCAAGATGGTAAAGCCCGTAGCATGCTGCAAGTACTCCTGCATCTGATATGTATATTTGAAGTCGTTCACGATCTGAGTAAATAGGACCGTGTGGATCATAGTGGCAAGCAAACCTTTCATAAGGCCTGCCTGAAACGTTAAAAGCTAAGTAGAGAGGCCAGCCAAGAGTAAGTGTGATAGTAAGTGTGAGGACTCTGCCAAGTGGATTGTTAAGGTATTTAGAGTACCACGCCATAGCGGACTTCTGCTTTGGAACGAAGACTTCATCCCGCTCAAGAGAAGCCGTGTTGGAGTGGTGGCGGCGGTGGCTATATTTCCATGAAAAGAAAGGGACTAGAAGAGCGGAGTGGAGAACAAGGCCAACAGTATCATCAAGCCACTGGTAATCACTGAATGCGTGGTGGCCACACTCGTGTGCAATGACCCAAACGCCAGTTAGGATGCAACCTTGGATAGCCCAGTACGTCGGCCAGGCCAAGTAAGATAGAGGGCGAGAAAGGTGGTGGAAGTAATGGGTCGCAACGTAATAAAGGCAGAAGGCTATGGCAAGGTCATAAATGACATAGGAGAATGAGCGAAGAACAGAACGCTGAAAACAGTGAGGTGGGATGGCCTTCTTTACCTGGCTGAGACTGAACGGAGGTTTCGCATACGGGACCCTCTTAGTAGTGTCAGCCTCTGACTTCCTGTGGACAGGAGGAACAGAGGTTCGGCCACCAGCTCCCATCTTCACACAACCTGTACATAACAATGCATTTTGTTACAAATTACAAAAATCCTCTAAGCACAAGTCTACTATGCAATTGTACTAGTTACAGGAACAAGACTAAAATGAATATCTAAGATTATCAGCCTTACCTACCGCAATACTTTCTAAATGCACGCAGAATGAACAATGTATGTGCTCTTTAAAGCAAAAACTTGATTAATTAAACTAGACGCGTAATTTTCAAGTGCCTGTAGCTCTAACAATACAAGCTGTTATCATAACCTGCAGATCAAATAGAGATTGCTTTATCCCGTTATATTCTTATTTTCTTTCTTTTATTTGGACTTGGGACCCTTTTGTCTTATCCAAACCAACAAAAAATGGCCAAAAATTAAAAACCTAAGCACTAATGCATTTTTGGGGCTACAATAGTAAGTTTGCTACCTTTATCCAAGCTAACTAATACATTTCAAACCAAATTTGTTTAGATTTTCATCTTGATCACTGACAACAGAGTGAATTGGATAGGGGTGACGTTGCAAAATTTTATGTTTTTCTCTCTCTTTAAGTTAAACCCATTCACATAAAAATATGTCAAAAACTATTCACATTTTAGAAAGAGAAAAAAACATGTTAACATTATCCAAATCCGAAAACCTAGGGAGGCCCTTTCCGATAAGAAACAATAGGCAGAATTAGCTAGTCAAAACTAAACGAGCTTCCTATAACTTTCCCGATATCTCCAAAGAGGAAGGACCTTCAAAGCAAAAACATGTCAATAACTACACCACAGAATAAAGACCTTATCATCAACGCTTTCTAGTTTCTACAATGGACCCCCAACTTTCCTTCTTCCTTCCAAGCTAGTAGTATCTTATCAAGTGCAAGTGCTAAACAAAGCAGCTAACTTTTGTACATCACACAGCCAGAGAGACAGAGGAACTTATGGGCGAGCTTTTCCTTGCTAGTTGATAGGGATTTGATTGTGCGTTGCCTAGTGGTGGTCCAACCAACGGTGGAGCGCACAAGATTTTAGCATAAATAAATGCACATAACTAAACCAACTTGATATCCTATATCTGACAAACATGTTTCAACAATTTATCGTTGGTATGCAAATACAGCTTGCATACTCATCAAGTATATAAACAAGACAACTTGATCCCTGTTCCATAGATTTTCAGTATCGAAACAGGGATACCAAAATTAAATCGTATGATAAAATATACACGCTTCAGGATCAAGACAGCCCAGCGGACCCACAAGAACATGGGCAAGTAAGTAAGTTACAAATAAATAAATATGAGGCAACGCCGATATATTGGAAGGAGCATCAGATTCAATTATTTTAGTCCTTTTATGTGGTACAATCAATGAATGATTTTTAGTCCGTGCAAATAAAATATCTTACCAAAGTTTTAATTACACTATACGTAACCAATATTATGACATATATAATTTTTAATTCTTCAAGAACAATTTTTTAAAAAAAATTAAACTTCTATATTTAAATAATCAATTGGGTCTCTAATAAAGAAAAAGCAAAAAAGAAGCCGAGTCTTTCATAATAGAAAATAACTTTAGTCTATTCTTATTTTTAAGAAAAAGTATTTTTACACGATAATTTCATGCACATCACCTAAATGTAAACATAACAAAGCCGCAGGGAAAAAAAACATAAATAAGTCCAACTAAAATTAAGTAAATTTAGTTTAAACAATCTGAACATATATATAAAAAAATGTTTAAACAGCATGAATCTATTTCTACTCTATAATTTTCTAAGTAACTCCTTCTGATCATAATTAGATTCATTACCCATTTTTTGTACATAATTCGTTACTCATTTTAGTAAAACCGTCCATATATTGAAAACAAAAGGCATAGATTTTTTCCTACGGAGCAAAAGTTGAAATCCACGTAATATATTATCTATTTTATTCTTTGGAAAAATTATTAATACATTTAAAAGTCATCGATACATAACATCAAAATAAATAAATAAATATAAAAAGTAGCGTGAAAATATAGATAGGTACGCAAGTCAACGCTCCCCTAAATCAAATGTTTCACGATCTCAACAATAAACTGGTCTTCTTGCATAATTTTATAACCCAACTTGTAACAGAGAATCAGAATATTCATAACTTACCAACCAAATCTATAATCAAGTTGCACATGAGTAATAATATCACTATAAGCCTGACAAAAAAATAATTAATTAATTAAAAAGAGGGAAAAAAGAGAACAAGATTTTGCCCTTTTCTAAAGAGGATCCGGGAGTTTGGGCGAAAACCCGAAAATACGACAAATAATACAGATCCGAGAGAAGCTTTGAATGCTGAAAGCTGGACGTTACAAAATACATACACATACAGACAGGATTATGGGAAATGAAACATAAGGAAACAAATCAATCACATTATGTAAGAATTGGCCCAACTTGGGAACCATGGAATGAGAAATCACCAAAACCACCTATAATCCTTGAACGAATGAATAAGAATCGAGGATGTTTAAGTTAATAGAATCAATCGAGATTGCACCACCGCATAGATCTAAAAATAATAATTATATCGGAGGAAACTGGGAATGGGGAGCGGGAACGGTTAGATCTGGCAGGGACACGGCCATGAGAATAAGATTCAGAACTTGAACATGTGAGAGAGAGACAGAGAGACAGAGACATCATCGCATTCAATCAGAAATAATAATAAAAAGACAAGCAATCAAATGAAAGTTGGAAGAAAAAGAAAAGTTACCTGAACGGCCAAAGGAAAAGTGTGTGATGAAGAGATAGAGAGAGAGAGAAGGTGGCCGATGAATTTGTGCGAAGGGAATGAGAAGGAGGGCAAGGGTACTGATGAGGAGAGGAGCACTATTTAAGCAAATGTTTCCCTCTCCTCGTCCAAGGAAGGGGCCCACCCGATATGAGCATAGCATGTTGTGTTGATTGGGAGAGTTGCTATAGACATATTTAGGGTGAACAATTAATATTTGAAGACTCACTTAAAATATTAGTATATATATATGAGTTTAATTTTGATTCATTGTTAATATAAATAAAATTTATATTATTATTTAATTATATATTATTAATTTATTAAAAGAATTTAATTATTATAATAATTATTTTAAAAGTTTAATATTTTTAATAATGTATCAACATGATTAAATGATAATATAAAAATTTTTAAAAATTAAATTATATATATATATATATATAAAGAATTACTGTGAAACACTCGGCATGTACGCGCTTGAGTTTGATATCCGTTGGATTACATTTTATATTATTAGGGATGTGTAACAATGAATTAATAACAAACAAAAAAATGTTTGGAAGGCATGAAATACAAGCACTCGAACTGATAGTTACAAAAATATAAATATAAATATAAATGAGTATAAGAGTAAAGGCTGTTGTTTAAACTTTCTATTTCCAATCCTATTCTCTCTCTTGCCCACTTGCCGACTTGCCCACCACCACCGAGTCTTTTTAGCTTTACCGCTTCTTTTTCCACGCCTCTAATAACTGATTTATTTAGGTTTAATCCTGGCCCTCTTTTTCTTCGCTTCTTTCTCTCTACGCCGCAGATTCTACTTCCCTACCTAAAATATCTGGGGACCCTCACGTGATCCTCTTAGAGACCACTTCTTTTTTTTTTTTTCCTCTTTCCTTTTTTTCCCTGAAGGCCTATGGTGTACACTGTACAGTCTTCTACTTGCACAAACAATCTGTCCCTACAAAATTGTAAATTTCATTATCAACGCACGTACCATCCTCCCACGACAAAAGCGATTTAGATTTTTTTTCTTTTTGTTAAATCAAGATACTATTTTTTTAAAAAAAATAAGAGATTAATCTCACAAAATATAATTAAATAAATAAATAAAGATTTTTTTTAATTATATTTTTTTTATATACATTATTTTAATGATCAAATTCAAAATAAAATATTTAAAATAATCAAACTCTTTCTATTTTAACTAATTCAAGAACGATTTAGATTTTTAAAAGATGTCATTTTTATGCCTTATTTTTAGGCATTTCTTATATTATTAAATATTGTTCAAATTACTTTTAATTATTTGGTAAAATTTGTTATTCAAATTTAGTAATGATTTTTACTCATAAATATTTTTTTTGATAATAAATTTATAAAATAATTAATAATAATTTTAACAATATTTAATAATATAATAAAATGTAAAGATATATAAAATTGACATGTACAATACAAATAATATCACTCTTAGATTTTTTTTTCTTTCAGAGAAAAGTGTATTGACAATGATTTTTTTTTCAAAATAATTCCTTAAATTTTTGTAAAGTTTAAGTTAGAGATTTTGAAACTTTTGGTTTGCAAGCATGTAAATAAATTCTTCCGTGCAGCTGATAACGTGATTTGCATGTGTGTTAGTTTTTCATTTCTTTACATTATTTATTTTAAAAATAAAAAACGGTTAATTTAATTTCTATTTTTTAAACTTATTTTTCTTTAATTTTGTAAAAAAATTATGTGAATAAATAAAATATTACTACATGTATTAATAAACACAAAAGTTTTTGCTGGCAAAATAATCTATTTATTAATTTTGAAAAAGTGTAATGAAATCTTATCCGAATTTAAAAGTTTAGAAAATCACTTCAAAATATGGTATAACTCAAATACTGTTTGACAATTTTTCAAGAAAAAAAAATCCTCTCATATTATAATTTGAGAAAAAGAACTTATATTTTAACCATTTTTCCTCAAACCAAAGGGAAAAAAAAAAAAAGAAAAACGCACCCCCAATGTGTGGGATGCCATGCCACACACGCCAAATTCCAAATTCCTTGGGTGTATAGTCACCTCACGGCGCGTTTTCTTAAGTTAATATCTTGGGACTTCTTGGGCATTGATTTTGTATGTTCTGAGTTTGTTTTCAACTCCTGTTTAGCTAAATTAGTTGACAGTATGTGTAACAAGAGAATTCCCGGGTGCTAACATTTAGACAATAATTTTTGGCTCTTTAAATTTAGCTAGAACGTGTAGTTCGGTACAATTGAATAAAGGCGGCTTAGAGTAGTAGTAGTCTAGTAGAACGCCAAATTCAACCTAAGACAGACACTTACATGTTAAAAGGAGCTTAACTGCTTATTCAATTCTTTTTGTTTCAAAAAAATATTGAAAGAAAGGAGTACGTGGTAGCAATATTAGCCTTTTCCATTAGTGGAAAAAGAAGTGAAACATTGAACATGTATCTTTTTTGAATTTTTTGAATTTAATTTTAATTTATTATCAATGTTAAAAAATTTATACTGTCATTCAATTATATGCTAACATATTATTTAAAAATACTTTTTATGTGATTGTTGTGATAATTAAATTATTTTAATGATTTGATTACATATGATTGAATGATAATGTAAAAAAACTTTACATTGACAGTGGATCAAAATTAAACTCATTATTTTTCTTGCATGAAACATGTTTAGTTTAATAAACATGTTTTCTTTTTCCTGCACAAAACATGTTTAGTTTAACAAATCAAATCATTATTATACAATATAATTACACAAGACTTGGTAGTAAGTAGTTAGACATAATTTACATGTTTTTTCGTCAACAATTCTTTCATTCCGTATGAATTTTTTAGTTATGTTCTGTAGAGGCTTTTCCCACCTACTCCACATAGCGAGTTTAATGGAAGCTGTTCTTCAATTTCTCGTCTCTCTTTGTAGATGAATGAATTCATTTCAGCAAGGCTACTCAAGCTAATTATGAAAATGTCTTGCAAATTTTTAAACAATAAGAATTTGTAAGAGGGAAGGTTGTCAATTTGGATAAAAGTGTTTTTTTTTTTTTCAGTAGCAACGCGTCTCGACATGTCTATGAAAGGTTAGCTCTTAAATTAAAGGAAAAATTATCCATAAAGTCAGATTAGTTAAAAGTAATTTTCATTTAGTTTGTTTTATAAATAAATAAATAAATAAATTAATTAATTAATTTAATTAATAATTTATATATAATTAATCATATATTAAGTATTAAAATAATAATAAATTATTTATTAATTATCTATAAATTATTAATTAAATTTTTAATTAATTTTTAAAACGAATTAAATAAAAATTATTATTTACCAAATTGACGTCATTTTCTCAAATTAAATATCTCCAACATTGGTGCACAAGATATTTCCTTCGGGCTTGCAGATGTGATACAATGCCGTAAAAAACAAACTTTATTATAATCAAAGAGAAACTGAGAAAGGGAATCTAGAGTTGAAAATTTAACAAGCGTTTGGTTTGTTTTATGCTTTTATTATAATTATAAAAATATTATTTATTTCTTTCAAATTATAAAAATATATATTTTATAATTATAATAAAAATATATTTAATTAAAAATAAAAATAAAAAATAAATCAAATATACTCTAAATTCTTTTCAGCGTGGTGAGGAAGTTCTTACTAAAGTGGCAGGCAGCTATTCTTATTTATTTTATGGCTTGTTTTCAACTCCCTAATGTCCTTGTCTTATTGATGAGATTCACGGATGTTGTGTCAGTTTTGGTTTGGCTAAAAATAATTTAAGGCCCGTTTGGAATTGAATATCTAAATTTTATTTATCTTATTTAATGTAAATATTATATTTAGAATTTTAATTTAGAGTAATAATTACATAAAATTAAAAAATAACTAGTTTATATATTATTTATAATTCTTAACTTAAATTTTGAAAATTATAATTTTAAACATTAATTTTTTTTATAATGTCAAAATAAAATTTAAAAATAATTTTATATTTCATTGTTTCTTTGCCACTTGCTTGCTCAAGTAATTGTTATCGTTTATATATTCCAGCAACCATTGTTGCCTATTGTCGTATTCCGGCAACCGTTAGCAGTGTCGTCTTTTGGGCACCGTAGCCGACTGCATCTTTTCATTACCTTTGTCCATAGTGTCCACTGTCCACCCTTGTTGATCATAAAATTCAGTTTAGATTTACAATTGTAAGTATCAATATTTTATTTGTCAAAACTATAAAATTTAGGATTGTGAATTTTAATTTTGATATAATTGAAATTAAAATTAAAATTTTAAAGTAATACTAATTATGTTATTCAAATAGACCCCAAGAGGAAGTTGGAATAGATGAGCTAGATTACTTTGTGTGGAAGGAAAATATATTTTTTATGCAAATTTTTATATGAAACTAGTTTTATTATTCGTGTGATGCACAGATTTATAAAATTAAGTACGTATAGACTTTTAAATAATAATGTGTTATTCATTGCAATATTTTTTACATAAATTTTTTTATAAAATCTATGTACAAAATTGTTTAATTGCTTTCTAAATTAATTATATCATGAGAAAATTATAAAACTCATAAAAATTAACCTTAGCATGAAATAAATAATAGATCTAGTGTATTACATGTAAATAGTTAAAAAATATTAAAGAAAAAATAAAAAGGAGGTTCATTAAACAAATGATATAATAACCTTATATGCTAAAAGCAAAAAATGTGCATAGTACCTTCATGGTCAATTAAAGGATTAATTTCAGTTGAATTAGATATTTGAGCAACTTGATGAGAACTTTTTACATTACATGTTTAGCAATCAGAAAAGAATTTGAACCATTATGTGTCACAGACTCAATAATTTGTCCAGCTTGAATATGTCTCCCTACTCTTATCGTTTGACTGCATTAAAATAAAATTTAGATTAAGAGACAATATAATGGAAAATGATGAAGACATTGAACTAAGGGTGAATGGTATAAATATAATTAGTTTCATTTATATTATTTGTGTACCTTTTTGAGAAATTGTTTTTATCATTTAATGTCACACTTGACCTATTTTAATTATGTCCTACCTCAGTTCTTCGTGACTCTATGTTCATTGCACACGAACAGGTTATCATCATGATAATATGTGATAAGAAGTTGTGTTGAAATGTTTAAATAAAAAATATATATAACATTTTTTTAGAAAAAAAAAACCATAAATACCTGCATTTTAGGATATATTTTCTACATTCTAGAATGTGGCTCTTCTTTTGATCATGAACGATTCATAACTTTTAGATTTTTGATTTACATCAAGAGTTAGAGGACTCTTTCTTACTGTATATTGTGGTAGATAAAGTTATTTTAATTTAAATTAAAAATACTTTTACAACACCATATTTCAAGTTATTTTATTTAATAATTCAATGTATGTACTAACAACTTCAAATGTCCATCAAAGGACACCAAGCACTCATATCAAGAATGATAACAATTTCAATTCAAATTGTAATAAGAACATTGATTTATTGATATAAAAATAATATATTAAAAAGCTCATTATTGACTTCTTTTTGTCCTTGAGTGGTGGATAATATTTGTTTTCTTCCATGTTTGATTCTCTTAAGAATTGAAGAAACATTAAGATTTCTTGAACCATTAGTTATAAGAGCCGTAATATCTAGATTATTAGAAATAATCACTAAAATACAATTAAAATATGATAAATAAAACAATGATATATTCATAAATAAACACTAAATACTAATCATTGGTGATATTTGAGAGAGAAAACATGTTTGTCAAACAACCACTAACTCCTGAACATATAATCTTTTGTAATGATTTGTCTGAAACATTTTATTTATCTGCTAAATTTATTAAAAGATAAACTTATGCAATTTATAACATTTATAACAATATAAAAGAAAACAAAATTTCAGTATATATGTTATTATATTTGTGAATTCAATATCTAATGTCATATCAAAGACTTTGAAAGAAGTTGATGGTAAATGATTTTTAGAAAGAATTCATAGAAAAAGGAACATGGGAATGTTTTCTTCCATTTCCTAACACTTCATACGTAAACATATAATAATAAAGGTAAAATTAATTTACAAATCTATATATAAAAATGATAATAAATATGAAATATATAAATAAACTAACCATTTGTTATATAATAGAGAGAGTAGCTATTAGAAGAGCAAATATTATAATCAAATGCATTTTTTATAATAGATTGATCATGATGGAAATTATCCAAATTTACTTTGTCTCCTGAATACCTCAAACAACATAGATTCATCAATTCCTCCAGTTAGAAAAGATAAAAATATCAAAAGAAAAATGTTGGTAATATATAAAAGAAACAATTAAATATTTAGATAAAAAGGAATAATATATGTGATATTTCATAATTCAAAAATGAAAAAATAAATAATTCAAACAGTATAACAAATTTGAATTCTGAATTAGTAAAATATTTAAATTAAAATAAGGAGTCATGAAGCTAATAGTTTAGCTTCCTGTTTGTGCATGAAAATATAAAAAAATGATTGCAATATATTTTTTTGGAATTCATATTCCTTTTATGTTTTGGTTTTTTTTAAGACAAAATATTGTATAACTCTATTGCAAATGTATGCTCCAAAATAAATAAAAGAGAAAGGTAGGCAAAAATGAACTAATAAGAACTCTATGTATTCAGACCAAATTAAATATCAAAACACGATAATCACTTCTTGCTTAAAAGTAGTATTTATGTCAGGCTTTCTTTTAATCACATAAGCTCCTTACTAAAAAAAATTAACTTTATCCATCAAAGCTAAAATTACTTTCCATCAAATTGCTTATTTCCATCAAATGATAGAAATTTTTTTTGAGTATAATATATTTAATGTATGAAATTGCTTGACATGGAGTAATTTTTTCTTTTACTTTTTGATTATTGCATGAACCCCAAAATTAGTATCAATATCATTTCAATTAGTCAAACTTAAAATATATAACAGTATATTTATTTAGCACTTTATGAGAGAATCTTAGCTAGTCATTATCGAATACTAAATGAAAATAAACGGATTTTTTCTTCATTCATGTTCTCAATTTTCAATCATTTATAATAATATTTAATCTTTAATTGTTCATCAAATCCCTAACTCTATGATATGTGAAAAGTAAGGAAAGCAAATAATCATCTAAAGTTTATATTTCATAAACAAAATATATTAAGATCTCAATGAGTCAAGTTTTGCAAGGGCATAAATGACATACCCGAAAAAGCTCCTACTATGTCTTTGTGTATGTAATTGCTTTACTCTCTTGTCATTTACTATCAATCTTCTCCTTTATCTAGCCTGCTTTTTTTCTAAATAATCTTTGTAATTCATTTGCATATATCTCCCTAAAAAAAATTAGTATTAAATTTACCAAAATACTTATAAAAATCAAAGTAAATATACAATAAACCAAGAATATAAATGCACTTACCTTGTAGTTTGATAAGTTATCTGTGTTTGATTTTTCTAGTAAAAATCTGAATAGCTTGCCAAAGGACAAAAATCATTGGATTTTTCTATCATTGTTAATGCACAAATTGTTCAGTTTCCATTACTTAAAATTGAATGTGATTACGTTTGGCTTTCAAAGAAAATAAACATAATTACTCTAGCTCTCTAATGACAAAAGAAATTTGAAATTTGGTTTATATGATGTTTTTCTACCTAAAGAGATAAGAGACATGACTTACAAAAAAGATATTTATCATATTTAAGATTTTAAAAAATCAAATATTAACAAAATCTTATATACTCTCAAAATTATCATAAGTAAAAAATATAACAATATAATAAAATTTAAGTATTAAAACTATTATTAAATGATTATTTGAATAATATATTTTAGAATGGCTATCTAAGATTTGCGAGTTGATAATTATTTAAACTATTTTAAGATAGCAATCTAAGATTTAAACTATTTCAAGTTTAAATAATTATTTAAATTATTTTAAGCTGGTAATTTAAGATTTCGCAAAGTATATTGTAGAATATTGTTTCAAATCAACTAAATATTTTATTAATAATCAAATAAATAAGAGATAAACTTAAGAATCAAATAGATAATTGAAATTTCACCCTAAAAATAAGATTCAAAGAGATATTTTAGTTACATTAGAATTATAAGATAAATACTAATAATTACATATTAATTACCCTTATTTTCATATGGGTAATTCTAAAAAAAAAACTTAGTTAATTAGAAGTTCTAGCATATCTAAATAGTGAAATTTAAAAGGATTAAATCATGAAAACTATCAATCTTAATTTTAATTTAATTCAAATTCTTATATTAAAAAATCATTTGAACATTGAAAATATGTAATTATTAGTATTTATTTTAGAATTCTAAACAAATTGTTATTTAACTAGAAGCTTTAGCATATCTAAATAGTGAAACTTAAAAGGATTAAATCATTGTAACTATCAACCTTAATTTCAATTTAATTCAAATTCTTATATGAAAAAAATCATTTGAACATTGAAAATATTACTTTCTTTATTACTTATCTTATATAGACATATTCTACATGTTATGTTTGTGGATAATTTATATATTTAAATTATATTTAACATTAATTTTATATCTAATATTGTATTGTTAATATTTTATGAATTTATCATGATCTCCTTACTTGTTTTTGTTTTTTAATCTATGACTTAAAAAAGAAACAGGATAAATGCATTTAAAAATAATAAAAAAAATATTTTGTTTTAGTTACATGTTATTTTGACTCATTCAAATGATAGGATTACAAGAGGGTCATAAATAGATAGATTAGATTAAAGATTAATTAGTTATTATTTAAATTTTTAGATAACAATAAGATTCAAAATTGGATTTCATTACTTATCAAAGAGATAAGATAAATTATTACCTAAAAAAAATAAAATTAATTATTTGGTGTAATTAAAATTTTAGTATAAAAATAATTTAAAATTTGAGCATCAAATGAGCTAAGATCAGATGAATAGGAATTTGGAGGGAAAAAAACACTTATATAAGTGACACGTGATATTTGTCCAAATTTCATAATCTGTGTTTTATATAATAATATATAGATTCATCAATGAATATTTTACTCCCAATTTTAAGGATAGCAAATAAACCCATAATGAAATCAACAAGACAATACATAACAGAAAAAAAAAAACACTACATAAAGAGAACTACTTATAAAACTAATCCCAAAAATAATAATAGCAATTTCAAGTGCGGTCAAGTGCGGGAACAGTGTACTTATACCTGAGGAAAAATATGGGCATTGAAAAAATATATAGTGATACGAAAACATTGATAATTTTCAAACATGGGAGTCCCCTTTTTGTATCAGTCCATGATAGTAGAGTATTTTGCTATAATGTACCCAAAATAAAAAGTATTTTGCTAGAATTTGATGAAGTTTAGAATATTTTTATGGATTTTGAACAATTCAGCAACTTTGAAAACAAGTTCATTTATATATATATATATATATATATATATATCCTTATCTAAACTGGAAAACAAAGCTTAAGAAGTGGTCTAAAATATAATTTTGCTTTGTTGAAATGTGCATGAAAAAACTACTCTAAAATATTAATCTAATAAACAAACTAGAAAAGAGTGCCCTTGAAACCACATGGAACAGAACCAATGTTAAATACCACATGGTATAGAACCAATATTAATTAATTTACAATACTATATTCTAAAAATATTATTAATTACTTCAAATTCCACCAAATATATAGTTAACATGCAGTATCAATTTCTTTGTGAAATTCTTGTTTTTTCTGGTACAATCTCTGAGATTCTATCAAATATGATTTTGTACACTAAAAAGTGCGAAGTTGCTAACACACAAACTTAATACGGCAACACATCTTAACTTTTTTCTTTTTTTGAAGAGAACACATCTAAACTTAAATACAAGTTTTTTTTTAAAAGTATCCGTATCTCATAAATAATTCAACTTTTATTAACAAAAGTTCCAGCTTCATTATTTTCTTTATTTTCTATTTATTTTGGAAATATCGTGAACTTAGTGACTTAAACTAACCTTTGTGGGGTTGTGTAGGTGACGAGGCACATGAATATTTTTCTCTACTTCCTCCAATTTGGTATTGGCAACTTGGCTTACGGCAAATCACGCCTTAATTCACCCTTCACATATTTTTGTTTTAGAACCCTAAATTATTGGTTTGAAACTTTAAAACCTTAATTCTCCCTCCACATGTCTTTGTTTTAGACATGTAATATACCAATAAATTCGTATTAACAAGCACTATAAAAGTTCTAAGGTCCTAGATCAAATTAAGCTCAATACACATACAAAATCAGAAAGAAAATATTCGAGTTTATAAGGTAAAAAATAAGGATCATAAAAAATATTGAAGCAATTATGTCTTAAATTCATATAAGGTGGCTTTAATGCTAATTTTAAGATTAAACTAAAGGTCATATATGAATTTAGAATACCTTAATTAGCAAGTTAGAGTGCGTACCTTATTTGCCATGATGATTACTAAGGAATCTGTAAGGGGCTAAGTCTTATTCTCATTCTCTAAACCTTAATGCGATTCTCAAAAGGTAAAACTCTCGATGTCATGTCTAGATATGAGAGGGGACCTAACCTATATATAATGTGATGTCTCAACTCTAGTCGAACCCTCCTCTCATTACAGGCATGCAAGGTTAAGCCTACACTAACAACCACCTGCTACATTAGCCCAACAAGGTGAAAGAAACCCTAGACAATTGATCATTAACTTAAAGCCTCATACTGTCTTTCACATAAATCGATCATTAACCTATTTTATTTAAATATAAAATAATATCAATTAGAGGTAGCCTACAATAGAAAAATATTCCAATAAATAGTCCATATAGAATAACAAAGAGTATTGTCTATAGAAGAGTTTTTGAAGGGAAAAAAATAGCCACAAGGTAAATTAAATTTATTTTTTTATTACTTTCTATTAAACATTCTTTATATATTGTCTGATTTATTTATTAACATTGATATATTAATGTAATTGTACAATTCTAGAGATTTTTTTGAATCTGGTTAGTTTTTATTGGACCCGAGATGTTGTCTTTGGTTTGTAGAAATCAAGGAAAAAAAAGGATTGAATAAGCAAGATGGTTTAGAAAAAAATAAAAAAGCAAAAGTAGTAGTGTTATTCATCTTTAAAAAATAGTTTCATTTGACTTACTTGTTTGGTTCAATAAAAGGACGGATTATAATTTTGGTGATAATTAATCTATTGATATTCTTTCTATTTCGCGTCATTTACTTACGCGTTCAATCATGCTTTCATATTATTTTCTTCAGTTTGGCGTAAAATAAATCATTTTGATTATGTTATAAGATTTCAATGATAGATAATTAAAAATATGCTGCGATAGCTACATTTTTTAATTTTTTTTAGGTAAAGAAATTCTTTATAGTTTTGTCGGGAGCGCTGGCGGGGCTATAAACAATTTTTCACAAAAATCTTATTTCATGGTTAATTTTACCAATTTGTATTTTATCATTTTACTCATGCTAAAATTAATTTGTGGAATAAGGTTTTAACGATGAGATATTTAAAATTAAATGTGATAGCGGTGACATTTTAATTTCTTTGAGGTGAGGAGAAATTTTATAGTTTTGTCAGAAGCGCTGGCGGGGTTATAAATAATTTCCAATAAAAATAATATTCCATTATTAATTTTGTTGCGAGTTAATTTTCCATCTTTATTGCATTTGATTATGAACAAAAACCACATTAGTATTCTTCCTTATCTTTTTCACGTCATTCATAATTTAAAACATTAATTCTTCACGTCACAATTAAGCTAGTCGATGACAGAAATTGGGAGATGATCAGGAGTCTAATAAACTAAACTCTTTCCGGTATTCTCGAGACATTTATATCAAAATTTATTAGGAGCGCTGGCGGGGTCTGATCCCAACATAAACAATAAAAATAAAATATTTTTTAAAACAATAAAATAACACTAAATAACTGTGAACAATTCACCTAACCCGCACTTGGTGATGATGATGAATTAAAAATTGAAAAAATTTTTTTTTGCAAAAACCATTTCAATTTTTTTTTTATAAATAAAATCCACTTTCAAGAATATTTCCATTTGAAAATATACATTTTATTAGAAATAAGAATTTTTCGATTTACCATGTTCACCCTTGTTAAGTTGCGAGCTTATGATTTGTTCCTCAACAATGGCTTTTGAGCCACCCATTCATTGTCACAGTCATTTGTCATCCTTAATAATATGTCTGACAAAATAAGACATAAAAAACAACAAAAATAACAAAAAAAAAATCTTCAAATAATAAATGATCAACCCAATTAATTTAGTAGATAACTTTAGATTAAATAAGTAATCATTCTCGAAACGGACGTGTGTAGGGTGCTAATATCTTCCCTATTCGTAATCAAATCCCTATCTCTTTAGATGTCCAATCGTATTATTTCATTTTTAATAAAAAAAATCGATTGGTGACGACTCCTAAAACCTTTCATTTCATTTCTCTTTAACCCCTTTTATAAAGTTGCCTAATTTTACAATATTGTTTTTTTCCTTCGGAGACGATGCGACAACTAGTTACAAGAACATTCAACAACATAAATTTAAGGTGTATAACTAATAAATCACTACTTCATCAATTAACCATTTTGAATGATCATTAATATTAACAGGAATGATTATTGATATTTCACTTTAAATTTATATTATTACTGTTCTTGAAATTAATAATCCCTAAAAATTCATAAGCTTAACAATCAAAGTGCATTAATTATGAATAACAGTCATGCAGTTGTTTTTAAAATTGAGAAGATTTCTTATGAGTTGAAGTCAAATGTAACACTTGTTTCAAGGAGAAATTTTACGTACTCTGAAAATAGTATACTAATTCACTACAAAAGTAATACATGGCACATTATAACAATACATGCCATTGTTGAAAATGTTACTCTCAAGTACTTAAAAATTTATCTCTCTCAAGGCACCCAAAAAAAGGTCCTTGTAGAAAAATTACGAACAAAATGACATGCTATGCTTATATTTATTAGTGAAAAATGTGTTTCTGACTAATTGATAACTATTAATCACTTGTAACATAACAATTCAAAGACAAATCTTATGGTGAATAAAACTAGGATTTAATTTTCATTAATTGTTAGCGTAAAATTTCTTTACACTATTATCAATCAAATATTGACACATTATTAAAAGGGTTAGAATTTTGAAATAGTTATTATGATAGTCAAACTCTTTTAATAATTTGACAATACATAATTAAAAGATAATTTAATTTTTTTATACACTTATAGTGGATCAAAATTAAACTCATAAAACTAATAGTTCAATTAATATTTATATTTGATTATAAAATTGAAAACAATTACTATTGTCTAAATTTTAAAATTGATGGGTAGTAATTATTAATAAATGATATTTGCTATTGAAGAATATTAAATGTGTAGTAATTATTTAATATCTTAAAATTTTAAAAATATTTAATATTTTTTTCATTAAGTAATTAGGTGAATTTATTGAAAATTATTAAATACTTCTTAAAGGAAACTTGTTAGCAATACCTTAATAAATTAGTTATTACATCTGTTTTATATTACTAAATAAATCGGTGTATTTTTGTTATGATGACAAATGTAAACATACATTTATCGAAAAATATTTTTAGAAAAGTAATTATAGCAAAAAAAAAAATCCTACTTGTTATAACTTACATATAATCATGAAACTCAATCAACTTCAATGTCAATTACGTCGGTATATTTTATTTGCATTCAAGTTTTCTTCTTCACGGAAGTTCCTTTCTAAATGTATTTGTCATGCCACGAGATAAATGTGTTGCATTTTTTTATGCCTTCATAAATCTGTTACATGAACATTGCTTTTTACCTAGTCACTAGTCAATTCAATAGGTTGCTTTTTCCTCTTCTTTATCAAGAAGATATAGGAAAAGAGGGATACGCGAGGATCGTTTTTCACGAGCTTGTCTGGTTTTGTTTAGACTTTGATAGCGACCTAAACCCAAAATTATTATTATTCAGCTTTAAAACAAATACTTAATCCGAGAATAAACTAAAAATAGGAGATTTTATTAGGTATTTTTGTTTTCATGAGAATACCAATATCTATAATAATTAATAATTAATATTTAATCACACATTTGATTTAATTGAAATATAAATGTAAAAATAATTTAATGTATTATTTGAAGTAAATAAGATATATGTATAAATATAAATCATTAATTTTATAAGTGTTTGCAGTATTATTTTTTTATTAAAACATAACATATATATTATTATTTTAAAAATAAAAATAATGTGCCATAAATATGTAAAATAATATATATATATATATATAATATTTTAATAAAAAATAACACTACAAGCATTTAAAAAACTTTATTTAAGTTTCCCTCCCCCCGCAAAAAAAAAAAAAAGAAACCTCCTGAAAATGATGAAACCCAATAATCAGTTTTATCCTTTATGCTCCATCGCACTTTATTGGTATTTGAGTTAACGATATGGCATAAAAATAAGGATTTAAATTTTAATTTATTATTAGTAAATTTTTTTTATTTAATTATATATTAAAAAATTATTAAAAGATTTTAATTATTACAATAATTATTTAAAAAGTTTAACATTTTTAATAATGTATTAACACATTATTAAATAATAATATAAAAAAAATTATATTGATAATGAATTAAATTTAAACTCTTAAAATAATATCAGGTGCTGTCTGAATGTGAAAATTCCATACAAGTCATGTAAAGAATGTGCAGAAATAGGGAAGAATTTTTTTAGATTTAATTTAAATTTATTGTTAATGTAATTTTTTTATGAATACTTTTGTATCTTCTTAATCACTCAACATAATAATTTTCTTAATTATTTTTAAAATTTTTGAAAACTTTTTTAGTTCTCAAGATATTATTTTTTTTATTTTTTTTCATTTAATACTTTATATTTTAAGTAATTAAAAAGATATTAAAAAGATATAACATTCACTTTTTTTTGCACTATCTCATGTATTGTCACATCAAAAATATTTTTTATTATAAAAACTACTTTAAAAGTTAATTTTTTTTAACAATATGTCAATACAAAATTTAACAATAACGTAAAAAAATTTAACTAAAATTATTATTATTTTTTGGAGAGGAAAACATTAGAAGCCGAAAGAATTTCTTAGAGAAATTTTAAAAATCTGAAATATTTAGCTTTTTTTTTGGGTAGATTGAAATATTTAGCTTTGAACACTAGTTCAGGAATTAAAATTAAAGGGTATGGATCTTTTAAAGAAAGGGATGCATTTTAAAAAGTAAATGCTTAATTATAACAGTTAATGAAAAAATTAAAGGTTTAAGCTTTTATAAAGAGTAAATATTCAAATTGATCATTTAAAGATACACAAGATATTAGTTTAGTCCTTTAATTATTTTTGACATCAAAATAGTTCTCAAATGTTAAATTTTGTACATCAAATTGGTCTTCCAAAGTTATTTTTTAATATAAAATTGGTTCCTAAAAAAGGACTAAATTGATGTAAAAATACTTAGAAGACCAAAATGATGTTTCGTTTATCTTTAAATGACCAAATTGAATATCTATTATTTTATAAAATATAAGCACATGCATAACTGATAATGAATATGTGATAATCCACTTTCTTGATTTTTTCATTAATGATTATAATTCTATATTTTATTCTTTAAAGTACACTTTTTACTTTAAAAAATCTAAATCTAAAATTAAAAGTATTAAATGTAAAGGTATGACAATTAATATCTTGTAGATTTAAAAGTATTTAATACTTTCTTTATTAAAAGCATTAAATGTAAAAGGCAACAATTAATATCTTATAAATTTCAAAGTATTTAATACTTTTTTTATTAAAGTATTAAATGTAAAAGTACAACAATTAATATCTTTAAATATTAAATGCAAAAGTGAAGTATTTAATATATTGAAAACTCAAAAAATATTTCATATATTTTTTATTAATTAATTTAAAGAATTTATTAAAGAGTATTAAGTGATTCTTAAATGATACTTTTAGAGTAAGAGTGTGTTTGGATAATTTTTTCTTCTTCTAAATAAAGTATTTTTTTTAATAAAAAAGTAATTTCATGAGTTTTTATGTATGTTTTGATGAAACTTTTAAAAAAAGTAGAAGTTTAAAAAAATTTCAATTACCACTTACTTTAGAAGCTAGTGATCCCTAACTTCTGAAAAAAAAAGAGAAGAAGTGGTTTTTAATATAATTTATTGACAAAAATAACCTTTACCTTTATTAAAAAATATATATCATCCTCTTTTTTCCTCCTTATAAACCTTACTTTTCTTTATTTTGAATATCCTACTTTTTTAGTAATTTTGTTATAAAAGAATTTTTTTTAATTCTTTTTTATTCAAACAAACTTACAAGTCATTTTATTACTTAAAAGTACTTTACAAACATTGTATTCAAAATAAATTTTTCTTTTAAAAAAAAACTCTACTAAAAGAAAGTCTATAAAAAAGTCATTTTTTTAAAAGCTTATTCAAACGAACCTTAAGTTTAATTTTGATTAATTATTTGGAATAATTATTTTTTTAAAAAACTTATCTTATTTATTTAAGGTGTATAAAATCAATTATAAGATAAGATTTTTTTTCATTAACTCAAAATAACTTTTTTAGAAATTTTTTTATTTTAAACTTTAATTATTTGATTTCAGATTATTTAAAAAGGTTTAGGAGATAAATATCTATTTGCCTTCAATTAAATAACTTTTTCAATCATTCCATAATCTTTTTGGTAATTTTATACATAACAACAACTTTTTTATACAATCCAAATAAAATTATTTATCTTAAAATTGATTATAAATTAACATATTTAAACATAAATTAATTTTTTCATAATTAATTTTCTTAAAAATCTATTATACACATAATTAATTTTTAATATAATCTTTTTTTCATAACTAATCTAAACACATACTTAAGACACTAATTAACAAGAATTTTTTTATTTAGTAATATAAAAAATTTATTAAGAAATATTAAATACTTTAAACAATGCTCCTATCAACACCCTTCAACATTTACATCTTCGATGTTCCAACAGCACCATCTGCCTTAGATCTTCATATTGGTATTATACTTTGTTTCAAGCACATATAACATATTCACACGAGAACAAAAAAGGACAAAAGGAGACGACAATTTTATTGACGGAGAGAAATTTTAATATATTGTAAGAATATTATTCTTGACAATTTTTTAATTATTAAATTTAATTGAAAATTTATTTTATAATATTTTAAATTAAATTCAACGATATATATAATTATATAATATAATATATTATATTTTTATTAAAAAGGTATAGTATTTAAAAATATCTCATAGATAGACGCTGATCAACCTCTCACGAGTGGTTGGTTGACATGTGTCGTTAACTTCCGAAACTACCACGCTGTTCTTAACCTTCTTATGAACAGACACATGGCAATTACGTGTAAAATGGTTAATGCAATTACACCCAGAAACTTGCCACGCGTACTTCGTTTGGCACGTGTGCACAAGGTAGCGGGGCACCTAAATCTATTTAAGTGCGACCGTAACCAACTCTACCCTAAGACGAGTGAAAGAAACGTGAGTTTTTGAAACCAAAGGAAAGTGAAAAATGAAGGGAGCAAAGAAAGCAGCTGAGTCCGTTAAGGAAACGGCGGCCAACATTAGCGCCTCTGCTAATTCTGGCATGGAGAAGACCAAGGCCACTGTTCAAGAGAAGGTTAATTTCCTTTGCTTTACTACTACTCTTTTTTTCTTATATCATTTCATATTATTATAACATCATAAAAGTGCAAGCTACCCTCGTTGGCGTTGGCCTCTGCATATGTTCCATCAACTTGCTTACATCATTATCGTTGTTTAGGATTCAACCTCTCATGTCGACATTATAACACATGGACAAGCTCGTTAGCCATTATTATTATTTTATAATGCTTAAAATGATGATTTTTGTTCCTTTTATGTTTAAAATTGATAAGGAAAATAATGTCATGTCCACATTACACATATGGTTCAGTACAAGCTCGTTAGTCATTATTTTTGTTTTATAATGTATTGGTTAATTAGATGTGCTTCCTAGCTTATAACTCGTATTTGAACTAGGGAAATTAATTGATTTCTTTAAATGTATTAAGTTAATTGATGTCTTTAAATGAATCAAGTTTAACGTGAGACGCGCCTTTGAAATCGTCCGCTTAAAGAATTTAAGCTCCATTGAAAGAGTTTATAATCTGCTTATTTAGATTTTAGATGAGTTTATTAAAATAATTTTTAAAATTTTTATAAAGTATTTAAAACTTATTTTTATAAGCTACAACAATATCTGGAACTGATGAATGTGCTTGTGGATTGTGGCTAAGCAGACAGAGAGGATGACGGCACGTGATCCTCTGCAGAAGGAGAATGCAACCCGGAAGAAAGAGGAAAGGATCAACCATGCGGAACTGGAGAAACAGGCGGCGCGTGAGCACAACAAACAGTCAGCCATGGCTGAGCACATGGGGCAGGGCCACAATACCACTACCAGCGGCCAATATAGACAGCCCATGGGGGCCCACCAGATGTCAGCCATGCCTGCGCATGGAGCTGGAGAGCCCACGGGCCATGTAACCGAGGGAGTGGTGGGCTCGCACCCGATTGGGACCAATACGGGCACTGGCAGGACCACCAGGACCCATAATACCCGTGTGGGTGGAAATGCAAATGCCCAAGGGAATGGGACTGGGGGTACTTTCGGTTAAATAATAATTATATCTCTGTTTATTAGCAAAAAATAACAAAAAAATATTAATTTTCAGTTATTTAGCTAGGTGTATGGTTTTTGTTATTGTTCAGTCGTTGTCTTGTTTTACTCGTTCGTGGTGCATTCTATGTCGTGAAGTTGTAATTTGACTAATTTCACTTTGTTTCAATAAATAGAAGTGTGGTTGTGTAAAAAAATAATAAGAATTAAGAATTTAATTTTAATTTATTTACATTGATTTAAATCAGTTATTTAAAAATCATTAATTTTCTAAAGTAAATTTAAAATTTGTGACAAATTCCGACAAATAGACGAATAGAAAAAGAGGATGAGGTATTTTGACAAATTCCGAATGAGGATGAGAGAGCCCAGAGCCTTCAGAATTTGAAGCCAGCAACTGCAAGCAAAGCAGCAATGTTTCCTTCTTAAGTTTGTTTCATTTTTAAAATAGAGATTTTTACAAATAAATTCCTTCCATATTTGGAAATTGATTCATGAGAAAAACATGTGGTGGTGAAACCGTGAAAGGGTGTTCGAATTTTGACTATTTGAGGCCGATGTGATCGCGAATGGTGTGTCGTTGTAGGTTGGAGGCCTGCTACCAAATGGAACGATTGAATTTTGATTCTCTAGGGCAAAGGTATACTTCAACAAATAAATTAAATATTTTTACCCGCTGATTAAGAGAGTAAATTTTCTCAAGTTATTCAAGTATTTTATATTTTATAAAACAAATTTGTGGGATATCGTTATTCCATATATATAGCCACAAAGGTGTTAAATGGATTGGTTCTAATTAGTAATAACTTGACAAAAAACGAAAGATAAGATAAAGAAATTGTAGCCTGGATCGGACCGAGCTAATCCATTGATCTGATAGTGCGAAATTTTTATGGTGATATTTATTTAATTTTGTTATTTATTTATGTTTCTGTTTTACTAGCTTCTTTAGGAATAAAAATAAAAATAAAAAATAAAATTGATAAATACATAATCATTATTTTTTCTCCTATTCTAATTTTTTGAATTAATTAATTTATAGTTAAAGAGATGCTTTAAATATATCATAACTCATTTCGGTTAAAAACAATTTAATAAATATTCACTTGTTACGTTGCTCCACTTAATATTATTTTATTATACTTTTATCTAATTAGTCTATATGGCTTTTGTGAACTTAGATAATGTGAAAGTTTTATTTACCAATACTTTATTGTTACATACACAAAAAATTAAAAAAATATTAAAAAAAGCAAAGAGCCCATGGGTCAATTCACAACTCATATAGAGCTAGGTTAAACTAATTATTTGCTAGCTTGCATTAAAGTTAACCTAACCTAACATGGCCCAAAATTAACTTTACTCGACACTAGTTGGCCTAATGGATCAAACCGAACCAGATTGACACCCTTAGCCACAAACAAGCAAGCTTGTTGAACGAGCATCATTGTCATTTCTATGATTTTTTTCTTCTTCTAAATTTATATATTAAAGTGTTTTTAATTTTTTATTAAACTAATATAAAGATTTATTTTTAAATTTTAATTTTCTATCTTTTAAACAAAGCTCATCCTAAAAGACAAGATACATTTACAAATTTAAAAGGCATTTCTAAATTCAGGTTGATTATGATTATTTTTCAAGTTTTAATTTTTCAGAATCATATTTATATCCCAGTGTTGTATGGTATGCTTGTGGTTGTAAGAAAAACACTAGGTGTAAGGAACGGGTGTGATTTGCATATGCAGTGTAAAAATTCTTATGAACTAGTAATTTTCTAAAAATGCCTCATCCAATATTGTAGAGATTTTATAGTATTAGAGTTATCTCATTTTCCTTAATAATACGACACTGTCATGTTATGATTAAGACATTATTTTTAAATAAAATTGAAAAAAAATTGTACAGATAACGGTGAGTCTATGAACAAAAAATTCGTTTATTCTATTTCATAAAATGATACTTTCATATTCTTAAAGAAAAAGAGATTCAAATTCAGAAATTTAATTTGTTAGCTCCATAAAAACGCTTTAAGCCTTGCGGACCAAATTAGAATGCACATTAATGAAATGCGCCATTTAGAATCAGGTTGCGGGATAAACATTCTGGCAATCTTATCTACTGCTAGTCTGCCACATTCACAACTCAGAAGGCGTTTGGTGGTTCTGCCCTTGTTTCTCAAATTCCTCCAACCATTTAAAGTCAAAACTAATTCCCTTCATCTTCAAATCAGAGTGCAGGCATTCTCATCTTGATAGTCTTGTCCCGTTTGTTCATTTCATTTCCATAATAGCAGCAGTACAATATTCTCTTCAATTTGATAGCATATGCCTCGGGTCATATTACGTTCTTGCCCAGATCGTGTTGCCAGTTGCCAATTATATATATTTTTATTTGTAGACTGATTTCTAAAACAAGAACAGAACCTCCTCAAAACTTTTACAATCAAAATTTTCTTATCTCTTAATCTTTTATCATTCTATGTATTTGATCTCATAATTTGACTTCCCCGTTTCTTTTAATGAGTTTTGCCATTGTAAAGGAAGTATGTATAACATACAAATAAAACTAAGATGTATGCGATATTTAAAGACTTCAAACTTCAAAGGATATTATGTGAGAGATTTTCAAAATACAAGTTGAAAAATTACTTAACAATTAATACGTTGTATGATATATATTTAAATAGTTAATAATTCTCATCAAACGTTGCTTTGGTTAAGTGGTTTGGTATCTCATGGTGAAAAAGTAAGCTTCCTTACCGTCAGGCCGAATAGTCACACGTGGTTTAAATTGAACGCGACTGTTACTTAAAGGCTTCAGTTTGGTCATTATTAAACTTATTGAAAAGTTGTTTCCTTTCACCAAGTGGTGTGAATTGCTCTATAAATATAGGCACTCTATATGCAAAAGAGAACCGAAAAATTGAAGTGCTTATGCATTATTAAATCTCTCATAAATTTATCTAAGTCATTTCCTCTCTTCTCTAGTGCGCAAGTATGAGTGAGGGAACTTTATTTTGTAAAATACTTGATAAGTTTAGAGTGTGTATCCAAACCACTTTAAAGAATCGAAAATTTCCTGAAAGAAGTTTGCCAATAATCCTATTGCATATAATATATCAAGATTAGTGGGAGCAAATCGAACCTAAAGTTTAATGTATACACACACTTTAGATCATTTGTGCAACCAATCATCATCTTATTCATCTTTCAAGTGTTGCAACATTTCCCACAACATCACCAAACTTTCAAGTTTCCTAACATATTACTATTGTTTACTTGAATTAAAAAAAAAACCTTCCGATATTCTTTTGATTATTTAGTTCCTCGTATGCCGAGTTTGTCAATATTAATGTCAATTCACTTATCTTTGGAATGAAAAAACAAGTCTTTTACCAAAATAAAAAGGGAATAAAACAAAAGACAAGGCTCTTTGACGCATTTAAATGTGTGCTCTTTCGCCACTTGATTAGTTGCTCGGCCGTGTCCAAGAGAAGAACATGGAACTTCATAGATCGAAGTTTTGCATTTACTCACCCACATTCTGTTTCACAGACCGAGCACGTTCAATATTGTGAAATTCTCATATTACGGAAAAAAGGACAGAAGGAGGAAAATACAAATATGACTCATTTGCAAACCCATGATAAGGATATAAGAAAGAACCATGAATTGTAGGCTTGGGACACGACCTCCAGCTAAGTCAGCAATCTAAAGAGAACACCAATTCATAATATAAGGGAAAGTTGCAATTGGAAAGCTAAAGTAGCTTTGAAAAGAAACTCAGAACAGCAAAACTCTAACATCATAAGTCCTGTCAGTACCACTAAGTAGCAATGCACAACAATAATAATAGCCCTGGCTAATACGATGGCAAAACAAAATGCACCTGACTAAGGGGAAGTTCATACTCCTCATTTACGCAATTCAGCAGCTCCATGTGCAAAGTGACATCTTTCTCCAAAGGTGCAAGATCCTTTGGAAAAATTCTCACACAGCTTGGTCTTGAAGTTGCTTCCATGAGGGGCAGGGGCGCCAGGAACACCTGAGTTGATTTTAGGTGGTGCATGCATTTGCAGGGTCAAAAGTAAATCCTTTACCATGTTACTTGCTTCCTTAATTTGTTCAAAACTTCCCTCAAGTTCAATGTTTCTAAGATTTGGATCAGATTCATGATCTCGGATTGAAAGTTTGGCTCCTGTTTGGCGACAGATCTGCTTTGAGTTCACACCACCCTTCCCAATGATTGCTCCAGCAAGGGAAGCTTCTACACTGATCTTAGCAGTGGCATTGGCACCAAAGCTAGTAGCAGGACCAGGAGGAGGCTCCATTCGACCAGCCATACGACCTGCTGTGGTGGGTCCCATGGCACGATGATCATCAAATGATGCAGCTATAGGCTTGCCAAGTTCCCATTCACCATGGGCAAAATGGCACTTGTCACCAAATTTGCAGCCTTCAGCAGTATTAAACTTGTTGCATATGCGGGTTTTAACAGCAGGTGGTGTGGACCCATTGGGAACTGGTGGTGGGGCTGCAATATTTCTAGATGCTGGAGGAGCAGCAGGTGTTAGATTCATCATCTGGGCAACAGCATTATAGCCACCACGAACATAGTGCAAGAAGTGGCAGCTCTCACCAAATGGGCAGCCAGCAGTGCTGCAAAACACAATATGGTACAATCAGATCACACCAAAGTACTATTAATGATTACACTAAAAATGCAAATTGCCTTTTTTTTCTTTTTCTTTTATTCTAAGGTGCAAGTGAACATAGTAACTAACTAATTTCCTCCTTCATTAAGTTAGCAAATAAGAATGTGAATATAGAAAGAGATCCATGGATTATTTGGCAAGATATAAAGCAAGGGAATTTAACTTAGGATAATCAACCATTCAGTGATCTACTATATATCCAGTCATACACTCTGAAAAGCTATGCTCATACAAAGTTCCAGAATAGCCCCTCCAAATTTAACCACATGAAAAAGCTAAATTCCAAAACCAAGCTCCTGAAAGGGAAACATGTAAAGCAGGGAGACTTGGCCAAACAGAAGAAAGAAACATAGATCACATGGGATAGAGCTATAGAGATCTATCTAGCAAGGCCCACTTCAGAGGACCAAACAGGTCACAATTTTAGCATAATAATAAGTCTTGCTGACATTATGTCACGGCTTAATGTAAACCAGTACAGCTGTTCCACTCTGTATCCACCCAACATATTAATTCAATTGAGTCAACAAAATCTGACAATTCTTATTTTGATATTATAAGATATAATAGTATTGATGTGGAAAGACCAAGTTAATTCACTAATGCCCCAAAAAAATCACCAGCAAAAAGCCACAAAGTTAATGGCAACTATGTCAGAGCAAAACAATGACCTGAAATGTATACACACTGAAGCAATGACTCATCCTCTATCTGTTCAACATATACCACCAATGGGGCAATTTGTCAGACCAATGCTCATCACAATAAGTTATTGGTTAGCTTATGACCACATTTCATCCGTTTAACATATCACCATCTCTGTTCACTATCATGCTTATCAACATTCTGCTGTCAGGAGAGAAAATGAGTTTGTCAAGAACCAACTCTCCCAAAAGCTTAAGCTGTTAGGTGAAGGCACATGAATGATTTTTATGGGCCCGTTTGTATTAGCTTTTTTTAAAGTAGAAATGCTTTTATCAAGTAATAAAAGTGCTTTTTTTAGAAGCTAAAGAGTTCAAGCTTTTAAAAAAAGCACTTCATGTGCTTTTTTGTTACACATGAAGTGCTTTTTTTAAAAGCTTGAACTCTTTAGCTTCTAAAAAAATCACTTCTACTCCTAAAAAAACTAATACAAACGGGCCCTATATCTCTAACACGCCCCCTCATGCAAGAACCTTTTGGACTTGAAGCGTGGACAATGTACATGCCCATTTTTGCATTGCTGAAATTCAACTTTTATTTTGAAGAACGGGAGCTCTTGACCATTTGGTCATAGAGGCTCATATATTATGTCAAGAAACAACTCTACCAAAAAGCTTAAGCTGTTAGGTGAAGGCACATGAATGGTTTTTATATCCCTAACAAAGTTAAAAATGATTCTCCTCACCACAAGAGGACATACCTCTACTGGTTATCAAGCATCTAGAAATAAGTATGAAACCAATAACCATAAATTAATTACCCATATTGTTTTTTGCTCCCTACTGACCCCCCAATAACCTTCAATCAATCTGAATTGTAATTACAGTAATGCAGAACAAATTCCTGGATTGTAAAGTATCCTTAGTATCACCCAGAAAATTCAAGGGGGGAAAAAAATTCCGCATGTAAGTCAGACCTAGAAAGGCACCACAGGCCAGGAAAAAGTACCATACTGTGCAAGGGACCAGAATTTATGATAAATTACACGTTTCATAAAGTATGCATGTGACAGTTGCCAATAATAATTATTATGCAGGCAGTTGAATCCGACTTTATAATTATATGAAAAAGACAGGCATTCAAAGGTAAATTTACATTTACAAAGGATATTTATACCTAATTACCTCATTTACATTGAAGATCAACGAACGACAGAAGCAAAATTTTTCTATGAAATCAGTAATTAAAACAGAAAAACAAAAAGGGAAAAGATAAAACCATGCAGTAACCAAAACAGATCAAGATTCAAGAAGTCACCATCCCTAAGGGGCAAAAAGATGGTAAGACTTTACAAAGAAAAGAGATATCATAAGAGGGTGGTTTAAAATAGTGAACAGCATCTTGATCAAATTCACCTCTGATTCTTGGTTGAGAGTTTCATACAACCAGAATTTGAGATTGGATACAATGTGGCTTGTTAAGGTTATGGATGACAAAAAACATATTTGTTTCTCTATTTTCTACAACAAAATGTAAAGTACAAAACCATGATACTAAAATTTAGATGTATATAGTTTTGACATCATACCTTACCCAACCAATCAAAGTTCATCGTATTAGCTTGTTAATAGCATACCAATTGAAAGGTGGGTTCATAAGCAATAGAATCTACTAAAAGATGAAAAGTTACTGTTAAGCATAACTTAAGTAAATGGGAAACAAACTAATTAAGCTGTAAGGTAAACATGAGGAGGAAAATGTTCAATTTATCTTTGATATAGTGGTCTCAGTGCCAACTATCATCCTGCAACTTGTTATCGTTTTCGTACTCCTTTAATAAACCACTAATGTGTTACAACTTGTTTAGACCAAAGAACAGTGTGTACCTGTATAAAAGCTTCGAATACCCAATTAATTTGCAGAATTACACAATTTAGTTTTATAGCAATTAAACAATTAATTCTTAAAATAACTTATAATATAACACTTAAAAATAGAAAATATGCAGTTCAAAATATTTATTTAGACAGGAATAGATTAGAACCTGAAAAACTTGGTACATGGCTTCGATTTGCTTCCTACACCAGTTGCTAAGGACTCCATTTCTGTTGCAAAACATTATTACTCTTTCTCAGTTAGCATTCTCTAGCTTTTTTTGTTAATCTAGTACACTCTATTCCAAAGCTGTTAACAATTTAAAAAATATACTTACTTTAGAGTAACAATATATTAGAAATTTATAAAATTAAACTAGCAATTTGGTCCTTGAAAATAGCTTGCACTTGCAATTTAGTCCCTAAATTTATTTTTACATATAACTTAGTCCTTAAAATTTTAAAATATATAGTAATTTCGTCCTTCTATTATTTCTCCTTCAAAAATTAAAAGGTAACACGTGATGTGGCATGTTAAGTGCTTGCGTGTACCGTTAAATGCCACATGGCAGGTTACTCCACATGTCTAGCCCTTCCAATGACGTCGTTTAGGTGAGAAATATGAAACCCGACCTTCTCAGCATATCACTCAAATCTTTTAACCGACCGAGCAAATCTTGCCCCTAACCCATTACCTCTCAGCTCACTAACCGATCAATCCCCTTAATAGTTTCTCCATCAACTCAACTAATTGAGCTTACCCTTAACCGATTAGTTATTACCGATCACCACGTTTTTCCATCCTCACCAACTAAACTGATCGGTTATGACCGATCAGACCTTTGTCCTATCTGGAACAACAACTGATCAATCATCCCTACCTGATCCGACCACCATTTCCTTTGATCTTGACAATTACCAATCGGACATGACTTATCAGACCATCCTTTTTCCCTTGATCAGCCTACCCGACCGATCTTACCACTTGTCGACCACCACCTACCTTTAACCGATCGGTTCTCGACCGATCAACCCCTCTCATATTCATTAACTTCAACTGAATGATCAGACTTGGGCATATGGAGTAACCTGATATGTGGCTTAATAGTACATTTAAGCACTTAACATGCCACATCACATATTACCATTTATTTTGGGAAGGAAATATAACATAAGGACTAACTTGTTGTGTGTTTTAAAATTTTAAGGATGAACTTATATGTAAAAATAAAATCATGGACTAAATTTCGAGGGTAAGCTATTTTCAAGGACCAAATTGCTAGTTTACTCAAATTTAAAATGTTCATAGGTTCTGAGTTAAACTTAATTATTCAACATAATAATGATTGAAAAAGAGGGCAATCACAGTGAAAGGAACCGTATTTTCTTTAACACAGCAAAGGGCAATCATATGATTTTTCACTATCCCAACCATGGAATACCCACCCATTTACGAATAGAGCAATCTGAAACAATTTAACTACAGTTGTAGGTATGTTGTGAGCGTGAGTGAGAAATTGCCTCCTCAATGACCACCATACCAGAACGAATAACGTGGGCAAGAAAATATTCATAACAGTGCCCACAAGTTAAATTTTTTAGTCAAATTAGTAATAATAAATGAAGAATGACTTCGGTTCCATTCATTAAAGCAGGGAAAGAAGCCACACACACACACACACACAAAAGGCTTGCACAGAAGTGTTACGAGTTACTTGAACTACAAAAAGCAAACAGCTTTAAAGCAGAACCAGAGAGAAGGTGACCGAGCAAAATAAAGCATGAAAAAACAAAAACGAAAAAAGCACTGGGGCATTAAAAAATTGCAAGGAGGAGAGCGTGGAAGCTAAAAATCAAACCTTGCTTGGATTTTTTGGGGCCGCCATTAACGTTGAAGCCAGGTTCAGGCCTTCCTCTCTTGCGGGTATCCATTGAAGTATGAAGTAGATCCGAATAAAAAATGACCTCCAAAAGAGAAGATTGCAGAGGAAAAGGTTTCAATTAGAGAGAGAGAGGGAAATCGAAAGGAGATAGAGAGAAGGAAGATGGAAAAACCCTAACCCTACCCCGAAAGCAGGGGTTTTGGAAAGAGAAGAAGCAGAGGAAGGTGGCTTCGAAATAAAGAGAGCGAATAAGAGAGAAACTGCGATTATTAATATATATATATTTCTGGAATTATTATTATAAGTGCCAGTAGTTACGTAAAAATTAGCCAATGAAAGTTACTCAATTATGACATGTTCCTCTTTAGACAATATATCTTCTTTATATTAAAAAACCAGGTGATTTATTATCAAGTATGGCATTGATTAAGAAAGGGTATTGATAATCAGTGCACCAAGAGTATGGTTTAAAATTTATTTAACATTTTTTAATAATTATTTTTAATTATTAAAAATGGAAAATATTAAAATGTTTTTAAAATTTTAATATATTAAATATTTTATTTTTATATTTAATATTTAATATTTTTTATTCTTTATTTATTTATCAATGTCTTAAAAATATTTATTAAGTAATTAAAAAAATTTATTAAGATTTATTAAATGCTTCATAAATAATATTTTTAGAATACTGACTAACCAAATTCAAAAACATTTTATTAAAAAGATATAAGTGTCAAAAATAAAAATGACGTAACAATTAATAATTGAGTATTTATAAATTAGGATTCGAAAGCAGTTAATTGTTTGAGTTGGATTCCGCTGAGGTTGGGGAACCAAAAGTAAAAGTAAAACAATCGCCGCCAATGTTTCTTTTCTTCCGACTCACTCTCACGTGCTCCCTTTCCTCGTCACATGAGTGATAACGTGAGTGAAATCTAGTTCTCGTTAGTAGTATCCTTTTTTTTTTTGGTAAATCTATTCTTTATCTTTTTAATATCATATTTTAATTCAAAATTTTTCTATTTATCTTATTTTCAAAAAACTGTCATAAAATTATGCTTCTTTTTTAAACTTGTATAGCTAGTATATTACTAGTACCAACAAGGTTTGGCACAATTGATATATAATTGGATTCCTTAATTATATTATTTTAGATTTGAAATCAAGTTGTATGTATAAAAAATATTTTGTTAGAAGATGTTGTATCCAGTTCGATGATCTCTCCGATTCGAAAGGGATTAGTCTCTAGCTGTTGGCTAGAGAATATCCTTAATTCACACTAAAAAAAACCCTATATCACTAGTGTCTTTTTAGTATAAAGGAATTAAAATTATATTAAAAAATTTATGTGAAATTATTTAATTTGATATAATATACAGTACAAGTTCACAACAAGGCTTTATTTGGTTGGGCCTCCTCTCATGTAAGCTTATCACTTGAAACAGTGTACAATGTTATCGGGCCATACAAATCGTTCATATGGGTATAGGGAATTGCAAGGCTCTGGTTTTGGAGTTCTATAGCCCAACAAAAGAGACGAATTCACTGCTTACCATGGGCCCAATTAGCCCAATAGGATTGTCCTCATTACTGGGCTTCGGAGCTTTCGGTCCTTACCAAATTTTTTATGTGTACTAGTTTTTGTATTTATCAGAATAAATACCGAGTTTATAACTGTTTTTTTTTAGTTGCAAATATTTTTGAAACTAAAGATTTGAAATTTTTATTTTTTAAATAATAATATTTATAATGTGTGTGGCCAGCTTTTAGGATGTAAATATTTTTTAAAAAATTAGCTCAATTTGTAACCAGTAAATCGATCACAACTTTGATTTATTAATTTTTAAAATAAATAAATTACATCCATGAGGTGTAGCTATATAGACAAACTTTACTTATATTGCAAAAGTGTGAAGCACCTTAGGATTATGACCAAATTAATGCCTGAACAAGAATCGTATACTCAAAGAGTGTACAGATATCTTTTAGTCTTACTAAAATAAATAAATAAATTATGATTTTGCAACAAATGAATGATCAGAATTTTTTTATTTTAAACAAAATCAGTTGAAGAACCGGCTATAAATAATTTTAATTTCATATGATTTGTGCCTATCGAAAGACCTAATATTCTCTAAAAATTGAAAGTAAAATGCAAAAATAATCTTTTAAATATATACCATATTATAATTATCATCAGATGTTAAGCTTAAACATATTCAAATTGACAAATAAGCAGTGAAATTATACCTTATCATGGCAAGTAACACCAGCTCAATTTTTTTTGGAAGTGTTAGATGTATTTGGATAACTAACTTATATAAATACTTATTTGAGTAGAGTTTATTTAATAAATTATACTTTTATAAGCACAGTGTAAAATAAGCTATATAATGTTTGGATAAACATTTCGAAAAGTGTTTTTTATAAACCATTTGAAATAAGTATCAAGTATTTAAGGGATATATTATGAATTGTGTTAATTATTTAATATTAATTTTATAAAAAATTATTATAAAAATAACTAACACCTAGACTATTTTTAACTTTAGTAAAAGTTTATTTTCATAAACTTGAATTTATGACTTATAAAAATAAACACAAAACAACTTATAAAAGCTTCACAAGTCATGATAAACGCTTATTATAATATATAAGCTCAAATAAGCTCCACATACACCTAATACTTTTACTACCGTTTGAATTGATTATATTGGTATAAGATTTCCTCCAGCATTCGAGAACTAAACAGAAAATAAAATAGGTTGGCCTTCTGTAGATCTATAGAAGTCTTTTATTTCCATTAACTTCATGAACGATCCTTAAGAAGCATAAATTCCCCCGAAAAATGGTGAATACGGAGGGGACTTGCTTATTATTTTTATAAATACACTGAGAGTCTCTCCCATCAATTCATAGCTCATGAGAATTAGATAGTCACAGGACAATTAGAAAGTGATACGAAAATTTAGCAGCAGCATTAACAAACATTTTTTTTATATATAATGGTGGCACTGAAATTTGATCTTATAACTTCATGTAAATTTAAGCCCCTCACCAGTCACCACTAACCCATTTCTGGTAGCTTTAATAAAGATCTTGTTTCATGTATCATGGGTGCTATATAGTGGGATACATCTTATAAAGAATCAGAAGCATTTTCCAATCTCTGTGAAGAACAATTAGTAACATTTAATTATGTTCCTAGCATATATAAAATTATCTAACAAATAAAGCAACAAAATACTAAAAGTAAAAAGAACCATGTATTCAAAATTCATCATAAGACCTTAATCTACTATTTACAAATTTTGAGGAAGGCATATATCTGCTAGTGTTTTTTTTTTTTTTAATATTATTAAAATCAAAATTTGTTTCTTTGAATGGCAAAGAAACCCTTCAATATCAATAAATGCAGCAATTTTGATCACTTATACTAAAGTCTGTCTGAGTTAAAACTTATTTATCAGAATGGTTAATTGTTAATCTCCAAAATAATCTATCTCAATATATGTCATATGATATTCCTTCCGTACCTTTTGTTTTTATAAGGGTACCGATACTCTTAATAATCATTGATTAATATTTAACAAGTATACTACTTGGCTAAAATGTATATTTAAATTAAATTAAATAATTATGTTTCAACTAAGTGAGACATATGAAAAATATTAATTACTATTTGTGAATACGTACTGGTAACTTCACAAAAAAAAAAGGTACAAAAAAAAACTTTGTTGTCACAATTATAATTAAGTCACATTGTTATTACATAATGAATTAGAACAGTAAATAGTGAATCTTCAAATAATTTATCACATTATCTGTCATAATTATAATTAAGTCCTATTGTGTTTAAAATATTATTTACTTATGAATTTTGGTAGAGCTATCAAAGTGAGTTATGACTTCAGCTAACTCACTTCATCACACTAAAATGATAAGTTGAATTTAAAAAAAAAAACTCAATCTATAAAGTTGGCTCATTTTTCTCAAACCTGTGGGGAGCCAACTCAGGTGAGCCAAGTCTGAGTTGGCTATATATGAGAATTAAGTTTGTTAAAGTTTTAATTTTTATAGATTCTTAATCATAGTTTGATAATGTCTACGACAATTAGGAATTAAGTTTGATAACCATTATTTATTAATTAATGTTTCATGATTTTGATTTTTTTTTTAAATTTCTGATAAACCAATCACTTTAATTTATAGTGGAATAAGTTATCATTCTTTCAATCCGTGTAAAAAAATTGAACCTATTTGAACCTATTCACTTTTCTTCTAACTTGTAGTGAGCCAACTCGAGTAAATTGAGATGACTCAATTTCATTTAATTATAATTATAATTATATAACTACTTAAATGTTGGTTTTTTTTTAATATAAAATCAATTAAAAGTTTTACAACAAATATGGAACTAAATTTTTTTAAATATTTTTATATGGTTACATCTGCTATGTATGCTGTTCCTTATTTTGGTCAGTATTGTCTCTTCCATTCATTCTCACTATATTTATTCCTTATTTTCTTATTGTGCCACTAACCCACTTTTTTAAATTTTGTAAAAGCTAAATTTTCATACTTTTTTCACTAACCACCCAAACGGGCCTGATAATGATACCCATTTAGTTCCTATTATAAATGCAGGAAATTATGCATCGCATGGTTTCAAAGGCGTGAAACAGACGTATGAGTTGGTTAGTTTCTACTGTTTTGTTTTCCTTTCTTCAATGTCATTTTGACTAGCATCTATTTCTAACTCTTTCTAATGTTTGTGATTGAAGTGGGGAAGCGCACATAATAGTAGGGGAGTGTTTGACTATTTTCAAAACTACTTTAACATAGAATAAGATTGAAAACTGACTCTATATGTATATTGTTTGGCTTAAAATTAGTTTAATAACAAACTTTGAATCATGAATTAATAACTAACTAACTTCATTTATTTTAGAGTCAACGCATGCATACGGTTGATCAAGTGGCTATAAGCCAGAGGTGCCACCGTCAATTTTCAGACAACTTTGCTTTTGGCAAATCGATAGAAATAACCCTATGCACAGATGCCATTATTTGTTCTTAGACAGCATTAACAAGAGGAGTCTCCATCTTTGTAAAGTTTATCTGAAATAAAACTAATGAGCTTGTATATTCCTAGGCATATACAGAGCTAGACAAAATCTGTAAGCACATGCTGAATGCCTGCACAAAGAAGTAAAAACTCAAGCAAAATCTGTACACAATGGCTCTCTGTTCACTATGATCACACTGGTGAGTCTTCAACTAACACATCACTTTCTGGTGACCAGTCTCTTGACTACCTGTTGCTCTAGTCCCAAATCACGCTTCCTGGAACTTACTAATTTCTGTTGTAGGCGCTGTTTTATGAGATTCTGCATATACTACATTCCGTGATTCCTATGTGGCATAAGCTCCTCCCCAATCCCAACAGAGCGAACCATCAACTGAGAATTCAATGTAAGGAAAGGAATAGAGCAAAAAGACATTAGATGACAAAAAAGAGCTTGAAGTTTCACATAAGTTCATTTAGCAAAAGCTTCCAGAATAAAGAATTAACATATAACAAAAATTAATTGACGAAGGTCAAGGTGCTCCCTTTTTCTTGAATGGTTTGCTTCCAGTAGGAAATCACAAGGAACCACATCAAAGGAAGAATAAATGTATGCAGAAGCTCAATGAAATCTTAAAATACCAGCTATTTTTATAGCTCCATGACAATTTTCAACCCTATATGACCATCTAGATGATAGTGTGAAAGTCTGAAAGATATAATGCATACACAGCTTCAAATTGAGTGCCCAGATCAATCAGAAGATATGGCTGTGCTGCACTGTTCTGCTTCTCTCAAAAACAGTTAGTCCCACAGAGCCACTTGATTGCAAAGGACCATTCAGAATGACCCCTCCAAAAATATTTCAATAAAAGAAAGAAGAAGCAGTACACTTAATGTTTGTAGCACATAAAAAAAAGGCATTAAAGTTAATACACATACAATTACCAAAGAAAAAAAATGTTATCTACATGCAAATCCTTCTAGATACCTTCCAGTCATTAAAGTCAAATCTGAACACAAAGTGGCTGAAAGCAACATCCCCAGAAAGAACTGCATTTGCAGCAGGAGCATTCCTTGGCGCTGGCATAGAGCAAGTGTATGAAGAAAAGCTCTAGGCAAAATCAAGGATAAAAGCAAACTAAATTGAGAGAGAGAGAAATTAGTATAAAGCATTTTCAAAGCAACTCACAAACTAGTTGCCAACCAGCCTCATTCACTTTTATTTCAGCCCGCCCATCTTTGACTAAAAATGATAGAGCAAATAAATTCTCCACCGTTTGAGCAAAGGAGTTCCTATTCAAAACCAGATTTTCAAGCTTGACAACTTTATTTTTCCTTAAGATGTTAAACATAGTTAACATATTTTTATCAGTATCAGTTCTCTCTTCCCTCGAACCTCCACCAAACTGCAAAAGATACAATAATATGAAGGAAAAATGAGATTATTGTCATAATTACGTAACAATTACTTGCTTTACATTCTGAACAGTAAACAAGGAATGCTTAGCTGTACAGCCTGTACTAATTCTATTTCTCAAGTTAGGCTCAAAGCAATAGCACCTTCATTATGTTCTAACCACAAATAAATGGGTGATAAACTAACAGAAAGTTAGTAGATATTAATGTTATGAAATTGGAAATTAAAAACAACCAACTGTACATCAGATAAAGGTCTGTCAAAATCAAAACCTCTTATGACAACTTTTTTTGTCTAGCAAAAACTGCAGCCTGAATAAAGCAGTTTTACCTCTTCTGGCCGTGTCAATCCAGTAGGTCTCACATGCTTTCTACGATTAACAGCCTTCCTCTGTTTTGTTTTAGCATCGATGGGGCCAATCCTGAAGAAGCAAAATTGGAAATAAATATCCAAGGGGATATTACAATGTGAAAAACAAATTACAAAACAAATAATTCTTCATGCATTGACATTACATTGTACAGAACCCGGGACCCCCTTTAAAAACATGCGATACTGCAACTCCAATATCCTTCCAAGCTATTGAGTTTCTGCTGCAATCCTCTGTGCTAGTACTTGGTCCACCTTGTCCTCCGAATTCTTTAAGAATGTGCGAGACAAAGTCTGAAGTAGTGAGTCCACCATTGGCATGAGCTTTCACAGACATTACCAAGGTGTTTATAATGTCCAAAAGAGCCTCTGCATCAGCCACTTGTTCTCTTGGTTTTTTAACTGAAATTAGATGGAACATTTAAACCAAAATTGAAAAAAAAATCTTATATCCTTACATGGAGGAATAACACAGTTACCATAATGAAACAAAAGAAAGCTGCAAGAATATACAACAAAATTTGAATATAAGTAACAAAAGAAAAATTCATATGCATTTAAAGCTCACTCAAATGTAAATTTGGAAGCAACTCTTTTTCAAGGTATAAATTGTGTGGGGTCCGGCCCATTTATGGTGAAATAAATGCAAAACAAAGAAAAAGGAAGATGAGGTAAATTTCCTTAGGCCGGTGCATGGCTTCAAGCCATCAATGCGCAGTGGAAGCAAAAAAAGTGAAAGAATAAGGAAATGTGAAGCCACAAACATAATGTGCATTCTCACTTCATGTGAACCTCTAAATAGAGGTGGTTTTCTTTCCTTCAGAACACATATCAGAAGAGCGAAAAACAAGAAGTGATAGTAGAAAAGAAAGCTTCTGAGAGTGAGAGAAAATAAAGAGTGTGAGATGTGGGGAAATACACCATGAAAATTTTGGATATCAACTTTTGTACTCTTTGATACCACAATCATGAGAATTGTAGTATTAGAATAGAGGGGTCTCATTGGGAAACACTAGAATTTTTGTACCTCTAGTGTAAGAGAGTGTGGAGAGGATATTGTAATTATCCTTCTGGATATAATGGAATATTTTTTGGAATTTATTCATGGTTTTTCTCTTAGTATTAGAGGGTTTTCCCGTTAAATTTGTTGTTCTGTTTTTTACATGCTTTGCACATATTCAATATTGTTGCACTGCATGAGTTGAAAGATCATGCCTTATCAAATCTTATTTAGTGCTCACTCATCTCTTTGTAGTTTTAATTTACACATGAAGAATTATTCTTTGATCCCAACAAGTGGTATCAGATCTCCAAGTTAGGCTCGATATCGTGCAGCGTAAATTAAATGAAGGACAACATGGATACCATGATCAAATTGACAGCTAATTACTACACCATTTAGAAGCTGAAAATAGAAGATATACTTTTCTACAAGGATTTATTGTAGAAAAGAGAGATGCAAAGCCAGACAACGTGACTTCAATAGAATGCAAAAAGATGCACCAGAAGACTGTTCGAATAATCAGACAGTGAGTGGATATCGGTGTGTTCCATCATGTGGCCACAAAGACAAATACCCATACTCTGTGAAAGATTTAATGACTAAAGCAAAGAAAACAAATCCTTTGGTTAAAAAGATTTCTCCAACAATTGGTCACGCAGGAAAGGTCCATTACCCAATGTGATAGTCAAAGTGATTTAGACTTAAGCAAGAATGCTATGAATCATTCTCGCACCATGCATATTGATGTGAGATACCATTGGTTGCGTCTAGCCGTGGAGGAACAGCAATTCAAGTTGGAAAAGGTTCACACTGATAAAAACCATGATGATATGATGACAAAAGTTGTAGCTCGTGAAAAGGTTCAATTTTGTGTCAATCTGCCAACATGGACTTCAAATAAATGTTCCAAGATTATTCTCCTTCCTCATGGGCTGGAGGACGAGAATTGAGGGGTCCAGCCTATTTATGGTGAAAAAATGCAACACAAAGAAAAAGAAAGATGTGGCTAATTTCCTTAGGCCACTAGATGGCTTCTAGCCATCAATGTGCAACAGAAGCAGAAAAAGTGAAAGAACAAGGAAAACCTATAAACATGATGCGCATTCACACTTCACGTGAACCTCTATAAATAGAGGTGGCTTTCTTTCATTCAGAGCCCAGAACAGAAGAGTGGAAAACAAGAAAAGGCAAGAGGAAAGAAAGCCTCTGAGAGTGAGAAAAAATTGAGTGTGAGCAACACTGGGAACACTTTGGGTATCATCTTTTGTATTGTTTGGTACTGCAACCACATATAATTGCAATACTAGAATAGGGGTCTAATTGGGAAACGCCATAAGTTTTGTACTGCTGTAAGAGAGTTTGAAAAGGATATTGTTGTAACTATTCTTAATATAGTGAAATATTTTTTAGAGTTTATCACGTGATTTTTCTTTAAAAGTTTTTCACGTTAAAATTTGGGGTTCTTTTTCTCTAATTTGCATATATTCAATACTGCTGTGCTGCGTGAGTTGAAAAATCAAACTTAATCAAATATTATTTAATGCTCACTCGTCACTTTGACTTTTTTCTTCACACACGAAGAATAATTCTTTGATCCCTGTTGGCTAATAGTTGATTTCTAAGACTTTCAAGAAAAAGGTAAACAACTTACAGCCTATTTGGTTTAGAATTTTTCAAAAGCAACTCACCTTTTACACCTTTATAACACACTTGCCAATGCACCTTTAAAAGAAGCAACAATTTCTTCCTTTTCCTAAAGTTCCCTTTGCGTTTAGGAAAATCTAATACAAACAACTCATAAAAAAACAAATTACATAAGTTTTTGTAAATTGTGTGCAAAAACACACTTCTCAAAGCGCTTTTAAAAGATGCAGCAATTTTTTCCTTTCCTTAAAGGCCTATTTGAGTTCAGGGACATTTAATACAAACAAATTCTTAAAGGAAAAGATATTTGTATAAATTTTTATTTATGAGGTATATGCCATCATTTAGAAAAAGTTTTAATACGACTAGAGTGTTCTATAATAATATGCATGAAAGTATGAAAAGAGTGTGACAAAATGTGCTATCAATGTCAAAAGTAAGAAAAATTAAATACCTAGCTGATGTAAGCTCTCCATTTCACTAAAGATCAAATCAAACTTGTCAGAGTCAGGCCTTGCAATTTCCTCCCTTTCATCTGCAAAACCATAATATACACAAACAAGTTAATTAGCTAACCAAACTACTTCACTGAAAATTGATTTCGGAAATAGAAAAAAGAACAACAGCAACAACAGACATGCATGACACATAATTAGCGGTTGTTTTCTGCTTGCGTTCTAACTTGTAAGAACCCTAAAAGTTATAACTATAAGCAAGTAATCAAGCAGAGAGAAAAAAAACACACGATAAGGCCAAAAATAAAACTCGTAGAACGCAGCGTCGACGAAGAAAAGAAAGGCAAATAAAACTGAATCACCGTTAATCATATTTTTCACAGCCAGGTACCGAGAACGAAGGCCTCGGCGGTTGTTGAGAGTTTGAGAATCAGCGTCGCCCATGGCAGGAACTTGCGAATCAAGCTTGCTACTGCTGCTGCTGCTACTGTCAGCACCATTCAATTCGCGCTTCACCATGATCCTGCATGTGAATTTTTTCAGGACTTGCTACAGAGAGAGTAAAAAACACAATCGATTTCAAGAACGTTACCGCGTCAAATTCGAAAACTGGAATGCGAAAAGAATTGGAAAGAGAAGAGAGTGATAAAAAGGAGCAGACAGACGCAGCACAAGAAGCGCAAGAGACTTGCGAGAGACGTTCCCCCTTACGTGGATAGATTCTTAGCTACTTTCAGATTATTACGATACTTTATTTAAAATGTAACATATGACATCGTATGATGATTCATGGGGCATTACTCCAATAATCATCTTTTTTTTTAAGGTACTGGTATTCAGAGTGAGTTGTTTAACATTCATTAGTTGTTATTTATATTTAATAGACTTGTAACATTTATTGTGAAACCAACAGTCAATAAATGATTAACAACTCACCCTGAGTACCAAACCCATCAGGGTACCATAACAATTCCCTAATTCATGTGTTAGATTAATTTAAATTTCAAATATGACGACCAAAAAATTGTTAGGATTATTAGCATGTTAGAATTTCTCGTGCACTTGATTTTGAATGCTCGTTTTTATATAATACAACATAAACAGACAAATAATAAAACTTAATAAATTTGTTTACATAGGTGATATGATATTTTGATAAATTTATTATTCAGGGTGAGTTGTTAATTATTTATTAAATGTTAGTTTCATGATAAATATTTAAAAAATTTATTAAATATAAATAATAACTAATAAATGCTTGACAATTCACATTGGGTACTAGTACCTCAAAAAAAATAAGTACCCAAAGTAATATCATTATATTATTTATATATTTTTATTTAAGATCCTCTGGTTAGTAGTTAACTTTAGAGTAAATACTTATTTTAATTTTTAAAAAATATAAGTGTTATTAGTTTAGTCTTTTAGTCATTTTTAGCATTAAATTAGTTCTTATAAAATGATCAATTTGATATGAAAAAATTGACATTAAATCATTATTTTGATATATTTATTATCATAGAACTTAACTGATGATACTTGTATCTTTAGAGGATTAAAATAAATATTTATTCTTAATTTTATTATACATTTACTTAGTGTAATATGAGATTTTCCATTTTTGTAATATGCATTTAACATAATTTATCATTTATTATCTAAAAATATTTATACATCAAAATCGCTAAATATATCCTAGCTGTCAAGAGTTTTAAAAACAAACTGGTTGTATAGTTCATTTTTGAATAAAAATTCCTTATTTATATTTTAAAGCTTCAAAACTTGTTAGAAATTACAAAAGATGTGAGTACACTCAATGCTAATAAAGAGAAAGAAGACGAGAAAAAAAATGAGTGATTGTGGAGAGTTGTGAATTGATGAGGGAATGAAAAAAGTTGTGGAATGATGAGGAAATGAATATATTTAATTTGAGATAAAATTAATCAAGATTGATCATTATTGATTGTATAATTAATTTAGGATTTGATTAGTATTTTTTAGCAGAGAGGAGTGGTGTGAGAGAAAAATCTATCACTCATATAATCTCAATGCCTCAAGTAAATTAGTGATGACAATGCACCACAGATTCTCATTTGCAACGAGAATTAAGTTATTTTTACAATAAATATTTAAAAGTTTATTAAATATAATTAGTTATTAATTAATGCTTGACAATTTATGAAAAAAATATGGGTACCAAAATAATGTTCATTTTAGAAACATTTAAGTATGAATTTAGTTTTGATTTAATTTATGTAAAGAAACTTTACACTGTCATTCTTTTTGACAAATTATTAAAGAAATTTGACTATCGTAACTACCTAAAAAATTAAACTCTTTTAATGATGTGTCAACACATTATTGGATGATAATGTAAAATTTATTTATACTAACGGTGAATCAAAAATAATTTTTTTTAAGTATTCTACATATTTATTCTTTTTTTAACATTACAAGAACAAAAAGTGAAAGTATATAATTGAAATAATTAATTAATGATATGATATTATTACAATTTTATTGTTGCATATACAAATACATTAACAGAGTTGGTATCTATCAATTTGCGTTGGTCTCAGTGAAAGGAGCTATGTCATTTTAAGCATCATGTCCTAAGTTTGATCATTGGGGTAGTGTGTGTGGAAAAAATGCAATTGGAAATGATCCTCGCTTCACGTGCCTGACCGTACCTTATAGGATTAGTCTCTTATTTTTCAGGGTGAAGGGATACCCTGGTTTACACCAAAATAGAGTTGGTATCTCCTTATCCAATATTTGCTAATATTTGTTTTTCTTGTCCAGTATCTCCATAATTATAGGTGTACAATTAATCCCGTTCAAGATATTGAAGATGTCTCTTTCCATAAGTGTTCTTATGCGAGCTCGAACTCTTAATATTATAAAGGTCTCTTAAGCTTTGAACTTAAATTTGCTTACCACTCATGTGGATCCATATTTGTTAATATGAATCACTAGTATCTTACCTATGACACACTAGTTATTAGATATTTAATATTTATAATTTTTAATCAAAATAATTTTTTATGTTTAATTATTATTTTAGATATGTTAATTTTAAGAAATATTTTTTAATAAAAATTCTTAAATATAAATGAAGAGAATGTTGAAAACTTATTTTAATTTTGTGCTATGATGTCACTACTAATTAAATAAACTTTTTTTTTACTAACACCTACATCTTATATATTTAATGATATTATTATTTGCTTCTCAAGAAAACTTTACTATATATATATAGGATTTAATTTCTATCCACTGTCAGTGTAAAGTTTCTTTACATTGTCATCCAATCATGTGTTGCCAAATCTTTAAAATAGTTAGACTTTCTAGGTAGTGGTTGTGATAGTCAACTCCTTTACTGATTTGGCAACACATGATTGGATGACGGTGTAAAGAAACTTTACACTGACTGTTGATAGAAATTAAACTCATATATATATATATATATATGTGTGTGTGTAGAAATAAAATAGGCTTTACTTATGCATGACTTGTTTTGTAAAACTTTAGTCTTAACTTGGCTTATTACCTTTTATAGTCTTTTTGAGCTTGACTTAATCTTTTTGTGAAAACATAAAAGTCTAGCTTAGCCTGAAAATCAACTTAAAGGCTTACATTGCATAAATGCTTTCAAATAGACCAATGGACTCAAACTTAATAAGTTTCAAATATACTTAACATTTAACAAAATTATTGAATTATGTATAACATAAATAAATAATATTAATATATAACTAATAAATTTTATAAGTATTATCAATCTTTAATTATATGTATATATAATAAATAAATATGTCGACTTATTAGGTTAAATAAGCGTTGGTCTTGCTTGACCTATTTAACTAAATAAATATTTGTAAAAACTTAAACTTGACTTATTTAATAAATAAATTAGACTAAAAATGTGCTAGGTCATAAGGTTACCTAACTTATTTTCACCCACTAAACTTTATACATTTAATGATATTAGCAATTATTTGTCAAGATAATTTTGACAATTTTATTATATTATAATAATGTTGATAATAATAATAATAATAATAATAATAATAATAATAATAATAATAATAATAATAATAATAATAATAATAATATGGGCAGATAAATTAACTTTGTGTTGCTCTATAGTTAATTTATTCATACGTATCATATCTTATTATTAAGAGAACAAAAATTAATTTTTAAACCATGACAATTCATGTTAGTAGATCGATACTAGGTTTAGTTAAAGAAGTATCATTGACTGTAAGTTTTTTTTTTGGTAGAATGAGAGTGTTTTTGTGTCAACTTCTGCATAAATTGAGATTAAATCTCTCTTTGAGTGATCTTAAGAACGTAACCCTTATATTGACTTAATGCATAAAAATTAATTTTTTTAAATGTTGACTTAAAATTCAAACCTAAATAGTTAAGGTAGGAGATTAAGTACACTATACACCTCTTTAATCAGTAAGTAAATCTCTTGAATTTAATTGCATGTGACTCTTACTATATTCATATATTTAACCGTGTCAAGATATTTAGATTTCACATTATTTGTTTATTAAAGATTAGCACTAATATTATTCATTTAACTTGAAATATTTAACTAATAACCTATGTATGACCCCTTTAATATTAAATTATAAAATATTTATAACAAGTTCACCACTGTAAAAATATTTATAATAAACACTCATTTTGATTCTTTAAAGATATATACAAAAATACATTAGTCATTTAACTATTAGTGACATTAAATTGACCATTCAATAATAATTAATTAATAACATTAATTTTGTGCTTCAAAAACTAATTTGATGTCATTTTAAGGACTAATTTGATAAGAAAAAATAGACATTTAAAAATCAATGTCATGTTACATATATCTTTGTAAAACTAATGTGATGTCACCTTATTTTTAGAAGACCAAAATAAGTGTTTCTTCATGTTTATATTTATAAAGTATTAAATCACATTGAAGAAAGTAAAGTCTAAATCAATTGAAGCCATAATATATAAGACAAAGATAAAGTCACACTAAAATAATGAGTTCAAAAGAATCAATTACTGTAAGTAAAAGCATACACATGTTCGAGGGTTAGTTTTTGTCCAGCTCACTTAAGGTACCTATTCACAGGGTACCGCAGAAGACCCTACAACAAAATGATATGGCAAAATAAGGAAGAGCAAAAGGGAAGGGAAACTTTTGTGCTTCCCAAGCCAAGCTTAAGGAACTGCTTTATTCTAATAACACTACGCATGGACATAAACATATGGAACAGTTCAGTTGCTCTAAGCATGTGACTGCTCGGACTCTACTTTGGTTCCAACTTCCTCTTCATTCTCACCTGATATCTCTTCCAAAGATCTACCCTTTGCCTCAGGAACCAAGAAAGTAAAGCAGAAGCCTAAAATGTTAACCACACCTAACACAAGCAGTGAGTTCCTCACACCAATACCTGCAGGGTACCCTGCATCTGCTTTGCTCTTGTCCTTGTTCTGTGACAAATACAAGAACCCGAATGCACCAATCATAGCCCCGAGCTTCCCAGATGCTGATGATATTCCATGGCAAGTAGATCGGAATCTAGCTGGGAAAATCTCTGCTGGCACCACAAATGTGGTAGCATTAGGCCCAAAATTTGCAAAAAAGAAAGTCAAGGAGTATATCACCACAAACCCAATTCGATTATCCTTATGAGTCCAGTGGTCATAAGGAATGGCGAGAGCAAACATAAAGACAGTCATAAAGAAGAATCCCATTAATTGGACAGTAAATCTTCCCATCTTGTCAATGAAAGCCACTGTAAACCAGTAGCCTGGAACTGTACTGCAGAGAGCAATAAGCGTTTGAGCCCTTGCAATTTTGTAAACCTCCTCAAGGGCATTCATGGTTTTTGCAGGAGGAATCCAACCAACTGCGCTGAAGATATCTTTTTGGAAGAGATTTTGGCTGTAAAATGCAATATCAAGCAAGAACCATGTGCTTGCTGTTCCAAGTAAATGTAGTCCATGGCGACTGAGGAACTCCTTTGAGAACAAGCCGTATGATTTAGCCATTGTCTGCTCATCTTTCTTTGTTTCAGCTTGAATCTCCACCTGCATAACCTTAGACATATCTGCTGCAGCCTGCTGTGCATTCTTAGCAACTAGGGCAGTATAACGGGCAGTTTCTGGCATCTTCATCCGCCAGTAGTAAGTCAATCCAGCTGGGAGTGCTCCCACCATCAGAATTATCCTCCAAACGAAGTCTGCTTGAGGAACAGTTGACCCAGATGGATCAACCTCGTAAGGTGGAGCATCAAACTTGGCCTTGAATGCAGATGAAATTATAATTGCAAATATACCACCTGCCAAAATTCCAAAACCCTGCATGGCAAATACTGCAGCAATGAAGGCACCGCGAGTCTTCTTATTAGCATACTCAGACATTATGGTAGCAGAAAGTGGGTAGTCTCCACCAATACCAAACCCAAGCCAAAACCGGAAAAAGCAAAGAGTTGCCATGACAGACTTTGCACTACTTCCAAAAGAAAGACCGGAAGCAACGGAGCATACTACCATCAGCATTAGAGTAATGCCATAGACTTTTTTCCTGCCCATTTTGTCACCAAGCCAGCCAAAGAATAGCTGCCCGGCAAATGTTCCACAGAAAGCTACACCATTTACAGCAGCTGACACATTGGGGGGCAATGTACCAGGTTTTGCTGCACCGTCAACGTGGTAATATATGCGGCCAAGCAACTTTGTAACAAGGGATATGCAGAATAGATCATATGCATCAGTGAAGAAGCCCATTCCAGCAATGATGATGGCAGTGAAATGGTACCATTGTGTTTTTGCCACATCTAGTGCATTTAGCACCTGATTTTGCTCCTTGGCCATGACTGCAAGCCGAATCACAAGTTAATTTCCTTCTCTCTTTCTTTCTCTCTTTTTCAAATGCTTGCCTTCTCTGCAAAAGTTAAACCAAGAGGAAGATTTGCCAAAATATGAGATCTTTGGTTAGAAGTATTAACAATTTAAGCATATATAATTGATTAAATATGGATGTTATGAAGTGAAATCAACCAATAGACATACAAACTATCATGCAGACCTTGTCTTAAATCAAGTGCCAGTTGAACACAACTATGCACGGCAATTTATTAATTGGTGACTACCATGATGAGCATGAAGAACCTATGAATAATGATTATACTACCAGTTGAACCATAAAAAATTCATGATTCATGCTGTGAGAAAATGAATTCTCTGCAGAGCTTCTAGTTAAACAACACAAGGAAGATAGGGCATGCCAGTCAATACAAGCTACCGGACTTTTTGTTACCCCATATTGGAAATAGAAAGAAAATGCCCAGGAAACAGGAAAACAAAACAATGTCAATATACACAGGTGATTCCTATGAGATGAACTACCTCTCACACACCAAAGCTGAGTCATGCTACCTCCACCCAAGGGCAAGGTTCATGTCTTGCTTTGTTTTTGTAATGAAGCAAAGGGTACCCACAATGTTGTAATTGGTGAATGCCACAAACAAGTATAAATTAAGATTTAATCAGCAGAAGACACAGGATTGTAATGGGAAAATATGTTGGGAAATGCATATATTATATTATTCAGATGGCAAATAGCACAGTCTTCTTAATTATTTAAAATCGAGCACGAGGTTGATCATGGAAACCGCAGCAGAAAAATAAAGGTAAATGAAATGGTGTAAAAAAAACCATTTAATTAAAGAGGTCTTGGCATGGGTGATCATGGCATAATATATAGCCGCCGTTTTATGTACCCACACCCACGCGGGTACCAAAAAATTGTAGAAAAGGGACAAGTAGAAGTTCTGAAACTGACCTGCAAGTATGAGAAATAGAGAGAGAGAGAGGGATGGAGGAAGAGAGAGGCAGAAAAAGAGAAGAATTGGCTGTGCGCAAAAAAGCTGGTGGGAGTGGGCAAAAATTTATGAGGAGGAAACACAGGAAGGGGAAAACAGTGCCACAAGAATATACCCCAGCATTTTGGCGCTCTCTTCGCTTGGCCAACCGTTATTGCACCCGTCCCTTGAGGGACATGCACATCGTATACAAAAGGAAGAGAACCAACCAAGTTCATAGGTCCTAATTACTATAATCTAGGATTTAGTGGTAGTAGCTCCCACCCACATGTCCTGATCATGAGAGCTGATTTCCCAACCTTAAAAGTTCTGCAAGAGAAAGACCAACATAACAGCAACCCGAACCCAAAGCTAGCCTATCCAAACCATACTTTAAAAATGCATATTTATTTATTATGTAGACATATAATTAAAAATTTATATTACTTAAATAATTTATTAGTTATATAGTAATAGAATTTATATTTTATACACAATAAAATAACTTTGTTAAATATTAAGTATATTTAAAACTTATAAAATTTAAGCTTATTAAACTATTTAAAGGCTTTATGTAATGTGTCAAACTTTTATGTTTTTATAAAAAAGTTAGAATAATTTTCAAAAAAGTTTATATAGGTTATAAGTCAGGTTAAAACTAATATTTGTAAAATATGTCAAATTTATTTAAAATAAAGTATAGTTTAACATATACAATCTATTTCCATCCCTACCATACAGCCAACTGAACCCACTTCAAGGAAGTCGAGGATGAAAAGAGAGAGCTATGGAGAGCTATACTCTTGACTTACAACATGGCGGTCACTTGGGATGTTATCAAATCGTTTTGGGTGATGCTGGATTCTCGAGCATATGAGCACTCAACCCACCCCATATAATAATGAGAAAAAAAAAAGAGAGGTAGGGAAATCACATTCACAATTGCAATTTGGAAAAGATTGCTGTCGTTTAAAACATTGCTGCTTTATTGTACATTACTGGAACAATTTAAAAATTGGAAATCCATTTTTCCCAGCCACCCAAACTGATAACTCTCTTTTAATTACAAATGGTAACATGCACTTACATGTTAAGAGTTAGTTAATTTGTTTTATTTTGGGATTTAACACTCTAATATTCTATAATTATATTAAATTAAAAGTGAATTTACTGTCACTCTTCTTTAACTAACTTTTGTATATTTTTAAAAATATCTTTCGTTAAATAGTAACACCTTATTACTAGTCAAATTAGTTATAACTCTTATATTTATCCAAAATATATATTATTATTACTAATTATTAAATTTTTAAAAATATTTTTTTATAAAATTTTAATTATCTTAATTACTCTCGTTTATATTTTTAATTCTCTTTTCATTTTTCTTGCATGCTAAGCTCAACTTCTCAATAATAAAATAATAATAGAAAATTATACTGAAAGGAAAAAATATGAATATAGCATTGATATCCATTCTTGCAGGGTGAATTGAATTTTCATCTTTACCTTATTTTTTTAAGTATGAAATTTTCCTTTTTTATGTTTTAGTGATATGTTCTATTAGATTTAATAGATAGTAAAATTAAATTTACAAAAAAATAAGAGGAGCAATAAATAAATGAGAGTAACAATAGAACTATCCTTAATTTAATATAATTACAAAATATTATGACATATTACTGTTAATTTTTTTTAAAATATACAAATTAGGTAACTTTTAACAAAAATACACAAATTAAGTAACTTTTTGAATGTCTTTATCTATATATCTATATAATATTATAAAAGAGAGTCAATTCAAGCTCCACCAATATTATGTTTCACTTATACAACAAGTTTTTTTCTCCAAAATTTCTAGCTTCTCATGTACATTTCAATCATAAATGAATATTTTTTTATCATATATTTAATTTATTTTCACTTTACATGTCAACTCCTTCAAAATTCATTAAAAATTAAATTTCATAAGTTTTTTTAAATTATAATTATGAATAATAATTTTGAATTCAAATGAAAATTTTAATTATACGTGATTTGATTTGATTTGATTTAGTTTTTGACAACAATGCATTAATTTTTAAATTAAATAGCTATTAAAGCAAATATAAAATTTGTAGCTCCTAAATATAGGCATATTCAAAATGATCACCAATTAACACCCAGTGGGAGGAAGATGGAGTTTAATATCATTTCTCATTAATTAATTACCTTGAACAAACATTTAATTTATCTAAACTTATTGAAATTTGCTCAAAAGTATGTTCTAAAAAATTACTATATATACCTATATATTTTTTTCTTATCTTAATTTAGTTTAATTTAAAATTTTAAAAAATTCAATAATATTTTTTAATAAAAAGATATATAAATATATTGAATTACTAGTTTAATAACCACATAAGAAGAAAATTTTCCGAGTTCATTAGTTTTGAATTTCAGCAACTCCAAAAAAATAATGTTATATTTATATACAATAGAATGAATTGATAACAAATAAAAATATTCAATTGTTAAATGTGATTATGATTTTTTTAAAATTAAAATTGCCTAGAATTAAATAATAAAGAATTTGTGGGAGAAGACGGACACGCTTTCGCGTTCATAAAAAGCGTGATCATCTTCGTGGACTTTGAATTCGACTATAGTGATAACATTTCATTTCTCTGTATAAAATCACTTGCGTCATTCTCTTTACTTTTAAGATTTCCATTTTCGTTCCACAAGTTATAAAGCATTTCTCCAACCAAAGCTACATGGACAGCCCTAAGACAGAAGAAGAGAAACCGAGCACGTTACTAGATGACTATGAAAACAAAGATGGTTATTATGAACCTTGTTTCCGTAGCTACAGTTTTAATTCTAAAGAGGATGAGGTATCGGAATCAAGAATGTCAGTATTGAAAGAAATTATGGAGGCATTAACAGATCCGAATATCTATACGATGGGAATGTGCGGAAGGGACGATAATCATATGTGCCATCTACTACAGATAGTTACAAGGAGAGCTAGGAGGGACAACTTGTTTGGTGTGATTGTGATGGTGAGCATAAAGAAGAAGCCAAACTTGAGAGTAATTCAAGAAGAAATTGCTCATGAGTTAGGTTTCAGCTTTCAAGGACAGGGACAAGAAGAGAAGACTGCACTTTGTGTCTATACAAATAGTAATAAGAAGGCTGTGACTGAAAATGCTAGACAACTATCTGATCGGATCCGGAGGGAGCCAAAAATTCTTTTCATCTTACGTGATCTTCAGACCAGACTTGATTTGGCCAAACTAGGAATTCCATTTGGTGTGGATCACAAAGCTTGCAAATTGATACTGACATCTCACACTGAAGAGATACTATCCAACCAGATGAATACTCTGCGTACATTCAAGGTTTGAAGCCAGAATTTGTAAAGAAATAATTCAAAGATGAACATGGCGGATGAAGTTGGTAAATGATGGTGTTGATGAACGGTCAAAATTCATTTGAAACGGAGACGTTATGAGAGGATAGTGGACTGTTGGTGGCTGAGGGTAAGGTGAGCAAGAGAGTCTTTTCAAGAATTTAGAATAATTCCCGTGTCAAGGGAATGAATTCAAACCAACCCCTGGGTGGGAACGTTTTTGTGGGAATCTTGATTAAAAACTATGCTTGGGAATAAGTTTTGGATGAGAATGTTTTTTCAGATCCTAGGAAATGCAAAAATAACTCTTGTATCAAACGCCACCTTTAATGCTTTGTGTTGTATGATTGAAGGTTTAGGGTGGGAAGGGTGACAGACATTCACAGAATACATTAAGGATCATGTTTGAAAGGCGTTAATCAATTAAGACAGAAAGGTGCATTGAATAGTTTTTTTATCGAGTTTTCACGACAGTAAAAAATGATTTTACACTTGCATACAGACCGGAAAATTGATGTTGCGCCTGATAAAATTGAGCTCTCCGTGTTCTTAATAGCCATTGAGCACAAAATTGGCACATGTGAATATTGTAGAAAGTCTAAAGCCAAGAAGGGTAAGACAGACAAATGACAGAAATTGCACCAGTAGGCTTGTTGGCCATTTGATGCAGCTGGGTCCTATCACTTGCCTATGCATTCATCCACAATCTGACTTCCATTGAACTTAATTAGAGCTAAAGATCGGTTTCAACAACGATTCCCTCAGCTGGTTTCTCTGCTCTCATCCCCTCTCCATTAACTGTGGATGCAAGAATGTATGTTCTGCATCTGTAAATAAGGCACATAGTAAATAGTTACATATTTACAACCATAATTATTTGTCATACACAAACAATATAGAACGATTGTTCTTAATCCCTAACACGCATAACCTGATTTGCAAACAAGAAATTCTGCCACTGAAATATAATATACACCATTTCGTGATTATCAGATATGCACTTCCACTTTAAAATAAAATGATATGCACTAAAATAAGAGCCCACTCATTACTCTCGTTACCCCTCCCCTTCCTTTTTCTAGGTTTCATACTCGCACTTTCTGACCCAAAATATAGAATCTCTAAAATGTTTTTTTTTTCGGCGAGAGAATTGTTAAAATGATTTGTTGTTATGAATGATAGCGTTATGAAAAATTATTTTTTTTAACCTAAACCAAAAAAAAAAAGGTTGGAATATACAACAGTACACAGCAAGATTATGTAGACTTGTTACCACTTTCACCATCAGATGCTTCTGCAAGCTTTGCAATTGCGTCAACAAGTGCCTGCTCATGCTCCTGTACAGGCAACATTTACAGTGAACAATAACCATGGAGCAAGAAGGCTAAAAAGAAGGAACTGCAGGATGGTCAGTGATCATACTTTCAGCATTTCCTTTGCCTCCTCAAGCTCCATAAAATCTGGAGGACTGATGGCAAAAACCCTCTCCACCTGTTGAAGTATCAGCATTGTTAAAAACTAAAAGAATTTCCCTCATTTTCTTATTCTTAATGAGATTGCTTAGAAATGTCATATCTACCTCCTTAACCAACAAATCTGTGCTCAGCAACTCAATGTCATCCAAAACTCTCTTTCCAATACCATTTTGTGGTGGGGGAAATTCTTTTCTGGCCTGAAACTTAGGATGTCCTCTCCCTCTTACAGCACCTAGAGTATCACCATCGCGGCTAAAGAATTTCTTAACTCCACGGCCTTGCCCACTTTGTCTTCCTCTATGGGGGATGCCTGGATCTTCACCTTCCCATCGTATATCCTCATGTGAGATCTGTAATCAGTATGGTACAAATATACTTAAAATATAGAAGATCATCATTTTTGACAAATGTGCATATCTACGTAGTCATTATATATATAAATAGGGCTAGAAACAGTCTTTATAATTTATAAATTTATAAATAATTTTATGTTTATTTTTTATCTTTATTTAAACCAGCCACTTGTAATATAACAGGAAACATGATTTATTTTGCACAAACAACTAACAAACATATTACGAATGTATGAGGGTGCAGGCACACAGACATAAGTTATTACTTAAATAGGGGCATATTTAAACTTCTAAATCCTCTGTATCTCTGTTACTTCAAACAGATGAGGTCATGATGAACCAGTCAACAACTGAGTTACTGTCCAAAATATATAATCCAGACTACTTACAACCAGTTCTCAGAATTGCGGTGACTTGGTGAGGAAAGTGGGAGAAAATTCACATTTTTAAGCCCCAAAAATTCTAATCATGAATGAAACTACTCACTTGTGACTGATAATGCAAAAGCCCATACAACAAATATGGCACCCAAGTCAACAGAGAATCAAAGATATTTGGACATGGCTTCAACTTGATTATGATCAATAGAGTTAAGTGTATGTTATAATGTCGGGAGACTCCAAATATCCTATTAAATATTGCTAATCTGAAAATTAACATACATTAGGGATTCACCTATTCCTAAACTAAAAAGAATCCTAAAACCATGCAAAGTGATTCTAAACAACTCTAAATCACAGGGGGCAAAAAATCTTCAATTAAAAAAAACCGTAAATCCTATGATAAGATTATGAAATATCTTAATATTTGAAAGTCTCAAATTCATAAAAAGAAAAATCCTCAATACACTTTTTCTTCGAAAAAACCCCTAATTTTCTCAAATTAAATAACTCAAATATTTTAGTCTTATCTAATGTAGAACCAGGATTTTTCTTTTTGTTTCTTGTCCAATCACTTATGTATGACAAGTAGAAAAAGTTTCTACCTCAGTCATTTGTTTAGTCACACATGTAGCATTGAATGGGTTTGTAATGCTTGATCATATACTCCACAAGAACACACACCATGAGATGCAAAGGTCAACACCACCTTTTACTCCATGGATTAAGTTATAAGGTTCACTAGCCATATTCTTCCTTCAAGATAGCAGTGTTCCTTTATCCTTGAGATCACAAGAAAGTGGAGTACACATTGTGTTTAAAAAGATGTAGTTTGACTTTGCAGATAGTGAGGTGGCAAAGACACAACATAATATAAAAAAAAAATGTGGCATAAATGAGGGAGAAAAAGGAATACATTTGACTGAAGATAGGGGCTGCATTAACACAAGATTAGAGAAGATAAACCGTCTATGATATTTGGCCATGATTAAAAACAAGATAAAAGCAATAAATGATGACACCAATAGAGGGAAAATGGAGGATATAGCTTTAGCCTTTAGGCCATTATAAAAGGAAATTCAGATGTGGATTCAAGTTGCTTTTTATGAAGGACTCAAAATGAAAATTCCAGACGTCATTCTACTACTCTTTAAACTGTCCTGTTGGTCCTCAAACACGTACAACACTTAGTTTTTTAATCCATTTTAAAGGAAGGTGGTGACAGTAGCCCAAAAATCATTGGCTTACAGTTGTTGTTGTCATCATCTCTTAAGTATTATATTGGCTTTTATAGTCACGTCACACAGTTTGATGTTATTCCCTTTATTGATGTATTTTGCACTGTTTCTTCTTTCAATGTATCAGCTAAAACTTAATTAACTACTACTTTACTATATGCAACAAAACATAGGAAATACCTCTTTGAGATCAACCCATTCCCAAGTCTCATTTGTTTTATTAATATCATAAACCAAAGCATGCCGGCCCTGCAAAGAATAAAAAACCAGAAAGGTTGGTAACAATTTTCTGACAAATTTTAAAAACAACTCCAATAACATGGTGCCTTGCACTTCCAGGTTTATGGCCTGAACATCACATTTAAGCATCGTTGTACCATCTGGTTGAGTGGGGATGGCTTCATATATATACTCAAAGAGGTTGTATACATTAAAGACACATTCTATCTTAGATGAAACACAAATAAATAAGTTTGCACATTTGTCATTTTCTGTAACCTGTACATGATGAAACCAAACTCAAATAAAAAAAAGTATTTTACATGTGACAGAATTAGACTTGTCCACCTAATTTACCCAATGAAAATTCAAAGAATGAGACATTTACCTTATAAGATAGATGTGAAAAAATCAAGGATTGTGACAGCTATTATGACCTAAACATACCTTGGCAGGGTTGTAATCAGTTATGACAGCCTCATAAAAATGGTTGTCTTCAGGCCATCTAGTCCAAACTTTCTTCCCAATCAATGGATCAAAAGCTGCTGCTTCAGCAGGTGCATTAGATGCAAGAACACTAGAAGAACTGCAATTTGTGAAGTGCCTACCTCCAGCCGGCCCAGCAGAAGGATGCTGCACAGACTTCACTGAAGACAAACCAGGTAATGACTGACCCTGGTGCAAAAATTGGTGGAAAATTAAAGCCAAATGGGAGTCAATTCCTTTTCTTTGCACTTCACTAGTAAAGAATTGAATTGTACTGCTATTATTAGGCTTTTGGCCTTTGGATCCTAAAGCAGCTCCATCAATTGCAGCTGTGCTCACTGCAATGCATGGAGCTACTACTAGACTACTAGTTCTGTTAAAGCTCACATCACATTATATACAAGAGAAGGTGGTACCGATTGTGATGTCTTCTGTTTCTTGCGGGAAGCTGAAACAGTTGGACTGGGTAAAACATCATGAACAGGCTGAGATGTATTGTGTCTTGCAGGTTGGTAACAGCCAGTTTGTCTCCACTCCCTGATTGCATTTTCCATCACATAACATTGTAAAAAGGCAGAAGCAACAAATCTCTGTCAATTTTTTTGCTACACCATTGCAGCTGTTCAAATAATTAGTTAATTACAATACCGTATGCAGTGGATAATTTCATCAGAATTAACTGTGGTAAGAAGTTCTCTGTGTTCATCATCTGAAACCCTCAACTCTTTCCTAAGCTCAGTTATCAAACCTTCCTTCTCCTGATGAATACATAAGTACAGGAAATAAATCTTCAAAGCATGAAAAAATAAAAAATAGAAGGCAGGGAAGGAACTAAATACATACCCAAGTAAGAGCATCAGATTGAGCTTTGAAAGCACGCAAGACAGCAGAGTATGCTTCCTGCTCAAGTTGATGAATTTGAGCCTCCATGTTACTATGCAATCTGGAGTGTGGAACAGGAGCTACAGCAGATCTTCCGTTGCCTGCAATGCTGCTACCTCTCCGAACTCTATTTAGACTTGAGGGAGGGAGATCATCATCAGTACCTGAAATTGTTTTACAAAAGTGAAACTTATATATAGGAAACATACAAAATATGAATGAGGATTGCTAAGTTCAAATGTTATTTTCCAATTTTATCTTTGATCATGCACAATCAATTGTGCTGCCTCCCATCCTCCCGCTCTCTCTCTCTCATTCTCATTTTCATGGTTATTCAATAATTTGAGCACCTATAAAAAGTTCAATTTTATTTGATTTCCAAATTTTGCCCAAGCCTAAGTCTAAACATATCGTCCAATTGACAAGTCTATCAAAAAAAACACAGCCGAAAAATGTTAGCAGGCTTTTATTGCTTCAATTGGTCACCCACTACACCAACTTTACAAGGAAGCACTTATGATCAGAGCAGAGCTCAGAAGATCTAAATATGTTCAAAGTATAAGGTTCTGAAAAACTGCTTTAGAAGTTTGGAGCATCAGGGTTGCACTTTGCATAATGGTTAGAATAGCTAGATCACCTTCTCCTATTCTGCAGTACGTTGATTACTAATATATATAGAAGCAATACTTAATGGCAAATTTGCCTACCATCAACTTCTTGTTAGATTTAGTTCCTTCCCAATACCTACACACATCAGCTTTGCCTCTTTATCAACTTGCTCGATCAATTAGCACGCTGCATGCCACATAAAACTGATCCCAGTAAGCAATTCTCTTGCATAATTTGTGCTCCTGAATTCTAATTTCAGGTATTCATACATAATTGCTGCACTGGATGCACAATTTCCAATTGAATAATTCCTATAAAATTGTCAATGCAAGCCCCTTCACGAAAAGTGGGGGAAAAAAAACCTAATTTTGTGCACAAATCTCACATGACGAATTGAATAATGGGAGCCAGCAAATTCTAAAATCAATTATCTTAAAGAAACACAGAACCAAAAACACAATGGCTTGCAAACGTTAATGACAATCATTGCAACGAAAGAAGGGACCACGTCCAACAATTTCATAATCGGAAAACAAATCAAAGACGAAATCTTTTGTTTATTTTTACCACTGTCGGAAACTTGATAGTCCATAAAAGGTACCGCAATGGCGTTTCGGATTGAGGAGGTCGAAGGTTTTGCAGAACACAGAGGATGGGTTTTAGAGACGGGTTTTGAAAAAGACAGGGAGTCAGACACAGACAGCCACAGGCATAGATAGGCACGGGAGAAAAATTGAAAAGTGTAACTTTGTATTTATTTAGTAATAGTCGACCCACACGAACAGAGAACAAATAACAGAGAAAGTGAAAGTCACTTGTTTGTAGGAACAACAATTTGAGCATACTCAAAATTCCTTTACACGTACATCTTAGTGTGAGCAAAAGGGTTCGGTTATTTAAGTTTTTTTTTTCTTCTTATTTGTAAGATTCAACCTAGTGTGTATGAGAAAAAATGTAATTACGAAAGATACTCGCTTCACGCACATGAACATAGCTGTAAGATTAATTTTTTACTTTCTAAGTAAGAAAATACTTAATTTACACCAAAAAAAGATTCTTCTACACATAATTAAGTTTTACAAATAATTTAATAATAAAAATATTTGGATATTCTCTTTTAAACCAGATTAAGAGAAAAAGAAAAAATATGCATATGTTTATTATATTAGATGTGTATAATTTTTTTAAATTATAATATATTATTTATTTTAATATTTTTTTTGTTAGAATTTTTTAATTAAATATATGTAAAAAGTAACTTAATTACTTTTTGATTTAATTATTTTAAAATAAAAATAAACAAAAACTCATAAAATTCATAACTTAATCATGAATTATTTAATATACTTAGTGTCTAGAAAGATATAAAAAATAAAATAATATTTATAAAAATATAAACTAAGTATTTCATCAAGGTTAAAAATATTTTAAATTAAATTGTTATTAGAGTATTTATTCATTATAATAGGTAAATAATTATAATTGATATTTAAATAATTTAAAAAATATTAACAAATTAAATATGCTATGATATATGATATTAATTAATCACACTTATTACTAAGTAAATAAGTAATTGATATTTCTATTAATATAAAATTTAAAAAGTTAAAGTAATTAAATTTATCACTAAAATAAAATAAAATCAAATATAATTTAAATTTAAATTAGATTTAAAATTTTTTAAATAAATTTTGAATACATAAAAAATAAGGCTATATCAAAGAAGTAAATATTTGGAGAAAATAAAACTCATATATGAGTAACACGTGACATTGATCACCACTTGCATAGACTATATTTTATATAATAATATATAAATATATTTCTTTATTTCAAGTTTCCACAGAATAATCCTGTGACAGTAGAAAATTCAAATCCTTAATAAAAATAACAAGTCCATAATAAAAATAACTGATAGAATAAATTGAAATATATGATGATTCCTATTTGATTGTGTTCAGAATAATCATATATTTTTTATGTTTTTATGTTTAATATATAAAATCATTATGAAACGAGATAAGACTTAAATATTTTTAGTAAAATATATGAAAATAAATAAATAAATTACAATGATAATCTGTTAATAAAGTTTCACTATTTTAGCCTGTCAAGAATAATCATTTCCACATTTTTAAGAGATGAATGGTGTTTCATATTTTCACGAAACCAAAACTTAAAATAAAAATAATAGTTTTATGATTTTTTACCAAATAAAGAAATATTCATCCACACATAATAAAAGTAAGAATGTAATTATTATTCTTAAAAAGAAAAAAGCTTATTTTGTGATTAAAAAAATTATAATAAAAATGTTATATAAAAAAAGTTTAAATGAAAATCTATTTTTATGTAAAAATTAAGAAAAATCAAACATTTCTTTTAATTTACTTTGAAAATACTGCTTCATTTGGCTTGTTGCCTGTTCATACCATTTCAATTTTTCTTTTCTTTCTTATTCCTCTTTTAAAACAATTTCACCCTTTTAGCCTTTTCCCCATCTTTTTCTAATCCTCTTTTAATGGGTTCTCTTAGTTGATCTGGGATTATAACTTGGGAGTTGTAAGAAAGCCAAGAGTCCAGAATGGTTTAAAAGTTGGGCTACATTGATTTGGTCTGTTAATCACAAAGATTGAAATATGGGTTCGGCCATGTTTATAGATTTGCTTGCTTTAACCAAATTAGTTAATGCTGATCTAATTGGTTATGACCCAAAAATACTCATTTTTCTGCAAGTTAATCATTGCAAGTTGCCTCTTTGCAAGCTACCAGTAAGCCTTAGACAAGGTACAACTATAATATTTGGGGAAGCAGGGCTTGAGAAAAATGTCTAATAATGGTAAGAAGAAGTATGGGAAAACCGGGGAAGAGGGCTTCGCTATCCAATGCGAATTACTAACTTCTTTTAGAAACGGACGAAAGCCCTGTGAATGATTGGACCAGTCAAATATCAACTATATATGCCTACAAGTTTTATAAAATTATCCATATTCTTATTGAGCTTTATCCATATTCTCATCCTACCCAACTACATTAGTTACAGCCCATGACAAAAGATGTTTGATTGCACAGTACTGAGCTTCCAAAAGAATTGCAAGAATTGGCAGTGTTTAACTTGCATTCCAAGAGCCCCTGATAATACCATCCCAGTTCTGAAGCAAGGGTCCTAGTAGGAAGTCATAATTATCCTCCAAGTATGGGGTTTTCTACTTTCCTTATACTATGTATTGATCCCCAAGATGGGGAGTGGCACTTCGTCACGTGGGGTACTATAATAAAAATCTTCAGGTGCTGAATTTCGTAGTTTATACTCATCCCATCTTCCAATCTCGGGAAAACAAGAAGAATCTCGAGTACAAAAGAAACAGAAGAAAACAAAACTTGCCTAGTTTAAAATCTTCAGGGAGCAACAGTATTTTTAGATGTGTCTGACAAGCCAGCTAAGATAGTTGGGCTAAAAATTGTACAAAAGCCCTATAGTTTATTGAGCTAGCAGATCTTCTAAGTTCTAATCTAAATCAGGTATAATGTTTTCACATGCTCATACTGAAAGCATGGAAGCATTAGGCGAAAGCAAAAGTGGAAAGGCAATTTTAAAAGTGGTGAAAGATGACAAAATAGAAAAGATTAGGTATATTCAAGAAGGTTACTACTTAGTAAAAAGGAATTTCACCCAGCTGAATAGAGCTGGTCACCGATGAACATGTTGAACTAATTAAAACGATTAACAAAGCTGGGAGCATGGAATTATAAGGTTTTTAGTTCAGATTCACGTGTCCAATCACATGAATCTTCACAGTGTAATGACTATTTGAAAATTGTAACATAGTCAGGACTCTCAGGAGCAACATTAGTCAATTATGCGTCACATGATCAGCGGCTTCCAGGTTCCAACCTAGTAAACAACAGGGTGAAAAAGTACTATGCATTTGTCATTCCCTCCCCTCCATCCACACCCCTCAAATTCTTCTTTACATTCACTTGTGTTAGTGGTATGCTGAAAATTATATTAACCTCATCGTTAACTAAAAACTAACACCGTTGATTAACTAACCCTTCCCAAGTGATCAATAAGCTTGTTGTCTAAGCAGCTATAGGATCCCCCCCCCCCCCCCCGACGCCGAGAATATGATATAATATACTATACGTAATGGTGAACCACGTGCAGGAGGCATGCTCATGCCTTTTTCATATAAACCTGATCCAACTCTTAAAAATTATCAGCACCCTCTCTCATCTTAGCATGTTTCCTTCCTACCGAAACCATTCTCACTTTCTCATGAAGATCACCAGCTGCAGAGTTTTGGCTGCTGTCTTGGCCTTGGTTCTGGTTCACTTTCTTTTGTTATCTCCGTTCTGTCTCCGCCATGGACAGAGCTTTTCAAGAGAGACAAGTCTGTCAAGGAAGTTGCTATCTTCATCTTTGGCTTCCGTTTCGACAAGTATAGGTAAATTAAGTGGAAGCAAGAAACAGCCCGAGAAAGCTGTGGATCCGAGTTTGAGGAAAGCACCACCAAGCGTCCCAAATCCTACCCAGAACAAGTAGGATTGGACATTTTCTTCTAGAGATTTCAGCAAGGAAGAAATCTTTGTGATTTGATCGGTTTTTTTTTTCTTTGGGCCTTTTGGTTATATAATATTCAAATTAGTAATTTGCCATATTCTTGGTTATTATTTCCTCTTGTAAGGTTTTACTGTAGTAACGTTGAAGTGTACATAAAAACTAGAATTTAACAAGTATAATTTAGGATTTTGTTTTGCAAAGGGAAGAAATTTGATCGCCGAGGCCTAGAGTTCAATTTTGTTGCTTTTGATTGATTGCTGCTTCTTCCCCTCTTTTTTTCTTTATTACATGCTCTTTCCTCCTGCTTCATTCTTCCATTCAAAAAAAAAATAAAAATATGTAACCAAATTGTTGTTTGTATTTCCACCAGCCTCTTGAAATATCATAGTTATGGGCCGAGAGATCGTGCAGGCTAGCACTCACATGAACTATTTTCCTTTTAAGAACATAAATTATTCCAATTCTTGGCTTTCACGCTCGGTGGCTAGTGAGGATTCATGGTACTCAATGATGCCAAGGTCAAAATGAGTCATCAGAAAAGATGGAAAAGTAAGGAATGCACGTTTGGTTGTTGGCTAGTGTGTTGTTGGAACGTACCTAGCCATGCACCTTTTAGGTATAAAGTTGGCTTGAAAGCAAAAAAAAAGATTGAAACCTCTTGGCGGTGATATATATGCATCATTGCTTGGACGGTTTCATAAATTAGATGGGATGATAGGATCCAGAAACTAGGATAGCCTTCTTCCTCCTCAGTTCCTCTTACCCCATGAATAACATTTCGTCTTGAAAATTATGCACTGTGCAATAATGGGATGAAAGGAGGCAACATAAGCAATAAAGCAATCTATATATCTTGTATATTTCCAGACATTATCTATTTTGTTTACTCACTTTTTCTTTTCTTTTTTTTTTATTGCTTTTAAGCATAATCTAATCTAAAATTATAACATCAAAAGGTGCGAGAAGGATATTTGCTATTAAGATGGTGATTCGTGATCAGTATGGCAATGTAAATGAAATAAACATATAATTAACTATCGGTATTAATTTCATGTAGTTAAGAGGGGTTTCAAAGTTAAAATCCAAAGCTCTAAAAACTGAATAATGATGTGTCATGGCCCATCAAAGTAGGATCCAAAACATAGGCAACAAAGCCCGGAGAGTAGTGCATAACTTTTCATCTGAAGCTCTTTGTTCTTTCCTATTGAGATTTCAGAGCCCATGTTTCTTTTTCGCAATCTTCACTGGCAAATTCTGAGAGATAGTCTTGATGCCAATGTTTGGACATGATTTGTACTTTGAAGTGCTAATCATGAGTCCAGTTGATCAGGTTGACCCAAAAAAGAAGTGTGATTAGTGTTATCATCGTCACAGGCAAAATTCTATTTCTTTTTTACTTTTAATAATTGTCTTAAAACTAGAATTTTATAAAAAATAAATATTATGCAATTAAACTTTTAATTATTTATTATAGTGAATGATATCAAAAAATATTAATATTAATATTAAAATATTTTGTTAATTTTTATTATCATAGTTAGGATAAAAATTATATAAAAATTACAAAAAAATTATACAAACCACGTTATAACTAAAGTTAATATACAAAATTTTATTGTAGTATTTTGTAGGAGCATTATTATGATTTTGAGATGACTATTTTTTTAATATAAAGTAATTGGTAAACAGAAAGAAACTTTGACACAATGATGAGGAATGAAACATTTTAGGGTACAAAAATTTAAGATTATATTTAAAAAAAGGAGAAATGGAATATGTGAGAGGACTCGAGTTTTTTTTTTTTTGGGAAAATAGAGGACTCGTGTTTTACTAGGTGCATTATTACATTAATGTGATGATGCTCACTAAGTAAACTATAAAGGATATGATTCTTTATACCATATTTTAAGGTATAAAATCACAGGCTATAAAATTTGTTAGAGATATAAAATTAATCGTGGTTTTGACCTAATAACTTAAATTTTTTAGAGAGTTGTTCTTTTGACATGATATCATAATTTCTATAACAAAGTGATCAAAAATTTAATCATTTCTCATTTTTTTAAATAAAGTTAAATTTTTACACAATATATAGTGGGCATTTACATTATTCACACTTTAAGCCTAAAAAACTTTTGTGTGAGGGTACATGTTAGAAATATAAAATTAATTTTGAGCCTTTACTTAAACTGATAAGATTAGTTTTATATCTGTAACAAATTGTACTCAAAAAAATTCTTAACCTATATTAAAAAAAAGTGAATTAGTTAAAATTGGGTAATTTTAGAGATGTTAAACGGGCTGGCCTGACCTGTTTAGGCCCACCTGGGATGGGCTGTGGGTTAAACGGGCCAGCCCAAAATTGCTCGCATTTAAACAGGTTGCAAATTAGCCAGTCCAACTTGCCTCACATCAACTCGCGAGCCTAAATGGACTGACCCGCAAATTTTTTTTTTTTACTTGTAAAGTTTGAAACAAAATTTAAATTTGATAATCTCAAATCAAATATTATATTACATAGACGTAGTATTGAATACTTTAATCTCATTTAAAGGGTTAATGGAGAATTCAAACAAATAAATAATATAAACTTATGAAATTTGAAGATTATTTTTTGTATGTGGGTCGTGCCACTGCTAGCTTGAACTTTTACTTAAGAAAAGAGTGTTCAATTAACTTTTAATTTTTTAAATTAATTTGTTTTTGTACAAACAAGTTGAAAATTAAAGGAATAAAAGTTATGCTGACGGTCCGTGGGCCCTACTGGTTGGCCCTTTTAACTCTCGGGTTAAACAAGTTGATCCAAAATTATCCGTACTTTTACGGGTTATTAATTTTGAAGTCCGACTCGCATAATTTATGCTGGTAAACGGGATAGCTCGACGAGTTGGACCTGTTTTGACGTCCCTAGGTAATTTTATATAACCAACATGTTTCACATCTAAAAATCTATAATTATTTATATCAAACTTTTTTTTTTACAAATTATATATTATTTAAGAGTAAAATACCAAAAAAAAAATCCAATTTTGATTCATGTGCCATTTATCCCTTTTGCTTTAAAAAAAGGTCAAAACACCTATTAATTCTTTACTGAAGGTGCAAAAAATTCACTCTATCCCATGTACATCCATTTGACTAACAGGTAAAGTGCAAAAAAATAAAGTTCAAACTTTGAGTCATGTGCAATTTATCCTTTATTTTTTAAAAAATATTAAAATACTCATTCATTATTTACTAAATATGCAAGAAAAATTATGTCCAATAAACATTTATCTAACTAACAAAAATTATCATATCGGCATCACATGCTAAATAATTAATCTGGAAAACTCTTTTAGGAATTTTTTATGGATCTAAAAAAATCTTCTAAAAATTAATTTTTAACGTGTTATTTTTTGGCAGATCAGAAAATTCTTTAGAAATCAATTTTTATTTTTATGAAATTTGACTATATTGCCATAAAAAATCAAGCATTTTGTTGTAGTGATAGTCTTATATGAACATGTGATACTTGTATACTGCTAAATACCCAACAACCCAACAAGTAAAAAAATCTTTTTCGAAAATGTGTTGTACCTGTTATACTTTCTGCATAAGACCATAAGTGCTTGGACCACCTTCAAATGGTCAAATCTCCCTCCTTTGCTATAAAATATTTGTTGTATGAGGGATTAGACATGATCAGACAATTAGAATATCAAAAAATCAAGAGAAAGTGATATACTGTTATTCTTTATGAATCTTCTTGTATTCTGTTTATAAGCTAACTTGCAAACTATCTACTCTTAATGAGTTTATAATATACATTATATTTTTTGAGTGAATCATGGTTGAAAGGAAATCTAACTAGGTGAGTTAGTAGTTAAGTCTGTGAGTGACATGTTAAGCATTGTAGAAGTGTTACGTGCTTGTATTTATCTTGGAGAGGCTAAGGTTGATCAAAGAACACATATTTAATAATGAAAAACCTCAACTTGATTGGGGATCGGATACAAGTTTCACATTGGGGTTGAACTAGTATAAATCCTCTTGCGTAATCTCTCTTAACCCTACTCTTTTATACTATATTATTTAATTGTTCTGTGTGTTAAGTTTTGATTGCTCAAACAAGTCTTTAAGTTATTGTTTTATTAAATTTTTGGTAACATAAGCTACTTAGTGAATTATTTCATCTCTGCACTCATTTTTTTGTTTAAGTGTTTTGTAGAAATTGAATTAGTGAGTGACTTGATTTAACCCCCTTCTCAAGTCTTCTTTTACCACAACACATGACCCAAAGTTGGAGGATTTTTTGCATTTTACCCATAATTTAATAATTTTACACATTTATTATTATTTTTCTCTTTTAATATTAAGATTTAATTTTGATTTATTATTAGTGTAAAAATTTCTTATGCTATTATTTAATGATGCATTGTCACATTATTAAAAAAATTTAGTGTAAACAACTTTCGCACTAACACTTCATCAAAATTAAACTCTTAATATTATTCAAATAACATTATTCATTAAAACAAATAATTTTCAATCAAATTTAAGTGTTGCTATGTACGTAAGTTTAGAGGATTGTGCAACTATACCGACTTGCGTTGTCCGAGTGAATGAGGTTCGGTTACTTTAAATATTTTGTCTTATATTTAATCTTTGGGGCAGTATAAACAATTTCGCACTAACACTTCATCGAAATTAAACTCTTAATATTATTCAAATATCATTATTCATTAAAACAAATAATGTGTCAATCAAATTAAGTGTTGCTATGTGCGTAAGTTTAGAAGATTGTGCAACATAATTTGTCTTATGTTTGATCTTTAGAGTGATGTATATATAAAAAAAACATAATCGGGGAGACATCAATTTTACGTATTTGACCGTATCCCGTAAAATTAATAGAGTTTGAATATTTTTTTAAAATATTTTTCAATATAAAATAAGCATGTACTAATACTACTCAATTACAAAGTCAGCAACAGCAACGCGGACCCAAGTTCTAGAGCTCGTTTGGATAAGCTTATAAAAAAATGACTTTTTTTATAGACCTTTTTTTAGTAGAGCTTTTTTTTAAAAGAAAAAGTTATTTTGCATTTGGATGCAATATTTGTGAAGTACTTTTAAGTAATAGAAGGACTTGTAAGTTTGTTTGGATAAGAAAGAACAAAATAACTTTTTTTATAGTAAAATCACTAAAAATGTAGGGTATTCAGAATAATAGAGGTAGGGCTTACAAAAGGAAACAAATAGAGGACAAGAAATGTAATTTTTAATAAAAGAAAATGGTATTTTTGTCAATAAAGAAAAATGATATTTTTTTCAATAAATTATATTAAAAACCACTTATCTTTCTCCTTTTTTCAGAAGCTAAGGATTACTAGCTTCTAAAAAAAGTGATAATTGAACTTTTTTTTTAACTTTTACTTTTTTTTAAAGTTTCATCCAAACATACATAAAAATTTGTGAAAGTATTTTTTTTTTTAAAAAAGTGCTTTACTTATGAAAAAAGCTTATCCAAACGCACTCTTAATTTCTCTTTTTTTTTATTTTCAACTAAAATTTTACCTTTAGGCCCGACATACAGACTATGTTGACAACAAGTTGGGCTATCCAGTGGCCTGTGGCCTGTGGTCCAAGAAGTTGGCCTTTCAAGTGAGGAATTGCAGGTAGATGCAGCTCCCGCTCCACCACCTTATCCATTTGATCCTATCCGAGAATAAAATCCCAATAGGTTCCGCGCATCCGCTTTTATGTTGAAAGGCAGTTTCCATCAGGTAACAAGGAGACCAAAGGAACCAAATTTGGCTATCTAGTAAAGCTTACATCTCTCTCAATAATAAAGCAGCTAAAGAAGTTTTGGAATAAAGGAAAACACGGGAGAATAAAAGGCATCAATATTGATGCCTTACCTATCCTCTTTTACTGTCCTAACCTAAGAACCCTGTACTTGCAAAAGGATCCTTGACTGGTCTTAACTCCTGTACTTTTAGTTGTACTCAAATCACAGATCAGATTAATTATCAGATAGAGAAATAGGTGAAAATTAATTTAGCAAAAAAAAAAACATAATTAGTTTTACTATATATAACTTAAAAATGGCTTGATATGATACGAGGATGTGCTAGCTTGCTAGATATGTACTTCATCGTAAAAAGTTGAGATTCCATAATGCATTATTTGGATGCAGTTAAGGAGGGAAAAAAGATGAAAAGAGGAAGAAAAAATAACTTTAATTCTTATTTAGATAATTTTTAATGAGGAGAAAGGAAAAAAAATAGAAAGACGTGTTCCATTTCTTTTTTTTTTAAAATTCTAAAATTATTCTTCTTTAAATTAGGAAATAAGAAGGGAAAAAAGAATTCTCTTTCATTTTTTTTTACTTAAACATTCAAATAAGAGAAAAAGTATCTCTCTCCACCCCTTCCCTTCCCTCCCTTCCCTCCCTTCCTCTCCCTTTCCCCTTCCCAAACATAGCATAACAAATCCACAAAATTTTAATTGAGGGGTAAAATTAAAGATAATATATTTAATTTTGATTTATATATAAAATAATTTTATGCTATTATCAAATTATGTGTTGTTATATTATTAAAGGAGTTTGATATCCTATTTAGTTGTTATAGTCAATTTTTTTTATAATGTGATAACACATGATTGGATGATAATATAATTTTTTTTTACATTTGACAATGAATTAAAATTAAATATAGAATAAAGATAAATTTACAATTATTTTCTAAGTGATTTCATATTTTGAAAACACAATAATTTTTTCATTATCATTACTATTAAATATTTATCTCTCTCTATATATAATAAAATAATTTTTTAGGTACAATAAAATAATTATTTAATCATTCATCTCTTGTATACTTGTAAGTTGGGTTTTTTTATAAAAAAAATTAATGACTTAAATACTGAATCAATCTTTCAATTTAGTTTATAGTAATAGCAAAGCATAGGATAAAAATCATTAAATTATATATAACAAACACAAAAATAAAAATAAAAATTGCTGTGGGGGCAGAAGTTTGTACTTAGATCCGTCATTGTTCCTTAACATCGTTTATATACACAGTCCAATCATACAAGCACCTGATGTGAGACTTGAGCATATTTTATTATGTAAATTATTATTTAATCATACTTGGCGTCGTACTAAGACAGCGGAGGCATAACATATTAACATGGCCGAACCAGACAAATATTTGCATTCTTATTAGTCTTTTTTTCACAATTGCTTGTCAATCGTTTAATTAGCAGATCCTTACAGGGTTCTTCAAGATCCAAACATCAATCAGACGGGAAGTCCTATTGACCAAAGATCTTCCTAGACTCTAGTCCACTATCTTAAAATCAATTATTTACTATTGCAATTAACTACTAGAAATTAAATTTATCTATCTTCCTGATTTTCAGGAACCCACTAGAGAAAAAAAAATCTTTCACCATTTATTTTACTAAAAAAAAATTTAGCTTAATTATTGAGATACTCAAACTATTGAGAGCAAGAAATGCAGATGGCATATGTGATCTATGAACAAGGTATCAAAGAAGGCATCTATATAGTGTACTAATTTACTGTGAAAAGGCAGGAAATGTCACCCTTGGCAGACCTGGGAGAGTAACCTAATTGATATCCGAATTCGGATAAAGTATACAACTTTGCTTTGATTAAGTGCATCAGCATATGACATCAATGACTTGTGCACTTATCATTGATATGTGCTCTTCCTGTAAGGCTATAATTAAGCTGTTCCTTTTCCTTTTTTCCCTTAAATGTTATTCAAGTCAAGTGAGACAGAACACAATCAGTTGGAAAGGTAAACCATCTGAATTAGTACATCTGCAGAAATAGTGGACAAGCTTATTGAATTAGTATTACTTGTAGTGCGTGAACACGATTTTGGGTTTGAAAAGTATTAGATGTTGGATCTATCGCTATAACTATCTTTGTTAGTCGCCAATTTCAAACCTATGTCTAGCTGTCCGGTAGTGAGCGAGAGTGTGTGCATCTTGATCTGTGCAATACCTACCTAATGGGGACCATCATTTTAATATTATTGTTATCTGAATCAGTGTTAAGATTAAGATTCTCTGTTACGAACCCAAGAACTAGTCTTTTCTCTTGGTGTATCTTCCACCTAGAGTGGTACAGAAAGCATATTTTGTACCTTTTCAATAATTTCCCCCTTTTCTTCCTGAAATTTCATCAAATGTTTGTGAAATATAAATTCAGAGACAAACACTCAGAGAAAGGAAGAGGGTGGTGGTGGGTTGGAGCAGGTGAGTTGGGTATAGACTGAGTCCACTCTTTATTGAACTAGTGCAAGATAGAAACGAAATGCTTAACAAAATGAACTATATGCGAGTTCTGCAAAATCATGGTCTATAGACTGACATGTGCTTAAGATATATGCAATCAGCAAGAGATACGGTAGGAAGCTTCAAGAGGCTTAAAATTTCCTACTCCCCATGAACGGGACGAAATATATATACCAAAGTTGAAACTAGGGGCAGCCTAGTAAACAAATGTGTTAAACATATGAATTGGATTGGTTGGAAACATGATATTTCTTTCTCATTCTTTTTGGCCACAACCCGCACAAGCACTAGCAAACAAGCGAGTAGCACCAAAAATCGTTTAACAATGGATAAGATGTTGTTGTCCACTAACTTAGAACTATATTTAGGTGTAATATTTATATATACAAATCCAATTTAGTCTAAGCAAGTAGAAATAAATAGCAGTTTACACCATTTTATTTTTGGGATATAAATCCATTTGTACATAGTTCTATTTATATGCAAACGACTGGTAAGTAGATAATGTGGTTTTTGTACAAAAAACTGGAGAAGGAGAGACTTAATTTGAAACTGCAGTTCCATCAAAATGAGCCTGAAAGTTAAAACCATGACTATGTCAACAGAAGAATTGCACTATTCCCCATCCCTCCCATCATGTACAATTCTTCAAACCCCCTTCATCTTTTGAAAAGTTAGATTAAAAAGAAAAAAAAAGGCAAATATGACCATGCCATAAATAAAAGCCCACAATACACCCGATGGATAAGCTTTCCCAAACTAATTAACAAACTGAAATCGAATTTGGGAAAGCGAGTGAACTTGCAAAAGAAACAACAAACAACTTGGGCTTTTTTACATGCTCCTAGCCAACATTTCTTGAAACTTCCTATCAGACTCCTGCTTTTCCAACCTGAACTTCTCATGGCAATTGGCAATGAACAATTCTGCTAGCATATCAATCTCATTAGTTTCCTGATCATTTGTAACCTTATCATCTTTAGTCTTCTCCTCAAGCCACCGTAGGTACCCTGCGAGCTGTGAGTCAGGGCAATCCTCATCTTGTTGCTCAGCTGGAATGATAGTATTCCAAGTTGAGTCATCGTACAAATGGGTAGCAGTAGCAGACAATCCTTCATAAACCGGTTCGGGGACCGGCAAAACGTGAGAAGATTTGGAAGAGCACCAATTATAGTGAAGCCTGAAGGAACCCAAAATGATCTTCTTGCGCTTGTTGTAATACTTTTTCTGAGAAGGGTAGGGGAAGTGAATTGGTGGGTTGTCCTTAAGAATCTCAACGATAACAGTTTTAACTTTAGAGAGTGCACGAAAGATTCGGCACATGTGGGAGACTATGAGGGTGTAGATGAGGCTTTTGAGCTTCTTGGAGCTTAAGGTTGAAGGTGGTGATGATTTTACTGAGAAAGCTTGAAGAAGGTGCATGGTTTTGAAATGGGAAGGGCTAAACATTTTTGTGTGCCTGCGGGTGCAGGTGGATACTGGATAGAGATACTGTGTGTGAGAGTGAGCATATTTGATCCATGACTCATGAGATGTGGTTTATATGGGATCCCAAACACTATTGGATTACCAGTTTGCCCCTTAACTTTTGGTTTATTTAAAGAACTGCCATCCACTTTTGCGGAAAAATAGTCAAAATACATTGCCATTGTTGTTTTTCTTTTGTAGATATGCTGGGATAAGACCCGCTTGCCAGTTTTAAAAAAATTTGATTACTTACTGCAATTTCATGGACACTCAAATTGCTAGTGTTGTGTTGAAGTATAGTAAGCAGCTCGAGAACGATGATTATTAAGGCTTAAGAATTGCAAGAATCACAAACCCAAGGATTATATTACGTAATAGGTGAATTATTAGGTAAGTGACCAACTTGGTAAAATTATTTATTAAATTGGTGTAGTTTTAAATTATTTTTCAAAAATAGAATAAATTTTGCCATGCTAATTTATTTAATTTTTGTTAATAGCGCAAGTGCTGCCACATGCTGTAATTTAGCTGCGATTTTATCAATGGAGACATGAACTAAGGTACTATTGGTATATGTTATTTTTATTACTCTCCTAAATAACTTTCTTAAGTTATAAATTTAAATCATAATATATATATATATATATATTATAAAATGATATTTTTTTTCCATTCATATTAATATAACCATTAAATGACTACATTAATTTATATAATCATTTAATGTAGTCATTTTATTATATGTGAATTTTAATTTCAGCTATTTAATGTAACTATCTCATTATATGCAAATTTCAAAAATTTAAGTAGTCATTTAATGGTTATATTAATACATCATTGGATGAACAAATATTATTTAATAATAATTAATATATATATATATTATGATTTACATTTATAAATTAAGAAAGTTATTTGATGTAGTGGTAAAGATGACATATACCAATAATATTTGGTTCAAGTCTCCATTGGTTCACTTTTATTAAGAGAGAAAATGAAAATTTAAATAAAGGAAAATTCGTTTAGTCAAGATTTTAGTAAAAGTATCAACTAAACGACGCCACATTGTATTATCTGTGCTAAGTTAACTAGCGCAAGTGCCGGATTAACCAAAAAGAAAGAAAAAATCAGTGTGACAAAATCTATCTTATTTTAAAAAATAATTTTTTTTGACAATATTTTAAAAAATAATTTTAAAAATACACTAATTTAATAAATAATTTTTAAAATCACACCAAATTACTCAATTACCCGAACTCTTAATTACTCTGCAGTTTCTTCAACATATGATAATACTTGCAGAGGAACGTAGACAAGTGTTTTAATTATTATTATTTTTTTGCGCTGTCATAACTTTGGTCCAAATTTGGAGCTAAATCTGTTTTTTGATGTAAAAAACAATATCCTATAGATTCATATGTACTTTACAATTTCTTTACGTAGACCTTTATTATATTATAAGCGAAAAGAACGTGTCACTGAATGACATAAGAAAGTATATCAATAAAATAATAATAATAAAAAAGAATAACATATGAAAGTTGGACTGTCGTGGTATGATTAAATTGAAGGTAAATCTACATACACGCAACTCGATTATAACCGTGTCTTTGTTTATCATATTTTTTGTGACTATTCTAAAAAATAATCCAAGAAGAATTGTAATTTAAAATATTATTTTTCAACAGATCTATACATTATGTTAATTTTTTAAAACATGAACGTTTTAGGTTCTTTTTCCCAAGTTTACATAAGAAACTGAAAAAAAGTAAAACTAATTTTTATTTTATTCACTGTCCAATACTCCAATGTAATATAAATCTTACACCAACATAATACATAATCATTTGAAAAATTAGTTAATCAAACTTTTTTTTTATGAATTTAAACTATTTAATTAAAATATCCTGTATAAACCAAAGTGGGGTTTGTTACTGACTTGAACGAATTGACGACCTGCACAAGTCAAAAACGAAACTAACTATTATTGATAAACATGCTTTTAACTCTATCCGATATATATTTTATTGTTTTTAATTTTTAAGGGTATCTCCATATGCTATTAGGATTACAAGACTAGTTCACATTAGACATGGACACTCCCTTCGTTCTTCGAACCCTTGTTGATTCTGAACTTCGTTGGCGAAGGAACCAGACTTTTGACGGGCCAACCCTTTTTTATGCGCCGCTCTATCCTGAAAGGAAAATGAGCTTTGCTCCTTTGGGTGCTAAGTGCTCCTGTGGTTTGCGAGAAGGAAAGAGAAGAAATTAAGAGACTATCTCAACAATTACTTTCTTAAACAATTGAATTTGTATTTTCATTTTAAAAGTGAGATTCATTTACCACTGCACATAATACTTATTGATCGATATATATTTTATTTGAAATCACATTATAGAAACTTCAAACAACTAAAAATTGGTTGGATAAACTCATAAATCAGATATAAAATAAATGATAACGATAAGAAAGCAAAAGAAAGTATCTATGATATTAATAATCATTTAGTATTTAATTTTAATTCATTATTAATATAAGATTTTTTTACACTGTCATTTAATTATATACTGACACATTATTAAAAAAGTAAAAATTTTAAGATAGTTGTTGTGATAGTTAAACTCTTTTAATTATTTAATAATACATGATTGAATGACTGTATAAATTTTTTTTATACTAACAATAAATCAAAATTAAACTCAATCATTTATAATTCGAATGGTAATTAAAATATGTAATAAGTGAAGTAAGAATCATGAGTTAGTCGAGTCTTACCTCAAAAATTACACTATTTCGGTCACTAGTCGAGTTATAATGCCTAAAAATTATAAAATAATTATTTTATAAGAATAAGTGTATAGGATTTTTTTTTTGTATAAATTAATAACCAAACCATCTTTGCTATTTTTTTTTAAAAAAAATAAGTTGATGGAATTGATAAACGGTTTTTTTTTAAAAAAATAAAAAATCTAAGTAACAAAAATAATTTTTTAATATAAAAAGACAAAAATTGTACTTTTTTTAATAACTTCACTGCAGTAAGATGCTGACCTTTGCCGACTCAGGATTATCTCAAATCTTAATATGGAGACCTCTCCTTTAATTCCTCTCTTTCAAAAAAAATATTATTATTGAAATTAGTCCTGCCTGACCTTCAATCAGCTGGATTTGAAGAAGACATGCGCGAAATTACGTACACTCAATTATTAGCTGAAAAACAAGATGAGACTTTGTACGCTGGTGATGAAAGAGTAAGAGACTACCCTATATACGTGCATCCTTCCACAGTACAAGTTTCTTTTTTTTTTATTTTAATCAAGATATCTTTGCGTGTGATTAAGGGAATTAATTTTTTAAGGTACTGACATCTATTTAAGGAGTTAACATTTATTAATAGATATTTTTTATACACATGGGTCAAGAATCGAATTTCTAATCATATGCTTAAGAAGCCTAAATATCTATTATTTATGTCACACTATATTAATACAGTACAAGTTTCTTTGAGAGTTAATCCTAAATTACAATCGGTAAAAGTGAAATAAAAAATCTTGATAATTAAATTATACACATATAATTAGGATTAGATCTTAAAGTCATATAACTATTTTAAATAATAACATGACATTTAAATAATTTTTAATCTTAATTATTTATGTAAAATGTTATTGTTATTATTTACTCATCTCTCCTAGTAAAATAAACCAATTCTCTTCGAGCAATTCTCAACTGAGACTTCGGTTTTTCATTTCCAAATTTGTATTAAATAGTGGAATTGTTAGCACTATTTATTAATACTCCCTATTAACTATTTTTATTTAATTTTTGAATTACCCTCAATTAAATATACATAACAAAATTATTAATGGATGACAATTTAAAAAATTAAATTAAAAGTACTAACAAAGAGTCTAAGTTATTGAGAGTACTAATAGCCCATCCTATCTTACTCAGTTAACTATTAGGAACCAAAAACCAAAAGTACCAAAGAGTGCACACTATTCTACTGTCTACACCGCGAGTTGCTGTGCTGGTGCCTAAACCAAGTGTCGCCAGTGAATTTACACAAGCACTAGGCAAGAATGTAGAGTGTTTCAGGTGACATTAGCCAAGTGTGGAGAGAATCCATAGAACGTCAACAAAGGAAATAAAAGAGAGAGATCTGCAAACATTTGGAAAAACCCTTAGCCAACTTTAGTCTGTACCAAAAGATACATTCAGTCGCCTCGGAAGATAGGAATACTTCACCTTTCCTGATAGGAATACTTCACCTTTCCTTTAATATATTCCCTCAGCATCACCTGTCACTGTCAAGGAAAGTCCCATGCAATTCTGCATTTCAACTTTTGTTGTTCTGAGCAAATTATGTCATTTCCCCCCTTTTGATTTGATTTCTACCCTGTGTTCTGTGTAGAAAATTCTTCTGTGTTCTTTTTTAGTAGAGTAACTCAACTTACTAGAGTCTTTAAGCAGAAGCAGGGTAATACCAAGCTTACAGAGGATTGCTGCAATCAATTAACCTCACAGCCAAGCATAGCAAATCAGATTTGAGGCGAGGCTCAATTGGATTTAACTGGTATATAAGATTTACTACATATCTTTAATTAAATGAACTCATCCATGTACCTTTTGAGTTATGAATTTATATCTTCAAGTGATCCTTAACTTTCCATGTTCTTTTTCTTTCTGCAATTGATTCAATGGAAAGAATAAAGAGAAAAAAGCGACAATATACCTCAATATATATGTTAGCTTGTGGAGCAATACAAACTCCAAAAGGTTAATTTTCCAAGTTTTTATTTAATGGGTTGGACAAAACAGTGTAGCTCCATGTGATCCAATCCAACTAATTACAAAAGGCAGAACCGAGAGCTCATTTGGTCAAACTGAACATCTGATAAATTTTGAAGAACTTCTATAAATCTCCTCCTCCCCCGAAAACAATTTGCCCAAAAATACATTGAATCAAATCGTTTATTTTTATTAAAGAAACGAGTATATCATATCGCGTAAATATGCTTGAACAAATCTGTTGCAATATTTACTAGCGTAAATGCTCGCCTTTTTGTTTCACTAAAGGTTACAGATCCACAGAACTTTATTTTATTTTGCAATAATGAAGTAGACGTAATTACCGTGTATATAGTATATACCTAGTATGCTTCAGTGAAGAGGCTCGATCACAAATTCACAATTCACACTTATGTTTCGATTGGATGACTTTGGAAAGAAGAAGGGGGAAGGAATAATTTTTTATTTTTAAATTTAAAAAATTACAAAATATTTATAAAAGATAATAAAAAATAATTTAAATATTATATGATAATCTTCCATTTTAAAAAATTCTTAAATATGAGGAATGTTAACCTCAAAAGAAAGACTACTCATCCATTCTCTTCCTCTTTAAACGCTTTCATATCCAAACATATCCTTAAGCTATCAATCCTTCTGATGTCATTTACAGATATTGTTGAAGTTGGTAAAGTGCTTATAATCATTGGTAGCCTCTACGTTTTGGAGCTCAAGGATGATTTGTTCATGCTTATCTTGGAGAATAAAAACAAAATCCAACATGATGTAATCAAAATTTAAAGTTAATTAGGAATTATTCTAATACTTATATTTTTTTATGAGTTTTTAAATATTTATTAATTATTATTTATATTTAATAATTTTTAAAATATTTATTATAAAATTAATAATTAATAAATATATGATAACTTATCTTAAATATCATACTCATAATAATACTAGAACAACTTTCTTTTTCACTTCTCATTTTGAGCACATGAAAGTGGCTTGAGAGTCATCAAGAGTGTGCATCGGCGTATAATGCATTTTGTGTGCCCGCATCAGTCTCAGTCGCACAGTGTTGAAACTATCTTGTAAAATTGAAAGGGGTGTATTATCGTAGCGTCCTTTTCATTTTTGATTAAAACATGTCACTGTTTTAAACAGTATAACGAAAGAAAAAAAAAACTTTTGTGAAACATCGATTTGAGTCCCATATAAAAGTATAAAACATGAAAAACCAATATTAAAATCAACTCGAGTTTCCATTTCTTCTTGTTATTCTAAAAATTACAACATCATGTTTTAAAAAACAAGAAAAACTCATCTTTTTCATTTTTAATTAATTATATTTGGGGTTTAAACCAATATTAAAATCAACTCGAGTTTCCATTTCTTCTTGTTATTGGAGGTAGTGGCGGGTTCAAAACATATATATAAAGAGAATGTGTATTAAATTATATTATTATTAGTCTAAATTTTTAAGGCTATTTAATTTTGATATTAATATATTAAGCATAAATTTTCTTAAAATAATTACTGTCAAAACAAAATAGTCTTTCATCCAACCTCATATTTATTTAATAAGTTTACATCAAAATTAACTTACGGACAACATCAAAATCAAAATATTAAGAAATGGTTACTATATACTTTAACCATTGGGCAGCAGTCCTATTCCTGCCTCCTTTCACCTCCAATAAAGTTATAACATAATGATAAACTATATCCTACTATTAACTTACGGACAACATCAAAATCAAAATATTAAGAAATGGTTACTACTTTAATCATTGGGCAGCAGTCCTATTCCTGCCTCCTTTCACCTCCAATAAAGTTATAACATAATGATAAACTATATCTTACTGGTCTCTTTTCTACACAAGGAAGAAGCTTGGTAGCTGCATTATGCAAGCTTGCGAGGAAGACTGCAGAGCAAGTCAATCCATCTCTCCAATAATAAATCTTGTTCCTTTTTTTTTTTTGAGAATATAAATCTTGTTCCTAGCAAGAGCAAACTGCATAAGATAAATGTAAATTCTCTATTAAAGGATGTTTATTTATATAAGTGAATTATTCATTATTTTTCACTGAGTTTAAATTCATTGTATGTAGAGTTGTGAATATTTATTTTTAAGAAAATGATACTTGTACACTTTTTATACACTTTTTTTTCATATTTGGTTAACAATAATGAGTAAATTTTTAGTTAATACAATATATTGTTTAGTTAATGAGTTTTGGTAATGAATTACTTACAAATTTAATTAATGATGAACAAATTCTTGATTAATTTATTATATTATTTGATTAATAGATTATCGACTTGTAAATAATTAGTTACTAAAACTTATTAACCAAATGATATACTATATTAACTAATAATTTTCTCATCGTTAACTAAATATAAAAATAATGTAAAAATTTAGCGTACAAATATCATTGTTGTTATTTTTAATAAATTCATTAGTCCTAGCTTAAGAAAGTCAAGTTAGACCTTTTGACGGGAAGAATATTAGCACAACTCAAAAACTTATTTTCACTAATATAAAGTTAATAAAGGAAATAAAAAAAGATTTTCTTTTAATCCACTGTTAGTGTAAAATTTATTTACATTATCATTCAATTATGTACTGACAAACATCATTAAAAGAGTTAGACTTTCGAGATAATTGTTGTCATAGTCAAATTTTTTTAATGTTTTAGCAATACATAATTAGACGACAATGTAGAGAAACTTTATACTTATAATGGATCAAAATTAAACTCAAAAAAAAAATCTAATATATATGGAGGGCATGCGTCCGATTCAGCTCAGCTACTTAACTTGGTTACAAAATATCACATAAATCTTATCAAAATATAAAGAAATAATTTAGAAGCTAGCCCCCTCCTGTTAATTGAAGATAAAACATGCCAGCTTTGCACTTCTTCCTATGCTATTACTCTTTGTCATTATGATAGTAAATGTGACATTAGTTTTCAGCACATGTATGAAATTGTATTACTAGGATTTCCAGGTCAATAATCCATCTTGGAGACAAGATGCTGTACTTTTTGGCTTCTTGCATTTATAATCAATATAGCTATCATTAACATCATCCTCAATATATGGTGCAGTGCTAGCTATTATTAACCTAGGAAAAGGTCATCAAAATGCAGTGCGGCTTTTAGTTATCTTCAACCATACAAAGAAGGAAAAATCATGGTTTGTTTGTTTTCTTTCCATATAATTATAAGGGATTTAATTTTTATCACCGTCAGTGTAAAGTTTTTTTATACTGTCATCTAATCATATGTTGACGCATCATTAAAAGAGTTAGACTTTTTAAATAGTTGTTATGATAGTCAAACTCTTTTAATGATTTGGCAATACATGATTGGATGACAATGTAAAAATTTACACTGACGGTGGATGAAATTAAACTTAATTAGAAGTGATTATTTACCTTTTAATTTGTGTTTAATAAAAAAAATTAAAATACCAAACCAGTATGATGTCTGTGACAAGTTTGAAGTCATTACTAAATTCAGAAACAAACTTGAATTTCAAGCCATGGGGGAACCTGGATTCCGAACTTCTATTAATATTCAAGTGTTTGACCCAAAACAAATTCCTATATTGGACCAAATTTTGGCTGAATGTGGGCCCAAGATCTAAAATATACTGGACCCAATTTCCATCTTCTATACATGGTCCATCATTAACAACAGCAAAGTCGTTAACGAGCTCCAACTCATTCTCTGGGCCGGGTTAACTTCATATAACTATGGTCTATGCCTCTATGGCCTCTACAGGCTCTACTTGACTTTCCCATCCTTCGTCTTTCAAATGCTTTTGACATATACAAAATGTCCTTCAAATGTTGTTGCGAAATGAAAACAAAAAACAATAGTCCTACACACTTGTTGTTTATTTTTGTCTTTTTTAATATTATTCAAGGAAATTATTCTTTTAAAAATTATCTAACTAATATTAAAACACAACTTTATTTTTTATCTGTAATAAATTTAATAACCATGATTTACTCCTTGTAACCCCTGTATTTAAAAACAAAAAACAGAAAAATTAATAGGTAGTTGAACTTACTGCCTTTAGTCATAATCAATGAAATTATGAAAATGACAATATCGTATGGTTCAAAGAATTAATATCTTCACTTTTAAACGTTAGTTCCTGCAACTTGACTTCCTATTTCCAAACATGTTTTCTTTGATTAATATTCTGTTAAATCTGGTGTTATATTCTTCATTATTCTCCGTACTCATAGTTAGATGTTTGGAAGATACTCGGAATGTTACCATTCTCTACAGCGTGGAGATAAAGAGTTGAGTTTGGAAAAGGGTGTCCTAACTACAACAAACTACAAAGTGCTAATATTCTATAATCTACACCTCACCTCTCCTATTTTTAGGATCGTTCTTCCTGGAAGCGTGGAAATATTGCCATAAATAACAAACTGAAGAATAACATGCGCTGAAAATCTCTTTGAAGTTTTTTTTTTTTTTTGGCAATTAATCTCTTTGAAGTTTTAAATGCCTAACTTAGACCTAAATGGGCAGTGGGCACTAGCCACTATACGGTAAAGTCGTAAGCCCGGTTTATAAATGTTGTGGTTTATTTTCTCCATAGTGCTGCTATTGTAAAAAAGCAAGGTCGTTCAGTTTTTTTTTATAATAAAAATATGATAAAAAGTTAACATGAATTGTGTATTAATTAAAAAATATTTTATGGAAATTATTATGTAGTTACTGTAAATTTCTAAAATTATATATAAAAAAATTATAAAATTTAATCAATATAATTTTGTATTTAAAAAAGGACGAAGTTAGAATTTAAAAAAAGTTTGGGTATTTAATATTTTTGGATGAAGTTAGTTTATTTTTATATATGAAAGGTTTTGTATATATAAATAATTAAGATTTTATATAGTCTTACATTGTGCATTAATAAACAATATAGGATTATGTTATAAAATCATAATGTTATAGGATGGGAGGGAAGTGAGGGCAAGCGGGGATCTAAACCCCGTCATATCTTCCATTTTCATTTAATATTTTTTTTAATAATTTTAATTTTTGTACATATTTTTTATCTGCCATCTCTAAAGTGTTTCACTTCATATATTAGAACCAGTCTTTCAAACTAGTCAGGTTAACAAATGCTTGATATCTATTATTATTATTGCAACGACATAGAATGTTCTTTTGCATAATGGATGTAAATATGAATTTGTAATATATATATATATATATATATATATAGGAGATTTTTTTGGTACATTTTGTTTTTATAAGAATATTAGTATCTTTAATAATTAATTGTTAACATTTAGTCACATGTCTTACTATATTAAATTATAAATATTAAAATATAAATAAAATAATTAAAAATTCTCTCTAATATTATTCTTTTTTGTGAGGATGCCGGTACTTTTACAAAAAAAAGATAATATGCCTCTCCTTACAAATTTGTTTTCTAATCTCACCAACTCACAACATATTTGGTATATATTTTTAAAAACGTAAACATGTGTCTCGCCACTTCTGATGCACGTTTGTAAGAAGAAATTGCATTCTTCGAAGAATTTAAAACAAACAGAGCATTATCAAAGCCCTAGAAATATCAAATCCTTGCCTGATATATTAATTTCTTGATTTCTTGACTGCTAATTAATTAATATCCCTTTTGGGTCCAGCCGAATATTGGCTTTGTAATGTTATGATCTATTCTTCCTCATCTGCCCCCTTCCCGGGTAGGCAGTTTGTGTTGTGGATTCCAACTATATATCAGATGCATCGAACGAGGAGTAATCTAATTTTATTAATTTATTAATTATAGTTTATCTTTGCCATGTTAATATCAAATTCTTATTTTCTTCCACTTTTCGTTGTTTTGCTTTTTCTTTTTAAAATTAACTTTTGTTTTCATGTCATTCCCTACTCATTGGGTTGTATGTTGTTCAATTCATTTTTTGTCCGTTCATGTCAATGCTTTGACACGGGATACAAATAAAAAATTACTGGCATTAGATCATTGTGTATATGAATGCAATAATATATGTTTCCTAGTCAGTCATCTGCATTGTAAAATGTCTTTCCAGATGCGGAAGAGGGGCAGCAGTGCTTACCATGTGTTGGATAATGTGATCCATCTATTATTGTGCTTACTCTGTGGTCATTCTTAAGAAACTGTTTCTCTAAATCTCCCTTTGGTTAGAATAAAGAAGAAAATAACCCATGCAACCCTATCGAACCTCCACATCTCCAACCACTCTTCTTGTATTCTTTTAATTGAAAACGATAAAAATAATTAAATGAAAGAACATAAGTTCAATTCAAATTGTTTTGGTGTGTCTTTATTATTTTGCCCCCTCTTCTGTTGTTGCCGGGAGTTTTACAACAGGCCAAGGCATTGATCAGAAATATAAAACGAAAAAGAAAAAGAAGGATGTATATATGTGTAGTTAGCAGTTACAACTGGCCAAGGTGCATTACATGCAAATTCGGCAAACCAATGCGTAGTTTTTAAACTTGGTACGCAAACCAAAGGTGATCTTGTACATCCTAGAAGCCAAAAACGGAAGCTGCATATATAGAACATTTGCAATTTAGCATTCGCATTCTACATGCTAGCTCTTTCACTTGTGCATGCGTATATTTAAGTGGACCATATATATAGCAACCACAATATCTTGTAAAATGGTTTTTTTACTTTTTTTTCTAGAACTCTTAAAAATCATTACGAATAATTGCTAAGAGAAAAAAATTAGTTTGACATATATAGCTCATTAAGTAAAATTAGTCACCTAGCTAGATGCTGTTTTGATGTTGCATTTGCATCATATATATACTCCTATTCCTACATGTAGTGTTTTTGCTTTCTAATGTTTCATTTATCATCTGATTAAGACATGGAACAGGGTTCTTAATTAACTCCCAGAGAAAAGGAAGGTAGGAGATCGAGTAAACCATCAATTAGAGGTTTGGACCCTTTTGGGTGGCAACGTCCCTCAGCAATTCAGATTGTTCACATGAATGTATAAGCTAAAGGTTTCAAGGAAGAAGACAAAGTTCGTGACTATGTTGACTGAATTCAGGGTTCTAAATCCACTTAGATTATTCCTTTGTCAGGTTTAAGAGGTTGAACTTTTTTTACTGAGGAATCTTGCTTTCCACCCTTTAACTTCAAAACGCTAAACCCATTAACTTGATTCCCACCACTTCTGATAATGACATTTTGGTTGCTGCCAGAAAATAAATTATTTACATCTTCGTATGGTAATAGATAATACAATAGTTTTATACTTAATATGAATTTCATCATCCTCATCCACTATGGGTATCAATCCATTCCGGAATTTCTCAAGCAGAGCCTGTGACTAGTTATAAGGGTTTCTAATGTTTTGTGGTATTAAATATAATGTAATGAAAAGTCTTTAAACTGGTGATGGACGAGGTTCAAAATTTTGAAGTGGAATAAAAAATATGCATATATATATTCTATAAATAAAGGATAATAAAACATAAATGAGAAATCAAAAGATAACATTCATCAATATCATGGAATGGAAAAATTAAATAAGTCAAAAGGGCGGAGCCAGAGACGGATTGAATGGGGGGGCCAGTGCCAATGTTTATATACTTTGTCCAAGAGTGCATAAAAATTTATTTAATTTATGTTTGACTCTTTCACATTTTTACTTTTGACCCTACATTTTTTTTTATATAAACAAAAGAAAAATAACATAGTGTCTAGAGTTATTTGAGAAATACTATAATTTTAAATTTGGGATACATAAATCTAGAGTGAGAAAAGTATAAACAAGCTTTGAACCCATTTTGTTCCTCTAATATAAACCCATAAAACTTCATGCGTATTTAAGGTGTACAAAGATTAAGTGCAACCTAAAACAAAGGGAGCGTCATATCCCACACAACTTCTCAACATTTGATCTCAAAATATCAGCCTCATTGATTTAGTGTTAATTGCATAAAAATTCTAAAACTTTCACATTCAACTTTTAAAATATGTGAGTAAAGTAATGAGATATGCCATTTAATGAAAAATATATATATACCTGATAGTTTCAAATATAAAAGTCAATTTCCAAATGCATTCAATTGAGGAAAGTAAAATTAAAGATAGATATAATTAATTTTAAATTATTTATTTAGTATTTATTTTTGGCCCCACCACACTTTTATCCTGGATCCGTCCGCATTAGGCTTGAGGCCCCCCTCCCCTAAATTCTTTTTAAAAAATAATTTTATAAAAATATTAAATACTTTAATTTGGCCCCCAATTAATGATATATTTCCCTTTGGCCCCGTAGACAATATTGTCTAGCTCCACCCTGTAAAAGACACATTCATAAATAATACATGTTATTGATATCATGTACATTAGTTATTTCCAAGTTAATAAGATAAAAAAATAAAGAAAAAATGACCCATAGAATCAGTATGGTGAACAATGATTTCCATTTGGTTTGTTTTAAAAATTAATCAAGTATTCAACTAATTTAACCAATAATTTATCTTTATTTTAATACTTGATATGTGGTTAACTGTATGTAAATTGTGATAGTAAGAAATCACTTGAGAAGGGAGAGTTGAATCAAGTGTTACCAAAAACAAAATCTTCTGCAACACAAAAAAAAACTCAAAACACAATAGAGATAAGATGGCTTATCAGTGATAGTGAGCTAACTTATCTAAGTCAGAATTTGAAACTTAAACAGATCATGCACATACTAGTTTGAACATCAACAAATAAACATTCACACACAAATGAAGTAAAGAGAGGATTAAGAGAGAGCTTGCACAACGAAATTTATACTGGTTCGACCCAATGTGGAACCTACATCCAGTCCCCAACAAAATTGAGATTTTTCACTATCAACCAAGTGTTATTTGATCCACCCTAGCCTCTTCAAGCTAGATACAAGTAATTTTGATCCACTCTAATATCTTCAAGCTAGATATAAGTAGTTTTGATCAACCATAACCTCTCAAAGCTATGAAGCAACACACCCTCAATGGGCTTTACAAGAAAACATAGTAAAAACTCTCTCACAAAGAGTTGAATATACAAAGATAAGTTCCACACAGATTTACAAATGATTTTCAGAGTAAAGCACAAATGATTCTAGATATTTCATTTTTGTTATCTTTTTCCCTTCTCCTCTCCCTTATGGCTTCTCTGGAAAATATTGGGTATTTGTAGGTAGCTTCAAATTTGAACGTTGCAGCACAAGAACGTTGCAGTTTTTGTACTGCACCAGCTGTCCATAACCTCTTTTGGCAGCTAGTGGGTGCATGGTGTCATTTTTCTCTTTTGTGTCTGTCATTCCCTTTTGTTTGGTATTATTCCATCAATTCCAAAGAATATTCTAACGATTTGAAAGCTTAGGAAACCTTCTAGAATCATCTTGCAGCTAGAGACTAAAAACAGATTTGAACAGAGTATTTCTGAGTTTCTAGTATGAGCTAGTTCATTTTCAATTCATGAGTCAGCTCATCAGTGTTTTTCAGACACGCTCCTTGAGCAGATCAATCTTGATCATTAGCATGCTCTTATCTGTCTTTCCAGCAGCTAGTTTAAGGCTTTGTTTGGTATTAAAGAGAGAAAAGAAAAGAAGAGAATACAATAGAAAAGAAAAGAAAAGAAAGGTATAGAGAATTAGAGGAGTTATTCTCTTCCTTTGTTTGGTTTCATCAAGGAAAGGAATGAAAATGTATGTAAATAAATATTAAATTACTTTATTATCCTTCATCAATAAAGAGAGTAAAGTTAATCAATTGGATAAAATAGGAAATTTACCTCATTTTCCTCCCAATCCCTCTAAAAAGGGAGAGAAAGAATAATGTGGGCCCCATGGAAAGGAAAAGAAGAAGAATCACTCCTTTTCCATCCTTAAATTGATACCAAATAAAGGAAGAAGTATCCATTCCTTTCCTTTCCACCTATTTTATGCATACCAAACATAGCATAAGTGTGCAGGGAGTGAGCTAACTCATCTTCAATGAGTCAGCTTGATCATCTTGAGAATGTCAACTTCAATACTTTGATAAATATGCAATAGTCTAGGATCAAGTGTAAGCAATCTTTGTTAATGATAAAGTAATGTTTGTAATCATAAAATAAGTGCTAATAAGAAATCTTTGGCTAACAAATTATTGATTAAATTAATTGAACAATTGATTAACTTGTAAAACAAATCAAATAGGGATCATTTTTAACCAAGTTGACCCTATAGGTTATTTTTCCAAAAATAAAATAGCTGAACTGTGTTTCAAACTTGAAAATTGCGACTGGTTCAAATAGGGGAATCCATTCATAATCGATTCACTCATTTTGGACACCAATTTTTAAACTTCTAATTTTAATTAATAGTGTGATTAATTAGACTAGTCAAAGGACCGATTACAGCCCCGACTAACCGGTGTAATTTTCAAAACAGTAGTAATAAAAAGTAACTCCAATGAAAATGCCTAATAATTTTCTTCACCTTGTTTTGTTTTGTTTATTTGTTTTTTCTTCTAAACTTTTGTTCCCTACGGGTGATAGACTGCTTAACTTCTTAAACAACTGGATTATAATAACAAAGGATAGATACTATTTTGGGAATTTCGAGTTAATTTATTCTTGTTATTATACGATAATTGAGGCTGGTGGCCATGAAACCTAGCCAGTTACATAAATTGGATACTACCAATAAAATCAGTTCCATCAATGAAGTTGATAACTTCTTTAAACCAGAAAAAATATTTAAATAATTTAATGTGTTTAGTAAACACCCATTGGCCTGTTTAAGAAATTAAATCATCCTTATATATATATATATAATTAATTAATTAACAAGAAAATAACTACTTAATAAGGATCCAATAAATTATCAAATTTGAACAAGCTTAACGGTGATTATTATAATTTTTTAGGTTTTATTAATGATCTATGGTTCCATTTATTGTGTATTGGCGTATGTTTATTAATTTAGGATCTTAGCTTATATAGCATACCAGCTTGTAAAGCACCAAAACATGTTTTTATTAAATTATTTGATGTGTGTGTACGCGTGTGCCTATGCTATTTAAAGTTTCACCAAGGGTGTTTGAGTTGTCAATCTTTTACTAAAACAGTGGAAAAAAGTTTTCTCTGAATCTCTTTCTTCCGTGTAAATTGTTGTTGATGAATGTATCTCAGTATTCCACTTTGTGTCTGTAACTAATCACTAGTATTTGTTTGGAGGCTTTTGCATTAAAAAGCTAAAAACAAAGAATTGTCAATGTTGTGATTCGATAAGACTACATGTCTACATGCGATAAAGTGGTTGAAAATAAGGGTCTCTTTATCATGGAGGCTGTAAAATTCAAAGAATTCAAAAAGAAGAGGGGGGTAACAAATATGTCTAAAGAAAAATCAATGGCAGGAAGGAAGTGAGACAGCATATGAATGCGCTGAATATATGTCACTCTTTTTGACCTTTTGGTAATGGAAAGCCCATTAAGGTTACTGAACACTCCTGGGAATCCTGTAGTTAAAGTTCCATTGTGCTTTTAAGATGAATATAAAATTAGATGCACTTTTCTGGTAATTTCTGATACCCCACTTTGCAGATGCAGCGTCAAGCAATGGAACAGGATTTTTAAGTCTATAATATATTTTCTTTTTTGAGAAAAAAAAGATTTTGTTATCTATATATATTTATCATCTCTGTGGGTGGCTAAAGTTATTTCATCCGAATCCATTATAAGAATAATTGCAGATCTATTGTTTGTGAATTTATGCCAGTATCTTTATCAAATATTTAATTACTACACTATAGATGCCCATAACAATATTCTCCAATTTTAAGATGATCAATTAGTATTTAGTAATAGTTTGGGACTTTTTTTTAACCTCTAATTAATTTGTGACCTATCTAAGCTTAGTTGCTTTAGTTTTCCTCTTTCTTCTGATTCTTTTGCATTTGGTTTCATTTCACGTGAAGACAACGTTAGACAAAACTATTGTTTGTTTGGAGAGCTTTGTTCTTTTCCGTGTTTTGTACTTTGGTTATGTCAATTGATTATTGTTCATTCTTATCCTTTTTTAAGAATAATAACTAATGACTTTGCATGGTAGCATTTAGACAATTAGATTCAAATCTTATACCTGAAGCCTTCTGGAATATAAGAGAGAATTTTATGCCATAGGCTGGAATTTAGCATTACTACTGTTACCTTTCCAATCTTCTTGTTCTTGTTCTTCTTCTTTCCTTCCCCTTCCATTTGGTGCTCCTTATTAATAAGGATGAACTTCTACAGAGTTTTGAATGCTACCTCAGAAATTTGAACAGTTATCTTGTAGCTCTGCTTGCCACCCAAGTTCAAACTTTGTGGGGGATATTTGGGTGCCTGTCAATGAACGAGAGAAAGATTAATTGCCGAGGACTGATTCAACAAAGTCATGGACTAAATGGGGATTTCAATTCTGAGTTTGGCAATCGTTCTTGTCAATATTTTGATATTAGGCAGGCTTGGAATATGGGAACTTGCAGCCAGCCACTTGCCATGGCCATGGCTGGAGGTGGAGGAGCAGAACAGATACCATACATAGGCCCTGCCAAATCGTCAAGCACCATTATGAGCCGTTTTGAATCACCAGCTTATGCCTTTTATGCAGCAGAACGCTGCATGGGTTTCACAGAATATGATTGCCAAGTTGGTAATCCCTCTCTGAGCTCTCAATTCTCTAAGATTAACGATTTGGAATTCCCTTTGTATCAATCTCCCAGGGAAGACCTTTTCTTGGATTCAGCAAACCAACCTCACACCAACTTTGAATTGTCAAACACTTTGCAAGCAATGGTGAAATCTCAATTGAACAGTAATCATTGCTTTAGATCCCCTGAAAAATCCAATAAAATTGCACGTGGGAATTTTCCAGGCAGCAAGTTTCTTCCAATTGAACAACAAAAGTTGTTCATTGATGGTGCTGCCTGTGTTAGTAGGAGTTCATCAATTCCTCATAGAGGAAATCAGGATCATACAGTAAGTATTTTTGCAAACCCCGTATTTAGTTTTTGTCCTGTGCCCATTTTTTAAAGATTCAATTGGCTTATATTACTGCATCTTTCTGCAGGTTGCTTGTGGCTCATATAATTTACCTGTTGCACAGCTGAGCTTCTCTTCTCAGCAAGAGAAGCTGCCTCGAACACTTTCAGCAGGAAGTGTGCCAACTACTTCTGGAAACCCTGCTTCTAATGGGACAGTAGTCTCAAGTAAAACACGTATAAGATGGACTCAGGATCTTCATGAGAAATTTGTTGAGTGTGTGAATCGCCTTGGGGGTGCTGAGAGTAAGTAACTCTACGAAATTTATCAATTGGAAAAACAGCAATTTAACATCTGATAGTCCTCTTGGCTGCTTTACTGTAGAGGCAACACCAAAAGCTATATTAAAGCTGATGGAATCAGATGGATTGACCATCTTCCATGTCAAAAGTCATTTGCAGAAATACAGAATTGCAAAATACATGCGAGAGTCAGCTCAAGGTAATTTGTTAGCATAATTGCAGTGTAGTTTCTTTTTCATGTCAATTACATTTCTTGGTGCTTGAAATTACCAGCATTCACCTCATAAATGGTGAGCAGATGTTTTTGTTATAGTGCTTGTCAATGCAGAGAATGAGCTTCTTTTTCCCTTGGTTTTGATTCATTAATCATTGTTGAGACTTAAATAAACTTATTCAAATTGTCCACAGTCATTAATGTCTTTGTACTTAGAAAGCTAAAACTGAAGGGGTAAAATAGGCTTTGCAATTTTTACTATTAATTTTCAAGTATAGGAAGGTGAAAAGCAGAAGAAATAAATTTATATCCGTTAATATGGTAGAAAGTCTGAGTTAGTAAATGACAAATAATAGTATACTTTCTCTTCTAGATGCAGAGACCTTAGTCAAACTACCAATGCTTTAGTAAGTTATGGTGAAATTATCTCTCTATGATATGACTGATTGTTCTCTACTGATTTATTCTTCTCCCCAGTTATTCATAATCTTCAATGCCCTTATTGTTATACTTCCAAATTAGCAGGTTTACTCCCCATACTGGATCTAAAAAACTGTTTCCTGTTTCAGGGAAATCTGACAAAGGAATCCAGATGGAGAATGTGCATCATCTTGATGTCAAAACGTAATGCTACTTCTTTTTCCTAAACCACTCTTATATTTCTATAATTCCAGTATCTCATTAAGTTTCTTGGTTCTTTTCATATTGACCTCAGATTCTGTTACTTATAATCTACTAAGTTTACTGCTCATGATTTTGCAGTGGCATGCAAATTAAAGAGACGCTTCAGCTTCAATTAGATGCTCAAAGGCGTCTTCATGAACAGCTAGAGGTATATCCTCGCTATCGTTTTCTTTTACGACTTTTACTTTTGCTAGTATATTTTTCTGTTCTCCAGACCTTTCAGGTTCTTACCAATACTTCATTTTTGTGCCCCCTGCCCCTCCCCCATAAAAGCTTCAGTATTGGCCAAACCAGCTGAAAGGTTCTTGAGCATTGAAATTCATTTTCACCTTCAGAAAAATGACAGCAACCGACTTAGCATGGAATAAATGATGCAGAGATTTTCACTACAGAAGAACAATTAAGTGGATTAGTCTCATATGCTCAAACTCTAACCAAAAATTTTAGAACAATATATCAATTTTACAAGCAAAACATTATATATTTAAAGGCTCTATGACATATCTTCCCATTTGCAGTTTGGGCTTCTTGTAATTCAAGACATACTCAACACCTAGCTTGTAATCTTGTTTGAATTTCTCATTCAATTTAGTATTTTTAGCATAGGTGGTAATTTGAAATTGCACAATCCTGTGCTAAAATATGGATATGACTTAAGGTAGTTTTTGGTTGAAAAGAATGTTGAGGAAATTGCACCATCCTATGCTAAAATTAATGGAAATGAGTTAGGGTAGTCGGATTCTCATAATACTCTTTCTCAGATTTTCATTTAATTTACTTTTTTGGTCCAGATTCAGAGAAAATTACAGTGGCGAATTGAGGAACAAGGTAGGCAGCTGAAAAAAATGTTTGACCAGCAGCAGAAGACAAGTAACAGCCTCTTGAATACTCAGAATATGGGCAGTACAGCCAATGATGATACAGCAATTAGTCTTAAAGATGTTGGGGTTTCAATTTCTGAAGGGTCTGGAAATTCCTTCTTCCCTTCCAAGATAAGTTAGCTCTCCAAGCCCAAAATTTGATAGCTCTCTATGTATAAGTAATTACAGTGTTCCAAAAGCTTACTCCTTATAAGAAACAGACAAATCACACCATACGATTTTGTTATAGGAAGAAAAGCATTGTTGTTGATCCTGCAAGTGCAAACTCAGTGAATTAGTACATAATCTAGTGTGCTTCCATATTAAACCCTACAGGAACCAGAGGCATTGTACTACTCTTGCATTACTGGGGGGAAAAAGTCACAATTTTAATTTTCATAGAGAGAGCTTTTGTATCAGTTTCAGCAAAGTGCTGTTGTTTTTCTCGTTCTGCATTTCCTTCTTCTTCAGTACATGCTGTCAATAAAACTCTACTTTGAGTAGACTAATATACTAAAGATGGGTGGATATGTTCTTTTCAGTGAGTCCCACTGTCCCAGTAAATATTATGTAGGATCCATTGCACAAAACTTATGTGGATCGTTTGGTCCACCTATCTCAGATAAACTTAGAGCACATAAAATTTCATGTAACTACGGGTCAGCTTGGTAAGAAAGGTGAAAAGAACAGAGAAAAGCAGGAGTGAGAAAAAAATACAAATTTCTTAATTTCACTCCGTAGTACTTTGTATATGTGGTGAAAAATAAGAAAACAGGTTCGTCTTATTTCAATTGTCACTTATTTTCTCAAGCCAAGTAAGTTATAAAAAACTGTGTATCTTAAATTTTTAACTTACCCTTTTTCACCTCCTTACTTTTAGCTGTACTGTACCAAACATAAAACTAACTTCCGAAGGATTGGGTTTGTCAAAATCTAGTTGATTTGATATTCATAATTATTTTGTTGTTGTTACAAAATATTTTCACCAATTGAGATTGCAGTTACACACTAGAATGATATCTTGTCCCCTAAATTTTAACCTGCGATTGAAAGCAACAATTTTTTATGTTTGAGAAAGTAATGAGATGTTGAAGTGTTCAAAGAATCAAAACAAATTGATCAAACTAACAAAACTGATTCTATTGTACAAAATAAGTATTTTTGTAAAATTGTTCATAGTTCTTTTTTTTTACATAGTTAAAGCTAGATTTTCTAGCTATATAGTGGGGATTTGAACTTGAGTTCTCATCTAGTGTGAGCACCCTTCAACCATTTGTGCTGTATGCAAATGGGTCACGATTAGGGTTTAAACCAAACCATATATGTGTAAAATATAGGAGTGCTCATGGTCGGGTTGGGCCGAGTTAAACTTGACCTTAGTCATGGTCTGAAATTTTGATTGGATCAATTTTCATAACCCAGACCCGATTATATTGAAGTTCGAGTTGGGCCAAGCTGGGGCTAGGATAACTCAATTTAGATACATAAAATTTTTTATGTAATGTTTTAAGGACTTAATTTTAATCCACTGTCAGTGTAAAGTTTTTTTTACACTGTCATCTAATTATGTACTGACACATCATTAAAAGTGTTAAACTTTTGAGGTAGTTGTTATAATAGTCAAACTCTTTTAATGAGTTGGAAATACATGATTGGATGACAGTGTAAAATTTTTTTACACTGACAGTGGATCAAAATTAAACTCATTTTTTAATTACTTTTCTTATATTTGTATAAATTTACTTATATCTATTACTTTTTGCCTATGCCAAGTTTCAATTTAATTGATAATTACATAATAAATAAATGACATAATAGCTAAAATTATAGAGAGCCATAATATTTGATCAAAGTCTAATATTTAGAAAAATGTCACAATAATATATATATATATATATAGGGGAGGGATCAACTTACACCGGTGTAAGACTTGATCACTCTTACACCACTCAATAACTTTTTATTGAATAACTTTCTTACAAAATCCACCGTTAGATTGAAAGTTTCTATCATATAGATCATTTGTGTCAAATTTTGAAAAAATTGAATATCAATAAGAATATAATCAAATAGTTCATATTTTCATATATTTTAATAGTTTATATTTACATTAATTTTGATGTATATCAATGAGTCACAAAACAATTTCGGATTAATGTAAAATTTTATAGGTATGATCTACATGATAAAAACTTTCAATCTAATGGTGGATTTTGTAAGAAAGTTATTCAATAAAAAGTTATTGAGTGGTGTAAGAGTGATCAAGTCTTACACCGGTGTAAGTTGATCCCTCCCCATATATATATATATATATATATATATATATATATATAATTTATTCAATACCAAGTCAAGCCGGGGTGGCCCAAAGGGTGATACAGTCCCGGCCTAAAAGATATATCAAATCTAAAAGAAGGATTTGGTCTCGACCAAAACACTTCAGGCAAGTACTAGGATTTCGAGTCAAGGCGAGTCATAAGCACCTCTACTAAAATATCATATCATTATACTAAACATATTTTTCTATTTAAAATATTTTTTTAAAAATAAATAATACTATATGATTCATTACCTTTTGTTGATACACTGGCCCAGTCTTAGAAACTAAACCTCATTGAAAAGACCGGAGTCTTTGGCTTGGTTTTATTCAATCCTGGCACGAAGGGCGTCCCTCCTTGCCATTTCGTTTTTGGAGCTACGTACGTGAAGATGTATTAGGGATCTATACTCTAGCCATTGGTAAACCATTTTCATGGAGAGCAAGTGCAGGATAAATCAATAGTGAAATAGCCGCCAAGATAATTATTAGAAATTATATAGTTTGTCTTGTATGTGACATGATTCTCTCTCTCTCTAGCTGTTGAGTACAGATGGTTTTAAGCAAGTGATCAAAGAGTCCAGATACTTTTCAGAGACTTATGGACACAGAAAACATATTAATGCTTAAATTATAGTATTGGAAATGGAGACACAAAACTTTCTCAAATGATGGGAATCTCGGAAAGTTTGGGAGAATCTGGAATGTAACGTGCAAATTCTTTCACCTCAGGAAGAATTTAGAGTCTGTCTAATTTTTTTACATTAACAAAAGATAGCATGTGAAATTCTATGTCTGTGATTTGAGAATGACCTGCTTGCCAAAGCCACAACCATGACAGCTTATAGAAATAGAAAGTGGCCTTATTCCTAGTCCTTATATAAAAAATGAGAGTTGTTATGGTACCCTTGATAGTTTTGGTACTTAAGATGAGTTATTAATTATTTATTGATTGTTGGTTTCATAATAAATGTTTAAAAATGTATTAAAATATAAATAACAACTAATGAATATTTAACAACTCACTCTAGGTACCAATGCCTAAAAAAATGGGTACCAGAGTAATCTCCATAAAAAATAGTTTAATTTTGATTCACTAATAGTGTAAAATATTTAATAACGTGTTGACTCATAATCATTAGAAGAACTAGACTTCCTAAGTAGTTGTTTTAATAGTCAAACTTCTCTAATAATTTATCAACACATGATTGGATAGAGTTGGAGATGGTTGAGTTTGACTAATTCCATATCATTATACTAAATATAATTTGAAGATGGAATTTGGCTCAAATCTCGGTTAAGTTTGATCTAAATTCTTATTTTGATAATTATCATCAATTTTTTTTATTTTATTGATAGTTTCTTGTTTTGAATTGTAATTAATATCAATATATGTGATATATATGAGATATTTGTTTTTAATAGGAAAATCCTTATTACGTATGTTTGCTATTCAAGTGTATTAGAGAATTGTTTGATTTATGAAAATGAGGGAGGAGAAATTGTGAGAATGTGGGTGGAGAATTTACAGTTTTGTACACAAAAGTTATTGCAGTTATATCCTTTGATATAGGCATGCTGGACTAAATCATGTTAAATTGTGTGTGATTTTATTTTTGATTTTTTTTCTAATTACAAGTATTTATGGAAATGGAAGTAGGGGATATAGTGATTCGCAACTCCAAAGAAAGTGAGTTCCACCCACGGCTCTTCATAAATATGTGATTAAAATGTTAGACTTTTAGATCACATAACTTATATGAGAGTTCTGCGAAATATTTGAGTGTAATTGGGATTCGGGTTATCAGGATTTATTATGAACTTAATTGATTTCATGAGTTGTGTATGTGAGATATATAAGAGGTTTGATTGATGTATCTCTTGCGGATTTGTGGATGTAACTTGCGTTTGCAGAACCAAGTTGTTGTTTTTTTTGTGTGACGTTTTTGGGTTATTTACTTCGCTTTGATATTTACTTACATTAGATTGCGATTGCTAACATGGTGATGATTTGGGAAGTTCAAATAGAGATTGAAGATATCGACATTTTTGGTCGTTATCATGCTGCATCTTTATACTCATCTCGTCATTCTTTAATTAGAAATTATTTTCCGTTGGACGTATGAATTTGTCCGTGTATACTGATAACATGCAAGGAAGGGTTTGGTAGGATGTTTATCGGGAATCTTTGAGTCAACTTGTACAAATCACCAAGTGGTTTGAAGATGACTTTGTCCTTTTTTTTTTTGATTTAATTTCTATCTATTGTTAGTGTAAAGTTTTTTTACACTGTCATCTAATTATGTATTGTCAAATCATTAAAATAGTTAGACTTTCTAGGTAGTTGTTGTGATAGTCAACTCTTTTACTAATTTAGCAATACATGATTGGATGATAGTGTAAAGAAATTTTACACTGACAGTAGATAAAAATTAAACTCCTTTCTTTTTGTTTTTTTGGTAAGGATTTGATAAATGATTTTACTGATAAATGAACCTGGTAAAATAACATTATCATATGCAGGAGTTAGTTTTGAAAACTAAAGGGCGTGAGAGGTTATTTTTCAAGTTACACATTGGAAATGGAAAGTGAAATTAGAAATCTAGGAGTTTTTATATTAAGGAATTATCCTCATATCTAAAAAGAAAAAAGTAAATTGCTTTTCCTTATTTATTAACCAAGTCATTAGTGAAAAAGAACACATTTATGTACTCAGGGTGAGTTGTCAATCATTTATTGACTGTTAGTTTCATAATAAATGTTAAAGAGTCTATTAAATATAAATAACAACTAATGAATGTTAGACAACTCACCCTGAATATCAATACCCTGAAAAAAAAAGATGAGTACCGAAATAATTTCCTTATATGATATAACTGAATTGAAAGTTCAAATGGTTAAGTATCAAAATGAATTGAGGCTCAGCTAACGTACGAATCTATTATTAGAATATTTGACCGTATTGGAGAGTTCATTGTAATATTTTTGTATAAATATAATAAATTAAGCTTTGTATAAGTTTTGGTAATAAAGAATATGTGTATTTCCTAAAGGTAAAATACATGAATGTGATTAACACTCTTAATGAGATTAATCTTATACACAAAATGTGTGAAAATATTTGAGTAAGAACAAAAAAATACATAAATGGAATAATTTCCTCCTAAAAATAGTTTTAGAAGGAAATTGAAGGTACAAGTAGAGAGATAAGTTATTCTTTGTTTTTTTTTATAATTTCTGATTAAAAACATGACCAAAATCAATGAAAAAACCCATAATAATTGTTAATTAAAATGTTATATTGATTTAGGATTCTTATTGTAATTAAGTGCTAGACTCAAATTGAAAACAAATAATGTTTCCTTTTTCGTGCTTTCTGGAAAACAATCTACATAAGAGATATTTGGGTTATCAACCATTAAACTTTGAGTACTTAGAGTAATCCTAGAGATGATTTGCTTTAACTCTAGTGTAAATATAATATATATATATATATATATATATATATATATATATATATCACTTTAAAAATAGTCTAATTTCTGTACGATCGATTCCATGCATTCTAGGCAAGATTGCTAAATGAGCTAGTAAAATGTCAGTCTCAACTCCTATAAGGTCAATCTATAAGTCTAAACAAGCTGTGAATTTTTGCAAAAGAAATGTTTAAACTTTTAATTCTTTAAATAAATTTATTCAATAATTTCTAGCTACGATATAAGTATATAGAAACTTAGAGAGATTTCTCAATAAATAGGATTGTTAAATGGGCTAATAACATGTCAATCTTGACTTGTATAAAGTCAGTTTACGGGCCTTAAAAAGTTGTCGATTTTGGCAAAAAAAAAAATTAAAAATTTTAATCCATTAAATAAATTCATCTAAAATTTTTTAGGTAAGTTATAAGTATATAGAAACTTAGAGAGGTTTTTTAATAAATTAAAATATGGCCAATAACAATAATCTTTAAGATTATACAATTTCTAAAGTAGTAAATTGACAAATTCATTCACCACTCCATACTCTATAGTAACATCAACAACTCAACAACATATTAGTAATAGTAAAGTATCAACATAACAAAATGACAACACATACAGGATCAAAAAATACATATATCCAAATATTATATTGAAGTATACATTCAAAGTAACAAAAATTATATTGGTTTGGCTGGCAAAAATAAAAATAAAAATAAAAATACACGAACTAACAAGCTAGCTCACAGATAAATAGGTTTGACTTGTTTAACCTGTATGCTAAACGGTTTGGGAAAAAAATAAGTTAATTTAAACAAGTCAATAATATTAAAGCCCGACTCACATAATTTTGAAAGATAAATATACTAGTCCATTAGATTTAACTCATTTTCACAATCCTAATTCTAACTTCTCTTCAATATATGCATAAATTTTCTTAACATTGCCGTCAAATGAATATTGGACAAATTTATTAGCAGCGTAATAATGTAATTGTAAATATCAGTAATTGATATATTATTAATATTAAAAAATTATTATCATAATTTATTATAATGTTTTTTATATACTTGTTTTATTTTGTATTTTAAAAGTACCCGACACTTCATTACATTTCATTCCTCTAATCAAACTAATAGAGATCTACCATATTAAGGGTTTAGATCTTCCAAACTATTATGCCCAAGACTAAACCATCTCTTTACTTATATTACAGCCCTGTTTCTTTCTTTTTTTTGTAATTGAAATTCAATATTGATGCCAAAGTCTTCATTATGGTATATTCAAAGGCATTTTTGCAAGTTTATATATTGAACATAAGAAGTAATTTAACGTTATCAATGGACCTACTCTAATATATTATAATCGATAGGCTAAATGAAATATAAATGAACGAGGACTTCCTAGACCAATGGACTGTGTAGGAAGCTTGCTGGAAATTGTCAGAAAGGGAGAATAATACATTAAACATGCAAATTGAGATATTTTATCCTGTTATTTTTCAAACATATAGAAACTGAACCGTATTAAATTGGTTCGGTTCTATTCATTAAAATGCATGACAGTTGAATAAAGTACTTATCAGTAGAATAAAAGCTATAACTAATAATTAGTGTACAACTTTAACCAAAAAAAAAAAAAAACTGTAAATATTGTTAAGGTAGGATGATTACCCACTTGATCAACATTTTCTTAGCACATGTCTTTCCTGTATTATTTTTTTAACCGAACATGTGACTTTGATGCTATTTATTATTGGATCTAACCATAAGTTAGAAGTTATAGCTAATAATTATACATAATTGTTTTTTAACTTAAGTACACTAATCTAAGCTCCACATCACATATCTCTTACATAGTACTTTTGGGCTTTGTGGATGCATGTCTTTGTTTATATATATATATTACCACAAGGGTGTTTTAAAGTTAATTTTTAAATTAGTTAAAATTAAATATCTTTTAAGACAATATTAAGGGTGTACCTTTTACATTTAATCTAATACATTTAGGATAATTCCTTCAATACAAGTCTTTGAACCTGAGTCGTCAATATAGAAAACATACATCCTCAATCTATAAACCACCCTCTTTGACACATGGACAAAAATAAAAGTTTTCCTTCCTTCCTTTGTACATTGTTTCTTAAAATTGTACTTTTTTTCCAGGCATTTCAAGAGCATGGAGAAATTGAGGAAGGGGCTTTGATCTGTGATAAAAGGGCAGGAAAATCCCGTGGCTATGGCTTTATCACTTACAAAAATATGGAATCAACTCAGCGTGCATTGAGAGCACCTAGCAAGTTAATTGATGTAAGCTTTAGCCCATTCTTGCTTTGGATTGAGACCTCCTACATGAGTTGATCATGAATCTGCATTTTCAATTTGGAAACATCACCGTAACAATGTTCAGTTATAAAAGTCAAGAGAGCATATCATTTTCTTCTAATTTTGATAACCATTCAAAGTTTGAAATGTACTTAGGCAAAAATTCCAAAGATAAAAAATCTTTCTTTATCTTTTGATAACAATAAACAAATTGTTAATTTAGTATTAGTTATAACCGCTATAACATAAACTATTAGTATGAAAATACGTGAGAGATCATTTTTTATTAATGTTCTAGCTTTGACTTTGTCTTCAATCTAGCTTAAGTTTAAGTCTATGAAATAAATATAAGATTAAACAAAATACTCTAAAAGTACAACTACCTTAAAGGAAAAGTAACATTATTAACATCAAAACAAAGAAATAGTATAAATTTTATGGATTTAATTTTCCACTGTCAGTGTAAAGTTTCTATCCACTATCAGTGTAAAGTTTCTTTACACTGTCATCCAATCATGTGTTGCCAAATCATTAAAATAGTTAGACTTTCTAGGTAGTTGTTGTGATAGTCAACTCTTTTATTGATTTGGTAACACATGATTGGATGACGGTGTAAAAAAAACTTTACACTGACAGTGGATAGAAATTAAACTCAAATTTTATACAGTGGTGATATAATTTAGTACAAATTTCTCATATGTTGAAAAAAATAAAAAAAATTGAGGAGGAGCTACCCCTATGCCCTTATCAAGTTCTGCCGGTGAAGGCATATCCTTAACGTTAACTACACTAAGCATGTAACTCCTGTGAAAGAAGTTACAGGATTAAATAAAAGCAAATTTAAACTCTAAAGAAGGGACACATAACTTTGATGAAAACGGGAAAATCTTACATTTTTGTTTGGATAAAATGGTTTTTGATTGAGTGAGAATAAAATAGAATGAAATATTCATTATCATATTTTACTTGATATTGATAAGAATGAAATGCTTATTACATTTCGTTTTATGTTTAGTATGTTATAATTGACGAAAATAAAATAAAATAATTTAGATAAAATCGATTTATTTAGATTAAATGAAATGGAAATTCCTTATATTCATTCTCTTGAAAATAAGTTTTTCCAACCACCCAACCAAATATTTGAATAACTTATTCCTATTCTCGTACCCTTTTCATTGCATTTCATTCCCTCTAATCAAACTTGTACCAATCTACCATATTAAGGGTGTTAGCAGACCAGCTGTTAAGAGAGTTTATGTCAGGACAAATAAGAGAGACAATGAGGGAAACATGGGGGTTGTAACTGATCTATAACTGACTTAATAGTCAGAAAATAGATGGTTGTAATTGATTTGTAACTTATCTTTACTATAAGTAGTGGGGAAACAGATTAGGGACGGGGGGACATAAGTTAGTTGGAGAGTGGCTTCTCGAAATAGGCAATTGTACACCCATTCGTACTCAATACAGACTCACAGATTTTCTTTTCTAATTGATCTCTTTCTTTTCCATCTCTGAACCAGTTGAATCTTTCAACTGGTATCAAAGCAAGTTTCGATCCGCAAAGTTTCATGGTGCGCAAGAAAACAAGTTCAACCACAATGGAATCCCGAGGGGAAGATTTGGAAAGGAGGTTCCAGGAATCGGAGGAGAAGACGCAGAGAGTGATTGAGGACGCGATGGCAAGAATGGAAGCAAGATTTGCAGAAGTAATCAAATCACTCAGCACAGGAAACCATAGCCAGGAGATCCCGAGTACCACTGCTAATCCCAAAACCAGAAACGATGGTGGGAACAGCAACCCTAGGAATGCCAATGGCGGACCTGGTGGGGCGAGTAGTGGAGCGAGCGGAGGCGACGAGTCTGAGATGAGGTATCGCAAGGTGGAGCTACCACTTTTCAGTGGCAAGGATGCACCGGGGTGGATAGGGAAGATCGAGAGGTACTTCCGCTTTCGACAGATGGCGGAGGGAGACAAGCTCGATGTAGCGTTAATGGCGATGGAAGGTGAAGCGCTTGCGTGGATGCAATGGTGGGAAACAAGCGTGGCTGAGCTCAATTGGAGAGAATTCAAGAACGCGTTGTTAAGGAGATTCCAACCCACGGTTGTTTCGAACGCGTTCGAGGTGATGTTGGGAATGAAGCAGGAAGGAACCGTGAGGGAGTATCGAAGGAACTTTGAAACAATCTCGGGTCATCTAAAAATTCAAGATCCAGAGTTTATCTGCGGTATGTTCTGTAATGGTTTAAAAGAAGATATTAGGGCGGAAGTTAGATTGCATAGACCCAAGAATTTGGCTGAAATGGTAGATATAGCTATGTTAGCTGAGGAAAAATTGGGTCTGTCGGGAAAACAAGGGGAAATTTTCAAGGAAGGAATCAAGCCTTCAATCGGGGAAATGGTGGATTTAGGAGCTGGAAGGGGGATCCAAACAGTAAGCTACAAGGTCACGGAAACACAGAGGGAACACATTTCTCTGTGAAGCCCAGTGGTAGCGAGACCAAGGGAGGTAGGATCCCAAACCCAAGATCCATGGCTAATGAGGAGATATTGGAAAAAAGAAGGAAAGGCTTATGCTTCACGTGTGATGAGAAATATTCTCCATCCCATGTGTGCAAAAATAAACACTTGAAGATGTTGATCATTAAAGACGGGGATGATTCGGATAAAGGTGGTGAGAGTATAGACGAAGAAGAGGAGATTGTATGGGAGGCTCAATCCAAAAGCTTACAATTACTTAGTATGGCTGGATTGACATAAAAAAAATCCTTTATGTTGTGGGGGGAATTGTAGAAACAACGAGTGTTAGTACTCATTGATAGTGGTGCCTCTCACAACTTTGTGTCAAAAGATTGGATAGATAAATAGGATCTGGAAATGGAGGATACCAAACCTTATTGGGTTAAAGTGGGTAATGGCCACAAGATCATGACTAGAGGAGTTTGTAGGGAGGTGGAATTTGCATTGCAAGGAGTGGAGTTCACTGCAGACTTCTATGTTTTCTCACTGGATGAGGCAGATTTGGTTCTAGGCATGGAATGGTTAGAAAAATTGGGTGATATTAAGGCCAATTTCAAGAATCTTACCTTGAGGGTGAAGAGGGATGGGGTGAAGAAATGGTTGACAGGAGATCCTTCATTGTCAAAAGGAGAGGTTACCGCTAAAGAGATGCTGAAGGAACTACAGGAACCAACTGCTGCGTATATATTGGAGTGCAGAAAATTACAGTTGGAGGAGGGAAGGGAAGAAAAGTTGCAACCTGAAGTAGCAGTTGTTTAACAGGAATTTGAGGTGGTGTTTCGAGAATTATCGGGTTTACCTCCCCCAAGGGCTCATGACCATGCCATTATACTCAAAGAGGGAGCCAACATCCCTAATCTAAGGCCCTACAGGTATCCTCACTTTCAAAATAATGAAATAGAAAAATTAGTAGCTGATATGTTGAAAGGTGAAATTATACAACCTAGCACAAGCCCTAATGCTAGTCCTATTATTTTAGTGAAGAAAAAAGATGGTAGTTGGAGGTTTTGTGTGGACTATAGGGCTCTAAATAAAGTGACCATCCCTAATAAATTTACAATCCCTTTGATTGATGAGCTGCTGGATGAATTAGCGGGAACTATTGTTTTTTCAAAACTGGACCTTAAATCAGGCTATCATCAGATTCGGATGAGGCAAGAGGACATTCCAAAAACAGCCTTTCGAACTCATGAAGGCCATTATGAATACTTGGTTATGCCTTTTGGCTTGACCAATGCCCCATCTACCTTTTAAGCCCTTATGAATGAAGTCTTGAAACCATTTTTGAGGAAATTTGTTCTTGTATTTTTTGATGATATCCTTATATACAGTAGGGATATTATGGAACATGTGGAACACTTAAGAATGGTCTTTAAAGTCTTGCGGGATAATCAGTTGGTAGTCCATCAGAAGAAATGTGATTTTGCTGTACCTAAGGTAGAGTATTTGGGTCATATAGTGTCGGCCCAGGGAGTCTCAGCTGATCCACGAAGCTTGTGCCATGGTCAACTGGTCTACACCAACGGATGTTAAAGGATTGAGGGGTTTCCTCGGGTTGACTGGCTATTACAGAAGATTCGTTAAGGGGTATGGGCTGATAGCAAGGCCCTTGACAGACTTGCTCAAGAAGGACAGGTTTCAGTGGTCCAAGGAGGCTGAGAGTGCATTCAATGACCTCAAGGAAGCTATGTCTTCACTGCCTGTGTTAGTCATGCCTGATTTTTCTAAGAAGTTTATCATTGAGACGGATGCATCCAAGAAGGGAGTGGAAGCAATACTCATGCAGGAGGGTCGGCCCCTTGCTTATTTCAGCCAGAAATTGTCTATTCGAGCACAGCAGAAGTCAGCATATGAGAGAGAACTTATAGCCATAGTGCTAGCTGTTCAAAAATGGAGGCATTACCTTTTGGGCCAGCATTTTATAATCAGAACAAACCAAAGGAGTTTACAGTTCCTGCAGAACCAGACTATGTTGGGGGAGGAGCAATTTCGGTGGACCTCTAAATTGTTGGGTTTTGACTTTGAAGTCCAATACAAGCTAGGAAATTCTAATAAGGTGACTGATGCTCTGTCTAGACAAATGATGTAGCATCATTGTCAAAGGTTAAGCTAGATGAGTGGGAAGCATGGGAGCAGGAAATTGGGGTAGATGCAAATATAAAAAAATTGATACAACAGGTGACAGTGAGTCCTACAGCTCATCCAAAGTTCTCTGTTCAGAAAGGAATACTTTTCAAGAAAAATAGCCTGGTGTTGCCAAAGAATTTTTCCAAAATTCCTTCCATATTAACTGAGTTTCACTCTTCCTTACAAAAGGGACACTCAGGGTTCTTTAGAACTTATAAAAGGATTGTCGCAGTTTTCTATTAGGAGGGGATGAAGAAAGACATCAAATTGTTCATTGCTCAATGTAAGCCTTGCCAACAAAGCAAGGTTGAAACGTTATCTCCAGCTGGACTTTTACAGCCTTTACCCATCCCAACTATGGTGTGGTCAGATATATCCATGGACTTTGTTGGGGGGCTGCCTAGAGTGAGTGGTAAAGACACTATAATGGTGGTTGTGGATAGGTTATCCAAGTTTGCTCATTTCCTGTTGCTTGGCCACCTTTTCACAGCTAAGGATGTGGCTGATTGTTTCATTTCAGGAGTGGTAAGACTCCATGGTTTCCTTGATTCGATTGTCTCAAATAGAGACAACATTTTTTTGAGTCAATTCTGGAGAGAAATGTTTAAACAGTCAGGCACCAAGCTTAAATACAACTTAGCCTTCCATCCTCAGACGGATGGGCAAACAAAGGTAGCAAATAGGTGTCTGGAAATTTACTTAAGGTGTTTTGTTGGGGAGAGACCCAAGTCTTGGCCACGATGATTATGTTGGGCTGAACTTTGGTTCAACACAAACTACAATGTGTCCATCAGAATGTCTCCGTTCAAGGCTTTATATGGGAGGGATCCATCACCTATAATTAAGGGACCAGTTGTTCCCTCTGCAGTAGAGGCGGTTAACTCGTTGTATGCTGAAAAAGATGCTCTGTTGGATCAGCTCCATCAAAATCTCACCATGGCTCAACAGAGAATGAAGTGGCAGGTTGACAAACACAGGAGAGAGCTGCAACTAGCGGTAGGGGATTGGGTTTATTTGAAGGCCGCTCCTTATAAGTGGCATTCATTGGCCAAGAGGAGAAATGAAAAACTGAGCCCAAGGTATTATGGCCCTTTTAAGATCATTGAGCAGATCGGTGTTTTGGCTTATAAGTTGGAATTACCAGATGGCTGTAAAATCCATCCTGTTTTTCACGTCAGCAAGTTAAAACAAGCTATTCCAGTCCAAGGAATTATACACCACAAAAGTTGCCTGCAGAGCTGTCTGAGGATTGGGTGCGAAACACGAAGTGGAAGATGTCTTGGAGCCGAGATACAACCAGCAGGTGAGGTGAAGTGCTCGTGCGGTGGGCTCGGTTACCCGAGTTTGAAAACTCCGGGAAAGTGTCGCCAAACTACAAAAGTTTTCCTCGGTTTCCCCTTGAGGACAAGGTGAAAGTTCTGGAGGGGAGTATTGTTAGCATCAAATTGTTAAGAGAGTTTATGTCAGGACAAATAAGAGAGACAAGGAGGGAAACAGGGGGATTGTAACTTATCTCAGAATCGACTTAACGATCGAGAAAAGAGATGGTTGTAATTGATTTGTAACTGATCCTTACTATAAGTAGTGGGGAAACAGATTAGGGACGGGGGGACATAAGTTAGTTGGAGAGCGGCTTCTCGAAATAGCCAATTGTACACCCATTCGTACTCAATACAGACTCACAGATTTTCTTTTCTAATTGATCTCTTTCTTTTCCATATGTGAACCAGTTGAATCTTTCAAAGGGTTTAGATCTTCCAAACTATTATGCCCAAGACTAAACCATCTCCTTAATTACTTACATTCTTTTGCTTTTTGTCCTCTTGTTTTTGTCAAGTGATCGCAGAATGAAGTGAGGGCTTAGGAGGCGGATCCAAAGTACTGCTGATGTCTGCTACTGAGTCACAATAGATTATAGAATTTGTAGATCTCTTCTATAAATTAAGAGTTAGTGACTGTTGTGAGAGGCTACAATATATGATATGTTTCATTGGTCAGAATGTATTTAGATAGAAAATTTGTCTTCATACATTGAAAATTCTCATTGTATGGGGACATCAATATGTCTGGATACATTATTACCTTTTCCCCTCTATTCATCCCTCTTATTTTGTTCTTCCAAACACAATGACAAATATTTAAACAGGTACCTGCTGCCCATGCTTTTTTTTTCTTTTTCTTTTTCTTTTTTCCTTAACTAGGTTGGGCATATAAATGAACATCAGAGGAGTAAAGTAAAGTAACTATGCTTGTAGAAGAGTTTAACAGAAGCATGTATCAGTATTCTCCACATCAATGGGAATCCCACATGGGTATTAGCAACCTAGCCAAGGTTGCTGGACCAGAACAGCTGAGTTTTGAGCCCATCAAATCACCCTGCAACATCTTGCACGTGAGTACTCCTCTTCAAACACCAGCAGGTTTTTGTGCAAGTGCAACCAAAAGCCTTGTGACCTTTCAACCTCAACAATATGATCAGCATCAAATTGACATTCCTGGTTGGTGCTTTGAGCTGCCAAAGACAATAGACTCACCCATGCTATTTTGCCAAGCCTCTGGAGATAACTTCACAAATACCACTAAACAAGATCGACCCACCTCTCAATTCACAAGCTCTTTGCACTCGGTTGCTGAATCTTTCTTGTCTAGCAGTGAAGATAGCCTCTCTTCTTCTGAAAAATGTAGTAGTTTTCCGTCTGACAATATGCCATTTTATGAGCATTTTCCACGAGAACATGATAAATTACTGGGGGATGATGCTGCCACAGATGAGAAACCCCTTGAAATTTTCTTTCAGAGAAATCAGGTTCTTACTTCTTAGTAGCTTGCAGTTTCTGATTCCTTTTTAATTATATATGATATGGTATGACAACGCCTTCGTTTTTCTTCAACAAAAGAAAAATAATAAGATGATTTTTTTTTCTTTGCCTTGGCTAAGAGGAAAAATATGATTAACTCGTTGATCTATCTGACAGTTTGTAGTACACATCTTGTTTTCGTTTTCTTTGATGCTTAACTGTAATATATGTCTTATCAGTTGGCCTCATGTACAAAGCCAAATAAGCAGTCTCCACGACCTTGTGGGGTTGCTTGTGTTACTTCTAGAAACTCTGTTTCTAGGAGAGCTCTAACAGGTAAGAGAAGAATAAGATGGACCAAAGATCTGCATGAGCCATTTATGATGATTGTTAATCGCCTTGGTGGTCCAGAAAGTAAGTTAATTAACTAACAGTATTAATTACACATAACAACAAAAAAACTTCTAGTTGCCCAATACTTAATCTGTTCATTGGTTATTCATAGAGGCAAAGCCTAGGGCTATAATAGAGATGATGAATTCGGATTTGCTGTCCATTTCTCACGTTAAAAGTCATTTGCAGGTAAAACTATTTCCATGAAACAATTGCTATACCGTTCTTAAACTTGGCTGTGCATAGATCCTATGTATGTGTACCTCCTTGGATACTAATTGGCTCTTTACTATTTCTAATATAATTGCCTTGCAGAAATATAGGTCCACAATGTACATGCACAAAGCTTTGCAATTACAGGGTAAACTACATCTGTCAGTGTGTTTATATTACAGCAATGCATACTTAATGAAATTCAGTAAAATATAATTCTTCTTCTCTATTATGAACTGCTTTACTAATGGTAGACTTGATTGGAGTGAAAAGAGGAAGGTGGATATTAGAGAAGTGAAAATTGATAGGCTATTTGGATACAATATTAGTCCAGATACATCTCTCACCATCATTCCTCAAATTTTCGCCTTCTGATTTTAATTACTCCTACCAAACACACCCTGTCTCGATCCTACCCTTTTTCAACGTGCACCCAACCCATCATCATTTTTTTTTTCTTCATATCATGCTTATGGTTATCAATGCAAACTTAAATGTGTTGATGTATATCATTTCATTCTCCAATATTAGGGGGAAATTGTGACACTGCTACCTCTGTGTTTCAGAAAGATCTGAGGAAGGACATCGAACAGATGGGGTCACTGAGCTTCAAGTCAAAATGTAACATCGATTGAGCTATGCAACCTACAATTATGTGTTATGATCCTTCTTTAATAATTAATTGCATGTGCTTTATTCTCACTAAAATGTCAATGTAATTAAGTGTAGCCGTAGTTGTCTCTTTAAATATATACTCGTTACTCGCCGATTTCCTACTTAATTACTAGCAGCCATATGCAAATTGAGGAATCAAGGCAACTGCAACTTGAGGTCCGGAGGAGTATTCACCAACAACTAGAGGTACTAGTACTACAAAGTCTAGCTTTGATTGGAAATATCTATTTGACATCAATCAAGGAGTTTATGAAACTCAAGCCACTGGACATATTTATATTTACCCCTTATTTACTGTCATGTGCTTCTATTGTCTTCTCAGATGCAACGAAATTTGCAACTGCTAATTGAACAGCAGACGAAGCAGCTCAAAATAATGTTAGATCACGAAAAGGATAGAACCTAATTGGAGAAAATCCTTGACTCAGAACTGGAAGTGACTGTCCCAGAATGATGGATCAATTGTTTTGATAAGTTAATCCATTTTTCCCAGCTCTATTATGTGGCATGGCTAGGGCATACTTATGCAACACCATTTTGTTGCCTATATCTTTCAATAAGCAATCAAGCATGCAAATGTAAGAAAGGATTCTTAGGTAGTTGCTTCAAAGTGTAAACATGTCTAGTCTTCTAAGATATATACATAAGGGTCAATGTATCAGCAGGGCGGAGGGTCGTTGATAAAAATGGGAAAGATTTGCCTAAGGTGAATCTCCCTTACAGCCCTGTTTCTCTCTTTTTTGTAATTGAAATTCAATTTTGATGCCAAAGTTTCATTACGGTATATTCAAAGGCATTTTTGCGAGTTTATATATTGAACATAAGAAGCAATTTAACGTTATCAATGGACCTACTCTAATATATTATAATCGATAGGCTAAATGAAATACAAATGAGGACGGACTTCCTAGACCAATGGACTGTGTACGAAGCTTGCTGGGAATTGTCAGAAAGGGAGAATAATACATTAAACATGCAAATTGAGATTATTTTATCCTGCTATTTTTCAAACATATAGAAACTTAACCGTATTAAATTGGTTCGGTTCTATTCATTAAAATGCATGACAGTTGAAAAAAGTACTTATCAGTAGAATAAAAGCTATAACTAATAATTAGTGTACGACTTCAACAAAAGAAACTGTAAATATTGTTAAGAAAGGATGTTTACCCACTCGATCAACATTTTCTTAGCACATGCCTTTCCTGTGTTTTTTTTTTAGCGGAATCTGTGACTTTGATGCTATTTATTGTTGGATCTTACCATAAGTTAAAAGCTGTAGCTAATAATTATAGATAATTTTTGTTTTTAACTTAAGTAGACTAATCTAAGCTCCATATCATATAGCTCTGACCTAGTATTTTTGGGCTTTGTCGATGCATGTCTTTGTCTATATATATATATTTTTTTTTTTTACCGTAAGGGTGTTTTAAAATCAGTTTTTAAGTTAGTTGAAATTAAATCCCTTCCAAAACAATATTAAAGGTGTACCTTTTACATTAACCTAATACATTTAGGATAATTCCTTGAGTACGGGTCTTTGAACTTGAATAGTCAAGATAAAAAATATACATCCTTAATCTATAAACCACCCTCTACACACATGGACAGATTGCAAAATAAATGCATTAATCAACATATATATATTTTTAACAAAAAAACATTTTATGAGATTATGATTTCAATATGATGAGCCCTGGCTGAACTGAAACCTTGGAATTTCTTTTATGAGAAGCCCAGTGGCACCCATAAGACAAGCCCAGTGGCAGTATTGAACCTCCCAATAGTAATAGTGGTAGCAATACATTGGGTTTGGTAAATTCCAAGGTGGAAGGTGAAGGAAGACTGTGTATGTTTGTTTGTGTGGGGAGAAGAGGAAGAGAGAAGAAATGGAGGATTTGAAGAAGAGAAAGCTCGACGAGCCCCGCAACGGTGATTTTGCTTCAAAGGAAGAGCTTCGCTTGCTGCTTGAACCGCTAGCAAAACCCCAGCTCGTCGATCTTCTCGCAAAACTGTACCTTTCAAAATCTTCAATTCATTTGCGTGTTCTTTTTTTCTTTTTCTTTTTATATCATCCTTTTTGTGTAATTTGAGCATGTTTTTATCATCCTTTTATCTTTTAGTTGTTGTGGTAACTGACACGAGAGAGTTCTGAGTTTATTTGTTGAAGAAGTGGCGAAACTATTTTGAGTCGGCACTTGTGGAACTGGAACCTTGTAGTGCCATTCGGAGTTCCAACATCTAATTTTACTTAGTTCCTTTTGTAAGTGTACTGGACTTTGGACTTGCAGGATTTGGCCTTAAAATTGTTGAAGCAAGAATCTTTAGGAATTAGGATCAAAGTGTAGTGTATTTATATATGTACACGCCAGGTGTCCCCACTTTGTACTTTTGAAGAAGATGTCAATCTTTAGGAATTAGCATCTTTCACTGTGTCACTGTTGGCATGATCTCGGGAATATTCTCAAACTTTAAAATTTTGCCCCATTTTCTGAGTACAAATGAAATTCTGTACGATATCACATTTTACTCCTTCTCACATTTTCTGAGTACAAGTGCATTGTTTTGCAAATGATCTAGCTGATCACATGTTGTTGATCCAGTGCTATTGATCAACATGATTCTAATTCTAAATTGACAAATTTAGTTTTTTATAACCAGAAGAAAATATAGACTATCTATACATAAAATATTAAATTTGAATCATAAACGCTTGAGGTGTGGAATTTGTTATGCCCTGACATTTTTTGACGTAATTGCTCAGGACGTAGAACCCTCTTTTGCTTGCATGCATGGCTTTGTATATGCATACATACAATGTGCATTTGTGATCTTTGAATTGTAGTACCTGCTGCTTGCCTGGTGTGCTTGTATTCGCTGAAAGAGGGCCATAAAAGTATTACTCCCAATTGTATGCTGTGTGATTGACCGTGTGCACATGTGTTTGTTTGCATGTTGAGGCATAAAGAGGGTCCCAAAATCCTTCAATTGCAGAAGAAATAAAAAGTATTGCAAGTGCAGATCCTGTCCATCGAAAGCTTTTTGTTCGTGGCTTGGCCTGGAATACCACTTCAGAAACCTTGTGTGCTGTGAGTGCATTGCTGTTTGCTGAGTGCTGATTGTGTTTAGTGTGTTATGCATGTGATTGTCTCATGTCACATGGAATGTTCCCAGCATGATTTATGTATGGAATGCAATTTCCATATCCCAATGTTTCAACCCAGTACCTTCTCTCTTAGAATTGTATTTTTTTTTCCAGGCATTTCAAGAGCATGGAGAAATTGAGGAAGGGGCTGTGATCTGTGATAAAACGACAGGAAAATCTCGTGGCTATGGCTTTATTACTTACAAAAATATGGAATCAACTCAGTGTGCATTGAGAGCACCTAGCAAGTTAATTGATGTAAGCTTTAGCCCATTTTGTTGCTTTGGATTGAGACCTCCTACATGAGTTGATCATGAATCTGCATTTTCAATTTGGAAACATCACCGTTACTGACTTTGCCTTCTTGAGGTTCTTAACCCCACCCACCCAAAACAAGGGCATTTTATCATGAAAATCTTTGCTCTTCTATTTCTTCCTTTGTTTTTTTTTTTTTTGGGAAGGGGGTATGATTACAGATAACTGACCTGTGGTTTAGGGTTTGTCCATTTTGCCTACTTGTGATCTATAATGTATCACTTTGCCTGCCTGAGTTTATTCCATTACACAATTCATTTCACTTTAAATTACCCACGTACTGTTTTGCCATTAATAGCAACAGGAATTTGTAATCGAGAAAACATTTGGGCAAAGTGACATTTCTTTAAATAACCAACAAAACACAGGAGGTTGTTTATAATTTACATGTTTTTTTAATACTTCTAGGCTGTAGTATAGTTGTCTGTCAGTGTCCTTTTTGCCCCCTTTTTTTAGTCTATAATTTACTTGACTCTCTGTAGCCATCATTGCTCTATTCCCCTGGTTGATTTTAGGGATTTCTGCTTTCAGGGAAGATTGGCTGTCTGTAATCTAGCTTGTGAGGGCCTAAGTGGAACAAGTAGCACTCCTGATCTTGCCCTGAGGAAGCTTTATATTGGAAGCTTATCACCAGAAGTCACAAGTGAAATGCTGCTTAACTATTTTGCGAGGCATGGTGAAATAGAGGAAGGTTCAGTTGCATATGACAAGGATACAAATGAATCTCGGTAAAAGTAGCAACATGCTTTATTTTGATACCATATTTTATTGTCTTTAATTTTTTTAAAAATAAGTTTTTACCTGGTTTTACCTGTAATCTGTCTTATTGCTGTTTTATTTCCAATTGTAGTGGTTTTGGCTTTGTTACATACAAGACAGCAGATGCTGCAAAGAAGGCCATAGATGACCCAGTAAAGACTCTTGGGGTAAGAAAAACTTGAATCTTTATATCAACTGAGGTGAGATCATGTGTAGGATCTGATTGTTTCTATGCTCTAAAAATGTCTTGGGGTTGCAACAAGAATGATGGAACGATCATTTTGAGTGAAAAAGGAAGTCATATTTATATGGTGAATGTGAAGGTTCTATAAGAAGAAAAAAAAGAAAATTGTTAGTTTACATGCTTTCAAGTAACTTGTTATAAATACATATCTGGATTTTACTTTTCTTCAAACAGAGTAGAATTTGTTTTAATTTTTATCAATAATTTCACGAAAAATCAAGATGCACTCAGGCAGTTCATTTGGAGGCAGTTTTTTCTATATTGATAATTGTCAAACAGCACACGCAACAATCTGGTCTATAATCTCACCCTCAACCCCTGTAAATAGGGAGTAGAGCAAATATTCGAAGGAGCTTCAGTCTCTAATTATAATGCACGTGGTGAAAAATCTGCTTTCACATGTGTTTGATTGAAGCTGTCAATTCCTCAATTACGTAAATTGTAATTTATTTTTGCATTGTAAATTAACAGCTTTGGAGCTATAACCTTGTTAGCTGAATTTTTTATTATAGCCTGCAATATCCTAGGGAATAGGGAGTCATGCTGCATAAACATCGAATCTATTACCCTGTTTTTCGTTGATTGCAGGGAAGGAATGTAATTGTAAAATATGCTGATTCCCACAAGGGTAAAACAGGTCAGCCACCATTTCCTGCAGGAGTGGTTCCAATGGCAGCCTTACCTATGACCCAAGGATATGTTCATCCTGGAAAAGCTCATATTAATGCTGCCCCAGCCGGGTACACTTACCCCCAAACTGTAGCACCATATCCTGTATCTTCTTATCAAAGCCCTGCAACTGCACCCTCTTCGTATCCAACACAAGGGCAGGTTTATTATCCTCCAGTTTCTGCGAAGAAAGACCAAGTTGGGCTCCCGCCAACTCCGCCTGTGGGAATGAACACCTACCCTTATTACTATCCCAAGCAATGAATGTATTTAACTAAACATGGTGATGTTGATACTCCTTTCTTTGCTTTCCTGTTCAGTTCTTTTAGCCCCTAGCACCAGTTAAATCATCACAAGTTATTTATGATGCTGTGTTGCAGCTTATGACATCTCTTTTGTAGAATGTTGACTTTCTTATGACTTGTAATACTAGGCCAGAAACTCCTGTGCCTAGAAAAAAAATTTATATAATTTTTTTTCTGAATATTTTAGACGGTAGAATTGTTTTTACTTTTTATCTGCCAAGTACTGGATACATTTGAGCGAGGAATCTTTAAGTTTCAGATCATTTGTTTTTTTTCTGAGTATAAAACTTTTGAGCATTGTAATTACAATGGGGAATATATAACCATTTTGGTAGTTATTTAGTTTAAAAGGAATAATCGAAATGAATTGAATAATCACTTTGAGTGGTTATATGTTCTCTCAGTGTAATTATACATTTAAAATTTTCTAAGTTTGTTAGTCTTCCTTATCTAGTGAGATGTGCTCACAATTCACATGGTCATTGTTCTTTGGAACAGGAAAGAAGACGGAAGAATTAAAAGAAAGCGGAAATTTTATGGTATGGTTGGGGAGAAGGAGAAGGATACATGGTCCATTAAAATATTTCAATGAAAAAGAAAAAGGCACAGCTAATTGAACTTGTCTTTTATCCTGCTAAAAGGAGCAACCCAGCATATAATCATCTACACCATGACATCTGAACATGTACAACAATTTATACTTTATTTAAACTTATATAATATAGGTTATCAACATTTCTTTATTTTATTTTTTTTAATCTAATAACATTTCTGAGAGAGTAATAATACAAAAATAACTTTTATACATGTAAAAATTCAGACTCCTTTTCACATCATTAGATCTGTGCAAAGTTACATCACTGCTTTTTATATAAATCCACATATAACTCAATATCTTTGCACTGACTATCTCTTCTAACACTTTACATATAACAATCATATATATATATATATATATATATATATATATATTATATTTCTTAACTAATAAATTTACTTCTAGATCCGCATGCAATTGAATAATCCTACATAATTGTTAATTCTTTTATTTGGGAGTTGTTATGGTATTCTTATAAATATAATATTCAGGATGAGTTGTTAAATATTTATTTACTTTAAGTTTCACAATAAATATTTAAAAGTCTATTAAATATAATCAACAACTAGTCTATTAAATATAATCAACAACTAATGAATATTTAGCAATTCATGTAAAAAAATTAAATAAAAAAAAAAGTATCAGTAGGTGTTTTCGTCACTTTAACGGTAGGCGTTTTTTGGGGGCTCTGTCTCGCTAGGACATAGATTTTGTTTTAAGGTTTTGGGTCATCTGAATCTGACATCGACTCTTCCTACATTTGTGGGCTTCTAAAGGCACACAAAAATTTCGGGCTGGGCTAAGGTTCATGATCACGTGACTCAAAAAATGGAGGAGAGCCCTTGAATCCTTCATTTTCATTCTCACCCGCTGCGCATCCTAGTTTCTTTGTGCCCTTATCGGCGCACCAGGACCAGGTGGTGGTGGTCGGACATGTGTCTTCCTCCTCATTTCCCGGTAAGCCTCTCTTCTTCACCCCTTTCAACTTCAACTGAACCTTCTCTTTTCCATTCCACACACAAACGCCTTCTTGCTCCTCCTTGTTTTTCTATAATCTCCCCTAACTGATGATGATGATCCACTTTCGAAAACTCCAACGGGGTGCTTCCAATTTTACTGAAAGTGAAAACCCACTTGGAGTAACTGGGTTTCTGTTCCGCATAACCCAAACCCATAGATTTTACAGTACAAAAAGATCAGTTCAATCCGATGCCAAAGCCCCTCGCACTGCTAGAAAAGCCAGAAGAGAAGCCCAAGCTGCATTGCTTGAATATTTGCATTCTACCAGGAGCTTACAGTTCTTGGATGCAGATAACATGTGCAAAAACTCACCTTTTTTCCTTGACGAGCTTCTCAACAAAGTTAAAAAGGAGGGTGACATCAAACGATCCATCACCCGCTATTTGCGTTACCATCCCATCAATGAGTTTGAACCCTTCTTTGAAAGCATGGGCTTGAAACCTTCTGAATATGTGCCTCTTCTTCCGCGTGATATGATTTTCTTAAATGATGGCCACCTTTTGATGGAGAATTATCACACTCTTTGTAACTATGGGATTCCACGTAACAATATGGGAAACATTTTTAAGGAGGCACCTCAAGTGTTTCGTTATGAACATGGGGTTTTGCCATCAAAGCTTCAAGCTTATGAAAAGCTGGGTGTTGGACCATCTACTCTAGTAAAAGTTATTGCTTCTAGCCCGTGCCTTTTGATTGGGGATGTTAACCTTGATTTTGTCAAGGTTATGGAGAAATTGAAGCATCTTGCTAAGGATAGTAATTGGATTGAGCGGCATTTGTTGGATGGGGCTTCTTGTAATTGGGGCCTCATGCTTGAGCTCTTGTGCTTCCTTGGCAAGTTTTACAGTGAGGAGCAGTTGGCTGACATGATTAGCCAGCACCCTCATGTTATTTTTGAGGAGTCAGGAGGGAGAGCACTCTCCCTGATTGGCTTCTTGTTGAAATTTGGATTGTCAGTGAACCAGATATCTCTCATATTTTTAGAGTTTCCACAAATTCATATTGGCAAGTTTTTTTCGAATTTGAGACAATGTTTTCTGTTCCTCGGTGAAATTGAAATGCAGGCAGCAGAGATTGGAAAGATTTTCCAGTCTCACTCCTTGTTACTGGGTTCTTCCACTTTAAAGAAAACAAATAGTTTGCTTGGTAACTTGAATGTTGGCAAGAAGCGACTCTGTAGATTCGTACAGGATAATCCACAAGAAATGAAGAATTGGGTTATGGGGAAAAAAATTCAGCCTTTATTGCACTCAGAGGAAGATAAAATGTCAAAGGTGCAGAAGACACGGTTCTTGTTGAGCTTGGGATATGTAGAAAACTCAGAAAAAATGAAAGAGGCATTTAAGCTGTTCAGAGGTAAGGGAGCAGAGCTTCAGGAGAGATTCGATTTTCTTGTTAAAGCTGGATTGGATTGTAGGGATGTCCGTGAAATGATTAAAGTTTCCCCTCAGATTCTTAATCAGACCACAGATAGGATCAACATGAAAATTGACTATCTTGTACATGAAGGATATCCTGTATCATCTTTAGTGAATTTCCCATCTTTTCTTTCCTATACACCCCGAAGAGTTAAGGTTAGGTTATCAATGTATAATTGGCTCAAAGACCATGGAGCTGCAGATCCGGGTCTTGCTTTGAGCACTGTAATTGCATGCTCAGAGAAAATATTCGTACAGCAGTATGTAAATCGTCATCCAACTGGCCCTCATGTTTGGCAGGATTTAAAGGCAGAAATTTATTCTGAGAATTAATATATAATCCCTTCTGACGTGCATAATCATGGTATAATCTGGCAATATGTTTCTGGTTCAGATCATTGTGTTTCTCCTACTTCTACCAACTGTCAAGGATGATTGAACTGCAATTTGTATTCTGAAATGCATTACTTCAAGTTGACTTGACTGGTAGATATAGTGTACACATCATGAATAGCCAATTGAAGATCAGGTATTAGTACTTAGCAGGCATCACGTTGACATGAAACCAACATAGACAAGTAATGAATAGCAGTTTTCATCAGCAAATATCATAGGTGATTGCTGGTTGCAGATATTTCTGACATGACTTGTAGATGGAAGAATGTTGGCTAGATAGGTTTTGTTGTAAAAGTCATCATCTTCACCGTATGTAGTTACCCCAGCTACATTGCTGATCACTCTCCCAAGTGTTTGATTTTCTAACTAAATCCGTTCCTCAAGTATTAACCACATGGCGAATGGACCTAGTGAGGATGAGAAATTGTATTATTTATTTATTTTATATTTGAAAGTAAGATAAGCAGGTTTATTGGCTTGAAACTTGAAAGCTATCAATATGCTAACAGGACTTTTTATCCCACCTTGCAATTGTTAAAAGGAGCACGCATACTATCTGTTGGTCGGCATTAGTGTGCCTCCAAAATCACTCCTTAGAAGGAGATTTATATTATGTGACTTGATATTTAAGGACAAATATTGTGTTTGTATTGGTAGAAGTAGCAGGTTCTAGTAATGCCAAAATGTTGCATCAGTGTACGGTCAATTTCATTGCTGAGAGCTCATATTGCGGATTTAATTTTAATTTGTTCTCGTTGTAAAACTTTTTTATATTATTATTTAATTATATATTGTAAAATTATTAAAGAAATTTAATTTTTATAATTATTATTTAAAAATTTTATTTCTTTTAATAATGTATTAGTGTAAAAAAAAATTTTACGTAATTTAAATCTTGTTGCATCTAGTAAAATCTTTTATCTTCTCTCTACTGGTGATATATCGCCACGCAAGATGAATAATTGATCATATCTAGCACATAGTTTGGTGAGAATGTTGAGAACGAAAGGCATTTGTGTACTATAAAATAAAATTGTGAAAATCAGGGACAGTGAGGTAGCAGTTGCTCATGATTCGCCCACACGATTGGTTAGAATTTCTGCCTTTCTTGCTTGCGGCCAAAAGTCCAGTATTCAAATGTAATATATAAAGCAACCGAATTTACTTTTAATCACCGTTCACCTATCCTCACTTTGGAATCCTAGATTAGGTGGCTCGCTTCCATTGCCCAAGGGCATTGAAATTTTTCAAATCTAGAGCCTTTCTTAAGCAAATATAGAGAATTGACTCTAAATGTTCTTTTATTAGATGATTGAAGATTGAACTCTCAACTTGGGACTCGTTAAACGGCATCATTACAATCGGACAATGGCTCTAAGGCGGGCCCAATTATGAAGTTACGTGTTTCTTTTTAATTTTTTATACACCAAGAGTCCAAGAGTGAAAGTGTTTTATTTATATATTTTTATTAAATATTTCATAAAATTTTATTTAATGATGATATGATTAATATTAAGTAGTATTTTTTAATTACAAACGAGTTCTATGACTTGATATTGATTATTAAGTAATATTTTTATCAGTATTTAGAATATAACTAATACAAAATTATTAAATATTATTATTATGTTCAATCAATAGTAATTATTGACTTAATTATTTTATAATCTTATATGAAATGTATATTTTAACATGGAAAATTCTTGAAAAATAGTATTGTGTGTGTGTCTGACTATATATATATATATATATATGATTACTATAAAAAAATATTGATTATAAAATTTTAATTTATTTTTAACAAAATTATGATATTTAAACCTTTTAAATATTTTTTTACTATTGACGTATTAAATAATATTTATAAGCTAAATGGTGAAATATGATATCTCTCAAGTCTCAAGATTATATGATTTAAAAGATATATGAAAATAAAAATAAAAAAGTTAGAAATGCCCTAAGGAATTAATCGTGTTACGTAAAAAATAATGTATTACATGTTATATATTTTTTGATTGGATTAATGTATTATGTAAAAATAAAAGTAAAAAATCAAAAGTATCTTTGTGTTTGATTTAGATTAATTTTTACACATTTTTTGTAGTGATTCTTTATCAATATAAGCATTCACTAACTTTGTTTATAGAGCAACCTATTTATTTTTATATTTTTAAATACCAAAAAAAATAGCAGCAAAAAACTCTGTTTGATCATTTTAATTATAAACTTTTTGAAAATTATAAAGAATAAATGTGTATTTTTGCTCTTAAAAATATACGGGATATTATATTAATTTTATATTTATCAAAAACATTAAAGAATTTTTTTAATAATAATTAAATATTATTAATTTCATCACTTTAGGAATTGATTTGATGTTTATTTAAAAATTAATTTAATGACATAAAATTAATATTGAATAAAAGAGGTATATGTTTTTGGAGTACCAAAAATAAAATCAACATTTCTTGTAATATAAACTGACGCTAAAACACAATATCTGTCTTTGTTTTTCTTCTTACTTCCGCTCTAATGCAGTTCATTCTCCCTGCCTGTCTTCTTTCTCTGGCTACTGCTCCCTAACCTAGTTCCCCTTTCACTCATCAAGTCCCAATCTTTAACCTCATATTTCTCTTTATTCACTTCAGTTTTCTGATCTGGGTCTTCACTTTCTCTAACTCGGATCAAATTTTTGACCACTTTTTCGCCTCTGTTATGCCTTACTTCAAGCCATTCACAGAAAAACCAATACTTTCATTTGGGTTTACACTTTACACACTTTCTGGATTTGTATAATCAGATTTAGTAAAATGGGTTGTGTTTGAGATGCAGAGAGTATATACATGATACGAGGTGAGCCTCATTTCTCTTTTGTGTCTCTTGCTTCCTCTATCTCTGTAGTCTGTACAACTCATATACTACCAAGTCTACAATGTTATTGATGATGTTTTGTATTTCTGATAAGTATGATAATCTGTTTGGTTACTGAGAATGAACTAGGAAAGTGGCATAAATTCTTATTTCTTTCGTTTTAGACTTCTTATTGTTTAGGTTAGGATCAGAGGAATTTACCAAGTCTACTTACGTTGGGCTTGTACTAGATCCAACATACCCTAAGATCTCAAAATATCTGTGTTTTTGTACTGTTTCTTAGCATTGAAATTGAGTATTAGTATTGAGTTTCTCCAAACTATTGCCAAAAGATGAAGTCAGCATCATTTGTTCCGTTTAGGATTAGCTATTAAGTTAAATCGCATAGAAGATCGGGTTCAATTTGTTGCTAAGGAGAATGACTTGAAATGAGATGTAATATTTTCTTCATATCCCTTCTAGCTAGATGCTTTGTAATTTTCCTAGGTGAAGATGGAGATAACTGATACATGGATGGATTTGTTTTTCAGAATTTCAGGAATTGTAGGATGCAAGTCTAATTTGTCAATGTTCTTTCTGATTATTGACCAGAGAAATCATCCCCCTGCACTGATTATTTTTTACCTGGTGTGCCCGGTTACGTTGATTAAGTTTTTCTCTTTCTTTCTTTCGTCATAATTTTTTTCAATGGTTTTTATAATTGGTGTTTAAGTTTTTTTTTAATGTTGTCTGTATCCTTTCTTTCTTTTCATTTTTAAGACTGAGCATCTGTACAATATTTTGAAGTTGTTGCTTTTGGCTCACATCAAAATTTCAACTGAAGTACTCTTTACATATGATCCTTAAACAGTTAAAAACTGGAGAGAAATTATCATTGCACACTTGATTTGTATCTCTCCCAGTTTCCATTGGTTTAACATAAACAAATAATTGATGCAAGTGATACTTAAAGATAAGAAATTGCATCTGAGAAGAGGTGTGAAAGAAGTGGAGTGCAAGTAGCATCACTCAAAATTGATGTGTAGTTTTAACTATCATCTTTTAAACCTCATGGTTTGTTTGACATCTTTCATTGTCATTCAGTTATTTGGTCCTCATTTGGGCTTTTAAGTATAATTGTTTTATCTGCGCAGATTTCTTATAGGGATATTTAGTAGATTTTGTCAACAAGATCTTTTGACTATGGGTAGAGGCAGAGGAAAAGGGAAGAAGCAATCTGTTATTGCTAAGAGGGAGGATCCTGGAAGTGGTGAAGAGGAAAAAGTCCCAGCTTACAGAAGAAGAGGAAGACCACTAAAGCCACTAACGGATGAAATTGAAGAAGTAGAAGCAACTGAAAAGATAGAGAAAGATGATGAGAATGTGAACGGTAATGTATCCAGCAATGATTTGAAAACTCAGGTTATCACAGAAAATAAAAGAAAAAGGAAGAGGTCTGTACTGGTTAAAGAAAAGATAGATCCAGTGAAAGAGGAGAATGGCATTGGAGCAAAGTCAAGTCCTAATGATTCGGTAAAGTCTGCTGGATTCCGACAAAATGGGAGCAGGCGCAAAAACAAGCCTCGCCGTGCTGCTGAAGCTGGTGTAGATTGCAAGTGAGAGAGGGTATTGGTTAGCTGTCATGATAGTTTTAAGCCCTCGGAACTGCTGGAACTTTGTTTTCGCAAGACACGGTTCATTTAATTAAATAAGGCTTGTTATGGTTGCGTATTGTTATTCTTTTTGCTTTTGTAACTTTCATATGCTATTTCTCAAAATTGGCTAATTTTAATTTCGAGGTTTCGAGTAGACTATGCTTCATTTAGTTTTCTATAGGGCTACTATCACTAAAAGAAACTATGGAAGCTTGTATATATGCTTTTTATCATGAGTTTGTGTAAGTTGATTTCTCCTTTCTCGTGCAAAGTTTCTGTTGATACATTTGTTAACATGACATCCATGTGTGATGTATTGCTTGAGTAGTCACAGATAATAATCTAACTCATGCAGTACAGAGATTGTGAAAATAAGCCGTTTAATGCAGATTGAGATTCATACTGTCTAATTGGATGCTGCTAAACTGAAGCCTTTACTTAAGGAATAACTCTTTCAATATCAGAGATAAAATGAAATCTGAATTCTTACAACATATTTCCTTCAGTTACTAATGGTGGTAATGTGCATATTCTCATACAAGTTAGGAACTCTTGTTGCACCGTTATTTAATGAGTTGCTGTACCACGGGCTCAGATATTGTTGCTTTTGTTCTCCTTTTAGTTGTTCACCGCATTATATTCTTGTCAGTATTGGATAAATAAGTGCGATATTTCGTGGTGGATAAACTGTAAATTACAGAAAATGTGGGTGGATCCACACTCTGCAACGATGCAGTATCCTTAACTATTTTGTCATCTTATGTTTGCTTCATTTCGAGTGCTCCATACTATTGAAAAACTGACGGGTATATGGTCACTGACCCATAGGGCCCATTTAAGATACAATAGGACTGCGATTCTGGCCTGTCTTCATGTGGCACTTGTATTAAGGACCTACATATAATTTGTGTGAGTATATGCTTGTCAGGTTTTCTCAAATTATGAAAATTCTGAAAATTTGTATTGCAATTGTTTGACTGTAATGTAGTGAAACTACTGTTGAGTTTCATCTCAAGCTGATTTTTAGATTGGTCAAATTCATGGTTGTCCAACTGGCGATCCAACACATAAATTCGTGTGAGTTTACAAGTTTACTGAGTAAATCGTACCAACTCGCTTATCAACTCGGACCATAATAGGTTTGGATAAAATCGATAAACTCGAGTGAACTCAAGTGAAATCGTAATTTCATTACCGATTCTACCTTGTTCAGACATTTATTGTGATTTGGGTTAGAAACGCACAAAACGGTGTCGTTTTGCCATAATTTTCCAAAACTCACCGTTTTCTCACCCAGGTTGAATCTGCTCCCACCCAACCTATTCTCATCTCACCTGAGCATCAACCTCTGCTGCTCGAACTTCCCACTTCACCTCTGTTGCGCGTCTGATCTGTGCTTGGTCGGAGCTCTGCTTGGTTGCCTGTGAGCTGCGTGGATCTGTGCATCTTGGTCTCACTTCTCTGTTTGTGGGTGTGTGGTGGGTGCGTGCATTTCTGTTGTTGTGGGTGTGTGGGTGTGTGCGTTTCTGTTGTTATGGGTGTGTGAGCGTGTCTTTGTTGTGACCTTGTGGGTGTTGTGGCTTGTGAGTTTGTTTTCAATGTTGCTGAATTCTTTCTTTTCTATTTATGCCCACATGGTAGCTTCTGGGTTCAAGACACAGATTCACGTTGTCAACTTCCTGATGACTATTTTTTGCAAATTATCTAGCATTGGTTATGTCCACCAACTGTTGGACAAAATTCCCAATACAAATATTGTTGCAAGAACCGTGTGCTTATGTTACTAGTGCATCTTCACCATTAGTAACAGCATCATTGTTGATGGCTATTGCTAGGAAATTGTTTGATGATATGTCTGAGAGGGATGAATCCATCAAAATTGGGGTTCTGGGAGGGTATTAGAAAGGATTGTGTAGTTGTAAGCTACTTGCTTCAACCTCACATATTTTTGCAGTGGACATAATATACTGCCTATATTAATATAGAAGGTTTAGTTGAGAATTCTGTATTGAATCATAAGTTAATTTGTAATCTTAGCAAGAATAATAAATAATGGTGTCCATTAACGTACTAGGATATGTAAAAAGATAAACTCAAGTTTATGTGTCGAGTTTACAACCCTTCCATGAGTTTAAGTAGTTTACTTAAACTCGTGGAGTTTGACATCCTTAGTCAAATTCTTAATCCAGTCAAACAAGCTATGCATTGACTGTTGTAGTCAAGCTGTCTACTTGTCTGATAATAGAGGAGATTGAATTTTCATAAACATAGGAGGCAGCAACTTTCTTGGAGCTTCAAATTGCTATTTGCTTGTTGGTAGCATTTTCTCAATTAATCTTTTTGCCATAAAACTTGAATGCATGAGTTACCATGTCATATGGATGAATTATTTCAGGTTTCTATATAAGCAGTTTATCTGTAAACCATTCAGGTGCATATGCTATATGCTGCATGCTGCGTTGATCATGTTTATGCTTAGTCCCAATGTTGAAACATATAGATCTAGAGATTGGGAACTAAAAGAAGAGGTCTATATCAGCTTCGCAGATCCTTTTATCAGTTTCTCCGATACCTATGACCACGAGATTTTATTAGTTTTTTTTTTTTTTTTTGGTGGGAAACAAATATAACTCCTTTATCCAGTGGAACTACAATAATCAATTATAGCAGTAATAGTATCAGTTAAGCTCTACCATTCATTGGGACTACAATAGTGTAATCAATTATAGCACGTACCCAATCTTAAGATTTTGAGAGGTGTGCAAGAACATAGGTTCTAGAAATTTTTTTAGATAAACACTCTATTTAACATTAAATGTGTGTAAAATTATCTTTATCATATGATTAACAAACATATATTTAATGTTAAATGAAGTGTTTGGTAGGTAATACTTATCTGAAAAAAATTCTAGGTTCTAAACTTGGTAATTACTAATTATATCTCAAGATTTATTCATTTTTGTAGTGTATTTTTAGGGATTTAGGGATTAATATTGCTTCTTAGTAAAGTAGTCTATTTTCGTTTCTTTTTTCCTCACTACTTTAATTTTCTTTAAATGGAAATAATTATAAAAGCATCCCTTCATATATTTTTGTATTTTTTTAACACATGAGGAATTTATTATTGTCACTTGATATAATCAAGACTTTTACTTAAATTCTCGATTATTCAACATAGTAATTTTTAAAACCCAAACAGGATTGTACTAAAGATAAAGTATCCATGACAAGTAGGAATTATGTTAATGATAAGTGTAAAATGTTCAATTAAGTGAAATAACTTTGTTTTTCCTTTTTTATAATAAGATATTAAACTTGTAACTTCATCCTTATTTCTTACATGAGTTGTGTCATTGACAACTTTCAACTTAAAACAACACATTTTGATAATAATATAATAATAATAATATTATTATTATTATTATTATTATTATCTATTTTCTATTTTAAAATATAAAATAGTTCAATATTGCCTAAAATATAAAATAGTTCAATATAGCACTTGGGCACAGGGGTTGAGCCTGGTGAGGTTTGGGGTATTTGGCCGCTCTAATCCCTCCTTTGGTTTTGAATCTCTCTCTCTCTCTCTCTCTCTCATGTATGCCTGTCTCATTTTTACTCACATTTTCATCCCCCCTTTGGTTTTGAATCTCTCTCTCTCTCTCTCTCTCTCTCTCTCTCTCATGTATGCCTGTCTCATTTTTACTCACATTTTCATTTTCATTTTCACCTCTTCATCATCTCCTGCTGCTTGAATACAGCTCAAATCACAAGGATGACGTGGTGTTAAAATAAAAGGAAATGATTCTTACAAACTATTTTTTCACTATTTAATAATGAGAAAATTTTTGGTTAATATAATATAGCATTTGGTTAATAGATTTTCATAAGCGATTGCTTACAGACTTAGTTAAAAATAAATATTTTTTTGGTTAATTTAGTATATCATTTGGTTAATAGATTATTGGTTTGTAAATGATTGGATACCAAAATTCATTAACCAAATAATATACTGTATTAATAAAAAAAATTATTCATTGTTAACCAGTGTAAAAGTAATGTAATTATTTTGGTGTGCAAATATCATTACTTTTAAAATAAAAGTTAAAGGTTTGACTATTATATAAATCAGAAAGAATAATCACAATGGTTAGTATTATCACAATATCCTTTTCTTTTTAAAGAAAAGACATTGACCTTTGATCACTTGTGAAAATAAGAAAAAAAATACAAACAGGTGAAATTATTTTTACTGAATCTAACATTATGCACAAGTAATTTTAAGTTTTGTTTGATAATTGGAATTTAACTCAAAATTCAAGTTTAAAATTAGAATTTAAGGTGTTGCTAATAAGTGCTCTTAGTATTTAATATTCTTCATTACCTATATTATTTAATGAATAATTACTTAGAAAATAAAATATTAAATAATTTTCAAATTCTTAAGATATTGAATACTTTTACTTATCATTTAATATTTTCTATTTTGATTTTTTAACCAATACTTGGCACTTATTAACATACACTTTTTTTCTCCTTTCCTAATGAAGTGATAAGGAACTGATTTAAGCTAACGCCCGATCTAGGTGGATTTTGATTTTATGTTTTAAAATTTTCAAATTTTAAATTTAGTTTTAGTTTTGATTTTTGAGTTTTAGTTTTTTTTTTAGTCAAGTTACTATATTTACTTCATCGCATTATAAATTCACCAAATATAAAAAAAAAATTAACACATAAAAATAATTAAAAATGACAATAAAACAATTAAGTTTAGGGAAAAAATAAAAATACTTAAACAAATTTAAAAAAATAATATAAATTTTGACAAGTAAAATAAATATTATAAAATTATAAAAATAGTAATCATAAGTAGTAGGACCAACCACAATAACAACAATAATAACAAAATTATTTATAATGCTTATATAAATATTCATCATACACATCTTAATCCAAACATAAATATAATAATAAAAATAATTATAATGCTTATATAAATATTCATCATACACATGTCTTAATCCAAACATAAACATAAATTTCCAGAGGTTGAAGGCAATATCTTTCTTTCCCTCATTTGATAATGCCAAAAACATGTCCCTCCATTAAGGGTATTTTTTCAATATCTTTACTGCCTTTGTAAAAAGAGTAGTACGAATGCTTTTAAGTTTGTCAATGATGCTTAAACAGGTCATCAATTTCTTATTTGTTTTATTGTCTTGTCCATCTACTTCTCCCTTAGCATTAAAACATGACCCTACAACCTGGCTGGTGCTCATTTTCTCTAAAATATCAGCTTTTCTCAACCATGTTATATCCAACCTCTTCATTCTCATTTGCCATATAATAAAATTGTCATAAAAATGCAAGTTATTTTTATATCTAACAAACTAATTGACATGAAAGTATTTCATGAAATGAAAATTGTAATTTCACAGCAAAAACATTAAACGAACTAATAATATTCCTAACTATTGCAGGATAAGCAATTTCACAATTTGCTAAAAAATGTAAGAGTAGTGAATGAAACCACAATTATCAGAACTGATATTATTATCTCGTGAGTCATTTTATATTAATAGAATTAGAAACCAAAACTTATTGGTTAATAAAACTTAAATGTAATTATATCATGAGTCATTAACATCATTAGAAACCAATAAAATCAAAATCATAACTGTAACAACATCAAACTTGTTGAGAATGGGGGAGAAATGATGAGAATGATTTGTAAAAAAAAATGAAAGAGTGAGAAAAAAATATAACAAAGACAAAAAAGAAAGAAAAAAAATAGTCAAAGAAGATAAGAGAGGGAAGAATGAGAGAAAATGCATTCACAAAAGCAAAAGAGTTAAGAGTAGAAAAGTTACCAGCAGGAGAGGAATGATGAAGGGGTAGAGAGGGATGGTAAAGGACACGAAAACGAGAATGTGATTTTAAGATGAAAACTGAAACAACAATTATAAAACATATTTTTTATGGTTTTGTGCCTTAGAAGAAAACAGTTTTAAAATTAAGTAAAAAATCAATTTAAACCTCATTTTACCTGAACATGTTTCATTGTCAAATTTAGTTTATAAAACCAAAAACAGAAAACTTACAACCACCTCAAATGGGGCTTAAATTGTCAAGATTTTTCTTTTGCCTTGTAGATAAAGTAATAAACTGTTACATTGATTTTTTAAAATTTTAAATTTATAATAATTTCTTATATTATAGTTTTTTATTCGAAAATAATTTTATTGTATTTTAATTTCTAGATACATATTATTATTTTATGCACTTTTATATAAATGAAAAATACACAAATAAAAATTAAATGTAATTTTTAATTAATTATTTTTTAATTTGGATCAATTGTTAGCGTAATATATTACTATATCATTAAAGAAATTTGATTAACAATAACTATTTAAGAATTTTAACTCTTTTAATAATGTATCAACACATCATTAAATGATGATATAAAAAAAAATTATACATACAATATAGGTCAAATTTTTTGGTTCTTGCCCAAGTATCTTCATATCTTTTGAGTGTGAGACTAATTAATCTCGTTCAAGTATTAAGATTGTCCATTTCTATAAGTGCTTTGCTGCAAGCACAAACTCTTTATATTGCAAAAGTTATTTAACTGCTAAGCTCAAACTTACTTCATACTTAAATCACCCTTGTGAGTACAGTAGATCAAGTTTAAACTTATTATAAAAAAATTTATTTTGATTAGATCAAGTTTAAACTTATTGAAAAATAATTTAATTTTGATTCGCTATCAGTGTAAAGTTTTTTATATTGTCATCCAATAATGTTTTAGAACATTATTAAATAGTTAAAGTTCTTACGTAATTGCTATGATAGTCAAACTCCTTTAATAATGTGATAATACATAATTGGATAGCAGTATAACTTTTTTTACACTGGCAATAGATCAAAATTAAACTTATTAAAAATTTATTACAATTTTATTAAATGTCAAACAGATATTAATATATATATATATACACACACACACACATATATATATATTGGTATTAAAAAATGTGGAGGGAAACTTTACAATCTCAAGCTAAGAAGGACCACTATGAGCGGCTAAAACTCTCCCAACTGAGTTTTAACGTAGCTGCATATTCAAGGTTCAAACTCGGAATCATTGGTTAAGCTAAAACAACCTCTAGGCCAGCTGATCTACGTGCTCGGTGGTAAATATTAATATAGTTAACTAATTTCTTTTTGTTTAGCTATCATCAGGTGTCGTGAGAAAATAAAAAAAAATTTCCTAAAGCAAATTCATCTAAGATTAAGAGCATGTTTGGGAAAGATTAGTTCTTTCCTAAAATATTTTTTTTAATAAAAAATTATTTTATCTAAAATTTATCTTATTTGTTTAAAGTGTATAAAATTGATTATAAGTTAAGATTATTTTTTTATAACTAATGAGTGTTTGGATTAGTTGTGAAAAAATATTATGGGAAAAATTAATTATGTGTATAATCAATTTTCAAGAAAATCGATTATGAGAAAAATAATTTATGTTTGAATATGTTAATTAACAATCGATTTTATGATAAGAAGTTTTGTTTGGATTTGTATAAAAAAAATCGCTTTTATGTATTAAATTATCAAAAGATATATGAAATGATTAAAAAAGTTAATTGATTGAGGGTAAATAGATATTTATTTAAAACTTTTTGAAATAATCTGAAATCAAATAATTAAAAACTTAAAATAACAAATTTTTTTAAAAAACTATTTTTAGTTATAGAAAAATAATCTTAACTTATAATCAATTTTACACACTTTAAACAAACAAGATAGATTTGAGATAAAACAACTTTTTATTGATAAAAAGCTGTTTTGGGAAAGAATTAATCTTTTCCAAACATGCTCGAAAATTAATTTTTTTAAAAAAACTGTTATTTTAAGTTTTTAATTATTTAATTTTAGATTATTTTAAAAGTTTTAAGGGATAAATACCTATTTGTCCTAAATCAAATAATTTTTTCAATTATTTCATACATCTTTTGGTAATTTAATACATAAAAATAATTTTTTTATATAATCCAAATAAAACTCCTTATAATAAAATCGATTTTGAATTAATAAATTATTTTTCTCATAATCGATTTTCTTGAAATTCGATTATACACATAATTGATTTTTCACAGCTAATCCAAACACTCACTAAGAGTATGTGTGGGAAAGATTTTTTTATTTCCAAAAACAACTTTTTTTAATAAAAAAGTTATTTTATCTAAAATCTATATTATTTGTTTAAAGTATGTAAAATTAATTATAAGTTAAGATTATTTTTCTATAACTAAAAACAGTCTTTTATAGAAAAGCTTGTATTTAGAACTTTTAATTATGTGATTATAAATTATTTTAAAATTTTTGATAAATAAATATTCTTTTACTCTCAATTAAATAAAATTTTTAATTATTTCATGTTTCTTTTAATAATTTAATATATGAAAATAATTTTTTATATAATTTAAATAAAATTTTTATTTTAAAATTAATTATAAATTATCATATTTAAATATAAATTAATTATAAATATAATTAATTTTTAACATAATTTTTTTTATTTACAACTAATCCAAACACGTGGTCGTTACTGCCATCTTTGGAGTTTGGTCCATCATTGGAACCAACTCTAGACAATCCGCCAGAGGTGTGTGGCCCATACATCTTTAGTCACAATTTTTAAGATTGTAAAATTTATGGTTAAAACTATGAGAATAACTTATTTATAATGAAGATATTTAAATTTATTAATCATAGATAAACATTTATGCTTTTCATAATTTACAGGGAAGGATTAGATTAACTTTGTTTTTGGACGTGTTATCCTTTAAATAAAATTTGTCCAAACTATATTTTTTTAATGATCTGTCCAGACTAATTTGGATCATTCTTTTTTTTAAAAAAAATAAAACAAGAGTGTTCTTTTATAAGAGAAGAGTATGTAAATCATTTTTTCTTATAAAATTGAATGAATTTTTTTATAATAAAATTCGTTTCTTTTTATTTCATATTATAAGGGTTAAGAAGAGTGGATATGGAGGAGCAACTTGAAAGTTGAAACATGAAAGACATAACCATCAGTGTAAATAACTAAAATGAAGTATATTAACACCTAAATAACCAAATTGAACTGTATAATAATTGAATGTGAATTTGGTTATTGTCAATTCGATAGACACGGCCTCTGGTTGTTTATTTATTCATTTGGGTTATTTTATTTACTAACCTCGAGCAAAGCTGCTATATAACCCCAAAGAACTTCGAGTGGAGATTGGAGAACCACCACTCGCACTCCCACTCGCACTCATTGGGGAATAGTTGAGAAAGAACCAAAACCAAAAGACGGTTACCACTTGCCACCACAGTTCCAAACTTTGGTCATTGATTTGAGGATTATAGATTTACAGAGATGAAGGACATTTTAAACAATTTATTTAAAGGATAAATTTATCCAAATTAAAATAAACTAAATCCTTTATTATATTTATCAAACATAATGTATTTATCTATAATTAATAAATTTAAGTACTTTTATTATAAATACATTAATTGTTAACAGGTTTTATTTTTTTAATTGAATATAAAATCGCACACACAAAACCGTTAACCCTTTATTTAATGAAAATAAATTATAAAGAAAGTAAATCTTTGCACTTGATGCATGATTTAAATTCAATTAAAAGAGAAAGTTAGAGGGCTTCAATTTTAAAAAAAAATGGGACCCAAATGAAAAATTGTACTTTTTAGTGACTTATATTATTATATAATCTAATTTAACCTTACTAAATTTTAACCTTTAATGAAGTTTATTTTTTGATTTGGCGTGCAGTGTCAAAATAGAAATACATTCCATTTCCCTTCTCTTCATTTTGTTTTGTTCCGTATGTCTCTTTCAAATTTCAGTCACAGCAAGAGAGAAATATGCCTTTCTAGCTAGTGTGTGACGTTACATCTATCAAAAAAAAAAAAAAGCTAGTGTGTGACAGAGACATAAAAAAGTTGCACAAAACGACAGTGAATAAAATATAATGTGAGATATTTACCAAAAAAAATATATATATATATAATGTGAGATTGTGAGGCCGAGGGAGCAACCACCAACAACAACAACAAATGAAGGTCCCTCCCTCATACTACGGGACATAGGTCCCAAAAAAATAAAATTAAAATTAAAAGTACACAATATCTATTCTCTCTCTCGCTAGAGCTTTACCTCCATTATTTTGGTCTTGGACAAACAAGGGGGTTGGTTCTCTCACTTCTCAGTGTACCACACACTGCACTGCCACTGGCATGGCCCAGCGTCAAGTCTCTGCTTTTCCCTACCCTTCCACCACCTGTTTTGTCTTCCACTTTACTCTCCCACTACCATTCGTTTGAATTGAATAACTCACTCTCTCACTTTCTCTCTCATGACTTCATAATCTCGCTCATTGAATGGACTCTAGCCACAGACCTCACTCGCATTAGTAATGGGTTCAGTCGCTACGACCAAAGCACCCTCTTCCTCCACTGAGTCTGAGTCCCTCAATGGCTTGAAATTCGGCCAAAAAATCTATTTTGAGGATGTGGGTCTCGCAACTCCAACTCCAACTCCGGCCAGCTCCGGCGGTGGGGCTTCTTCCTCTGGGACAATGACAAAGAAGGTAAGGGGTGGCGCGGTTCAAGCGCCTCAGCCTCCCAGGTGTCAAGTTGAGGGTTGTAAAGTAGATCTGAGTGATGCTAAGGCTTACTATTCTAGGCATAAAGTCTGCGGCATGCACTCCAAGTCCCCTACTGTCATTGTCGCTGGTCTCGAGCAAAGGTTTTGCCAACAGTGTAGCAGGTCACCTCTGCTTTACTTCTCCCTTCACCTCTCTCCTTTTATTTATAACTTTGAACAAACTAACTCTTTCTTCTTTTTTCTTTTTCTTTCTTTTTTTGGGCCATTTTAATATTTTGCAATCATGGGTAGGGTATGCTTTACTAGTTCTCCGGTTGTAGAATGTGTTCCTTGCCGTTTTCTTTGACTCTTCTTATCTTACTCACTTTCCCTTTCTGATTGGTTTATCTTTTTTTTTTTTTTTTTTACTATTATTTTTCTTTTTAGTTTCTGCTGTTTTGGCACAATATCCTGTTTTGTGGGTGCAGTTATATTTTTCGTTACTTAGCTTTGCTTGTTTAAGTTTCTTGGGTTTGTTTTTGTGTGCTTCTTTGTTTCTGTTCTGGAGATCTTTTGTTCAGTTGTTTTTGTGTTTCGTGTACTTTGCTACCTTCACGTTATTAAAGTGCATATCTGAACGGCTGTCTGATAAAGCGTGTGAAATATTGTTTTCCTTTTCTGCGAATTGATTCTTGCACTCTAGGTGTGTTAGGTGTAAAAAGAATAACTGAATTGTACGGAAAAGCTGAAGTGGTTGTGTAGGCGTACGAGAGGTGTGCAACTTATAGTCTGAAAATAACACTACTCAGTACTCTGTTGTTTCCCCTCTAGCTTTCGTGGGTTTGGGGGTATGGGCCATTAAATGTGTAGTGTCATATAGTGCTTTTGTCTCTTATGATTTTTTATGTTTGGAGACTGGTTCATATTTCTGGATATGATGCAGCTATTGAGTTATTGATGACAATAGTGTTTTTATGTGTTTGTGCTGTTTATCTTCTGGTTTTGGGTGGTGAGGGCTTATGCTTTAGATGACAATGGTGCTTTTGTCAGTTTTTGTTGTTTTATCATTTCTCCTTCATTGTTCCTGATATCATGGAGGGTTTCTAAAAGAAAATTGGAGCTATTAAGAAAGGGAAAAAAGCTATAGAAATGAGTTTGAAACATGAACTAAGATGTCTAACATGTGAACCAATATGGAATGGACACAAAGATATGTGATTAGTCCATGATTGTGTTGAGATAATACCAAGTATTCAGTTATTTTATCGTGTGAAGGCATATCATTTGTATTACAAGAGCAATGCCTTTGTTGATCCAAATGAACCTAGGGTTCTTTAGGCATTCATTAGTATGATAATAATAGTACTCTGCTAATGGGAGTTTGAGAGTGGCTGCAACCTCCTATTGTCTGGTCATCTGAAGTCATCCATGAAGTTAGATCCTGATTGTTAGTAATAGGAGATTTTACATACCCTAAACAGCTAGGCTATCACCAAAAAATAAAAAAGATGGGTTCTACAAGACATGTTATGTCTTAAATATTGGCTATTCTGCATGTGTTAACTTATTTTAAATTAAGGAGCCATCTCCCGTCAGTTATTATGACAACTGGATCAACGACATTACAATTGCTTAATTGCCTTTGATTTTTTTGCCTGTAAAACTTTTACTATATATATGTTTTTTTCATTTTTGTGTTTTACTTCAATCTATTTTTATTTTTAATTTGGGATGATAAGCCCATAAAAATATAATTTTTAAATGTTATTGAGATTTGATATTGTTATTTTGGTCCTGTTGACTGAAAATGGTAGGATGTTAATCACTTATGTCATAAGAAAAGTATATAGAATGATGATATGTGGCAACTAGCAATTGTTGGAAAAATTCTGGATGTTCTTCTGCTTCATGGCTTGGTTGGAAGCATGTGATTTTAATGAGGTTTATTGGTAGATGATTGAAATTTAATTTGAGGTGTATCTCACCAGGTATAAAGATTTGGTTTATGGGATAGTTTATAAGTGCTATTTATAATTAGACTTATGGGTTCGTATTCATGGAATCTACATTGGAATATCTTTCTTGAACATATGGTTTGTGTGTATATCCTGTGATGAACTCAAATTGTGTTTGTATTTTATAACAATAGTGTTTGAAGACAGTTAAACCTTGGGGTAGCTGCTAATTAAGCTTCTCTATTGTCTTGTAATCTGATGTTAATATTATATTCAAAAGTTGTTGTTACTAGAAATTTGAATGGTATTATCTAGGCACATTATAAAATCTCAAACCCTATTCTCGTTCCTCCAAATTTCAACCAAAGAATATTAAGTTTAGGAATATGTTTTTTTTGGAAGATATATTAGTATATATACTATTAGTGTAATCAAGGCCACTATATCTAAGAATGGGGTGTACGTGTTATGCCAATTATCCATGTTGGTCTTTTAGTACCCTAATCAAGCAAAATTAGGTTTTGCTTCTAGTCAATTATTTTTCTCTTATTTGCAAACTTAACTAATCCTCACCTACTGGTATAAGGGTTGGTTGTTGCTGTTGTTGCAAACTTAACAACTGAACATTGTGAAATAGTCATTAGATACCATTGAGTCTATGTGGGTGCGCATTTTATGGATCAGGCAAGTCTGCAAGTGTTTTTTTTTTCTCCAGCATAAGTATGTGAATGTAGTTCCTATACACAGTTGTTGTGGAGCTGGCATAGCTCTCTGGTGACTGTGCCGAGTGTAATTTGTGTGTTTTCTTTGGGCTTATGGCCCATCCAGGGTTGAAAAGGGTTTTCTAAGTGAAATTATTACACATTTGATCTGTTTTCTAGGTAAGTGCATGCTATTTTACATAGTGGGAATAATCAGAAAAAGGATTCTAACAAATTAAAAGGATGCTCTTCTGAATGTGCAAAGATACAGTACATATTGCTCAAAAAGATAATGGAAAGATATTTAAGATGGCTATATTTAGAATTCATTGATCTCAGCATTTAAGATGATAGTATTGTAATTGGAGGAACAAAAGGTCATCTATTTTTATGTTTGTAATAACGAAGTGAATATATACATTGTGGCGTATCCCTTGTATTCAAGCTCGATGACTTCCCTTTTGAATTATACTAGTATCTTATGCTAAAGATAATATTATCCCTCTTAGAAAGAAAGAAGAGAAAGAAAATTATTGGTATCCATTTTTTGGTCTTATTTTATTAAATATATTGAAGCTGAGTTCTAGGTATCATGGAGCCACAGGCTGTTCCTTGAGCCATGTTTGAGGATCTCTTTTGCAAAACATGGCTCAAGGAACATCCTATCTTTATCTTGCCAATATGCTATCTCATCCAATGCAAAACATGCTCACATGTACATCATTGCAAGATGTGAGAATTACATCTTATGGAAAAATACCTCTGTACTTGGGTTTATGCAGATTTGTTTTGTTCTGTATTTTTGTCAGTGATGACTAAGTCAAGTCAGTTAGAAATTGCGTCTCATTTGCACATGCATTTAATGAGAAACAAGAGATACTTCAAGTGCATCCAATTTTGTGGTAACAACAGCATGGCATGTGAATGTGATGCCAGGTTACAGTAGGTTTGTCATGTTAGCATTTCTTAAGTCTTGTGTCTGCTCGAGCTCTTTCATTTCACCCTTTTACATAGATTGGTAGCATTTCTATTTTAGAAAAGCTAATATCTTGTTTCATAGCCTTGCCCAGATTTCATCAGCTTCCTGAATTTGATCAAGGAAAAAGAAGTTGCCGCAGGCGACTAGCTGGCCATAATGAACGTCGGAGAAAGCCCCCACCCAGCTCTCTATCGACTTCTCGTTATGCCAGACTTTCTTATCCTATTTTTGGTTAGAAATTATCAGTAAAATATCAATTTCAAATCTCTCTACTTAATTTCTCCCTAGGGAATCATTATTTGTTTCAGCTTGCGCTATTCCTGGCATATAAAAGAAATTCAAATATTTGGCACTTCTATTGACAGATAATAGTGGCAGAGGTGGCAGCTTTCTGATGGAATTTGCTTCATACCCAAAGCTTACCCTGAGAAATGCACTTCCAACTCCCAGATCATCTGAGCCAGTTCCTGGAAATCAAGCTGCAACACTTACCTGGCAGGGCAACTCAGAGACACCATCTGACCTTTTCTTGCAAGGTTCAGTGGGTGTGACAAGCTTCCCTAGTCCCAGACATCCTCCAGGGGAAAGTTACACTGGAGTCACAGACGCAAGCTGTGCTCTCTCTCTTCTGTCAAGTCAAACATGGGGTTCTCGAAACACAGCACCAAGTCTTGGGGTGAATAACATGTTAAATTTCAATGGGACACCCATGACACAACTTGCTGTATCTTCTCATGGTGCAGCCATCCATCAAATTCCAAATACCTCGTGGTGTTTCAAGGGCATTGATCCTGATAATTGTTCACACGAGGTTGTCCCTGATCTAGGTCTGGGTCAAATTTCACAGCCTCTCAATAGCCAACTTCCTGGTGAGCTCGATGTGTCACAACAGGGCAGGAGGCATTATATGGATCTAGGGCAGTCCAGGGCCTTTGAGTCTCCTCACTGGTCACTTTAAAGCACTTCTTTGCTGTCAGGTTTGTAAAAACATGTAGCACAGATAATCAAACTCAAGAAAATGAGAGGTGAACCTGCGCCTATTTGATTACTTTCCAGACTGGTACTATTGTTTATTTTTTGGTTTGTTTAAACTGATAAGCAAGGCGAGGTAGCCTTGCTTCATTTGTGGAACTTTCAGGCTTGAATCATTCAGGTTGGATATTGTTAGTCTTTAGCATAGGTCTGGCGTCTTCTGAATCTGTATCCCATTTCTGCCATTGCTGTGTTTCCTCTTGAATTATTACTGATTGGGATGGGATGATAGTAAGGCCAGTGCCACAATCCCTTTGTGGTTAGCTATCTCACCTGCAGGTCATTTGAGATTATCTTTTACTGTCTCCAAAAATTGTGGACAGAAGTAAAACTCGGTTATGATGTTAGAGAGCATTACGTGTGAATGGTTTGGAAAACAAAATTGGAATAAGAAATGCTATGTTGGTCTATACAAAATTCAGTCTTGATTCACTTTAACCGTAACTATCATTCAAAAAGTTTGGGTGTGATAATAGTTACTTAAAAGGGAAAATTCTTCTAATGACCTAGAATAAGTAGTGGAAAAATTTTACGCTTAAACTCTTCCAACAATCTGGATAGGAAATTGTTTAAATAACACTGGAGAACAAAAAACGAGTTTTGTTCGTCTCCAGGGCTTGTTTGGATAGACAAATTAAGGTCTGTTCGTTTTGCTTTTTATATACAACGCAAAAGGCCTTCTTTCCAACGGTTCAGAATCTTAATCAAACATACACTTATGCTTCAAAAAGGACCTAATAATTATTGTCGGGAATTATTGTGTTTAGAATCTCAAATAAAAGAATTTGTTGTACTTATAAATGGATTTTGCTGAACAACGAAAGCTCAGTCCAATTTGTTATTACCAAAAAAAAAAAAAGCCCTGTTGATAAGTCATAAGCGAGATAGTATAGACCCGACGGCATGTGATTGCAGCACCGACCCGATAGCTCGTTGCGCGCCAAAACCAACGAACGATGTATAGAATAGAGTCTTCTCCTTCGTAAATGGTTACACACTATATAACATTATAACGAACTCTGCTGGGTGAACCCCATCTCACCAGAAACTAACTCGCACCGTTCAGATTCAAGTGCACTCATCCATCCAGTTATGTGATCTTTTTTCGTTTTTGGAGTCAAAGGCATGTAATCTTGATTCTTTTTTTCTCTTTCTCTTCCTTTCTATTGCATTGCAATAAACAATTGTGTGTTTGTTTGGGAACTCAGAAAGTAGAGGAAGAAACGCAACGAAAATTTGAAGTCCAAACTCTAAAATTCACTTTTTTTTTTTTAGAGGAAATTAAGAATTTAAAGCCTACTTAGACTGTGGTCTAGTCTAGTGTCATTCTTCTCGTCTCTTTTCTCACCTGTTTCTCAGATAGCAAACAGGATTCTTTCCGACTTGGTTGTTTGTTTGGATGATTTTTCTGTGTGTTTCTAGGAAAGGAAAGCAAGGAGTGTTCTTGACGGATGGTTCTGATTCTGGGGAAAATGGTTTGCAAACATGTGCATCTCATCCTCGTTGTCTTCTCGGCAATGTTGATTTCTCAGGGTTTTGCATTTACTAATCCCCCTGAAGGTAATTCAGATAACTGTTTATTCATTCTATCTCTGCTACTATCCTTGAATTTATTCTTGAAAATTGATCAAATATCATGATGCCTTTGGCTGCTGAGAAAATGGACACAGTATGCGATGATAGACTTTTCATTGTCATTGAATCTCTCATCACAGTATGCGAAAATTGAGTCCTTCTTGAAAACTTATCTCTTTCCATCCTTTATAACCCAGTTAACTCTTTCTTCTTTTGGTGATTTGGTAATCTCTGCATTTCCATTTTTGTCATCAAGAATGAATTCTACCTTTTTTCATCCATGCCTGCATATTTTGTGGTTGAGGGCTACACTGGATTGCTGATTTCATGCTTTTTAAGTTACCCTTCATAGGGATATTCTCCAGTACATTGGCTTCATCTTTATTATTTGATTTTGTTAGTATTCTAAAACTAGGATCCCTTTAACTTAATTTGACAGAAGAACCAAAACAGTGGAAGATTACTCGTTACTAGCTTTCTGCTCTTTCACTAAACTATATATTTCTTGTACTTTTGGATAAACAGTCTCGGCTCTCCAGGATCTATACAGGGCCTTAAACTACCCACCGGTGCTCCAGGGATGGAATGGTGGTGATCCTTGTGAGGAGTCTTGGACAGGAGTAGCTTGTTCCGGGTCATCGGTTATACACCTGTAATGCACCAGCTCCACTTATGATATTCCTATTTAGATCATAATGCCACTACTAAACGTTAGCCCTGCTCTCTGTCCTCATGCAGCAAAATTCAAGGATTAAACCTCACCGGGTATCTTGGAGGCCTTCTCTATAATCTACAGAACTTGAAGCAACTGTAAGTAATTGTATAGCTTTAAGTACTCATCAGGAAAGTTTAATGTCAAGATCTGCAATTTACTTACTTCAATATTCTGATTTCTGTAGTGATGTCAGTTCTAATAACATAGTGGGCGAAATACCATTCGGTTTACCCCCCAATGCCACACATATGTAAGTCAATTCCCGCATCACTAAATTCTGTGCTTGCTGATACGCATACCTGTATGTTCAACAGTGTATCCTGATGATTCTTTATTGCAGAAATATGGCTTGCAACTATTTGAGCCAAAATATCCTCCACTCATTATCAATCATGAAAAAACTAGAGCATCTTGAGTTACATTAATGTTGATTTTAGACCAAGCTTGATAAAGGGATAATACATGGGAATATTCTTAACCAAAAAACCCATTGGAAATTTGTTTCTTCATATTTTCTCATTTCTGTTGAGCATAATATTGTGATTGAGTTTTACAAATGGCTGTGAAATCATCATTGCTATCTTCTTGTCTTGCAGGAATTTAAGCCATAATTTCTTATGTGGTCCCGTTGGCAATGTATTTACTGGCTTAGATAATCTCAAAGAAATGTATGTCTTCTTCACCTGGGTCTTTTGGTATTGCATTTGCATTGAAATCAAAGGAATAAGCGATTCAACCATTATGGAATTTTAGATACTTGAAAGCTAAATCATCAATGCCATGGACAGTTTTCTCTGTACATTGCTAACCTTGAATTTTCTGGATCTGTAAGAGCAAGCCCTGAATACAATCTGAACCTTCACAATTTTTATAAATATTCATAAGGGGTCAAATGGTATGTGTAATTATGTGAAATATAATAAATAAAATTAAACCATTCAACCAAAAAATAAATTTAAAAAAATACATATGACATAGTCCTCCTTATTTTTTGTTGGAGGAAGGCATACGATAGTTGAGAAGCGCCAGAGAAAGTCAGCTGCTTATAAAAATAAAAACATGTTCTAAGGTTAGCTGAAGTGAAGCGCTGTGATCAGACTATATAATGAAAATTCGATCTGATTGAGTTGTGGGAAAGTGAGGGAACAAAATGCAGATGCTTTGACTGTTTTGTTCAAATTTCATTGTATGGCACCTCACAAAGGATGATTTCGTTTCTTAGGGACCTTTCATACAATAATTTCACGGGAGATCTACCAATTTCATTTGGTTCCTTGACAAACCTTTCTAGATTGTAAGTTTCTTCTTTCATACGCCTTTTTTTCTTTCTAAACTTGATTTATGTTTCATCATATACTCAAAGACACAACTTTTCTTTTATTAGGGTCATGTTGGTTTATCCGTGGAGTGGTGCTTATTTGCAGGTTCCTGCAGAATAACAGATTCACTGGATCAGTCAGCTACCTGGCTGAACTTCCACTTTCAGATTTGTAGGTTATATATTTTTCCCAAAAACATAATTACCGTTCTATTATTTGCTCACTTTTCTATGTTTTCAGGAACATTCAAGATAATCTGTTTAGTGGCATTATTCCACAGCATTTTCAGTCCATACCGAATTTATGGTTAGTGACAACTATTACCAGTTTTGATTGCCTATTGTTTCTTGCATTAAATGAAATAATGAACACATAACATCGAATAATCACCCTCTGTACCCTCGATTAGGATTGGAGGGAATAAATTCCATGCAGTGGACAACTCTCCTCCCTGGACTTTTCCTTTGGACAGTGTGCCAGTTGAGCATAATATTAGTCGCCCACCCACAACTCAGGCAAATGCCATCAAGAACTATGCTCCTCCCAAACTAAGTGAGCACAAGAAGAACCAAATGGGTCCTGGAGGAATAGCTTTTATGGTTGGTGGAGGAACACTAATGGCAACAGTTTTGGCACTCTTCATTGCAATACGTTTGAATAAACTGCGTGCACAGAGACTGAATAGCTTGGAAAGCAACCATAGCTCATTGCATTCTCATCCAACCAGTGCAACCATAGGTAATTCATACAGAAATGCATATAGATTGAGTTACCCTTAGTCAAAGCAGAACACCAGATGACTGAATCATCCATAACATGATAACATTAAAATGACAAAATTCTTCTGCCCATTCTATATGCAGATTTTTCCTTTGAATATACAGTAAAAGAAATTTCTTCTTTTCTGTTCAACTGGGGTTTTTGATATCCCACTACCATTTTGTACTTACTTTACTTATGGAAGGGCTGATGACTTTGGGTGTGCTTGATAGGAGTGAAAATTATTGATGCATCAAAGCATGTATCATGTCTAGATACATAGCCAATTTTTAATCAATCCTCTCACCTCCAGTCTTCCCATTTAATCTCCTGCTCCTACCAAGCTCACAATTAGACTATCCTCAAAGGTTCAAATCGAAAATTAGCCTCTCATAGTCTGAATTGTCTGCGAAATTATTTCTTATTTAATGTCTTTTTATTGCATGAAAAATGGATCGAATCTTCTGCTGAAGCTGAATTTAGAATATCATATTTTAGCCTGTGGTTGATGTATGATCATCATTTCATTTTGTTCTTGCTTTCTATTTCGTTAAAGCATTTCTATTTATATCCCCAATTTGTCAGGATTGCAAACTGAGGGGACCTTGACGAAATCTAGAACAAATAATATACAGAACCGTTGGTATTATATTGAAAATCCACTTCTTGTATCCAATAGCTACCCCTCTGGGTCAGGATGTGCCATTCTCTAGTATTACTTCTGTGAATTCATTTTCATATTTAATCGTTCTTTTTTTTTTCCTGTGGTGATAGAGGTCTCTTCTACCGCACTAGGTGAGAGCCCACAAATCCCACCTTTTAATTCTGCATCCCTTTTGGGTCCAAGGCGATTAACTTCTCAGCACCATAACAAAACAAAGGAACCGTCAAGAAGAAGTTTTTCCAAAAGAGGCAGATTCACTGGAAGGACAAAACTTTACACAATAGCGGAGCTTCAGTTGGCTACAAACAGCTTCAACGAAAGCAACCTTCTGGGAGAGGGATCTCTTGGCCCTGTTTACAGAGCTGAATTTCCAGATGGCAAAGTACAATCTTTTAGCTATCTTTTAAACACTAAAGTTTGATTATTATTTTTTAATCACGTTCAGATTTTCTGAACTGTTGCTTTCAATTTATATAACATTTCTTCTTCTTCTTCTTCTTCTTCTTGAAGATTTTGGCCGTGAAGAATATAAACATGACGGGCCTGTCTTTCAGTGAAGAGGAAAAGTTCCTGGATGTCGTTTGCACGGCTTCCCGTCTGAAGCACCCCAACATTGTAGCACTTAATGGTTACTGTTTGGAGCACGGAAAGTATCTTCTTGTTTACGATTATGTTAGAAATTTAACTCTAAACGATGCTCTTCACAGTGAAGCATACAAACCTCTATCGTGGTTCCTCCGTCTCCGGATTGCTGTAGGTGTTGCTCAGGCTCTGGAGTAAGTTCCATGTTGCCACTCAAATTTTATCCATTATGTGTCTCAACTCAACTCAACTCTTAAACGTTACGCATATGTTCTCAGCTATTTGCACTCCGCGTTCTCCCCTCCTGTCGCCCACAGCAACTTGAAGGCTGCCAATGTTCTACTGGACGAAAATTTGATGCCTCGTGTTTGTGACTGTGGCTTGGCTATTTTGAGACCACTGACGAGCAATCAAGTTAAAATTCGAGTAAGTTCTTACAAGAATCAGCTTCATGTTGAGATATCACAGAACACATTCTTTTTCAAAACTTAGACCAATTGAACAACGAACGTTCCAGCATAAAGTTTGAAGATAAGTGATGTGTCCCTTGTTCTTGTTCATTAGTTACAATACAATAATTTTTCAGGAAGAGTGATTATACTTTCTAGGGTATAGCTAAAAGCTGCTTAAATTTTATAAACTAACTGTTGCAAAGTGAACCAGAAGCTTGACAATGATCTTCCTGAGATGCCATTTGGAGACATAGGTTCACTGATTACTTTGGTGATTGTTGGAAACAGGCTACTGAGATTACTATTGGAGAGACGGGCTACATTGCACCTGACCATGGCCAACCAAGAATAAGCAGCAGAAAGAGGGACGTCTTTGCCTTTGGGGTATTGCTTCTGGAACTGTTAACGGGAAGGAAACCTTTCGATAGGTATGCTCTTCATCTATATTGTGGCGTTCCTTTTGTTTTCTCTTTCCGCCTACTCGCACACCACAAAGGGAGCAAGGGGTTGAATTGAATGATGGCCCCTTTTTTTCTCTTTCAACACAGTTCCAGGCCAAGGGAGGAGCAATATCTAGCAAAATGGGCTTCATCCAGGCTTCATGATAGCGAGAGTTTGGAACAGATGGTGGATCCGGGTATTAAAAGGACATTTTCATCCAAGGCTCTTTCTCGTTATGCTGATATCATCTCCCTCTGTATACAGGTATTAGCACCTAAATATTAAAGTTATACTCGTTAGGAAATTGAATTTACTCATGATTGTGTTGTGTGTTGGCATTTTGGTTCTTGAATGAAACTTGTGTGTCTATCCTACAGCCTGTAAAGGAATTCCGTCCTCCAATGTCTGAAGTTGTGGACTCTCTTATATCTTTTTCGCAAAAGCTCAACATGGCAAAGAGCGGTGTAGCAGATGGTACTGAACTCGATCCATTTGAGAAGTCTTTCCGTTCAACCAACACACGCTTTGTGAGTTCTCCAGCATTAAGCTATGTATCCGCCTGATGTACAAAACCAGTGTATGACACAGAAGCTGCACTTTCATTGCCAACTCTGTGACATTAACGTGCTAGAAATTTAAGTTGATTTCTGTTCAGGCAATTTTTTTTTGTATTTTGTAATTCCTTGGCTATGAGGTACCGGTGTTAAATCCGTTTGTGCAAACTTACTACATGAATTAGCATGAATTTCGCATGTGGAAAGCTTTATTGTTCTATTCATTACCACACCTTTTGGAATGGGCTTTGCCTCACTGATTATTTTCTTTCAGAAGAAATGATACTTGCACATTTTTTTTTCTTACATACTTCACATATAGTGAAATAAATGTCACTCATGTTGAAGATGGAAGTGGAGGTGGAGGTGGGGTAGAGATGATAGCATATGAGTGATCTCTATCTCACCATATGTGAAATATGTGAAGAAAAAAATATGTACGGGTATCATTTCCTTTCTTTTAAACCCTCTCACAAAATACCAATTGAGGTCTTAGTCCCCGAGTTATCCGGTATTATGGTACAAATTCATTTGGAGTCTTGAGTCTTGTGTCCCGACCTAGTTTGCAGGATACCGGTAAGCCTTACGGGTATAAGATACGATAAAAGTTCTAAAATTAGGATCTAAGTATGGAAGGACATATTATATATAAATGAAAGTATATATAAAAAATCAAGTAATTAAATCAAGAAATAAATATCATTTTCATATCATTTTAAGTTTTTAACAAAATTCCATAAAGTACATTAAGCAATCAAAAGATTCCTAAATATGATATAGCCTTTCAGCTAGGCCTTCACATTTGAAAGTGCAAAGTAGTTATGTTTCATTTAATAACAAATCAGAAAAACTTATTAGCATACCGTTACATTTTACATTAACAAACTTGTACTTTAGTCATACTATGCTATATTAAAATGTACTCCATAATAATAATTTTTAAAAAAATTAACTAAGTGTACTGGTAGTGGTACCCATGAGTACCCAATAAGTATCGATACTAGATATGTACCAAGTACGGATACAACAGTCATATAAAAATATTCATGCATCATAGATCCTCACTATTTAAGAAGGTATGGCTATACACAACAAACGGCTGAATCTGCAAATATCAATTGTGCAAAATGTCATATTACACTTAGCTATCGCAATAAAAACTTTACTCGAATGAGTTATTGAATTTTTTATTCACCTGAAAAGTTCAAGAAACTGAGATTACACAAAATTCAGTAGTCATTTGGTTCTCCCTCTATTTCATTGCCCTACGAGTTACGACAATCTGACCGTGACCGTGACTCTATTTTTGTAGCTTCGACGCGGTCCAGAACATGAATGAAAAGCAACCCATGCTTACTCTTGGAAGTTGGAAGTTGGAACATTATCTTCTGTTTGTAACATCAATAAGGACACAATTCCAAAATGACCACAGTGAGATTCATCAGCATGTAGCATTAGCATTTTCAAAGGTGTTGCCTTTGTCAAAATTGAGCATGAAATGTAAATAATAAGAACAAAAAAAAAAAAAAAAGGCTCTGCCCAATAAAACATCTTATTGTTTAGCTACATCATTATCAGAGGTAACTTTTCATGCTCCAAGGCCACTAGTCAACAGAGTGTTGATCTCTCCAATTATAATAACTGGTCTTCCTTCAAACGTGGATGAAAGGGTACCCTCACACAGTTTTCTCAGACACGCAGCCTGCGATTCATGCATCACTTAGAGTGTGTTTCGGATAGAGTAGTTTGGAGGAGATGGGAATGAAGAAGTAATTTTTTATTTTTAAATTAAGGAAGTTATAAAATGTTAATAAAAAATGAATAAGAGATTATTATAAAGTTACATAATAATTTTTTATTTTATTTTAAAAAGTTCTCAAAATAAAAGAAATTTTTACTTAAAATTAAGGGTGACAATTGAATCAATTAATTCATTATTCATATAATTCATTTTTATTTAAGTCTAATCTGATCTATTTAATTATAATAATAAATTTAATAGATTAACCAATTTTAGTTAGCACGGGTACATTCCGAAAAGGCTAAATTTCATTATGTGGGTGGGGATCACTCAATTGGGGTTTACTATTTTATACCTGTTCGGGTTGTATTTGAGATAAAAATTTCCGGGATATTTACTTTTTCTGTTTTAGTTAATGAATGAGTAATGAATCAATTAAAATATTTATAAATAAAATTTAAATAAAGTTTTATAAATTTTTATAGTATTATTTTTTTAATTAAAATATAATATATGTACTAATTTTTATATATCGGTATCAAAAATAAGAATGATATGACACTAACATAAAAAATATATACATATATCATATTTTAATTAAAAAATAATAACACAAACACTTATAAAACTTTATATAAGTTTCCCCAATATCTATTGGGATATTCAATAACATGTTTACTCCATGTCATCCACTTCCATTATAAAGAACCGAAATTATCAAAGCCAACTCTTAATTAATATATATATGTAGCCTTTTTTATTAAAAAAAATATGAATGATGTTATTTTTTAATTAAAATATAACATATGTATTATTTTTTAATTTTAATGTCACATCATCCTTATTTTTAATATTAATGTGTAAAAAATAATACACATATTATAAATTTTGTTGCAATATTTAGTTTTTCTATTATAGTTAATGAATAGTTAATAAACCAATCAAAATATCTATGGACAAAATTTAAATAAAATTTTATAGGTGCTTGTAGTATTATTTTTTAATTAAAATATAATATATATATTATTTTTTACACATCAATACCAAAAATAAAAATAATATGATACTAAAATTAAAAAATAATACACATATTATATTTTAATTAAGAAATAACATCACAAACACCTATTAAACTTTATATAAGTTTTCTCCAATATCTATTGGGATATCCAATAACATATTTACTGCACGTCATCCACTTCCATTCTAAAGAACCGAATTTATCAAAGCCAACTCTTAATATATATATATATATATATATATATATATATATATATATATATATATATATATATATATATATATATATATGTGTGTATCAATTCATCTATTAGAATGAGTTGTGAATAGATTAGATGAATTGTTTTAATGAATCTTAAATAGACTAATGATTTATTTTTTTATCTATAAATTATGATCTAATATAAAATTTATTCATTTTCCATCCTTATTTAATAGGAGTGTTCATAACCAAACTAAACTGATCAAAACCGAAAAAATCGAATCTAAAATCGAACAAAACCGATTAATTTTGGTTTTATTTGATTTTCTTTTTATGAAAACCGATTAATTTGGTTCAGTTTTCAATTTTTATTTATGAAACCAAACAAAATCAGACAAAACGAAATTCATATAATTATCTATATATATATATTTATAATTTACATACTTATAAATGATTATATTTAAATTTTTGTTGTTTCTATAAATATTTTTAGGTTAATTTATTGTTTATAATTATGTAATGATATTTTTATTAGGATTTTATACCAACTTTTTTTAATTGTCCATATAAAGAACAAAATAAAGTTGTGTATGAATTTTTTTAAGAAAATTTTTTTAGTCAAAAATCAATTGGACTGAACCAAATCAAATCGATTGTAATTAGTTCGGTTCGGTTCTCCAATTTTAAAAAAATCAATTGGTTCTTGATATGAAAAAACCGATTGATTTAATTCAGATGATTTTTTCTTCCCAAAATATCGAACTAATCCAAACCGCGAATTCCCCTACTACTTAAAATGAAAAAATATCTATCATCTGTGGACTCTTCCATCCAAACTTATATACCCTAAATCTAATCTTTGTCTCTTCGACAAAATTAGTCTCTGTATTTTATGTTTAGATTAGTGGTAAGGGATGAAATAGAGTAGAATGGTAAAATGTATCATTGTTTGGATGTTTTAAAAAGAGATGAAAAAAAATGGAATAGGGGGACTCCGTCCTCTTCTATACCACTGTATTTCCCTTATTTTTCTTTCTCTCCAAATTGGAGGTAGGATTTAATTTCAATCCACTGTCAGTGTAAAGTTTTTTTACATTGTCATTTAATCATGTGTTCACACATCATAAAAAGAGTTAGACTTTTTAGGTAATTGTTATAATAGTCAAACTCTTTTAATGATTTGGCAACACATGATTGGATAATAATGTAAAAAAAAACTTTATATTGACAATGAATCAAAATTAAACTCTTATAAGTAATGGATGAAATGAGTTATGAAATTTCTTTTTTATCCTTAATCCTTACATTTTGAGATAAGGGCAATATAGGAAGAATACACTTATAATTATTGTCATTTCATTCACTTTCACTAAAACTTCTAAATAAGAAAATGAAAACTTTATTCTACTTCATCATTAAATATCCAAACAATAGTATGAAAATTTTATTTTATATTATTTCTTTCTATCCCATCTCATTATATTATACATCATTCTATTTCACCTAGCATAGAACTTCAAAACGTAGCCAATAGATAAGAGCAGAGGCTGGGGTGAGGGAAAAAAGAAGAATCAATGATTTGTAAATAAAAATATACATGATTAATCAGCTCATGCTTTTGTGAAGATAAAAGATCGATTTTAGTTCCACTTAAAAAAAAAAAAGTTACAATAAAATATATATAATTAATTCAAAATTTTAAAATATTTAATAATTTAAAATGGAAATCATTCATTAGTCAGGTAAACAAATAAGATTCTTCATGAATTTTTATTACTCAATAAGAAAAAAAATTTACATGGAAATTTGTCTTTTATGTTAATTTGAAAGAAATGTATGTGACATATTAAGGCAAAGATTTTAGTCAAAATACATGTCACAATTAAAACTTTTTGTTTTGGTCATGAAATCACAATTTTGTTTGTAAGTAGTATTTTTGACTTTAATTTTAATTCATTATCGGTATAATTTAATTGTGTTAGATAATAGTGTAAAAAATTTATACTATGAAAATCAAAATTAAATTCATTATATTTTATTTAGAATCATTATAAGATAAAATTAATTTAATTTGAACTAAAATAATTTAATTTAAAAATTATTTTACATATTTAAAACTCATTAATTTATAAAAATAAAATTTGAATTGATTTGAAAACTAATATTTAAGTTTGGAATACATTAAAAATAAATTAAATTATTTCATTTTAATATTTTTATTTTATTAATCTTATTTAGAATTAGTAAAATGGTTAAACTAATAGAGACATAATCATCAATTTAAATAATTAAAACTAAAATTAAATTAAATTTACTTAAATCCATTCAAATTTAAATAGATTTTTATATGTACACAATTAGAATTAAAATAAATTTGAAATCAAATCAATTCCTATTCTAAAACTTTCTAAACAAGTAATTTTATTTCCAAATCAAATCAATTTCTAAATTTTTTAATTTCAAACACACTCATAATTTTTAAAGAAGAAGAAATTTAAAATCTGATAAATGCTCCCCAAAATACAGAATTGAGATTTATTTATTTGAAAAAAGAAAAGAAAGAAAGAAAGAAGAGAGAAAGGCACGCGGGAAGCACGTGACTACAAGAGTACAAGGGCAAGGCTGGACAAGGAGAAACGCAGCAAAAAGTGTAAAGCGAGTTTACAGTTTACACTTAACAGAACTGTTAGCTCCCCAACCAACCAACCAACGTTGGTTCTATTCTCAATTTCTCACAGTCACGTCACAGGTACACTTACCTTTCTATTATCCGTTTCTTCTTCATTTCGTGTGAATTCCTCTTTCCAAATTCCATACCATACCATACCATCTTTTTCGGGTGTGAACAAATATTCATCGATCTCAATCTTTGACTCTTAAAACACTTTTTTTTTAATCATTATTATTTCGACGCTTCGTTCGTTGTTGCCGATGTTTTCATGTTTATCCAATTGGTCTTATGTTGTTGCCGTTGTTACTTATGTTTTTTTTTTGGTTTGGACTTTGGAGTTTATTGGTTCTGGTTCCCGCCGCCAATTTGGGTGTCTTCGTTGCTTTTGGCTTTCGAACATGGAAATGGATCGATTATCATTGATTCTTACAATGGAAGTGGTTCGGCGATGTCAACTTGTTAATTCCACCACTGTTTCCAGCTAGAGATAATTATATTATGCATTTTTTTTTATCAATGGAATTTTTTATAAAAATAAAAGAAAAAATGAAATAGTTTTAAATTCAGGTGTTCTAGAAATGTATCATCAATAAGGCCACAGTGACAAAATATATGCTATGTATTTTTTTAATATATATATGAAAAAAAATATGTAGTATGAAATTTTAGAAATTTAGACTTATTTATTTGGAATTTGTTTTTCCCTTTTGGAATGGGTTCCTATCAAAATGATTTTGGTGCAAGTTAAATGTGTTTTCCCTGTTATGTTTGAGTGGTAAATGCATGTAGGATGTTGTGATGTAACTGCATCTTCTGACATTGAGTAGTGTGACTGATCATTGATAAAAAATTTAACTTTTTTATTCCTTTGGCAATTTTCGTTGGTGTGCAGAGAAAGTCATGGACCCTGCAGAACGTAGGTACTTGGAGGATGACGATACGCCAACAATGAAAACTATTAAGGGTGCAACAACTGGTTTAGTTGCTGGCACTATCTGGGGTACTGTAGTTGCCACCTGGTATGATGTTCCTCGTGTAGAGAGAAGTGTTGCTCTTCCAGGGCTGTTGAGAACTTTGAAGATGATGGGCAACTATGGGTTGACCTTTGCTGCCATAGGAGGAGTCTACATAGGCGTGGAACAGTTGGTGCAGAACTATAGGTTGAAGAGGGATTTTCTTAATGGAGCTGTTGGTGGATTTGTTGCTGGTGCAACTATTCTGGGTTACAAAGGTAGCCCTTTCCATTAATAAACATTTATGTCTGAGAATTTACATATTTTAATATCTAGATATTGGAATCTTTCTATTGGTATTGGGCTACTGATTTGTTGTTGATAATGGTGAACAAAATTCAATCACTGCTTTGATTATTTTCTCCCATATATCTAATTTAGACATGATAATGGAGAAGCATCATTCGAGAAGGGACTTTACAATTGAAATTATGGAGGCTGGTTCCTTTTACTGATTCAAAGGAATTGATCCAGTTCATTCTGGAAATTAGTGCATGATATTGTGTTTTTTCTTCTTTTTGACATGATTATGTCATTGTGCTAGATGACCACTGGTGCTTTTGATGTCTGCCAAGGAATCCATTCTGTTAGTGCCTTCGTTCGTTGGGCTTCTTTGGCTAACAAGAATTGGTCTTCTTGTGTGTGCATCTCAGTGTGCGCGCGTGTGTTTGTATGGTATGAGTAGGGTGTTTGGGGCCAATCATTTCATCCATATCCCTTACCTCAGTTCAGGAAGTGATTCCCCTGCGACCAGACATAAGACTAGGATAATAGTTGTATCCTACTCAATTCATATACCAAATGCTAGATTGGTCCAGATAGGATTCAGAAGTCATAGAAAGCTTGTTGATTTTATAGCAATTCAACATTTATATTGACATTTTGTGCTTTTTTACTGTCTCTCAGGGATCATTGTATTTGGAGATTTTTCCCCCCCAAATGAGAAGCTATGAGTTATATTTTCTGAATTGCTATCATTCAATTGTACTTGGTGTACTTGATAGCATGATGCCCTAATGAGAACATGAAAAAGATTTTTTTGTAGGTACTAGGAAGTTACCCATGGTATAGTTTACAGAGCACTTTTAATTTTATTCCCTTATGTGACAAATTCTAATGTTTCATATAAACGTTCAAAATGGTGATATTGGTGACTAATTTCTTTTCTTTCTATAAGTTGTAAGCAGTATTATACTTATCTGATGTCTTCAAGGATGCTTTTCCCCTAAAGATGTTTTTGCTTTTTTTGTGTTTATCTGTGTGTTTCTGTATAAACTCATGCTGCAAGTTTCTTCAATTATTCAGTTAAAGCATCCCTATATTGTATAAAGAGTTTATTGCATTGGATTTTGGTTGCTCATTGAATTATATGGTTCAACGATATGTGGCTGAAATGAACAATCTGAGTGATAGACAGTTCTAACTACAACTCATAATTTCTTCTTGGCTACTGAATTCATATAGAGTTAATCATAATTATGTAATGTTTTTATGGTTATGGTCAATGTTGTTAAAATCGGACTGGACCGAACAACCCGACTGTGAACTAGACACTTAAGACGGATATGGTACAGTCCTATAACCGAATTCACAGTCAGACCACTGATTGAACCACCCGGTTCATCCGATTGAACCGACTGACCATTAATTTTTTTTAATTTAATATTTTTCACATTTCATAAATATTCTCATATATTTTATATTGTTACATGTGGATTATTGTTATAATGTCATCCGGTTTAAACAGTTGAAGCTAAACCGGAAGTCTTATCAGTTCACTGTCCGATCTGACTTTAACAACATTTGTTAGGTCCTATTTACTCACCGAGAAGTGGGATATCTTCAAATGTCTGCTGTTGATCTTAAGACTGTCGTGGAAATCCTTGTACTTAAAGTTCTGACTTCTTTATTACTTATGTTGCTCTATTTGATCTTTTTTTCCAAATGTTTATTTGTTTTTTGCCATTGCTATAGACTTATCCTGCAAACTTTTTAGTTTTTTTGAGTCTCTCCATGTGTGTACATATATAGGGGATCATTTCAAGTTGTTTGATCCTGATTGACTACTTTTTACATGGAATACCCTTGTTCAGAACCACATTGGGTCTAATTTAAACATGCTTCCTGAGGACAATGTTCAACCCTTCCTTTCTGCTTATGATTTATAACCTTCTTAAGAAGAGTGCTAAGTTACCTTTCTGGATCTGATATGGGTTACTAAACCAGGATTATGTACTATATAATCTAAATAAGTCACCCTGGATCTGACTGTTTTTAACAGGCTTTGTGTGCTGTCCATTCTATTGCAGGAAGGAAAATCTCGACTGCAATTTCTGCTGGAACAGCATTGGCAATTACATCTTCAGCTCTTGATATCGGGGGCCAGACAACAAGAGTTGACACTGGGAAGGAGTACTATCATTACACCACAAAGAAAAGATCCAGTGCTGATTCATAATTAATGTACCTTTATGACTGAAGACATTTCAAGTTGATAGGAGAGAGTGGATCACTCTTTGTTGAGCCAGTTGTTTGTTTTCTGAGTTGGAATTACATACTCGGCTGTCTTTCCATATTGTTTCTTTTGTAAGTTGCTGGTGCTGAACTGGCTAAATTCCAATAAATGTGCAATTATGTGTTAATCTTAATTACCTAATAGTCGATGCTCTTCCTTGGGATGAACACTATACATGAAGCTGAAACACGTGCTAGAGCTTAGCGTTATAGCTTTGATTCTCAATACAATTTGAATCATGAATGATATCTTAAGGTATGTTAATACTGCACCCAAAGATTATAGTCACGTGCTTTTGTTCTTCCTACCATTCAAGACAGGAAATAATAAAAATGGTGTGGAGGAGGAGAGAGACCTGGAGTTGAATCATTGTTCAAATTCTCTGGCCTTCTTTTTATTCTCATCAGCTTTCCCTACTCGAAATATTAGTTTTTAAAAATTGCTTTATTGCATATTTTACCAGCAGTTCACTTGTGTATCATTTGGTAATGTCGAATATACACCTTAAAAGAAATGGTGTATTAATGCACCATTCAATATTATCCATTGATTAACAATAATAAAATCATGAAGAAAATCTAACGGTTAAAAATTGAACGAGGAATCGGTTAAAAAGGTTAAAATGCATTTGCAAAAAACACTTTGTCTCAAACTTTTTTTTTCATTTTAGTCCTTTTCTATGACATGATGAACATATATTTATTTTATTTTACTCTCATGGCTTAAGTTTAATTAAATAAAATAATTTTTGAATAAACTAGTTTTTTAAACTTCCAACTAAAAAAATATAATTCACAAATTAAAAATATGATTAATATGTAAATGAATTAAAAAATTAAATCAACAAATGAACATAAATATTAAAAAAAATAATGGTAATATATCAAAAAAATTTACAAAATCATGACAATCCTGTAATAAAATATTATAAAAAAGTCTATTACAAAAATCCGTCATGGTATATTGAAAAAATTTTATAAAAAAAATTTCATGAGGGATTACTAATCTTGCCATGCTATAATTTTTTAAATAAATATATTTAAAAAGTTACATTTAAAAAATATTCCATAAAATATATTTTAAAAAATTTTCCTAATTTCACCATAAGTATTACAATCTTAATATTTCATCACAATATTAAAATATAAAAAAAAAACTTTCCATTGGCGGGACTGGTAGTCCCGCCATGGTATTAGAATATTTTGTAAAATGTTTTTGATCTCTTAGTAATGATATATTAAAAATATTTTTAAAAAATTACATAATATACTACTAATTCTGTCATCTTATAATTTTAAAAAAATATTAATATTTTTTTATAAAATATCTAAAACATATTTCTTACATATTAATATATATGCTTAAAACTGTTGAAACCAAAATCTTATAAAAATGTTTAAGTACTAAATTCTTAAATGCTGTAGCTTTCCCTGTTTAAGTTTTGAGGATAACAAAAATATTTATTTAGTTTGAACAAATAAGTGTTTCGACAATAGTATTAACAAATCGCTACTTGTATGTGCGTCCTTTCTGCTCTATGCTTAAAGATGACTCTTTGTGCGACCAATATGCTAGTTTGCTTTGTGCGTCCAATGAATGTCTAAATATGCTTTGTGCGTCCAATGACTGTCTACATATACTTTAACTATTGGTGCGTCCAATATTTGTATGCATATACTGTTACTACTTTTATTGGTTCGTCCAATATGATCTGTCTGTCAAAGCTCGGACTCATTTCACTCTTTCAAAGTTCAAGCTCAAGCTCTCGTCCAAGTGAAAATTCAAAAATGAAGAACTGTTCCTCATTAAATGCTAGAAAAGAACTACGGCGGCTCACGGCGTGACAGAAGAAGTCAACTAAGCCACTTTTTGCTTTGACATTGTCTAACAACTACAAAGATCTGCGCAAATAAGAAACGTCTGCAATCTTAGACAAATCGAGGACTTTGTTTTCATTGATTGGAAATCTCGAGAGAATAAAAGTCAAAATCGAGGAAGAAGTTCGATAACTTTCCGGTAGATGCATTTAATGCTACTTTCGAGGCGGTAATAAATGTTTTAGTTGGACGATCTAGCCCATGAAGTCTGCTCAATTTGTTCTTGCTTATAAAAGAAGAAGCAGCACTTGAAAAAGCAGAGAGATCTTTCTTGCAGAAGCATCCTCTGAAAGTCTAAAAGCTTTATTTCTTATTGGATTTCCATATACGTGTAAAAGAAAAAGCCTTGAGATTTCTATTGTCTATTCTCATTTTGTCGGTGAGTTTCAAACTCAAGCTTTCATCTACTTTCACTTATTCATCTTAAGCATTGTAAGCCTAAAGAAATTTGTGTGTAAAAGAATACTTGTGTGTTTGAACACGAAGAGGTTGAAAATACTTGTTACACGAAGAGGTGTATAATACTTGTAATCTCGTAAAGATTAGTTAGAAAATCATACGGTTGAAGGAATTTGGACGTAGCTCTTGGTTGATAAGAGTGAACCGGGATAAATCTCGTGTGTAAAGCTTCTCTTCTCTTCTAGTGTGTTTTATTATATTCACTAACCTGCGGGGTTTACTATTGTGTTTATTAACAAAGACCTTTTAATTGGTTTTAGAGCGTGTTAAGCTTGTTTTCTTAAAAGTCTTTTCAAAATCCTTAGAGTCCAATAGGACTAAGCCGTGTTGGTTCTAAGTTCTTTACTTGTCAAACTTTATCCTTCGCTGTGTTCAATCTTCTATTAAAAAGGAAAATCTTTTATTAATCATTAAAAAAAGGTTAAGAAACACAATTCAACCCCCCTTCTTGTGTTTCACTTGGTTATTTCAATTGGTATCAGAGCTCAGCCTCTTGGGTTGAGCATCTAGCGATCTTGAGAGGAAAAAGATCCGATTACACCCTTTAATGGAGATCGAAGGACAAGCGGTGAGCGAGGATCACCTCATTCAATGGAAAGCGATTATGATTCTTTGGAAGAAGAGAATGATTGCCTTTTTTATGCCCCGAAAATATGGACATACGAGACCTAGTTCAAAATGGATATCAAACACCCACCAACGAAGGACGGGATCTCCCTCGACCACAATGGACTGAACGACAACCAACCAGACATCAGCTTAACTCAAAGCCAAACATTATCTTATGTGTGCCATCACGGAATCGAGCACGATAAAGTTCATAGGTGTGAAACGACTAAAGAGATATGGGATACTACGGCCTTAGCACATGAAGGTTCATCTCAAGTCAAGGAATCAAAGATAAGCATCTTTGGTTCACGCAGTATGAGCTCTTCAAAATGGGAGAGCATGAAAACATTGATCAAATGTTTGGGCGATTCCAAACAATAATCAATGGCTTGAGATCTCACAGGAAAGACCTATGATAATCAAGATCATATGAGAAAAATTCTAAGAGTCTTTCCAGGCAGTGGAGACCTAAAGATTCGCCATACTGAGGAAGCAAGAATCTAGCTTCTCTTACCATGGAGGAACTCTTGGGTTCTCTTAAAGTTCATGGTGGAACTTCCAAGAAGAGGAAAGCCCAGAAAAGGAAATCAATTGCCTTAAAGCTCACAAAGGCGGTCGTCAAAGCACTTAAAAGGTGAAAAATCATCGAGGCAGAAGGATTCATCGAAGATGATATATCGATAATGACGAGTTATCTTTCATCTCTAGAAAGATACAAGCAATGTGGAAAAAGAAAGGAGGTATGCGGAGAAAGCACTTTGGACGAAGGTCACCAAAAGGACGAAGCAGAAACAAAAGACAAAGAGTCAATCATATGCTATGAATGCAAGAAGCGGGACACATTAAAGCGGAATGCCCCTCACTAAACAAGGAGAAAGAAAAAGGAGATTTTTTTCCAAAGAAGAGAAAAAGGATTAATGGCCACAGGAAGATCTTGATCTTTCAACTACGATGATGAAGAAGAAGCGAGAAGAAGAAGCAAATCTATGTCTCATGGCTAACACCTTGTCGGAAGAAGAAGAAGATGAGGTAACAAGCTGTGATCTTGATCTTGAGAATGCATTTGATGAGTTGTTAAATAATTCATCTATTTTAGCGAGTTGAATATAAATCCTTGAAAGAAAGTTTTCAAAATTAACTAGAGAATATGGAAAAATGTTTTCAGAAAAACAAGAACTTGAAATTTATTATGAAAAATTAAAAGCTGAAAATGCTTTTTGAAAACATCTTACGAGTCCAACACTTGAGATGAAGTTGATAAACTTCATAATGAGGTAAAAAAAGAGTTAACGGAGGACCTCGATAAATTTGTAAAAAGCACCAACAACCTAAACATTTTACTCAAATATTCCAGAGAGACCCTCGTGACAAATGCTGGATTGGGATATCAAGATCTTGATAAACATCTTTTTCAAAGACTCTTACTCAACCTAAATCTTTTAAGAATGTTTGTAAAAGAACGTTTACCCTTCCTCAATAGATCTTTTTAATAAGAGGTCAAAAATATTATAGATCCCCAGAGCTAACCAAAAGGACCCAAAAGATATGGGTACCTAAGGATATGATAATTCCTCTTGCGGATGTGCTTAGCAACAAGAAAAAGACACTGTCATGAGTACAGCAGGTGGTTGCTCACGACACATGACGGGAGAAAGGTCTATGTTCAAGACATCAAAACTAATTCAGGGAGGCTTTGTCACGTTTGGAGGAAACCGAGAAAGGTAAAATAGTTGGAATAGGTAAGATTGGTAAGCATCCTTTTCCCTCTATCGATAATGTTCTTCTAGTTGAAGGATTGAAACATAATCTGCTTAGCATTAGTCAATTATGTGATAGTGGATCTAATGTTTCATTCAATCAAGGAGAATGTATAGTTAAAAACTCGACGGATCCATACTCTTCAACTATTGCTAAAAGGCAAAACAATCTTTATAAAATTGACTTGGAAGATCTTTGGACCAAAATGTATCATGTCTAGTTTCCATAAAGGAGAGCGATAGATATGGCACAGAAGCTTAGTCATACAAGTTTGAGATTAATCTCCTAAACTAAATAAGCATAACCTCGTAAGAGGACTACCAAAAGCTTGTGTACAAATCGAGATGTTCTTTGTGAAGCATGTCAAAAGGAAACAAATCAAAAATTCTTTTGAATCCAAAAACATCGTTTCCACCTCTAGACCACTAAATTGTTACATCTTGATCTATTTGGTCTTACAAGAACTTCTTCACTAAATGGAAAGAAATATGGATTGGTCATAGTAGATGACTATACTAGATGGACATGGGTTATGTTTCTAGCTCACAAGGATGAGTCTTTCAAAGTCTTTTCTATTTTACGTAAAAGAATTCAAAATGAAAGAAAAGGCATGTGTATCTTCAATCAAGTGATCATGGAGGAAGAATTTGAGAATGAGAGCTTTCAATTAACGTGAAGAAAGCGGTATTCATCACAACTTCTGCCTTGAGAACACCATGACAAAATGGTGTGGTAGAAAAGAAAAATAGATCTCTTCAAGAGATGGCTAGAACAATGCTCAATGACAACTCGATCTCCAAACATACAAATTTGAAATTTGTTAACCTTGCATGTTATATTCAAAACAGAATATATATTAGACCTCTTTTAAACAAGACTCCATATGAATTGTGGAAAGGAATAAAAGCCAACATCTCTTACTTTCATTCTTTTGGGCATTTGTCAATGCTTTATCTTGAATACTAAGGATTCTTTAGGAAAGCTTGATGCTAAAGGATTGACTACGAGTATTTTCTAGGATACTGAAACATCTAAAGCATATAGAGTATATAACTCTCGCTCTCTAGCTTGTTGAAGAATACTGTTCATGTTAAATTCAATGACAAAAAGCGACAATGACTTGACATCGAGCTAGATGAGTCCTTTCTTGAGTTAAACCTAAAAGACAAAGGAGAAGGATCAGCAACCCAAACAAAGAAGCATTGGATGATGAAAGAAAAGAAGAAACTACTGATGGTCAAAGAAGCTGGCACTTCAAAACTTATTATCCAAAACACCAAATCATTGGTAATCCAGATGATAAAGTGCGTACAAGATTTACCTTCAGAGAATACTCAAATGTTGCCTTCATCTCTGAAATGGAGGCGAGAAAAATAGAAGAAGAAGCACTACGGAATGAAGGATGGATCTTAGCCATGCGAGAAGAACTAAATCAATTTAAAAGAAATGATGTTTGAATATTTGGTTCAAAAGCCTAAAGACAAGTCCATCATCGGCACAAAATGGATATTCAAAAACAAATTGGATGAAGATGGTAAGGTTGTGAGAAACAAAGCAAGGTTGGTAGCCCAAGGTTACTCACAACAAGAAGGTATTGATTTTACTGAAACCTTTGTTCCTATAGCTAGACTAGAAGCCATACGCATCTTACTTTCATTTGCTGCTCATCATAGCATGAGACTATATCAAATGGACGTAAAAAGTGCATTTCTAAATGGTATAATCAATGAAGAAGTTTTCGTTAAACAACCACCTGGTTTCGAGGATGAAAATTTCCCTGAGCATGTTTTCAAATTGAAAAAGGCCTTGTACGGTTTAAAACAAGCTCCTCGAGCTTGGTATGAAAGGTTAAGCACTTTCTTAATAAAAAGCGGTTTTTCTACTCTTTTTCAAAAAGACAAAAACTCAAAATTCATTTTAGTTCAAATTTATGTTGATGATATTATCTTTGGAGCTACTGATGAATCTCTTTGCAAGGATTTCTCCAATACGATCTGAAGGAGTTCGAAATGAGTTTAATGGGAGAATTAAAATTCTTTACGGGTTTGCAAGTGAAGCAAACATTGGGCCGAAATCTACATTCATCAAACAAAATACACAAATGAACCAGAAGAAATTCAAATTGGACGATTGCAAAACAATGAGCACACCAATGCATCCAAGTCGTCCACACTAAGATTGGGCGATAAGGATAAAAGGTGGACGAAAAGGTATCTGAGGTATGATCGGATCACTCTTATATCTCCTTTGCGTCCAGGACCTTATATAATGTTTAGTGTGTGTCTTTGTGCACGTTTTTAATACGATCCTAGAGAGTCACACTTAATTCTTTGTAAAAAGAATTTTCGAGATACTTGAAAAGGAACTACTAATACTGGGTTTAGTATTTAGAAATCTCATAGTCTGATTAGTTGGTTTTGTGATGCGACTATCTTTGGAAATAGAATCGAAAGGAAAAGTACAAGTGGAGGATGTCACTTCATTGGAGGAAATCTTGTATCATGGTCAATGAGAGACAAAGCACAATGGTGCTCTTTGAAGGCTGAATATATTCTGCGTCCAATTGTTGCTCTCAACTACTACGGATCAAACATCAATTAGAAGACTACAACATCTTTGAAAGTAAGATTCCTTTACTATGTGATATCTTTGCGCAATTAACTTATCAAAAAATCCTATACTACACTCAAAAGGCAAAACACATTGAAATCAAACATCACTTTATAAGAGACTATATTCGAGAAAGGTGTGTTTGATATTCAATATGTGGATCTGAGATCATCAATGGGCAGATATTTTCACAAAACCTCTCTCAGAGGATAGATTCACTCTTATTCGAAAACATCAAAGTATGCATTTTGTAAAGAATTAATACTTCTTGCGTCCATTGAAGATCTGCGTCCAAAATGCTGTGTATTTATTAAATGGTGTGGTAAATTTCTTGATAAGACATAAATCATTTGCATTTATCTTGTTTGAAACTTTTCAAATTTCCCACGCTGAGTCAGTTTTTGAAAGGTCACGAAAGTAACTTTTTACTGCGGACGTGACAGTTGCTTTTAATACACATTTAATGTGTTTTTTTTTTTAAAAAAAAAAAGGGAAAAACGATTCGTTTTCTCTTAAGAAACCTTTCAGTGTAAAAACCTACCTTTTTCTATAAATATTTTCCTTTTTTACAAGATCAAATTTTTACGCCTTCAAGCCTTGAAAGAAAACCTTAGCAAAAAGAATCTTAGCAAATTTCTCTCTCTCTTTCAAATTTCCTTAATCCTAAGAAATAGCCGGAGGAAAGACCCTTGATGTTGAAAGAGCCGAGGTATCGGTCGAATACTCGTTCCAAACTTCAATTTTAGCAGAATGTGGAATAGATATCAAAGAATGTCTCGTCAGTGCTGGTTGGGATAGTTACTTGAGGAGAGCCGGTGGAGGTTTTTTCGGATTTGGTTAAAATGTTGCGGAGAGACGCATCAGTGTCTGCGGTCAAAAGAAAAAGAAGTGTTTGGGAAAACTGTTGTGGTTTGAGAGGTAACCATCTCAACGCCACCCAATGTTGGTTGGAAGGAGCCACCATAATCACCTCGGTAGGGAAAAAGCTTTTGGGAAGCGATCTTGTTCTTGACACCTTACTAAAGGAGTCATCCACGGGAAGATAGCTTGCATCCAAGATGAATGACAAGGCAAGAGTATTACATCAACTTACGAACAAGGCGGTACTCCACAAGGCGGGGGTCAAGACTCGGTCTCTACAGTTCATGCCATACACTGTGTCATACGATCTTTGTGTCAGCGAGGTCAATCTCCCTTCTCTGCTTTTTAAGAACTTCAAGAGAAGCGTACAAGGAAAAGGGAAGAAGACCACCATCTCCTATGGTGTTCTCTTAACCAAGATCTTCAGAGATTAAGGTATCCTTAGTCCCCATGAGACTAAAGATGTTGAAGAGAAGAAGAGGATCTTTGGACGGATCCAAGAGCAACAAATCTTTGGGCGAAGCAATCTTCTAAGGATGAAACTTCAAAGCGTCCAAGATTTTCTGGACCAGAAAGAGCCTCTAATTCCTACAAAGGCTGAGAGTCCAAAGAAGAAATCACCATCCGTCCAAGCCATTTCCAAGCGGAGACTCATAATGGACGATGACTCTGAAGATGACCAACCCATCGCTAAAAGGATGAAGGTTGCGTCCATTGCGAGCATCCCAAAAGGAACCCGGACGAAGCTACCCATCACAAGGAAACCCTCTTCCAAGCTTGCGTCCATTCCTAAGGAACCCCTTCCTTCCATTCCCTCTTCCTCCATTTTACCCTCTTCTCAACCAGAACCACAAACATCCTTCCCAACCTCTCAAATAACTTCCTCTCCCTTAAACACTGAACCTTTCTCTTCTCAAACTCACATCATACCTTTCCAATCTCCTCCACCTTCTTCCTCTTGATTCTTTCTTTTAGCCAAATTTTTTTTGACAATGATGTCTTTCCTTCTTTTTGTCTGATGACAAAGGGGGAGAATAATGAGAATTTGACTTGTTACAAATTTGTTTTATATTTTATTCTGATTCAATGAAACCTTGAATTTTTTATTTTTCATCTAGTTGTTTTATTATCCTTGTCTCGTTTATTCTGTTGCCCTTATATAAATGCTTTAATTGAAATTGTGAATACTCTGCTAATGCACTGTGTTGCTGTGAAGGATCTGCTCTAAATTTTAGCTTGGTTTATTTCTTTTCAAAAAGGTATTGTCTCTGTAAAACACTTTTCTCAAGTACTAAACTTCGATACAAAGATAATGTTACTTGCTCTTGAAACTTGTTTCGTAAAAATAAATTTCGTGTACTACGTCCAATCGACTCTGCGTCCAACAGACTCTGAGTTTCATCTCTTTGAATTGTTTTTCTTAGGGGGAGCAAATTTTGTTTTAAAAAAAAAGGGAATCTGTGTTCAATCAAATTAATAGTTTTTGTCATCATAAAAAAGGGGGAGATTGTTGAAACCAAAATCTTATAAAAAGGTTTAAGTACTAAATTCTTAAATGCTGTAGCTTTCCATGTTTAAGTTTTGAGGATAACAAAAATATTTATTTAGTTTGAACAAATAAGTGTTTCGACAATAGTATTAACAAATCGCTACTTGTATGTGCGTCCTTTCTGCTCTATGCTTAAAGATGACTCTTTGTGCGACCAATATGCTAGTTTGCTTTGTGCGTCCAATGAATGTCTAAATATGCTTTGTGCGTCCAATGACTGTCTACATATACTTTAACTATTGGTGCGTCTAATATTTGTATGCATATCTTTGTTACTACTTTTATTGATTCGTCAATACGATGCATGCTGGGCTTCGAACTTCATTTCAACTCTTTCAAGTTCAAGCTCAAGCTCTCGTCCAAGTGAAAATTCAAAAATGAAGAAGCTATTCCTCATTAAATGCTAGAAAAAGAACTACGACTCACGGCTGACGAGAAGAAGTCAACTAAGCCTTTCTTTGTCATTGTCTAACAACTACAAAGATGCCAAATAAGAAACCGTCTGATCTTAGACAAATCGGGACTTTGTTTTCATTGATTAGAAATCTCGGAGAATAAAAGTCAGCATCGGAAGAGTTGACACTTTTCGGAGTAGATGCGTTTATTAATGCTACTTTCGAGCGGTAATAAATGTTTCAGTTAGACGATCCTAGCCCGTGAAGTCTGCTCGAATTTGTTCTTACTTATAAAGAAGAAGCGACACTTGAAGAAGCAGAGAGATCTTTTCTTAGAAGCATCCTACAAAGTCTAAAAGCTTTATTTCTTATTGGATTTCCATATACGTGTAAAAAGAAAAAGCCTTGAGATTTATTGTCTTCTCATTTTTGTCGGTTGAGTTTCAAACTGAAACCATCTACTTTCACTTATTCATCTTAAGCATTATAAGCTGAAGAAGAATTTGTGTGTGTAAAAAAGAATACTTGTGTGTTTGAACACGAAGAGGTTGAAAATACTTTATTCTGCGAAGAGGTGTATAATACTTGTAATCTCGTAAAAGATTAGTTGGAAAATCCTTACGGTTGAAGGAATTTGGGCGTAGCTCTTGGTTGATAAGAGTGAGCAGGATAAATCTCGTGTGTAAGCTTATCTTCTCTTCTAGTGTGTTTTATTATATTCACTAACCTTTCTGGAGTTACTATTGTGTTTATTAACAAAGACCTTTTAATTGGTTTTAGAGCGTGTTAATTGTTTTCTTAAAAGTCTTTTCAAAATCCTTAGAGTCGAATAAAATTAAAAGTAGTGTTGATTCTAAGTTACTCTTGTCAGCTTTATCGCTTTCTTGTGTTCAATCTTACACGTTAAAAGGAAAATCTTTTATTAATCATTAAAAAAAGGTTAAGAAATACAATTCAACCCCCCTTCTTGTGTTTCACTTGGTTATTTCAAAAACTATATATATATATTTATATAATTTAAGAGCTAATGAATTAAGTTTTTTTTTTATTTTTTTTTATAAAAATATGTAGTTTATATATATATATAATATTTAATTTTATTAAAAAAATAAAAATAAAAACACTTTCACTGTTAGTCCAGCCATGTCTTAAATATTATATATATATATATATATATATATATAATTTAAGCCAAATGAAATGTTTTTTTTTATAGTAAAAACTTATAGAAATATGTTTTTTTATAGTAAAAACTTATAGATTATATATATATATTCTTTAATTGCTTTCTTAAAAAAATGTTCATAAAATTAAAAAAAAGATTAAAAATTATATAATAACAAATTAAAAAATATGGTTCTTTTAATTTAATTTCATATAAAAATAAAAATAAAATAAAGTTTCATTTATAATTTCTAAACCATTATAAAAAAAATTTTAAAATAAAAATAAAATATATTTTGAGTCAAGAAATATTTTTTGCCATACCATGAATTAAAAAAAATATATCATGGATTAAAGTGTAAAAAAATAAAAAGTTAAGCCTTAAACAAAAAATAACATAAAACCAGTTATAAGAAGTAATTTTGATAGAATATTCATACTCTATTTTTTTATAAGTGCATAATAAAACGCTCCGTATCATTTGTCTAAACTTCGTAGTTGTTAGTGACAAATCGTTGGGAACTTGGGCTAATTGGATTTTAGGGACGGAGTTGTCCATGTTTTGATATATCCTGTATAATATACCGAATTTGTTCAATATAAATGTGTAACACAGCCACTTAATTCATTCTGAGACATTTATATTATGACTAAAGAATAAGGATGAGAGGTGGACTTAAAATTGTTAATGTACTCTTTTTTTTAGTAAATTTTTTTATATTATCATTTAATTATATATTATTACATCATTAAAAGAATTTAATTTTTATAAAACTGTTATCATAATTAAAATATATTAATATTATAATAATACATAATTAGATAATAATATAAATAACTTTTTATATTAAACTCATTGTTAAAATGATTAACTTTTTTATTTATTGTCATTATAAATATTTTTTACATTATCATTTAATCATATATTACATTATTTGCATAAAAGTTACACTTTTGTTAAAGGTTTTTTGTTTAAAATTCTCACCAACACCGATGGGCGTTGGGGAGAAAGAAAAATGCATTTCCTTCTTGAAAACGTGCTCGTTTGCTTTTTAAAAAATGTAAACTAAAATGCTTAAAGTCATTTGTTCATATTGTTTTTGTGTTATTGCTGTCTCTGTGTTTTATTCTTCTTACCTATTTATATTTTGTTTTTGTGTTATTGCTGTCTCTGTGTTTTATTCTTCTTACCTATTTTTGTGTTCATCATGTGGTTTTTATACCCCTAATATTTAAAGTTTATTTTTTTTAAGATTACGAAATATTTTTATGTTTTTTAAGTATGAAATTAATTTTTACTTTAACATCAACTTTACACCACAAGATTCTGTCAAAAAAAACTTTACACCACAAGATGTTCTTAATAAAATTTAAACTCTTGTGATTAGTTGACAACTGAGAGCTCAATTTGTCAATTGAAATTAATGGTTAAAGTTCATCTGCTTTATATTGTGGCTAAAATTAATGGTTCGCTGACTTCTTGTTTATCAAGTATGTAACGAGAACCAAATACTGCACGTCTGCACTTGTTGAGCTAGACAGCTGTTAGCCGGCGACACCAGCAACATCTTTTTTTTTATTAATATTTTTTAGTAAATACACCAGTAACATATAATGTCTATTAATATAATATATTTTTTAAATAATTTTTCTAATTTTTTTTTAAAATTAAATATTTTTAAAATTTTTAAAATATTAAATAATTTATTTTTTATTTAATATTTTTATTAAATAATTTTAAAATATTTAAAAAATTTATTAAAAGAATATAATATTACTCATGTAAACATAACATGATTAGTGTATGCTGTAATCGGGTACATAGTTAGTTGGCACGTGGCATAAAAACAGAGTTGGTTAGAGAAGCTTCAAGCCTTCAAGGCTTAAGATTAGAGTAGCATATATCCCCTTGAATCATAGTTAGGTGTGACGTGGCATAAAACCATTGCTGATCCTAAATTTCATGGCCCACTGAACTAAACCATTGGCTAGGGTCTGTTAAGCTTTCAAAGCCTATACATACACGGATAAGAATGATACAGAGAATTCTTACAATGGCAGGGACTGGTTTCTACGCCTCCTGTCTTTCCTCCTCCTCCTCCTCCAGGTAACTCATCTTATGTTTGATTTTTCTTTGACTTGATTAATGGCTATAGTTATACTGTAAGAATAACAAATTCATAACTTCATGTTTCTGAACATCCTACACGTTCATGTTTTGGTTGATAAGGAAGTGAAGTGTAAAAATGACTTTTTTCTCTCTCTCTCTCGAATGTGTTGATTACAATGCTGCAGTTGGGCTCTAATGTATCACTCATGCCCCTTAAATTTCGTTCTTTATGTCTCTAGAGCATTGAAAAGGTGGATGGTGGATTAAATAAAAGTGATTTTGGAAAAGCTTTTTTTTTTTCCTAGCTTTGAATGACATTAAGCTTTTGCATTATAATTATGATTCTTCATGGCAAAAAAATTCACCTTCTTCCTCTCTTGACCACTGGGTTTATGGGCAATGGCGCCAAAATTAATCAGTATGTTGTTAGATTTGGCAAGCTAGAGTAGCATCTCAAAACCGCTTGGAATAGAACTGAAAGAAAATCATTTCGCGTTCCTTGAAACCTTAGATAACTTTTTAATGATCTGCAATGGAATTTATGTTGAAACTCTCTTTGATTGCTGATTGAAAACTACAAAACAGAAAGTGTAACTTTTGGAGAATTGTGCTTGCTTGTCCTGGTTTTCAATCTTCATTATTAAGAAATTATAAATCCGACCAGGCTATTCTAGATGGTTCTTCTTACTATCTGATCAGGTTCATGTGCTCGAGATACGAGACTTTTCTAATGCTTAAATTATTTCCTTTATTTTCTGATTTTTTTTTTCTTAACAAGAAAACAATCAATTATATCTTGTGGTTTTTCCTTATTCTCATCATTTAAAATTTTGAAATCTGCCTTACAAACTAAATCATACTGATGAAAATAATGATGGAAAATTTCACTTAATGTTTAAAAGTCTATATGAACACGGTTGTGAGGGATTAAGGTTGTGTTTTCAGCAACTTACGGACATCATGGTTGGTATTAAAAACTCACAATGCAAGGGCCATGCCAGGGAAACTACCTGGAAGGAGAAGTTTGACAATAAAAGCAGAAGTGAAGTATGTGAATGCTGAACAAGCGAATGAACTTATGGTAGTGGATGGATATACAGTTCTGGATGTGCGGGACAAAACTCAGTTTGACCGAGCTCACATAAAATCATGTTATCATGTTCCTCTTTTTGTCGAAAATCAAGACAATGATCTTGGTATGGAATTTTCTCCTTCCCAAAGAATTTATACATAAATGTTTTCTTTTTCAGCTTTATTGCTTCATCACGTTCACTTTCTGTAGGTACAACTATAAAAAGGACTCTGCACAACAATTTTGCTGGGTTGTTCTATGGGTTACTATTCACTAAGCCAAATCCTGATTTTGTGCAATCTGTTAAGAGCCAGTTTCCACCCGAAAGTAAACTCTTGGTTGTATGTCAGGAAGGACTGAGGTTAGTTTATGTTTTCCTACCCAATTTGACTGCTAATTGTACCCAACTGTCCATGGTCATATGGTGACAGGATGCTTGCATTGACACCCAGGTCCTTAACTTGACCTTCTTAGAACATGGGGACCCCAACTCTGCTTTAGTTTGTTTATTCTTTATTTATGATTGGCTTTCATAGTTACACTCTCAGAATACGATTCACAAATATAATCATTATGTACAGTCTAAATGTTAGATGAATGAGAATCTGAAGATGAGTCTTGCTCTGATTATTCAATACTAATTAATTGGCCACTTAGTGGTGAAAAAAGAGACTGCAGTGTTGTCCTATGAGCTTGGAAATAATAACTCATGGTATATTGAGAAGAGTGTTAGCGATAAAAACCATTTTTTGGCTTTTACCCAATAGCTTAACTTTAGGATGATTTGGTTTTGGACAAAGAGAACCACATTAATATTGCTTGCAGAGCATGGACACGGAAAGCTGTCAGTATTTCAAGTTGAATCAGATGCATGGCTTATGTGAATAAGACCATGATCTGGGGCGTACTTCTTTCTGTATAAAGGAAAATGAAGGTTCCTTTATATTGAATAAGAAGATAAGATCGAGTTTTGAATGTAATGACATATATCAAGATGGTTTGGGCTACTATAGATCCCAATTATGCTGCATGGTGTTAGAAGGATTCCAATTAAATAATGGAAAAAATACTTGTTGGAAATAATTCCTAGTCTGGGATAGTTTTGCTTGGATATAATCCTTTGAAGATATGCTTGAATTTAGCTTCTCAATTATGTTAGCCAGAAAACTGAACAAGAATTTACAAGTTCAAGTTCTATTAACCTCATTAGGATATATAACCTTTGTTTAAAGCCTCAAACTATGAACTATTTATATTTTGTTTGTTTTCATTGCAAAGAGAGGAGCACAAGATTTTGAATTCTTTCTCAAGAACTCTGTTCCATTCTGGGATGATCAAAGAAATTTGTACCCTCTATCCTTGTAGTTTCATTCTCCATTTTTCTTCATCCTTTCGATGACATTTAAGGCCAACTAAGGCGGCCTTTATCTCTATGTAGTCAAACTTATTTTACCAAATAAGACCATCAAGGTCACTTACCTAAATATATATGAATGAATTTCGATGTTCTGCATAAATGCTTAGTGCCAAGGTCCTCACCTCTTTAACTACTTATACAAAGAAGCTGAGAATCCGTCATCCAAAATATAAAAGCCTTCCAGGTAGGGAAATTTCATGGAAACGTCATAAAATGGGAGCTAGAATTCAGCCTCAGAAGAGATTATATGCTTGAGATTGAAGAGGTTAGAATGACAAAAGGTGAGCTGAACCTGAACTCATTCTACTTTAGTAAACCCACCTGAAGGTATTTGCTGAAATTGACCTTGGAAGGTAAGTGAGTATTGATAAAAGTATGTAATAATAGACATCATTAATTTCAGCCTCATTGTGACTTACATTTTCATATTCTTCTTTTGAGAGTAGATTAAATTTCCTGAAAATTTTACCAACAAAGACGAGCATTCTGTGAGTTTGAGGGTTCTTTGCAAATACAGTCAATGACTTTAGGTGATAGTTTACCGGGAACGAGAGTGAGTTGGGCTGGCAAATCTCTTCTGAACCAACATAGACTTCTGAATAAATCTTTTAAGTAATGTTGTTAACTTCAACAAATTATGTTAGTCAACTACTCAAGGACTTAAAGATGTCTTACACGTACCAGATGGGACAAAAAGATGCATCAAATTCCTAGAAATTTGCATAACTTGAATTTTCCCTTTACATTTTCGTTTTGGGGAGGGTAGGGGGGAGAGAATGAAGCTGCTAGCGTGGTAAAGGGTTTTTTTTTATTGGTGATATGGATGTATATGTATTTTCAATTCCCGTTATCACCTAATTGAAAAGTAATAATTCAGGCTTCACCAAGGTATTTGGCCTCTAAATAAAATAATCTAAGGGATGTATATGTATTTCCTCTTTTTTTTAATATATATTCCCTGAATGCATGTCCCGTGTGTGTTCCCTTGTACCTGCTTTGAGTTTTAATACCCTAATCTAAGCATTTGAGATTTTATTTCTTCTTTGATGACAAGGTCTGCTGCAGCAGCAAATAGGTTAGAGCAAGCTGGTTTCTTAAATATAGCATGCATAACATCAGGACTTCAAACTGTGAAACCAGGTTTAGTAATTCATTGCCTTATTTTATAAACTTCAGTTTATCTTTTAGGATAAGAATTGAAATGTTTCCAATCTGTAGGAACATTTGATTCTGTTGGTTCCGTGGAGTTGCAAAATGCTGGCAAAGCTGGTTTGGTGACAATCCAAGGGAAAATCTCGACTGTGTTGGGAACTGTTCTTATTTGTAAGTTTTTCAACGTCTTTTATCACAATTTCCTAATGCTTGTAATGAATTTCCTTTGTTTTATTAAATTTACAGGTGCATATTTATTCATTACCTTCTTCCCTGAGCAAGCAGAGAAGCTATTCCAAATGGCCCCTGCAGGCTAGGCCTAAAAATTCCAATAATTGGTCTTTCTTGATTTTGTTTTTCCTCGTTCATTGTGCATGTACCATAATTGAGGAACGTAGGATTAGAACATAGAAACATGAAAAGTCAATGAAGTGAGGGAAGAGTTAGTAATCTCAGTAAGGCTATAATGATCAAAAACCAAATTGTTTATCCCACTGTGGTAGCATACTCCGTTAAGCAATGCGTATGCCCAATTCCATTGTTAAGATACCAGTTATTTCGAATATACGTTACTGGGACAATAAGTATTGCGGTGCTCCTTGTACCATATGGTAGAACCCCCCAGATTGCCTTCATCTCCATCTCTTTGCTGATGCTGCTGGTGTAGTTTTCCTTAGAAGCTATGTTTTTGCTTTTGTTTCCTTCTAGTAGTAAAAAAATGATAGAGGTTCTCTCTGATGCACATAGCGTGATATGATGCTTTATCTATGCATTTTTTTAAGTCTAAAAGATTTTGGTATGAGGGAGTATGATAGAAATAAAAATTATTCCTCGAATATTTTAATAACTCAAACTTTTAAAATAATTAATTCTTAACAGATAGCTAATTAGATGACTTAGCAATTAGAGATATACATGGAAAGTCTATGGTCATTGGATCCAGCTTAAACCTGTGATATTTTTCAATCACTTTGGCCATTGGCTAGGCTAATGAGACATTCCTTTTTTGTTTTATAATATTTCGTATGATAACGGTAAGACAAAGACAGTATTAGTAGTATCTATGGACATAAATTGACTATGAGTATAAAGTTCAGAATCAGATAGAGATTAGCTATGTATATCGAACCAAAATTGAGACATTGATTGTCCCAAAGCTATCTCCAACCCAGAGTCGCTCATTACTTCTAAATCAGGCATGTTATACATTGAATTCACATAGCGAGAACAACAAGAGTTTAATTAAATGGAAAAACTCGAAGTCGAAAACAAGCAGTACGCTAGATCTTGGCAGAAGGTGAAATTTTTCACGAAGGCCATTAATTTAGGCTAACAAAATATTACAGTGATTATTTTCACAAACAAAAAAAAAATATTACAATCAGATTAGCAATTGTATTTTTCATTCCATTCTGTGCACCGGTGATGTCACCGCATAAATAAATAGGTGGGCATTCTAATTCACGTCATCTGATCTCAGCTACCTATGGGGCCAATAGAATTGGCAAGAGAAATTGAAGAGGAGGTTCAAAAAGGAATCCAGAAACCTTCGTCCTGTACCATCATCAACTGTGCCATGGCATTGTCTGACAAAGATCAATCGCCTTGTAGACAGTAAAGCTGACGAATATTCCCAGATGCTGCCACAACAGAAAACAAATTATTAGCATTATCTGTTTTAACTTTTTGACAATAATTAGAGCAGCTAGCTCTAGAACAACTACCAAACCCCTCCGTTGAGAAAATATTCTGTATAAAATATCTGAAACCTAGGTTATCCTCTGATATAAACATGGATGTATATATGCTAAACTCAAAAGGAATTTAGCAAAGTGATTCTCACTCAATCTGCACAACTGGATGCAGGATTTCCTTCACGCAGAGGAAAATTAAATCCATGAACAAAGCTACAGGTTTTCTTAATAAATAACGCAACATTGAACAGTGAATATTGCTCACTGATATGGCTAATTATATATAGTAGATTATAAAAATTAGAAAGCAATGAAGGTGGCTTGATTAAAACTGAAAAGGGATCATGAATGAAGTTAAACAATTTAAACTGAGTTCTCATCCAAAGCACAAGCACACACAAAAAGGCCAATACCATATCAATAAAAAAAAATGGAGAATTCTATGGTACCCCTGCCCACTTGGCAGTAATATTGACCTTTAGGTGATTGTTGAACGAATAGCAATATAGAATCCAATGGTCAATACTGTGGAAGGTACCGAAATATAAGGTACCATACAAATCACCACAAAAAATTTGCCAGAGAAACAGTCAGCTTGATACAGAATAAGTCCAAGTTTCAAGGACATATAAAAGAAATTGTTTAAATGGGAAGACAGAGTGTTCCTTGTAGAGGTGAAAGTCAAATATCTTTGAACAAAAGGCATTAAAGAAAAGGAATGACAGTTACCATATAACCAGTCCTTGAAGTACACATGGAGCGCAGATGACAATTCTCGTTTACGACTTTCTTCTAAAGGTGCTTCTCGTAAGAGTTGCCTTATCTCCCCTAAATTTTTTTGCTGAAGAGAAGATACAATTTTATTCAATTCAACAATTAATTGAATTCACTCAAATACAGCTCTTTAAAGTTTGAACACCAAAAAATTTGGAAACCCAACCGCTAATTTATTCATCAATTAAGACATACATTTCTATGTTGAGATGCCATATAAGCATCTGGTAATGTAAATGGGTTGTCTTTTGTAGACCCAGTGAACTCTCCTCCAAGCCAGTTTGGAATCTGCACACCAACAATATGCAGGGCAAAAAAGTATATGAAAAGGAGAAAAAGAACACAACAACAACAAAAGCCTTTTCCCACTAGGTGGGGTCAGCTATGAGAAAAAGAACATGCGTTTTAAATTACTGATAAAGAATATAAATGAGTGAACATATCAAAATCCATTAAATGTGACTATTAAAAAAATAAAAATCTTCATTTTCCATATAAGTCAGTATAAAAGAATAGCAGTCATACCACAAAATTTGTGAACTGATCAGGATCCACCCGCGCAGCAGACTCAGCTTGAACATCGGAGACACCTGCTGGATGAGATAATGAATCATGAGGATCAACCACGCCCAATGCTAGAGGTTCATCCCATCGATTCACAGTGGGCAGAATTCCAACTTCATTCATATGCTCCTCCAACTGGGAGTAAAAAGTATTATAGGGTGCCACCTGGTAACATTACAAGGGAGAAAGTTTTCAAACAATAAATCCAGTTGCGAAGAGTGAGGATTTTAGAGAAAAATATGCATACATTATCAGAAGCTAGTACCACTAGAAGAAACAGAAATGTGGACAGCAAAAAAAAAGACCTTTTGTTAGAGGCCACAGGATCAAAGACCCATATCTGTAGTGATCTAAAAGAATGGTTAAGAAAACTGTTATTAGATATTTAACATGAACTCAAATGCTTCTCTTGCAGAGCGTCAAATATACTAATCTTGCAAGACTTTTATCCATTTCATCACTTCAAGTTTAATCATGGAGTTAACCTTTTTATCTTTTTCTCTCCTCATATTAACCACACCTTATCACTAACATATAGGTCATAGACTATGTGTGCCTGAGTTTTAAAATTTAATAATTAAAACCCTAGTATTTAATGTCAAATAATAAACAAAAGTTAAATCAATATTGTTAGATTAATATGAGAGCGCAGGCACATGTCATATCCCTACAAGTACAATCCACAAACAAGCTCGAAGCATATCCACATCAAACAATCCAACTATTTTATTTATTCGTGAGTCATGTGATTTGATAGTACTAGAAAATTCATAAATAGTTGCCCAGTATTTGCAGTGATTTTATTAACTCTTTTCTGCATCTTCAAGAAACAATTTTAGTAAAAAATAAGGCCAAATGACATCCCAATGATTAAGATATTATGACATATTGGCATCCCACATCTGACACTAATTATGGAAACTATATAAGCAGTAACAGGAAAAAACTGGTAAAACTTGCAGAAGTGAACAAAACGCTATAAATTATAATTTTGTGTAACCAAGAAAGTAGCAGTATTAACCACTTCTGCTGTGCTAGGTTAAATCAGATAAACCACATCGGATATATCACAAATCAATCATTTTGCATTTTCTGTAAGGGCATCTCATTTGAGAGGCCTAAACACAATTCGGAAATTTCACAAAGTTACATTCTCATGTAAGAGCCAACATGGAAGGGCAGAGCACCAACTGGCCAGCAACTTCGTAAATCATGCAACAGTGAATGAAGAAGCTCACCTGCAGCTTATGGTTATCACCAACAATAAGAGGTTGCTGGTTCACTCCCAAAAAGAAAACACATTCACGGCAGTTAGCAATACAAATACGATTTGCTGCTACAATCACATGAACTCGTTCACAGTGTTCTACTCTTACAGCCTGTCAAAGAAAAAAATGTGCAGATCAACATCCTTCCTGGTAATGAAGCACCAGCTATTCTAACACTCATAGTAGGCAGAAGATCAGTAAAATGCCTCCCAGTTACCAAGTCAGTTACCCAACATAGACAGCATGCATGTGCAAAAAAGAATACATTTTTATGAAGAAATTTGGCAAAAAGAAAATGGAGACCAAAGCAGGTGACAAAGGAGTAATATGCATTAAAAAAAAAAGCTGCAGCTTATATGATGTCTGATGTAAAACATGATTATTGCCAGATTTATCTTCATTGTACTTTGGACACAACTTAAAAGCACATAGGTGAGAATGTTCTGTTTGGAGCGAAGAGATTGAAGACTAGCAGGCTCAAAAGAATGTAACTTGTCAAAAGGGCCCAGAAATACAATCATTAAAATGTATATAACTATTTCAATATTTAACTATTTTGTATATAATAGCAATGCCCAAAGGAGTAGCTAACTTAATGAATACTAAGAAACTTTCTTTTTTATGGTAATGCAGCACACACAGTTTGATATGGAATATTGAGGACTAAGAAAATTATTCTTCAACTGATCAACTTGTCAATTCTTAAAGTAGAAGCTCTTTGAAATGCTGGCAAGTGAGTCCAGACAGATGATCCATCCCAGAGTAAGAAAAAAACCCGGCACCTGAAAGTACCTTGTCAGAAGGTGTTATATGTGATGGACAATCAGTTTAGGTAAAACTCATCAACTGATAGCCTGATTTCATGCAATAATCTTTCTCTTGCACTTCTCATATACCCGGAAGGGCTGTCTCACAAAGCACAGAAGCAATACCAAATGAAAAAATATTCCTTTTAAATTTGTGATGAACTGACAGTGACACAAGAAACTACTGCATTCAAACAAGTTTAGGCATCAGCTATCATCCCCCACCCTAAGAAGAAAGTAGAAGTCTTTACTTTTGCTCATTCAGTCTTTCTGATAGATTGCCATCTCTTCATTTTCCTTTTCTTTTCCATTCTTAAACATCAACTTCACTCTTGTTTACCACCATAAAAGAGTTTTTGCAGATAAAGAGATATGTACAGTTGAGAGAAGAGAGACATTGTACACATGCTACGTGTTTGTTAAGAAGCACAGATACTTCAAAATGTCCACAATGCTCGTGTCGGATACGTACTCATACCGGATACTCCCCATACACCACCAGATACTATTAGCATACATCCTATATTTTTTATTTTTAAAATTTTAAGCCAATATGGGTGGGATATCATACGAATTTGATAAATGCTAGTCTTCTATTGTGTCTGTATTAATGACTAATGTTGAAAGTAAAAATTATTTTCTCCACTTTTCTCACTTAATCATGGAATGACCCATCTATTATTTTTTATTTATGATGTATTATGATGGTTTTATATGTTTTTTTATGTTTTATATGATGATATATATAATTTTATATATATTTGTTATGTCGTATTCTGCCGTACCAATATCCTAATTTTTTAAGAAATGTTGTATTCCCTTGTCGTACCAATGTCATATCCGATACGCGTTCCCATATCCGTGCATCATACTTTTCTTGTAAATTTAATATACAAAAATTACTATTGAAAAAGGTATTCAACTCAATAAAAACACAGGATACTAATGTCAACCTCATATGCAGAAGCATATCCAATTTAGCCATCAGAGTTTCTGTCATTCATATGGGACTCATATATTACAAGGCTAAGATTCTGCCTTCAAAAAAAAGAATAGGATGCACATATATGTGAAAAAGGAGATTAAGAATGAGGTAGTCATTATATTCTTCAAGCCCCAACGTCTATTTTCCTTACACCCATGAGTATCTTCTTGCTAACCAATAGGCAGTACATGAATAAATGAAAGGGGAAAAAATAATTGCCCAACCGTATTACAGAATGGCAGCTAAAATCACCTTAAGCATATGTTGGTTATAGTATGCCACAGGCATTTATGACAGTCCAGGTTACATTAGTAAGACAATATCTAATAGAAAGAGCTAGTTCCAAGCCCCTAACCTACTAGATCTTTAATAACCTAAGAAAATCTCATTCACTTGAAGCCAACTGGACAGTTATATATCAGTATCATCTTCCTTGTATCTCACCTTACCATTTAAAGATGAGAACATAATATTGTTTCCCACATTCTGATAACAAAAAAAAAATGATAACAAAAAAAATTCCATAAATGTTCTAATATATGTATAGACTCATTATGCTCCTCTTAAAAGCAGAACACAAAGTTACTAGTTGTTACCTTGCCAACTGCTCCTAGAACTATTGTAGCATCTGAGCATCCATAGACAGTGGCATATCTCAAAGGCGCTAAGATGTAGATGGCAGACTCTTGGCAATTTAGAACCTGCAATGACCAAACACAATTTTTATAGCATGTGCATGCCAATTTTGACAATAATCTCGAGAGACCACTCAATGTCCAAAACAAATAAACTAAGATGCATAAGGTGCTGATTGAGAACAGAAAAAGAATGTTGAGTGCTTAAGTACTCAAACAAAACTTCAAAGATTAGCCAGCCTGATATCTCTTTTCAAGGAACCAACCATCCCAAAAGCTTGAGTTGTTAGTAGGGATGCACAAAACCCAACCCAACTTGAAAAACCAAACTAACCCAACCCAATTCGATGGACTAGTTTAGTTTTTATTTTTGTACGGGTAGGGTTGGTTTGGAATGTTTAAGAAAATTTCAGTTTGGGTCGGTGTTGGGTTTGGGTTAATAAATATTTTAAACCAAACTAACCCAACCCAACACAAACCAATTATTTACTGAGCTTATATAGGTTCTTGTTATTAGTTATAAATGTATGATATAAATAATAGAATGTTCTAATAGAAGTTGAACCATGGAATTCCTTATCACTTATAAGTCAATGAAAGTTGAAACATTCAATTTGTTTTCTCTTAATAACCAATTTGTTTTCTATTATTAACCAATCTCATCTCACATACGACCTTCAACCTCATTAGTCTCACTCCTTGCTATTTGATATTTTGTAGAGGAAACATGTGATTTTCCTTTATATATGCACTGATTTAGTACCATTAAATTTCAGGCAGCTTGCCCAATTATTATATTATAAATGGTAATTGAAAATGGCACATGAAAAGGTTTAACCCTGATAAACTAACCCAACCAACCCTGTTTTTCATGGTTTGGGTTAATTGGCTGTTAAGTCTTTTGGTTTGGGTTGGTTTCAGTTAGACGATGTAAAAAAATTATTGGGTTGGGTTCGGGTGCCTGAACCCAAACCAACCCAGTCCAGCCCATGTACACCCTAGCTGTTAGGTACAGGCCTCGGAATGGTTTTATATCTCTATGATCACTCAAAAGTCAAAAACATTTTGAACATTAAAAACAAAACACAAGCAGGGTAATTTATTCCAAATAGAGAAACCTTTAGTCTCAGACATAAATGCATACTCCATACTCAACAAATCACCAAGTGTTGGCCAAAGATCTTGTTTATTTAAGTTAGAAGAGAACATATAAGATCCGGTTGGACAAAGGTACATAGGTAGAGAACATGCTATCTGGTATACGACAAGAATGAAACTATATCAATGCTAAGTTGCTAAAAAACAAAAAGTTTCAAGCAAAAGCAACAGTTTTTAAATTTAAGTGCTGATGATTTGTCATGCATTTGAAGCTAAATTGATTTCAGAAACAACAGAGAGGACAGCTTTTAAAAAAGGATTTAATTTTAATCCACCGTCAATGTAAAGTTTCTTTACACTGCTATTCAATCATACTGACATATCATTAAAAGAGTTAGATTTTCAAGTTAGTTGTTGTGATAGTCAAACTCTTTTAATGATTTGGAAATACGTGATTGGATGACAGTGTAAAGAAATTTTACACTAACAGTGAATCAAAATTAAACTCTTCAAGAAAAACATACAACGCTCCTTATGAAAAGTTATAACAATGAAGAAATAGGACTGAGGCTTGTTTCGTTATTACACAGTCCTCAATCCTCATGGAATTGAAAATAGAAATTATGAGAGCCTGTTTGATTTGTTTTCTGTTTTCATTTTCATTTAGATATGTTTTCATTATAATAACAAAAGTGCCACCTTGTTTTCATTTTGTTTCCTGTTTTCAAAATTTTGTGAAGGAAATAATGAAAACAACAACTTTTGTTGTTTTCATTATTTCCTTCACAAAATTTTGAAAACAGGAAACAACATGAAAATAAGGTGGCGTTTTTGTAATTATAATGAAAACATATCTAAATGAAAATGAAAACAGAAAATAAACCAAATAGGCTCTTCTATTTGTTTTCATTATTTCTTTCACAAAATTTTGAAAACAGAAAACAAAATTAAAACAAGGTGGCGTTTTTGTAATTATAATAAAAATATATCTAAATGAAAATGAAAACAGAAAACAAATCAAACAGGCTCTTATTTTTCTCCAAGGCCATTTTATATGCTATCATCATGCATATGTTATATACGCATTCCACCCCTAATGCCAGCTCGAAAGGCCTTACTTGAATAAGGTCCAGTAGAACAGATGATTGATAATAAAAAAAATTCTCACTTTAAAGCTTTCAAGTGTAGGCATATTTGACCTAAAATCTGTCTCAAATAATTAAGTTTGAAAGGATGTTGGAAAATCCGTTAGTCAAAATTAAAATGTAATAACAAAGCACTTCATTTTTTTTTTATAATCAATTTCTACTGCAAGACCAATGCAACAACTAGAATACAAGGTACAAGTCTTCCATGCATATTAACAACTAGATCCGTGCAGAATAAGGCAGTAATGACGTCCAAAACTTACTGATAATGCATTGAGCACTCTGAATAATATTAAAATCATAAACCTAAGTCTACATCTGGACCTCTGGTTACATAACTTGTTCAGAACTGAGTTTACACATAAAGCAGACAAAGGCTAGCAGTTCCAAATTTCAAACTTTTAGACAGAAAACTGCATGAATAAAACCCAATAGCAAGCATCAGTCATTTTATTATATCAAGTTGGAATATGAAGAGCTAAATAGCCTACTCATTTCGAAGCACATGGCTGTATGGAACATAACTGCACTTATTAGTGGCCTTATAAGAAAAAATAATATGAAGAGTTAATAGACTACTTAGTATCAGTAGTTTCAATGATATATTGAAAGTCATAAATCTAAAATGCCAGAAACATTATACTTGAAAAAAAAGTCAAATATATGGAAAGAAGACTTGAAAGTTGTAAGAAACAAACCTTAACAGAGGAACCTTTAATGTCAGATGCATGCTTCACATATGACGATTTAGAGATCCCTTCAATGAAACTTGGGCCTCTAGTACTTGTTGAGCCCTTAACAGAGACAGTGCATGCATCAGTCATAGCAACATCCTGATCAGAGGCACTAGCTGGCCCATTTTCCTTTGGAGAAGTCCGTTCAGAAATATGTTCCAAAGCAGAAGCTATATTCTGCAGAATCCAATCATGAACTTGTGCAGCAGGAACAGGAACAGCAGGCATGTCAGGATCCGAGTTTGCAAAAAAAGGAGATGATTGACTCAAAGAATTTCCTTCAGATCCCTTATCACCAAACTGAATTAGAAACCCAAGATGCTCAAATCTATCCATAGTTAAAACCTAAAAGACAATGGGGTTAAATAAGCAAAATAATAATTGGACTAAGAACTAAAACAAAAACATATAAAAAAATTAAAGATTCAATAGGAAATAATTTACTGAAATGAAACCTTTAATCAAAGACAACATAAAAAATTTCTAAAAATTCCTTTTACTTTTCTCACTTTAACAAACTGCATGATCTTATGCTAGAAAGTTGGGTTCAATAAGAGGGAAAATTTGGGAATCCACTGCTAAGACAAATATATTACACCCCAATCAAAAGGTGGCAGTATGTTTAACTATGTGATATGTGACGCCTCAGTGAGCAAAAGGAAGCAAGTCTTACTGTAACTCCAGCATATCCTTTCATTATGATTATCAATGACAGCCAAGAGAAGTGGGGACTAGCATTAACATCAAGAGAAGTTTGCATCAACAGCTGGCATCCTTATCAAATTAAAATGAAGCTGTCCCAATACCAAACAAGGACGAAGAAGTGGATAACAACCAGCTTGCCTGTCTGTAGAAATGGTCCAGTCATGCTGGCTCTCTCTAGCGCATGACATGTATATAAATCAACATACTTGATTTCATTGATTATTAGTGCAAATTGTGACTTGGCACATCCATAGCCCATTGGACCAAAGCTGCAGATCACCCCCCCCCCCCCCAAATCCTCATTCTTAAAGACAGGTCACTGATAAATTGGGTATGAATCTTAAAAATAAGGGCCACTCTAGTATTATCCCGACCATCACCAGTTCACTAGATGTTACCATATATTGGAATCAGAGGAGGGAACAATCCAAAAGTTGCAGTAAAGCTCAATACGAAGTGGAATTACTTCAAATATTACAAATTTACAACTATGTAACTCTCTCAGTGACTATAAAATGGCAGAAATACTAAAAACATAAGCCATCTGATAATATTTTCATCAGATTAATGGCACAATTGTTAGTATGGATTGCTCACAAGAATTTTGACCAAATATGGTAGCACTTGCATGAGATTCCTATTCTTATATCAAACGCCCATTCCCCCCAATTAAATTAAACGAGAAAGTGAGACATACTACAGTACAGAATCATGTTTTCTGCTCTCCACAGCACAAGGATTCTGCAGTGCTAGTGATACGTCATAAATCAGAATACAAAGTTGCAATCTTACTGGAAGGGGCACAAAAGGTTTTCTATCTGCTCCAAAATTCTTAACAACTGATGTCTTCAGCATATGCACAAAGTGTCCAGTTTGGACATGATATATGCCAACAATGAGACACAAGACACAAATGAGTAATATGATTAATCCAATTTACATTTTAAGCAATAAAAGAAAACAAAACTAACATCATTTTACATGAGCTAAAGCTTTACATGCAACAGTTGTACAGAAAAAAGCATACAAAACTACTTTGCTAGTTTGCCTGACATTCAAGATCGCCTCCTGGTTTGTATGGGACGGCACCAAACCAGCATATGAATTACAAGAATGGATCCTAAAGATGAAAATTGCATAATGTAGCTATATGCCAAATTTTTGATTGAGTATATAGGAAATAATCTATCAAGGTGAAAATCAGCAATCCATGGATAGCATGCAGTAAATTAACAAACCAGAGATTCTTCGCCTTCCCCCTCCACAGGCTCCGATATAAGAGATAGAATGTTAGCCAAATGCTTTTGAATATATGATAGCTGATGCGCCTCCTCATCAACTTGTGACGGCATAAACCGGCGACTGTTGCTGCGCACAAGCTGCAGAATATTGAAAAGAAGGATTAACACTTTTGAGAATCAATAGAATTACTTGAAATGAACTTGGTTAGCAGCTTAATATGAATATAGGATAGAACTATAACAAAAGAAAAGGTAACATAACTCCTAATCCAAAGAAAGGATACAATCACAAACGCTAACTGTCCCCGATCTCCATTATACTCAAATTCACCTGAAGGGGCGAGAGAGCGGACAAGTAGCCATCAAAGGCGGAAGTGGAAGGCCAGACATCAGCCACGGCGGCGGAGTCCTTGTGCGTCCTTGGCAGGAGCCTCTTGTAAGATTGAATGTACAAGAACAAAACCAGATCATGGACATCCACACCGACCCTGTCGATTTCCCCAGGTTCGGACTCCGAGGGTAGAACCGAGGCGAGGGTATTGAGTACGAGCCTGGCATGGTCTATGGAGATCTGCAGGGACTCGGAGATGGCCGCCGAGTCGACTCGTTGATTGGAGGATAGCTCGAGAAGCTTGCGCTTCAAGGGAATTAGGGTTTGCGTTGGGTCGGAGAAGATGAGCTTGGGGATGGGCAAGAGCCCATGCTCGAAGGGCTCGCGCCTTGGGTGAACGACGGTGCTTGGGTCTTTCGCTGTGGACCCCATTGAAGAGGATGTGCATGGCTCGATTGGTTCGGTCATGGCTAGAGAGAGAAAATAATGTGAATTCAGAGAGAGAGAGAGAGAGAGAAAGAGAGAGAGTTGCAGATCTTTGAGAGATGAATGAATCAGAAACAGGGAGAGAGATGCGGGTTCGTTCCGGTGAGGTTCACCGTATGGGGAGTGTAGTGGCGTGGCGACATAGGATTGGTTGTTTCTAAATAGGGACCAATTAGTTTGCCCCACGTTGTACTTTAGCTCATGAGATCAGAGAAAAACCTAAGTTTTAAATGCATTTGTACTTGGAACGATTTCGCTTGTTGTAGCACGAAATTTCATTTGAGGTACAAACTGGGTGAGAGAGTGAGAGTGAGAGTGAGAGTGAGAGCCTCGTTGGTAATGGTTGCTTGATGCTAAGTTAGCATTATTCTCGTTAGTGATATTATAGTAATATATTTCTTTTCATTTCTATTTTTGTGCTTGGTTGAATAATAATTCATCAATTATGAATTCTTTCCTATGTGTCTAGGGACAGAGAAACTAAATGACTTCGATTTGGCCTTCTTTTACTGCTGGGAACGGAGTATTGGATACGTAAATTGTAAATCCAGCTTTGCCGGTGCTAGATCATACCAATTTGAAGGGTGAATCAACTGCTCTGCTTGGAGTTTTCAATGGTTAATTTAGGAAACAAACTATTTTCATAACCAATTTGACTATTTCCATTAGCAATTGTCATATGTGTGATTTCACTTTTTCTTAATTAAACATTTTAATTTCAAACCAGAAAAATTGGCTTTACTTATCCACGTTGGCAGCTTGTTCAGCCTTGGAAGACAGAAAAAGTCAATGAACAATATTCACATAATATCTTCGATGCAGCTTCTCTATTAACCATGTAGTAACCCAATGGGTAAGGATCACTTTATCACAACCCAAGCGGGCTTAGTTTAAGTGGTGAGAATGGAGTTGGATTAGAATATAGATTCTGAAATTACAATAAACACGAGTTTGTAGAAGAAGAGAAAAATGATTGAGTGAAGGAAAATGAAATGATCTTACCAATACTCCTGAGATAGCAACTAATAGTGACAAGAGACCAACCCAAAAAAATGCTAATAATACACCTGAAAAATAGGCACATGGAACTATCCATGTGTGCAATTCGGAAACAATCCATTCCCTCGTCACTAATAAGAACACACATCTTGAAGTGTGCAATCTGGCAACGCAAGCAGCAGCCAATCACTGAAGTTAGGAAGCAAAAATCAACTTTCATAGCATACATGTATCTGAGATAAAACAACCTCTTTTCTGCTAAATGTTAATCAAAAGGTGGAAGATGATTGGATAAATTAGTGTCCACTGCAAATTCAATCTCTTCATCTTCTGCAACAAGCTATTCAACAGTATAACTCCATATCAGCTTTTTCCTATCCTATGTGGCTTCGATTATTTTACGGAAAACAAAACAAAAGGACTAGGCATAATTAACAAAAGAGAAGGGAGATTGAAGAGCATGAGTCAATAAAAAAGAAGCTGTCCTTCCAAACAATAGCAAAAATCAAAATCAGCCTCAACCTCTTCTAATAATATGCATTATGCAGTGTAAATGCATATATAACAGGAATGCGTGCTCAAATTAGTTGAAATACATTGCTTGCTTCATACTCTAAAGTCAACAGCAAAAACTAGTGAAGCCTTGAACAAGAAGCATGATTATTGACTTAGACTACTTTAACCATTAATGACTACTTTTGGGTCGGACTTGATTCTCTCTCTTCTTAATTCTACATGTAGAAGAGATGAGAGATTATTAGATACTCACGGTCTTATTCTATGTTATTTAGGATTTGTTTGTTATAGATGAAAAAAATAATTTTAATCTTCAATAATTTAAAGATTATTTTTTAGATATTTATAAGAAAAATAGAAGTTATTTTATGTTTATTTATAATTATAAAATTATTTTTTAAATAAGAGTAACTTCTTTCTTTTTTATCGCAAGAGATTTTTTTCAAAAATTAATAAGAATAGTTTTTTATTTTAACTATAAAAATAATTTTTTAAATAAATAATTTTTTTAATAAACTTAAACAAACACAATTAAAATTATTAAAAATATTTTTTTACTCAAAAATATGATTTTTTTTCATCAAAAATCTATAACAAACGGACTCATAATATTAGTCATATTAGCTTTGTGGTCATTGTCCTTTTTTTACCAAAAAAACTTTATTTAAACAAATAACAATGATCAACAAAATTGATATAACTAATATTAAATGGCACAGAGGTCAAAAAAAAAGTTATACTTTAGGAGTACTTAAGATTCTCTTTAAAAATAAATAAAAAGTAAAATGAAAATCCACAATCTATAGTTGTCTAAAATCAAAATATATAAAAAAAAATAAGAGAAAAATTAAAAATGTTAATTGCAATTGGAGGTCTAAAATATTTTATGCAATAAGATGGATATATTATATTGCTACCAATGACAAAATCCAGTAATTACTTGATTATTAAACAAACGTGATTAATTTTTTTAGAAGCGATTCAATAGTTATAGAGGCCTAGTTAACGCTAAATATCAAAATGAGATTTTTTATTATTATTAAGGAAATTTTTTATTGAAATTTTATTCTTCTAACTTTTTGAGCTGTAAAAGTTTTAATTAAACTTTTAAAATCAAGTTCTTCCAACAATATAACCAATTAATTTTATCTTTCTTGATATATTGTTTATATTAAATAATATTTTATTAATTTTAATTTTGAAAAACTTTTTTCTCCTATAACAAAATTTACTGGATTTGTTAACATTATTCTAAAGCAAAATAAGCATTTGAAAAATAATCAAGTCTTTTTATATGATTGAGTATGTAGATTGGAGTATTATCTTCCATTTAGCTATAAAATGAAATCCAAACCATTAATATTAAAGTAGTTATTATATTTTAAAAACAATTAAGATTAAGCAATATATTTTTTCAAACTACTATTGTCCAGTGACTTCAAATTTTTATCATAAATAAAGTTAATATGATTGTATTTAGGGAAAGTAAGAAAAATAAAAAATTTACTAGACAGGGTAAGTGATGAATGTTGTCGCAACCGTCCCCGAGGGGAAAATTCAAAACAAAGTTGCGAAATTAGGCTACCTCACAAAAAAGGGTTTAAAGAGAAATGAAAGATTTTGGGAGTCATGCCCGTCGATTTTAATTAAAAATGAAATGGTGCGATTGGACACCTATAGAAAGAATCTGCAGGAGTTTGAGTTCGGGGTTTGATTACGGGTAGGGAAGGTATTAGCACCCTACACCGTCCGTTAAACGATTCCTATTTTAATCTAAAGTTATCTGCTTTAAATTGATTGCGTTGGTCATTTTATTATTTGAAGAAATTTTTATTTTTTATGTCTCATTTGTCGGGCATATTATCGAGGTGATAAATTCTTTGAGACGGGGAATGAGTGACTTAAGAGCGCGTTATTGAGGAACAAATTGTGAGCCCGCAACTTATCAAGAGTGAATATAGTGAATTAAAAATTTTTATTTTCGAGAAAATGTATATTTTCGAATGGAAAGATTCTTGAAAGTAGATTTCATAAAGAAAAATATTTTTGATTTCACAATGAAAAGTTCTTTTGATTTCATAATTAAAAATACATTTTTAAAAGATTTTTGCAAAAGGTTATTATTTATTTTTAGTTCACCATTGTCACCAAGTGCGGGCTATGTGAATTCGTTCGCAGTTATTTTGTGTTTTTATTTATTTTTTGGAAAAATATTTTATTTTCATTGTTTTAAAAATATTTTATTTTTATTATTTATTTTGGGAATCAAACGTGGCGCTCCGCAAAAATCGATATTGTCGTAAGAATATCGGGAAGAGTTTAATTGACCGAGACTCCGATCCTCTCCCACGATTTCTATCATCGGCCAATTTTAATTGCTATGTGAGGGATTAATATTTAAAACATGAATGATATGAAAAGGCAAGGAAGAATGTTAATGTGATTTTTTTTTTAATTAAGAATCAAATGCAATTAAATTGCAACAAAATTAATAATGGAATATGACTTTTATTGGAGATTATTTATAAGCTGTAGCGCTCAAAGCCATAATAAAATTTCTCATCGCCGAGGAAATTAAAATATCGCCGTAAATCATGATTGATTTTAAATATCCATTGGAATCTTAAAATCATAATTAGTTTTTTTAAAAAAGAAAGAAAAACTGACAGACTATGTAGTCAATTTTACTGCACTGGATCCAGTCCATTGGTATTTACTTCTACGTGAGCTAAAGCCTATGAATTAGACTTCCCACTTGGACTTTATATATAAAAAAAAATTCAAGTCACTTGCTGCCAATTTACGAACTCTTAACTTCTTATTCTTTTCTTTCGTATCATTACTTAAAGGAACTACTTGTGTCAAACAACGAGGTCCCACCAATTTAGAATACCATTTATCTTTCTTGCTCATCCTATGTTTTACTCAATGTATGGACCCAATTGGCATCCGTGCCCACAGCCCATGGCTAAGTCAAGAAACAATTAACTTGTTATGGAAAACTGATTCCTAACAATATATCCTATATTACGAAATAGCCACAATCAACCTGACTTTATTCTGTCAAAACCAAGACCTTATTCCTCTATATTCTTCCATGGAACCTGAAGCTCATACACACATCAAGAACAATATTTCTTTTTACACATCAAGATGAGCACCTCAGTCATAATTCAAGAACTAACTTCTAACATATCAGCCCCTGACAAAAATGCAACATAACATATCATCATCATCATGCTGTAATACCGGCACATATACCCAGCAACACAGATTTTCCTTCGGTTATCAGGGGAACAAATAAACACGTTTGGCTCAGGTTATTCCAGGGGTCTACACATTCAAATGGCAGGTTCAAATCATAGCCCTATCAAATAATAGGCCAATGTGTATATTCATTGCAGAGATACAAACGGGGCACTAGAATCCAAAATAAATTTTAACATTCATTAAATTGATAACATAAAAAAAAACAATTGATTTTCAAGTCTAGAAATGAAAGGAAATAGGGTATCTATGATAAAAGTGATTACATTGAGAACAAGGAAACACGTAAGAAAATTCCTAAGTCATGCTCAAAATTCCTTAGATAACAGCAAACCCAGACATTAATAGTAGCAACAGAAATGGTAACAACAAGACGCAACTAATTTCTTTCCTTTTCCTATGATTGGCATCAAGCATCTCAAAAACCAGAACCACAGATTCAATCAAAACAAACCGCTAACGTGGAATTCCACGATTTATCACCAGCATACAAACATATGTCTCTAAGCAAAATAATCAGCAGCAACATCACTACAGATTTACTTCCTTGCAAATAGAATGAGATAACCATAATATAATCTAAACATCAATTAAAAAGAATTAACAACTATGATATAAGAGGATTACCGAAATGAGCCCAGAACACTAAAAGCGAAAAAGATCTCGGTTTCTCCTACAAAAAGAAATTTCTAGCTCTTGGAATCATGTGGCTATTCCCCCATTAACAGAAACTAAAGTTCCTATTTATACCAAATTTGAAAACACAAAAGGCAAAAACAGGAAAATAAAAGAACAGAAAAAAAAGAATAAATAAAAAAAAAGGAAAACTTTCTGCTCATTCGCAACATGCAGGCTGGGACCTGTCATTGTGGTGCGAAACTAAAAAAAGACAGCAACAAATGGGGGGGTGGTTTGCGGACAGCTAGTGCGCATGGGAAATGGCTCGGGAACTTGGGCGTGCGGTGCAGCCCATGGAGGAAGAGGGGGTGAGGTGTTGTGTGTGCGTGTGGCGCGGCCTGTGGCTGGTGGAGGCGGTGACAGTGGCAGAGGTATGGGCTCGGTGATGGAGAAGCGTGGGGTGCAGGCGCAGCAGAGCAAGGAAGGGGAATGGCCGGCTGGTGCGGCGTGGTCTAGTGCGGGTGCAGGCTGCCATGGGAGAGAAAGGAAAAAAAAAGGAAAAAGAGGGGGCTGAGCGTGAGTTTGCTGCAGGGGATGTTGGGGAAGAAAAGGGAAAAGAAAGGGGGAAAGGGAAAGAAAGAGGGAAAAAGGAGAAGTGGGACCGGGTTGTAGGGGATGTAGGGTGGTTTGTAATTTTTTATTGTTTTTTGTATTTTTGTATATTTTTAATATTTTTATATTTTTTTGTAGTTTTATATTTTTGTATTTTTTGGATTTTGTTTAAATTATGTGACTAATTAATAAATAACTTTATCTATTTTGAATTTTCACTTTGTGATAGAATTGAATAAAAGAATTTTTTTTTGTGTGCCAGGACAAAATACGGTGTTAGGTTGCATCTCTTTACTTGTTTCTGCTTAGAGAATACGAATATAGTAGTTTTCATATTATCAATGTAAGGAGCAGTAAAACATGAACAAGTGTTTTGTCCGGGTGTGGAAGAAGCGAGTGCAAGAATACCAAAAATAACCAACGGGCATGTGAACCCAAAAAGTGGTTGATGGGTACAGGGATCCGAGAATTAAGAGCAATGGGTACGGGGATCCAAAAGATAAAACAACGTGATAAGTCTGAGGGACCCAAGAGATAAAACAGCGGGTACGGGGACCCGGAAGATAGTAAAGACAATGGGCACGGGGACCCGGAAATTGAAGATGATGGGTACGGGGAACCGAAGGTTAAAAGCGGGTACAGGGACCCAGAAAGTAAAAGCAATGAGCACGGGGACCCGCAAAGCTAAGGCAACGGGCACGGGGACCCACAAAAGAGATGGGTGCAGGGACCCAGAAGGCAAAGGTAATGGGCACGGGGACCCAAAAAGTAAAGGTAGCAGACACGGGGGACCCACGAGGTAAATAGATGGAGTACGAGGACCCGAGAAGGTAAGCGATGGACACGGGGGCGAAGGGTAAGAAGCGATGGAGTATGAGAACCAGAAGATAAAACGGCCAGATGCGGAGACCCTGGACCCAAAAGCAATGGGTGCAGGGCGCAAAGGAATAGCGATGAGCGCGGGCGAAAGGGAAGGTAAAGAGGTTCGGGGACCCAAGAGATAAAGGCAATGAGATGGAGTACGGGGACCCGAAGGAAAAGAGCAATGGGTATGGGGACCAGGAAAATAGAAGTGGTGGAGACGGGGATCAAAAGGTAAGGAGATAGGTACGGGGGACCTAGAAATTAAGGCAATGGGTAGGGGGACCCACAAATTAAAGGTGCAGACACGAGAACACGAAAAAGAGATGGAGTCTGAGGACCTGCAAACCTAAAGATAAGCGAGCAGGGGGACACGCGAGGAGGTAAAAAGATGGGTTCGGGAGACCCGTAAAAGTAAAGGTAACCTGCACGAGAGACTTGGAAAGCTAAAGACATGGAGTGAGAGACCCGTAAAGCTAAGGTAATGGGCATGGGAACACGAAAGGTAAAAGCGATGAGTACGGGGACGAGAAAAGTAAAGAGATAGATACGAGGGACCCTGAAGTAAAAGCGATAGGCACGGGGACATAATTAAGCGATGGGCACGGGGACCTAAAAGTAAAAAGCGATGGAGTGCGGGGACCCGAGAAGATTAAAAGCGATCTGAGGACCCTAAAGGTAAAAGCGATGGGCATGGGGACCCAGAAAGTAAAGGGAATGGGTACGGGGACCCGAACAGGTAACGAGATGGGTACGGGGACCCATAAAGTAAAGGCAACGGGCACGGGGACCCGAAAAAGAGATGGATACAGGGACCCACAAACCTAAAGATAGCGAGCACGGGGACCCGCGAGGTAAAAAGATGGGTCCGGGGACCCACAAAAAGTAAAGGTAACGGGCACGAAGACCCGGAAAGCTAAAGACATGGGTGAGAGACCCACAAAGCTAAGGTAATGGGCATAGGAACCCAGAAGGTAAAGCGGTGGAGTACGAGGACCCGGAAGATTAAAGGTAGATGCAGGGGACCCTGAAGGTAAAAGCGATGGGCATGGGGACCCAAAAAGTAAAGGGAATGGTTACGGGGACCCGAACAGGTAACGAGATGGGTACGGGGACCCATAAAGTAAAGGCAACGGGCACGGGGACCCGGAAAAGAGATGGGTGCAGGGACCCAAAAGGCAAAGGTAATGGGCACGGGGACCCAAAAAGTAAAGGTAACGGGTGCGGGGACTTGCAAGGTAAAGAGATAGGTACGAGGACCCAGAAGGTAAAAGCGATGGGCACGGGGGCCCGAAGGGTAAGAGCAATGGGTATGAGAACAGGAAGGATAAAGCACGAATGCAGGGACCCTGGCTTAAAAGCAATGGGTACGGGGACCCAAATGAATAAGCGATGGGCGCGGGGGCCCGAAGGAAGGTAAAGGGTACGGGGACCCAAAAGGCAATGAGATGGGTACAGGGGACCCCGGAGGTAAAGAGTAATGGAGTACGATGACCACGAAGATAAAAGCGATGGGGCACGGGGGCAGAGAAGGAAGGTAAGCGACGGGCATGGGCCCAAAGGTAAAAGCAGACACAAGGCCCCGAAAGAGTAAAGGTAATGGAGTGCGGGGACGAAAAAGGTAGCGGGCATGGGGACCCGAGGCGATGGAGTGCGGGAACCCGAGGAGGTAAGATGATGGGTATAGGGACCCGAAAGTAAAGATAGATGCGATGACCCATAAGGTAAAGTCAATAGGCACGGGGACCCGGAAAATGCTGACAAATGGAGTGCAGGGGACCCACAAATTAAAGGTAACAGGTACGGGGACCTGTAAGGTAAAGAGGTGGGTACAGGAACCCACAAAGCTTTGACAAAAGATGTACATGCGACCTCAATGGATTGAGGTTGAAGTAATTTTTGGTTTACTGCATGAAAGGATACATAATGCAATGCATGCCAATTTTTTTTTTTAAACGTTTGGACTTTTGATAGGCTTCCCTTTTCCAGCAATCCTTAGGGATTGTCTTCCGAACGACTTTATGGATGAACAAGAGCAAAATATGTTGATTAGCTCTGTGATTTGTCTATTCAACTGCATTTATGCACCTTGCTTCAAATTTGTATTGGAGGATGTTGTTCATTCAATGACCATCTCTGAGTATGGTAATTCTGGTTATTCCTTCTGGTTGGGTAAGACTCGTCGAGAACTCCTCATGCTTCTCTTGACCTTTCGATATCATAGAGTAATTCTCAATACAGATTGTATTGTTAATGCAAGTTTCACATTTCAATATATGCTACAATGAAAAATGCACATCAATAGGTTGTGAAGAGAGGTGAGATGGAAAGGGAACAATTTATGATGGGGTTTAGTGTTTAAATGATGAAATGAGATTTTTCAATTCTGCCAGTGATATTACTTAGAATGATCAATGTTATTCACGCTTATGTATAATCTTGAAAACCCCATAGTCGACTTCTGAGAATATGACTTGCCCCAGTTTTGAGGTATATGAGCATCATGAGCTTCCATGGATTTGTATTGCCCTAGTCTTGGACTCTGTGAGTACTTCACAAACTGATCTTTGGGTACTTGTTGCCCCAGTTTTGAGATTTGAGACCACTTCAGAAATTGGCCTTTATGAACTTGATTTGCCCCAGTTTTGAGGTTTATGAAGATTCCAGGGATTGGCATTCTCGAACTTGGTTTGCCCCGGTTTTGAGGTGTATGAGCAAGTCCAAAATTGGCTTCAATGATTTTGAATTACCCAGTTTGAAGCTATGTGAGCACTTCAAAATTGATCTCCAAGGATCTGTGTTGCCCTAGCTTTTATGATTCAGCTAGGTTGTCATTATTGAAATTTTTTTTTTTTGACTTGGCCAAAACTTCCTTCATTGGTTGCAATCAAGTGGTGTCATCCTTTTTATTTGTTTTACCCTAATTTTGCTTGGGTTACTTTTTCTGAGCACTCAACCCCACGGGTATTTTTCTATTTTTTGTTGCTCTAATTTACTAGGTCGCCGTTTCAGGTTTTCAACCTAGCAAGCTATATATATATTTGCTCTTTTTGTGGCTCTAATTTTTGCCTAGGTTGGCTTTTTAGGTTTCCAACCTAGCGAGCTATAGATATTTTTGCTCTTTTTTTTTTGTTTTTTGCTCTAATTTTTGCCTAGGTTGGCTTTTTAGATTTCCAACCTAGCAAGCTATATATATTTTTGCTCTTTTTTTTTTTTTGCATGACACCTTTTGATTGCACTTGATTTTCCTTTTTTGGGAAGTGGCAAGTTCATGATTCCAACCTTATGAAAATCAGGAATATTGCTTCATTGCAAAGAGTGCTGCATAGAGTAATAAGCGGAGTCTTCTCGATGATCGTATCAATCCTTTAGACTTGATTGCATCATGACAGACCATTTCATCCTTTGATAGGAACGATGTCAACAACTCAATTAGAGTGTTTTGCAATTGTAAGGATTTGCCTCAGTCTTCTTCTTTTTTGATCAACCTCAATCCTGGAATCCATAAATTCAGAGAGCTCTCCAAGGAGTTGACTTTCTTTGGCTTTCTATTTTGAGCCATTTAGGAGAAGGCTCGGGATCATCCTTATTATCTCCGTCCACACAGAATGAGGTGATCAAGATTATAACTCAAGATCATAACAATGTCATTCCCAAGAATATCACTTTCAGAATCGAATTAGCAAAGGCAAGTAATGTAAGCTTAAGGAAGCAAAATGAATACGTGAATGTCAATTTTTTGTTTTTGTTTTGGCTTTTGTTTTGGTTTTCTTTTTTTCTTTTTTGCAATAAGAAAAAGGAGAAAAGTTTGGGAAAAGTCATATTTGAGATTTGTAGAATGCATTTATTCATGATAACAATACTGAGATGGAAACATGCAAGCCCTTTTTACAAATGTCACCCTAAGGCCTTGGGCAGAGCCATAGGATTAGTACCAAGGATTACTCAAATGAAACTCTAGAGTTAGAGGAAGCATGATGATTACTCAATTGGTGAGCTCTGACAACTGGAGTGATAATGGTATCATGTCAGTTTTTGCCCAATGAGATGGTCATCTTCGACTGCAAGCACTAATCTCAAAGTGTGATTCTTGAGGCAGAAGCTCTAGCATAAACCTTGGTGACCGAATCGTCTGTTAGGATCAAATCCTCTTGGATACGGGATTTCCCAAGGCTTCACCGGGCAAGGGACTACCAGAGTGTTGTGCACAAAATGAGGTGACAACTCAGTATTGGCCTTGGGGATCGGGTCGTGTTGAAAAAGCTTAGTGACTTTGTCACTTTGGGTTTCTTTCTGACCAAGGTTGGAGTTTTGAGACCAATGCACAACCATTTGCGGAGCGGTGAATGGTGTTTAGTTAGGCAAGGGTGCTTGGTGAGCTTGGGGGTATTGAGTATGTGAAGTGGTAGCAATGTATGAGTAAAGTGTTTGGAATGATTGTGGAGGTATGACAGGTAAATGGTTAGACTTTCTGTGGGTAGGACTTTCCCGATGCCCCCGGCCATATGTCATTGCATGTACCTCGTCATCTTCTTCTTCTGGCAAAAGTGTCCTTGTATTGTTCGCTCCAACTGGATTATCAGTGATCCTTCCATTCCTTAACCCAATCTCGATCATTTCTCCTATGAGGATCATATTTGAGAAGTTTGATGAAACATTCCCAATCATTCGATCATAGAAGGGTGACTGGAGGGTATTAATGAACATGGCAGTCATCTCCTTATCAGCCCATGGTGGCTCCACCTGAGAAGCTATTTCCTTCCATCTTCGAGCATATTCTAGGAAAGTTTCTGATGCTTTCTTCTCTATATATTGCAATTGTAGCCAATCTACAGCCATGTCAATGTTATATTTGTATTGCCTTAGGAAGGCATCAGCAAGGTCTTTCCAGCATTGAATACGGGCTCGATCAAGATGGGCATACCAATTTGAGGCAGCCCCAGTTAAACTGTCTTGGAAGAAATGGATAAGCAGTTTGTCATCAGAGGTACAAGAGGTCATCTTTCGATAGTACATAGTCAAATGATTCTTAGGGCAGGTGGTGCCCTCGTACTTGTCAAAATTTGGCACTTTAAACTTCGAAGGAATAAGCACATTGGGAACAAGACAAAGCTCTGAAGCATTCATGATGCCAAAATTGCTTTTCCCTTCTATAACTCGTAGTCTTCCATCAAGCAGCTCTAGCTTCTCATTGGGTTTTGACTTTCTGGCTTGTGGCATGAAACAATGGTAAGGTTGATGCATTGGTTGCAAATATGCCGCTTCATTGGTATCAGGGTAGGAATGGACCTTTGGTTGCACAAATGGTAGATCATGGGAATTGATGGCTTGTTGGTATGGCGAATTATGGGGAGGTAACTGTGTGGGGTCATGTTGGTTATAATGGGGTGGAAGTATATTAGTATATTGAGGGATCGATGTTTGTGGTTGGTAAGGGTTTGGCGTAAAGCTAGGTGGATGGGTGGGTGGGATTTGTCTTTCCTCATTTGCTCTTTGGAATCTCCCATATGTGCCCTTTTGTTTCTCAGAAGATTGTAGAAGCTCCAAGATCTTGTTCATTTGACATCTCAGTTGACTAAAATCACTTTTGAGCTCTTCCTCAACATTATCTTGCACAAGTTCATCCATGATTTCCGTTCGGGCGAGTCCCTTCGAGGATTGTTGCGGAAACAAGGGAGCCTTTTACCAGAGTCTTTGTATTTATTTCACAAAAATGTCAAATTAATGAAATGCACAAAAACATGCTTGCTATCGAGTTTGTTTACTAAAATACAACTAGGCTGTTTTGGTCTAGGAGACCTCCCAGAATCATTGGAGAACGGCAACTGATTGTCGTTTTAGCAAACAAACCAGTAGTCAAGATTTATTTAAAGGAAATATGAAAGTGAGGTGGAAATAGTTCCCTCATGTGCCCTATGAAAATGGTATCCTTAGGTTTGATGTCATATCCTAAAGGATAAGTTCTATAAACCATGGTGGCTCTAAGGTCATCTTAATCAGTGATGGCTTGAGTTCTATGACCGTTAATGGACAAGAGGTTCCCAAATTGCCCCTGCTATCGCCAACACTTTGACTAGCAAGGTCCCCAATCCTTGCCCATGACAGGCTACGAACGGAATGGGTTCAATTTGAGTGAAGGGGTTTCATGTGCCTATACGGTCGAGAAGGTCTCACAAGGCAACACTACTTTTCCCTCTATCTAGCCTACAAGGTATTGAGCTCGGGTAGAGAGCTTGTGTGTGCCAGTGTGGTGCAAAGTGTGTGGAAGGGAACATGCAGACCAACCATTCACAAATCACATTTAAAAAGCATATGAAGTAAACAACATGCCATGATGCAAATGAGCAATAAGACAATGCCTATCATGCAATGAAGCAAATGAAGCGATGAATAAGGCAAATAAAACAAATATGACCAACGTAATAGGAAAAGCAGATAGCCAGAGATTAAATTTAAGGCTTAACCCTCTAATGTCCCCAGTGGAGTCGCCATCTGCATGCTTAGTCACAGAAAATTCAAAACAAAGTTGCGAAATTAGGCTACCTCACAAAAAAGGGTTTAAAGAGAAATGAAAGATTTTGGGAGTCGCCACCAATCGATTTTTCCATTAAAAAATGAAATGGTGCGATTGGACACCTATAGAAAGAATCTGCGTACCAGAGTTTGAGTTCGGGGGTTTGATTACGGGTAGGGAAGGTATTAGCACCCTACACCGTCCGTTCCAAGAACGGTTACCTATTTAATCTAAAGTTATCTGCTAAATTGATTGCGTTGGTCATTTATTATTTGAAGAAATTTTTATTTTTTTATGTCTCATTTTGTCAGGCATATTATCAAGGGTGATAAATTGCTGAGACAGGGAATGAGTGACTTAAGAGCCATTATTGAGGAACAAATTGTGAGCCCGCAACTTATCAAGAGTGAATATAGTGAATTAAAAATTTTTATTTTCGAGAAAATGTATATTTTCGAATGGAAAGATTCTTGAAAGTAGATTTCATAAAGAAAAATATTTTTGATTTCACAATGAAAAGTTCTTTTGATTTCATAATTAAAAATACATTTTTAAAAGATTTTTGCAAAAGGTTATTATTTATTTTTAGTTCACCATTGTCACCAAGTGCGGGCTATGTGAATTCGTTCACAGTTATTTTGTGTTTTTATTTATTTTTTGGAAAAATATTTTATTTTCATTGTTTTAAAAATATTTTATTTTTATTATTTATTTTGGGAATCAAACCCCGCCAGCGCTCCCGGCAAAATCTGATATTAATGCCTTAAGAATATCAGGAAGAGTTTAATTGACCAGACTCCCGATCCTCTCCCAATTTCTATCATCGGCCAATTTTAATTGCTATGTGAGGGATTAATATTTAAAACATGAATGATATGAAAAGGCAAGGAAGAATGTTAATGTGATTTTTTTTTTAATTAAGAATCAAATGCAATTAAATTGCAACAAAATTAATAATGGAATATGACTTTTATTGGAGATTATTTATAGCCCCACCAGCGCTCCTGGCAAAACCATAAAATTTCTCATACCTCAAGGAAATTAAAATATGTACGGTCATGATTGATTTTAAATATCCCATTGGAATCTTAAAATCATAATTAGTTTTTTTTTAAAAAAAGAAAGAAAAACTGACAGACTATGTAGTCAATTTTACTGCACTGGATCCAGTCCATTGGTATTTACTTCTACGTGAGCTAAAAGCCTATGAATTAGACTTCCCACTTGGACTTTATATATAAAAAAAAAAATTCAAGTCACTTGCTGCCAATTTACGAACTCTTAACTTCTTATTCTTTTCTTTCGTATCATTACTTAAAGGAACTACTTGTGTCAAACAACGAGGTCCCACCAATTTAGAATACCATTTATCTTTCTTGCTCATCCTATGTTTTACTCAATGTATGGACCCAATTGGCATCCGTGCCCACAGCCCATGGCTAAGTCAAGAAACAATTAACTTGTTATGGAAAACTGATTCCTAACAATATATCCTATATTACGAAATAGCCACAATCAACCTGACTTTATTCTGTCAAAACCAAGACCTTATTCCTCTATATTCTTCCATGGAACCTGAAGCTCATACACACATCAAGAACAATATTTCTTTTTACACATCAAGATGAGCACCTCAGTCATAATTCAAGAACTAACTTCTAACATATCAGCCCCTGACAAAAATGCAACATAACATATCATCATCATCATGCTGTAATACCGGCACATATACCCAGCAACACAGATTTTCCTTCGGTTATCAGGGGAACAAATAAACACGTTTGGCTCAGGTTATTCCAGGGGTCTACACATTCAAATGGCAGGTTCAAATCATAGCCCTATCAAATAATAGGCCAATGTGTATATTCATTGCAGAGATACAAACGGGGCACTAGAATCCAAAATAAATTTTAACATTCATTAAATTGATAACATAAAAAAAAACAATTGATTTTCAAGTCTAGAAATGAAAGGAAATAGGGTATCTATGATAAAAGTGATTACATTGAGAACAAGGAAACACGTAAGAAAATTCCTAAGTCATGCTCAAAATTCCTTAGATAACAGCAAACCCAGACATTAATAGTAGCAACAGAAATGGTAACAACAAGACGCAACTAATTTCTTTCCTTTTCCTATGATTGGCATCAAGCATCTCAAAAACCAGAACCACAGATTCAATCAAAACAAACCGCTAACGTGGAATTCCCACGATTTATCACCAGCATACAAACATATGTCTCTAAGCAAAATAATCAGCAGCAACATCACTACAGATTTACTTCCTTGCAAATAGAATGAGATAACCATAATATAATCTAAACATCAATTAAAAAGAATTAACAACTATGATATAAGAGGATTACCGAAATGAGCCCAGAACACTAAGCGAAATTGCTCTCGGTTTCTCCTCCAAAAAGAAATTTCCTAGCTCTTGGAATCATGTGGCTATTCCCCCCATTAACAGAAACTAAAGTTCCTATTTATACAAAATTTGAAAACACAAAAAGGCAAAAACAGAAAAATAAAAGAACAGAAAAAAGAATAAATAAAAAAAGGAAAACTTTCTGCTCCTTCGCAACATGCAGGCTGGGACCTGTCATTATGGTGCGAAACTAAAAAAAGACAGCAACAAATGGGGGGGTGGTTTGCGGACAGCTAGTGCGCATGGGAAATGGCTCGGGAACTTGGGCGTGCGGTGCAGCCCATGGAGGAAGAGGGGGTGAGGTGTTGTGTGTGCGTGTGGCGCGGCCTGTGGCTGGTGGAGGCGGTGACAGTGGCAGAGGTATGGGCTCGGTGATGGAGAAGCGTGGGGTGCAGGCGCAGCAGAGCAAGGAAGGGGAATGGCCGGCTGGTGCGGCGTGGTCTAGTGCGGGTGCAGGCTGCCATGGGAGAGAAAGGAAAAAAAAGGAAAAAGAGGGGGCTGAGCGTGAGTTTGCTGCAGGGGATGTTGGGGAAGAAAAGGGAAAAGAAAGGGGGAAAGGGAAAGAAAGAGGGAAAAAGGAGAAGTGGGACCGGGTTGTAGGGGATGTAGGGTGGTTTGTAATTTTTTATTGTTTTTTGTATTTTTGTATATTTTTAATATTTTTATATTTTTTTGTAGTTTTATATTTTTGTATTTTTTGGATTTTGTTTAAATTATGTGACTAATTAATAAATAACTTTATCTATTTTGAATTTTCACTTTGACAGTAAATTGAATAAAAAGAATTTTTTTTTGTGTGCCAGGACAAAATACGGTGTTCACAAATGTGATCATTTTATTAATTATATTAATTTTTGTATATTTTAAAATAAATATTAAAAATAAGAAATAGTTAAGAATTAATAGAAATATGAGAAGTAAGAAAAAATATAAATTTATTAAACACTTAATAGAAAAAGTGAAAGAATATATAAATATTTTATTAATTATCTTTCTCTTTTTTTTTATACTTTTAATATATTATTATAAAATAGTGAGGCGGTAAGAATTTTGGTGGCCTTACGCTGAAGTGCCCAAGATTTTGTCTTTTTTATTAAGTATGTGTTTGGATTAGTTGTGAAAAAAATTATATGAATATATATATAATCGATTTTCAAGAAAATCAATTATGAGAAAATTAATTTATATTTGAATATGTTAATTCATAATCGATTTTATGATAAAAAATTTTGTTTAGATTGTATAAAAAAAATTGTTTTTATATATGAAATTACCAAAAGATGTATGAAATGATTGAAAAAGTTATTTGATTGAGGGCAAATAGGTATTTCTCTCTTAAATTTTTTGAAATAATATGAAATCAAATAATTAAAAATTTAAAATAACAGTTTTTTAAAAAAAGTTATTTTTAGTTATAGAAAAATAATCTTAACTTATAATCAATTTTATACACTTTAAACAAACAAGATAGATTTTAGATAAAATAACTTTTTTTAAAAAAAAAATTATTTTAAAAAAGAATTAATTTTTCCTATACATGCTCTATCTTATGTGATTCAATAAGTGTTGACATGTGTTTAATGAACAAGTAAGATAGATAGATTAGCGCAAAGAACACATCCTTGTGGTTTTTTTTTGTAATTACAATGTTTTTTTTGTTACAACATCCTTGTGATTGAGTAAATTAAATATGGAATTAATATAAAATAGAAAGAATATTAAAAAAAAGGAATGATTTATTTATTAAAAAAATCGTACTTATGATTTCTACTCAAACTCTATTTAACTTCAATCACTTAAACTAAGCTTAAGTGACAACGAATTTAACTTTGCTTGAGTTAACTACGAAGATGATAATTTTTGAATGAAATATTTTCATGATTTCTTCCATTTGATTTGATCCATTTATAATTTTGTATTTCTTGACTAACTAAATTATTTTATTTTATTTTATTTTGCTAAAAGTTAGACTAAGTGGCATAACTTAATTAGGGTAGGACATGATAGCTATCCCTTAAAAAAAATTAAACTCATACTCTTTACCTAGTTAATCTTTTTTTAAAATAAAATTTGGTCATGTTTTTTAATTTAGAAAACATAGCAACGTCACTCGTAAAATTATATCTGAATTAAAACAAAAAACAATATTCTTGTATCATCAATAAATTTATCTAATGTTTAAGCTCTTATCCTTCAAAAAGTTTAGATTAAATTTCACCATCATTGGTTAGATTCATGCATTTCAAATATTCTTTCAATAAAATTCACATATATTATCATCAATTAATATACAAAAACCAAATCGTCATATTGTATATTATATATTATAACAATTTAAAACTGTTATAATATATATATATATATATATATATATATATATGAATACATTGGACATAATGCCGAATGTAATTATGACAGTTTATCAAATCATCAATAATAAAAATAATGACATTTTAAAATTGCCGTTATACGTAAAATGATCGATATATATATATATATATATATATATATTTGTAGTGACTATTGTTAAATGATACTTGTAAATCTTTATATAGCAATTTAAATTTAATGTATAGTATACAATAAAGTTATTAGATATGACAAACTAGCCACGTAATCGTGCACCACTCGGTTCTCTATATGCGGCAACAACCTATTGAGTGGAAAACAATAACATCATCTAAAACTGAGATGATGCAAAAAACTGAACCAGCAAGTATGGTCGAACTCGAAGCAACAAATAGTGACAAAAGATCGTCATCCTCTCGAGTTGCACAGTTGAAGTACAAAGAACCACGTCATCAAGCTATGACTCAAAAACTGTCCACCACTTGCTCAGAACATATATACATATATATGCAGTTATCTCTTTCATGCTTTGCAATGAGTTATTCACCAGTTCTCTTGATCAATTTGTCTCGGACTATTATACAATTAAGTTACCCCGCTAGAACGACGAAAAGACTTCGTACAAATATTAGTAAGAGTAACATATAACATATCTCACATATCTTATATATGTTTTTATTTATTTAAGTTTTTTAATATTAAAAAAACAAAAAGAAAGTAAAACATGTGAGATAAATAGTATGATTAACTATCATTTCTCTATTAATAAAAGAGAGGATGGACCCTGAATTAAAAACAAGACAGAAGTTGGCTCTCCAGTACGGTAAAATGCCACTTAATCGAAGTGCATTAATAACAAGAAATCATCGGCAGTAAGCGAATCAAATTGAAGGCATCGAAGTCAATTATGTAAACTGTTCATCCAGATTAATTAATTTCGAGTAATTAAACAGCTCTATTCAATTCAATGCATATACAGGTGCTCCACTATTCTCTCCATGACGGATAATTACATTGCCCGATCGTCTGCCAGAGACAAGTAGAGTTTGGATATAAAGAGCCAAAACCAAAGTTATAACCTGCAACTTGTCATTTTGAGATTGGAAAAATGGCTGAAAGGGTTAAAAAAAATTGATATCATTTAATTTATTTTAAAAATTAATTAAATATTTAATTAATAATTTATATATAATTAATTAATAATTTATTTGTATTTTAATATTTAATACGTAGTTAATAATATATAAATTATTAATTAAATTAATTATATTTTAATTTTTAAAACAAAGTAAATAAAAAATATCTTTATCAAATTAACTCTTTGAATGATTTTCCCTTTTACATTCATACTCGAAAATCAAAGTAGATGTAATGTAATGAATAGCTAATTTCCCACTTCACTTCAGTGCCTAAGACATGCTCTGTCTGACTGTCTCTAACCTCAACGGCGAACCCCTTATTGCAGGGACAAAAAGAGCAAGAACGATTAGGAGGAAAAAAAGCACCCGTAAGATTCATTCAAGTGTAAAATATTACATCTCACTCAATTATAAGAGAATGTGATTATTCATTTTGATAATAGATAACAATTATCTTTCCATGATTCAACCAACTTTTTATTCCAAAACTATGCTTGGCCGTTGCAATTAATCATGGACACAATTACTCAAAACTATGATACTAAATGAAATCGATAGTCTTTTTTCTTTTCTTTCCTCGCCATAATCTCCTTTACCAATTTAGATATTAGAAATCCTAGAGTCACCAAAATGGAAAGTAAAAAATTTAGTAGCATATGAAATCTAATAAATTATTATTAAATAATTAAATGTCATTTAAGCCAAAAACTTTAATTTTCTGGCGTCCTGTGAACTGAGGAGTACACTTTACTAAAATAGTAATAAACTATATTAACATAGTGTGACACAGATTGTAAATACTTGAATTCTTTAAACATGTTATTAAGAGTTTAATTCTTGACACATATATATAAAAAAATATTTGTTAAAAGATGTCAATCTTTTAAATAAATCTCAATACATTAAAAAAAAATTAACTTTGACAATCGCACGAAGAAGATATCTTAGCAAATCAAAAAGATAATAATAACAAGAAACCGCATATTATTATCTGTTGGATGCATGTATTGCTCTTTGCACATTCCAAGGAACCAACCAACCCACATTCTCACATGTCATAAAGAGAGATTCAACGTTAGAAATAATAATAACGATGTTGCAAGCATTCTTTTGTCGTCGTCCTGGACCTAATTCTAAGATGGGTTAAGGGCATACATCAAGAATACAAAAATCCTAAGTAGCCCGGGATGATTCTGCACCGAGACTTGACCAAATAGATATAATGGGTATGTCTCATTTCGATGAATTCTATTAAAAAAAAATAGGACTGATTCTGTTTTCTTAATTGTCCAGACTAATCCGGTCTATACAACCTTTGGGTTATGTAACAATACTTTTAAGAATATTATATACACTAATTTAAAATAAATATATATATAAGGTAAATTAAATATAATTTTAAAAAATTAATATGAATACAAATATATATGAGATGATTAAAATATACTTTTGACACTTTTGAAATAAAAATTCCTCGATACTCATGCTTTTCTTTTTCACATTTTTATTATTAGGTATTAGTCTATAGTGATTAACAAACAGTGCAAGAGAATCTCATTTATCACGTTATTCCAAAAGTTGACCAGAATTAAAAGTTGGTCTAATGTATTTCTCCACATGTCAATGTTTCATTGGTTTCTAAACAAGGGTACTGGTATCCTATGAAAAAGTGAAGATATTAGAGAATTCTTTTTTGTAAATATTTAAAATTATTTTTATTCTTGAGACAAATTTGAATTTGGAAATTTTATAATTTTTTTGTTGTAATAATAAGAGTTGTATTAAATTTTAGAATTGGTGTGTGTGTGTGTGTGATTACTTTAGGTTATGACATGATAAGTTAATAACAACCTTTTTATTAAATTTCCATATATGTGATTACTTTAGGTTAAAATTCTCGAGCTCTACTTGACCACTTAAAATTTATATATAATTAACTTTTGACATGATAACAACCTTTTTTTATGAAGTAACATTGCCCATACATATAATAATAATCAATGATATAATAGGAGTATAACTAGTAAATTAATAATAACTCATGGTAATTTGTCACTAGAAATAAATATATATACGCAATTCAATGAGTTATTCGTATATCTCTTTCTCCCTTGTTTAATTTGTGTACTTATAACACATTGGAATGAAGAAAAACAGAGTCAACAATGAGCATGGGAGGGTTAGCTTATTTGTAAGATTCCAGCCATTGTTCGCCATCAATAAAACTTGGGTTGAGGAATGGAAAAGCTTGTGTATCGTTTAATCTCTGTACATAAGATGCCCTCAAAGTCATATTAGCCCCCGGCCCTGAGCAATTGTATTCTCCATAGAATATAGTCCTGCATGCGTGTTCCCAAATAAATATATATGTCAGTATATACAGACAACAAAACTATATAACTTTGCCAAAGTTGTTAAATCATATAACTCATGAACAATAGGATAAATTTAAATATAAACAACACCATGTTTCAATGTAGGCTACCAATAATAATTTTAATTATTATTTTTGGTTTAATTAGTAAATAGTTAAGGTGGATATTTTTCACCAACAAATAAATAATTAAGGTTTTCCAACAAAATATAGTGAATTTAAGTTTTTAAAATAATTTTCTAAAATATTTTCAATATTTTTTAAAAAATAAACTTTATTTTAAGTTTTTATTATTTAATAATTAAATATTTAATTATTAATAAATATGTTAAATTTTCAGTTAAAATTAAAGTGGATTAAAGTATAAACTCATGGGTCGACCTAACCTATAAAATATCAACCCATGCGAGTTAAAGCCTATCCCAGCCCTTATTGACAGTTTGACACTATACTTCACTGATCTTTTATTCCATATTGATGACAAAAAAAGATAAAAATAAAAACAAACGATTTGAATTTCTATGTTTTCTCTTTTTAAGAGAAAAGGTTGTAATAGTCACTTACTGATCTCTTGTAGGGTCGTTGAAATCATTCCAGCCTTCAGGGGCAATAATATCTGACATTGTTGTGAAGGCAAAAACAACACGGGAATATGGCCTCCATGCCCGACCCAACCAAATTCTGCCGTTGCCTCCTATTGTACTATTGACAAATACATATCCTGTATTTTCATCCATGGAAACTCTACCATGAGCTGTAATTGCACCATTTATGCTCCTTTGTCCCAGGGGTACTGGATTGGCTATAGAAACTAGTTGACAATTCTGTACATATATAGCAGCACATATATCATTTCGTTTTTAGCTACAATTTTGGGAGTGTGCTTAAATTGAACCACAATTTTTGGTAAAAATGATGCTACTATGTCATCTTTTCTTTTATAGTTCTTTACGTCCGTTTTAACATAGACAATGCTGTATTATCATAAAAGAAAAAAAAATTTACCATCACAAATTGGGAAGAGTAAAATTCTTTTCTTTGAACTAATATTACTTTCTCTTATACATGACATGGGTATGAAGATTGAGATTTTGCAGGATGGATATGATACCTCATAGAGTGACCTTGCATTGCCGAATACGAAATCAATGGAGCCTTGGATATAGCAATCTTTGAAGTAATGACGGCCCTTATCATCGTGAAGGGTGTCTTGGGCTCCAAAGAATCCACAAGCCCTGAATTCAGCTTGATCTCCCGATATTCTCATGGCTACTGCTTGTGCTCCTTCAGCCCCAGGACTTGGAATTGGTGCTAAATTCTATTTCAAGTAGTAGATTACAAAGTTGTTAGTGTCATTGTAACATATTATCTCTATTTTCATTGAGCAATTATATCATCTAGACATATAAAATAAAATTTCTTCACCATGAAGCTTATGTTTTTAGCAATGAAGTTGGAGGCGAAAACTTGTACAGAGCCACTATAAAATGTGCCATTCGCGGACTTTGCAGTATCATTCCATGCAATTGCAGTTGAAGTATAGCCTTGTCCTTGAAATGTAATGTTGGGTTTGGTTCTCGGCACCATGACTTTCTCACTGTCAAAAATAAATGACATGGTGAGGCACGTTTTCTTAACGATCAACTCAAAATAAACAAAACCAAAAAGCTTTAAAGGAGGCTTGATGAATGATGAGGACCAACTTACTAGTAAATGCCACTGTTAATCCATATTATGGTTCTTTTTTCGCTAAAATCAGGAACTGCATTCACGGCTGTTTGTACTGTTGTGAAATTACAACACCCTTTTCGATCAACACAAAGATACGAGGTGGTATTGGTACTGGGAGGTGGAATGCCTGGTGGAAAATCATCACAAATAGAACTGGCATTCCTGCTATCAGGGTGTTTCTTGTGGGGTCGATGACGGTGGTCTCTGCCGAAGTTGCAAGTTAAAGGTAGCGCCAAAAATACAGATGATGATGAGAAGGTTGTCAGACTGAAGTCTGTGAAAATATTGAGAAACTGCGGGTTTGGATTTATGAGATACAAAGATGCAAAAACTGCAGCCAGGGGAACCAAAAGAGACAAAAAGTTGCTTTGGAGACTCATTTTTTGGTTTTAGAATGTAACAGATGGGTGAAGAGGAATGAGGCTCAGAATTGGAAAATATGTATATATAAAACATGTCAAAGATGCACTTGAAGTGAAAGGATTAATGGCATGTCTTGCAAACTACCCTGTCCCTATTCATTCTTGGGGGAATTTCCAATCTCTACCAAACTTTCAAGTTGGCTGGCGAATTGAGAGTGCATTTTCAAGCAAGCGAGCATCATCCTCCATTGAAGTCAGAGATAACCAAGCTTCTCTTAATTGTAAATTAGAATGTTGAACTCAATTTGAAGGTTTGGATCAATCTCTTACGCTTTCTGCTTTGCACTAACTTTTAAACAATAAAGACCATAACCATTCCGGAAACAATGCATTAATAAATAGTGAACAAACTTCCCATTCCGTATAATTGCTATATTATTAATTCAAAAGAAGTATCATTAGTGGGTCACAAGGAGCCATAGTTGCTTTATTTAGTCAATATAGAAGTGTTCCGCCCTACCAAATTTGCCAGCAGGATCAATAAATACTAGTCCAAAAAAAGTGTAGGGCTGAAATTCCGTCATTGTCCATTCAAAAATACACTCTATGATGGAATAACCGAAATGGAGTCATCTACCCATTGCGGTTAGAAATAAGAGAGAGTTCATTTATATTTAAATTAATTTATTTTAATTTAAAATACGTTTATATTTAAATATTTTTTGAATATTCTAAAAATAAATATTTATTTTAACCTTTTAAAAATATATTCCATGTTACATTAATTTTTTTATATATAAATACATTAAATTAAATTTTTAAAAATATATGTGATACTAAATTAGTTATTTAATTTCACATTTTTATTATTAAACTAGTTCTTAAAATAATATAATATCACATTTTTATCATTAAATTAGTTCTTAAAATAATATTAAATTTTTCTTTAAAAAAACTAAACTGATAGTATTAATTATCATTGAAGGACAAGTTTAATATCATTAATAAATAAAGAATTAATATAACGTCACGTATATCTTTAAAATAATAAAATTGTATTTACTCCATATTCTTAATTCTTAATAAGTTGTGGAATATAAAAATTATTTTAATATTTATATATTTTTTAAATATTAATATTTAAAATGAGTTGTTAAATATTTATTAGTTATTATTTATATTTAATAAATTTTTAAATATTTATTATAAAAAAATAATTAATAAATAATTAAAAATTTATTTTAAATATCAAACTCATTAAAATATTATAATAATTTATGTAAAACATTTAAAATAAAATTTAAATATTTATTACGAGAATTAATAATTAATAAGTTTTATAATTTATTAAATAAAAAATATGAAAAGCTGAGAAACCCGAGAAAAAATCAACTCAAAACACAAACACGAGGCGGTACACACACGTGCGAGTGCCGACCGTAGTGGTTCACACGCGTGAGGCGGGTCCACCTTCAGTCCACCACCACCCTGTACAGCAACAGAGGTCCAGCAGCACTGTGCAATAAAGCAAAGGAGGGAGTTTCTGTGTATATTTTGCATAGATTCATCAGATCCTAGCCCCACAACCACCCCAAAAAACATAAAGCCGAAACACCCTTCCTTCTCTACTCCCTTCACTTTTCTTAAGGGGTAGTGCACTCTCTCTCACTCACCCTTATCTCTTCCATCTCAATCTCTCAAAATTCCCACCTCCATTGCTTCTGCTTTTTCTTCACAAATCATTCCCAGTTCAGAACAAACCCATTCTGCCTCCTTACCGCTTCGCCAAGGTATATCCCCTTCTCTCATCCTTCCGCATTTTAGTTCTTAAACATAAAAACTCCTACTTTTTCTTTTTCTTTTTCTTCTGCTCCTTTTTTTTTCTCCCCCTTCATCGTTTGGATTTTACTCACAGTTTCTCAGATTTTTATGCACCGTTGCTGATTTGCAGCACCCCCCATTTGGTACAAAAATAGATTTATTTTTTCTAACTTGCCTTTTTGCAAATAATTCTGGGAAAATGTGACAAAATGAGAAGATTTTGGTTAAGGTTTTGTTTACTCTTGTGAGTGGGTGGGTGGCTTAAAAAGTGCCGAAACAAGGGAAGTAAACAAAGGGTGATGTTTGTTTCCGGAAAAACAGGGAGCTCCAGTTAAAGGGTGTGATTGTTGTTTCTCATGGAGGTCGCAGAATGTGGAACGTATAAAACTTGGAACCGGTACTCCTTCGTCTTGTGCTGCATTCCGTCGCCAACCGCAGTCGTACATTATAGATTTCAGATTGTTTTTCTGTGGATATGGAATCTGCACCTTTTTATGTATTTATACAATTTTTATTTTTTATTTTTTGTGATTTTTGTGCTTACAGGGTAAACACTCGGATCTAAAGGCTTAGAATATAAAGCTCTTGGTTTTCTCCGACGTTAGTTAAGGTTACTTCTAAGCCTTGGCATTGTTGGTGAAATCAGAGATCTATGTTTGCCATCCACTGTTTCTGCTTTAGCTTTTATTCATTAATCACCACTTTTGAGTTTCGTATGCTGTTAGCTCGCATATATCTTTTTTTGTTTGTGTATTTTAAAGTTTCCCGAATATTTAGGTGACTCGATTTGCTGGCCTGTAACGACTATTTGACTATGTTTTCCTGTTTTTTAGGCTCCTCTGAACCGTTGTACTTATCCAAAACTGAGGTTCTACGACTGGGACATTCAATATTTCAATTGCTCTACACCGGAGCTTCCATTATTACGAATTGGGTCTCTGACTCTTTGAATCCAGAAGATGCAGAGGCCTCCACCGGATGACTTTCTGTTGAAGGAGACCAAGCCCCACCTTGGAGGGGGAAAGGTCTCTGGTGATAAGCTTACGAGCACATATGACCTTGTTGAGCAAATGCAGTACCTTTATGTAAGGGTTGTGAAGGCTAAGGACTTGCCTGCAAAGGATGTCACTGGCAGTTGTGACCCTTATGTTGAAGTCAAGTTGGGAAACTACAAAGGCACCACTCGGCACTTTGAGAAGAAAAGTAATCCTGAATGGAACCAGGTTTTTGCTTTCTCGAAAGATCGGATTCAGGCTTCAATGCTAGAGGTTACTGTGAAAGATAAGGATGTTGTGAAGGATGACTTCATCGGTCGTGTCTTGTTTGACCTGAATGAGATCCCAAAGCGGGTTCCCCCAGATAGCCCTCTGGCACCACAGTGGTATAGACTGGAGGACAGAAAGAGTGATAAGGCGAGGGGTGAGCTAATGCTGGCTGTTTGGATGGGTACCCAAGCTGATGAAGCATTTCCTGAAGCGTGGCACTCAGATGCGGCAACGGTTAGTGGGGCTGATGCTCTTGCAAACATTAGATCGAAAGTGTATCTATCTCCTAAGCTTTGGTATTTGAGGGTTAATGTAATAGAGGCACAAGACTTACAACCGACTGACAAGGGTAGATACCCAGAAGTTTTTGTGAAGGCTATTCTGGGAAATCAGGCATTGAGGACTAGAATCTCTCAGAGCAGGAGTATCAATCCAATGTGGAATGAGGATCTGATGTTTGTGGCAGCAGAACCATTTGAGGAGCCCCTGATTTTGAGTGTGGAAGACAGAGTTGCCCCTAACAAAGAGGAAGTATTGGGGAGGTGTGCAATTCCTTTACATTTAATGGACAGGAGACTAGATCACAAACCTGTGAACACTAGGTGGTTTAATCTTGAAAGGCATGTTGTTGTTTTAGAAGGGGAAAAGAAGAAGGAAATCAAGTTTGCAAGCAGAATTCATATGAGGGTTTGTCTAGAAGGTGGTTATCATGTTTTGGATGAATCAACTCACTACAGCAGTGATCTTCGCCCAACGGCAAAACAGCTGTGGAAGTCCAGTATTGGAGTTCTTGAATTGGGGATATTGAATGCTCAGGGTTTGATGCCAATGAAAACAAAAGATGGGAGGGGAACAACAGATGCTTATTGTGTAGCAAAATATGGGCAGAAGTGGGTGCGGACAAGGACAATCATTGATTGCTTTACACCCAGGTGGAATGAGCAATATACTTGGGAGGTTTTTGATCCTTGCACTGTCATTACAATTGGTGTATTTGATAACTGTCATTTGCATGGTGGAGATAAGCCTGGAGGGGCAAAAGATTCAAGGATTGGGAAGGTACGGATTCGTCTTTCCACCCTTGAGACTGATCGGGTCTATACACATTCCTATCCACTTCTGGTCCTTCATCCAAATGGGGTGAAGAAAATGGGTGAAATTCACTTGGCTGTGAGGTTCACGTGTTCTTCTTTGCTTAATATGATGCACATGTATTCGCATCCCTTGTTGCCAAAGATGCATTATATTCACCCATTGACTGTCAGCCAGCTTGACAGTTTGAGGCATCAAGCTACTCAGATTGTTTCAATGAGACTGAGTCGTGCTGAGCCACCATTGAGAAGGGAGATAGTGGAATATATGCTGGATGTGGGTTCCCACATGTGGAGTATGAGAAGAAGCAAAGCCAACTTTTTCAGGATTATGGGAGTTTTGAGTGGATTAATTGCTGTAGGAAAATGGTTTGATCAGATTTGCAATTGGAAAAATCCCATCACAACGGTTCTGATCCATATCTTGTTTATAATATTGGTCATGTACCCAGAGCTTATCTTACCCACAATTTTCCTTTACCTGTTCTTGATTGGAGTTTGGTACTATCGATGGAGGCCGAGGCACCCTCCTCACATGGACACTCGTCTCTCTCATGCAGATTCTGCACATCCTGATGAACTAGATGAAGAGTTTGACACATTCCCAACCACCCGACCATCTGATATCGTGAGGATGAGATATGACCGGCTTAGAAGTATTGCTGGGAGGATACAGACTGTGGTTGGTGATTTGGCCACTCAAGGGGAAAGGCTGCAGTCTTTGCTCAGCTGGAGAGATCCAAGAGCTACGGCCCTGTTTGTGATTTTCTGTCTGGTTGCTGCTATTGTACTGTATGTCACTCCATTCCAAGTTGTGGCCCTCCTGAGTGGAATTTATGTATTGAGACATCCAAGGTTCCGTCACAAGCTTCCTTCAGTGCCACTGAATTTCTTCAGGAGGCTGCCTGCAAGAACTGATTGCATGCTTTGAGTCAACCCTGCATTATAAGTCAAGGAAAGTGCAGAAACAAATGGAGCTTGCTTTACTTTCATTGTTCAGCACCAGATTTTGGTTTCTGGTTTGATGTATGGCCTTCTCCTGAAGGCAGTAGATTTTGTGGATTTGCAGTTCATTATATGTCATAGGATATTCTGTTTTGAACTTCATGGTAGTCCTTGTTAATTTGTAATTTTGTAGGCTGTGAGTGGAAATTAACTTCTGCTGAATCACCTTCATGTTTAATTAGATGTAGTAATTTTTCTCAATGGAAGTTTGAGCTTTGGATCACCTTAAATGGCGATGGAGGTGATTTTTGTTTTTTCCTATTGGAGTTGCCGATTGATGCGTTTTCTTTTGAAACAGGTGAACGACCTATTCTTTTCTGGTGGACAAACCAACCACCATCTAGTTTCATTGGTTTATTGAGACCTTGCTTGTTCTCTCTGTATTTTCTATATCTAATGGTTTATAATAGGGACCATGGTATGTTACCTTCTGACAATAATATTGCAATTTTGTAATTTGATAGATGAATGCATGTGGGTATCGTTTTCCCTGGACAGTGTGACGCTAAAATAAAGTCACTGCATCTGCATTGTCCATTTTGCTATGCTTCCTAATTTATTTCAACTTGTATTTATTTTGCTTGGATTCAAGTTGGGAGGCAATAATTCGAGCAGTGGGACCGACAGAGATGCTTCCGCAATAATTGGGTTTTTCTGTTTTTTTTTTCTCTCTACCAAATGTTTGCACCGATTGCATGACAGGATTAAATATTAGAATGTAAATAAAGTATAAGTCATCTATTTATTAAACTTATTTATGCTACTTAAATATGAGTACAAGTGATAAAAATATATAATTTATTTATTTTAATTAATTATAGTGATAAATAGAATAAAATAATGCTAATGCATATATGAAGCCCTTGCGGGCATTTGTTTGAGGAATAATGATTCATTTAGTTGGTTAGACAAAAGTATTTTTATTTGGTTTGTTAAAAAAATTAATTAAATATTAAATTAAATTAATTAATAATTTATATATAATTAATTGTATATTAAGTATTAAAATAAAAATAAATTATTAATTAATTGTATATAAATTATTAGCTAAATTAGTTAAATATTTAATTAATTTTATTTAAAATTTAAATGGTGATATTTTTTTACCAAAATTAACGTCATTTTCCCTGTTTAATGTGGGGAGTCGAAGCGCGCATTATGAAATTTGAAGGCTAAATGGTATTCTAACACTTGGCCTGTTTCACTTTATGGAGGCTCCACTGTTGATTATTGTTAAATAATGCTTACCTGAATGACCCAAATTATAATCGCCAAAAAAATCCAAAAAAAAGAATGAACGAAATTATCATATGTTGCCAAGAATACCCTTCCATTCTATGGAGAAATTTATTTTATTTTTTAAAATATTTCTTATATTACATTAATTATAATTACTTAATTATGTAAATCTAATTTTTTTCTAGATTTACATTTATAAAATACACAAAATCAAATGGTAAAAAGCATTTATTAAGTGTACGTTTGGCTGGACATTACACTAGTTCAAACATGACGTTCACCCTCAATTGATGATGTTTGGCAAAATGTACGTTGCTGATTTCCAACGTGTTTTTGACCTGAAACCATGAATTGAGTTGAAGCAAATGTGAGTTGCTTCTTCGTTGGCAAATTCACGTTGCATTTAGCCTTTTGTCTTAAAAATACAAAATTTCCCATTATAACCTTTTACTTTTCCTTTTGAGAGGTCCTCTTTCCATTATTTTATTCCTTTGTTTTTATCTTTTTCTTCCATTAGATTTGCTTGAACTTGTGGATTGGAGATGTATATTTTATTTTTTTTACATGTGTCTATTTTAAAATTTTATTGTATGATAAATAACTTGTTATATCAATAAAATAATTATACTGATTCATGTATGTTAGTATTTATTATATAAAATATTACATTTAATTATAAATTTTTTAAATCACAACAATTTTTAAAAATTAAAATACCCAAGTTATATTTTTATTTTTATTTTTATTTAATAATAACAAAAAAGGTAAAAAATAATTGTTATAATAACATTCATGTCATTTATCAAAGTATACCTAAAAAATAATGAAATAAAATAATAAAAAGTAATATGAATTCATAATTTTTTAATAATTATACATTTAAAAGTAATTTTTATTAAAATTATTCAAATAAGATTTATTTTATCAAAATTATTTTTTAAATAAAAATTTTTAAACATAAATTACTTTACTCAAACTTATTTTTAATTAAAATTAAATTTACAAAATCTAATTCAAACACACTCTAATTATAATCATAATCAGATTCTGTAAATTTTACAATTTTTTTAAATATGCACCTGTAAAATCTATTGCACCAAATGGTAGGAAATAATTTAAGATAAAGAGTATGCACTTCGTCGCGACTAGGCAAGAATTTTCCCACTTGCATGTGCCAAAGGAACCTGATGGACGGCCTCTTTTCGTAGAAAGTGGTTCGATTAAAGGGCCATATATGACGGAGACTGTCCTGTAATCCACAGCAAATTTTGACTGCTAGAACCAAGTTTTAGGGGTTGTGACTGTAAGGTTAAAAAAAAAAGCATTGGCCATTGAATTTTGGAATTCTATGCCTGATTTCTAAGTTCTATAGAAGTGGGGACCTATCTCCCTCTCTCCCTCTGCCTTTCATTTTAGCTTTACAGGCTGTAGATTTACTTTTTTTTCTCTCCAATTTTTCTGTTTTTAGTTCATGTGTGGACAAAATCTACCTCTGCTACTCGTCTTTACTCTTCCCAAACAAAGGAAGATGGAGGGCAAAAAACGTCTTATTCCTGTCGTCCTTTATCTGCACTTTATGGCCATAGACTCTATTATATTCTTAATGGTAGTGGTTTCTCAAAACTTAAAAGAGTGTAAAAATAAAATGAATTTTTATTTAGATGCATAAAATAAATATGATAAGAAAAATAAATAGTTAAAAATAAAATCTATTATATTCTTTTTATAGGCTTTTTTATATAAATATACCTAAAAAAATTATATACCATTTTACCACACTTCAAAAATTATGTACCAAAATATTTTTTTTTTCTCATGTTGGGAAGTCGGTTTGGCTCAAACCACTTCCTAACATGCTTTTTTTTAAAAGCAAAAACCTATTGAGAAGTCGGTTTGGAAGAAACCAACTTCTCAACGTTAAAATTCAAAAAAATTTTAACATCCTGTTAAAAAGTCGGTTTGAGCCAAACCGACTTCTCAACATAAAAAAAATAGAGTATTTTGATACATAATTTTTAAAATATGGTAAAATGATAAATAAATTTTTTTTTTAAGTATATTGATATAAAAAAGCCTCTTTTTTTATGCTTATGTTTTATCAATAAATTAATATACTAAAATTGTACAGTGACAATAAAATTTAAAAATATTAATCAAAGTATAATAGAAATTTAATATATTTTTATTCCGTAAATTTTCAAATTTAGAAAACAAATAATAGTAATTGTTGGAGAATTAAATGAAAAATCTTCATCTCCCTTTCCTCCTTACAAAATCTCTCCTGTATGCGAATTTTTTCCCCTTTTCTTCATTTAAAATATATATCTTAATTAAACCCTATCTAGCTGCATTAGCTGGGTTTTTAAATATTTAACTAAATTTTACTTGTGCAATGTCTTTTTCTCCTTAATAATATTTAAATAAACTAAATTTCAACTGTTTTCAAATATTCTTAATAGAATTAATAATAAGTATGCACAATTTTTTTTAAATAAAAACTCAAATTACTTTACCAAAAAAGAAAAACTCAACTTACAATTTATAATACCTAAACTCGTTTTACAATACTTGACAAAATTGCTTGCCTAATTGATTTTTATTTAAGCAGGACAAATTATGCTCGGTTTCGCATCGATAGCTCCAAGGTCATATTATTTTAAAAAGAAAATATCATACAGATGTTGTACTATCTTTGGTATCTAAATTTTCCTTGCAAAATCAGTGCCTATATCACCAGAAAGAAGAAAAAATGAAAATCGCATTTGTTGCAGTGCACATAAATAACATCATCATTTTAGTGAAAGATAGGAGCGCATAAAAAACACTGTTGCATATGGAGGCTAGGTGGAGATTAGGGGCAATTTCTCTTTCACTCTCTTAACAGAGAAGTTAGGAAGATTTTGTTGCTTTATGCAAAAGAAGAGGAGAGGTTGGGAACACTATTATTTTTTTATATTGTTTATATTTTGTTTGGTTTGCAAAAATGTCTTTTGGTGTGATTTCACACTTGCCTGTTTTTATTGTTAAATATTTTTATAAAACAATAGCATAATAAAAAATATATATAATTGAAACAGGACCATCTTGAGATATTTATGTATTTTTATTAAAATAAGAGATCATGAGAGATTTTTTTACTTTGTATAGTTATGAAAACACATTAAAAATAAAATATGAAAAGATAATATATATATATATATATATATACACACACATAAAAAAATAAATTTTGATTCTGTAAAATGCGGGTAAAATCATCATTAAAAATTAAGTATAAATTCGCATCACTCCTACTTATATTATAAAAAAAACATTTAAAATTATTTTAATATGATAATTTAAAATTAATGTTTAGTTCTCATGTAATTAATGTTTGTGTTAAAACAATTGAAATATTATGAATGGAGACTTTACTTATAATAAACGTTTTACATCTTCATTTTATTAGAAGTATTTTGTGAGTAAGATTAAGTCAATGCTCGAATACAAATTAATTTAAATATAAAAGATCTTAACTAAAAAAAAAAAATCTTGATTGAGACTTGAGACCAACCATAAGAGGGGCAGGCCCACCACCTAATCACTAAATATTAAATATCAAATCTAAATAACCCTCAACTAATTTTGGGATTTACTTTGGGCCAACTGAGACTGTATTTAATTAAAGTGAGTATGTAGCATACTTCAGCAATCAACTAATTAATGTTTCTTGATTAATGATTTTTATTTTTATCTTCACTAACGACTCGTTTAAATGGATTTTTTTATATATATAAAGACATATTCTTGTAGGAGAAAATCGTTTTAAATTTAAAAGCATAAAAATAAAATGTGTATTTACATTTTTTTAAAAAAAATTGAAGCTCAAAAAGAAATATTTTGTGCTTTTTTTTCCTTCAAAAATCCAATATTTTCAATACTTTAACTTTTCAAAAAAGTACACACTTTTTGGTTTTGGTTTAACAACGGACGGGCCAAAGGCCCAAGTACACACATTAAATATCTGCTGCAGTTCTGTATGTAGACTCTAGCCCTCTCTCTAGCCTTTTCCACTCTATGCATTTGTTGGGCCGCTATCAAAGACTCAAAACAGGTTACTGTCTCCCCACTTTTTTTTTCTTCTTCTGTCTACGAACCACAAAAAATAGCTCTTTAATACAGTCTCCTCTTGTGCGTGTATATATATATTGAATCTTAAATGATTATAATTAAAATTTACTTAAAGATTATATAATCATTTTAAAATATCATATAAATTTATATTTCAAATTTGATTATATATTCATAATTTAATTCTTAAGATTTATTTATCTTACTCTCAAGTTATTCTTTTCACTTTATATTTTTTCACGTACAACTTAGCATTATTCACTCTTCAGTTAGAAAAAACTTCCTTAGTCTTTTCTGGATGAACTTAAATAATAAGACCTAAATTAATAATTAAATAATTAAAATTTTCTCTTTCTTAATAACTACTAATCTCATAATTCTGATCGATTCAAAAAGTAATAATATTTTATTTAATTTAATCAACTTAAATTGCAACACAATCGTTCTACAGTTTATGGGTTTATATGGCAGAGCTGAATCGAAAACTGCACAACCAGTTTGACACTGAAGAAAAGGATTAAAAAGAAGATAAATAGAATCTTTAACATTGTACTATGATTTCACAAAAGAAAAAGCCAATACAGATAGTTTTCTCATTTTTGGTGCAACTCCATTATCAAGAAAACCATTTGAGCGTGAATTTGTGTTGTAATTAAACTATTAAAGTTGATTAAATAAGGTTATTATTATTTTTAATTAATAAAAGTTATGAGGTTGGCAGTTAGTAGGAAAGAGAAAGATTTACTTATTTACTTATTGAATTTTTTAATGTTTGAAATCTTATGATATTAGTAGTTATTAAAATAGGTCTAGTTGTTTAAGTTAAAAAGAAGAAGAGAACAGATTTTTTCTGTCCAATATATATATATATATAGTTTAAAAACTGCTAATGTAACTGCATTTAAGTTATGAGGTTATTATTATTTTTAATTAATAAAAGTTATGAGGTTGGCAGTTAGTAGGAAAGAGAAAGATTTACTTATTTACTTATTGAATTTTTTAATGTTTGAAATCTTATGAGATTAGTAGTTATTAAAATAGGTCTAGTTGTTTAAGTTAAAAAGAAAAAGATAACAGATTTTTTCTGTTCAATATATATATATATATAGTTTAAAAACTGCTAATATAACTGCATTTAAGTTTTGAGTAGTATTACTAGAACACTTTTTTTCTCACACTCTTATCACTTAATTATTTAAAATAAAAAATAACATTTTCTTGTTTTTTAATTAATGTGAAATTTTCATTAATTAATTTATTTTAAATAGATTAAGTATGTGAGAAGTATGAGAAAAAAAGGTTTATGAAAGTCAAAATTTTCTTTTTAATTTTTCAAATTCATATGCAGTCTCATTTTAAAGAAATATTATGTTAATAGTATCATTCAAATAAAAATATGATTTATCATTAGCCCCCATCCCCTAACAAAAGCATAAAGAGAAGTCACAAGTATGCTTTAGTTATGTGAGATAAGAAAAGGATTAATAAAATGTTTAAAAATTTCCAGTTTTCCTAAACCTTCTCATATTCCAGCATAATTGCCCAAAACCTGTAAATGAATGTTTTGAGTCAGCCCACGCCCAGTAGGAACAGTAATATAATGGGCTTAGGTTGACCCTGCAGGGGGTTAAAGTCCTCTCCTACCTGGGCTTAAATTGATCTCTTTATGAGTGGTTTACCTTGAAGGCCCAGTCATTTTTTGTACAAAGAGAGAGTAAAGAAGAAAAGGTGAACAATTCCAAGAACCCCCACCCCCTTTCTTTTTGCCTGAAAGAGGACCCATTGATAGTTGAAGAGAATAAATCAAGGGGGAAACTTTCACATGGAAATTTTTTTAAAAAAAGGAAAAGTGGGAAATTCAATCCTTAAGAGTGGTAATACTTCCAAGTTCCAAATCAACTAAAAAAACAAAATATTGCGAAGACTAGAAAATTGAGAAATCCTTGTTTTCCAAATGGAAAAGCTAGGGCTGATATTATTTAGTAGGTTTTCCATTCCTAGTTATGCTGATTCATTTTCCGAAAGGTAAGTCTCGCCATTAAGCAAAAGTGCCAGGTCCGTATAAAATGTGAATGCACTAGTTACATTTAATCTTGTTAGAAAACGAATCAAAGACAAAAAATCTGTTAAAAAACAATCATGGTTCTACTTCCAGATAATTGCTCTAGCAGCTTTTGGAATCATTGCTAGTAGCCAGTAGGCTGAACTTTGAAAGCTAAGCTCAATGTCAATGTCAATAAAATGCAATGAGGCATTACAAAAAGAAGATCTGCAACTACACTTATTTTCTAAAAATTCACAATTTTCTAATAATGGGTTATTCTTGTATAATCCATGCATAAATTATGTCTATATCTGCAAAATGTTATGGACAAGAGCATGATCAACCTGATGTGGGATTTTAGTATGATGGTGAATTTAATAAGAAATTTATCTTATCATTTTTGGTGTATCTCTACAAACAGTGAACCCCGTCTCTCTCTTCCAAATAGTAGTAAATGGATTTCAATTATACTCTGCCAAGTTTGCAAATGAATGAATGCCCAATTGCCCAGTCAAAACAGGGCAACTCCGTTCAGACGCAGGCCAAACCTCTTAGCTGACTGTCCAGCCTGTTTGTTCTGACCGCATCTCAGTAAGAGATCGCATGTTCATCAGGTTTCCAAAAGTTGCTCTTCTGTTTTCTGTCAGAGTTGTTGATTTTTTTTATTTTAATTTCTTTCTATCTCTATCTGTATAAGAAAAATTGGTGAATTAGGAGTCATGATTATCATATCCTTGAGAGAAGAAGACAGCTACAAACAAGACAGGGTTGGGGCAGGGGCTGGACCCTTTATAAATGGCCAAGCTAGACTAGTAGAAGCCAAAAACAATGGAAATGGCAAGAGAAAACCTGTGGTCAGGCCAGGCCAACACAGTCTTCCAATTCAATGTGGTTGACAGAAGAGACCGAAAGCTTTGGGAAAAGCTCCATCAACCAGCTGATCAAGATTTACTATATTTGGAAACTGAAAAGGGTGGCTCAAGGGCCCCACTGGGATAATTTAGACTTTCTTCTTTTATTAACACGGAAAAGCGGAAGGCCCATATTGGCCCCAGCTTCCCTCAAATTAAGGATCTAGCGAATGGAAGATGGTGCAAAAGGCCATGCCAAAATTGGCAAAATCCGTTTTTTCTCCATCCCTTCCCATTCCCATTAACCCCAAAACCAAAAGCTTATTTATAAATATTTTCCATCATCCAAAGATGATCTCATAAGCCCAATTGCTTGGCTCGGAGGACCTTGGTAGATTATTTTTTTGGTACGAAATTGTGGATATATCACTAAATGAGTCTCTGCCAGTCTGCCTAATGCTTCTCTCCATCCCTTGGAAGCGAGTCAAGGAGAGGAACAACCATTTATGTCCTTAGCTTTAATGATTTAAAGTCGTTTAGCATAACAAAATTTGCCTTCTTACGGCAAACATGATAAGGTACCAAACATGGGGATTGGAGACTTGGTAATGTGCAGAGCTTTGAATGAAATTGTTCTTTTCCCTGTGTTGCTTTTCCCATAATTAAGAAGCTATTAGCCCAATAGCCTTCCAAGAGGCAAGGGAATTGGGACATAACTCCATGGACTGTTGTAATAATTAAGCCCCACCTAAGATGAAATATAATAACGCCATGATTGCAGGTAATATCTAGGAAGAGTAACTTAAGAGAGAACAAGTTTGGGCCTATCCTAGTGTGTCCTTGCCATATATTGGTTGCGTAAACTGTGGTTGTGTTGGTAGCATAGAATTTAGAATGGTGAAATTGAACTTTGAAGGAACTGATCTGACTTCAATAATATTTTGTTCTTAATACCAACCGAAGTCCATATAGGATTTAGTTTTTCCATGCTGCCATCAAGTTTACCTTTAGGCATTCTTTGTCATACGGCTCTGCAAAATCTAAAAAAGGAGGAAGTTGAGATTACAATGATGACTTCCAAATTTGGCATTAAATTATATGGGGATCATTGACCTTTATATTGAAGTGAACATCACCTATTTCCGGCATGGAAGATTATGCAGACAATGCCCCCTTGGTTGACATTGTTAAATGATCAAATTATATATTGTAATTATATAGGAAGCCAGTTATTAATTAATTGCATCTTATAGGTAAGACTATTATTTTAGAAACAATTGAAAAAAAATCGAAGTTTTTTTTATTAGTTTATATAGGATGAATGGAGAATCTTGCTCTTATCCGTAACAACCTCCCCAATTGAACATATATGTGAGATTAAGTCCTGCTCAATATTACATTTTCAGATAATAATAATACCAAAGTGTTCAAATTTTAAAGATTGAGAAAGTGCCCCCACTTCTTGGAAGTAGTCTCAATGAATAAATAATCCATGTTGCAGCAAAGAATGGAACTGACAAGCATGCGGTTAGTTATAGTGGCCCAGAGTTTCATATTTTAATTGAAGTCAGCTAAAAAGACTAATTGATGATGGGTTGCATCAATGGGTATTCTAATCAAGATAAATTGATGCTAATATATTTCATAACAAGTTGGATGCATTGAACTTGATCATAAGGGTATCAAGTCACAATCATAGTAAGTGTAGAATATGGCAGTACCGTATACCAGAGAGTAAGATAATCAAGAAGCAAATAGATTTACATATTTGATTAACACATATTTTTATAAAATGGAGCAACCAATTTTTCAACATGTTAAATATATTGTTTGGACTAAGTTTTTGGTTTACTTAAATTATTCTTCATGTATTAGTATATAGCATGTCGAACTACTCCATATTCAAAGTAATAGCATCTTATTGTTGGAAGGTATTTCTACAAATACAATTTGGACTAGTAGATGCTCCCCATACATTTTTCATGCTCATAATAATAATTTATGTCAATATCCAAAGGCAATGAAAGTTTCCTTCCGCACATTATTTTGTTATAATTCAATTTTGTATAGGTTAAATTATTCATTTGGGATTTTTATAGTTTTATACAAAATTTAATTTATTCTTTATAGTTTTCAAACAATACAAAATGATCCATATTAGTTAGGTTCATTCCTTACTTGAAGTAAAATTATAGGGGCTTAATAGGGATTAATTTGCGTTGTTTAAAAATTATAAGGACTATTTTACATTATTGAACAATTACAGGGACCTTTTTAAATAATTTTAAATGGTAGAGACTAATTAATTGAATTTAATGTAAAATTGTAGGGATCAAATGAGTAATTTAACTGCATGTTTGCATAATTTCATTATCTTTTAGTGCACAAAAATTCAAGATAAATAGATTACTTAAATCTAGAAAGTATTAATGTATTGTTGCCTACATTTAAGATTAGCACTAAGAGAGGAACACGACTTTAAACCCAATTGACCGTTGGTACATAATTGCATTTGTTAAAAGGAGCAATATCACCAATGAATTAACTTTTATGCTTGATTTTCTAGTTGATGCTTAAAATCCAATAACATTTTGCAGCTAACATAGTGCATTACATCTTAAAAGTTTTTTTTTCTTCTTCTTCTTGTGGTCAGTTTTAATTTAAACATGGGAAATCGATGAGAGAAAAAGAGATTTGGATTTAAATTGTAGCATTACTGACCTAAAGGGAAAAAGGTCACTGGGACAAGATCTTTAATCAATTTTCTATCTGTAACTGATTTTTTTACGGGTTAATTCCACGTATATTATGGCTTCTAAAGCTTACAATATAGTGATCCATGGGGTTGGGTGACCTAATTTAACTTCAATCAATATAATAGCCCAGAGAAGGGAGAACCCCAACTGCTAATAAATCTATCAGAGGCAATAGAAAACGAAAGGGGACGGTACCATCCCAGCAACCTGATTAAATAATGGGGATGGCGGTATTATTATTAACAACTAATTAAATGTATATTGACTAATTCAGCATAAGGCACAAAAATGAAAGAAGATAAAAATGTAAAAAAAAAAAATCTTAGAGAAAGAAACTATGATAAGAATACGATAAAACAGTATTAATTTACTTTGATGAGTATATTATTAATTCAGTTCACCAATATCTAGTAAACCAAAATTAGCCTTGATTTTTTTCTAAAATTTGTAAAATTTCTGCGAATTAAATTTGTAATTCACCAGAGTATGTTCGAACGTCGTTGCGATGCTTTCTTAATTTGGGACATATTCATATACAGATGAAGGAAGGGGGATTAGTCAGATTTATGATCTTCCTTTAATTAAAAGTGACATGTAATTTCCATTAAGCTATAAGTAATCATGGAAATTTGGGAGCGATAGGGTTTGTTAACGTGGCTTTTGTGTCACTTTCAGATCGGAAATACAGACTTAGCCGATGCAGAAGTTGGTGAAGTTTAATCACTATAAAGAGGCCAACTTCTCTCATAGTTATTAAATTATAATTTTTTTTGGATGTGTTCTTGATATACCTAATCCATTTTACCACTATTCCCCCATTTATTTAATCAATTTCATATTTGTCTCTTTCAAGACGGAGGGTTGAGGTGGTGGAGTTTCAGAAATAACAAACTTAGTATAAAGAAAATTAAAGCTCAAATCCTAATAAGCTATGAATACAATTCTCGAATTTGGTTATCTCCTGGTGTTCAATAATGTCATTTAAACGGAGAACTTCCTCGATAAAGACAGTTTAACCATTTTATACTTGCAAAGGTTTTAAAATAAGATCTACGAATTGTGAAGTTCGATGTAGAAAAATATGTTTGAACCCATCTGATAAGAGAATCATGAGACAGTCTATGAATACTTGAGTACAATATAAAAAAAATATCTTATTAATTTGATAAACACCTTACCACTTTACAATCTGATACTAGCTAGCTAGATTCATGTTTATCTCTATTATATCTATAATACTCGTAAACTAATCCCTATCAAACATTATTATTAGTTACGTTATATTTGATATTGAGTTAGTTTCCAAGATTATACTATCATTTTTCTTTCTTTTATTCCATTAGGGGCACACCTTGTCCACAGGTTCTTTATAGTATTCCTTATGGGCTTGACTAATTAAATGTATTTGTGATTATTATTATTATTAGGCAAAGAGTCCTTATTTGACATTATGATGGTAGTACGTATACCAGATTTTTCAATTATAACTGGTGAAGCTGCCATATCTATCGCCATAACTAAGATGCAAATTGCAAAGGGGAAATAATCATTACATATAGGTAAATATTTTATGGTTGAGTTATTATATAAAAGTACTATAAATAAGCATCCAGTACTTGTTAATCTTCTTTTAACATTTATTGTGTCTCGCAATTCGGAATTATGTTAATAATTATGGACCACCGGATAAGTGCTTAATATGGATATTGATCATAACAGAAATATATAATAAGCTAGCCAACTTGGAGAGTGTGTTAATAGTAAGGTTGTGATAATTTACTGCAGTTTTTAGGTTTATATTATGTTTTGGACCCTTATTATATAAAAACTATATAAAATTATATTCCACTTCCTGAATTTTTTATCAGAGTAAACATTACACTGTAAATTAAAGTGCAAAAATTGAAACCGTTTTTTAATTGTACTTGTAATAATATAGGATCAGGAAAATAACAAGCATGTGGTTGTTGAAATAACATGCATGGATCCAGATTCGTAATGGTAAAGGCTTAAGTAAATGATATTGAAGTTCACATATTTATTACTATAATGTTATTGCTGACCAGCACATGTACTATATAGCAACAAAATATTTAGCTTAATATGTATTGGTTTCATCTTTAGACTTTCTTATATCATTCTTTTGACTCGTGATAACCTTATTGGTTTGTCTCACCTTGAGTCAAGATTATATTTTATTATATGGTACCAAGTCTATGATAAAGTCGTACGTAATGCCGCATCTAAAAGGGCAGAGGAAAAAAAATGGCGACAAATATATGAGAAAATTTTGCTAAGATATACATGGACAGAATCCTATGAACAATGAATGAGGAAACAAGAACAATTTCTTTACATACATCTTCTGGCAATTTAAGCTCAGGTGTGTCAATACAGGCAAGTCATTGGCGTGAAGTAAGACCTATAAATAAAATTTTCCCTGAGGGCCAAATTCAGGAAAATGCAAGCCTTTTCTTTAATTTTAATTTCCTTCAAATAAGTTGAGTTGGAATGGAATATACACCTCGCGATCATTAATCTAGCAACCTTAATTTATTTTTTAATTTTCCTGTGGTGTGTGTATAAGAATAGTGTTGCACAACAAGAGAATTTAATTACACCCGACATGAAATCTAAAGGAAATTATTATATTAGATTTATAATGAAACAATAGCCAGACCACTAGCATGAGTAGCAATTTACATAATATTATATATCGAACTTTGTTTTAATTTGTGCTAATAGTTTTATAACTTAATAATACACACTCATTCTTAAAGATTTAAGAAGTATGCAAAATTTTGAATTAAAAATATTATTTGTTATATTATTTTTCATATAGATAAATATATTTTATCCCACCACTGTACATGTATATACTATATACACACATATTGAAATAATTTTACTCTTTATTAAATCTCTTTAATTTATAATGCCTTCTCAGAACCATAATTGAAAAAAAAAAACTAATGGTAAAAGTTAGAAATAAATCGAGTATTTACATGCAGATTTGCTCCTACGGATTTTATTCTCTAAACATTCTAGAAAAGTAAAATCATGAATTTTTTAAACACCATTTAGTGTTGATTATTTCATTAAATTAATAACTAATTGGATATATATACATCATTCCTTGAATAATGCATTTATTGAGAATTTTTTCTTCGTTGAATTCATGGCCGTCTGTAAAAACTTTCTTCTTAACAGTAAAACTACCAAGTAGAAACATGTTTGATGGACGGCTCAATTGTTCATAGAGACACATTTTCACCGTATGCCCTTCTTTCTTATTCTTTCCTCTTCTTCTTTATACTTAATCCCACTGAAATTCTCGGTAAAGCTCTCGATGAAAATAAACGAAAGAAGAGCAACTAATTGGTTTTGATGGTTTTTTTTCTTACCTCAGTTTTGGGTGATATAAAATAGGCTAAAATATGGCTGAAAATGATAACCAATAGTAGTACAAAGAAAAATATACCCTTTTAGCATTTTATAAAATTAAAAGAAATAGCAAGTATTTTTTTTTAAGTCTTTAGGGAGCTAGCATTTATTAATTAGGGAAGGGGATTTAAATTTGGTTTCCCACAGTATGTTACCGCCTGAGCTATTGCAAGCGAAATTAAATAACAATGTGATTTTTTTTTATGAATAAAAGTTTATCGTGAGAAGGTGTTCTCTCATTCTAAAGTTAAGAGTATAGGGAGATGATGTTATCACATTCTAAAATTATGGCATGTTATAAATTACTAACAAAAGTTGAACTCAAGATCTTTTCATATCTTAAAAATCTTTAGTTAATGTCGTTCGATTCCACCAGTTGAGCTGACACCGCAAATAACAACTTATTTATTTACGTGTTATGATATTTTCTTGGTTAAATACTTAAGTAAGGTGATTAAAAACCTGAAACATAAATTTATTCGTGGGGAAAGCTGTATCAAGTCCAGTTGATCGTAATAATGTGAACCGGTGAATAATTAATATATCATAAATCATGGCAATCCGATTGATGATATGAGATATGTTGATGTTTTGCATCAAAATGCTCTGCCTACAAAATTAAAAAACGCCTGTACTGGTTAAAAAAATTGATGTATCATATACGTACCAATATGGCCATATGAGTTTTTTTTAGTAGTCATTAAAAAAAATGCTAATTGATAAATGTCGTGCATTGGTACAGTAAAATGTAAATCTGTAATGATTATAAGCAGAAAGAGAGTAATTATTAAGGAACAAAATTCTCTTTCATTATATAATTTATATGCATTTTAAAATGAATTTAGTTTTGATATACGATAAGTATAAAAAAAAAACTTTAAATTGTATTAATAAGTTATTAAATAAATTTGATTATCATAATAATTATTTAAAAAGTATAACTCTTTTAATAATATGCTAACACATCATTAAATGTTAATGTAAAGAAAATCTATTAATAATGAATTAAATTTAAACTCTTTTAAAATTTCATTTAATAATGACAAAGAAAGAATAAACTAGTAAACAGAAGCATTCATTTTAGCAGGCATAATAAAAACTTACATTAGAATATAGTTTAATAGATAATTATTATTTTTAATCCTTATTAAGGATTATAGTTATATGATGAAAGATCGAATCATATTTTTTTTTATTCTTTTTTAAGTGTAATAAGACCTTTTTAAAACTATAAAAAAAAAAGAAAGAAAATTTAAGTGTAATAGGACCTCTTTAAAAATAAAATGAAAAACGAAAGAAACTTACATTTAAATCGCACCCAACGATTTAGTTCCAGGACTCATACTAAGAAGTGCACTGTTGACTTCACTTCATTTTTATCTTGGCATAATGTTATATTATTTTAAGTCAAACTCATTCCGTGCGACCCCACAAAAATTGGTATATATATAATTATATATCACTTTATATATTTCAGATTTTTACTGATTTGAACATACAAGGGAACTTAACGTTCAACCTCTCTTTTCGTTTCTTACAAGCACTCGATTTCATGATTTTACTCGGTATCAGAGCGCTTAAGAATTCTGATAAAAGAAAACTATGAATACTTTTTACATCTATATACTATAAAACATGTTAAACAAAGACTTTAATTTCTATCTATAAGTGTAAAAAAAATTTATATTATTCTCTAATTATGTGTTAATAAATTATTAAAAGAGTTTGACTATCACAATCACTACCTAGAAAGTCTAACTATTTTAATGATTTGTCAACACATGATTAAATGACAATGTAAAGAGACTTTACACTAACAATAAATAAAAATTAAATCCTTAAACAAATGTCATCTATCACACACACATAAGGGCATATATAGTGAGAAGAGTAGCTTATTGTGAAAGTGAGAGGAACAAATCTTGATTATTAGATCATTCATTTATGGTCAATATTAAAATATAAAGTCATGTAACTTTTTAAAGTGGTCATGTGACTTTTAAGTAACATCTAATCTTGATCATATATGTATGATTTAATGGTCAAGATTTATTTCTCTCACTCTCACAATAAATCACTCATCTCACTAAATATGTCTTTTATATATATATATATATATATATATATATTAAATTCATGCTCTTATGATGTATGTTTGTGTTTAGATATATTATGTCACGTGTCATTTATTTATGATTTTAAAATTGAATCCTGAATTTTTATTGATTTGTGTTTAGATATGTTAAGGTTGGTGATTTTAAAATTTTATCCTAAAATTTCTTTAATATTGGTGAAATTCTAATTTAAATTTCAATTATTTATTTGAATCTTAATTTTATCTCTTATCTATTAGAATTTAGTAGATAATAGATTATGATTATTACTAATACAATATAATCTAATCTATTTAATACTATTATATAAAACAGAATTTATATAAGTAAGGTCAATGTCATATGTCACTCATACATAAGTTTTTTTTCTGCAAATTTGTACTCCTTTAATGTAGTCTTATTGATCATGTATCTACATTTTTTTTAAAAAAATTCAAATCTAATTCAAATTTTAATTATATTTTATTTAAGTGAGAAATATAATTATTCTAAAATTTGAAATTTTATACTATTTACTTATTTATTTATTAATAAGTATGATTAATAAAAATAATATATTATAATATTGAAATTATTAATATTTTTTTAATTAATTAAATTTCAAAATTTATATTTTTATAATTTAATTTAAAATATCAATACTTGAATAAATGTTTAATTTAAAATATCAAAATAAACAAAACATTATAATTCAAAAAACCTATATACATTTAATATAATAAACCAGTATATCACGCAAATAATAAAATTAATATATTATAAAAGAAAAGGAGACAACCAAACTTTCCTTAAAAAAAAAGAGACAATCAAACTAAGTAAACCTTAATTTATATTATAATAAATATTTAATTTAATATTTTTAAAAATATATACAATACCACATTAATTATTCATTTATAAATGACATTATTAATAGTTTTTAATTTGTAAGTGACATTATTTAGATATTTCAATAAAAAATAATGTCATCATTTTTGTTCAAACATTTCTCTTTGTGATAAAGCAATTATATATAAGACCGTTAAAATAAGTTAAACTTATCAAGCTAGCCCATTTACTGATATAAATTATGTGAGTCACACTTCAAAATTAATGATCTTTAAAAATATGAATAATTTTGTATCGATGCATTTAACTTGCAAGTTACATAGGTCAACCCATAGGCCTCTGATAATTTATTTTAAAGTTTTAGTTTGTTTGTAAAATAAATTCAATTTAGAATTTTAAAAATTAATTAAACACTCTTTTCTTAAGTAAACATATAAAATATACGTATTGTATATGCTAGTAATGACATAACTCACACACAAATATATTCGTCAAATTTTATAAGTTTATGTTATTTATTTATTTAAATTTTCTCTTAATCTTTTAAATAAAATTAAAATATTCGATATTATATCTATATAATGTAATATTTAATTTAAAATTATTAAATATAAATTTATTTCAAAATTTATAAATAAAAAAAATTCTTACACTAATTTATTTAAACCCACAAATTAATATAAAATAAATTAAAATAAATAATTTATAACTTAATTAAATACAAATAATTTTAACTTAATCTATTTAACCCACTACTCGTAGTGAGCGGGTGATACAGCCCGTTTAAGAGCTCTATATGGCACGTTACTTTTTATGTGACATGTTTTCTACATACGTACGTACATATTATTAGATTAGATGTATAGATGCTCTACTTGTACTGATGCATATATATTTTTGAAGAGTAAATTAACATTTTGATTCCAAAAAGGGCACTATAGTGGGGGCAGCTCTCCATCAAAATCCGTTTCCACTCCCTATGTTGTCGACAGAAAATCCAAATTTTTGGGGTTGTTGGTTGAAGACTGGGCCTGAGCGTTCAAAACTACGGGAAACGTGGGGCGGCCCCGGTGGGGCCTATCACCTTCCCCTACGAAGTTTTCAGATCCCGAAACCAGAGCCGTCTGATCGCATGATTTTTTTGTTGGCCCATCCAAGGATTCCCAAATTTACGTAACTGGATGTTGTTATGATATTTTGTATAATATTCGGAATAAATTATTAATTATTTATTTTTATTATAAATATTTAAAAATTATTAAATATTAATAATTAATAAATATTTAACAATTTATTTTAAATATTTTTTGTTAAGAAAAAGTAAATTAATCTCATGTATTATTATTATTATTATTATAAAATTTAAAAGGTTGGAATTTTGTTTTAAGATTACGAAAATGCTCATTTCAAAATTAAGTTAACTGTATACATCACAACGATTATTTTATTGTATCACACCTGGTAGGTCTGTAAATTTTACAATTGTGACAGCAGGTGTATGTTTGATGTCCACATCCCAGAATACGATCCGAAGTGTAAACTGCAAAGTCACGGCTGTTAATATTATAAATATACAAGCTTATCATATGCGGTTTTTTTTTTCTTAAAATGTTTTTTATATAAGGTGATCATAAAAGTTTAAAATCAAAACTTCTTACAAATTATTGAAATTTGTTGCTATTAATTTACTCTTAGTATTTAAGCTATAATGGATGGTGAAAGATTAATAAATTATTGCATTTTATACTTTTATGAACTTGCTATAGAATTTGTTTTAAGAAAAAAATGCATAATAAATCAGAAATTTGAAATTTGTGACACGTGAGAAAAATTAAATTATTGATATACCCGTTAATCCATTTATTGATAGAAATTTAGTAGAATATATATGTAAATTATTAGAAGGTGAAATGCAGAAACAAAATAAAAGATCATATAAAATTGGATGAATTTTTTTTGTACACCAGATGATATCAATTCCTAAACATTTAGATGAATTTTTTTTGTTATAAAAAAAATAGAAAACTGTCTCATTCCAAAATGGAGTCGAAACCAAATTCTTGAAATCAACATTATTTGATCATACCAATTGAACTAAACATTATTGACAACATTAGGTGACTTTGATGTAAAATAAATTATATTATATATATATATATATCTTATGAAACCCAACACGTTCGAAAAGTTCTTACTATAACCTGTATTTATTTATTGAATTCACTTTTCTCATTAATTTAGATTTAATATTATGTGTAGTAGTATTATTTTTAGTAGCCTAGTAGGTGTATGGATTTTGTTCACGTCCAGAATCCTAAATGTGTATTTTTTGAGCATGTAATTATTAAGTTATAAAACTATTAGCACAAATTTAAATAAATATGAATTTGAACGTTGGTCTTCACATTTTCGAGTTATTAGAGTGCTCGCTTAGATGAGAATAACTGTGAAAACACTATGTTTAAGACTCGTAACCATATTTGTAGAGTTTACCTTTTTATTTATATCCAATGTACTATAGTCCTTTAAAGAGTCTTTTTTCCTTAAACACGCCCCTTCACGAGGCGAAATTCTCGGCACACGAATTTTGTTCTGATTTCTTATTGATTAAGTTTAAGTGACGATTCTTCGAAAAGTTAGATCACACCCTAACCCGACCCAATCATAACCACACAGAACATATTTGATATCAAGTCATGCCTTCACAGGAATGACTGTTAACTGAATTAGGGAGTTTTGCTTTGTTTTGTTTTTTTGTTTTTATACATTCCTAAGAGAGTTTGGTCTTACTGTCTCGAGTTCAAATTAGCTGAGAGAATAAGAGAAGTCAAATTTCTGTGATTTCATGAGATATGACATAGAAAATTTCAATTGATTTGACCCACAAAAGAGACTACGGGACAAAACTCAAGAATTCCTTGCCGCGATACAAAAAAACAAAATAATGTTTTTTTCAAAGAGTTTAATTTTATTTATTTTTAATATAAAAAATTTTATATATCACTCAATTATGTATTGTTAACTTATTAAAAGAGTTTGACTATTATAATAATTTTTTTAAAAATCTAATACTTTTATTAATGTATCAATTCATAATTAAATAACAGAGTAAAATTTTTTTACTTCTGAAAAAGGATAGTTTAATTTGCAATGGTCTTCTCATAATTAAAAAATCAAATTTTGTAACTTTATGAAGTACCTATTCTGATATAAAATAACTAACTAAACTGAAACTTGTGACATTATGGGGTAAGTTATATGTAAGATAAAATTTTATTAAGATGTTGAATTTCTATAAATAAAAAATTTTTGAGACACATAATTTAATAAAAATTATTGGAATATGGTAAGGTGTGTAGCTTGAAAGTTTTATTACTTATATTAAAGAATAAAACTAATAGAGTTGAAGGTTAAATGTTCAAATCCAAGTCTTTTCGTACGAAGGAAAACAAATTCACGACTAAACTAACTTTCTATTAGCATTGAGACTTCAAAATTAAGTCACTACCAATATAGAATATAACTAGAAAATAAGAGTTTAATGTGTACTACGTATAAATACAATATAAAATTCTTTACATTTTCAATACATCAATTTTTTTTACATTGGTAACCAATTTACCACAAACTCATTCAATTCGAATAAGTTGTATGACGAGTTAAGAATATATTCATTTTTTTAATACCTCTGTCATGCACACGCACGCACACAGTGGGGGACGAGAGATTATATTATTGAAAATGAGTTCTTTCTATTATTATTATTATTATTATTATTATTATTATTATTATTATTATTATTATTATTTGTTTAGGTAACACAAATGTGTTCTTTCTGAAATGACAACAATGATCTCCATTCTTCTTCGTATCCTATGGCTTGCAGTACTTTTAAGAGTTGTGATACAGGTACATCATCAATATTGAGGAATGAAATGTGTTATTTAATTTTTTTTTTGTCTCCTTTCTTTTTTTTTAAAATTAAATAATGATAATTTAATAAAAATAATAATAATTAAGAGAGAATTTATTGCCAACTATAAGATAGAATACTTTTTTACTAAGTTGACAAGATTTAATTAGAAAAACAAAAAAAAAGAGGACAAAATATTTAAATTCCAATATTAATTGGTGGTTCACAAAAATAAAATAAAATGGTGGGACATGCTGTATATGTCGAAAACTTGCATTCATAATATCTTAATCTTTTCCTCACCAACAAAAGAACAAAAAAGTTTTTTTTTGTCATGGGGTGAGCCAATTGATCATTAAGAGACTAACTATAGAACATTGTTCCTTAAATTCACCAATAAGTATAGGTTAATTGTTTCTAATTTATATAATGGTGTTGACGACAATAAATCCTTTCAAGTAGCTAGAACAGCTCCTAAATTCATGTCTCGCAAATTGAATTCCTTCATATGAGTTTTGTGGGTCAATGCACGTGCTCCCCAGCAAAGCATTTCTCACCCCCTTTTGTTGAGTTTAGATTAACTATATTGGCGACGCTTACTAATAAAAAATATACAAATTTAATTAATATATACGATGGACATGTTGAAGAGTCCTGCCTGCAACTTAGTCGGCAAGGTTGAAGATTGTTTGGGGCAAATAAGTTTCGTGGCATAAGAATTTCAAGAAGTGTTGACTTTGGGGGCTTATGTATTTTTTTTAAAGAATGTTGAGAAATAGAAAAAGAAATTAGTGTCAATCATTAACTATCTCAAAAGCTTAAATTGTTAAGTGAGAGTTTAAGATTAGATGGATAACATCCATATCTTGTGTTGAAATTTAATTTTTTATTTAGAAGAATAGATGTATTAATGATCAAATTTCTGACAACTTAATCATAAAGACTCCAATATTATATTAAGAAACATATACTAAAAGTTTCAGTTTTTATATGGAAGCTCATGAATTATTTTATGTATAAGTTTTAGCATTTAAAAGTAACTACACTAGATGGCCTTCACATAGCAAACGATTGCCAAGGTCAATGTTTTTCCTTAATTACTTAAAGATCTCACATTTGCCCATGTTTTTGGTAAAAATATTAGAATTTAATTTTGATCAATTGTTAATATAAGTTTTTTTCATTATCAGTGTCATATCAATAAAAAAAGTTTGACTTTAATAACAACTAACTAAAAAATCAAACATTTTTAATGATTTGTTAAAATATGATTGAGTAACAACGTAAAAATATTTACACTAATAATTTATCAAAATTAAACTCAAAACATTATCAAATATTTTATATAATATTTACACTAACCTTTTTCTTGCTAGGAACACCTTCAAGGATTAGTTGGTGATGGATGCCATCTTTAGATGTGAAACTAAAAACTTGAAATCTGTTGAGTACTATTACTACATGATGGGTTCAGTGACGTTAGTCCCGGCCCATCAAAGCTGAGTAACAACATTGTAGAGAAGTAGATCAATGTATTAGTGCATCAATTCCAAAATTCTTTTATCTCGTCAGAACAATGGCACCATCCAAAGGAAATGTCACTTCAACAGTACTTTCTCTTTCCTTACCTACTCCTATATAAGAAAGGAGAACTTCACTAGGTAAAGAAAAATCTTATAGTTCCTCCACGAGACTAACTTGAGCATTAGAGTACCTTTATAGGTACCCACCTCACTCATGGAGAGCATCCTCCTTACATCAGATAGGTTCACAAACATCTCAGAGCTCATCCTTACAGATTTGACGTGAACAAAATCCTATAATCTTGTGCCATGAAGTTTGTGTTTAGAGATGTTTAAGGTGTTTATATAACTTCCTTCATCTATCTATCTATCTATTTAATTATATATGGGTGAGGATCCACTTTTACCACTCAATAATTTTTTTGTAAAATGTGAATTTAACCAATCCAACTATTGAATCATATGCTATCATCTTAATGATCATGCATACCAAATTTTAAATAAATCGGACATATATAATTATTTAATATTCTAGTAGACAATTTACTTACATTTTAAAATCATATTATACGTTAAAATAAAGTAATGCGATGAAGTATCAAATAATTTTTTAATTGTAAGAAATTTCATGGGTTTGCTTAGATTTACACTTGGTGTAAGTGGATCCCCACCCTAAATGTAAGTGTGGGTGGGGATCCACTTACACCAAGTGTGTAAGTCTTAACACACATCACTCAATAATTTTTTGTAAAATATAAATTTAATCAATTCAACCGTTGAATTGAAAGTTCTCATAAAATAAATCAACCCTATAAAATTTCTTATGATTAAAAAATTATTTGATGTTTCATTGCATTATTTTATTTTAACGTATAATATAGTTTTAAAATATAAATAAATTGTCTACTATTAAATTCGATAACTATATATATCCGATTTATTTAAAATTTGGTATGCATGATCATTAAGATATTAACATATGATTCACCGATTTGATTAATTCAATTCACATTCTACAAAAAATTATTGAGTAGTGTAAGTATGTCAAGACTTACAATTGGTGTAAGTGGATCCCCACCCATATATATATATATATATATATTCAATTTTGTCCAAGTTCAATTTTGTCCAAGTTGAGAAAAATGCTAAAATCGATTATAGTAGTCATTTCAACCATCCACCATAGAGATAACTTACGTCTGCGTGCTCGTTCACATGACTGTAATTATTCTATTGATAAATTCTTCGCTCTTGAAAACGATTTGTAAGATTCAACTTGTGATAAAATTATTTTCAAAATTAAGGAATATCATTGTCTATTATTTCTACAACGGCTTGATTGAGAAGACATGGAAATAAAATTTAATATCTGATCTCCTTCGAAATCATTAAGGGTGAATGTTACCTCTCCAACTTGACAAGGGGTTTAAAAGTATAAAAAATAAATCCCATACATAGAAATTAATGGTTATTAGTTATATAAATTAACATCATTACCTTGTTTATTTGCAATGGGGGTTATAAAAAAATTGAAAGAGAGAGGACAAGAATATTTTTTTTAAAAAAAAAAGAACAAGAGAAGGCAAAAATGTAAGAAAACAAAAGTGGCTTAGTAATGATCCAATAGACGTAGCCGCCACAGGGATCTACGTGTAAGTTTGCATGAAAATGTCAATAGTAAAAAGATCAACATAGAGGATGACTTTTGGTCATTTCACCCTGTAGAATAAGAGTTAAGATGGCTATACAAGGAAGCTATTGGTGGTTTTCCATTCCACATTACCCATCTTCAACTCAAAACTGGTTTCTCGAAAAAAAAAAAACATAAGACAGTTTCTCCTGCCCTTCTGTGGTTTTTCTGGAGAGAGAGAGAGAGAGTTGAAGAGGATATCCTGAAAGGACCGCTTTATTATCTGAAAAAAAAAAATAGTTCGCAGAAAGTCATCTATCTACTTCTCAGAGAGATGAGAGAGAAAGAGGGAGAGCTGTAAAAGAAAAAGAAGCTTGTCTTTTGTTTGGTTGCATTCATTTCTATTCTCCCCCTAGTTTCTCTCTCTTATCTCTCTCTAGCTATTCGATTATAACCGACTCTCTCTTTTCCCGTAGACAAAGGAAATGAATTTAAGTGGAACAAACATAAGGCGGTTTCGTCATTGATGGGGCTTACGAGAGCTATTGTAGGAGAACAAGAAGAGAAGCAAGAGAGACAAAGCTTTTAGGTTCCTCTCTGATGGCTTCCAGTGTTAACAGCACCAACCCAACAACCACTCAACTGGAACCACTCCCACCACCTCAACACCGTCATCATCATCACCACTTTCATCAGCAGCAGCAGCAGCAGCAACAGCAACATCATCATCAAATACAAGACCAACAAATTTCTTTTGGAAGGATGCAATCTTCTTCATCGTCTTCTATCCCCGGAAACTACCTGTGAGTGATAATAGGAGTCACTAGTGTACTTTCTGCAAAGATGTTTGTCACTCACTCAGTTTATCATAAGATGAAGCAATTGTCTTATGTTCTTTTGCTTTTCCTATTTTCATTTTATTTTTTTAATTATACAAGTGTTTGTGTCAGCAGAAGCAAGGATTCCGGAGCTTATGATCATTTGGGCGAATTGGATCAAGCGCTTTTTCTCTACCTTGATGGACAAGCAGACCCCTCGAGTGTTCAAGACCAAAGACGTGAGCTTTCTCTCACTTTTTCAAACACTTGCACACAAACACACACACATCAGAATTTCTTCTTGCTTCCAATAGCCTTCTCCTTCAAATTCAAAAAGAGGAACGCTTTCCCTCTCGCTTTCCGTCTGTTTGTGAGATTCTCTTTGGGATGAGATATTCTCTTTGGGATGAGTTGTTTGGGTCACCGTAAAAGCATGTTCAGCAGATTCATATGTTCAGCACAGTACTTTCTTTGACCAGATCCTTGCAGAGGAGTAACATAAAGCGAAAGGGAGGAAAGGATGGAGTAGACCTTTTCATTTCCTCAGAAAAAAAAAAGAAAAAAGAGAGAGAACGAAAAATTGCTCCTCTCTCCCTTTCTTTCTCTCTCTTTTTTTTATTTTATTTGTTTCTTGTTTTATTGCTTGGAGCTGTGAGACCATGACATGTAACAAACCGGGTGTCATGATCTCCTTCAAAATTTCACATGTACTGAAAAGGGGTCCGAATAGGGTATGGGTGCCTTCTGCCTTTACTTTCCTCCTTTTTCTGTTTGGATGGCAGAGCTACAAATGCATGATAATTCCCAGACCTGCTTTCTTTCCCTCACACCTCTCTTGCCTTGTCTCTCTTGTTTCTCATTTGGGTTGTCTCGCAATCATTCTGTCATTTGAAAAACAGACCCTCTTTCAATCTTTCATTTCTCACTTTCTATCCGATTCTATATATATATATAACTTGCTTAGATATATTTACATATAATTGATGCTGCTGAATTTCGTGCATGTATGTGTCTCGGCAGTGAACTCATCATCAGGAATGAGGCCTCCAACTCTCAACATTTTCCCATCTCAGCCTATGCATGTAGAGCCACCATCATCCAATTCCAAGGTATAATAATTATGTCACTGTCAATTGTATTAGATATACTATATTCATTTTGATTATTCCGTGCTATATAGCTAGCTGCTGCGCTGATGAGTTTAATTAATATTAATAATAGAAAATAACACTTAATAGGTTTTATTTGTATTTGGTAGGCTAGGATGGAGTTAGTTTCTCCGCAAATCAGTGGTTCCAAGAGACCATCAGAGCCGTCCATGGAGTTGGCCAACCCACGAAACGAAGCCGCCTCCGCACCTGAACCACCCAAAGCTGTCAAGGTACGTACACTAAATATATAAAAGAAATATATCTATCTGTTAAATTTAGTTATAAATGAATAGAACAAGAATCTGAGTTTGGTAGCATCTTTGAAATTAATAAACCTGAGGTTCTGAGCTTAAGTTATGTATATTTTTTTTCCAATTCTCTAATCAATCACCTCTATGCATGTGCCATAGCAGCGAGAGAGCAATCGCAAGGGTCCGACGTCAAGTTCTGAACAGGAAGGACCTAAAACACCAGATCCTAAGGTTAATTACTCTTAAATTTGCATTCTTCGATCTCCTTCTTTTCCAAGTTACTCTTTTTTTTTCCGGTGACAATCAATGCTTCAATGCTGAATATGTGCTTTGAAAACGTTATGCACAGACACTCAGAAGACTTGCTCAGAATAGAGAGGCAGCTAGGAAAAGCAGGCTTAGGAAAAAGGTAAGTGATTCCCCAGCAAGATAATTTTATCTCAACTGTGTTGTTTAACGCATTTTAGGTAAGACTTGTCAAAGGTCTCTTACTTATGAGCTCCTGTACCAATTTATTTGTCTTCTTTCTCTCTCTCAGGCATATGTTCAGCAGCTAGAGTCAAGTAGGATTAGGCTTAATCAGATTGAACAAGAGCTACAGCGTGCTAGAGCTCAAGTAAGGAAGGAATCTCTTCTTTTGGGCATCCACTTAATGCTATACATGGGCATGACATTGGTAAAGTTTTAAGTTCAAACACCAGTAGCATTTACAACTTACAAGTAATGCGTGTTTCTATTTTAGGGCATATTCTTCGGCGGAGGTGCACTTTTGGGAGGAGAGCAAGGCCTTCCTGTCACTATGAATAGCATTAGCTCAGGTCTCTTCCCAGTCATAAAACATTCTCTATTTATGTATGCTATGCATGCTTTATAATTCTCTTAGATTTTCTAATATGACTTTCACGTCTGTGACTCTGTGTTATAAATTTGTACATCAATTTCAGAGGCTGCAATGTTTGACGTAGAATACGCTAGATGGCTAGAGGAGCACCACCGCCTAGTGTGCGAGCTAAGAGCTGCAGTTCAAGAACACCTTCCTGAGAACGAGCTTCGACTGTTTGTAGACAATTGCTTGGCACATTATGACCAAGTAATGAACCTCAAGAGCTTAGTGGCCAAAACCGACGCATTCCATCTTGTTTCTGGCATGTGGAAGACCCCGGCTGAACGTTGCTTCATGTGGATCGGTGGATGCAGGCCATCTGAGCTCATTAAGGTACGTACATTTACAACTGTCACCCAACCTAGCTCAGAAATGCTAATCCACATATCCTACTCAAGACTCAACATTATGTGACAAGTAGATAACAAAAGACATCCTAGATAAACGTGGATTTCTATGTGAACTAGCAAGTGATCAGGCTTACCAATATATATATATATATATTAAAATTTAGGTTCTGGGGTGATTTTTAGATAACTCGCATGCGGAGAGGAGGCAGGAAATTGGGATGCGTTATATACAGTATTCATATGAAGTTGATCATATAAATACATGAACTCCGTTTTGTCGGTGGGGCTACCAATGAAAATCCAAGGGCTATGAATTTAATGTCATCAATGAATGACGAAAGGAATCATGAAGGTTTCCGGTAATGGGTAGAGTTAGGCTGCATTCCCATAAAGCCATAACTTTAACTCCAATTTCTGGTTGGAACCGGAGATCGATTAAGAAAGTAAAGAGAAAGAAAGTGGCACGGGTCTCTATCTCTCATTCTCTTTTCTTTTTCCCCAGTTGTTGACGTGAATAAAGTTCTTGTTTCCAAACCCATCTCTTTCTTTGTACTGTAGTTAATCAATAAACAACATCTCACAACCATAAAATTGTGTGATATTGATATTCACACATGACACATAAATGATTATAGCTATATACATACAAGAAGAACCTAATTTCTAAGTCATGATCTAAGCATTGTGTATACCTTAATTTCTTTTCGGGTTGAAATACATGTTTATATTGATTTGTGTTTCAGATTATTCTGGGTCAAATTGAGCCTCTGACGGAGCCACAAATACTGGGTATATGTGGGTTGCAACAATCTACGCAAGAGGCAGAAGAGGCTCTCTCCCAAGGGCTTGAGGCTCTCAACCAATCTCTCTCAGACACTATAACATCAGACTCTTTGAGCTGTCCTCCCAATATGGCTAACTACATGGGACAGATGGCCGTGGCCATGAACAAGCTCTCCACTCTCGAAGGTTTCGTGAGACAGGTACGTACGTTACATTACTTTGACTAAACATGCTTCTTGATCATAACTTTTAAATGAGTACTTATATATATATATAAATAATGTTCATCTCAATGCACGTTGAATTTGGTGGTGGTGATTTGGCGAGGGAGTTTTGTGACCGTCTGATCTTGGTTGATTGGTTTTGTGGTCCCCCATGACATGACCATGTTTCCATAACGGATCTCGTGGGGTCAGGTGGGAACAAGAATCTGTTCGGGTAGGGAGACCTGCCCCAACCCCATGAACTACTCCTTCCATGCATGTCTCTCTTTCATTAGGTGGTTACATGGAATCTAAAAAAACAGATTATAAATATCTGCATCTCCTGGCCATGTTTATATCTCGAAAAGGACTCTAGTTCCTTTCGGGTCTGTCGGGTACAGGTACTTGGATACATTATATATATACTGGGACACAGGCTATAAACAGAGATACACCTTAATAAGGAAAATTACATGCAACCAAATTGAACGCGCATGTGTAGTTAAGCTTAAAAGTGGTAGGAAAATTATTTCCCCTTTATGGTACTTGTTAGGATTAAACACAAATTTATGTAAGCTTATTGTGTATATATTTTAAAAAATGATTGGATAAAGATTAGTATTTATACTCAAAAAAGCATTGCAAAGGTTTCATAATAAGAACATACAGCTCAAGCACAACCTTTGAGGTTTCCTAGCTGTTGTGTTGTAAGTCTATGAGGATATTGAACATTTCATTAACATTAAATGCTAAAGTTACTAGTAATCAACATGAGTGTCATTTATTAGAATTATAAATTTCTTCATTAGTCTTCAGTTAACAGCTTAAATTATTAAAAGAGTTGATATTTGACATGATATTAAATCCTTTATAACTAAGTAATTAATATTTTGATCCTTGTTGTCATCATTTTTCTAAATAAAAATAGATTTCAGCATAATATAAATTGAACATGTACATTATTCACGCTTTAAGCATATGATGAAGCATATGATGAGATGTATTAGAGATATATAATTATTCATGACTCTCTATATACCTAATGACTTAAACTTTTAAGAGAGTGGGTGATTGACACCATTGATCCTATACACGTGACACTACTGCAGATCAGTGGTCCCTCACTGAAACAATCCTAATCCAAAGATATCCCTTGAGCTCCATATCTCTATGATGTCATGGTTGTAACCGTTTGACTTGAAGACACCACATAGACCTTTCACCATAACTTCCTTCTTGACTATTTCTAAGACCACAAACATACGTATGCTCAGGACTAATATCATATTTTGTGTTAGCTTTGTGAGCTTTGGGTGAGATGAATGCAACATATGTACATTGACGTGGTGTAGATGAGTTTTGAATAAAATGGGTTATATGCTTCTCTTCTAAGTAAGAATAGGATTTTATTTTTGGAACTACTGGTTGAATTAAGTTGGCTTCATTGGTAAAGGGACCTAAATTTCTTTGTGAAGTTAATTTATGGTAATTAATCTACACCACCTCAATATGTGTTCTATTCATCTCTCCGAAGTTGGTTCACCAAACTTTGATTATTTTCTATAGATGAATAGATGATTTTCATTACAAGTCACCCAACAATACATCTTCTTTGGATCTATTCTAAGTAATCAATCAAAACAATGGGAAACAGAAACTAGAAGGAATCTTTTGGCAGACAAGACTAATCATAATGATTATGAGTTTTTGCACAAGTAAACCCTTCCCTATTTAATCTGTAAGCTCATCCAGTCGTAGTTTGACCAATTTGTAGTATTTGACTATTAGTTCTAGACTTCTAGTAGCCACAATGTTGACTTGAAATTCCTCCTATGATGGTTCAGGTATACTATGATTATTATTGTTGTTGCCATTTCGGATTCAGAAATCCAATGTTTGAAAATATTGTCCCCATGTTGAACAATAATAATCAACCTCTTTGAAAATGCTATCTAGCTAGTCTAGATATTAACTTGTATATGAAATCTTCTACTGTCTACTTTCATTAAAGTCTTTTAATGAATTAGAGGACCAAAGCCCACGTTTTCGTTAATTAAAGTTTGGGTGCTGCTAACAGTGCGCCACTGTTTAAGTTGTTTAATGTTCTTTAATAAAAAAAAATTAGTTATTTAATGAAGAAAATATTAAATATTTTTTTAAATATTAAATACTGTATTTTTATATTTAATACTCTTTTATTTTAATTACTTAATTAATACTCATTAGCTATTGACTTAAAATTTTCTTTGTATTTGTTAATGATGATTAACTCAATCAATAGATAAGCCATATGTAAATATTATTGTAAAGTTGATACTTGTGGCATACCGGATCATAAAATGTGGCATTCTCCCTTCTCCCTGAACTTACAATTACCAAAAACAATTTAAAAAAAAAAACTTCTCTGTATTTTCAATAAAATGTTCCAAAATTTGACTATGGAAACCTCATTATAATCATTAAATCAGGGTACGTAGAGGTTGCAATTTGTATTCTTGTTTCAAAGTTGGACTGAGAAAAGAAGGCACTGTTTTAGTTTCCCATCCAACTTCTTTCGTCTATGTGTGAGCATAATTATTAATCTATTATTTTCAGCTAAAGCTACATGCATAAGGTTGATATCCTACCATATATATATATATATATATATATATATAATTTTGTATTTGACTGAGAATTAGAAAAACAATAAATTTAAAAATAATTTGTTTGAAAACTTACAGGCAGATAGTCTGCGGCACCAAACCATTCACCGCCTGCATCAGATCCTAACGACACGTCAAGCAGCGAGGTGTATGCTGGCCATCGCCGAGTACTTCCATCGTATGCGAGCCCTGAGTTCTCTGTGGTTGGCACGCCCTCGCCAAGAATAGCAAGTGGTAGTGGCACACTCCCCAGCTAGCTAGCTAGCTATGGCATTGTAGCTTCTTAATTTCTCTTAAATTAAATGTTCTCTTCACCCTGGTACCACCCTCTCTCCCTATTTCTCACTAGGTCATCAGCTGTATAGATAGACAGATAATTAATATAGAATTAAATTTTAACAACTAGAGCTCCCTCTCTCTTGCTTTCTGGAAATTCTCGAAATTGTTTGGCAGCCATTTTTTTATTGTGAAAGAAGAAGAGCGACATGAACAAATTGAGAAAGAATCGAGGTACGGTTTTTGTAAAGAGTAAAAGATCAAAGAGAATTGGTTTTGTTTGGTTTGGTAGAAGTTATGTTCCTGAGAGACTGAGAGAGTAAAACAAAGTCTTTGGTTTCTGAGGAAAAAAGAAACGGAAGCTTGATTTGAACTCAATCGTCCATCTGGCCATGAATGGTTGCATGAATAGGCTGTTGATCAGTCACTGCCATTGATGAACATGTTGGTTTAGCCACCAATATTTGTTCTTAATTTTAAGTTTTTTTTTATATCTTCGATAGGCATCCTTCTTCTTCTTCTTCTTCTTTTGTTTTCTTCCTTGTGAACGAGTGAATTTGGTGGTCCATTATTCTCATAAGGTTGGTGGCAAACAGTCAATTTCACCTGTCAGGAAGAAATATTAATTAAAAAGAGATATTTTAATATGAATTATTAATTAGTGTTTTGTTGACCATAAATCTATATGGTGAGAAAAATGTTATATTTACAAATATTAAAAAGAAAATCAGTGTATAACATTTCATAACTATATATAAATGTATGGTAAAAAATGTTGACATGATTCTATACAAATTTAGATATAAATGTAATAGATACATATGGCGAGTTGGTTCGGCTCAAATAGTTAAAGGAATCTGATTAAGATTTTGCATAACTTGTGCACGGTTTGAATATCCCGGAGATAATATCTTTTATTGTTCATCCATCTCAGAAAAATGTCCTTACTTGTTAATCATCTCTCAAGTTACATTATCATTTCAAAATTAACCTGGTAATTAGGGGACAAAACTTAGTAGTTGAAGCAAGTTTATCAGCCCATGCCATGAATGTCAAGGGAGTAGACATTACTGTATTCCTGCTACAATTCATAGAACTTGAACAAGATAAGTTATTAGTTAAAATAAATAAATTAGGAGAGGACTCTAATTTTTTAACTGGAAAAAATTACAATTGAAATAATATTTTATTATAATTAAGATAAGTACTTGTAATCCCTTAAATGTAACTAATATTTTTTTTTATGTATATCCAAGATTATTTTCACTGGTGATTATCAATTTATCATTAGAGTACCTGCACCACCCCCTTTACACAAGTGTTTGCTTACAGACTCAAAACATATTTTGTTCTCTCTTTTTTATTTAGGTTTTTTTTCGCTCCTCACTTTATCCCTACTATACTAAAAGCTATTCTGAAAATATAGTTTCTAATCTAATACTTTAAAAAATTTCTATTATCAAATGAATATTCCTATTGCAGGAGGTTTGTGATAAAGGATTCAAGTTCAAATTAGTTTCAAATTTTGTATTTTTTTAGTACCAATTTATGAATTAATATCAACGCATAAGCGGACACTGGCCAGCCACTTAACTTTGCAGCTTGCAGGAGCATTTAACGACAGCGCAAATGCACAGAGATGTGGAAGAGAGCGCACGAGGTAGTTAGACAAAAGTCCTTGAGGTGACTAACTTTTTTTAAAAGATATTTTAGTAAAATTATATTAAATGTACTAACTTGGTCGACACTCAAATAAAAAAATATCAATAAACGAATAGACCAGAAAAATGAAGAAGAAAAATTTACAAGTATTTTGACTTTGAAAAAATTATTATTTCTGTTGTGTCTAGCCGTGTGTCCAAATAGAACAGAAAAAATAAATTGTAGGAGCCAACTCATATTTAATATATATATATATATATATATATATATATATATATATATATAATCTCAGACCCTGAAAGATAGAAGGGATGAATCCAGGCACATATTTCCTAACTTAAAAGGGTTAATTTGAATTTCGAGTAAAATTACTTAGACTAGTGATTTTACAATGAGATTTTAATTTGATATCATTCATATATTTGGAAGAGTATGTTTTGCTAGAGTCTAGACCAATGAAAAGTATCATATTTCTATGCAGTGGAAGAGAGGTATTTGCAATTAATGTGGGTGTAAAATATAAAAAGATTTTTTTTGCACATATAGTAAATTTTTAAATTTGAAATTAAATGTGAATTTATTTTATATTTTAATATATACAAATTAAAAAAATTCTTAAAAATAAGAGTGGGTGTAAATAGTGTACTTTTATGTTTAATTTTAATAATAGGTTTACCCTTTTTTAGTTATAGTAACTAAAATATTTAATAGTTTTTAAAATAAAATAAAAAGACAGTAAGTGAGGGAAATCCCCCTTTTTATAATAATATAGATTTTCAAAACTAAAATTTACATTGATTATTTTGTGTCCGGCAAAAATAACCAGATAGAAAAAGTTTTGTTTGTGTAAACAAAGGGTCAAGCATATATTATCTAGAACCATTCGATAGTTCTTCATAGGTCCCTATGTTTGAATCTCAAAACGAACAAGGATAATGATTGAGACTAGCTAATATAGAATAAACCAAGGGAAAAAATAATCGTTAAAGTAATTAGTGTCAAATATGAGATTCGATGACAATGAAAAAAATTATCATTGAAGTAATTAGTGCTACATATGAGATTTGATCACTAGCGAACACATATTCTTTTCTTTTTTTTCTTCTTTCTCTCTTGGAACCTCTTCAAGGGTTTTCTTAAGCCCTACCAATGAGGCCTCCATTAGCCCTAGTGGGATTGGGTACTAGTTTTTTTTTAAAATAAGGTAAAAATATATATAGAGAGCATTTAACATGTTAGAAATCTAAAATATATTTAATATTTTTTCATTAAATAATTTAAAAAATTTATTGAAAATATGAAATATTTCTTAACAGAGTCTTTAGCGTCTTAAAGACACTGGTTAACAGTCTCCATATAAATTTACTTATTTTAACCTAATTAATGTGGGAGATGTCGAGTTGGAATCGAAGAGTCATTTATCAATTCTCTAACCAATCGTAGTGGTTGATAATCATATGCTTTGAATCACCGAGGAATTGTTTTGCACTCAAGAACGTTTGAATCTTGATCTGAATGGTTTTGTTTAATCAATGGATCTAGGAAGTTGTTGTGAAGAGTGGTAGGCATTACACTACTTGGCACTGTTTTCAATATACGGTTTAAAATTTTCAATGTAGTAGTTAGTTCAAATTAAAGAGTTATTGTGCTTTAATATATATGGTCTTTTAATTTTTTGCTAAGCGTGATGGAGGTCCTTCGGGATTGGATCGTGTTAATCAAGGTATACTCTATTGTATGGCTCTCAAATTAGTCAACCAATAGAGTTTGAGTTTATTTCTCGTAGCTCTAATTGTGATCTTTGCCCTGTTTGCAAAAAAGAAAGGGAAACTGTTTTACATACCTTTTGTGATTGTGAAAAGATTTTAGGAGTATAGCTACGGTTAATTTCTCCCTGTTGCTGGGAGGACTTTTTCTCTCTAAACCTTGAACAGTGGCTTTATGCGAATCTCACGACTAAGATGGGTAGGGAGTCAGGTAACAACTGGAGCCTTATCTTCGGACTGGCTCTTGCCGTGTTATGGCACAGGCGCAACCTCCACGTCTTCGAGAATACTTTACTTGAGGATGATGATCTTATCATGAAAATCTGGAGTAGAGTTCGTGATTGTATCAATGCCTAGGATCTACACTCCTCCATGCACGAGGATCTACGACTCCCTCACGTCACACAGGTTTGCTGGAATAACCCTCCTATTGGTTGGCACAAGGTAAATACAGATGGATCGTTCTTTCATTCCACGCTGCATGTTGCCTGTGGAGGGCTTATCAGGGATGGCTCAGGTAGCTTTCTCAAGGGCTTTTCGTGCAATTTGGGGTCATGCTCTATAACGCATGCGGAGCTTTGTGGTCTACTTCATGGCTTGCGTTTAGCTTGGTCTCTGCATCTCCTTTGTATTATTCTGGAAACTAATTCTCAATGCGCCTTGCATCTGATCTAAAATGGTTGTGACAACTCTCACCCGTGTGCTCAGCTAGTTCGTGAGATTGGCGACTTGATGAGGTACAAATGGAATGTTTGCCTCATGTTACACCTATAGAATGGGGAACGCTTGTGCTGATCTGATGGCCAAGCATGGACACTCACATGATGTTGGTCTTGTCATAGCAAACCAGGTGCCTTCTTTCCTAGATCTTGCCTTGACAGCTGATGTGGCTGGGGTCCTTTTTGATAGAATAGTTTTTGTTTAGTTTGTTTATTGTTGTTTGGGTCTTCTGACCCCGTTTTTCTACCCAAAAAAAAAAAGGAATTAATGTACGCTCTAATTGTGAAAATTTTACCTTATTTTTTGGTTGAAGGAGCCTCTAGCCTCCTGTTAGATGTACTTATTGCTAATTAATCTTGAATAAATTGGGGTTTTATATATTAAAAAAAATCATTTTCAAATGAGAAGACAGCAGGAAAAAACAGTCTCTAATCATACACATCATATGAATTCAGCCAATGAAGTGTACAAATTCAATGGGTTTAGATCACTTATATGAAAATTGCTATTTAATTTCGGATTGTGACTTAATAAAATGTGAGTGATGTAACTTAAAAAAAAAAAGTGAGGGATGTATGTTTAATTTCTCTCTCCAACGACTAATTATGTCTAGCTACTTAAATACTTATTAAAAAAAATATACATATAAAACCTCCACAGAATGAAAAGAGAGATGCCTATTTTGCTTTTAGAATTTAAAATGACAATACATCATAACTTGGAGAAGTTGCATATATCTTTAGAGTTACATATGCTTAGGTTCAAGACCCCCAAAAACTATGCGGATGTACTCCAATTTGAATAACCAAAGGTTTTAATTTTTTTAATATGAAATAACCTAAGTTTAACTCTCATTATAATCACTAATAGTCACTAATAAGTAAAAACATGTCTTGGATTAAATAACAGAGGAATACCCAGAAATGATAAAGGAATACTCAGAATTAGAAACACGTTTTAATTGAAATAATAAAGGAATATCCAAAAATACGTATACAAGACTTCGTATGAGAATCTACAAACAAACGATTTAATTGATCAGGACCTGCATAATAAAGATCATATCCATATGATTTTGTTCATCTTGATAAATATAATTTGTTTCGTTATTTAAATTGTTGTTATTTTCATTTTAAATAATCAAAAACTTATTATTCTTAATTGTAGGAGTAAAGAATTTATTTTTAACTTTGGGTTATAAAATATTTTATTAATTGATTTTTTTTAAAAGTAAAAATAATTGTAAGGATATATTATTTCAATACTAACGGTTAAGACTCCAATACCATATTTAGGATCTCAAAAAGTAGGTAAAGATCTACCTAAAAAATCGACTCTATGATATTTGCTTAGAGATTTTCTTCACACAAAAGTTACTGAGTGCTAAGGGATTTCCCTAGAAAGAGATGACAACTAAAGCGAGATTACTTACGAGAATTCAAACATGTGCACTTGTATTAATTGATTTATTTAGGGTTATAAATTAATGATTAGTTTTGTTTACAATATTCTTAGATTTAGTCGTAATGGTCAAAGTAATAATTTATCTTGTTTTAACTTCTCCATTTATATTAAAAAAATTATTACTTAAATGGTGTATTTTTGTCACATCAAATGATTTATGAATGTTCAATTGACTGAAAAAAGTATTCATTGATTCGATTATAAAATTTATCATTTTGCAAAATAACTAAACATTAAAAAAATTAATTAATTTCTTTTTCTTTCCTAAAACCACTTAGCCGATGGGGGTTTCCTATATTTTACAAATTATTTGTGATGTACCCAATTTTATTGCAAACAAGATCCATGATTGGGTGATGCAAAGAGAAATGCGTTTTTCTTTGATGAAGTCATGAAGAGATTACTCAATCCATCTTCTTTATGGCTCATGATATACATAACAACTCACACTCATTTCAAATTGTGTAGATCCCATTTTAGCATATCAGATTTAAAGAAATTACTTAATATGTAAAAACTGATTTAAAAATATTTTTATTATATAACAAAAAATCATTTGAAAAAAAAAACTAGAAGAAACTGGACGTATTGAGTGTTACATTTGACAAGTAGCTTATTGAACAATTAGCTAAGAAGCTCTTGGATATCGAGGTTACGCAAGTGATACTTCTCAATATATCGTATTTGAAATAGATGCTCGAGTTTATTATGACGTGGAAACAAATAAGCTTTTTCTTTTTTTGACATTATACTTTATTTGTTGGATGAAATCAAAGTTTTCCTCAATGATATCGGGGTTTTTTTTTTTGAGTCAATGTTTTTCCTTATGGAATCTGAAGTATCAAAGACACGGACTTGCGATATTTTATGTTGTGTTTAGAAATAATTAAAAATAGAATTAATTTGATTTGATTTAAAAATCAAATTTTATGTTTGAAATTTATTATAAAATTTTTTTAATTTAAATTGATTTAGAAATCAATTTTTATGTTTGAAATTTGTTAAGAAAAAGAATTTATTTTATTTTACTTTTTTAACCTTATATCATTGTGAATGATATTATTAAGTTAGTTAGGTAAAATTAAAAAATTAATTAAGGGTAAAATAATTAAATTTAAAATTAAATTAAATCTAATTAAATTTGAATAGATTTTTAAATATACACAACTTAAATAAAAAAAAATTTAAAATCAAATCAATTTCTATTTTTTAACATTTCAACACAAAATTTAATTTACAAATTAAATCAAATCTCATTTTTTAACATTCTAAACAAAACTTTAATCTAATAATTATTAACGAGCCATGTTTCACATTTTTAGCCCAGTGTCTAACTATCTATATAAGCACTTTCCACAAGAGTAGGATCAGAATCAGAAAGTTGTGGCAATTCCAAGTCCATTCATGAAGTTGAGGGCCCAGCCAAGGAGCATGCAAATTTGGTGTTTTAGACTGGGTTTCGTTTGCTGACTAAATCCTTAGAAACAGTTTCCTGAAAAACCTCTTGTTTCTACATGGGCTTCAAACAAACAAACAAAAAACATATAAGGGTGAAAACATAAAGTTTAAAATTAAATATAAAAAAAATCTTTGGATAAGAAGATTTTAAATTGAATCTTTCTATTTGTTAATAGGAGTCAGTTATATTATCTTTTGATATACAGAAGATTAAACATTCATTTTTTATTCAATCTTCATTCCACCCATATAAATAACATTATACTAATAAGTTATTAGTTACAGTTTAGAAATATATATACCAGTTTAGTGCATGTTTGAATTAAAATTTAAAATTTTAAAATTATAATTTTGATAAAAATATTAAAAAACAAACTTCTACTTAAATTATAATTTAAAAGATTTTAAACTCTAATTATTAAAAATTTTATATTATCCTCTTAAGCAAATTTTCCTAATTCTTTGTCAATTATTAGTTCTTACGTGGTGGAGGATTATGCAGCGATGGGTCTATCTGTAGTATGGGAGGGGGGCAAGGATTTGACATTTGATCAAGACTTTTATTTAAGTGATAGTTTTCAATGGTTGCTGTAAGAATGCCTGTCACATCCATTTGAATATTTATTTACTTATTTTAATACGATGACTAGGGGAAGAGTGCTAATAGCTAAGGAGAACCTTTATATCTAACTACTCAGGTAGGACAATCCCTAAGCTTTTGACCGAAACAGAGCCCTCCTTTTTTTTTTTTTTTGGTGAAACAGAGCCCTCCTTTACAATAGAAGATAGGACGAAGGAGTAGTAACTTTGCCCGCCTCATTGTGGAATTTGAACCTTATCTTTCAGTCTGTTAAATGTATCGAAACGTTTAAAATAGCACAGTATCTTCTGCAATTCAAGAAAGTAGAGTTTGATGTTAGAGTAGTACGTATATTATATACCTAAGCTTTATACAAACGAGACGCAGCAAATGCTTAAATATTGATTTTATTCAATACAGATCGAGACTGTCACTTGCCATCCATGAACAAACTTGTAATATATTCCAATTTAAAATGTTTTTTGAAATTTGTTTTTTCTAGTTAAGGACATATTCATATATATGTTACTAGCAAATGCTAATTAACAAGCCATAGAGCTAATGTACAAGTTATAACTACACAACTAGTGTTAAGACTTCAACACGCTGTATTGCAGTAGTCGGCAAACACACAACTAATATCTTGCACGCTGTATTGCTATATTGCGTGTGTATCTTTGGGAATTTGACAATTGACTAGAGGCTCCGATCATGCAAGAAAATAAGTTAAAATAAAATAAAGTGTCAAAGAATGATTTTCTCTGTCACACATGACATAACATGATGCAATTATCTTACCACCGCATCCGACCGGCTACTCTGCTATGTATAAATAGGTAATCCTCATTCTCATGATCTCACATCATCCAAGGCCAGCACCAATTATGGCAAACATAACAAAGCTTCGCTTATGCTTGCTTTTGATAACGCTCTCCCCTGTCTTGTCAGAGCTGTGCAACCCACAAGACAAAAGAGTGCTGCTCCAAATCAAGAAAGACCTCAACAACCCATACCTACTAGCCTCATGGAACCCAAACACCGACTGCTGCGACTGGTACACCGTTACCTGCGACCCCAAAACGCACCGCATCAACTCCCTCACCATTTTCTCCTCCGTCCCAGACACCAATTTCTCGGCCCAAATCCCACCTTCGGTGGGCCTACTCCCATACCTTGAGACCCTCGAATTCCACAAGCTCCCAAAGCTCACAGGCCCACTCCAGCCGGCCATCGCCAAACTCACCCACCTCAAGTTCCTCCGCATAAGCTGGACCAATCTCTCAGGCCCAGTACCCACCTTCCTGGCCCACCTCACAAACCTCAACTTTCTAGACCTCTCCTTCAACAATCTCACCGGTTCAATCCCCGGTTCACTCTCGCAGCTCCCCAACCTCAACGCCCTCCACCTGGACCGCAACCACCTCACCGGGTCGATCCCTTCCTCATTCGGATCCTTCAGCTCCAACCCGGATCTCTATCTCTCTCACAACAACCTTTCCGGGCCCATCCCACCTTCCTTGGGGAACCTCGACTTCTCCGTCCTCGACTTGTCCCGGAACAGCCTCGTCGGCGACGCCTCCGTGCTTTTCGGGCCCAACAAGACGGCGCAGATAGTTGACCTCTCCAGGAACCAGCTGTCGTTTGATCTGTCCAAGGTGAAGTTTCCGGCGAGCCTGACGTCGTTGGATCTGAATCACAACAGGGTCTACGGGAGCCTCCCCCAAGGGTTGACCGCACTGAATCTGCAGTACCTGAACGTCAGCTACAATAGGCTGTGTGGTCAAATTCCGGTGGGTGGCAAGCTTCAGAGCTTCGACGTTTATTCGTATTTCCATAACAAGTGCTTGTGTGGGTCCCCGCTTCCCAGCTGCAAGTGATCATTCCTGTTACTCCTTCATTACTACTTACACGTGCATACATAATGTTGCTTCAATTCAGGTCGTAATGTTCTGTGCATGTGCTAAGTGTAAAACGCATATGCAGAAAAGGTTGATACCTAAATAAAGAGCATATGGTGTTTATCATGTTCCTGTTGTGCTGTGACCGACGGTGGCGTTTATCTCGGCAATATTTGTGGATGAATCGCAAATGTTACATATTTGTGTAAGAATTTGTGTTTGAGATTAATTTTTACGTCTAATCTCATATCTTTAAACAGATTGATTATCATAATAAAATAAATAAATAATCCTAATTTTTTAATAATGCGTTAAAATATTATTAGATAATAATGGGATCAAAATTAAATTTTTTTGTGTTTTATATTATGTTTTATCATATATAATGAACCTCATATGTTACATTTGTTTTATATTATGAATCTTATATGTTATTTATATTATGTTTTATCAGATATAATATTTTGTCTTATAATTGATGGTTTAATAATTATTGAAATAATTAAATCTTATTAGTTAATTATTGAAGAGTTATTTTTTATTTTGAATGGTCACATTTATTCAAATAGATACTTATTTGATAATGAAAAAGCATGACCATGACTAATAAATAGTTATATTTATTTGAATAGTTATATAAATTTAAATAAATACTCGTTGAAGAGTAAAAGACATATGAGTGCTCATGGGTCGGGTTTAAAATGATCTAAGTCTCGGGTCAAAATTTTGATTAGGTCAATTTTTATGGTTCAGATATGATTATATTGAGGTTCAGATTGGGTCAGGCTGGGACTGAGTCAATTTGATTAAAATATACAAAATAAAATTTTTATGTAATGTTTTAATTATTTTTTATCTATTTGTATAAATTTTTTAGTATTTATTATTTTTTGTTCATGCCAAGATCCAATCTAAATGATAGTTACATAATAAGTGAAGGACATAATGACTAAAATTATGGAAAGTCACAAACTTAATAAAAGTCTAACACTTAGAAAAATGTCACAAAAATATATAGGTGAAAATATTAAAATAATAATAATTTATTCAATACTAAGCTAGATTGAAGTGGCCTTAAGGATGACCTAAACTTGGCAAAGAAAATAAATTAGGTCTAAAGGAAAGACTTGATGTCACCCTAAACACTTCAAGTTATGGTTAGATTTTTGGATTGAGACAGGTCATGGGTACCATTAAAAAGACATGACTATTTAGATAAGTATGCTTATAAATAAATGTGTCTAATGGGTACATATTATCATGCTTTATAAATTAAGAATATGGTTCTCATTCTACTTATAATATAAGTATATTACTTCAATTAATATTGTCCTATAAAGAAATGCAAGAGAGAGAAATCTACATTTTTCTACTTCTTCAACAAATTATTTCTTCCCTTATGGAACGGTACGTTCTCTTTCACAAATTTCGAAAAAAACATAAAGTTTTATATCATGAAATTAATATATTTATGCCAATACATAAATAAACTTATTGCTTACCATTTGTACTTCCAACACCTTTCTCCACTATGTTCCATTTTTCAAATGTGTTTCGATAAATACAACTTGTTTGGAGTGATTTTAATTAATTGTCATATTAAAATATAAAATAAAATTCAAATTTTGCATAGTTTTTTAAATTATATATTATAATGATTTATTTATTTTCAATTTAATTAAAAAATAAATAACGATTTTCATATTATTACAATGGAAAGTTTTATTTTAGATTTATTAGAAATAATAGCTATTTCGGTTAGCATACGTACTCAATTTTAAAGTTAAAATTAAGTATCTATTTATCTTTGAATTAGTTTTACCTATTGTCAGTGTGTGTGGTGTTAATAATTCACATAAAGTTGTAAATAAATCAAAATACTTAATCTTTTGAGAAAAAAAGTAAAACGTAATGCAACAATAGTTTTTAAAGTCAAATCAGGCTATCTCTAGAACCCAAGATTTGCCGTCTATAATCTAGATTTCACTTGTCGTAGAAGTGATTTTTAGAAGATTTTTTTAAAACTGAATCCCATAATACGTATTTGACTTTTTTATGACAAAATCTGTAATGACAGCTAGTTTGAACTCCAGACATCATTAATGATTATATTTTCTTTAGGGTTATAGAAGTATAAGATTATCTGAAGTTGCCAACGAGATGCGTAATGTAGACTTTGATATAGGATTCGTCTCAAAGAACAAAAAACTTCGGTTTGTGTTCTTATGATGAAATCATTTGTTCGTTTCATCCGAGAGTTTCTTCGATTTATAAATACTATTTCTAACTAGGATGAGCCGGTGAGGTGTTCCTTGTTTGATATAAAAGGCAAAAAAAAAAAAAAACTTATAATACAATAGTGAGGTATATCTTAGAGTAATATATCGCTTATAGTGAAAGCGTAATATCGCTTGTATTGGCAAATTATTTTTGTTAGGGGTGTTCTTAAAGAGGCTTTCTAATACTTTTCCAACTAGATCGTGGGATGGTGGAAAAACCTCAAGCAAGAATTAAATCTTGAGGTGGATGTAAATAAAGTTGAATTACCAAACTAGAGACTACTATAAATCTTGGAGATTGCTTCCTTATTTCTTTTATGCTTTGTGCCTGTTTTGCTACAGCAACAACTATTTATGCATCGAGTTGGAATATTGTTATCTTTCAACATCATTTTAAAGTTAATTTTTTTTTTCTGTTAAAGATAAAGATAGTACATGTTATTATAAATTGTAATATAAATAGTTGAAAATGAGAATAAATAAATCGAGACTAAGCCCATTTGTCGCACCTCATAGAAGGTCAAATAAAATTAGCAAAACTCGTCAGAAAAATAAACATTAGTAGTTACTAGTAATAAAAATCAACAACCGTATTCAGGTTTCACCAATAGAAGGTAAATGTGGTTCTTTTAGAGTACATTTTTTTGCTTATTAGGAATTACGCGTTTGAGTTAGGGAAATGTATTTGTAGTTCCTTCAAGATAATAATAACTACATAAGCGGTGTGGTTAACTTTTTTTCTTTTTTTTTTTTTTTTATTATAAACAAAAGAGGTTTATAACACGGTGTGGGAAAGAGATCATAGGCTAAGATTAAATAACTTTGGTTGGAATTCAATTCTAATATTAAGCAATTTCAAAAGGGACTTTTTACCCTTTAAATTAAGTATGTGTTTAGATATAATTTTGTTAAATGAATGTTGTTTATATAATATTAATAATTTTTTTTTTAAATGTGTAATTACCAAAAAATGAACGAATTATTTTGAATCAGTTTGTTAATAAATTGATATTAAAAAATTTAATTATAAATAAATTGATAGCAAAATAATTTTTTTTAAAGATTAAATATGCTTAAAATATTATAAAATAAAACCTGTTTGAGTATAACTATAATAGTGATATAATAACAAATTATAAATAAGTATGCTTAACAAGTTATATTTATTTAAAATTATTAAAATAGTGATATAATAATAAATTATAAATATATTTTTATTAATACATACAAATAAGTTTTTTTTACTGTAAAATAATAAAATGTTACTTATGCTTAAATTACAATTGGAATGAAAATCTCATTTATTTTTTTTAATTAAAATTTCTTCTAAACATGTTAACAAAAATTTAAAATCACATTAAACCTTATAAACATGACTTTACCCATCCAGACACACCCTTACTCAGACAAAGTGGCTAGAACAGGAGAATAAGTTCAATTGTTTTTACTTTTTAGTGGAGCGTCTAAAGAAGGTCGTAGAAGGGAGTCAATGTCCCGCTTCAATTATTGCTTGGTGAGGGATATGTTTAGTGTTTGAATGATGGATAAAGTATTGACATTTGAGTTTAATTTCATTTCAATTTTAGTGGCGGGCCGTGGCTGCGTCCAACGACCTGCCAAATGCGATGGCTAGCGCATTGTTTTCGATTGATTGCGGTACAGATAAGTGATAGGATAGTGGCACATGTCCTTGTATCAATTTGAGGCTCTTTGTTCTTTTTTGACCAATTCCACTCGTGATCAAAATAGGAATGATTTTAGCACAGCTTGATGCCCGTGCCGCAGTGTAGTGTGAAGAGAATTAAGTTGTATAACTAAAATTTAGATGCATTAATGTAAATATAATTCAATTCAAATAATTCACCAAAAAATAATAATAAATCAATTCAAAATTTCAAATGTTATTACATATATGCATTAAAAAAAAGTGCATTAAGTAGTGAAAAATGATATAATTTGAATAAAATTCGGCATTCACAGAAGTCTAGAAGAACTGAACCTCGGCTGTTTGTAAGTTTGTGACTGTGACCAAACAATAAATAATAAAGAATAGACGAATGAGTTGTATCTAGGCGCTTTCGTCACTAGAGACATCATATTATCCCCGCTGGCCGCTGCATAGCAATTAGCATGTCTAGTAACATGCACTACGTTTCCCACCGTATCCTATAAATTTCAACGCTCTCCACTTCAAGTTTCTCATTCCATTCCACTCCACTCCACTCCACTCCATTCCCACCACCAAAAATGGGAACCAAGTTTGCCATATGCTTCCTCTCGTTACTATTGTTCTCCCCAGCTGCTTTCTCCGAACTGTGCAACCCACAAGACAAGAACGTGCTGCTTCAAATCAAGAAGGACCTCAACAACCCTTACCTGCTAGCCTCATGGAACCCAGACACCGATTGCTGCGACTGGTACTGCGTCACGTGCGACCCCAAAACGCACCGCATCAACTCCCTGGTCATCTTATCCTCTGTCCCAGATACCAATTTCTCAGGTCAAATACCACCTTCTGTGGGTTACCTCCCTTACCTGGAGACCCTCGAATTCCACAAGCTCCCCAAACTCACCGGCCCAATCCAGCCCACCATCGCCAAGCTCACCAAACTCAAGGAGCTTTATATCAGCTGGACCAATCTCTCCGGCCCAGTACCACACTTCTTGGCCCAACTCAAGAACCTCGAGTTCCTAGACCTTTCCTTCAATAACCTCTCCGGCTCAATACCAAGCTCGCTTTCCCAGTTGCCTAACCTCTTGTCCCTTCGCTTGGATCGGAACAGGCTCACGGGCCCAATTCCGGACTCATTCGGATCCTTCAAGAGGCCCGGCCCAAGTATTTTCCTCTCCCACAACCAGCTTTCGGGGCCCATTCCGGCCTCCTTGGGCCACTTGGACCCCCAGAGGATAGACCTTTCAAGGAACAAGCTCGAAGGCGACGCCTCCATGCTTTTTGGGGCTAACAAAACGACGCAGAGCCTTGACGTTTCGAGGAACTCGTTGGCGTTTGATCTGTCCAAAGTGGAATTCCCCAAGAGCTTGATATCGTTGGATCTGAATCACAACCAGATCAACGGTAGCATTCCGGTGGGATTGACCGCAGTGGATTTTTTGCAGGGGTTTAACGTGAGCTATAATCGGCTGTGTGGTGAGATCCCTCAGGGTGGGAGGTTGCAGAGGTTTGATGTGTATTCGTATTTTCACAATAAGTGCTTGTGTGGGTCCCCGCTTCCCAGCTGCAAGTGATGATTAAATCATATATGTTGAGTTTATATACTTGCATGTAAGCCTAAATCAGATTATTCTAATTCAAATAAAAATAAATCTTTGATTTCAATCAAAATTTCCGTATACATTAAAATTTGAAAATATAATGTCAAGCTTCATCTTCATCCTTTTTAAGATCAGTAAAAAATAAGACTACCCGATCTGTATTGTGAAATTTTATTGCTCCAAAAGTGTAAAGTCACCCTAGCATTATACATTGAAGGCAGCATTGCGCAATAGTGAAGTGACCATAGCATTATTATACATTTTAGACTCCATCGAGTTAATGATCCGTATTGTTGAGTAACATGAGCATTAGAAAGTGCTGGTGCATAAACAACTGTTTTGGGTTCCAACAGAGTAATGCTAAACGAGCTTGTTGAAGAGATGCTATTAGACAATATTCTTTACAAATTATGCATTGAGTTCATTTTAATCTGACTTCACAATAAAATAGTGTACATAATTTCAAATAATATATCAAATTCAAATAAAGAAACTAAGCGCGCTTACCATTACTTATATTTTTCAATACTTTGTAATGAAAATCACGTACTAAAGCTAATTTCAGGCATGGCTAGTTAACCCAAGCTCAATATAACATTGAATTACAACCTTGAATATTTTAAACCGTGATCACTGAATCACAGATAACATTTGCCCGGTTATTATTACTTTTCAAAAGGAAGATTATGTCAAACTAGGTTCTCCATTAGAATTAGTTTTGAAAATCTGCTGGACATGATGAAACGAATATATACTGTAAGCAGAGTAGATAACAATTACTTTGTGATATAATTTCACACATATTCAGACTTAAGTATGACATTTCTCATGGTATTCATCAATGTTCACAACCATTAAACTAGAGAAATCAAGCCAATTCAGTTTCTCTACCACAACTTATACTTCAAAAATATAAAAGGCAAAAGGCAATGCATTAATCCTACATAATGCGCATTGGGCCTAGCCAAGAGGCTAAATTACAAAAAAGAAACTAGGATGCAGAACAAAATTAAATTTTAGGCCAAAATCAAGCATCTGCAATGGTCACCTCAACCTCCACACCAGGTTCAATCGTGATTGACGTTATCTGCTTAACCACATCTGGGGAACTGAAGAGGTCAATGACTCTCTTGTGCACACGGAGTTCAAATCTGTCCCATGTGTTGGTACCTGAAACAAGAGGCAGAGTCATGAACACTAGGCAGAATATCATTCATTCAAAAAGAAAAACAACATTCAGAAATACACCTAGACATTGAACACATAATTCAAAAACCCAAGTCAGCAGACTTTGTAACACTACAACAATATCACTCTTTCATAACAACATATGACAGAACACAATACAGGTGGCAGAATGGAAATAGAAGAGAATCAACCGAGATAAATAACTATTAAGAGACCATTAAATGATTCATTAACTCCAACCAATACTTGAACCATTCGTACGACAGTCGATATATAGCTGACAACCATTATAATTCGTTTATAATCATTCTGATTTTAGTACCAAATACCATTTAAAAAAAACAAGTTCAAAGAAAATTAAAACTAAGACAATTATCCCTGACTTCAAATAAAAGTTTGAAACAAGAAACAAACAATCCTTTTCATCTCACATTTATGCAAATAAAAGTTTCAGGATGATTGATATCTAAAACACAGAGCACTGTAAGATATGGAACACCACAAATAACTTTCTTTTCCACCCAAGAGAACAACATTCTCCTCAAGTTTTAGGATGATTGATATCTAAATCTCACAGCTCTGAAAGATATGGGATAACAGAAATAATTTTCTTTTCCATCAAAGAGAACAGCATTCTCCTTAAGCACAGTCAAAACTGACAGACTTCACAAACTACGAGATAGAGGAGCGGTGTACGGAGGGGGCTTGCAAAACTCAGAAAGGAATGAGCAGTTCTAGGATCACTAGGATCACTGAAAGGATGCACCTAGACAGAATTTGTATTTTTTGTTATGTTTGAGGACACAATTGGTATCACTGCTGTATTCAATTTAGCACCTCACTTTGCTTAAGGAAGTTCGTTTCTGTGGCTCCTCATCTTCGAAATTAAAGGACCTATTGCCTCTTAGGCAATATTTGCTTTTGACTACCCTCATCACATATCTAAAACCACCAGTGAGCAATTACATATTCCTCCTTATATGGATGTCAACCAAATTTAAAACATCCACTAAAGCAAGATGGAAGAACATGGGGTAACATAAAAGCTCTGTGCGGTACATAATTTAGAAACACAAGGTGACCCAGGATCAATGTAATTGCAAAATGAACATCATAACAGCTACATTCATCATTAGAATCAAAGAAAGATATCTGACTAGGTTAACCACATAATATTCAAGGAGCAATATATAAATTAGACAGAGAACATTATATTATATATATATATATATACACACACACACAGACCAATTTTAACTAAAATTACCTTCACCACAAGGGGACTTCCGGGTAGTGATATTAAGAACTTTAGTGGGCATCCTCACAGGTCCCTTGACCCTGAGCCGCTTGTCCTTGGCACCACGAACCAAGTCGGTACAAACTATCAGTAACAAAAAAAGAAAGATAACATCAAACATCATGTTAATGATAGCAGCAAAATAAAAAGAAATCAATCAATATATGGAAAGAATCCTATTTACAGATTCAAAACAAAGTTTGAATCGAAGGCACCATTTGAATATACCAAGCTTACACTCACAAAAATAAATACTATACAGAAATAAGAGATTGATATTAAAATATAGAGAGGAGAGATACCCTTCTCGAGATTTTTGACGTGCTTAGAGGAAAGAGTGATCCTAATCTTATGGATCTGCTCCTGGGGCTCCTCCAAACCGGGCTTAGTGGGCTTCATTGCAGCGTACGCCATTGTTGTTTATTGAGAGCAGACTCAGGCCAGAACTGGAGAAAGGATGAGCGAACACCAACTGAAGCCTCAAAGTTCAAACACTAAAGCGGCGCAGTGGTAAAAGGAGGGGAGGGGGAGAACGTCCAAGTGAACGAAACCCTATAAAGAGGCCAACCTATACGCCACGGTTGAGACTGAGAGTGTAGATATTTGAAGAAAAACAAAGATACTAATATATTTAGGTGACTTTAATGATAAGAGATTGCGTTTTGTTAGGCAAATTTGAGCTTTTGTGGATTTTATGTAATGTCAAAGGTTTTAGATAATTCACGTTTAGTGTAAAAAAATTTTATATTGTTATCTAATTATATGTTACTAAATTATTAAAATAGTTAAACTTTTTAGGTAGTTGTTGTCATAGTCAATTCTTTTACTGATTTGGTAACACATAATTAGATAACAATGTAAAATTTTTTTACATTGACAGTGAATAAAAATTACACTCTTTAAATAACGGAGAGCCTCAATCTTCAAAATAAGATTAGTGTCATCGTACTTAAGGATACTCACACAAAGATTATAAAAAATAAAAAAATAAAGGTTGTGTTTGAAATTAATTAAAAATAAATTTGATTTAATTTAATTTGAATTGAATTAATTTTATTTGATTTAAAAATTAAATTTTATGTTTAGAACTCATTATAAAAAATTAGATTTGAATTGATCTGGAAATCAATTTTTATGTTTGGAACTCATTAAAAATGAATTTGATTTGATTTGATTTATTTATTTTACTTTTTTAACCTTATATAATTGTGAATGATATTGTTAAATTAGTTAGGTAAAATAAAAAAATTAATAAGGGTAAAATAAGTAATCTAAATAATTAAATTTAAAATCAAATCAAATCTACTTAAATTTAACCAAATTTGATTTGATTTTTAAATACACACAACTTAAATTAAAAGAATTTCAAAATCAAATTAATTCTTATTTTTTAATATTTTAAACACAAAATTTTATTTCTAATTTAAATCAATTCTCATTTTTTAACATTCTAAACAAACTTAAAGTGACTTTCGTCCATAGTAAAACTAAATATGAATATTACCAAAAAAAATATATAGATATATGTATATTTAGTTTAATTTTAATCCACTGTCAGTGTAAAGTTTCTTTACACTGTCACCAAATTATGTATTGTCAACTCATTAAAAGAGTTTGACTATTATAACAACTACCTCAAAAGTCTAACACTTTTAATGATATGTTAGTACATGATTGGTGATAGTGTCTTTATCAATATGAAGGAATTATTTCATTATTATTCACTAATTCTTCTTGTATTATTTTCTTTTTTTTTGTATTATTCACTAATAATATTATAATATAATAATACTATAATAATAGTAGAATGGCTGGTACAGAGTCAAAAAGGGATTCTGAGCTAACACCATTTACGACACAATCCAATAAATCCAATTAGAACATCTTACAAGTTTTTATCTGATTTCTAGTAGAATCTGAAAACATTAAGCATAAACAAAATATCCGAAGACATCCTTGGAAGTATTAAGGGAATTAATGTTTCTAACAGGTAAGGAGACAGTGAATTAAAATTAATTCTATATATATATATATATATATTTCAATTTTGTACTTTGTCTTTAAAAAGATTCACACCAGTGTGTGTTTGGAATCTATATCTATAATTATATAAAATTATCGAGAGAAATAATTACGAATATCATTTAACGCATAGAGTATAATAATAATATATCTATATCTATATTATTATTATTATTTTGAAAAATAATTAATGATATCATTAAATATATAAAGTGTAAGTATTGGTAAAAAAAATTCAAATAGTAATCATATTATACGAAAAGATTAAAATTAATATTCAACATTCTCTTCATCTATATTTAAGAATTTTTATTTAAAAGAATTCATAAACCTAACATATCTAAAATAATAATTAAACATAACTAGCGATTTTAGTTTTAATTACAGGATTGTCATCAATAAAATCTCTGTATTTACAATATTGTCACTGCCAAAACATAATTTAAAAACTCAAAAAATAGAAAACAACTTCAAACTATTCTTGTCATTTTAGCTTTTAAAAAACAAAATTTTAATAACAGTTTTTAAAATCTCCAAGTAAAAACAAGTTTGCCAAACAGCCGTAATATTCCTTCCACCCTATCCTATTCCTAGCTACCCACTCTTCATTTCAGTTTGCCAAATATGACAACCATGTCATTCTCTTCATACTACTTTAATTTCAAGTTCAATTTCAAACTCCAAAGGCTAGTCTCTTCGCAAACCACGCCTTCTACTCATCTATAGTAGGAAAACGCCAAAACATATAACGGTTATAAAATTAGTCGGACCAATACACATCATAAGTTTAAAAAAAGAGAGAAAATTCTAAAGAGATGATTACATGAAGACTGTTAAATTCATCCAATAGTTTATCGAGTTCACACACTTGTGCTTCAATTATTCTAACTTTCATGTGCAATTTCTTGATGATAATTTACAACCTCTCCCCTCTTCTTTTGGGATGAAGCCCTGAGTGAGATCAACTATGCATGTTACACGTTTAGATGAACATTAGAAGTGCAAAGGATCAATCAACAGTGTAAAAACAATATCTTGTTCCTGTGCGATAACTCTATCACAATGGAGACTCCTTCCACGGTAATCTATCAAGGCCATCAACAATAGCCCTTCGGAATTCGCCATTGCGAAGAAGGAAGGATGAGACGTGCCCACCAGTGACCCATCTCACCTCAGAACCTGGCCAAGCTTTCTGAAGTTCCATGACCGAGTGTTTTGGGATGTATCCATCATCCTGCAGAACAACGTTAATAATGGTTAAGAGGAGAAAGCCATAGGCAAATGCAGTTATCTTAATAAACCAGACAAGGAGTTGGGGTTCAAAATGCTTCATTTCAATGAAACAGAACCTCATTAATCTTAAAGTTGATATACATTTAACAACAAATCATCAAAAGAATATAAACAGCCACCGAAATGGAAAAAGCAATGTAAACAAATGAATGTTAGATGTAAATTTCTTCCAATTTTCTCTGAATAAACATGCATAGGGCGATGATGAGATCTGGAACTTACAGTGGCAGCAACAAAGATTACAGCATTGGGGTTTTTGGGAATTGGGAAGCGTGTGACATCTGTGAGAGACAGCACATTTCGCATCCGTTCTCTCACCTCCTCGAGAGTCATTGCAGCCTTCTGTGCTGCAGGCTCCTCTCTCAGTGCCTCCCAGGCAGTGCCATGCTTTAAAATCCCCTCACAGAATGCCACAACGGCAGAATGTGGTGAGAGAAATGGAAGTGTAGCGACAGGTGGCTAAAATAAATGGGCTCTACCACTTTTTTATTTTATCTCCTTTTTAGTTTAGCCACATATTACTCTCTTAGTAGCCTACAGTATTATTCTAAGTGTACTTAAGAATTTCTCCTAATTTATTTGATTATTTCCACTCATAGGACAACCGCTATGTTTTTGACATCTAATCTGAGACTTAGTTCAAGCAATAACACCAGTTTATGTATATTATTATATTTGAAAAATGCTGTAGCATAATTAAAAGTTAAACAGAACTGTGAACATAAAATAGTTTGAGCTCGAGCATGGGTTCCAGATGAGTCTTACCCATACTAAGTCCACAAACACCCATATTGCCAAAACCTGCCTCAGAGTCCAACCAGCGTAAGAGACTGCGTGCCTCTTCAATGGTTGCTCTCCCTAATGAAAGCAAGTCACTAACACACAAAAGTTTTGCACCACGCTGCAGCATAGGACGTCTTTGTCCATAGAATGGACTGCATTTGTATATATCATGAATAAAGAGCTTATATTAAATGAATAGTTAAGAAAAAGAGTTGCTTTTGGTTTCAAAATAAGAAGACCATATAAAATTGACCCTGACCTTTCAAGTACCATGGTTGCAATATTTTTCTTCACCAATGGTCCACCAAGACGCTATCTCCTTTCAAATGTATGATCCCCAGTTCCTGCCGGCAGGAACGAATATAGCTTTTAAACAAAACGGCAAGGTGTTGAAGACATAATCACGGCTGGACAGAAGCTTAATCTTCTAGGATTTTGTGTAAAATAGCTCTTCTCTGTTATATAATGACCGTACCAAGCTTTTAACTTTTATTCCACTCTTCCATGCCTTTGATGGCAATGAATCAATTATATAGGAGCAAAAGGTATAATATTAAAACTAAAATGATCAAAGGAATAATTCATTCGTGGTTTTCTTAAGTATGGTCATTACTATACTCTCTGTTCAATTACCTAACTTTTCAGAGCAGTGAAATTCTGGAAAATGGAATCGGCAATATTTTTCCATACTCATAATTGCTGACCAAATCCCTCACACGCTGGTTCACTGGATAAGAGCCAGTATGCAATTAAGTTAGATACCTAAATTAGACTATTCTATTGCATATAAACAAACAATTCATCCAGAATAACCTTTATTGCTGGCTAACCTAAACAGTGTCCTAAAGTTGGGCTTTGCAGCAAGAGTATGATAGTAAGGAAAGAGAGATGAAGGCATGAAAATAAAATGTTCAAAATAGATTACTCTAATTTGTCTCCTCAAACAATGTCCTAAAGTTGGGCTTTGCAAGCAGTATAACAGTAAGGAAAGAAAGACGGAGCCGTGAAAATAAAAGGTTCAAAATAGATTACTCTAATTTGTCTAGAGGGCAAAAAAGGACTAAAATAAGAGATGTCACCATTCTCCTTCCATCCTTTACTATTTCCTCCAAATATAAGGTCAAAATGAAACAACACAGGTACAGATTGAACAATTATGGCTATGCAATTTTAAATGCTATCGAACTAATGGTTTTATGTATGATTTATCCTAAACAAGTAAACAGGACAACCAAGCGAAAACACATTTCTTTCCGGTCCTTTTTCAAAATATATTTACAATTCCTTTAACTTTTCCCTTTTGTCTAACTAATCACCAATTGGTGGGAAGATTAAAAAATTTCATCTCCCATATTGCACTAGGCTGCAAATGCAATTTAAGCAATGTAGCAGTAGATTAGATCTTAATCTCGAGAAAGACCGTCAAGCCAATGAGAATCTCAATTAGTAACTATATGCAGACTTGACAATGAACACATCAGCGCTCAAAATTCAAAATTCCTTTCAAATCAAACTTGTATGTCCCCTGATAGCAGATAAACCAATAATTGACACGAGATCTCAAATCTCCAATGAAATTACGACTTCAAATTCAGCATCATAGTATGATGAAGACAAAAGTTATACCGTGTTACCTGCAAGACGAACCACGCAGGCCATTCTCTGTGGGGATACATATTTGGGCATGAGGAATGCAACCCTTGCATTGTGGCTCTCAGGGGATAATGCACCCAGCAGCTGCTCGTCACAAGGGGTTCTGAATACCCCTTCTCTCAAACAAGCCGTCTTCGTCTCCCAAATGGTTCTCCAAACGGGTTGAATCAAAGTTGGAGGCCAATTTTGTCCAGCTACTTCTGGGAACAATTGCTTAATCATTTTCTCAAGCATATCAAGTTTCGTGCCACCCCATCCTCTGGAGAAGAATGGGGTGCTAATCTTTGTTCGGTGCATGAATGCGCCATAAACGTGGTCCAACACATAATGAAGCATTCCCAGGTTCACCGTGACCATTTTCCCAGAAAAAAACAGAGTCGTATCAAGCTTTATCAAACCCGGTCCAGAAGAGATAATATTAATATGAAAGTATGCAACAATGAATAAAACAAAGCAAAGGGTTATCAGCTGATGGATAAACAAAAACGGGAAGAAGATGTTGTGGAGTTAATACTATACACAAGTTAGATCTGAACAACCAAAATTTTTTCTCAAACAATCATGGATGACCACAAAAAACATCACAGAGAAAGACAAGAAAAGGGATGGAATTACAGAGAACAAGAGTGATTGGAGTGAGATTTAAGGATTGATGTCCATTGGCAGCAAAAGAAAATTTGAGCTAGAATGGTAGAGGGGCAGAAGAGAAGAGAGTGATTGTGAAGGAATCGACGAAGATCCGAAGAGAATATGAATGAGAGGAGTTTGGATCCTCTCCTGCCTCTCCAGCAGAAAAAAGAGAGAGAGAGAGAACCGCGATCCAACTAAAGTCTAAAACACAAACTGTGGGCGGAGAATAAACTGCTAATGACGTGAGAGTATGACACGGTGGATGAGGGGCCTCTTTTATTTGGTTGTGCCACCTCTTTATCTTGTTCGATTTGTTTGGAGTTTTATATTGTTTCCAATGATTCAATCCAAATGATTGACATATAAGAAAATAAAAAAAGTTGGAGAAAATTTATTTCACCTCATAATCCCTTTCACCCAATTGCAATTTCTATCATGGGACGTGCTAGTTTATGTACGTTTACGGTTTTTTTTTTGTTGGTATGTAAGCAAATTTATAAATACTAATACATAATTGTTAGATTTTAGTTTTGGTATTTAATTTTTTTTATTCAACTAATCTTATGTAAATAATAATAATAATTGCAATGTGTATTGACATAATGTAATCATATTTAATATGTTAGAATTGATATAAAATCAAAATAAGAAAAACATAAGCTAATGACCTTGTACTTCAACTAGATCCAACCTTAGTTTTCAAAATTGGAGCGTGATGATGTTATCAAAAATTTAATCCCCGTTAAGTCATTTATCTTTTTACCTAGATGTTTACATGTTACCAAATTTTTTTTAATAATATTTTAGATTAAATGGAATATGAATTCCTTTGCTTATACAAAGAAATATCTATTCCTATAATTGAAAAATATAAAAATGAGCATTTTTTCCAACCATCCAAACAAACATAAGAGTAAGTTGTTCTCATTTTCATTATGAGATGCTATGACACCCTTATGATTATTGTACTTAATTGCGAATAATAATTTATTTCTACATACACAAAAGAATAATTTGACCAGGTACATTAAATACATAATTAGATATAAATACTAAATCAGGAATAATGACTTAAATAAATACAATAAGTATTCCAAATCCGAAAAGATATTTGGGTTTTTTTTTTGGTGTAATGATATTTGGGTATTTCAATTCACTTAGGAAGGTAGGGAATTCCTTGGGTAGTTAATTGCACTATATGATCATTAAGCTTTAAATTTGGGTATCTTGCTATGTGTTAGTTCCTACATCCCCATTTAATTTATCTTTTATTATTATGGGGCTTTATTTTACGAATTTAGTATAAATGGGAATTAGCTTTTTTACAAATTTGGTATAAATGGGACCGCTAATTCCCATTTTGGAGCACGTTCCCTCACAATCACTCTAGTGTTAGAAGTTCAGATGCTTCTCTATGAATGATAGCAATGTAAGAAGAAATTGAAGTCTTACATATAAACAAAATATAGGAACTTGTTGAACTTCCAAAGGGTCGGAAAGCCATCAGGAACAAATAAGTATTCAAGATCAAACGAGATGGCAATGATCAAGTAGAATGGTACTGTACTAGATTGGTGGTAAAAGGATATGCTCAGAAAGAAGGCATTGATTTTAATGAGATATTTTCTCTAGTGGTTCGACTTACTACTATCAGAGTAGTGTTAACAATGTGTGCTGCATTTGATTTACATCATGAATAGTTAGATGTAAAGACGACTTTCCTTCATGGAGAGCTTAAAGAAGAAATTTATATGCTCAAACCAGAAGGTTTTAAAGAACAAGGAAAAGAAAACTTGGTTTGCAGGTTGACCAAATCTCTGTATGGTCTAAAACAGGTGCCCAGATGTTGGTACAAGAGATTTGATTCCTTCATAATTAGCCTTGAATATAACAGACTGAGTTCAGACCATTGTATGTACTACAAGAGGTTTTATGATAATGATTTCATCATTTTGCCGTTGTATGTGGATAACATGTTGGTAGTAGGCCCCAACAAAGATCGAATCCAAGAATTGAAGGCACAGTTAGCTAGGGAGTTTGATATGAAGGACTTGGGACCTGCAAACAAGATTTTAAGGATGCAAATTAACCGAGATAGAAAAGATAAGAAGATTTGGCTTTCTCAAAAGAATTATCTAAGGAAGGTCTTGCGACGCTTCAACATGCAAGACTGTAAGTCAATATCTACCCTATTTCCTGTCAATTGAAAATTATCCTTAGGTATGAGTCCTAGCAGTGAAGCGGAGAGGATGGAAATGTCTTGAGTACTGTATGCATCAGCGGTGGGAAACCTTATGTATGCTATGATATGTACAATACTAGACATTGCACAAGCAGTGGGAGCGGTCAACCGGTTTATGGCAAATCCTGGTAAAGAGCATTAAAATGTTGTTAAGAGGATCCTACGATACATTAAAGGAACCTCAGATGTTGCATTATGTTTTGGAGGATCAGAATTTGTTGTCAGGGGTTATGTTGATTCAAATTTTGCAGGTGATCTTGAAAAAAGAAAATCTACTACTGGCTATGTGTTTACACTTGCAGGAGGCGCGGTAAGCTGGTTATCTAAGTTATAGACTGTTGTAGCTTTGTCTACTACAGAAGCTAAGTACATGGCAGCTACCCAAGTTTGCAAGGAAACTATATGGATACAAAGGTTAATGGAGGAACTCGGACACAAGCAGGAGAGAACTACTGTATATTGTGACAGTCAGAGTGTCTTGCACATTGCAAGGAATCCAGCCTTTCATTCCAAGACAAAGTACATAGGTATCCAGTATTACTTCGTTCGAGAAGTAGTAGAAGAAGGAAGTGTGGATATGCAGAAGATTCACACCAAAGACAACCTAGCAGATGTGATGACAAAGCCGATCAATGCTGACAAGTTTATTTAGTGTCAATCCTCCTATGGCATATCAGACACGTAAGCAACATTGAATGGCAAGACGGAAAGAGTGGTGTGAAGATATGCTTGACTCAATCAAATCTTCAAGTGGGAGAATTGTTAGAAGTTCAAGTCCCACATTGGTGGGAGCAAGGAAATAGTTCCTCCTTGAAAGCTATATAAGGAGCCTTAAGGGATGCATTCAATTCATCCCAAAATCTACTCTTCCTCTCTTGTATATTTTCTTGTATTCTTTGTGAGGTTGTTCTCTTCTAGTATTTAGATAGAGGTGTTGTAAATTTTCTCCTATAGTGAAATTCTTCTAGTCTTGTCCCGTGGTTTTTCCCTTTATTCGTTGAGGGCTTTCCACGTTAAATATTGTGTGTTCAGTTCCTCTTTTCTCATCTCTTATTTCAATTGTGAGGCATTATTCCGTCACTCTGATACCTAATATCTAGCTCTTCTCATCTGGCCCTTTAACATTCTCACTCAAATTTTCTTTTTGCTGCCAATGGACATCACTCTTGTTCTCTGTAATTCCATCCCTTTCCTTGTCTTTCTCTATGATGTTTTTCGTTGTCTGTTTGAGAAACAAATATGGTCTTTCAGATCTAAACTTGTGTATAGATCTTCTTCCCGTTTTTGTTTATCCATCAGCTGATAACCCTTTGCTTTGTTTTATTCATTGTTGCATACTTGCATATTAATATTATCCCTTCTGTACCTGGTTAGAAGAAATTTGAAAAATAAGTAATGATGCACCATATTTGATGCAATAAAGTTCGTATCATGAAAGAGTTATGTTAGAGAGAGAATGACAAAAGAAAATTAATGAATCCTACACAAATACTTATAGGTCCTATGATGATAAAATTTGTATCTTTCTCTCTTATAATATGATCCTCTCATGACAGTTGGTAAGTGACTACAATTTAATGTATTAGGTCAAATGTTTGATTTTTTAAAGTTATCATTGTTAGGTGGACTCATAACCATCACACTCTCAAACTTAAACAGGACTAGCCTCATACGGGTATGAGAATACTCGTGATTCAAATATGAGATGATCTAAATCTATAAAATTCTTTCTATAAATATCAAAATAATGATTCAGACAAATACAAATAAAATTAAGGAGAGAATTTATTAAGAAAATTAAATTCCTTTCCAGAAATAACAATATTAATGAAGATTCAAAATTTTAATTTGTTACAATAATTCATTGTACTTGACACATGTCACTAAAAAATTATACTACTTGTCAAAATTTTGTTAAAGCATAAGTGTCACAAGAAGGTGTGACAATAATTTATTTCATGATCATAACTTTTATACATAAATACATATAGATAGAAATGAAGTTAAAAATAAAAGCATAATTATTTGATGGCACTAAAGTTTGAATCTCATACAAACTACCAAGCCCCTCACCACTAGTCCACTCCTAGTGGTTTATAAAATCATAATTATAAAATTTAAAATATTACATAACGCCATATGAAATAGAAGCAGGACCTTTGATCACAAAAAATCACATAGAAGGAAATGGATTAAGCCTTGGAACAGGGACACAAGTTATGTGATGAGCCCTTGGAAGAGTTATCCCGGGGCTCTCTTCCATGTCAACCGTCCCATTGCCACCATCAACCTTCCACTCGAAGCATTGAATCATAGCAGCCAGATTCGCGTGTACAACCTGCAACGCCAGTGAGATTCCAGGACACCCTCTTCTTCCACTCCCGAATGGAATTAGGTGATAATGCTGTCCCCTAACATCCAATTGACTCCGTCCATTTCCCTCTTCGCCAATAAACCTCTCTGGCCTGAACTCAAATGGGTTCTCCCAGTGATTGGGATCCCTACTAATTGCCCACACATTGACTAATAATCGGGTCTTCGCTGGAATTTCATAACCACAAACTACAACTTTTTCAGATGACTCCCTAGCAACCAATGGAGCTGCAGGGTGAAGCCTTAATGTTTCTTTAACTATGGCTTGCAGGTAAGGAAGGTTGACAATATCTGATTCACCTACTATTCTACTCTTTCCAATCACTGCATCGATCTCTTGCCTTGCTTTCTCCATCACATATGGGCGGTTGATTAACTCTGCCATAGCCCATTCTATGGTTACAGCGGACGTGTCGATTCCTGCTACAAATATGTCCTGCAAATTAACATCAGAAATCGCATGTGTATGTTAGTCTTGTTGAGGAACAAAAAAATTATCCACAAAACTGCAGCATTTCCTTCGATGACCTAATTTGGCTGTGTATTCAGTGAATAAAACAGGTAATTGTGCATATAGACTGACTTACCATGATGAAGCCCTTTATGTTCTCTTTAGTCAATTTCATTTCAGACATCTCATCTTCATATGTGTCTAATAAAACATCAAGTATATCCTTACTTTGATAAGTTCCATCCATTTCCTTGCTGTTCCTTCTTTTCTCTTCATGCTCTTTTATTACTCTGTCAAATATGGTGTCAAACCTGACCCGAATTTCCTTGAGCTTCTTCTTGTATCCCTGGATATCAAAACTCTTCAAGAACCAAATGAAGTCCGATATATTGAACTTCCCAGTGAGCTCAGCCGTATCCGCCACTAACTTCCTCAGTTCTTCGGCTTCATTCTCAGAACTCCTTTGACTCACAGCCATTCTTGATATGATATTATTCGAAAGCGCCATGAGCTCTAGTCCAACATTCAAGGCCTCACCAGCCAACCCTTTTTTGAGTACAAGTCTGAGAAATCTCGTCGTCTCTTGCTGCCTCACCGGACGTAGTTGGTCGATTGTCCTGCCGCCGAGAAGTTCAGACATGCATAGCTTCTTCATGAACTTCCAATAGGGTCCATAAGGTGCAAATGCGAAGTTTAGGAAGCCGCTCTCAACGGCAACGGATTGAGCAGGGCGGTTGGAGAAGGTAGTATCATGAGTTTTGAGGAATTCCTTGACAACTTCTGCTGTGGAAGCAACGACACAAGGGACAGTGCCAAGGAAAAGGTGCATTATGGGTCCATAGCGGATTGAGAGCTTGTGCAAATCTTGGTGAGGTATTGGGGAAAGAAGGTGGAGGTGTCCAATGATGGGTATGGCCAGTGGGCTCGGTGGACGGAGGGCCTTGCTCTGTTTTCTCCAGAGTATGGCTCGAAGCAGGACAACGGAGAGTACACAAATGAGGAAGAGTTGGGTATAGCCTTGGAAATCAGCCATACTTTAATTTTCAGCGGTGACTATGAACTATCAAGTGTTTTTGTTGGTTATGGAATAGCAACATAGCAGGTATACCGTATATAAGGAGAGAAAATAGTACGATGTTTGCAACCAAAAAAGAGAGTACCGGAGTTAAAATATCAGCGCTGCAATATGTCACCAATGAGACTTGGTGAAATGTTTTACGAATGACGTGATAAAAAAGCAATAACTTAGTCACGCACTTTTATTTTAAAATGAAAAAAAATAAATGCACATTATTTTTTTATACTTAATTAATGATAAATAAATTTTATATTAATACAGGAAATTATTTAATTAATAAATTTTGATAATTAATTATTTATAAAGTGATAATTTATTAATCAAATGATATATTTTATTAATTAATAATATATTCATCATTAATCAAGTCTAGAAATAATTAATTATCAAAATTCAATAATTAAAAATTATTTATTATTAATTGAATATAAAAATAATATAAAAAATATGTACAAATATATTGTTTCAAAATATAACAAATTGAAACAAACATAAATTAAAATAAAAAAAAATCATTTCAACACACACGATCATTATTCTTGACTACTTGATTTCGTAGTGATAAGCATTTTCCTTTAAATATTAAATGGCCAGTAATTTATCACACGAAAGGATTTTTCTACTAATTCAACTACGAATGACGTGGCCTTTTATAGACTTTCATCAATTCAATTTAACTCAAATAATATCAAATTAAATCATATGTTGAAGATTCCAAACACACTGTTAAAGAACATTTAAGAATAAGACAGCATGTTTTTTTCAAATTATTATTGTGTGTTGACTTCAAATTTTATAGCTAAATAAACTTAATATAGGGATTGTATATTTGTTTAAAGTAACGTTGTAAAATTCAAATTGAACAATGAACTTGTGAGATTTTTAGTTTAAGTTCAACCATTTAGATTAGTTAGTTGAACTAGATGATGTCATCAAAATAATTTACATATAATAATATAAAATAAATAAAAATATTTATAAAATATGAAAAATATTGAGTTTTTTATATAAAAAAATTATTTGTCAGTCGATTTAATTGAATATGAATTAGGTAATTCAATCAGATTTTATTTGGTTTTAAGCGATTTTAACTGGTTTAAAGTAGTTTGATTGTGAATTCGGTTATGAGACTTAATCATAATTATTTAAGTATTTTGTTCACAGTTAGACTGGTTGGATTGTCTGATCCAGTCTAATTTTGATAACACTCGTTTAAAGTAAGAAAAAATTATTATTTACTAGACACCTAATTAAAGAAGTGAGATGGTATGTCAGTATTTTATTAATTATCTTAATTTTTTTATTTCTATAATATATGTTTTTGAAATTAGAGAAATAATTATGAATTAATAGGGATATAAGAAATGAAAGGAATAAAAATTTAATAGGCAATTAATTACAAAAGTGTGAGAATATATATGTGAACATTTTATTAATTATTTTGTCTTTTTTATATTTTTAATATAAATTATAATTAATATATATTATTATAACATTATAAAGCCTATGAAATAATCGGCGCCCCTGCCTCGAATTCAAATAGGTACGCAAGCCACATCTAGACGAGGAAAACTTTTGATAAGTGGCATTTGAAGAGGTTAAGGAAGCATTGCAGACAGACAAGGAAAGAATTTATATGCCACCATACTTGGATGAGGATGAGTCATGGATATAGCGATGGAGATCAGCCATACTTGAATCTGCAAAGGTGACTATGAACTATGAAGAATAAGTGTTTTTATTGCAACGTAGCAGGTAGTTATAACAGGAGGGGAAAAGTAGGGAGACCTCGTGCAGCCTCTCCAGAATGGTGACTATGACCTATGAAGACTAAGTGTTTTTGTTGCAATGTAGCAGTTAATAACAGGAGGGGAAAAGTAGGGAGACCTCGTGCAGCCTCTACAGAGATGCAGGCATCTAGAATAGGGGTGGAAAGTTAAATATTAAAATGAGATTTTTCTTTTCTATTGAGATTTATGGAGTTTCTTATTAGAATTTTATTTTCCTAGTTTTTCGAGATGTTAAATTTTTAATTAAAATTTTATCAAGTTCTTTCAATATTTTTTTATCAATTGATAATATAGTTAATTTATTTAATTTTTCTTAAAACGTTGTTGATTTTAAATAAGATTTTATTAATTTTTAGTTTGAAAAGCTTCTTTACACTATAGCACTTATTCAATATTTTTATATGAGTGAATATGTTGATTGGACTATTATCTTCCTTTTGTATAATTTCTTTTAGCTCAAAAATGAATCCAAACCTTAAATATCATAGAGTAGTTTTTATATTTTAGAGTATTTAGAATAACAAATTTTTGAAAATTGATTTGGTTTATAAATAAAAATTTTTGTTTAGAAAGTTATAAAATAGGAATCGATTTGATTTTAAATTTTTTTATTTGAGTTGTGTACATTTAGAAATTTATTCAAATTTAGTTAAATTTGGTTTGACCTTAGTTTAAATTATTTGAATTGATAATTTTTTCCTAAATTATTTTCTCATTCTAACTATTATAATTAAGGGTAATAAAGTAAATATTAAAAGAAAATGAATTTCATTCATCTTTAAAATATTCCAAACATGAAAATTAATTTGCAAATCAATTCAAATATTAATCTTTACAATGAGTTTTGAATCATAGAAATTGATTTTTAAATCAAATAAAATGAAATCAATTTTATTCAAATCAAATTAATTCTTGTTTTTTGTGATAAAAAATTTGGTGAGAGGAAGACTCATTCTCAGTTCAAGACCAAGGCAAATCACAAACATTAATGAGAATTTATAGTGAGATTATAAATTGCCTACTAATGAGTGTACATTTGATTCAAACACAAGTCATGTCTAATATAAGAGAAAAGTCCAACCAAATAAGTCAACATTCATTAAAAAATCAAATCATATATATGTTGATGATTTCAAACAGTGTTAAAGAACATTTAAGATTAAGATAATATATTTATTCAAATTACTATTGTCTAATGCTTCAAATTTTATATCTAAATAAAATTAATAAGGATTTTATATTTTTTTAAATTAAAAAAATAATTATTTATTAGACACTTAATTAATTAAAAAAGTGAGATGATATGTCAGCATTTTATTAATTATCGTAGCTTTTGCATACCTTTAATATAAGATTTTGAAAAGAGAGAAATAATTAAAAATTAAAAAGAATATAAAAAGTGAGAGAAAATAAAAACTTAATAAGCACTTAATTAAAGAAGTATGAGAATATATGAACATTTTTATTAATTACCTTATCTTGTTTTTATTTTTAATATAAATTATAAATAATATATTATTATAAAATTATAAACCCTATGAAATAATGTACCTAAAACAAAGGCGAACTACAGTTACTATAGAGCCGCCCCTGCCTAGAATTTCAAATCTTCAAAGCTATAAGCAAGCTTTTTTTATTGTTTTTTTTGGTAGAAAAATCTCTACGCAAGGTAGATCTAGACAAGGAAGATTTTTGATAAGTGGCTTTGAAGAGGTTGAGAAGCATTGCAAGCATTGCAAACAGTCAAGGAAAGAAGGCTAGGAGATAGATTGCGAGCAAAAGCTCACCCAACCCTGACTCGCCTTTGTATTCTTTCCGTCTTATTTTATTTATTTTTCTGTTTGTCCGTAACTTTCATTTTCTCGAGAATAAATGGTGAGAGAGAAATTAAAGCCTTCCTTCCTACGTAGTGAACTTCGACCAGGGGACATGAATATGGAAAGTGACTTGACGTATATAATATTAAATCTATAGAACATTTTCTCTTTTGCCTGGCGGCGGCCTGTAAGCCCAAAATACTATACCCAAAGCCAAGCAAAATGGATAGCAATTAGCAAGACGCAGTGAATATAATTTTTCTTTGTTTTTCATTTTCCCATATCCTTTCCTCTCAGCCTCTCCCTCTCCATACTTCTGGGTTGAATAAACTGGCAATATGATAATATTTTTTTATGGAAGACAAATACGACTTGGTTTAGGAAAACAACATTGAGCAATTTCTGAATATAAATTAATGGTTATTAATTTTTTTTCAAAAAAATGTTTCTTTTTATAAAAATTGAATACTTTTAGAAAAAGGTAAAATACATTTTACCTTTTAAAATATAACTCTTTCTTAACTTATCTCCTAAAAATAAAATTTTATCACTTAACCCCCTTAAACTTTAATTTTAAGTTAACCTCAAGATAAATATTTAAAATTAAATATCAGATGGTTAAGTGGCTTAAATTCAAACTTCAGGAAAATAAGTGATAAAAAAACCTTTGCTTTCTGTAATAGTAAAGTCACATGGTGCGCATATGTAAGGTATGTTTCGTTTAATTTAACTAAAAAATTAACATTTTCACTTAAAACTAAACTTCAAGAAAATAAGCTTCAGAGGTGAGTTAAGAGAGAGCTATATTTCATAAGATAAAATGTATTTTACAGGAGTTATGCCCTCCTAATTAACTTACACTCGTTAAAAAACAATATGAATGTGATAATGTGATAATGTGATGCAATTATAGGTTGATATATGGGGTGGGGTTATTGACACTCCTCCTTGCTTATTCACACTCTCCATTAACAACATATAATTGTAATTTCATAAATTATCATATCTTAATTTATTTCTTATTTAATTTATTATGTTACTATTTATCTATTCAGACTCGTAGTTAATCTCAGTTAGCCCAAACTCTGGGTCTGACTCATCATTGCTTCCTTTCTTCTCCAGAAGCAGCGCACTTTTTTTTATTTTTCTTTATCATTTTGTTTCTTTTCCTCAAAATTGCTAATTATAGATGAATATAATAATAGAGTATCAACAAATTCAGAATGAAAACATACATTTTAATGAAATCTTTTGCCCTAATAGTGAAAATTACTTGGAATAGGAGTTGAATTTTTATCTTAACATGCTTTCATCTCATATGTTATTTTCTTTGTTTAAACAAGTTTTTATTTTAAAAATTTTGCTCAACATAAATTATTTTCAAAATTTATTTGTGTACGTAGTTGTATTGTATCAGATTTTTTTTATAGAAATAATACTTACATAAATAAAATCTTCACAAAATTTTATATAAATCATTAAATTAAGTTTGAATCTCATTGTAATTTTTTTTAAATAATCTAAATGAGTCCAGGTTAAATTTTATGAAAATTTTATAAAAACTTTTTTTTATATAAATATCATTACTTTTAAATTTTGTAGAATTTATTTTATACAAGTATCCTTACTTTTCTTTTTTAGTTGAGCGATCCCAATTCGTACTAATGGAATCGGTTGATTAATGTACCCACGTGTTGTTGAAATTGTTGAAAGTGAAAACATATATGAAGAAAAGTGTTAAGGACATTACTTCGGTATTTATTTATTTTTTTAAGTATCAGTATTTAGAGTGAGTTGTCTAATATTTATTAATTATGATTTATATTTAATAAATTATTTAATATTTATTGTGAAACTAATAGTCAATAAATAATTAACAACTTATTCTGAATATTATAGTAATTTTCAAGTGTTAATTAAACAAATTTATCATATGGCTTACACGTTACACAACAAAAATAAATGAATTTTTTCTTACCAAAATAAAAAATAAAAAAATGAAAAAAATTAAGAAAAAGAGAAAAAGAAACTCCTTCATGTCGAAAGACAACATGGAATAACACCTTCATGCATGACATTAGAAGGGTTTGGTTTAAGGTTTAAAAAAAATATTTTTAGAAATAATATGTTCAAAAATGATATTTTTAAGAATGATATTTTTAGAAATAATTATTATTATGTTTGGTTAATTAAAAACTTTTTTAAGAATGACTCAAATCGTCGACAATAGTAGTCGAAGTCGCTTGCAATCGTCAACCTCTTGTAGCGGTAAGGGTAGTTAGATTCTAGTGATCAGGGCGATGGTTGAAATCGTTGAATTTTGATGACTGGTGTGGTAGCTAAAGTCGTTGGTCATTATCAGTTGTTACCGTTGGCTTGCAATGGTTAAATTTCGATGACTATTGTAGTGGTCAAAGTCACTGACGATGGTCGGATTTCAATAACCAGTGTGGTGGCTGAAGTTGTCGGTCACCATCAACTAGAGATAGTGATGTGGGTAACCGAATTTTAATGATTGGCCACAACGGACAGTGGTCGATGGTGACCGATAGAGATTATCGATAAACAATTATTAGTTAATGACACGACGATAAAATGATAAATATTTTAGATATTTCACATGACAAAAATATTCTCATATTATGAGAATATTACAAACTCACATCTCATATAAAAATAAAAATGTGAGAATGTTGGTTAAAAATTATTTTTAAATAAAAATACTTTTCTAAAATTTATACTAAATATAATAATCTAACATTCCTATATAAATATTCCCATGAACGAATCAATCCTTCTCTTACGTCTTGATATTCATTGGGAACCAACTACTCCGTTGAACACCTTCCCCCTCGGTCTTTTCTAGAATTTATATGCTACCAAAAACTCACCTACTCTTCCTCACCTTTCTATTCTTTCCCTCTCTTATTTTATTTTATCTTTTTACTGTAACCTTAACTTTGTCGAGAAAAAATGGTAAGGTAGTGAACTTTGAATGGGGAAAGGAATATGGGAACTATTGGGAAGCTTGGATGCATTCTGGAATATGGGCCAGATGCGTTGCAGAAGTTTAGAATTTTGTCTTTTTTAATTTGTGCAGCTTTGAACTTTGAACTTTGAAAGGGAAGGTCTGAACGAAGAAAGCAGAGCATTATATGAGAAGAATTTTAAAAAAGGATTGATGATGGAATGCGCTGTTTAACTTAGCAGTAGCAGCCACTCTGTCAGGAAATGAAAGGACAAATTATAGGTAATGATAATATTTGAAGCCATGATATTTATTTACTCTTGGCAGATGGGGTTAAAGCATAGCAGTTGTAGATTGAGTTTTAGGCGAGGGGACTTTTGAATTTCAGGGTTACGGTCTTCTTGCAAGAGTTTAATTTTCATCATTTATTTATATGGTTATTTAATTATATATTATTAATTTATTAAAAAATTTGATTATTATAATAATTATTTTAAAAATTTAATATTTTTAATAATGTGTTAGTATATAATTAGATAACAGTATAAATTTTTTTTATATTGGTAGTTAATTAAAATTAAATCTATTAAAAAATCTCAATTTCATAAGAATTTAATTTTGATCCACTGTTAGTGTAAAGTTTTTTTATACTGTCATTTAATTATGTGTTGTCAAATTATTAAAAGAATTTGACTATCACAACAACTATTTAAAAAGTCTAATTCTTTTAATAATGTGTCAATATATAATTGAATGACAGTGTAAAAAAACTTTACACTAACGATCGATTGAAATTAAATTCATTTCGTAATTACAACTAAAGACTTTTTATTTTTTTACTTATTATTATAGTGTAAGGTGAGAAAATTGTCAATAATTAACTGTTTTAATAACAAAAGGTTTTTTGACACAAAATTCAAAGGATTATTTACATATTTACAAACCCTCAAGTTTAATTCACACAGATGAAATTGAAAGGTTGAAGGGCGTAAACTGCAATTTATTATTTTTTAGATTAATGCTGGGAGGAAGTCAGGAAGGGTATCGCACTCTCCTTTCAGAAACGGATTCTTTGGAGGTCATTTCTCTTATCAATAATGGAGGTGCTGTTTTTCATAACATATTTATGGGGGACAATTATTCTTGAAATCCGAAATTGCCAGCGGATAGAACTGCTAAAAAATTTTTATGGCTAATATTTTCCTCTAATAATATTTCCTTTAGGCCTGTTCAATCGCCTATACAAATGCATAAAAAAGAAAGGGAGAATGAATTTTACTAGCAGGGGAAAAGTTGAATAAATTGAATTTTTTTAATGAATTAAATATTTAATTAATAATTTATATATAATTAATTAATAATTTATTTTTATTTTAATATTTGATATATAATTAATAATATATTAATTATTAATTAAATTAATTAAATATTTAAAAAAAAAACTAATATGCCCAACTTTCTTTCACCTCAAACATGAGGGTCATTCTCTTAAAAAGAAATGGATTAAGTCAAGTCACAGGGACACAAATTAAAGGATGAGCCATTGAGCCCTCTTGGAAGGGTCATCCCCGGTTTCTGTTCCATGTCAACAGTCCCATGGCCCCCTCCATCGACCTTCCAATCAAAACACTGAATCATAGCAGCACCATTAGTAGGTATAATAACCTGTAGTGCTAGCCAGTGAGGCTCCTGGACACCCTCTTTTTCCACTCCTTAATGGGAATTAGTTGAAAATGATGTCCCTCAACATGTAACTGGCTCACCCCACTTCCATCTTCACCTCTTTGGCCTGTACTCCATTGGGTTCTACCAAAGATTGTGGTCCCTGCCAATAGACCACATATTAACAAAGAACAGGTACTCTACCAGAGATTGTGAATCCTTAGGGTCTATTTGGTTTAACGGATGAGAGGTAAGAGAATGGAAGAGATTTTAATTTTGTATGTGTTAGGTTAAAGAAAAAAAGAGAAGAGATTTTAATGAAAAAAAAGTATAAATTTATTTTTTTACATAATTATAATATTTAATATAACATTTAATTTAAAAATATTTTAATCTATTTTTAAACATATATTATTTTCCTTCTAAATTCTTTTACTTTTAAAGAAAAGTTAAAATTACCTCAAGAGATTTTGCTTCTTTTTCTTAAAAAAAATTAAACAAAACATATAAAATTTAAAATAATTCATTTCACTCTCCCTATTTCTCTACAACCAAAGTTAGTGTTTTTTAACTAGCTCGCAGGCAAGGAAGGTTAACAATATCTTATTCTTCTACCATTCTACGCTTTCCTATGACTGAATCGATCTCTTGTTTTGCCTTGCTTTCTCCATCACATGCGAGTGGTTGATTAACTCAGCTAGACTGCTAGAGCCTATTTGGTGGTTATAGCATTAGCAGACGTGTCGGTTCTGCCATAAATATGTCCTGCAATGGCATTAATATGCGCTACAAATCAGCTGTTACCCCCATTTGCTTTTTCAATTAGTTCAAATAAAAATTAAACATTTATACGTATGAAATTATAAAATTTAGAATAAATATTTTATTTTAATCTTCTAAAGACATACACAATATCATATTAGTCATCTATTTATAAGTACATCAAATTCATCTTCAAAAGATATATTTGACATTAACTTAGTCTTTAAATGTTATATTTTTTTCATCAAATTAATTCTTAAAATGATATCAAATTAATTATTAAAAAAAATTAATAATATTAATTATCATTGAATGACTAATTTGATATTTCTGATAAATGAAAGACCAATATGATGTCACATATATTTTTAAAAAGTCAAAATAAATATTTATTCTAAAATTTATATATGTATGAGTTATAAAATTATGTTTGAGTTCCCTATAAATTATATAAAATTCATGAAGACTTTTGAATTTTGATGATGTTTGATAAAATTATATTATTTTTTATTTATAAAATCATTGATTTTATATTATAAATAAATAAATTATTATGTGAAAAATTAAAATAAAAAGAGGTTTGAGCAGTTTTAAAAATAAGAGAAATGGCTAAATGTTATGTGAAAATTCAAAACTGGGGAGACGTGTGTAAATTTTAAAACATATAAGGAAGTCATTACAATTTTGTCAAACCAAAGAGGTGGTTTTGTAATTCGCCAGTGTGTGTATATAATAATAAATGTATTCAATATCATGATCATCGTTTTGTAATCTACATACAATCCCACTGGAATAATCGTCACTCTCTGTAGTATATAGGAATCTAACAGTTCGTTGCAGGAGCCCGGAGACAGAGTCCGTGAAACTGATAATGAAAATAACCAACAAACAAAAGGAGGCCAAATGAAAAATTTGGATTTTAACTTGCTTTTTCCCCCAAGCTTGATCACAATCATATGGAAGGAAAAGGATTAAGCTTGGGCACTGGGACACAAATTAAGGGATAAGCCCTTGAAAGGGTGTTCCTACACTTCTCGGGTGTAGAATTAATCCCTGCTCAAGCTTGGTTTTGCCATGACCAAACAGTGCTTCCAGTAAGATTAGAACTCATACATTACAAGTAAAGTATTAGAAAATTGAATTGAATAAAATGTGAAATCTAATTATTGCATCAATGCTTACAAGTATTTATACAATCAGCTAATCAAGTAACTTTGTCATAATAGCTAATCTAATATATAACAGCTAATCTAACAGATGTAATTAACTGACAACTAATCTAACAATTAGCTAACTGAATGGGGCTAACGTGAAAGTCAATTAACTAAATTAGTTATAGAGGGGAATGACAATTATTAGTTAATTTTGTTTATGATTAGTGATGTAATCATTCATAATTAGATTTGATGAGTGATAGTCTACTTACATGGAACTCAGTTTGTCTACTAAGCCACACATCATGTTTATATAATTCCTTTGGTAATTAATTGCCCTCTATGATCATCAAGCTTTGGGTATCTCGCTATGTATCAGTTCCTAATTGCCCATGTAATTTATCCTTTACTATTATGATAGTTAATGATGGTTAATGGGAGAGGAGGAGAGGGGGCTCACTGGGTGTTTATCAAGAAATCTATCAAAACCCAAGTGAATAGCATTATCACATAATCATTAGATGAGTGTGTTAACTGAAATTTGACCGTGTAACAATTGTTTTTTTTTTTAATATAGAACAGTGTAACAATTGTTTTGACTCTATGATTGTTAGTAAATTTGAATCAACTGTACGGAGTATATGGACTTTACATGCATATATAATATGCAATAATTTTTTATTATGATGAAAGAAATTAACACATTGGTAAGAAGAAGTTTGACAAATAAGTAATGATGCACCATATTTAATGCAATAAATTCTTTCTATAAATACCGAAATAATGATTCAAACAAATACAAATAAAATTAAGGAGAGAATTTATTAAGAAAATTAAATTATTTTCTATAAATAAAATATTAATGAAGATTTAAAATTTAAATTTAGTATCCCCAACACTATCCACTCCTAGTGGCTTATTAACGCATAATTATAAAATTAAAAAAATTACATAAACCCGTATGAAATAGAAGGACAGTTGATCACAAAAAATTACATAGAAGGAAATGGATTCAGCCTTGGAACAGGGACACAAGTTATGGGGTGAGCCCTTGGAAGAGTTAACCCGGGGCTCTCTTCCATGTCAATGGTCCCATTGCCACCATCAACCTTCCACTCGAAGCATTGAATCATAGCAGCCAGATTCGTGTGTACAACATGCAACGCCAGTGAGATTCCAGGACACCCTCTTCTTCCACTCCCGAATGGAATTAGGTGATAATGCTGTCCCCTAACATCCAATTGACTCTGTCCATTTCCCTCTTCACCAATAAACCTCTCTGGCCTGAACTCAAGTGGATTCTCCCAGTGATTAGGATCCCTACCAATTGCCCACACATTGATAGCTAATCGGGTCTTCGCAGGAATCTCATAACCACAAACTATAGCGCTTTTAGATGACTCCCTAAAAATTAACGGAGCTGCAGGGTGAAGCCGTAATGTTTCTTTAACTATGGCTTGCAGGTAAGGAAGGTTGACAATATCTGATTCTCCTACTATTCTACTCCTTCCTATCACTGCATCGATCTCTTGCCTTGCTTTCTCCATCACATATGGGCGGTTGATTAACTCTGCCATAGCCCATTCTATGGTTACAGCAGATGTGTCGGTTCCTGCAACAAACAAGTCCTGCAAATTAACAATAGAAACCGCATGTGTAAGTTAGTCTTGTTGAGGAACAAAAAAAATTATCCACAAAACTGCAGCATTTCCTTTGTTGACCTAATTGGCAGTATATTCAGCGAATGAAACAGGTAACTGTGCATATAGACCGACTTACCATGATGAAGGCCTTTATGTTCTCTTTAGTCAATTTCATTTCAGACATCTCATCTTCATATGTGTCTAATAAAACATCAAGTATATCCTTACTTTGATAAGTTCCACCCATTTCCTTGCTGTTCCTTCTTTTCTCTTCATGCTCTTTTATTACTCTGTCAAATATGGTGTCAAACCTGACCCGAATTTCCTTGAGCATCTTGTTGAATCCCTGGAAATCGAAACTCTTCAAGAGCCAAATGACGTCCGATATATTGAACTTCCCAGTGAGCTCAGCCGTATCCGCCACTAACTTCCTTAGTTCTTCGGCTTCATTTTCATTCTCGGAACTCGTTTTACTCACAGTCATTCTTGAAATGATATTATTCAAAAGCGTCATGAGCTCTCCTCCAACATCCACGGCCTCACCAGCCAACCCCTTTTTGAGTACATGTCTGAGAAATCTCGTCGTCTCTTGCTGCCTCACCGGACGTAGTTGGTCAAGTGTCCTGCCACCGAGAAGTTGAGACATGCATAGCTTCTTCATGAACTTCCAATAGGGTCCATAAGGTGCAAATGTGAAGTTTAGGAAGCCTTTCTCAACGGCAACGGTTTGAGCAGGGCGGTTGGAGAAGGAGGCTTCATGAGTTTTGAGGAATTCCTTGGCAGTTTCTGCAGTGGAAGCCACCACGCAAGGGACGGAGCCAAGGAAAAGGTACATTATGGGTCCATAGCGGATTGAGAGCTTGTGTAAATCTTGGTGAGGTATTGGGGAAAGAAGGTGAAGGTGTCCAATGATGGGTAGGGCCGGTGGGCTCGGTGGACGGAGCTCCTTGCTCTGTTTTCTACAAAGTATGGCTCGAAGCAGGACAATGGACAGTACACAAATGAAGAAGAGTTGGGTATAGCCTTCGAAATCAGTCATACTTGAATCTTGAATGGCCACTGTGAACAATGAAGTGTTCTGTTGGCTATGGAATAGCAACGTAGCAGGCAGTTATATAAGGAGGGCAAAGAGGTCGACGAGTGACGTGTTAATATCAAACACCCGTGTTTTCAAACTAAATAAAATATTAATAAAATAAAAATTAAAAACTCATAACGTCACGTGTCAACTCAGTCGTATACTTTTGGTGAATTTGAAATTCGTGCTAATTAGCATTTCTCATATATTAAATGAGCAGGAATATTAATATAGAGAAATGTTAATTTACATTAAGTTGATATAATATTTTTATGAATTTAATATTTAAAATAAGTTGTCAATATTAGTTTTAAAATAAATATTTAAAAATTTATTAAATATAAATAATAATTAATAAATATTTAACAATTTACTCTAAAAATTAATATTTTTAAAAAATATGAATACTGAAATAATATTTTAATTTACAATAAATATTATTTACTAATGAAACCACAAACGTGTTACCCTAAAATTTTGGATGGAAAGTGCGTGCTGATGTTGTCACAAGAAAACAATTTCATTGGTAAAAATAAAAGCCACATCATTGGTAGTTGGTAAAAATAAAAGCCACGTCACTGGTAATTGGTAAGAATAAAAGCCACGTCATGGATAGTTGGTAAAAATAAAAACCACGTCATTGGTAGTTCAATTCGTAGAAAATCTTTGGTGTGATATTGCCGTGCTCATTAATATATAATAGTGCTATACCTTACGAAATTATTGTACCATTGAGTATTTAAAATTGTACGACCCAAGATAAGAAAAACTGGAACACCTCAATGCTAGATTTATTCCACGTCTAATTCGTAATAATTTTAAGTAAGGAAAATAATAATTGTATATTTTTTTATATTATTTTTATATTTAGTTAATGATGAATAATTTTTTTATTAATACATTATATCATTTAGTTAATAATTTTGTATAATTAATTTCTTACAAACTTAATTAATAATAAATAAATTATTGATTAATTTAGTATATCGTTTAATTAATAAATTAATAACTTATAAATAATTAATTATCAAAACACATTAATCAAATAATATATTATATTAATTAAAAATTTACTCATCGTTAATTAAATATAAAAATAATATAAATTTTAGTATACAAATATCATCATTGTTTACAAAATATGCTTCATAACATTTACCATTTCCCTATATCACACGAAAGGATTTTTCTACTAATTCAAATACGAAAGTGGTGGCTTCTTACTTTCATCAATGAAACTGTTTTTTTCTGATAACATCAGCATGCATTTTTCATCCAAAATTTCAAATAAACGTGTTTGAAGTTTCATTCGTAAATAAACATTCGTGTAAATTAGCATTCCGCATATTTAAATGAGATTTTTTTTTTCATTTGAGATTTATTGATTTTTTAATTAGAATTTTAGATGTTAAATTTTTAATTAACCTTTTATAATTGAGTTCTTTCAACTTTTCTTAATTAATTTGATAACATAATTAATTTATTTAATTTTTCTTGAGATATTTTTGTTCTTAAATAAAATTTTATTATTTTTGTAAATTTTTTTTACTGTAGCAATAATTTATTGGAATTGTTAACATATTTTGAAATCAAAATATGCATTTGAAAAAGAATTCAATCTTTATATATGATTGACTATATTGATTGGACTATTATCTTTCATTTATGTAATTTCTTTTAACTCTAAAAATGTATCAAAACTATCAATATCATAAAGTAGTTATTATATTTTAGAGCTTGTTTGGAATCACAAATTTTTATAAATTAATTTGAATTATAAGTGAAATTATTTGTTTAGAAAGTTATAAAATAAAAATCAATTTGATTTTGAAATAATTTTTATTTAAGTTGTATACATTTAAAAATTTACTCAAATTTGATTGAATTTAAGTATATTTAATTTTATTTTAGTTTAAATTATTTTGAATTGATAATTTTTCCCTTATTTGTTTTCTCATTCAACCTATTGTAATTAAGCATGACAAAGTAAAATATCAAAACAAAATAAATGTCATTCATCTTTAAAGTATTTCAAATATGAAAATCGATTTGAAAGTGAATTCAAATTCTATTTCTTTAACAATGAGTTCCAATCATGAAAATTAATTTCTAAATTAAATCAATTCAATTTAACTAAAATGATATCAAATCGAATCATATTTTGATGATTCCAAACACAATGTTAAAGAACATTTATGATTAAGACAACATATTTTTTCAAACTATCATTGTCTAGTGACTTCAATTTTTATAGCTACATAAAATCAATAGGGATTGTATATTTGTTTAAAATGAGAAAAAATAATTATTTATCGGACACTTAAGTAAAGAAGTGAGATGATATGTCCATATTTTATTAATTATCTTGATTTTCGTATCTTTAATATAAGTGTTTGAAATGAGAGAAATACTTAAGAATTAATAAAGATATGAGAAGTGAGAGAGAATAAAAATTTAATAGACACTTAATTAAAAAAGTAATAGAATATGTAAATATTTTAATAATTATCTTGTCTTTTATATATTTTGAATATAAATTATAATTGATATATTATTATAAAATTATAAATCCTAAGAGATAAAGGGCCTAAAACAAGGCCTTACTGCCTTTACCGTAGAGCAGCCTCTGCCAAGAATTTCAAATCTCTCCGCATCTAGACAAAGGAAGACTTCAAAGCTTTGATAAGTGGCCTTTGAAGAGGCTGAGGAAGCATTGCAAACGGAGACAGATTGAGGGCTAATTAATTAGCACGGGAAGATCAGGCATGGATGATTGACGCAGATACAGAGCGCTATTCAATTATTAGAATAAAATAATAATAAATATTTTAAATTTAAAACATTATTACTTTTTTAAAAAAAATAAAAAATAAATATTTTATATTAATTAGCAAGACACAAATATATTTTTTCGTTGATTTTCATTTTCCGATATCCTTACTTCTCGGCCTCTCCCTTTCTAGAAATCTGGGTTGAAAAAAACTGGCAGTGTAATAATATTTTTTATGGAAGACAAATACGATTTGGTTTAGGAAAACAACATTGATCAATGTTTTTAATATGAATCAATGGTTTTTTTTTTTATTTATAAAAAAGTCAATGTTTCTTTTTATAAAAATTGAAGGCTTTTAGAAACGGGTAACATTTTACCTCTTGAAGTAAAACTTATTTTCATCTTACGCGTCCTGAAATTTTTATTATTATTTAATTCCCTTAAAGTTTGTTTTTCTGATATATGCAAAGCTGACCTTACTTATGCGCTGATATATGCAAAGTTGACCTCGTCCTTGAGAGTTCTTTAATTATTGGTATTTGGCATTGATAATGCATGTCAGTAACGTTCGACGGGATAGGAATATGTTTGATTGTGATAGGTTTTATTTTAAATAGGTTTGTTTTGTTTTGAAAAATATTAAATTTAACTTGACTTATCATCGCAACAACAAGGTGTTTATGAAGTCATTTCAAGCAAAGCATATAAAAGTAGAGGTTGAATGCACAAATTATAAAGCTAACTAGCAAGTCTCGTTTTTGTTTATTTTTAAATCCATTTGAAAGAAAGTCTTTAAAGGTTATGGAATTAATGGTAACTCATTCTACTGTTGTAGAATGGTTTTTATTCAAATTGATCATTTAAATCCCTGGGGTATGCATTGCATTATACATCAATTCATGCAATTAATCCAACAAAAAAATTGTTTTCAACATTCACCTATTGAGGTCTAACTTTACATTTTATTTTAACTCATTTAATTTTTGGGCCCTGCGTCTATTTCATTTTCATTTTTTGGGCCACATGCCCATAGTCATTTTAGTTTTTGAGCCCTACGCCTATTACATTTTAATTTCAGAGTCTCGCATTCATAATACTTTTAATTTTCAAGGACTAGTGCCTATTGACTTTTAAATTTTGGGTATCGCACCCAATGTCTTTTAATTTTTGGGTCTTGCACCCCTTACATTTTAATTTCAGGGTCTTGCACTCATTACACTTTTAATTTCAGGCCTTGCGCCTATTACCTTTTAATTGCAGGCCCCGTGCTAACTGCCTTTTAATTTTTGGGTTCCACGCTCATTACTTTTAATTTTAGGGTCTTGTACCCACTACACTTTTAGTTTACAATCTTCGAGCCTTGCGCCCATTGTTTTCTTAATTTACGGCCCTTATGCTCACTGTCGTTAAATTTCTAGGCCCAATGCTTATTTTCTTTAAAAAATTTAGGCCTTGAGCCCACTATCTTTTAATTATAAGGTCTCGGGGCCACTACTTTTTACTTTTTGCGTCCTAATACCCATTGCATTCATTCTGGATCATGATACCTATTACCTTTACATTTCAGGTCTTAATACCCATTGCATATCTTTTTGGGTCCTATACCAATTGCATTCACATTTCGGGTCCTGATACCTATTTTATTTACTTTTAGGGTCTTGAAGCCCATCACATTTACTTTTCGGGTCCTCGTACCCACGCCATTTGTATTTTCGGGTCCACGTACCCATGGTTATTTACTTTTTGAGCCCTATACCCACTGTTAATTATTTTTAGGGTCCATGTACCTATTGTCATTTACTCTCTTGGGTCCCTGTATACTAATTTACTTGTCATAAAATTTGTGAATAAATTTGAAACAACACATTTGTTTTTCATTTATTTTATAAATGAAGAAGCAAATGGGGGCAGCTGTTGACACCCAAATTTGTCTTGAAATTCTTATTTTTGTCAATGGACATTATACCAATAATTTTGGATCTGATCTATTTAATAAACCCAAACCCAATGCTTCAAGATGATAATGATAAATAGAAAAAGATAAAAAAAAAAGCTTGATTTGACATGTAAAAAAGGAAAAATCTCCACTGATATAGTAAAATTTTAGAATAAGGGAAAATATGATCAGTCATAAAATTAAATATTCAACAAAAATAAAAAATGATTTCAGGAAATAAATTTGAATTCAAAAATACAATTAATGCCTTATTAATGGTAATTTGGGATTTGAATGATTAATTGATTTTGATTTATGCTGATTGCACAAATTAATTTTTGATTGATGGGAGAGATTTATTCTAATTTGTCCTAATTAATTGAACTGATTGAAGTGATGAGAATAATTATTTGGGTTATACATAGCTAAGAGTATGAAAAACCTTGGGAGAACACACAGGGAGAAGAGCTGTAACACATAGAAGAAAGAGAGAAAAATACAGAGCCACAACCCATAGATGATTTGAGAGGAAAAAGACACAGTGACACAATAACATATAGAGAGGGGGGAGAAAAAAAATACACTTAGACAACATTCGTTGGTTTTGAAAATAGAGAAAGCAATTGCAAATAGTAAGGACAACATGCCACCCTATTCCTATGTCAACGCTAGAGTATTCGATTGACAATCAGAAGCTTAAATTTTGAAATTGTTTTAAGGTAAGTTTTCTTTGGTTCCATGAGTCTTCGATTGGGAAATGGAAAAGAATGATTGTTGGAACCAAAGAACTTTTGAGAAATTAGTTTCGGAACCAAAGATGTTTAAAGAATTAAACCCTTCAAAGTTTTGAAGATAACAAAAGGTTTAAATTAGAATGAACCAGTAAAAGACTCACGTAATTCGTGTATAAATTGTTATGTTAATCCATTAATGTTTTCTAGCCTAAAGATATGTTGATAAACCTATAACAAAGAAACAATGTGTTAACAATCTATTATTTATGCGTGCGTCCATTTTGTCTTCTAACCATAAAGGAAACTAAGTATTCGTCCAATAAACTCTAAATTGGTTCTCGAGTATATTATATTGGATTGTCCAAATGTTTCCTTACTTAGCTCAGATTCAAGCATTCGTCTAAAGCTCAAATTCAAATATAAAGAACTGTTCATCATTAAATGTTGAGAAAAAATCTGACAAAAGTACACAACAAAAGAAGTCAACTGAACCGCTTAGCTGACACTGCTAATAACTACAAAGATCAGCAAATAAGGAACTTTCTGCGCACTCAGATAAATCAGGACTCATTTATCACACTCTTAGCAGTCCCTAATAATCAAAGTCACTTTTCAAAAGAAGCTCAACACGATATTAGCTTATGCATTTAATGCTGCTCAGAACGGTAATAAATGTTTCCGTTGGACGAAGAAATTGCCAATCACTGCTCTAATGCTATTAATATCGTTTAAACTGCCGTTTTATATACTTAAATGCCGGAAATTGAGTTTGATTTGGTATTTATTTGAAGATTTTATAAGGGAAACTTACCCAATTTCCTTTGAATATTTCAAGTTGAAGATTTATGAGAATCAAGCTTTAAAGTGTTAAAATGGAAGCAATCTTGAAAAAAATACAAAGATATCAGCAACCTATAAAGGATGTTTTCCAAGATTTTATGAAGATATCATCAACCAAATTATGAAAGATTTTGGCAAGATCCTACAAAGATATCAGCAATCCAACTTTGGAAGTTTCCTATTTTTTATATTCTTGGAAGATTTTTTCTCTTATCTCACATTAATTAGGAATACTCAAAGAAGGAAAGAAATCTACTTGCCCTGTTACCCAAGAATTGCACATTAAATGAATTTGTGAACAATTAGGAAACCCTAAAAGAAAAGTTTGCTAAAGTTGTTGGCCCACTAAAATCATTATAAATAGGAGGAGTGGCAGCGCAAGAGGAGAAGTATCTGGCATTCAGAGAAAGAAAGTAGTTATAACCCTTTGCTTGATTAGAGAGTTGTAGCGGAGCTTTGGAGGTTTTTGAAGCTATCAAGCGAAAGACCATCTCCCCAATTGTTCGTGAAGGACCTGTTTCACCGCAAAGGGGTTTTCGGGTTTTAGTTTTTCTATTGTTCTTTTATGGATTTGAATTTGGTTTTAATTTATGCTTTGTTCTCTTTAACTATGCGTAGCTAAATCCATAATTAGGATTATGGTGGATCTTATGTTCAAATTCTTATAATGTTTTCCTAATTCCAAAATAATTTTATGTTTCCCCAATTGATTGAATTTTGTCTAGTGCTTTGTTTTCCAATAAGGTTTGCGCACCCTTTAAAAAGTTAATTGATTGACTGGCGACCGTACTACAATTAGTTAACGGAACTCTAGGATTAATCGGATTTGGGGTTGTGTGGACCAAACTCAATCCCTTGTTTTCAATCAGTTATTTAATTAACAAATTTGCTGGTTCTTTATGCTTTTCTTGACTGTTTGCCTTGCATGACCATTGGGGGTTTTAGATTGAGAAAAAGAATATAAATATTGCATGACCATTGGGTATTAATAGCATTATAGCAGGTGATTGGCATAAGTAAAACCAGACACCCTAGGCTTTCCATAATTGAATATTTGCTTGATAATCTTTGATTTCCTCACTTTCTCCTAATTGCTTGATAATTTATCCTTTCTCATTCGACTTTCATTGTCTAGATAACATAAGGGATTAATTAACTTAGTAATTGCCAACAATTCTTGTGGGTTTGATACTTGGAGTCTCAAATACTCATTTATTACTTGTGCGACAGGGTACACTTGCCCTTAATTGCGATTTTAGCGTAACACGCACTCAGATAAATTAGGACTCAGTTATTACACTCTTAGCAGTCACTGATAATCAAAGTCACTTCTCAAAAGAAGCTCAACATGATATTAGCTTATGCATTTAATGCTGTTTAGAACGGTAATAAATATTTCCGTTGGACGAAAAAACTTATAAAGACTGCTCCAAGTGCTCTCTATCTATAAATATAAATGTCTTCAAAGAAGAAGGTGCTGAAGTATTGATCAAAAGAGAAAAGCTTTTAGCTTACGTTCTTTCAATTCAATTACACTCTTGTTTAGAGTTTCTGTCTTGAGTTTTATCTTTCTATCATCACCTGTAGTGAGTTAAACACTCAAACACCGTTTACATCTCCTTATATTCAACTTAGTTATTTAAGTCTGAAGAGGCTGGGTATAAAAGAATACTTGTACTTTAGAACCTGAAAATGTTAAGAATACTTGTGAACCTGAAGAAGTTGAGAATATTTGTGTACCTGAAGAGATGGATAATACTAGTAATCTTTGTAAAAATTAATGAAAAATCCTTCTTATTGAAGGAACTGAGCGTAGCTCTCAGTTTGTAAGAGTGAATCAGGATAAACCTCTGGTGTAAGTTTCTCTTCCCTCTACTTGTGTTTTATTTATTCACTAACATCTATGGATTGTCATTGTTTTCTTAACAAAAATTTTAAGTTAAAACTTAGAACTTTTTAACTGTGTCCAAAGAGAAATCTTACAAAAACCTTCTCATTGTCCAATAGGACTAAGAAGCCTTTTATACGTCCATTGCTTGTTAAAGTTTCAACCATTGTCTCGATTAATCTGTTAGTTAAGAAATTTTTTTTTTAAAAAGGTTAAGAAATACAATTCAGCACCCCTTTTTTATGTTTCACTTGTTTACTTCAAGGATCCCTCTAACATTCTGTAAATTCACCTATGTTTTGTGTGTGTTCAAGATCACGTGAAGTTGACAAGTCTAGTTCCATTTATTTTTATTTGTTTTGATGTGTTATTCATAGATTCATGTGAAACTGACAAATCTGCTCCTCACTCTCATTTTAATATTTTAGAATTTGTATATATTTGTAGCCAAGAAACCAATTGAGCGTTGACATGTTTAAACTCTCAAATTCTTAATATGTATATTACCTCGTGTTTGGCCTTCACGTGAAGAATGGTGATTATTCATGTTTTTATTCTTTCCTTAATGCATTTGCATTTGCATTTTCTATTTTCTTTTATTTGCTTTTTTTAAAGTATTTCTTTTAGTTAGGTCATTATTTGCTTCTGACTTCATTTTTAATGAAAATAAATAGTGAGTTGATGAGAAGTTTGTCAGTTTAGTTTAATTCATTTTTATTTATGGGTTAAGATCCGACAGATGAATAATCAAAATTGGTTAAAGTGATGATGAAGTTTTGACTTTCTAGAAATGAGGAATATCCTTTTAGTTTTGTCCGAATCGTTGACGGAGCTTTAGGTGATCTCTAAAAAATATATTTTTTCATATATTATTTGTCGTACCATCCATCTAATTGTCATTCAAAATAAACTTAAGATATCCAATGATAGGATAATCAAAATTAACCGAAGTAACGATGACATTTTGACTTTCCTGAGGTGAGAAATTTCTCATTAGTTTTGCCAGAAGCGTTGACAGGGATTTATGCGATTTCCAATATAAATATCTTTCTTTACACATTAATTTCTTACTATAATCATATGTTTGTTACTTTAGTCAAATATCACATTAACTCTTAAATTTTACCGATGATAGAAAATTTGAGAGAGGATCAAAGAGACGATCAATTAAACTCTTTCTAATATTCTTGAGACATTTATATTAGATTTTGCTAGAAGTGCTAACAATGTCTAATCCTTACAATTAAATATAAAAAAATATTTTCATAAAATAATAAAAACTAATGCAAACAAATTTACAAATCCCAACCTTATGATAGTGGTAAGTTTACATTTTATTTGATTATTATCTTTTTAAAATAAAATCTCTTGTAAAATCATTTTCAAAAATCAATTCATCTTATCTCAAAAATATTTATTTGAAAATTATACTTTTGTCTCTTCATTGTCATATAACATGTTGCGAGTTTACAATTTGTTCAATCAATAATAGCTATTTGGCTGCCCCATATCTTAGTCATTTATCATTTTTGATAATATGCCGACAAAATGGGACATGTCAAAATAAAAAAAATAATTTTTGTTAAAATAATAAATGACCAATTTAATTAACTTAGCAAGATAACACTAGACTAAACAGGTAATCATTCTTAGAATGAATATGTAGGTAGGGTTGTCAAACGGGCCAACCCGGCCCATTTAAGCCTAGCCCGCGACTGGCTGGGCTTAAATGGGCTGGGCCAAAAATGAGTCAAGAATAATGGGTTGATAAAAAATCAGTCCAACCCGTTTAAGGCTAGCCCGCGGGCTTAAACGGGCCTCCCATTTAATTAATTAATTATTTTTAAAACTTCAAATTTATAATGTAACATATAAATCAAATTCATAAATGATTCAAAGACAAAGTCAATCATCGTCCAAAACAAACTCAATCAGACATTAATACATAATCCAAATGACCAAATCTAAACAAACATCAACCAACAACTACAAGCATAAAAATTTACAGAAAAATAAAAATTACATAAATCCAAAACAAGAATCTAATCCAAATTTCAAAATCCAACAGTATTCACTCTAAAACATGTTCTTTTTGCAAATTTACAAGCTTCTTTCACAGTCGCAGCATTCATCGTCCATGATATCTACTTGTTGTATATAAAAATTAAAGATCATCCAATATATATGTATAAATAACTAAATAATATGTCTAAAATTAAAGTCTTATGTTAAAATATGTAATACTATCATCATATAATATTTGAATCCTAAGCTAGGGGCAGCCATAAAGGATGTTGATTTTAAACAAAAAATTACAAAAAAAAATACATGTACCAACGGGCCAGCCCGCGAATAAATGGGTTTAGCCCGTTTAATTGGCGGGCTAAACGGGCTGAGCCAAAAATACATTGATTTAAATGGGTCAATAATTTTAAAGCCCAACCCGCATAATTTTGACGGGTAAACAGGCTGGCTCGACGGGTTTGGCCCATTTTGACAGCCCTATGTGTAGGGTACTAATATCTTCCCTACTCGTAATCAACCCCTGAACCTAGACTTTGAAACACAAACCATTTTTTTAAGTATCCAATCGCACTATTTCATTTTTAATAGAAGAATCAATTGGTGACAACTCCCAAACATTAACAATTTTATTTAGTTGTCTTCTCCTATTGCAGAGCGCTTCGGGACGATTGTGACAACAATGAAGATAGTACAAGATCGTACAAGATCGTACAATCAGTTTCATTGGTTGTTGTGTAGATAATTAAAAATTATTAAGACTTATTAGAAAGGTTGAAAACTCATTAAAATTTTTTAAAAAAGGGTTTTCGTTAAAAAAAATCATTAATATTGATTAACTGAAGTTTTATTCCAAGTTATGTCCATTCTTCCACGGGATTCAAGAGGACACAATGTCATACAATAAACCCTTACGAATCCAAATGACACTGAAAACATCACAAGGTTGTACCATCAGTCACGTTGGTCATTGCATGGATAATTAAAAACTGAATTTAGTATATTAAATACCAAGACAAAGGGAAGATTGATCGGCATGTCAGCCATTTGAGCACCTTAGAAAGTGACTGATCATTCAGTCAATTATGAAATGAGAAGGATGACCTGATTAGTCAATCGATAGTGAAAATAAAGAAAAGAATGATCGGTCAGCGCACGTGATCAATCAATTTGAGACACTTATGTTAGTTTTGTATTAGGCTTTATTAGATGTTTATTGTGCACAATATTAGTATTTTAGATGAGTTTAATGTTGTTGGGCTTCATTGGGTTTTAATGCAAATATTGGATAATTTTCGGATTTTGATGCATTTTGACCTTTCTTCCTTGGTTAGGCCATAACTTGGGATTCGGTGATCTATTTGAGGTGATCTTAGTGTCTTTGGAAAGCTCAGACAATACTCTACAAGTTTTATGAAGAACTCAAGAGCTGGATTGGACTTCTAAGGGTCCAAAACATCCCTGCAATGCAGAGTGGGTTTGCTGTCACGAAAATCTGGGCAATGTGCACATATTGGACTACATAGTGAGTTATAGGCCTCATCTTGGGCTGAAACTTGGCCATTGGAAAGATAAGACCCATATCTCCAACTTCACTGAAGACCATTTAGTCAATAGATGTCGTTTTAGGCATGATAATGAAGCTACAAGTTGGTTTGAATTTGGAAACACGTTCTGCCAACCTAACATGAGGCAGATTCAGTGTTTTTGGCATATCTGGAGTTCTAAACGTCCAGATGGCATGATTCCAATTGCAAAATTTCAAGGAGACAACTGGCTACAACTTTCGTGAGACCTCCAAGCCAAAATGCACCGTCTAGATGATGAAAATAAAGCCAGAAGTTGGATAAGAGTTGTTGACTAAAAGCCACCAACCATACACCAACCCACCTACCATGCACCAACCCACCAACCATGCATCAAGCTTCCATATTTGACAATTTCCATATTTTTATAGCTTGTATTCAGATTATGTACATGTACAAATTGGCTTCTAGGATTAGTATAAATAGAGCCAACCTCTTTGTATTAGAATGATTCAATTTTAAGTAAGTTTGAAGAAAGTTTGAGTATTTGTGAGAGTTTTCTTTCTCTTCTTCTCCATTCTCTTTAGAATTTCGTTTTTGTTCTTTTATTTCTGAGTTCTTCCTTCCCATCCATGGAAGGCTAGACTCTCATAATCAATCCAAGGGATTAGCCATCTTGATGTTTAATTTGGAGATATTGTTTTACTTGTTCATATTGCTTAATTGTTATTCAAGTTTCTCTTCTTCCTCTTTTAATTTTGATCTAGGTTGAATTGCTTAATTTGATTTGGATATTTATGTGATAATAGCTTTATTATCATGTATTCAAGAGGATCACATAGAATAAACAATTTATTAAAGCTTTTTGATGGATTGTTTAGCTTGGTTAAATTCTTGATCTTAAGTTAATCTATGTTTGGATGGTGCTTACTTTATCTAACCTTGGTTAATTAAATCCTAGATGCTTATCTAGTAGATGATTCTTGGATCATGTTGAGGCGTCTTGATATGATCTAAGGCCAAGAACATGGTTAGCAATTATGTGAATTCCTTGTGATCAATGATGAGTTAAACTCAAGATCGGTAAATTTCCTTGGATTGGTTGTTTCTTTAAATTTGTTAATTACTTTCCTCTAATTCAACTAGTGTATTATCTTTATAAATCATAAAAACCCCCTTTTTTATTTATCTTGATATGATTAAATCTTTGTTTTGTTGGATCCTTGAGAGACGATTCAGTTCATGCTCTATACTACAAATTATTTTGTGAACCGGTAATTTTATTTATTTGACAGGTCTCGACAACCTCTTGTCAACACGATCAATGGATTATAAGAGAACATGGGAGAAAAGGCTGAACAATCGGAGGACGATCGACTGGTGGAGATCGTGGGAAAAAGGTTTGATCGCTTGGAGTGTGATCAATTAGTTATTGAGATCAAGGGAACATGGGGTCTGATCGGTCGAGCATGATTGGTTAGTATGAGATCATGGGAAAATGGTTCTAATTGGTTGGAGCATGACCCATAGGTGGAGATCATGAGAAAAAGTGGTTCTGATCGGTCAGACGCGATCGATTAGTTGATGAAGATCAGGGGAAGGATTTGACCTGTCAGGACGATTGGTTAAAGGGAAGGGTTTGACCCATCGGGGACGATTGATTTAGGGTAAGGTTTGATCAGTCGATTTTGGAGTCGGGAAAGAGTTTGATCGATCGGAGCACGCTCAGTTAGTTGTAAGAGATGTGGGAAAAAAGGATGATCGGTCAGTAGATAACAAAATGGACAAAATGGTCGGTCATATATAATCTTGGGTAAAGATGGTCAATCAAATAAGATCTTAGGTAAGGTGGTCAGTCGTATATGATCTTGGGTAAGGTGATCAGTCAAAAACGGATGATGGAAAGGTTTGGATTCGTGTTTGCTGACTTAAGGTGTTGTTTAATAGTTGTAAGGTTGTGTGAGTAATGAGTTTGGAAGCAAGACAGTGATGGTACGTGGTGATTTTGGTTGCTTGTGGATGGCTTTGAGTGGTGTTTTCTGGTGAGCATGAATGTGCTTTATTTTCTACGAGGTGGTGTAAATGGTTGTGTTGGAACCAAAGACGAATTTATGTATCTGATATTGGAACAAAAATTGTTCAATGAAGTTGAACCCCTCAAAGTTTTGAAGATAACGATAAACATTAAATTAAAATGAATAAATAAGTTTTGAATAAATTTATGTTATTTCGTTTTAAAAGGAAAATCCAAGTTGTGTCTTTTGAATAAAAAGTTTATAAGTACCTTTGGACCAAAGACAACTTTTACAAAGACAAAATTTCAATTTTACTACATTCGTCCAATAAAATATGAACTGTTTATAATATTATATTGGATCGCCCATTATTTTGTCCCGTTGATTGTTATTCAAAAGCATCTGTCCAAATAAATTAAAAAACAAGCAAAACAAAGTGCGTTAATTGCTAATGAGATCTTTGACACGAATGTGATTTTCGAAAAATCAACTTTGTATGCTGGAGTTGACACACCTAACAACTATAAGGACCAGAAAATAAAGAACTTTTTGCTTATTCAGAAGTGTCAAATTTGAGATATCAAATTCCTCGCAAACATTGATAACCAAAGCCATTTTTCAAAAAGAGATTAACACGTTATCAACTATGTGCATTTAATGCTACTCAGAAAGTAATAAAATATTGCCGTTGGACGAAAAAGCTTATAAAGATTGTTGAAAGCTCATAAGCTTATAAATACCAAAGTCTTCAAAGATTCAATAATTGGAGACATCTAGAGAACAAGAGAAAATATTCAAAAATTCACTCTGTTTCATACACTTTCTTTTTACTCTTGTATAGAGTATATACTTGAACTTATTGCTTATCTTCACTTTTCATGAGTTATTTTCAATTGTATTAAAACACTCTTCTATTATTTCTTCGTTGAGCTTGAAGAGACTTGTCTGTAAAAGAATACTTGTTGTCAGAACTTGAAAAGGTTTATAATACTTGGTTGTAGCCTGAAAAGAAATTGAGAAGAATATTTGTAATCTGAGAAAGATTAGTGAAAAATCCTTCTAGTAGAAGGGACTAGACATAACTCTCGGGTTATGAGAGTGAACCCAGTATAAATCTCTGGTGTAAGCTTTTTTCCTCTCTCCTTGTGTTATTTTACTTTTCAATTAACATTTGGGAATTGCCATTGTTGATTCTTAAAAAATATTTTCTGAAAACATAAGTCCTTGACTTGCATCCAAAGATTTTAAATAAAGCTCTCTTTGCGACCATCAAATTGAAAATAGTTTACGTTTTGTCTATTTTCTTCTACAATCTAGTGAAAACTTTCATTGAAGAACTATTTTACGAAAAAAAATTTTAAAAAGGTAAAAAAAACAATTCAATCACCCTTCTTGTGTTTCATCTGTTTATTTTAGGCTGGTTTACATGGGTGAGGATTAGTTTTTGTGGGAAGGTGAGCTGTTAAGCATGAGAACAGAAGGGTTTCGTGTTTAAGCATGATTAGTTTTGGATGGAACTTGGATGAGTGTTTGGCTAGGTACTGGGTGGTGATGACGGCTTAGGTGTAGAGCACGTGGGGGTCTTTGTTTTGGAGGTTTGCTTTTATGGCAATGGATGAAGCTTGCTGCAAGGACGTGGGGTTGGTGGGGGCTAGTGTTGGTGATGAAGGGAGAAGAGAGAAGAAATTCATCAAAAACCAAACATAACCAACATCCCAAACAATATTACAACCACATCATACATATATAACAACTTTTAGGAGCATGAACATAAGATATTAAAAGCCAGACATAGAAAATCGGAGAGCTTACCTCTTAGAAGCACAAGATGAAAGAGCATAAAATGAAAATGCAATCCTCTCCTAGACTTCCTCTCTCTTTCTCTCGGTCTCCCTTCCTCAGTATTCTTCATTCTCCCTTTTTCTTTGCTCTCCCTCCTATATGGGACACTCCCCTTTTTCCGGTATGGACATGATAATTATCAAGGGGTGGTTAAAGTCCTTTCATGTCAAACCATCCCCTTACTTGCTGACCATCCTCCCACTCTCACTTACAATACTTATTGCATCTCATAATTTGGGGAGATTCCTGTGTGCTTATGGCACCTAAGGGATGGATGAACAATTGTGGGTCATGGGCTTTGATGAGTAAGGAGCCTTGAATTTGGGGCAAGTGGATCAAGTGGGAATTGGGCTAGATCTTTTCAAAACCAAACATGTTTTAAATTTTTTTTTTCTTTTTTATTTTTTTATATGTATTTTTAAAATTTTTCTAATATCACCTGATAAAAATGGGATGTTGACTCTAATTCATTAGAGTGTTTGTATATAATAATAAATGTATTCAATACAATCCCACTGGCATAATCGTCATGTAGTATATATGAATCTAACAGTTCTTTGCGGGAAGCCCAGAGATAGAAGAGTCCTTGAAACTGATGATGAATATAACCAACAAACAAAAGGAGCCAAAATGAAAATATTGGATTTTAATTTGCTTTTTTCTTCTTCTCAAGCTTTCACAATCATATGGAAGGAAAAGGATTAAGCCTGGGCACTGGGACACAAATTAAGGGAAGAGCCCTTGAAAGGGTTATCCCGGGTTTCTCTTCCATGTCAACGGTCTCGTTGCCTCCACTAACCTTCCATTCAAAACATTGAATCATAGCAGCAAGGTTCGTCTGCACAACCTGCAAAGCCAGTGAGGTTCCAGGACACCCTCTTCTTCCACTGCCAAATGGAATTAGGTGAAAATGTTGTCCCCTCACATCTAACTGGCTATTCCCACTTCCCTCTTCACCAATAAACCTATCTGGCCTGAACTCAAGTGGGTTCTCCCAGTGATTGGGGTCTCTGCCAATAGCCCACACATTAACAAACAACTGGGTCTTCGCTGGAATCTCATAGCCACTGATAGTGCAGCTTTCAGATGATTCTCTAACAATTAATGGACCTGTGGGGTGAATCCTCAGTGTTTCTTTAATCACAGCTTGCAGGTAAGGAAGGTTGACAAGGTCTGATTCTTCTACTATTCTATTCTTTCCAATTATAGCGTCGATCTCTTGTCTTGCTCTCTCCATGACAAGTGGGTGGTTAATCAACTCGGCCAGAGCCCATTCGGTGGTTAAGGCAGAAGTGTCAGTTCCTGCCACAAATATGTCCTGGAAGATTTACCAATGGTATGTCAGTTTTTGTTAAGTAAGTTTACCTAATTGGGTTGTCACTTGTCAGTCCCTCATTTGCATTATGGCAATTGGCAGCAGGTTTTAAAAATTTGGATTTGATGACAAGCACAACACGTGTATATGAGTTCTGCAAGCACTTTTGGCGTGTCTACGTTAATATTTTGTTCCTTTGTTACCCAATTTGACATAGTTGAAGACAGTGAAAGGAAAATGTAATTTTGATCACAGAGACTCACTTACCATGATGAAGGCTTTTATGTTCTCTATTGTCAATTTCATCTCGGAGCTCTCATCTTCAAGAATGTCCAATAATATTTCAAGTAGATCCTTGATTTGACCATCTCCACCCATGTCCTTCCTTTTCCTCCTTTCCTCTTCATGCTCCTTGATCACCCTTTCCATCATGGTGTCAAACCTGTCCCGAATTTCCTTGAGCCTTTTGCCGAACCCCTGCAAATCCCAGGTCTTAAAGAACCAAATGAAGTCTGACACATTAAACTTCCCCTTAAGATGTGCGGTGTCTTGCACTAACTTCCTCACTTCTTCAGCTTCATTATCATTTTCCGAGCATGTTTGGCTCATAATCATTCTTGACACGATGTTATTCGATAGTGTCAAGAGCTCTCCTCTAACATTGACGGCCTCACCTACCTTCCCTTTCTTGAGCAGAAGTCTCAGAAACCTGGTCGTCTCTTGTCTCCTCACAGGAAGAAGTTGGTTGAGTGTTTGACCACCCAGAAGTTCAGACATGCATATTTTCTTCATGAATTTCCAATAAGGTCCATATGGGGCGAAGGAGAAGTCTTGTGAGCCATATGTTAGATAATCAACCGCAGAACTTTGAGGCCGGTTGGAGAAATGGGTTTCATGAGTTTTGAGGAATTCCTTGGCAGTTTCTGGTGTGGAAGCTATGACACAAGGGACAGAACCAAGGAAAAGGTGCATTATGGGTCCATAGCGGGTTGAGAGCTTGTGAAGAGCCTGGTGAGGTATTGGAGCAAGAAGGTGGAGGTGTCCAATGATGGGTAGGGCAAGTGGGCTAGGTGGCCGATGAGCCTTGTTTTGTTTTCTGGTGAGTATGGCTCGAACAAGGATGGGGGAGACTACCCATATGATAAAAATTTGGATGTAGCCTAGGTAATCAGCCATATTTGAATATTCTTTCCCTTGTAAATGAAAATATGCTGGTTGCGCTGTTGCCTCTTATATAAGAAAGAAAGGGACTCGTCCCCTAGTTTATGTTTGATATTGTTTTCTGTTTTGGAAATAGACATGTTTGCATTGGTCTCAATTTTTGTGAAGGCCGGCAACATGTCAGTTTTCAAACATAGACAATACGCGCATTTGTGACCGAATCGGACCCAATAAAAAATGTCACCGGTTGTCTTCATATATAAGCAAAGAATGCTCCGTATATAGCTAGTGACATGCCTGAGGTTGAGTGAGGCCGTTCACTAGCTGGTCATTGAAGAGAAGACATATACTGAATCCACGAAAGTGTTTCTCTACAAATTATTCTTGCACATATCTCAAATAATGTTTTTATAACTTTCTTAATACTGACTCACGTGTGGTGGATCATTCAACAGAAATGAAAAAAATCCTATATAAAAATTAGATTAATATAAAATTTATGCAACAAAAATAGTGTACTAAAATAATAAGATTCTTTGTATTTCTTTGTAAAGTAAAAGTTTGTGGTTGAAAGTTTACTAGCTAACAGCACAGGGAAACAGTGAGAGGAAGTCAGTCATCTGAGATAATTGGGCGTGAATTTCATTTGTCAACTTTCAGCTAGAATGATAATTTTAATCTATGATCTTTTAACCGAAAACCTAGGACATGAGCTTAACCTGCTTTTAAATCATAATAACAACTAAGGATAACATTATTTGGATTGGGTTTTTGGCAATGTTGTTAAAGTCGAACTGGACAATGAATCAGAAAAACTTTTGGTTCAGGTTCAATCGGTTTCACCGTCTAGTTAAACCGGATGATCTCATAATTGCGTATTAAATAAATAAATAAATATATACATAACTCATAACACATATTACCAATAATAAAATGCATAATAAGGTTTTAGTATCTCAATTCTCAAGTCTTATATCACTCTCAATTGAGTATTCAAATGATTGGGAAACTAATTTTTTTTCTTTTAAAAAAAGATATGACAAGTTCAATTCGGTTCAACCATGAATTCGATTTTAGCATTGAACCATAACTGAAAGAGAAATCAGTTCACGATCAGACTGGCTGGTCCGATCTGATTCGGCCAACCATGGTTTTTGGTACGCACGGGCAATGCATAATAAGACACCTTGATATCTTGTACCCTGTGTTTGAAATGTTCCAAATATGTGGGAATTTACAATATCTCAGCATTCTTGAGGGAATCATGAATTCCCAGGAGTGTGTTCTCATACTGAATTCATATGTATCTTACATCCTATGCTTCAATGCGATGCCCAGCATAAAAAATTAAGTGATGAAATTAAGACAAATATAGGATAGATGGATATTTTATAATATATAAGATTATATTAATTAATACTTCTTTTTCGTTGTTCAAAACTATTATATTAAATTTGAAAGTCTTAAAGAAGAAGATATTTGATAGCAAAGCATTTGATGTCGCAACATCTATATGGGTACACTCAATACCTCTTTTGTTGTAATTTCTACCACTATGAAAATAATTATATAATTTAACTGTTATATTTTGAAACGTTTACCTTGCACAGCGGGTTGGGTGAAGGATTAGGGGTCCCGTCCAGCAGTGCACCTTGTATATATATATATAAAAAAAAAAAAGTTAATTTTGTCACCTGTTATTTATGTTTTTAAATTTTTTAATGTATTTATTTACTTGATTAATTCTACATAAATATAGTGAAAATATTTTCATTTTTCAATTTATAAAATTATGAGTGGCTTTTAAGATTGTGATTAATTATACTATTGATATAAATTTATGTTTAAAATTTTCACAAGAGTGGAATGAGGCAGAAAGAGTGTGAGTTTTAAATACTTTTATAAGAATGAGTTGGGATTTTAATCTCTATAACCTGTAAGATGAGTAAAGACTAATAGAATACTAATTTAGAGGGTATAGAACAGAGTCGAATTGAGAAAAATCCGCCGTTACCAAGCCAAATTTTTTATACAGATATATATTTTATTTTGATTCATCGTCACATTTTTTATAAAATATGATTGCGACATCAAATTAGGTGAAATAAATTTAGTTCAAGCCAAAATAAATTGTACTTATAAAGTAAATTGTATTTTCGCACTCGTATTTGCCCAGAAACCTTTCTGGCTGGGGCTGCTACTCAGCGGTGCCTTTAAAATAAATTAAATGACAAATTGGTCGAAAAGAGATTTTGAATTTATTGTCTGGAAATTATTATCAATCATTATTAATTCATTCATGAATCATGATGACAATATAAAGGTACAATAATAGGGTTACCATATTGTTTTTTTAATACTTATCCATTTGTTTATATTTTTAAATGAGTTAATTTTATAGTATATATTATATGGTGCCACCTATTTAAAAAATAGTTAAAATTTCTCATTATTCATTTTTATTTTCTCATAATGTAAACAAGTTTACAGTTATAGCGAATCAATTTTAAATTCATCTTTAGATTGGTCCTGGGATCAGGAAAGCCTCATTGATGTGCTTTTGTGTTATTTATGTTTGATCCTTGTCGTTCTTATATGCTTTATTTCTCTCTTTGAACCAAGAAAATGATGTGCAAGGGAGATAATGAAAAATTAATAATTTTTTTAAAGAAAATCACATACATACTCCCCACACCAAAACAACATAAAAAATTCTCATCAATCCTTGGAGAATTTGAATGTTATCTGAATGTCTTACACCGTGTGTTTGGTGAAAGATCTAGTGGTCCAATTTATACAGAAGCTTGATATTCTTATTAAAAATATCTAATATATTTAAAATTTATTGAGAATTTTGTACGACTTACATTTTTTTTGCACCTATTTTTTTTCGTTAGGTTGCATCACATGAAAATAATATATGAATAATGAGAACCAAATTTCCTCCCCATTTGTCCTTTTTAGTTAATTAATTGATTAAGTGATCCTAATCCTTGTCTTGGTTTTTTGCGTGGGTTATTCCTTATCTTGGGCCTTGGGGAATAAGTCTCAAGCCCGTTTGCTTACTGATGGGGGAGCTAACTGAGACGCCTCATTATTTGGCAAAAAATGAACATTAATAAGTTAGACAAAGAAAAAGTATCGTTTAAAAAAAAAAAATTCCCAGAAAGAATTCTTCAAAATTGATGAAAGTAAAATTATCACTTTATATAGTAACATTATAAGCTCAAAACATTAACCGTACAACACGCACAAAGGAATTGTATAATTTCGGCTTTTTATCCCCAAAAATGATTGAATATTTTGTGATTTTGCCATACTGCCCACAATATTCCTTTTGTTCCTGTTTAACTTTCGTGTATACTTTTCTTGCTTTTACATTTACTTCACCTCAAATAAAATTTTCTATTACTTGTATTTACATCATCATTATCACACTTTTCATCATTCTGTATTTTTTCATATATCATAAAAAAATATGAATTTACAAATAAAATAAAATAAAGTGAACATTTTTCGTTAAATGGAACTTAATTGGAAATTTTCTCAATATTTTCTTCATTAAATTTTGACAGCATTTCAAAAATGCATTTTTAAAACTCGAATACAACGTGTACGTTTGTTAGTAAAACAGGTCATAGTGCTCACAGGTCAAATAAGTAGCAACAATTTCCACCAAAAAAAATTAAGTAGCAACATAACTGAAACCCTGAAAGTTTTAACCCAAACAGAAAAGAATAATAGCATGAAGTTTTGGTAATACAACGGCTATAGGGCTTAGCTTAGCAGGTGACAATTTGGACAGCAAACTTAAGTTTGATAACACGATTTTACAATGGACCAAAACAAAAATTCATGCAGTCGTATCAATTTAGCATCAAAATTTATATGACAATCAAATTAAAGAAGATCACACACAGTAAAGAATTATAACACACAGAAATTTATGTGTTTTTCACATAATTAAGTTTCCTTTATATTATTCATAAGTTTTTCGAGAGTTATTATGGTACTCTGATGAGTTTGGTATCTAGGGTGAGTTGTCAATTATTTATTGATTGTTGATTTCATAATAAATGTTAAAAAGTCTATTAAATATAAATAACAACTAATGAATAATAGACAACTCACCTTAAGTATCAGTACCCTAAAAAAAATGAATATTGGAGTAATTCCTAAACTTTTCACGTCATTTTCCTTTATAATATTCATACATTATTAGTTCAATTCTTATATAAGGATTAGTCTTCACTAAAATGAATTTTTATACAAGATTTTAACATAATTGCAAAATGACGTGTGAGAATTATTTTCACTAAAACAAGGGTAGAAGAGTAGACTTCTGGACAAAAAGCACACGAAGTAGAATGAGTGATATATAATGTTAAGGAAAGATAACAAAACAAAAGCGATTTCTTTGTAACACATATTAAGCGAGAAAAGGTGAAGGAACAGATCCACCAAAAAATAGATTCCCTCTCACTACAAGGTGCTTTAGAAATTTTGATATACTATGAGTGTCTTACTCTTATTAATTTTTCAATTGTTAGATTTGATTTAATTTTTTTCTAATTTTTATCCAACGACATACATAATCATATGATATCACGTGTTATATTTTAAGTGGAGTTGTATAATACTTTTAAAGTACTTAAAAATTTCTTATTTTAATGAGATTTGGGCTTAAATTTTTTTTTTCTTAAAAGGAAATAAAAAGAAATCATTCTACAAAATATAGGAATTTGAAATATATAACTCCACTTTTTACACACTTTTTTTTGGGTACAATCTCACACTTATTATTATTATTATTATTATTATTATTATTATTATTATTATTATTATTATTATTATTATTATTATTATTATTTGGGATAGAAATCTCACACTTATTAAATTACAAAAGAACACACCCTTTCACAAGGACCATACAGAGTGTCATATCAACATCTTATAATTCATGCAATGTAATCTAATAGCTAAGATTGTGGGTGGTACTGTTGATTGTGTCAACAGCATTAATCTTTAGGAAAATGTACCAACTTCGAAGTTAAAAGGGATTAAAGCATGTGACAGGGTAACAAACTAATGGCTTTGCCAACCCTGCAGAGAATGATGACCCTTCTTCCATATCAACCCTATCTCCCCCTTTGATTTTCCACTCAAAACATTGGATCAACGCTGCAATTGTCGCTTGTATCACCGTCAAAGCAAGGGAAGCTCCAGGGCATCCCCTCCTGCCAAACCCAAATGGAATATACCTGAAATCATGACCCTTCATTTCAATCAGATGTTCAGCTCGACCGTTGATCTCATCATTGGCTTCCAAGAACCTCTCTGGTATGAACTCCTCTGGATTGACCCATGCCTCTGGGTCCCGCATGATGGCGTAAACGTTGATCAGTGTCCTGGTCTGACCCTTTACATCATAACCGTTGATGCTGCAATCTTCTGCTGATTGTCTAAGAGCAAACGGTGCCGTTGGATGGAGCCTTAGCACTTCCTTCACAACAGCTTGGAGGTAAGTGAGATTTCGAACGTCTGATTCGTTGACCAACCTTCTTGTCCCTACCACTGCATCAATCTCTGCCCTTAGCTTTTTCAACACCTCTGGCTGATTCATGATCTCCGCCATGGCCCATTGCAATGCCACTGAAGAGGTGTCTGTTCCCGCAAGGAAAATATCCTTGCATTTGCATACATGAAACAAAGTATATATAATTGGATCAATTATTAGAGAAATTGCAATTTAATCTCATGCGGCATCGAATCTTCAATTTGACTCTTTCTATTTCCTTTTTTATAAGCTCATTGTATTTGTATTGCAGTATCTAAAATTATGATACAAACACAATTATGTCTTAAATGAATTAATACAAGGGAAAAGAAAAACAACTTACAAGGAAGAAGGCCTTGATGTCATTTCTTGTTAACCGCACTTCAGCATTTGGATCTCCATAAACTTGCAATATAATATCCATCATATCCCTTCTTTCTCCATGACAAGCCTCGTTGTCTTTCTCTTCGTGTTCCTCCAAGATGCGCTCCAAAATATGGTCGAATTTGCCTACTATTTTCACAAGCCTTTTCCCATATCCAAATAAGTCCAACTTTCCCAAAGGTCCAAATACCTCACCTACGCTCAATTTGGCTCCTACGTCCAAAAACTCCCGAACCAACCCATGAATATCCTCAGCATCATTAGCGTTGTCCAAGCAAGTGGTGCTCATAGCCATCCTACATAGGATATTGTTGGTCAAAGCAGTGAGCTTCAAACTCAAATCAGAGTCTCTGCCTTCACTAGAACACACCATCAGAGATTTCAAGAGCTTCTTTATCTCCTGCTCCCGGATGTGCATGAAGCGGCTAAGCTGCGAGCTTGAGAGTAGTTGGGTCACGCAAAGCTTCTTCATGAACCGCCAATAAGGGCCATATGGGGCAGTGATGAAATAAGACCCTTTGTAAAGGAAGTACTCAGAGGAGCCAAAATGGGGGCGGTAGCAGAAATTGAGGTCATGGGTTTTCATGACTTCTCTGGCAACTTGGGCATTGGAGACAACTACGCATGTTGAGGCACCGAGACGGAGCTCAATGAGAGGACCATAGAGGCGTGCCAGGGTTTGGAAGGATTTTGGCATGACCGAGCCCAGAAGGTGAAGGTGGCCGATGACGGGTAGTGCTGGTGGGCTTGGTGGGGGTCGAAGTTTGGTGCTGGAATTTGTGGTTGGTATGCTAAGGGACTTGACAAGTAGAGTGAAAACGAGCAAAGCTAAGAAACAGAAGAAGATGTAGAAGAAAACGCTATCACCAGTAGCAGCCATAGATTAATTTTGGGACAGAAAATTTGGTTCCTTTTCTTGGAGTTTAAACGCTTAAGAAGATGCAAAACTTCCGTTGTGTCTTACTTATAATGAACCTGCAGTTCTGTAGAACACTTTGTTTTTAAAAAATGATAAAATTACGTGTTGTCCGAGTAGAAGTGTTTTGAATGGAAAAAAAACTTAGTTTAGAATGGTTTAGAACTTGACATTAACTCATAGAATTAATTTATTGCCTTCCGAACAAAGAATACCTTAAAAAGAATGATTAAACTACTCAATCAAAACCAACAAATTAAGTCCTTAAACACCGTAAAATGGATCTTTGTGATCTATCACCCCCCTCCCCCAAACAAAAACAAAATTCATATTTCTGCTATCTATAAACCATATGACTTATGGATCGCATTATAATTTGCTTAACTAACCTAATTTTAATGAACATTGGTCCCTTTTTTTGGACCTAGGATTTTCTATGGAGCTTATATTATTGCAAAGACCAGAGAACTTGGGCAATGATACTATTTACACATCTCTTATATTTAACCAACGGATGTTGGTTCAAATAATAAAATTCTGTTACTCCTTTTGCAGATTTGAGTTTAAATCTACTTAGATGTCTTGAGAAATTAAATTTTTATAACTTTGTTAGATCTAATGTAGAAAAGTCAACTTGAATTAGTCCGAAGATGGCACTAATAAGTTAAACCCCTGAACTTTTTTTACCGCAATACTAAAAAAGTAATATTATACAAACAATTCTTAAAAAAAATTAAAAAAATATATTTTGTATACCTATTAAATTGTATGTAAGTTTCTACTACAACTTTTTTATATGACAACTATGAATATAAAAATTCTGTAAGTTGCATTATATGAATTTGAATGAGTAAGACATATGGTTTCTCTATTTTATTTCTTGTCGAGAGTCGCTGCCTCCACAATAGTGTCAAGTTTTTAAATAGAATGATGTCACTGATGGCAAAATCTTAAGCTTTTTGTGATCAACAATACTGAAATGAAGGAGTTGATATGATAGTTTTATGAGTATGGTGCTCTAGTTATCATTTATTTATTGAAGAGATTCTTACGTATTTTGAAATTAGTATATTAATTTATTAAAAATTTAATACATGACACATTATAACAATTCATGTTATTGGATAAAATATAAAATATTATATAATAAAATTTAAGTCAAATATGTACCATTGAGATTTGAGAGTATTACTCTCAAGTATAGTTGTATAGACTAGACACTAGACACGTTTGGTCGGTCAGACCGGAAAACTGGTGACTTGGCTTGTTGATCGGTCCGGTCCAAGTCTTTTACCGACTTTTTGGTTAACCCGGTCAAACTTGATTAAACCCGAAAAAACCCAGTTGACCCCTCTGGATTTTTAGTGAACCAAGTTAATTTTTTTGTAGGGTAAAAAAAATAAGTGAAATATTATCATTCTCTTTTCTCTTTAGTTTACAATTATCTTATAACTTATTATGAGTCTTTTATTTGATATGTAACTTTAACACATTAGATTTGTACTGACTCTTGAATAATCTATTATTTATATTAGTTTAATTATATACTATTGGACAAATTAATAATGTAAAAATTTATATTTATATTTAGTTGTAGAATGTTAAATTTGTATTCTTAAATGCATGAGGTAATTTCTTTTATATAGCATGCTTTTATATATAAATGTAACATATCTTTTTCTTTTTATAGTCGGGTTTTCCGGTCTAACCATTGAACTACTAGTCAAATTGTTGACCCAATGACCCAAGCTTCTAACTGGGTCAACCATTGGTCCAAGTTATACAACTTTGCTCTCAAGAGTACCTAAACATTTATTCAGTTATTGAATGTTGGTTTCACAATAAATATTTAAAAATTTATTAAATGTAACTAACAGCTAATAATTATTTGACAACTCATGTTGAATACCGATACTTAAATTAAGAAAGTAAAAACAAACATCAAATGATTCTAATCCTTTTCAATAATGTAAAGTGGTCCTCAATGGTTCGGGAATAAACTAATACACTACTATCATTTTTTTTTTTTGACAGAAATACACTACTATCATTGCTATTATTAAAACACAGTATAGGACTGCCGTGAGAAATGTTATTAAGCGCTCCTTGATCGCAACAGAAGAAAAATGCTGAATAGTAACGTTTTAAAAAATATTTACGATCTGTACATAGTGCCATTTTTTACTTAATATTTAATAATATAGAAATTATTAAACCTAAGTATTCCGTACAGGGACGGACCTACGTTAAAGTCCAGGGAGGCCATTGAGACTGGCAATGAGTCGAGCCAGCTCGTGAGCTTGCTCATGACTCGGTTCATTAACAACTTAATAAGCTGATAATTTTGGCTCATTTGTTAAATGAGCCAAGCTTGAGCTTTCATATGTTCGGCTTATTAACTTGTGAGCTGGCTCGATATTGCATATAATCATTTTTTATAAATAATAATAATAATAATGCTTTAATTTAATGTATATTAACATTTTGTTTTATTTTTTGTCTGACTAAATTATTTTTTAAAATAAATATATGTAAAAAATATAAATTTTATTGAGATATAAATTCGAACCTAACTCATTGAGTAGTACAAACTTAATTAATACAATGCTCGATATTGACTCATTGAGCTCAAATAACTCATGAGCTCAAAGTGAATTGAGCTTGAGCTAAGAAAATAAACTTGATTTTTTCGTAAGCTGAGCTTGAACTAGGCCTGACTCAGCTCAGCTCAGCTCATTGTCAGCTGAAGGCCATATATTGCACCTCCAAAGATCTAAACAAATCATTGTTATTATAAGAAGGTCAGATTGAGTTTTGGCAAACTAGAGAAAGAAAAATAAACACCGTTTATGTTCTGCACTCACAGACCTTACCTTCCGTCACTGATTCCGCACAGTACAAACTATTAGAATACTTTATATTTATGATATGTAATAATACTATCACTGCAATTTGATCTTAAAATTCCAAAATATAGAACACTTTTAGATATTTTTATCTATTTTTCTTTAACATTAATTTGTCAAAGCGATATTTTTAAGAAGAATTATTGTTTCATGCCATTTTATGTAACTATTCTAGTTTGGCTTGTATTTTTTTCATGGTTGTTTGAATCGTGATTTTAATAAGAGAGTTTTTTTAAAAAAATAATATTGGTATAGTTATTCAGTTGTAGATTGTGATTATTTTACCTTTTGTCATTTTCTATATATCCATTTTTATACATACTAAGCATCTCCATGAAATTTTTTATTATTGATTATTAGTTCTCACAATACATATTTGGAATCTACCTCAATAATTAATAAATAATTAACAATTTATCAAAGTACTGATACTTAAAAAAATTAAGTACTAAAATAATTCTAAAAAATTTATGTTAATCCATAAATAGAGGAAACGGCTTTAAGGAAAAAGAAAATGGGGATGAGAATATGACTTTCCCTATTAGGAACAAATATTATAAAATAGAGAGAATAATTTTGGTGAGAAAATTGCTTGGTTCAGCTCCTCAAATCCATTCTCTCTATAAGCCAGGGAAACACATAAATTTTGTTATTTTTCGGGAGCCTTCTTTTATGCACCTATAGTAAAAGGGTGCATTTATACTCCATTAAAACCATTTAGGATAACCTATGATTCACTTATATTTTAAAATTAGTGACGTATCTGATATCGATATTCATATAATACTACTATATTTATATTTTTGTCGTATTTATGTGCTTTTTTTTAATACTTACTGTTCCTTAAGATATTATTACTTGAAAATTTTAAAATATGAATTCAAGTCTCATTCTCACTAATTACCTTCATTAAAACATATTATCACTCTTAAATCTCGTCATCCTCAAAATTATAGTAAATTGGTGAGGGATTTCATTGATTTTAAAGTTTATTTGTTTTTATTTATAAATATAAATTTATTTTATTCAATATGCATTGTTGTACCTATATTTTTTTTTAAAGGACGTATTTATGTATCATATTGTATCAAATATTCGTACCCGTACCCATACAACATATAGGATAACCAATTTTGTGTTATTTTTTATTTAAGGCTTAGCTCTTTAATTTTTCACTTTAGTCCATTTGCAATTTTTGCACTTTAGTCCATCTTACGTTTATTTATTTGATTGTTGCATGATTGAAAAGTGATTTTATTAATTGTAATAATTTCTTCTCATTTAATTTTGTATAATTCTTGAAAATTAAATTTATTTGTTGTCTGCAAAAAAAATTCTAATACCTTCATGGAAAAATAATTTTATTTTTAATTTTGTTTTCTTCATGACCATATTAATAAAATTTAATATATAAAAAAATTTATATATAATTTATTTTTTCATGAAATATAATTTTCATTTTTTAAAACGTTTATTTTTTCATTTTCATAATTATTTCATGATGGATATTTGATATTGATTTAATATTTTTCTTGGAAATTTTTTTTAATTTGTAATTAATGAAATATTTATTTTATATTTTTATATCATGGATATATAGTCATGGCCCACCACATGACCAAATGTCACACGCTTGATACATCACCCTCTCCAATAAGGAAGATTTGGTAGTAGTATATTCATTTAAAGAAATTAAAAAGAATTTAATTTTGATCTATTTTTAGTGTAAGTTTTTTTATATTGTTATCTAATTATGTGTTGTCAAATTATTAAAAGAGTTTAACTATTACAACAATTACTTAAAAAATCTAACTCTTTTAATGATTTGTCAATACATAATTAAATGATAGTATAAAGAAATTTAATATTGAGAATAGATTAAAATTAAATTGAATTGAAAAATGGTAAAAAACAAAGATACTATAAGAGAGAAGGGAAAGAAATATAAAGTTAAAGCAACACGACATGCTGGCACCAGTTTTGCCCACGAATCACCTTTCATTTTTCGGTGCTTTAAACTCATTTTTCGGTGCTTTAAACTAGGGTTGGCAATGAGCTGAGCTGAGCCGAGCTAGGCCTAGCTCAGGCTCAGCTCATGAAAAAATTGAGTTCATTTTCTTGGCTCAAGCTCACCTCACTTTGAGTTCACGAGCTATTTAAGCTCAATGAAGCAATATCGAGCCTTGTATTAATTAAGCTTGTACTACTCAATGAGTTAGGTTCGAATTTATATCTCAATAAAATTTATATTTTTTACATATATTTATTTTAAAAAATAATTTAGTTAGACAGAAAATAAACAAAATGTTAATATACATTAAATTAAAGTATTATTATTATTATTATTTGTAAAAAAATAACTATATATATATCGAGTCAGCTCATGAGTTAATGAGCCGAACATATGAAAGCTCAAGCTCGTCTCATTTAACAAACGAGCTAAAATTATCAGCTTATTAAGTTGTTAATGAACCGAACCACGAGCAAGCTCACGAGCTGGCTCGACTCATTGCCAGCCCTACTTTAAACCAAACCAAACTCCCGCGCGGTTTTCCCTTCTCGGCCTTCTTCATAGGTTAAAAAAAAAAAAAATCAGAGAGACATTCATGTTTGCAAGGAGAACTGAATTTTGCGACTGTTTGAAATATCGTTATGAAAACAATGGTTGAATTTGTGAGTAGAAATGTTAGTTGCGGTGTCGAAGGCATTGAAACCAAGTTTACAGAGAGAGTTTGTTTTCAAGCTGGTGCTTTGTGAAGATATTTTGTGCATCAATGGGAACAATGGGGTTGGTGGTGAGAATTTTGTTGGAGCTAAAGATATATTCAACTAATTAATATTGGAACTAAAATTATTTAATGTAATTAAATTTTTTAAAATTTTGAAAATAACAATAATATTAAATTAGACTGAATAAATAAATTTTAAAATAAACTTATGTTATTTCGTTTTAAAAAAAATAGTCCAAGTTGTATCTTTTTGAATAAATTGTTTTTAAATACTTTTGGATTAAAGACAAGTTTTGTAAAGACAAAATTTTTGTTTCACTGCGTGCGTCCAATATATAATATGTACTGTTTATTATATTATATTAGATTGTTCATTATTTTATTTCTGTTGATTGTTCCTCAAAAGCATTTATCTAAAATATTTCAAAAATAAGTAGGACAAAATGTATTAATTGCTGATATGATTTTTGACAAAGTACGCATCTTTCAAAATCAACATTGTACGTTCGAGTTGACACACCTAACAACTATAAGAACTAACAAATAAGAACTTTCTGCTTACTTAGAAGAATCAGAACAAAGATATTAAAGTTTCTAGCAACGTTGATAACCAAACCTACTTTTTAGAGAAAAAAAAATTAACACGTTATCAGCATAATACATTTAATACTATTTAGGACGGTAATAAATATTGCAGTTGGACAAAAAAGCTTATAAAGACTAGTAGAAGAGCCTATATATACCAAGTCTTTGAAAGATCAAGTAAGAGATAGACATCAAGAAAACATATGAAGCAAAAAGATTTACTTTACTTTACAAATTCTTTGTATACTCTTCTATAGAGCTTTTATTTGACCTCATTGTTTATCCTCACATATCATGAGTTAATTTCAAGTGTTGTAAACATTCTCTTTATTACTCTAGTTGTAAGCTTGAAGAGGCTTGTTTGTAAAAGAATACTTGTTATTAGAACCTGAAAAGGGTTTAGAATACTTGATTGTAAGCCTGAAGAGACGGAATGAAGAATATTTGTAGCTATCAGGTTGTGACAGTAAAGCAGTATAAATATGTGGTGTAAGCTTTTCTCCTATCTTCTTGTGATTACTTTATAAACATTCGAGATTGTCATTGTTGTTTTTAACAACTCTTTTTATCTAAAAATATAAGTATTTAACTTGCATATAAAGACTTTCAAAAAAAATCTCTGTGTTTAACGGATTGTAAAGAATTTCTACTTCGTCCATTTTCTCTTATATTCTTGCGAAACTTTTATAACTTTTTTACGAAAAATTTTTCAACACAGTTAAGAAACATAATTCAACTTTCTTTCTTATATTTTATTTGTTTATTTCAGATTTCTCCATAGAAGACCTCGTTGACTTCTCTAACAATGAATTCCAACATGGTTCAGTTTACATTGAAGTAGATTAGAGGATTTCCTTTGTCCCCTCGTTTTATTATATTTTAGAACTATACTAGAAGGAAGATCATCTTGCAGTAGTATGTTACGAGTCTTACGACAGAGCCATCTTTGAATGCACCCCCAAAAAGTTGCAATAATACGCGCCTCTTCTAGCTCCGAAAGCTGACTTTTTTTTAATAATATTTCTGGATCTCTTGCTTGGTCTGGTCCCTCCATGAGGAAAGGGCTCGCGATGGCTTGATTCTTTCTTCATTCCAGAACAGGAACTTTACTCACAGTGAAAAACTTCAATTGACGAACTCCTTGCCGCATCAATGCTCGAGGAAGCACGAGCAGGATGAGTGCTAACTACTAATGTTAATGGAAACTTCTTTCTTGCTCATGCAAAAATTAAGAAAGGCTAAAATAAAATTATATTTCCATGGCAGAATTGCCAATCCGTCATGGATTAAAAAAATTTTAATAAAAAAAACGAATCTAGGGGAAATAAATTAAGAAAGGTTAAAAAAAAATATTTCCATATGATGGGATTTAATTTTTTTTATTTCATGAAAAATGCAACTTTATTTTCTTTTTCTTTTTCTTTCTTGACAAATGAAATTATCTTTTATTTTCATTTTTACTCGAGTTTAGCAAAATGAAATTTAATTTAATTTTCATTTTATTCATTCATCAAATTAAAAAAAAATCCAGTTAAAAAATGATTTTTTTTAAAATATGTTTGTTTTCCAGCAGGTATCGTGGAAACATTATTGTGAGGGATAGAAGGTTATTTTCAAAGATTTGAACACAATTTAATATTTGTAGAGGTCTTACAATGGAATTATTGCCTTAACTTGTACAACTGATTATAGATTTAATTTTCAACCATTGGATCGTTTCATTGGTCATATTATTAGTAATAAATGCCTCAAGTTTGCTGGTGCATCCATGCTCTAATTTTTTAATGGAGCATCTTCCACGTTTCCTATTTTTAGTCTTCACATAAATTACGAATTCATTAGCTAGAACTGGAGACTTCTGCAATACACCTATATGGGAACGGATCATCCATATTCCATAAAAATCACTTAGTATAGTCGGCGAAGTCTAACATGCTCCATAACAAAAAAGGTGTATGCATACATCATTAAATCTGAGGCATTGATTATTAATAATATAACTAATTAATTGATCTAACGGTTAATAATTAAACTTAAAACCGGTACAATAAGTTAAGCTTTATTTACACTGAAATCCTTTGTAAAAAAAAGACTCTTAATTGTTCACAGTCTCAAAAAAAGAATAAAAAAAATTATAACTTTTCATGAAATATTTTTTTAACATTCTTTAGGGGAAATAAATATTCTTGATTTTATGAAAAAAAATTGAAAATACATATGTTTATTGAATAACATTATCTACACTGCACATTCTTGAATTTGCAATTAACATGTAACTTTTAAATGGTCAAAGTTTATAGTATCTAGATACAAGATGATGAACAAGACAAAAGTAAAGGAATATGATATTGAAAATAAATTTAATTTTCATCAATAAAATAAAATAAATGAGAAAAAATTAATACCATTAAAAAAGTCATTTTTAAGTCATGTAACAAAAAAAATAAATAAAAATAACATGAACTTAAAAAAATAATGAAAAACCAAAACAAAAATATTTTTCAATCAAGTTTTAATAAATACCCAAAACAAATATATTTTTTAATCAAGTTTTAATATATAAATTTTAGTATGGCGGAATTGCCAGTCCCGCCAGTTAGGTTTTTTTTAATAATTTGTTAAAATTAATTTTAATGATTTTGTTTTACATTTTTCTTTTTGGATTTTTTTTATAAAATAATTTTAATGAAATATAAAAATAAAATGTGATGAAATAAAAAGTAAAAAATATTTTTATAAATACGAAATTAAATTAAAATTTCATGAAATAAATAAAATTAAAATAAAATTTTCATGTGTAATAAAAGAATATGAAAAAGTAAAAAATTCATTTTTGGGTCATGCAAAAAAAAAAGAAAAAGAAATAAATAATGATGAATTAAATATAAATAATTATCAATATTAAAAGTAATTTTAAATATAAAGCGTATAAAAATATAATTTTTAAATAAACATAGTCATGGCAGGACTGTCAGTCCCACCATCCTATTCTTAAAAAATATTAAGCTTAAAAATTAAAATAAAATATCAAACATAAAAATAAGAATAAAAAATATTTACATTCTAACTTTCATAAGTCAACAATAAAAGTACAAAAAAATCATCAAGAAAATTATTATATTATAATTTCATAAAAAATATAATAAAATATATATGATATAAAAATACAAAATAAACATTTCATGAATAAAAAATTAAAAGTTTAATTTTCATGACAAAAATTTTTTAATATACACCATGAAATAAATATAAAATTGAAAAACAAACGTTTTCCAAAAGTATTGAATTTATAATTGATGAAAAGATAACATATATATATATATATAATCTTTTATTTATATATAAATTTAAATTTCATGGAATACATTAAACTTAAAATAGAGTATTATGATGGTTTTAACCATCAAGAAAACATAATTACTTCAAATTTTAAAATAAAAAAAGGAGCTCACAATATTAAAATGTGAATAAAAAATTAAAACTAGTCCATGGCGGGACTAGTAATCCCGTTAAGGTATCTTTTATATTAAAATATTAAATTTTCAACAAATAACAAACATTTATAGTACGGTAAATAACAAACATTTTCAACAAATATTAAATTTCTAATTTATGATAAATTATTATTTATTAATAATATTTCTTTATATATAAATTTGATTAATATTGTCATAATGAAATCAAAATTTAATTTAAAAATTTAGAAAAAGAATATTTTTTTTATGTAGTTGAAATCTGGTACATTTTTTCAATAACTAAATTTAATGGTTATTTAAAAATTTATTACATTTTATAAAATCATTATTTGGGAAAAAATAAAAATTTAACTTAATATGAATTAAATTACAAATTTTAACATGGACTAAAGCCTAAAATTGAAAACTTAAGGTCTTTGCCATAAAATAACTAATAACCGATTATATTGGTAATGTCTAATATACACCTTAAAAGAAGTGGTGTATTAATGTACCATTCAATATTATCCATTGATTAATAATAATAAAATTATGAAAGAAATCTAACGGTTAAAAATTGAACAAGGAACCGGCTAAAGAAGTTAAAATGCATTTGTAAAAAACACCTTGTCTCAAACTTTTTTTTTTCATTTTAGTCCTTTTCTATGACATGATGGACATATATTTATTTTATTTTACTCTCATGACTTAAGTTTAATTAAATAAAATAATTTTTGAATAAACTAGTTTTTTAAACTTCTAACTAAAAAAATATAATTCACAAATTAAAAATATGATTAATATGTAAATGAATTAAAAAATTAAATCAACAAATGAACATAAATATTAAAAAAAATCATGGTAATATATGAAAAAATTTTACAAAATCATGACAATCCTGTAATAAAATATTATAAAAAAGTTCATTACAAAAATCCGTCATGGTATATTGAAAAAAATTTATAAAAAAAATTTCATGAGGGATTTCTAATCTTGCCATGCTATAAATTTTTAAATAAATATATTTAAAAAAAATATTCCATAAAAAATATTTTAAAAAGTTCCTTAATCTCGCCATAAGTATTACAATGTATTTTTATTTAATAAATAATTAAAATGTAAAATTAAAATGAAATTCATCATGGCTTAAGTCTAATTAAAAAATTAGTTTATGAATTTTTTTATTAAAAAAATAAAATTACCAAATTTAAAAATAAAATTAACATGAAAGTAAATAAAAAATATTAAAATTTATGGTAGCATATCAACATAATTTTAAAAATAATTCAATGACAATCTTAAAGTAAAATATTAAAAAATATATTAAAAAAAAGAAATTACATAACATATTATTAATTGTCATGCTATAATTTTAAAAAAATATTAAATTTTTTTCATAAAATAACTGAAACAAATTTTTTGTGTATTAATATATATGTTTAAAATTATATATATATATATATATATATATATATATAATTAAGGCATGGCGGGACTAACAGTCCCGCAAATGAATATGTTTTTTTTTATATTTTTTTAAAAATCTAGTTTATATATATATATTCTTTAATTGCTTCTTAAATAAAATGTTCATAAAATTAAAAAAATAATTTTACTAAAATTATTGTAAATATTATTAAAATATTTTTAAATAAAATATTGAAAATTTTTGAAATATTATTATTTGAATATAAGAGCCATATTCTGGATAATAAAAATAATAAAAATAATTACATATAATTTTAAATTAAAATAATTACATATAATTTTAAATTCATCCTATTCTTTAAACAAAATATAAATAATTTTAATAAGTCAGTATTACTTTTAAATTAAAATAATTACATAGTTCAATGTTAAAAAAATTTATATAATATTTTTTATATGGAAAAACTCTTATTTTTTAAATAAAATATAAATAATTTTTAATTTTTAAATAAATAGTCATGGCGGGACTGCAGTCCCGCCATCCTATTCTTAAGAAAAAAATATTATTATTTTTTTATTAAATATCTAAAACAAATTTCTTACATATTAATATATATGCTTAAAACTATATATATATATATATAATTCAAGACATGGCGGGACTACCAATGAATTAAGTTTTTTTTTCTTTTTTTAATAAATATCTGTAGTTTGTATGTATATATAATATTTACTTTTATAAAAAAAAATAAAAATAAAAACACTTTCATTGGCAGGACCGTCAGTCCCGCCATGTCTTAAATATTATATATATATATATATAATTTAAGCTAAATGAAATATGTTTTTTTATAGTAAAAACTTATAAAAATATGTTTTTTTATAGTAAAAACTTATAGATTATATATATATATTCTTTAATTGCTTTCTTAAAAAATTGTTCATAAAATTTAAAAAAAAAAGATTAAAAATTATATAATAACAAAATAAAAAATATGGTTCTTTTATTTTAATTTCATATAAAAATAAAAATAAAATAAAGTTTCATTTATAATTTTTAAACCATTATAAACAAAAATTTTATAATAAAAATAAAATATATTTTGAGCCAATAAATATTTTTTGCTATGCCATGAATTAAAAAAAAAATATTATGGATTAAAGTGTAAAAAAATAAAAAGTTAAGCTTTAAACAAAAAATAATATAAAACCGGTTATAAAAAGTAATTTTGATAGATTATCCACACTCTATTCGTTTATAAGCGCATGGTAGAACACTCCGATTTGGAGTGGGAATTGAAGAAGTTATGCGGAATTTGAGTTTATTGGAGTTTTACTTTGGGCTAATTATTAATGCTCCTCAAGGCAACAATTAATAAACATTCAAATTTGGACCTGCTTATCAATCAGGCCGAAAATGAGGCCTGTTTACGAATAATGAAACAGACTAAAACCTTCTCAATATTAATGCCCAAATCATTCTTTTCCATTTTATCAACCAGCATTTCATGACTAAAAAAAGAAAAACTGTGGCATTTTTTCATAAGACTGAAAATAGAATTTATTCAACTCTTGTAGAATTCTTTTTGTTAGAGACTCTGTTTGTGATTTTCTATTTTATATACTTTTCTGTATAAACTTCAGTTCAAAAAGTTAATTTGTAAACTTCCGAATACAGCATATTATATCAATAAAAGACTAAAGGTATATGTGTGATTGTATTATTAATATTTTTATTATTCCCAAACAATAAAAGATTATATTTTTCTAACTTTTATTTTATATAATTAAATCATATCTAAATAAAAATAAGGGACGGAAAGTCACATCTTCCTATTTTAATTCACTACAATTTTATTATCCTCATTGTTTTCCAATCAAAATAGTTAACTTATTACGTATTTGGATTAGGTTATTTTGTATTAAAAAATTTATAATCAAAATTTTGTAAAGAGAGGATTTTTAGTTGAAAATGTATTTTTATGTAAAAATTAAGCAAGACTGAACATGTAATTAATTTTCAACCTTATCTGATGGTTAATATTTCCACTAAATACCATTATTTGTATAATGTTCAATCCCAAATATCCTTCTGTAGAATCATTAAAAAAGAAAAAACAAAGATTTGATCTCAAATCCTTTGAAGAAATTAAAACTTTGGAGTCGGCACACCAATGGAAATATATGAAAGGTTCTCTCATTTATTCACCACCAAGATGTGTATATGCTGAACCCTGAAGCAATAATATATGGTCTAGTGGACTGTGCAGCTAAGGTAGGTCAGGTAACAAAAAGAAAAAAAAAAGAAAAGAAAAGTCTACTCTCACTACAATTTGTCGACCAAAATATTATTTTCCTTTATGAGGCCTCGCGTTCCACGCAGCAAATAAAAAATATGACAGACTTGCAAAACGTGTTATTTTTGTCTGATAATAACAATGAATGGGAAGGCCATTATAAGAAACACCCACTAGTACTGCTAGATCTGTATGCCTTCAGCTTCCATGGCAACCTCGATCGGTTGCCAATATTACTATCTTTTGTTCCTTCTCTGGATTCTCTCTTGTATCACCTTCTTTGTGGACAGTCACGTTATGCTTCGTACGAAAAAATTGCTCTTGGGCAACATTCACTCCTTTTATGTGAACAGATCAATTTCTACACCAATGTTGCAATGCTGGGATCAATTCATCCCAATCCCTCTCTGTCTACTTGCAAACTTACCTACAACACAGATGCTTGCGCTTGCTTTTCATTCCTAGTGGCATAAAAGGTTGATGGGAGTGAACAGTTGCTCATTGAAGAAGGTCTTTATGGAGCCCAAGCTGCTTCTCAACTCCAGTTGTATTCATCAAGTTTGAAGCACTCATAGGCTCCGCATTTGGATTTCTGTACTTTAGTTTTCTTCCGGGTTGAATGGCATGCCAATTGTAAGAATAATAATGGTCAACTTAAGATATGATTATTTGAGAAACCAAAGGTTGATGACATTATCCATTCATAAATTTATCAGATTTTACTTGGTTTACCAAAGAATTTTTTAGCAGGATTGCAGTGTCTTGTGTGGTTCATTTTCTCGCCTCAAGGGAAGATTAATTCGGTTACTTCTAGTAACTCTACCCCAACCAGTCTTCGTTTCATTTGAGTCCGAAGTAAAACTCCAAAATCATGCGATAAAGAACCATTGATATAATCAACAATATATAATGGAACCTTGCAATGCTTTCACCACGGAACCATGTCGCCAATTAACTTGCCCACTGGTAATGATTATTAGGTTGCGTCCAAAATCACGTTTGAAGTGAAAATTTATTTTGAGTGTTGTGCTAACATTGGCATCAGACAAGAAAACTCGTTTTGAATGTTGTACAAAGGTAATTTAAAGCAACAATTTGTTACTTGTGAAAGAAAATTATGTATTGGCATAAATATTCTTATAATTTGATATTATATTATTATTTTGTTAATATTTAAATAAATATGACTTAAATTTTTTAAAAATATTATTATAATTATACACAATAATTTTATTTTACAATAATCAAACAAATTTAACTTTTAAAAGAATTTCTTCTCACTAATTTATTTATAATCAATCTTTTTAATATTAATTTATTAACAATCCAATTCAAAATAACTTTTTTTAACTACACATTTAAAAGTATTTTTTATCAACATTATTCAAACAATATATATTTTAACAAAATTAACATTAATTATTATAGTACCTAATTACCTATACAACGAGATAGAGTTCTAGAATCACTAAGAGTATGTTTGGATGGAAGAATTTAAAGGAGAAGAAAGAGGAAGAGTAATTATTCATTTTAAATAAATATTCTCTTTACTTGATTTTTTTTTAAAAATAAGTGGAATAAAATGAGAAATTATCATGTAATCATTTAATAATCTCTTATTTATTTTTATAAATATTTTATAATTATTTTAATTTATAAATTAAAAAAATTATCCTTCTCTTCTAAACTTATTCATTCAAACATACTCTAAGAGCCAAGAAATGAACGCAAATTTCTTCAGCTCCTCCCTCCCCATTTTATCTAGAGAGATGAAATTGAAACTAGTATGAAATTGAAACTAGTCAGTCCATATAAAAAGGACATATGGAACCGACGGAGAATTTACCAAGTACTTAATCTTTGATCGCATTTTGGATTTCACATGATAAAAGAGTTAAGTGTGTATTTAGATTAGCTTATTTTAAATTAAAAAAGTTTATAATCAAATGCTTTAGATAAAACTTTTGGCTGAAAAAAACTTTTCTATAGTAAAAATTAAGCAAAACTAAACGTGTACTAGTAGAGTAGATTAAGATTCCAGTAAGTAAGAAGTTTATTTTTTAATTTGATCCACTCGATTACAAAAGGCTGCACTGCTCTCTCCATTGATGAATTACAATTTATGACTCGAGTCTTGAGGCTAAAATTAATGAGTTTAGAGAAACAGAGAAGTAGGAAGATAGCTGAATGTATTATATTACTTCAACATTATTTTCTTATGCGTTTATAATATATATATATATATATATATATATAAAAGTTCAACGGTAACAAAAGTTATATTTGGAAAGAGTTTAATTTTAACTGTCAAAAGTAAAGTTTTTAACATTTATTAATGAGTGTCTTAAGAATATTGGTGAAAGATATTAAAGTAAAAAGTATTAAATGAAATATAAAAGTATTTAATATCATAGATATTAAAAAAAATTAATACTTTCTTTTTTAAGAAATTAGAAATATTTATTGAAGAATATTAAATATTTCTTAATTAGTGTCCTAAAAACACTCGTCAGTAAGATTTAAATTTTTTTTAAACAAATTGAACTTCTTAAATAGTTATTATAATAGTCAAATTACTTTAATAATTTATTAACACATGAGTGATAAGGGAAAATTTAATGAAAATTAAATTCATTTAGAAATTACAGTAGGAATCTTTATAACAAAGATTTGGTTTTACTTCATGAATCAAGGCTTTATAACAAAGATTTGGTTTTACTTCATGAATCAAGGCTTACTTGAGATTAGCTTCCAACGGTTTTATTGATTTCTCTTGATTTGATGCTGGAAATGTAACTGAGGCATTGTGATATGCATTGTTTTAAAAAAATAATCCATACACCAGATACAGTACGAGAGATCAAATTCTTTTCTTTCCCCCAATGACTTCAGCTAGGTGGAACTGGTGCGCCACCCCATAGTTGGGTTGGCACGAGAAACTTTGGGTTAAAGGACTTTTCGATTGCCATCACAATCGCAATCTTATTAAAGGACTATGGGTTAAAATGAACCTTGTTATATCTGGGAAAGAAACATTGTTAATTTCAAACACAGCAGATATCAAGAACTGGAAAGCAGAACTCAGTGTAAAAATCTGACGCAATATTCTTGTCATACTTGGTAAGTAATGGTACAAAAGTAGAATCCTCAAGTACTCCAACACAAACTGAAACATGACAATTATGTACACGGGCTTGAAATAGTGCTTACGCCTACAATGCCTACCCAAAACCATCAAAGAATGATGGGAAGAACAAGAGATGCCTACTAGTCCTGCTCCAAGACGTTCAGCAAGGATGTTAGCGCAAAAATTATAAGGAACAAATACTATTTTAAGACCTTCAAGTTGAAGATCGGAAGCAAACTGGAAACGGATTATTATCTGCTGAAACAACTGAGTCCAAAATATCATCAGAAGATGATTTCGCACCACAGGTTTCCTGTCCTGACTGTCAAATCCCAGCTGTCTTTGTTATTCAAATTTGATTATCTTTTTTCAGTACTTCAAAATCACCGCATGGACATCAAAGTACGAACTCTTTTTTCTCTCTCTGCCTTCTTTGCACTTGGTGTTCTCTTTAGTTTCTGTAATTCCTCTCTCACAACTTTCTCAACTGTATCAATAGAATTTAGGAGTTTCTTCTGGGGTGTTAGGGACTCTGATTCTCCTTGTGACTGATTCGCAATATCAAGCAAAATCTTGGGCACTTTACTACCAGCAGGTGTTCGGAGCTTAACACCTACCGGATTTGGAGAGATCACAGAAGTACCGTGCTCAAGATGAGCACCAGACACTGACACAGAAGGATCAGGAAGCAATTGATCCGCAGAAAATGGATTCCCAGTTTGTTGGCCTTCGATCTCTCCAAAGCGAGCTCTCCTCCTTTCAATTGCCTAAATACAGAGATCCCTTGGCAATTAGCATTACAAGAAAAGCTTCCATAATATACAAACGAAGTAACAAGAAAAACCACAATTCGGAAAACAAATGGATGGCCACAACATGAAAGGAACTTGTGCATACATATTATTTAGCTGAGCTTTGTTATGATGAAAATTTACTTTTGACCATAACACCCCCAAATAGAATTTCCGACACAACTTACAGCTCGAGTAGAAATTCACCATCAAAATTGAAACTGCCAGTTAACACAATGGTTGCAACGAATTCCACATTACGAAAGTCAGTATAAAAATTATACAACGCATCATATTTTAGTAAATGGAGTGGAGAGAAAACACACAGAAATATACTCAGGGAAGGAATCACGAAACTGCGCGCTCAAATTAATCATATAATTAAGGAAACAACATATTAATTTCGTCTTAATTAACTTCACCTTAATTTAAAAAAAGATAAATGCAATGCTATCTGAGACGACACAAAAACAAACAAAAACCCCAAAGAAAACAACTTGCTAATCATTCCCCTGAAATGGAAATATTGCAGAGAAAAAGACAACAGATAATAAAAATCACTAACCCTAAACTGAAAAAGAGGGGGAAAAAAACTGATCATATATGAAAAACTGAATCATAATCTTTATGGTGTTCTTTACGAATTTAATCAGACAACACCAAACCCACCTACATCAGAATATATACCATACCACAAAAATGGGTCAAAATGCAAAAAAGCAGAAACACAAACACACTCGACAAGGGAAAAAGAACACGCTCATTACCCGCACAACAGCAGTGATGTCACGAAGAGGGGTTCGCGGGTACCAAGAAGGCAGCACACTGCGCGATGCTCGACCCCTTCCTCGCCTGGAAGTTCCCGATGAACTATTCTCCCCACCCACAGCGGGCGACCCGTATAAATTCCGTCCGCGCCCGAATCCGTTTCTTGGAGTTCCGAAACCGCCCCTCACGACGGGGCCACCGCGGGCAGAGCCCGACCCAGTTGCACCGGTGGAGGCAGCAATGTCGCGTCTCGGAGTGGATCCGAACAGAAGGGAGTCCATCTCATGATCGAAAACGCGAATGATAGAAGCTCGCCGGCGAGCAAATGCCGCCGCCACGTTAAGGGGTGGTGAGCGTCTGTCTCTGGGTTCCGGCATAACTGAAAGAAAAGAAGGGAAACTGAGAAATGTAAGAGGAAGTGGACGCAGAGAGAAGGAAGAGAAGATGGTTGTTGTGTTGTTACCTTGGCTATGTTGATTTTAGGGTTTCTTGAATGTCTCTGAAGAAAAAGAAGAAGATAAACGCTTTGAAGGTAGACCGAAATGGCAAATTTTCAAAATGAAAAAATGGGCGCTCTTATACACCACCGAGTTGCTATCCAAAGAAAATGGGTATTTGTCGATTTTACACGTGCGACCGTGTGGCCCGTTTAAATTTCAAATTCTGCAATGGGCGGGATTAACTTTATATTTGCTCTGAGTTTCAATATTTTTTTAAGAGTCATTTCTACACTATACTATAAAATTATAATGTATAGATATATTGTAGTATTACCACTGTTGATTTTGTTTGTGCATATATGTACCGTTGTGATTATCTGTTAAAGGTAATCATTATACTGTTTCTTATTTTTAATATTAGAGATAATTTTAAAATAAAATTATACAAGGAGCAGTTGGTCATTGAAGAAGCAGTCATTCAACTCCATTATCGATTTCTTCAATTCCATTATCAACAATTGGGTAGATATTTCCTATCTTGTCTAAAGCAACACATTTTCTTTTTCTTTGTCAATCTCTTTAGAAATTAAAAAATTTACGAAAGCCCAAAGCAAGAGTTACTTAAGATGGATAACGGCTCATATGATGAGACATATATTCCATTATACTTCTTCTTTATTAATCACTAGCAAGATAGAAAATGGGAGTGCAGCAATTGACAGAATCAACAATGGAGTCACAATAGAAGACTAAAATAGGCAGAGATAAGTGATTATTCCATCCATGGCAGTGTCGTAGCGGAACGGCCAGGGGGAGAGATATATGTCAGAGATTCCTTGAATGGCATATGTTAATGAAATAAAAAGAGAAGAAAAAACTAATTAATTTTATTTGGTTGATAGGATCAAAATCGTTCACATTTATATAAAAAGAATTAACGCTAAAAATGTTATCACGTATTTATATATAATAACTTTTCAATGTATTGTTATAAAAAAAAATAAAAAAAAACTTTTCAATGTATCGTAGAAGTAGCCTTTTTAAGAATAATATTAAGACAGTTAAAAATTTGACAAAAGAATTCAACTAAAAATTTGTCAATGGTTGTTGAATAAGTCAAATTAGTAAGTATCATTTATTTATTTAAAAATCAATAACAATGTAAACTCATTTAGTAAAAAACAAAAATTGACTAAATTATTTTGATCTAATATTTTTATTATTTTGAGTATCTAATATTTTTATTTTTTAAGGCTTTGAGAACCTTGTAATAACTGAAAACCAATTGGGCTTTCAGTAATACAATTTCTGATTATTCTTTAAAAAATTGCCTTCTTGTTATTTATCATTACATCATTTTGACAATTCCTTCTAAGAAAAAATAAATAAAAACTGACTAATCGAACTGAACGAGATATCAGATGCGCTTTTGTTTTGTCTTTTTTTTTTCCCCAAATGTACCTGAATGTCCTATTTCAATGAATTATAACAGCAAGTGTTTGGTTATCGTAGACAGCAGGTGCGCAAATAAGTATTTAAATAAATTTGAAAGAATAAAAAATATTATTGCTGTCGAATTTTATTACTTACTTTTCATGAATTCAACGGTTACAATCATCATGATTTTTGAAGAGTACGGATATTCGTGGTTAAAATTTGTTTGATTTTGAGAGAAGAAGACATGTGAATAAAATTAATTAATTTTTTTATATTAAGAATTAATCAATTTGTTTTAAATTAGAGAATTAGACCAAACTAAATCAAAATCAATCACAATTAATTTGTTTTTATTTTTCACAAAAATAATTTTAAAAAAAAACATATACAACTTCATTTTTTTTCTTTCTATTGCCCAATTGAAAATAAATTGACATAAAAATCCTAATAAAAATTAAATAGTTTCAAACAACAAATTAGAATAAAAATATTTAGAGTATGTTTGAATTAATTATGAAAAAAATTATGTTAAAAATTATGTATATAATCATTTTTTAGAAAAATTAGTTATGAAAAAATTAATTTATGTTTAGATATGTTAATTCATAAATAATTTTAAGACAAAAAGTTTTGTTTAAATTGTATAAAAAGTATCATTTTATGTATTAAATTACTAAAATAAATATAAAATAATTGAAAAAGTTATTTAGTTGAGGGTAAAAGAGTATTTATCTACCAAAACTTTTGAAATAATTGAAAATCACTTAATCACTTATAGAAACAACATAAAATTGAAACCTAATTATTTATAAGTATGTAACTTATTAAAAAAAAATAAAGATAATTATATAAGTTTGGTTTTGTTTGATTTCATAAATAAAAACAAAAAATTAATGATTTCATAAATGAAAACAAAAAACTAAACCAACAATCAATTTTTATAAAGAGAAAAGAAAATAAAACCAAACCAAGATTAATCAATTTTGTCCAATTTTTTATTTTTCGATTCAGTTTTTTTAGTTTAGATCTATTTTATTCAATTATGAAGACCCCTAATAAGGACCCAAAAATATTAATAGAAAAAAATTATAATATGCTGCATATCCTTTGTCCTGAAAATAATAATGGATTAAACTTCATTGCCGGGAAAAAGATAGGGCCTTTCAAAACTACTAAAAATTTAAAGAGTCTTACTAATCAATGCACTAAAGAAGAACATTTAATACCCTTCAATAAATTCTTTAAATTTTTAAATAAAGAAAGTATTAAATGCTCTTTGACTTTTCAAGGTATTAAATATGCTGTTTTTACATTTAATACTTTCCATTTTAATTCTTTAATAACAAATGCCAAAATCAAATGTACCTGGAAACCTTTAGAAAAAAGAGCATATTATATTATTACTAAATATTCAACTACTTCCAACACTTTCTGCACCTGGTAAGTGATATGGTTTCCATTCCTCTGTTGGAAGTTTTAACCATGTCTTTACCATCGTGTTAAACATCTGAGAATTTGTATCAACAAATTTAAATCCTAAAGCAGGAAAGGGCCAAAAAAAGAAGAATCGTAAGTTGCAACCAGCACGCACCCAAGTAAATACATATAGCCTAAATTCAGCTGATGGGATACCGAGATAAGTAACTACTCTCTCTACAAACGCCCACAAGTGGGCGGAGCCTGAGCGAGCAATATGCTTCCCAAGAAGAATCGAAACAAGTAAAAGCTAGGAGGAAAAACAGCAGCCACCCTTCTTTCCACCAGCATCCGTGTCCTGGCTAGGAACAACTATCTTGCTTCCCTTCAGAAGCCCTGAACTCCCACTGGAATCTGCATCATCATTGGCAGTAAGTGTTTTCTTGCCAATGATTCGGTATATCTCAGACAGAATAGTCAGAAAGCAAGTTTCAACATTAGTGGACTCAAGTGCTGATGTCTCCATAAAGAATAGGTTCTCTCTTTGCGCAAACTCCTGGGCATCTTCGGTTGGCACTGCTCTAAGACTTCCCAGATCGCACTTGTTGCCAATTAGCATGATAACAATATTTTTGTCAGCATGACCTCTCAGTTCCTCTAACCACCTTGCCATATGATCAAATGATTGACGTTTAGTCATGTCATAAACTAACATTGCTCCAACGGCACCTCGATAGTATGCACTAGTAACTGCCCTGTACCTGAAAGAGAGAAAAGACAACTTTCAGAGGCTACAATAGCAACTCTTCAAATCTTAATCTAACAAGGTGAATTTTTTTTTTAAAGAAACAATTCAGGTTGTATCCAACTAAGATGCAAACAAAGCTAAGGTTGAGAACAGATTGTACATACAAGCCAAACCAAAAGCAGGCCAGATAACTTAGGTTACTTATATCACATTGCATGCACTAAAAACTCTCAACAAAACCCAGAAGGCACATTTAACAATATGAGGTCAAATTCAATAACTACTTCCTTTATGCAAATCTTGATCGCATGACCCTGCAAACAACTTGGTTCATCTGTTTAACTACACAGTACCATGGGTCAAGCTACTGACATTTTTTTTCCCTTTCAATGACCTGTTTCAAGCTACTTTGTTCATCTATTCAAAACAACGTAATATGGCAAATCTATTTATAAATCTGTTGACTGGACACCAAATGAACTTCCCTTTTCTAGTTGTATTCGGACATTATAAAGACATAGAAATGGACAAAACATGAGATTGAGACAGCCACAATCATTCAATTTTGCATTAAATCAGCCTAACTAATTTCAGTATTTCCCATTTGTTTTCATATATCTTATAAGATATCAGTCTATGGCAGAAAAGCTTCAAAATTAATTTGATCTAAAACATAGTATTCCAAGTTCCAACTAGTATGGAAATCAGTATACGTAACAGGTAACTGTTAGGAATTGAATAATTTATTTTGAATGCATTTTATTGTGGGATAATCTGTTATTTAGACCTTTAGACTGTTAGAGAACTTCCCCAAGTAGCAAGACTCGTATACCTTCTGTTAAGAAATAGGATAGGGAAAAGGAGATAGTTCACAAATGGTAACTTCTATCCTACTGTGAATTCAGACTGAAGAACATTACTGTGAATGCAGCCAGCGATAGAATTTCAGGGATTTGCACTGTATTACAAGGCACATATCAAGTAGGATTAAACTCTTTATGTACTTTGTAGAATTGTATCTTATAAGTGACCGAGTAGAAATTAATAGAACTTCATAAATGAAGGAAAAGCCAGAAAATGTTTGAAAGTTCAACAGCAAAACTTGGTAGCTGTCAAGTAGCATGAAGCACAGAAGTAAGTTCAAAAAGTATGTACTTTGTAGAAGAGCATCTTATAGGCTATAGCTGACAGACAGAAAATTAAAATAACTTCATATATGAAGGAAAAATCATAATATGTTTGAAAATTGTGACCCAAGATATTCAAGCAACCAATATAACATGCAAATTCTATTGATCCTGAAATAGGATATAACAGGTAAAAAAAAAAAAAGGCACGGATGACTTCTTATAAATTTCCAAATGAGAGATCACCAAACTCTCTAGATAGTAATCCCATGATATAGTCAGATCACTCAGAAGTCAGCAACCAACTTTCAGTCACATCAAAACATGCTACAAATTCTACATTTATATGTCATTTCTGAACCAACAGCCAGAACAATAAAAATTCAAATATTTTTGGAAAGAAATAAAATCATTGCAAAAAATGGTTTCTTTTAATGGTCTTATACTTGTATCATATCCATGACCCATACAAACACATCCATTTTTCCATATTCTCCAATAATGAATTGATCCAATTATAAATAATTACCATCACAAAAAGCAACATGTAACACGTAAGTTTTTTAAAGAAAAAAAATTGTCTAATTTAATTTTTCTTGCCAAAAGCTATACTGGGAGAGAGAGAGAGAAATAAGGGAAACCCAGAAGCAAGATATGAAATAAAAAAGCATTGGGCAGGGAAAGGTGCACCTTTCTTGGCCAGCAGTGTCCCATATCTGTGCCTTCACGGTCTTATTATCAATGATGAGCGTTTTAGTCTGAAATTCAACCCCAATGGTGGCTTTGGAATCGACGCTGAATTCGTTCCTAGCAAAACGCGCGAGCAGCTGAGTTTTTCCAACTGCAGAATCCCCGATCAACACCACTTTGAATACATAATCAATCTTCTGGTTGTAATCTCCGTACAAATTCGACATCCTCGCCGCACCCAAACAAAATCCCTAAAACCGATTGCGCCCCCTCGAATTCACAGAATTGAACATCAAAACGCTATGTAATCGGGGGAAATAGTCATGATCGCTGGGTTAATCGATCACATACCACAGCAGAAAATGAAAGGAAAACGGTTGGCTTGGGAAGAAGGGAAAGATAAAAAAGAAAAGGAAAGCGGTGAGAATGGAAAAGAGGGAAGATCAGAGAAATTTGGACATGGATTTGGCAGAGGGTGATGATGAGTGCAAAGGAAATCGGAGAAATTGATGAAGGCCAATTCTTCTTGATTTTTCTTACATTGCATTTGCAAGGAATAATTACGAATTATATATATGGATTTATCATTAAATTTTGATTGACTCTGACTTTTACATTATCATTTAATAATAAAAAATATTTTAATATTTTATTTTTATATTATTACTTAATTATGTATTATTACATTGTTAAATATATATATAATTTTTAAAATAATTATTATTAGAGTCAAAAAAATTTAAAATATAATTAAGTGATAATGTAAAAAAATTTATACTCAAAATTGATAAAAACTAAATCCTTATTATTATTAAACATGTATAAAAAAATTATTACACATAAAAGTTAAGAATTTCTCACTTGAAAATATCATCAAACAAAAACTCGATCCTTATTATTAAACATGTATAAAAGAAAATTATTACACATGAAAGTTAAGAATTTCTCAGTCGAAGATGTCATCAAACAAAAATTCGATTTATTTGATATCAGATTTTTAAGATGGGTATGTTTAATAATTTTCATTGATATCACCCGCTACTTAAAGCAGTGAAGCACCACTAATAATAGGATTCATATTCATACCTGTACTGTATTACAAACGCCAATATCATTAGCGTTTGTAATCTATTCTTAGCTTCCTGTATATATGGGACAAAATATAAATTTGAAAAAATAATTGTTTTGGTATTTGATGTGATACATCACATGTTTTTAATAGTCATTTTAAAATATAAACTATATAATAACTAATAATTTTTAGTCTTATTTTATTTAAATTTGTTATATAATTATTCTATTTTAAAAAGTGATTATTCGAATTAGTAAAAAAAAAAGTGATTATTCGAATAATAATTTAACAGAAAATAAAAAACAAATTTTCTGCTACCTTTAATTTAAATTTAGTCTTAAACATTTAATCATATTTTGTTAGCTTCTATTCTTATTTTATTTTTTGAATTGTAGTCAACTGCTATTTGGGTCATTTTGCAGCTCGCCATCCACTTCGTGTAATTTATCTGTTCCATTTAGTCAAAGGCAAGCCATGCTCGAGTTACATTCATTAAAAATGTATTATTCCAATATGATCATAACAGATTTAAAAGTTTTAATTTTAGAACCTATGGACTACGGTTATGGATGTACCTCTAAACACATCTCACGTATTGGACCCACTCCTATTTGTATTTGTATACGTATTCCTCATAAATAAAAATGCCAATTGAAAGCAAGTGCAAAGCAAACAGTCGCCAAAATAAAATGAAAACGTAAATGGGTTTAATAAAAGGATGAAATGTAGAGAAAAAATTATTCAAAGTCATGTACGATTTATCTCTTTATTTTTAAAATTGATCCAAAAAAACCCTTCATTTTTTTTACTAAATGTGCAAAAGAAGAACTTATTCATCCCAGCGAACATTCATTTTGCTAACATATAAAATATAAAAAACACCTTTTAACTTTAACTCATGTATAATTTGTACCCAACCTTACGAGTTAAATGGATTGGCCATCCATTGCTAAGTTTAGGGGCGAGTTGGCCCGTCTTAGTAACACTAACGCCCGTCTTAGTAACACTAAATAGACATTCAACTGGCAAATGAAAATTGTCATGTTAACATAAAAGTAATCTTAACACCATTGAACCATGAGTCAACTTATTAAGTATAGAAGTAGACTTTTGACACTTTTGCTTCTTTGAAACAAAATTTATCTAAATGTCATAAGTCTATTTTTGTGTTTTATAAGTTGACTTATGATTTAAAAATTGAATTTAAGTGGCTTAAGTCGCCTTTGAAAAAATGTAAGTTCACTTTTGTTCATTGAAGAGACAAGTCAACTTTTAATATGTAACTTTGTTAAGATTTTTTACATCAAAATGTAGAACACATACATTGATTTTCGTTAGCAAGATAAACATTTTTTAAAAATTTGAGAGGTAAGTTGCACATAACTTAAATTTTGAGGGGGTTTTTTTGTACTTTTCAATTAGTTAGAAGCTTAGATGGATGGATTTTTTACGGAGGAATTTTTTTGCACATTTAATAAAGAATAAAGGAGTTTTTGACCCTTTTTTGAAACTGATGGAGTAAACCATACATAACCTAGAGTTATAGTCTTTTTTTTTTTTTTACATTTTATCCTTTATAAAATGGATTAAAAGTCAATTCATATGAGATAAACCAAGCTTGTTTTCTTGTCATCATTATATGGGTTTGGTCTTGAGAGTAATTCTTAAGTAGGTAAAATTTATTATAAACATTCTATTTTATAATTGACATATGTAAAGTTATTTTTTAAATATAAGTATATTCATAATATAATTTATAAAATTTTACACATATTTAAGATTAAATAAAATGTTTATGGTTTTAATATAGGTGTATTCGACTGGACTGATATGAATCTAGGTATAAGGCGGCGTGTAAGGATATATAAATATGCTATTTGTATATAATAAACATCACCAACTAACGTCAGGTTCTTTGACGATTTTCAGAATTCCTGTGCAAAAAAACAAGCATAATGAGCAGCTCATACGGTCATACCTGCATCGCGTTGGTACGTCTTCAGACAACCTGTCAGCCCAAGGTTGAGGTAGTTTAAGGAGGAATTTCTGAGTGCATGAGATCCACAATCTACACAGTAAACAAAACCGTTCAAATTGCAAACAGACATATAACTCCCAAATAATTATGTTTGATGGCCTACCATTACTCCCCCTGATTTTTCGTACTAATACCTAAAATAACTGATATTAATACTATCCTCCCAGCGGAAAAAAAAAATTCTTAGGTAAATAATCGATATTATTAAGACAGACTTCCTGAAATTTTCTCCCAGTGTGTAATACAGTCAATTCCATGTTTGGATTTGGGGATTATTCCGGTATTTAAGATGAGTTTTTTATTATTTATTAATTATTATTTATATTTAATAGACTTTTTAATATTTATTGTGAAATTAACAGTTAATAAATGATTAACAACTCACTCTTAGTACCAAACACATTAGGGTACTATAGTAATTCTCTTGGATTAGAGTTTGAAATCTCTCAAATCATGGTTTGGGTAAAAATTTATCTCTTGTTGCTTTTGCCTAAATCATGATTTTGAATTTCCAAACTTCAATTCAAACATGCACTGAAATTTAATTAAGATAATATGAGATGGTAAGGTTTTGTTGACTATGGACAACATATGGCCTATCTTAGGTATTTCAAAAAAGAAAAGATAAGAAAATTAGCCACTTCAAACAATAATGTTTTAAGTATGTATTTGGTTTAACTTTTAGAATCTCAAAATTATGATTTGAGCAAAACCTTTTGTCCAAACAATAATTTAAAAACTTTTAAAAGCTAAACTAAGTATACTATAAGTAGTGCTACATGACCCAAAAAAAAGTCTTTTTTTTTTTTTTATACAAAATTCAGCTGAATTCAAACGTGTTTGTTGTATGAGATAAAGTGATGGATATCATTCATCACTCATCCATCCATAAGCATGCGCCAACTCATTTGGTCAAAAGTTTTGATAAAAATAATTCTCAACATCTAGTACTTTCCTATTGATTTTGTGAATTACATTTCTATTCTTTTTATCTTTCTATTTTTTATTCCTGAAGAGGGAGCATGTGGGATTTTGACAAGGTAGAATCCACAAGGAGAAACCATCCAAAGAGACAGGGTCATGCAGGTAGTTGGGCACACATGAAGATGGGCGTCAAATTTTTCCTCTCAGAGAAGTCCTTAAGGTCGACATCAAACATCAATGGCACTAAACTATACTGGACGAAATAAGTAACCCATCCATTAACAGCTAAACAATTGAAATGATCTCCATGAATAGCCATGCACAATCCTTCTATATTTTCATTATCATTTATATTGCAACTATTCAATGAGAAACGACAAATAAACCTCATCCAAATTCTCTGTGATAACTTTCATAACAATAGAAAAATAATAATAAAATAAAAAACAGAACATAACTTCAAAATTAATACATTTTTAGAATCCCGCTATACAAAATTACAAATAAACTATTTGATTTATTGACTGTGTAATTGAAACCCCGTTAGCTGAACTGAAAGAACCTCAATGTTGTAGTAAAGAGCTAGAGGCTCAATAAAGATAATGGCATTTTATTAGCTTCTTTCTACTAATTTTTCAGCGCATGAAGATATAAGTCCGGATCCTATCCATCGTTGCATGATTCCTTTATTGCCTGTACAGAAGAAAGTCAAGCAATTTGATTTGTATCTGACTTCTGCATACTTATACATTTGCAGTTTGCCCGTTTTTCCCCGAGAGACTGCAGAAAGTAACTAAAAATGTGAGTTTAAACACGAACGAGTCATTGATTGCATGGCAATGAGCGAGGGCAATCTCAACTAACTTCTCTCCTTTTGTACCTTGAATTGTTTCTGAAGATTTTTAATGTACTCAACTGCCAAGTCCAACATGTCTGCTGTGTTTGTTTGCTGCCAATAACATAAAGACTGTTAACTTTCCAAATACAAGTACACCATTATTCCAAGATCAAATTAATGTTCGTAATGAATCTTACCTTGTCCATGTTAGGGACAAGCTCTTGTAACTTTCTCATTCGTTCACTGATCCGAGTTCTTCTCACCTGAAAATAATTACTTCTTAGAATCATCTTTTATAAATTAGTTCATGAATTCAACATAATAATGTATTTCTCATAGTTTTTGGCAAAGGAAAAGACTAAGAGTTACTGTATTCCATTCTATGTTACTACGTCCTCACTGTTTTTAACATATAGACAATATCCTACCCTTTCGGCAATGCTCCGAGGATGAGTAGCAAAGCCTCTCTTTGCTCTGATTTTACAAGGAACAGTATCTGGGAATTGAAGCAAATTCTCCATAGTAAACATCTCTGATGACGTTTTTGGAAAACTCAAGTGATGCGATAGTGTATGAAATTGATTTCCTAGCTCTCCATTCTGAGTATAACAGCTTATTTGTATTAAGAACAAGAAATGAAACTGGAAGAATAAAATAAGAAAACTGAGCAGCCTATATATACCTGAGCATCAGAAAATAACTTTACATTATTATTTCGCTCTCTTTTCAAGCCACTGAGATTTTCTGAGAGGAGTGAAGTATCATTCCAAGAACGATAAGGGAATCCAGGGCCATAATATCGAGCATCACCATTGCTACCTCCCTGTCTTCCATCATCAGGGCTAGTTGTCCCAATGCCCTCACTCCCTATTTTAGAGATCTGTGGTAACATTCCCAAGGAAGAAGGACTTCTTGATGAGAAGCTAATCTGATTTTTCAATCTGTTCATAGATGGACTAAATTCACCATCACTTCTATTCACCCCACCGTAGTTTCCAGCACCTTTCATAGTATCATACCCTGCAATTTACAAATACATAACTTCTCTGTAGTGACTAAAAGGAAGAAATTCTTCTTAATAACATAAGAAACAGGGTCGGACATCATATCAATGTGTCTGGCATAACTTTCTAGATCTTCAAATTGAAGTCACGTCAAATGAATGTCTCTGACAACAACAGAACCATAGAAAGTGATAAAAAGGTTAAACCATTAGAGAGTTGGGCTCAATACCACAAATGCCGAGAATAGAAAATTTTCACTCTCTGGAGAGTTTGAAAGGTTTCATCTACCTCGCAGGTATGGACAATTTGGTCCATCATGTTCTAAACCATAAATTGGATAAAAATGTACCCATCGGCATCATTGTTTTATAATTTCATAAGCCAAAATTTCCTAGGTTTGTAAATGCAGTTGAATTCAATCATAGAATATCCCAGAAAATTTCCCCCACAAAAGGCATCTGTGCAAATTATAGATTCTAAGCTATTTTACTACAACAAATTTGATTTCGTACTACATAAAATATATTTCGAATGCAATAACAACAAATACACGAGCAGCCGAAAAAATTTAAAATTGCCTAAAAAGTGGTCACTCTACAAAAATCATATAACGAAAAGAGTAAGCACTAAGCAACAGAACAGATCAAGTCAAATACCATTTTGAAAGGAGACGTTGTTGGTGAAATGCCCAGCACCAGCAGGGAAGCTATTCTGCCTGAGAAGATTCGAGTTAAAGCTTTTGGGATGCGCTTCGTGATCCATTCCCACAGAACCCACAAGCCCATATGAACTATCCATGGCAGAACTTGCAGCAGAATTATGCCTCGGAAAGAGAGAGGGTAGCCCTCTAGAACCCTGCTGAGAATTCATGCGGTCCAAAGCTGATGACTCGTTCGATGCTTTAGAAGGCTTGTCCTCGGATTCAGAACCGGCAGCAGAGCACCAGCACCTTGTGTGAAATTTGGAAGAACTGAACTCGGGGCAGAGCGAAAACCAAGCAACCCAGAATTGGGTTGGCGCTGTTGGAGTTGAAAACTCTGATGGGAATTGGAATCCCCTGATAAAAAAAAAGGTTCAACTTGGTTCCTAAGCTGGAGTGGGATAAGATCTTGTTGGAGAAGCAACCCAATGGGAAAAAGACCTAGCTTGCACAAAATTCAAAGAGCAATATTGAAAGGGAGGGGTGAAGGTCTGAGTTGTGCAGAAGCAGAAGAGATATACAGAAGCAGTACTGAAAAGGACAAGCAGATATGTCGGTCTAGAGATAAATAAAGATCTTATGAATGAGAGGTAGAGAGAGACAGAAAAGAGAAGTTGTATGCCCTGTGCAGAGAGAGAAAGTGGAAGAGGAGGAAGGTAGGGAGAGAGAGGGAGAGAGAGAGAAGGAAGGCAATATCATCTCTCTCGAGCATGTTCAGCCAATGAGAGAGTGCAGAAGGACATCAGCGGGTGTCACAGGACCAAAAATTCGTATGTATAATTTTATGAATTTTATTTTATTTATTTTCGGTATAAATTTGTTTAAATATTTGATAAATTATTTAAAAAGGTTAATTATTATAATAATTATTTAAATTTTTTAATTCTTTTAATACTATACAACCGCGTAATTAAATAACTGCTTAAATTTTTCTTATACTAAAAGGGACAATAAATCAAAATTAACCTTTAATTCTACATGTTTTTAATGAATCAGTTTAAGACTTCTTTTAGATATTTAAAGAAAAAACTAAAAATTTTAAATTTATAATTTCTTAAAAAGATATAATTTTACTTAATTCTTATACTTTAATTAATATAAAATTTATTTGATAATATAAATTTAATTTGATAGTTTAACTAAAGGATTTACTTTAATTTATTGTCAATAGAAAATTTATTTATACTATTATTTTATTATGTGATGACATATTATTAAAAGAGTTATACTTTTTAGATAACTGTTATGATAATCATATGCTTTTAATAATTTTACAATATATGATTAGATGATAATGTAAAATAAAATTATATTTACAGTAAATTAAAATTAAACTCTTAACTAAATTATACTTTTGAAGTACATAAATTATTTTAAAAAAAATTAATTTGATTTAATTTAATTTAATTTTTGATACAAAAGTTTAATTTAATTGTACATGTACAAACAAGCTCTCGGCACACCCTTTCTTTATAAAAATAATAATGATATCTACTTCTTACCAAAACAATAACAATGATATCTACTTTCACTTAAATAAACTAATCATATCCATTTTTTTAAAAAAGTATCTAATATATTAAAAATTCTCTTTTTGTTGAGATATAATCTCTACTAATAACTCATTAAACATCATATACTAAACATGACATAGCAAACGAATAAGAAATTACCAATGTTGTCATAATTGAATTTTATCTAAGAGTTTGAATAGTCTAATTATGAACTTATTAAACCTTTAGAAGTTATTGTTTAGTTCTATAATCGAATTTATAGTTAAATTATTTTAAATTAATCAAAATTAATTAAAATATAATTAAATAATTTAATTTATTTAGTTAAATCAACCGACCATTAATGTTTTTTCAAAAAATTCAATATTTCATAAATAATTTTATATATTTTATATAATTGAATGTGAATTATTTTTATAATTGACCAATTAATTTAAATAATTCAACTTAAACTGAAAATCTCATTAATTGTCTTTCTGGTTATGTTTTAACAATATTAGAAATTACCACCCCTAACATTAACAATCACCATGTCAATATTATTATTATTTGGGTTTAAATATTTCATTCCTTTAATTCAATACAAGTTTCGATTAATTGTCGTAATAATGTGTTCTTAACTTTTAAATTGTTATAATTTGATCTCATTATTAACAACTGTTCAATTATTATAATAAAAATATTTTTTTTGTGAGAATAAAAATAGCACTTTTTTTTTGGTCGATGAATAAAAATAGCACTGAATCAGTGCTAACATGGTCATATTTTGACGTGACAACGCTCACATTAATAGGGAGCGTTCAATTGAATAAATGGACTATACTTAATTGACGTTACAACGCAACACATGATTGTACATAAGTTTTAATTTTTATACCATTTTTCATGTGCCTTTTACATATTTTATTTACACTTGACGAAAAATAAACTCTTATATTTATATATCAACATTATTTATTGGATATTATATCTACTATAATTTTTAATGGAGAGAATTAGGTGAAAGAGGCGAGTCCCAATTACGGCACCGATCTCTTTCACCTTTTCTACCTTATGCATAATTTTAATTTTTGTTCAGATTTTTCATACATTGATTTCTTCAATATTTTTCACTTGTCGTCATCGCATCCTAATTTTCTTTTCTCATCTTTTCATCTTGTTCATATTAAAAGTTAATTGTAATTTTTTATAAGCCTATAATTATATCCTGACAAGATTTTGTAAATATAAAAGATAATAATAAAAATTTTAAAAATATTTTAATATCACATTATTCTTTATTTTCTATAAGATATAATTAAATAATTTATTTGCATAATATTGATTTTAAATTTTATTGGTTTTCTATTTTTTACCTAATTATTAAAAAACTAAAGTAGTAAAAATTGTAATTCATAATTAATAAAATTATATTATTTTTAAGTATAAGTTGCAATTTAATTAAACAAAAAAATTATTTTATTTTCTTATAAAAATGAAGTCTCACTTAAAGAAATTAATATTATAATTTTGTTTTTAGCAGGTCACGGACCAACAAAGTCAAAATGGAGAAAATTGTATTAGGAGGAGTAACTGAATGATAATATTTGGAGGCTAGACTCCTATTTATAAGTTGAAGAGACATCTCCTAATTAATATTAATATTTTTTTATAAAGAGATAGGATTGAGATCACATATCAAATTGTGGAATAATAATATTATAAGTTTAATTTTAATTTACTGTTAGTGTAAAAAAATTTTATACATTATTATTTAATTATGTGTTGTTAAATTATTAAAAAAAATTGACTATCACAACAACTATCTAAAAAGTTTAATTTTTTTAATGATGTATCAGTATATAATTAAATGACAATATAAAAAAAATTTAGACTGAAAATAAATTAAAATTAAATTCTAATATTATATATAACAATTGTATATGCTGATTAACATCAAAAAGGCATTTTCATTGTGGCCAATTTTCCCTCCTTTTTCCTAGATCCTAAGGCCTCCCTCGTTCTTATTTCTCTTGTAGCTCATATTACAAAAGAAAAATATTATTGCTTAAGTTACTATTTTAAATTCAAATATGTTAAAATATTTTAGAAAAAATTAAATGCTAATAATATCTTTATTTTTGTCTCTTCCATGGATAAGTTATAAGATGGAGTTGTGATTAAGAAGTGGGCGGCGAAAGTCAGTGACGTGACCGGTAAGTGGTGCGCACCAGATTCTGTGTTCCGTGACAGGACACCCTTCTCTCGTCGTTTTCACTGCCTCTTCAAGATTACATTCACAGGCGCCGTCTTTCCTAAAATAAATCTCCATTATATGCCCCTTTTATTCTTTCTATGTGCCATTTTTACCACTTTTCCTTCAGCTTCCTACTAGTATTCTCTGCTCAGAGTAGAACGCAAAATCTATTAAAAAAGGAACACAGATTTTTTTCATAGTAAAAACATAAAAACAAACTGCGATTCTTTTTTATTTTTTTCGATTAATCAAACTGTCTTCCTTTACAACATAAACTGAAGAAAAAATCCAAAACAAAAAAGGTAATTTTTTGGTTTCTTAAAAGCACAAAGAAAAACAATAAAGAAAAAAAAAAGTGATATTTCTCCTTGACGGAAACAGAACACAGGCACTGTTCCAAATATCGAATAAAATAAATATTAGCTTTTTGGTACTGAAATGTCAAATTCAAATATAATGAATTTGAAATTAAATAACGGGGCTACTGGTCCTGACGATGATTTTGTGATAAGAAAAAATCTCGATTCGTTGAAGAGATTATTAATTTTAAATGTATTTAAAAAGATGACTGCGTGTAAGTAACAAAAAAATCTTTACATTTTTTTTTGAGGGGCAGAGCCCAAAAACAAACTACGAATTCAAAGGAACTACACGGGCCATAGAAGCCCAAGAAACATCACCTAAAATACGTAACTTCAACTCGCCAGGGGTTGACAAAGAAACTGAATACCGAGAGGATGGGAAAGATAATGTTTAGCTAACCAGTCTGCACACATGTTGTCCTCCCTAAGAGTATGGCTAAAATTAACAGTTCAAGGCATGTGCTTAAGGGAAAGGATTCTGCGTATGAACTTGCACCTGCAATTACTCACGACCTCGATAGAATTTAGTTGTGAAATAAATCAATAATAGCCTTAGAGTCACTCTCCACTATCAACTGTCTAAAACCTTCCTTCCAAGCTATTTCCATTCCAGTCAAAATCCCCCAGAGTTCAGCCTTATAGGAGTCACACACTCCCAACAGTCTCACAAAACCTTTGAGCCACATACCATTGTTATCTTTGAATATCCCGCCACATCCGACCTCACCTGGATTGCCCTTGGAGGCTCCATCAGTACGTATTCAATTTAACCCAACCAGCAAGAAGACAGTCCACTTTATCTCCAAGACATTTTTGTAGAAAGATGAGTTGGTGGCCCTCTGATGAAGATGGATTTGTGTGATTTCCTTGACGAAACCCAATATATTTCGAGTAGGATCATAGGGTCTACAAAAATCAAGATCAAACAAAGTGCGGTTATGCCAGGTCCACAAATGCCAACAAGTCACCATAAACACGTCTGGCCAATCAACCCTGCAGAGTAGCTGAAATTGGAGTTGAGATTGGGCGTGATCCAGTCCAAGAGATCACTGGAGAAAAAACGGACAATATGCTGTGAGTTCACAAGACGAATCCACACCTGACTTGCCAAATGACAGTCCTTGAGAACATGGATTATGGACTCCCACTGGTCATTGCACCAAGGACAACAAGGAGAGATTTCATGATTCCATTTGGTCCTTCTGAGATTGGTTAGGAGACTGTTGTGAGCCACCAACCACATGAAAACCCAAATGCGCTCGAGGCCACTCCACTTCCAAATCGAGTGCTGCCACATTCCAGAGTTGTTGGAATGATTAGTTCCCACAATTACCTCATAGGTGCTCTTAGTGGAAAATTCTCTATTGGGGGTACACAGCCAACCAAGGTAGTTGTCCCCGTCTTGAATGTGAGGGGGAAGAATGGCGTGGAAATTATTCACTACCTGCATAGGGAGCATGTTGCCAAGTTTGTTGAAGTCCCACGCGCCATCAATGTCAACGAAACTGCTAATTTGGAGTGTACTCTATAGTTAGTGTGGATTTGGAATTTGAGATGGGACACGTTGTGTTGAGGTGCAAGCGGAGCTCGCAACGGTGAGGGAATCTATTCAATGGACTTACATGACACTATGTCTTAACCCGAAATCTTAAGACTTCAGGTTCATGGGTCCTTCCACTTATATATTCCCACTTAATCTATTATTGGTCGATTTGAGACATTTTTCACTTACATTTCACTCACACTTAAATTCTCAATCAATTATTGGGAATTCAAGTGTAAGTAGGATGTGGGTAAAGAGTTTCACATCGGGAATTGACAAAGTGGGGAACGGATAAGTGGAAATACCCATGAGTTTTTGGGTTGAGACGTAGTTTCATGTTTACTAGTGTGATTCCTCGGTAAGTTCATTAAAAATATCATCTCAAGCATTGCGGGTTCTCCCTAACCCCCAACAAGTGGTATTAGAGCCGATGATTCAGATTAGCTAAGACAAGTATTAGAGAAACGATAATTGCACAAAAGCCCAGGTGAAAAGCGATAATACGTTATATAGAAGTAGCTCCGTCAGGTGACGGATGAGATGTAACATGTTTTTGGAAACGTACCTCAATCAAGGTGAAAAACAGACCGTAACATGGTGGAGACTTAACTCTTAGAAGCGGGTTTGAGGGAATGTGTTCTTGGTTAGATTGTGAAATATTCCCAAAAAAGGCTTCCACTCGAGGGGGAATGAACTCGTGTAAGGAGTCACACTTGAGAGGAAAATTGTTAGGAATTCAAGTGTGAGTGAGGATGTAGATGAAGAGTACTCACACATAAGTAAGGAATGGACAAAGTGAGAAACAAATAAGTGGAAGGACCTATAAACCTAATACTATAAGGTTTTGAGCTGAGACTAGTGACATGCCCACTGATGTAGTTCCTCAATAAGTTCATTAGAGATATTTTATCGGTATTACGAGATATATATATATATATATTATCGTTGCTAAAAAATAATAATATTGAATATGTTACTCTTACAATTACGGGATGAGAATATAAATTACATATGAGAATATTGAATATATCCCGTAATTGTAAGAGTAATATATTCAATATTATTACTTTTTAGTAAAGGTAATTTTTTTAAACATTTAAATTATATGTTCTTTTTCTTTTTCTTTATAGGGTGCCTATTAGATTTTCTGCCAAGGTAAGTAATATTTTTCTACTAGGTGTGTAAGTTTTTTCATTTTTTTTTAAGTTCATTCCTTTTCTTTTTTTGGTGGCACAGAGCAGAACATTGGACAACGCATAGATTCAATTCAGTGATTTCAATCTCTATCTGTTACACTCATGTTTGTTTGAGATTTTTTCAAATGCAAACTTGTGTTTGCCAAAAAAAAAAAAAAGAACTTTATCTAACCGCTCATAAATTTTCGTGCAACTTTTGAAAATTTTGCCATTTGCGTTTTCGTTCAGACAAATAGGCTGCTCATAATTGACGATCGCAATAATAGGAGTGGTGTCAATTTTCGAACAAAATCGGTCTGAGTACTAAGAATAGTATATAACAAAATTATGCGACATTACTCTCTGATTCCCAAATGACGTAGAATAAAGATAATTTGTTCAACCAAAAAAAAAAAAATCATTTGATTCCTAAAGAAAAGGCTACCGAATTTCAATAGTTGAATTCTCTCATTTGAAACCCAGAAAGGCAACTTTGGATGGAATCTAATCCCAACTTTCTTGCTTTTTAACTTCATATAGATTTTCTTATATAATCTTCAAATGTGGACTCTCCTTTTATGCTAACTATTATTTTTCTTTTTCATATTCTTTAATGCGTTTGCTTGTGTTTTTTTTTAATAAATAATTTCTTTGTAACATTATAAATAGTGGTCCCGTTGTCTCTTTCTGCCGTGGTACCTGTGATGATAAAGATAAAGAAGAAAGTAAGCCAGAAAAGGTAAAAGAGGATAAATTAGTAAATACTTTGAGAGTAATATTTTTGGCTGTTCAGATTTTATTTATGTTTTATAGTTAATTTAAGGATTTAATTTTAATATATTGTTAGTGTAAAAAAAATTTATATTATCATTTAATTATGTATTATCAAATCATTAAAAGAGTTAAACTTTCTAAATAATTATTATGATAGTCAAATTCTTTTAATGATTTTACAATACATGATTGGATGAAAGTGTAAAATTTTTTTACACTAACAATAAATCAAAATTAAACTCTTAAGTTAATGGCAAGCATTGTTATCTTGTGTCATATGTTACAATTTTAATAAACTAGTGTATTACATTAAGAGTATATAAAATTAAGAATTTCTTGTAAAAAAGAGGATGAAAGGTTGAGAGGTACAATACAAGACACTGGATTTACATTTAAAACAATTTTCTTAAAATCGGATTGGACAATTTAAAATGTAAAACTTCCGGTTTAATCATTTAAATCTATTAATTAAATCAAATAACGTTATAAAAATAATTTACACACAATAATATAAAATATAAAAAAATATTTATAAAATATTAAAAAAAATATTTTTTAAATAATAAGTCAATTCAACTAAATTTTATTTAATTTTAAATTATAAATTTATTTATCAAATTAAACTATAACTATTTAACTATTTAATTAGTTACCCACAGTCGGAGTAACAATTTGCTACTGAAAACACTGATCCAAAGCCCTAATTAAAGTGAAGCGAAAAGGTGCTGTTTGTGTGGAGGGAAACATAGACACGTGATGCAGCATTTGCTTCAATGTCTTTCCTTCGTTTTTAACTTTTTATTTTTATTTTTAAGCTAAGTCTTTTTTAATTATTTTTAAATAAATCATTTTTACTTATTTGATTAGTTAAATACATTTCACTTTCAAATTAAGTTTTAACTTTTAACCAATTTTGCCATTGTTAATCATAGTCCATACCAGAACAAATGGGAGAGGATCAGCCGTAGGTATTGTGGGCTTTTTTCCTCAGAAGGGACCAAAGGGCTTCTCATTTAAGCAAAGTAGAAGAACCATTTTTGTTTGCGTTGGGTTGTGCCGGGGAGTTGTTTTTTTGTTTTGGGTTTTATCAATCCTGGTTGTTTTTTCATCTAGAGAGATTTTAAAAAGGCAATCTAACAAAATAAATACCAAAATAATGTCACCTGAGTCACCTACACATCAAAATGTAAAACTTTAAGCGTGTCGAAAAAAACAAAAACAATCAAGTGTGTGACTGTGCACACAATGTGTAACATTACTTAATAAGCAATCTCTTTACATCTCTTATGTGAAATATGAGCTCTTTTCATATTCTAAATGTATATAAGTATGAGGGTTCACTCTTTTCATATTTAAAAATTTTCAGTCTCAATTAACATAAAAAATTAATTTAAAAATACTTTTAACATATGTGAGTTCACACTAAAGTGCAAGTAGTTTTTCAAAAAATAAGGAGAAAAAACGTGGAGTGTAGTTAATTAAGATAATTTTTTAATTTATTTTAAATAATTTAATAAAACTTATAACATTGTATCTTATTAATTTATGTAAACAAATTAAAACGAACAAAAGAATGACAAATTATCGCATGTTCTCTCAATTAGTAATAATGATAACCAAAATAATGTGTTGAAGTGGATCTTTAAAGCATAGGTGTATCATGTTTAATTTTCAATTTTATAAAAGATTATTGTTTGTATGTTTAATATATAGAACTATATTTTTACCGTAATATATAACATTATTTGATCAAGTGTTAACGTGAAATATTATGAATAATACAATTATTTGGTAATGATCTCATTTTAAAAAATATCATGAAGTTGCTGTAATGGCTAAAAAGATCAACTTTACAAAGTTTTTCATTGGTAAAAACTATCAACAGTCGATAAAAGTGTAAATATCATTTTCCGTATTGAAAATTTCGAATAACTATGATTATCTGGGAGGAGATTCTCCCTTTGCGCTTTTAGAATTTGTAATCTATCAATTCATTATTGGAGTTGATATGGTATTTAGATTTTTTTTAGGTGTCAAATATTTATTTAGAAATTGTGGGTTCTAATAATAAATATTTAGATTCCACTAAATACATAATAAAAAATTAATAAATTTTCAACAACTCATCAAGGTATTAGTAATTAAGAAAAAAAAAATATCATTGTAATTTCTATTTGTGCATTATTAGATTTAGATTTTCTCATTTTTCTTAAAAATATGAGTGTTATCTTAGGAGAGAGAGAAAAATATATTTTTGTATCGGATTGGTTCCATGCATGGGTCCCTTGACAAAAAATAAATAAATTATATTTCTCTCCAATAACAGATAAATTATTGTGTACTATAACAGTAGTATACAAATCAAGTGAAAGCATAACACATGACACATAAAATGAATGTGTGATGTTAGATTAAATTTATAATATTATATAATAAAATTTAAGTTGGAACTAATTTGTTGAAAGTATTACTACGAGGGTACGTAAATATTTTTCTATAACATGACACTGTCATGTCTTTAATAAAAAATGACAATTTTTTTTGGCCATTAAAAAAAATGATGTCGTGTATTTAATAATATTACAGTATGAAAATCTTAAAGGTTTGTAACTTCTAAAAATATAACATAAGAAATGTCCTAAAAAAAATATGATCAAATACGAATTTTGAAGAAATTACAGTGAATGGGCCGAAAAATGTCAGAACAGCATTTGGAAAGAAGAGCACGATTGGTGTCAAGTGTTCTAAACTTGACTGTAAGATATTGGGCCTGATGCAGGTATTGGCCATGAACTTAACCGGAAGATCATATCATTCACGATACCACACTTCTGCTTCTTCCTTCCCTTTTCAATTTTAACCCACTACCAACTGGGCTTTATCTATACTTACATTGTCATTAACTGATAACATATATGGCTTAAGCAAGTGTTGATTTCACAACGTCTTCAAAATATAAAATATTATGCACAGTGACTAATTATTTTAAAACAGTAAATTTTATTCTCTTATTATTATTTTTCTGAAAGGCTAATATATAATATAAATATTATTAAAAAAATTTAAATAAATTTTTTATCATCTAAAAAAAACACAAAGTGTTTGTCAAAATGCTAGTATAGATTAGATAATCTTAAGATGATTTTTTTAATACACTTCATGCTTCTTAAAGGGAAATAAAATTAAAATTCACATTTATTATTTTAATAATAACACAATAAAGAAATAAAAAAGTATAAATACATTTTTAAAACAATATAACTTAAAAAGTTAGAATATTCGCCCACAAGCCATGTCAGGACACAGGCCTCTGCCTTTTGTCGTTGTTATTAACTTAATATGGTCAAAAATCCTTTCGTCAATTTGGTATACGTAGGCCCATCCTCAATCTCATTAGTCATGTCTTCGGAATATGATGGTCTCCTTCTCTTTTTTGTCTTTGCCTGTAACTGCTTCCCTACTTTTTCTTCAGTATTTTCACATGCAATATCAACTGCTTAGTGCTCATGCTTAGGAATGCCTAACACTAGTAGTGATAATAGATACAGAAGTGAAGGAATTGCTTGTTGATGCTGTATCATATTTAGCTAACATCGTTTTGTAATATGTAGCTGATTCAAAATATAAAAAATTAAACTGCCCATTATGTTTCATGCCAGGAGCTGCAGGTATATGCAGCGAACCAGATGAAAAAGATGGGTTAATATTAATAACAGCTAGCAACTTACGGCGTCACTTGCCATTTCAGGTGAAGATGAAGAGCCGCAACTTCCATTGGAAAAGATAATGCATGTTGGCTTATGTCAATAAACCAAACAAAAGCTACATTTAGTTGCCCCTACGTTACAAAATCAATACCACTCAAAACAGTTTTTTTTTTTTTAAAAAAAAAAGCCACAAGAACCAGAACTTTACAAGGTTCTCTCTTGTTTTTCAGTGTATTTTGATGCCATCAAGGCTCTCGGACACGGTTCTCATTCTAGGTCGTAATTCTGGATCAAGTTCTGTGCAGTTGAGTGCAACATGAAATGCAGCAATAACTTGCTTTTTAGCATAAACCTCAGGCAAAAGTGCTGGGTCTATAATCTCAGACAAGGGCTGCTCCTCCTGGAATGCTTTCCTCACAAAACTCTCCACCACATTACCATCATTTTCTGGACCTAAATCTGGCAGCCGACCCGTCAAAAGTTCTAACAGCACTATACCAAAAGAATACACATCACATTTCTGAGTGAACTTGCCACCGGCCATGCGCACCTCAGGTGCCAAGTAGTTGTTAGAGGAAGCTGCAACCTTTGAACCCGTTGCAGAGGTTAGAGTAGATTGGTTTGAATTCTGCCGTTTTGGTGCCAATGTGGTTGACTTTGTAGTACCCAATCCAAGACGAGTTAGTCCAAAACCAGATATGTAAGGATGGAGATCATCATCCAGTAAGATTTTTGTTGATTTTAGATTGCCATGGACATATTTTCGACCACTGAACTCGTGTATGAACATCAAACCCCTTGCCGCTTCTTGAGCAATTTTTAACCTCGCTGTCCATGATAATGGTGGCAATGAATTAGAAGGCCCACCTGCAACCATAAAACCCCAAATACAGAGCAAAAAGTGATTCAAACAGCGCTAATAAGTGGAAAGTGGAAAATGAAAGTGAGCTCACAACCACCAGTAGTGGAGGTTTTGCATGTTACAGAGCCAAAGATGATAATGACCCCATGACCATAACACTACACATGTTATATAGTTACAAATCCATTCATCTTAACATCTAATTTGCGAATCATAACTCCATAGTTAGAAAGCTCAACACACCAGCAGAAGAACCAAAAACTTTACCACCCCACAAGCATGGGATAAAGAACTCCAGTGGATGCAGCCTAGAATCACTAGAAGACAATGATCACCAGTTGTCCATAGTCTACCGAGGCAGATCACTAGGGAATGAAGATGATTGCAATGGGACCATGGGATTTTCAGTCACCCAAATGGGGTCAATACAAAAATATACAATATAGTTAAATCTTTGCAGGTATCACTCTCGGCACAAATTAAGTAGGACCACAAAAGATACTTTGAATGAATTCCATTGAATGCCCAATAGAAATGCTAGAAACAAGGGTCAGCTTATACAGGAACATTAACTAGGATACCAAAGGTTTACCAGCATAAAGTTATAACTCTCTGATCACGGACAAAACGGACAAAAGACATTAAAAAGGGGTTTCAGTTCTCAAGTGCAGAGGCACAATTCACTAATGGATAGGACGGCCGTTGCCCCAAAATATGTAGTGCAAATACCAAACATCAAAAGGATGAGAATAGGAAAACCACATGTGAAAGTAGCAACTGGTAAAAGTTTTATCCACCAGCTCCTGTACATGTACCGTCATCGTGGTGCCAATCACATGGTGACATTATTGGCTCTTAAAAGTAAACACTAAAATTTGAACTCATCACATGGTGGCCATCACCAATGGACACTCATAACGAGTGGCACGTTGTCACTTAATCAAACCAAACCACCAGAAAGCTCACGGTTAAGCACAGGTGACACTACGCAGAAAATTTTAAGAATAAATACCTATTCAAGTGCAACAAAAATGTAAAAAGAAATCAATTTAATTTTTATAATGTCATCTAATTTACAAATCATTAAATGAGTTTGACTATCAGAACAATTACTTAGAAAATCTTTTAAACATCATTAGATAACAAGTAAAGTTTATTTCCACCGATCAAAATTAAACTCAAAAAGCAATACCCTTTCTCCCTACAAATGCCATAAAAATTACGTGACTTGGCATATAATAAAGCATATATAGAAAGAACCAAAGCAAAAAGTGAGATTGCCCAATTAATAAAAAGCATAAAAAGCTAGGTAATTTAATCAAGAGATACAAAGAAATGATACCATGTAATGCAGTGTGCAAGCTTCCATTGCGGATAAAATCAGTGATAAGTAGTTTCTCATCATTTGCATAGTAATATGCTCTCAACGGAACAATATTAGGGTGGTGGACCCTCGCAATGGCCTCCACCTCGGATTCGAACTCCTTGAACCGCCACGTGGCATCACCCTCACTGAGCCGCCTGACAGCCACCACATTCGCCGCCGGGCACGACGCCTTCCCAACACCGACCACCTTGTACACGATCCCACTCCTGCTCTTCCCCACCACATACGCAGATGCCCTCAGCAAATCCTCCAATTCCAAACTAAACCCTTCATCAAAGACCACGAATTTACCCTTTTCCGCTTCCCCATCTTCACCAACCTCATCGTCTAACTTTACTTTCCCCAATTTTCCCTCACCGGCGGTCCATCTTCGCCGGAAAAGCCACAGCGAAAACGAAACGGCGACAACGAACAAAGAAACGGCGGAGATTACGAGAACAAGGACGGAGCCACCACGCTCTTCGGCCTTGTCTTCTTGGCCACCACCAGGGTGAAGGGTTTTGGGGTTTTGAGGGTCTTCTTCAGTGCTTGGGAAAATGCCAGGTTTCTGAGCTTCTGGGCATGCATTCTGCAGAGGGAACCCACAGAGGTCAGGGTTCCCGGAGAACGCAGTTGGTCCCTGGTTTAGGAGGGACCCCACCTGAGGGATTTTTCCGGTGAGGTTATTGTTCTGGAGGTCCAAACTCACGATCACGGGGAGTCTCCCGAGGGACGCAGGGACCCCACCGGAGAAGCGATTGTGAGAGAGGTTCAGGGTTCCGACGAGGCCAACGAGCTCCGAAAGTGCTTCCGGGAGGGACCCAGTGAGGGAATTGGAGGACAAATCCAAGTGCCTGAGCGATTTGAGTGCGTTGATTTCAGGTGGGATTTGAGCAGAGAGAGAGTTGTGGGAGAGGTCCAGCACGACCAGATTGGTGGCGTTGAAGAGATGGGAGGGAATGGCGTTGGAGAAGTTGTTGTGGGGAAGACTGAGTCGCTTGAGAGAATGGAGCAAACCGAGTTCGGAAGGGAGGTAACCCGTTAGGCCCTTGCTTGGGAGGGCGAGTTGGGTGACTCGGTCGTGGGTGCAAACGACGCCGTGCCAGCGACATGGGGTGGGTTCGGTGTCGGACCAGGAGGTGAGAACTCCGGTGGGGTCGGCTTCGATGGCGGCTTTGAGGGCGAGGAGGGAGAGTCCATCGGAGTTGAGAGAGGTAGTGAGAGGAGCAAGGAAGCATACGAGGAGGAATGAAGTAAGCATTGTTGATGAAGTTGGAGTAGGGGGCAATAGAACATGGGCAACGTTAAAGAATCATTAGTTTGTACTTGGTAGTATCTATTCTTATGTTGTTTTGTTTAGCTTTAGCAACGAGGAGTTGCGCAGAATGCTTGAAGCTGCTGCAGAAGTAGAAGGTGGTCTTGTCTTGTGTTTTTGAAATTGGTTTAATGTGTGGGGATGGTGCTGGTACTGGTGATCTTCTCGAGGTGGCTATGGCAGTTTGAATTTCTCTGACCACCTTAACCTCTCTGCTTGCTTTTAATACTTTAAAAATTAATACTGTATAACATCACAATTAAATTTGGTTTTTATCATTTAACTCGAATTTGGTTGTTCATCATTATACGTAATAACTTTAATTTACTGGTCTTTACAATAATAAGAAATAATAATTTAATTATGTTTTGTTGAATAATTGATTAGAATAAATAAGCTTTTTGAAGACAATTACTTTTTTTTGCTTATCTTTTATGCATGATTTCTTTTCATATCTCTCCAATGTTGTTAAAAAAATTTCAGTTGTACATATTAATTAAAAATAAAAATATAGTAGAATGCACAGACTAGTGTCCACATACGAATATGATATAATGCACTCACTTTGCAATTTAGCTTTTTTTTTTTTTTGGCCTTTTTCTCATGTCAGAAAAATCATTCATCAGTTTGCAATTTAGCGTATTTCTTGGCCTTTTTCTGGTGTCAGAAAATCATTTAACAAGGACATCATGCTTGTGAGGCGCTTTTCACTTTTCAGTTGCCACCACAACAATGCTGCTACCTAGATCCAGCAAATCCTTTAGGAGATTCAAATTGGCAATGAAATTATGATTTTTTTTTAAAAAAAATATGTGCTTCGCTTAATCCATTTTCAAATGAATTAATTAAGCTCAAATCCAAAAATCTGGCTGCTAAGTTTGGTTGAAGGGTAGGAGCAGAGAGTAATCCTACCCAGACTCTCTCCCTACTTCCCTAGTGTGTAATTTGAATGGATGACTGACTAAAGTCCACGAATATATATATATATATATATATATATATATATAACAATCTTATATTTTATTAATCCTTACCTAATTCGTTTATTTATGATCCAAAGCTGTTCATTTGGATCCGTGACTTTTCTGATTCAGGTTACAAAATCATTACTCCATAATAATTCACAAGTCATGATTTTTTCTCACCAAATGTGGACGAAGATGTGGAACTAGTTAGAGCTACTATTTTTGTTTGCATTGTTACCCATCATTTTACTCACAAGTTTCTTCAATTTTTGTTCATTCTACGTAATCCACTAAACCCTTTTCTTTTTATCTATTGAAGAATTCTTGTTTTCTAATGGATAAAACCTATGGAGTTTATGTTGGTTCTATGATTCTAAACTGAAATTTTTTAATCGTATATTTTCCGAGATCATGATGGTTTGATGTCTTTGATCAATATTTTTCTCAGTATTGTGATTGACCTTTGCGATTTTCATGGTGTATAGCGTCATAAGATTTCTGTTGCACTTGCACTGAACATTGTGACAATAGAGATGTTGTGGTGGTACTAATTAACAAATATTTATCTTTTCGCCAAAGTTAAACAAAACGACACAACACCAGATTGAACAACTTTATTAATCGGAGGGTTTCGCTCTATAGCAGAAAACAAAGCAAATATTGTCCCTTAATAACAACTTTAACACGTGGATGAGAAGCAACACAACGATTTGTTAATTAGATAATGTAAATTTTGGGTCATGATTTTTTTAAAAGTAGATAAGACTCATTGTATTTAGTTGAATTTTCCTTGTAAAATTGTAATATCATAGTTCACGTACGTGGATATCCAATAGATAAATTGATTAATTTATTAACCATTCACTAACTAAAACTCATCTAATTCATATAATTCGTTAAATTTATTATTAGTATTAGATGGATATGATTAAATTTTGATATGCATAAGCTTGATAGATGATAGATTAATGGATTCATTTTCCCTAATTAGGATATGTACTTCTTTTCCATTCCCCTTTCTTAATAAACTCTATACATTTGAAATATAAAAAGCTAGAGTCATGGTTTTGGACCCTTGCTTCTAGGAATCTCTAATTCATCATAATGACCGAACCCATGGTAGAGAACTCCAATTGGATTTTCCTTAGCATATTTTTGGCCATACTCAGCAATTGATATCAAGCCACCAGATCATACATGTACACTGTGATTGGCATCCTGCAGAATAGGCCTCCCATCAGATCAATATCCAAATTTGTATAAGACATAACTGCATTAAGGAAGGTAAACTCACTAGCTCACAAGGAAGGGAGGCACTTACTGCAAAACATGCGAAGCAATGAACAATTCAGGCTCACCTCCCCACACATAAGGTTTTCTTATGCGTTTGTTTGTTTTGAGAGAAATGGGAAAGAAAGAGTTAGAGAAAAGAGAAATAAAAGATAAATAGTTTCACTGTCTTGTTTGGTTAGAGGAGAAATAGAGAAAGAAAAAAAAATAGTAGGTCTTACAATTTTTTCATTTTTCTCCTAAAGTGAAAAGAAATGGAAAAAAAATGAATCGATTGGAAAATTTGTCTAATATACCATTTTTTTTATTGTTTTATAAATAAATAAATGGGGGCAAATATGTATTTACAACAAAATTTAATTTTCTTTCTTTCCTACTTCTCTCTAATTTTCTTAATTCAAACAACTTAAAAATCTACTCATTTTCTACTCTACTTCTCTTCTCTCTACTTCTTTCTACTCTATTTCTCTCCACTCTATTTATCTCATAATCCAAACAAAGCCTATATGTGAAACATATTGTGAACACCCAAATTTATCCGGATCATTAAAAAAAATCTAATTTAATTCTTTTAGAAAATTTAAAAGTAAATTTTTTTATTACAAAAAAAAAAGAAGTCCAAAAAACCAAAAAAATGAGAAAAAAAAAGAGACAAATTGAAAAAAAAAAAGAAGATGATTTTGTTCAATCTAGCTCTTTATCAAGCCCATATGCAAGCCATCCCAATACCCATTACCCACCTCCACAACCCAAAAGCATTTCACCCAATCCCCCCAATCCATTACTTGACCCAAGTCTTTAACTCAAACCCATTACTCATCTTCCTACCCAAACCAATTACCTTCCTCCACATTCTCTCCAACATGCACACATTGCATCTATCTCTCTTTCACGTACAGAGCACACTCACTCTGCATGCACACACTCATCTCATCTTCCCACACCTGCTGCACACACACACTACCCAGACACCACGCACACACAGCCGCCTCACTAACGTCTCTGCTCAGAGGGGACAAGGTTGCAGCTGGTCAGATTTGAGGAGCTCTCCCCATGCGCTTACAGTAGAGGGCGCGGCTTGGTGCAACGAGTGCCGCTCGAGGATTGTTAGCATAGAGCATCATCAGGAGTTTTGTTTTCTTGAGGGAGTTTATAAATAGGGGGCTAAGTGCTTTAGGAAAGGGGTGGGGCAAAAAAAGGAGGGACTGTTTAGAGAGCTTTTGTTGATTTTGGGTTAGCCTTTTCTTTCGTTTTCTCTTTGTTTTGGTGAGCGGGAGAGAAATTTCAAGAAAGACAAGGGGTTCAGAATACTGGAATCGAGATAAAGGAGTTATTGAAGAACATGCAGAGCATTTCTGTTTAGACTTTTGAGATCACCCTCGGTAATCTTTGGTTCTTTTAATGTTTGTGTTACAATTTTATTTTTTGTTGTCAAGGAATGAACATGCATTTTGATGGTTACTGAGGACTCCTAATTGCTTTTAATTCTTTTATGGCAATATGATACCACAGCCTGTGTTCACATTTTTTGTTGAAAATTTTGAATTCAGTTGAATGGAGATATGGAATAATTGATTTTGGAGTGTGCTCGTGACCGACCGACCTTACCCTTTTAACTGATCACTGCCCTAGGCCGAGCCGAGCTTAACCCTCTCCCAAACACCTCATACCACCGAGCCGACCTAATCCACCACTTCCCATGGCCGAGTTACCCTAACCAAGCCGACCATAAAACACTCACTCGAGCCGAGATCACTTCACCCCGACCGACCTTAAAATACTTTCCTTTAGCCGACCTAACCGAGCCGAGATCACCTCACCCGAGCCGACTTATCGATTAGTTATCTCCCTTTTGTACTGTTGTGTAATTATTTTTGCATGTAAACTGTTTAATTTTAGTTTTAATAAATATTCATGACATAATTGCTTCACTTTATGTTTTAAATAATGAGTTTTAAGGATTAAATGGTCTAAGGCCATAGAGTTGGCATTTAGTTGTCTTCAGGAGTCAAGTACCAACTAGACAATCTTGTTGGGGTGGATCAATGAGCTTTGTACCTCATTCCATTCTATTTAGGTCACGTTAATAAAAACCTTTTATAATATAAGTGGTCCAATGCCACAAATCGTGTTAGTGGTCTTCAGGGGTCAAGTAATCATTAAACCTTTTTCTTATGATGGATTAGTGAGTCTAGTACCGCATTCCATCCTATTTAGGACACGTTAGTCGAATTTTCTCTTAAGTCAAATAAATTAACCAACGTACAATTATTTTTTAGAGAGAACTACGTGGCTTTGAATTCCCCATTGCACCAGGGGATACGTAGGTATGCAAGTCAAGCCAAACTTTTAATTTTCGCAATTTAGTTTCTTGTCATCTATAAATAATTATTTACACTTGTTTAATTGTTCTACTTGTTAAAAGGAGTAAAATAGATATTATTTAGGTTATGAAGTTTGCACAATTAGCTTAAAGTAACCGTCTTAGGATGGATGTATCAGGGGTGCAATGGGATTAAATTTTCATAATTCTCTGTGCATAATCGACCCTCGAATCTTACCTGATTTCTCGCAGATCTTTTCTTTTTTGTGTTTTTATTATTATTTATTTATTTTATTTTAAATATATTTTAAAGAATTTTACTAGTCATTTTTCCTACTTAATAAATTATTTGTGACAATTCTATTTTTTTGTTTTTTAAACTTTTTTTTCTCTCTTTGCAATTTTCTCCGATCGTAACACATATGTATCAAAATCACCTTCAACAAACCTGAAGATGACATGAGACAACCATGTTCATTAGCAACAATCATTCTATAGAACCATAATTTGACACATTATTATTTTCCAGTTAAGATCAACCCAGATGCCCTATCCTGGCATAACAAATATTCATCATTGTACATTAAAAGGAAAATCCATTTATTGTTCTTATAGACAAAAATGAAGAGAGAATGTGGAGGTATAGTCATTGAAAACAATTTTACTTTTATTTTATTTAAATTCTTTAATTACATTAAAAAATTCATACGTTTTATTAACTTATTAGCAATGACACTCATGATAAGGGTAAAAAGAGAAAATACAAATTTTATTTAAATGCATGATAGTATATAATAATTATTTTTCTTTCTAAACTTCTAAAAGTTAATGAAATTGAAAACACATAAAAATTGTAATTTGTGAAAAGAATTAAAAAAAAATCTCTTGAAATAGGAATTGGGTGTAAAATATAGGTTTCTAGGATTAAGATATTTTTTTAAAAAAATGTTCTTTCAAAATAGGAAATGGATATGGTGAACTTATGAGATTAACTTAAAATGACAATTTTCTCCTATAACTTTATACTATAAACAGAACTCCTGGTTTTTGGAGAAAGAAAAATTGGACGCCAAGTAGGGGAATTTCTATAGTACTTTATAGGTTTAACATGCAAATAAAATAAGGACTCTTTAAGGACAAAGTGTGAAGATTGAAAACGGCCTCCTTGCTGTTTTTATAATAGTAGAAATATTATGATTGTGATATTGCTTTTCTAGCTAATGGTGTGTTGATTGTATAACGAAAAGAGAGAGAGAGAGAGAGACTGAAAGAACTTTCTTCAATTTTTTTAAAAAACTGTGATTCCTGTGATGTAATCACCAGAATGCTACGAACATCCAATACGGAAACTCACCATTCAGTCTCTTCCCGTCTTTTGATAAATTCATTAGCAACCTGACAAATTGAACAGAAACAACCAAATGACTGCAAACAGCTTGATCTGTAAGTTACTATGAAGAAGAATTTGATCTTGTCAAAATCTATAATCATTTTCACTGATTTTAAATGGGGCAGAAAGCCAGAAAGGATTCAGCACGATGCATGAAGATATTTAAAACATACTCTGCGCCGCAACTCATCTGCTAGCTCTCTCTGAAGTCTTTTCGCCAGAAGGAGGTTTTTCAGACCTCAAACAAGCCCCATGAGCAACAGAGCGAAACAAACATCTTCCATCTCCAGGCATTCCTGCTCAACATGCTAAGTTATCATGACTAGTACAGTGAATACTTGCCTGTGTAAGAATTACAAATTCTTAGGTAAACACTGCCTATATAGGCACTCCATTTAACATTTGACATATGTAAAAACAAAACATCCTTTAAAGATAGGTGCATTTATAACATGGCTCACAACCTTACATTTAATGTTAAATAAAGTGCTTATAGTATAGGTCGTGCCTTCGTAAGAATTTCTCGTGTTCTTATCTGTCTATTTGTATAAATTGATGCATATGTAAATATGTGAATAATAGACTATGTATATGTCTAACTAAGTTAACAGTTGGCAGGATGTGGAGCTCACCCATTACAGAATAGTCAGTGCAAACTTTCTTCCCATGTGAGAATTTAACATATGACTCATTGCAGTCATCTCTCTTGTTCTCATTTTCAGAACCTGCCTCAGCATGTGCAGGTTCAGAACTTAAATTACATACAAGTAATCCAAAAATGAAGCCAACTGACATCCACTTCGCCAAGTTATCGCTCCCACATTACACTTAACTTTGGGAAGTATTTTTGGTTTTGGTACCAAAAGGCTCATATTCATACTCTGACATGCCAATGAAATTTCAAGATGCCTCCGCCGAGGTACTACAGAACTAAACAATCGAATGTTGCCCCTTTGCTTGGAGCAGCAAGATCCCAGGTAACCTCCTCTGATTGTTTGGCCCATAGTAGTTGTTCAAGACGATGTTGTGCAAACAGATAGACCAGCATGATTTATCTCAGATTGCCCAGGGCACAAACGGAAAGAACATGTACTGGATATTCCTTGAGACTTAAGACCGCAGATATTGCTGCTCATCAGTAGCCCAGCACGACATTTCAGGACAACAACATTTATTGAAGATAGACTAACTGAAGAGCAAACACTTATGTTTACATTGCCTGAATCAAAACCAAGTCTACTCATCAGCAACTATCCAAAATAACAGTCCTAGGAATATGCACATTGGCATTAATCTCCCCACATACAAAAAAATCATTTGCCTGTAGCTAGCTAATTCACACGAGAACCAGTTCATTGGATTTGGAAGTCCTTACCATGTTTTATCATGCTCGTTAAATTCATATTAATTGGAAATTAGTATAAAGTGCATCCATATTATTTTAAACTAGTGCACAATATAGTTTTCAAATTACCAAAAATGTCGACTATTTAGAATGTTGGTCAATAACCAGTTCATCTAAAGTTCAGAATGCCAGATCAATAAAGCAAGTACTATAGTCCAACAGTGGGTTAGTTAAAATCACATTCAATAAAAAGAAATTTGAATGTATAAGACTTCCAAGTTTTAAGAACAGTGTTAATTGGTCTGCACCCATATATGAATTCATACACACTCATTCTGGAGGCATTCATATCTCTGTCTTTTGCATTAATTTCCAGTAACTTATGGTGTCGAAATTTTAATGTCAACATGGCTTCACAACAATGAATCTATTTGAGACAACCACAGGATAACTTAGATGTTCAAGATTTTATTTACCCTTTAAAAGAAAGAAAATTGATATTAGGTTACACTCAGTTTTTGGGTGTTATGGCAACCATAGGATTGCATGAAAATAGAATAATGGATCAATCTGGTCAGCTGGAAGGCTCGAATTCTAAAGTGTTACAAATTTGAGATGTTCCTGACACCATCAAGAGAAGTGAGTTGCCTAAATCCCATGATACGGTTTCTAAAAAAAATCAAGACAGTGGGATTAGTAATGTGAATTCCATTATTGTCCTCCCTTAGCATTTACCTAATACTTAGAGTACCATTTACTAACAACCACCAAAGCACTAATATCCTGTGAAAAGCAAAACTAAATATACACCAATAAGCACTAACTCAGAAATTAAAACTCAAAACAGGACACAACCAAGTAATTCCCACCTTCCTATGCATCTTAGTCTCGCCATTTTATTACCATCATTTTGGCAATTGATTTATGCAATCTACTCAATCAGGTTAAGAATCTGTTCAACACCTGCAGTGGTTCTTTTCTCCTAGACAATATCAGCAGGGACTCTTTAGTCTATACTATCTCATATATCCATGCCTCGTCATATGAGAGTGCTTCCTTTAAAAGAGTCCATTTAACTAACATACAAATTCAAACTAAATATCTAATCACTATATACATTTACCAACAAGAATCCAAATGAATGAACTTCGCTACTTCAATTCTGAGCCAAAGTAAAGCACGCATACTCACATGAATAGAAAGGAAGTTCGTGTCACAAATTAGCTCATCTAAAATTTGCCAAGAGTAAACAGAGCAAACATGGGATTTTTCTTAACAAGAGATTGCAAATAGAAATACCTTCAAAGGTTCAAAATATCAATGACTCCAACAATATATGACAATACGATATAGAAAAATCAACGGAGAGGAATTCAAGGATGAGTGAAACCAAACCTGTTGCGTCAACTGAAACATGAAGAATGGAATTTTAAAGAAAAACCAAGAGAATGAAACACGTGAAGCAGGATAATGAGTATTGAAGAGAAAAGCTATATTCTGCAGAGGGTAGGGAATAAAGATATTGAAGCAAAGAATACGGCACTAGGTAAGAGTTGGAAGAAAAATGAGAGAAGAAACGTAAGTTTTCAAATTATGTTTCAGAGAAGCCACTTTCTGCTTCCAACTCTCAAATTCTGTGTCAAACTCTCAAATTGTGGTCTGCCCAAGCTCTTCTCTTTCTCCTCCTTTCTGCTTCCAACTCTCAAAGCCAGGATTCTTTTCAGTGAAGTTAAGACATTTTTTTTAAGGTATACACTTGATGCTAATTAGAATGTCTCTATAAAAACAAGAAGGAAAATCAACTAGAGATGGACACCGCAACACGTTAAAATTTAAATTGTTCTGTTAAAATTTTATGGGTTAAATTCAGTTTGTCTCGAGTAGATATATAATTTAATATTACTGTGCCATCATGCGATTTAGATACTCACATGGATAGTTTTATAGTACAAAATCCTATATGATTTAATTATAGAGATACTTTTGTGTACACGTAATTTATATAAATTATGTATTAACCCAATAAATAACTGATATATCATTATTTTATATTAAATTAATTCATCAATTTTTATGTTACACAATTATTTTATATTTAAAGTGATAATGTATCAGTTGTTTATTAGTCTATTATACACAAATTTGTGTAAATTAAATATATACAAATATTTTTCTTAATTATGTTAAATTTAAACGGTGACTAACACTTTAATTTTACAGATAATTTTAATCGTGAAATGTTCAATTAATACAAACATAGTTGCTCAAGAATTTATGCTACATAAAATAATACGAATAATATTTTTTTTAAATGGATTTATTTGTTATTTTTTTAATAAAATAAATAAAATATTTATGTTATTACATCATTAAAAAGTATAACGACTTATAATTAAATGCTACATATTTTAGTTTTAAAAAAAGAAGTTTAAAACCTAATATAAAAAAGAAGTAATATGTTAAAATATAGGCAAATTTGTAGGTCCTGCATTATTTAAATTTTTTTAATTGAGTCATTATATTTTTTAAATTTATAATTGAGTATTTATAATTTAAAAAAAATAAATTCTTGTCACTAGAAATTTATAAAGATATTCTAACGATAAGTTAAATTTAGAAATCCAATTAAAATTTTCGTAAAACTCTAAAAACTTAGTCTATATTTGAGAGGATGGCATGTAAGAGAATAGAATAAAATAATATAATAAATTTTATAAAATAGGTATTTGTGAGTTATTAAAAAGAATAGAAAAGAGTAATAATAGAGGGATCCTAAAATCCCTCATTACTATTAAAAACTTCAATTTTGTTGTTTTTTCAAATTATAGTGTTTATGATAGAGTGACATGATTAGATAAGAAAATTAGAAAGTAAAATGTATAAAACTTTCCATTCCTCCAACTTAAATTATAAGTTTCAAAAAAGAGTGTAGGGAGTCTCTTCGATTTCTTTATTAAACTATCACATAATAAAGTGACATTTATCTTTTCATTCCATTCACTTAAATTATAAGTTTCAAAAAAGAGTGTAGGGAGTCTCTTCCATTTCTTTATTAAACTATCACATAATAAAGTGACATTTATCTTTTCACTCTATTTTTGTTTTGACAAATTTTATTATATTTCTTTTCTTTGTATTTCATTCCATTATGAATTACCCCCTTCCATTCTCTTTAAAACTTCCAAACATACCCATTACAAACTTTTTACATCTTTATAATTTTAAAAATTATTAATTCAGTCCCTCAATTAAACTTACCAATAAAAATTTATAATAATACAATAACTGTAAGGATTAAATTTAAAAAAATTTAAAACTATAAATATTGAATTATAAAACTTTTAAAATATAACTATCTAATTAAAAATTCTCAAATATTACATAGAGCAAAATACTTAATTTTTTACGCTTAAGGTGATTCAAATTAAACTCTTTTTCCTTCAGAGTTTATTTATAATTAATTACATATTAAATATTAAAATAAAAATAAATTATTAATTAATTTAATTTAATAACAAAAACAAAATGAAACACCTTTTTAGCCCTGATAACCTAATGGCCATTCTCCCTTATATTGTTCAAGTTTCATGCCCTTCAGCAATGGACTCCTCTTCAGTCTTCGCCAACCCGCCCGTGTCCAAAGTCGAAACGCCGCAGCCAGTGATTCTCAACTCTTTCTCACAAATTCCGTACTTTTGAATTTCGGATTCTTCAGGTTCACCACTGTGCCTATTTCTGCTTCTCAGTAAATGGGTTGGGATTTGTTCTTTTGGCTTTTGATTTGTTTCCCTCTCAACATTGCCTTTTTGGCCTTAACTTTCTACCAGGTATTTTATTTACTTTCAAGTCTTGCCCTTTTCTTTTTTCTTGGCCAAAGTTTAATTTTTTATTCCAATGTGATTGAATAGAAATAATGGATTCACATTCTTACTGATTTTTAGCTTCAATGAATCTAAAAATTGTTTTTTTATTTTTTATTTTTTGGGTTGAAGGTTTTGATCTTATCTGACTTGGAAGCTGACTACCTCAACCCATATGACGCATCATCTAGGATTAATTACTTCGTCGTTCCTGAGTTTATTGGGCAGGGAGTACTGTGCGCTCTCTGCCTCTTCACAGGGCACTGGTTCATGTTTTTGATGACAGTTCCTGTTACTTGCTATCATGTGATGCTGTAAGTACATATTTTTACAACAAGAAAGTAAACCATATTCTGTTGAACTTGAAATTATATTTAGTGCATTATGTGTGATTTAACTTTTAAAAGAGTTTACTTGAACCAAAAACGTTGTTGGGGACTTTTAGATTTTAATTTGTTTTCCCTGCATAGATTATAAACCTGGATCTACTTTGTTTGGGGCATCAAGGGATTGAAGTACTTAGGATATGATAACAGTGGAAGGCTTGAAGCTTATATGCATTCATTCAGATAATAAGTAGTTGATTCAAAGAAATTCTATCTCGCTGCAGGGTATACTCTGCATTTGTTTATCTTGTGTTATTCATATTTGATAGAAAGTTAGCAAAAGAAAAGAAAGGGAAAATATTGGTAACATTTTTCATTTGACAATGCAGCTGAACTCAACTTAATTTTCCGTAAAATTGATATTAGAGCAATTGCAAGCTTTTTTCAATACTTAGCGGCTATTTGTGCTGTTGATTATCAAATTTCTTGCACCGTGGTGATTGAGAATGGAATGAATGCATGGAATAGTGGTTTTCTACTACCCTGGCCGGCAATCCACTTTAACTTATTGTTTTATCCTCTCATTTTTGCCATCAGGATCTGGAGATTTTGATCGAAACTGCATTCTCTCATAGTCTCATACTATATGTTTTCTTTTTTCTTCTTTTAAGCTGTTGGTGTTTTCATGCAGACAAAATATATGGAATTATATAAACTCTCTGTTTGGCTATATTAGGGTTTATTGTTCAATTATTTGGCATTTTAATTTACCAGCTCAAGTGTTTTAGCTTTTAATTTGTTATATCTTGCTTATCCATGATGCATGGATACGGGTACGACCGTACGAGTATCGCATACGATCCTAGTACAACACGGAGATACGACATTTCCTAAAAAATTAGGATATGTGCAACAAAAAAATATTAAACCATCATAATGCATCAACAACAACAACAAAATCCTTTTCCCACTAGGTGGGGTCGGCTACATAGATCAAACGACGCCATTGTGCTCTGTCATAGACCATACTTTCAGAATCATAATGCATCGTAAATAAAAAATAATTGTTGGGACATTCCATGATCAAGGGAGAAAAGTGGAAAAAAATACTTTTTATTTTTAGCATTAGTCATCATTACAGAATACAGTCACAAAATAAAAATAGCATTTATCAAATTACTATGATATCTCACCCTTATTGGCACAAAAATTCAAAAAGACAAAAAAATAAAAATTATAAGATGTAGGCTAACAGTATCCGGTGCGGTATCTGATACAAGTACGTGTCCGACACTGGTACAAGTATTTTGAAGTATCCGTGCTTCCTCTTATTGATTGTGTGAATGAAATGAACTTATGGTGCATGCAATGTGCCAAAGCTAGTTTCATGTTTGAAATTTTTTGACTTGTGTTGTGTATCTGTAATTAATGTGAATATATTTGGTGGCGATATAAATATCGAAAAGTAAATTACAATGATGAGAAATTGAATGAACTACTGTGCAGTGTGACTGTGCACATATTTTGTTTGGTACTTACTTCCATATTTTACCTTATGAATTTGTATGTTCTCTTGTCAGTAGTCATGATTATTGAATTTCAATGATTCAGGTATGTGAAACGGCAGCATCTTATTGATGTTACTGAAGTGTTTAGGGTACTTAATGCTGAGAAGAAATTTCGGATAGCCAAACTTGCTCTGTACTTAACGGTCCTCATTGTCAATATCTTCAGGTTTGTCATGTCCGGAAAATAGCCTATGCTTATCTACTGTTCTTTGTCTTGTGTATTCTTACTGCTTAACTTTATGTCTATTTCTTTCTCTAATTAAGGTCTTCCATTAGGATTCTTGCTGCAGGAAGCATATTATTTTACTATTCTAAGTTTGAGGAATTAGATATTTGGGTCACTATTCTAGGATTCTAGTAAAATCTGTCATCCTCCCAGAACATATAAAATATACCGTTCTGTGGTAGATTAGTATTTATCTCATTAGAAAATTTTCCGTTTTAGTTGCCATAGTTTTAGAGACTTTTATAATCATTGCAAATAGAATTTCTTGACTATTTGCACTTCTATATTTCTTTTTTCTCCTGAATTTTCTTGTTCTTCAATATTGATGTCAATAAGTGAGATTCTTGCAAATGACCTTGATTTTGTGGTATTCTTAATGATTGAAATTGCAACTGGCTTCGCATCATACTTACATATATGGGTTCATCTATCTACATGCATTATATGATCTAAAAAATTCAAAATATTTTGTCCCCTAAGTTTGAAAAAATATAGCACATAACAAATGCAAGTTAAAAGATTTGTTACATTTTAAAAAAAATGGTTATGAATTTATTGCACATTAATAGAATCTTATTCTTTTTTTGGTCCATGAATAAGTTCTTTTTTCATGGGAATGTTATTGCATCTTTCACACATTATATAGTAATTGTCACATGTTTTCTGTCAACTGACATCATTCCACTACTAGTTTTTTTTTTTTTTTTTATGTTTTGGAGAAATATCTTATCCTCCTTTAGTTGTACTTTCCTCTTTTCTCTCTAATAAAAATTCTTTTCCTATTAAAAAATTATTCCACTTCTTTTGTCTCATAGCATATTTGGTCCTTAATAGAAGAACCAACCCATATCCATCGTTAGCTCCAAGTCTAAGATGAATTTACTCGAAAGGGAATATATCCATTTAAATCTGGATTAAGAGGTCAGCTTTGTAGTCTTAGAAGTATATTAGAGACCTGAAGTACCCATTGATTGACCTAATGCATGCAAGACATGAATCTTTCAACATGAGTTTGAAAATGTTGAACTGCTGCCATTTTCGGCATCTGTGAAAGAACTTTTGCAGTATGTATTGTGTTAATAGAGGTGCACCCAGATTTTACCTACAGGGTCAGCTATAATGCCAACATAAAAGAATAACTTTCTATAATATTAAAGCTAGTTTAGCATGATACTTTTCTGCTTCTTCTTGTCAAGTATTATATAAGAGCTTAGTGTTTCATATGCTTAAATGGAAAAAGAACAATTAAGTGATATGATATACGTAGAAAAATTAGTGTTTTTATCAATATTCATGTGCTACGCGAGAAAAGATACATGTGGAACCATAACCAAGGTCAAATTTTAGTCTAATGTAAATTACTCTCACCTCCCTTGAGTTTTGCCTTTATTACACAAAACTCCTATTTTGAAAGAATAACTTTCAATAATATTAAAAGAATAACTTTCTATAATATTAAAGCTAGTTTAGCATGATACTTTTCTGCTTCTTCTTGTCAAGTACTATATAAGAGCTTAGTGTTTCATATGCTTAAATGGAAAAAGAACAATTAAGTGATATGATATACGTAGAAAAATTATTGTTTTTATCAATATTCATGTGCTATGCGAGAAAAGATACATGTGGAACCATAACCAAGGTCAAATTTTAGTATAATGTAAATTACTCTCACCTCCCTTGAGTTTTGCCTTTATTACACAAAACTCCTATTTTGAAAACTTAGAAAAACCTCCCCTGAACAGGGAATGCCAGGAAATTTTGTAAAAGAATAAAGAAAATTTATAGGTTTTCAAGGCATAGTTTTACAATTTAAGGGAGGTTTGTATTGATCTTCAAAATAGAAGAGAGGTTCATGGGAGGTGAGAGTAATTTTTTCTTTAGTATAAGCTTCGATAATTGGTAGAGGTTTTTTTTTGTGAGAATTCATTTTGGAAGAATGAGTTTTATATTTGGAAATATTTACCCAAATGTACTTTTGTGAGAATGAGTTTTTAAGATAGTATTAAATAAAATTTCTTTTTGGTGTAAAATTACTGATATAATATATATTAATTCATTTTGTTTTGCGTAAATAAAATATCTATAACTTCATGAAGACAAATCGATAAAATTTACCAAAATGCATTCTCAGAGAAAGTAACGAAATGTTACTTACGCCCAAAATGCATTCTAGGGTTGGTCACTAGTTTTTTTACTCATTACAGTTTAAGTCATGTTGTAATCTATGTGGGAACTCTATCCATTGGTCAAGTAAAAAATAACCTCGCAGTGGATTTGGAGAGGAGAGTTTCAACTTATTCTAGGTCTATGAAAGAACAGTTGCTGCTTTAAGGAATTGAATTGGAACTTGCTAATGTTTGTGTATGGAGTAACCCATTTTGCTTATTTTGGTTACTTCTTAAAGACTCGTAACATTGCACACCTTTAACCATCCTATTCCTGTCTATATCTTGAAATCTACTTCATGGTGATTAGAGAGGTGATTGGCCAGGACCTTTCTTCGATAGTTTTACTATAGTTGGGTTTAATGTTTGATTTGGGGACTTAAATATGTACTTGAGAAGTGCTGTTATCCTCATTTTGCTGCCCCATTCTTTGAAATCTGAGTCATTTCATATACTGAGTTTAGTCTTTGTAAATTGTAATGTCATGTAACCTACCATGCTGTGTCTACTAGCTATTAAAACCCTGTAAGTAGATACAGTACTGGTGCAGATTATGAGGTTAAAAAAAGCTTTTATTATGGTCTTCTGTGAATTCACAAATTATGTTCCTTATGCCATCGTTCTCCCCATACAAAAATCTTCCATACCTTATCACGTGGCAGAGTTGATGCTTGATGAGGATGGATCCTTGAATGGATTCCTGAAATGCCGTGCCAAATCATACCAATAGTTGGTGTCTTATGATTGTAGATAGTCTAGACTGCATAGGCACACCTTGGAGGCTGCAATTGATTGTGTCAGACACAATTGGGAGCTTATGCTTTGGGTCTCTAAACACATGCATTTATATCTTAAATTGAGAACCTTGAATACTACAAACATGGCAAATCTATGTTAATATGGTCTCGAAAATGTATTTTTGGTTAAAAGTATGCTAATATTATAATGGAAAGGAAAGCCAGCATTTTGAATTGATCAAAACAAGAAAAGGTATATTTTCACTTTGCTTACTAGTGTATCCTAGTTCTGTACACTAAATTTTAGGATTTACTTAACACAATAAGCAAAAACAAAAATTAGGAGTTTCTGCATGTCTTGTATATATCCAAGTATGTGCTTCATATATCATTAGCTGACTTAAACTCAAGGATGTTTGCTGCCATATTAATTTCTTTCATGAACAGATGTTCTCTTTTAGGTTGGAGTATGTGAGGATAGTCAGGTTGGTGATGGCTAACACCTAAACCATCTTTTCTTATAAACCATTCCAGACTATGAAATATTGGAATGCAATAGAAAGCATATTTTCACTTGCCTTTTTGCCTTTCAAATTCGAATAGTATTCTTCCCTTATCTCTTATGGTGCTTTTTAAAAATTTCCTTTTCATGGGAAAATAAGATGGATGTTTTCCTTTTGGTATGTGAAATATTCTACAATTATTCTTGTAAGCAACATTCATCATGACCAGCTATTTATCACTCCTTCAAGGAACCTAAGGTCAACTTTTCTACCAACTTTCCATTTGCAGGCTTGTATTAATCGGTGTCTACTATTTAGATCTTGAAGATGAATGACATGGAAAAGCCTTGGTATCCCACTACTTGTGCAATATGGCAACCAATGTGTAAGTTGCTCTTTCTGGTTTTTTTTAATCCCTTTTATTGGGACTCTGTGATTTGATCTGTACTATTAGATGTAGAACTTACAAATCATTAGCAGCTCACAGAAATAGAAAACTTAGTCACTGATTCGAGGGAATATTGCCAACTCGGATATACCAGTTGTTTGATACCTATTAAATATTTTCCCTTGAAATTGCTTGTCAACTGAATTTGTTTGGTTAATAACAATTGAGAGATGATTACTGACAAAGGTGATTTGAATGGTAGATATTATTTGGATGTTCAAAGCAAGCTTGCAGAGGTGATCTGAATAGTACTTAACACAGATAATTTCCTAAGAATGTTATAATGTGTCAGAAATACCTTGTGCAGATTTAGCATGAACTCTACCATGAAATAAAAAGAGGTGAGCTGCTAACTCTTGTGAAATTTTCTCTTCCGCAGTGCTTTTTGGCTTTTTTAGTGGGTGGGTGGGACTAAACTCCCTTTGTCAAGGGAAAGTGTATACTCTGGTCCTTGTCAGACCATGGTTGACCTGTTTAGGTAAAAAAGCGTGAGTTTTGCACGTTGTCATGGTTAGAAAGGAGGTTGAGGTAAAGTGCAAGCAAAGCTGCTAGGGTGGGATTTGAGCAAGGTCAAGCAGTCCACAAGACTTGGTGCTAGCGCCCAAAGGATAGAGCAATGTGTTGCATTAAGTGACAGAAATCCATCATGTTCTGTTCTGGAAACAGTTTCATGTTTAAGGCAACATGGGGCTACTGCTGGTGTTTTGGGACCCTAGATAGACTTGCTACCAAAAATCCAAAACACGTGTATGTGGACATGATTGGGCTGGGATACTTGGGCCTCGTAGTCATTGTAGTAAGACATTGTGGTGGGCCTTTTCATGCTTCATTACCGAATCCTGAAAAATATGGAGACCATAATAGGCTCCACTTTGATTTACTCTTTGGCCCTGGTTCGTTGAGAAAATCAGTGTGTCAGAATAGAATACTAACTTAAATAAGAGCAGGCCTGGGCAAGCTATTGGATGGTTAATGCTGAATGTATATTCAATTAATCGCCTAATTGATTGTGTCTTTTGGCAAGTATAGTCCCGCAACCCTTGGCTTAGGGCTCCTTTGTTTTACTGAAAGTATCGTTTTTATGTATATTGTGATAGTGTTTTTGTTATTTGGTGAAAAAAATATTTTTTTTCCGAAAACACATTCCTATGTTTAGTATAATAGTCAAAGTAAGCTTCTTTTTTTTATGAATTTAATAGTTAATATAACCCATTAAAGACAGAACAATGACTTTTCGAAAAAAATTAAATAAGAAGATTTTTAAGAGCGCGTTTAATTTGTTTTAATTCTATATTTTTATTATAATTAGAAAAATGTCACTGTTTTTAATTTGTTTACTGTTTTTAAAATTTTATAAAGGAATAATGAAAATATTTTTAACTGAAAATGAAGATAAAAAAACAAATCAAATGCGTTTTAAATGATGCAGCGTTTTCTAAAAACTGTTTCAGCTGAAAACATTTAAAGAAAGTACCCTTAACCTTATCTAAAATTATTTTTCAAGAAACTATTTTTTACTGTCAAGTTTTTTAATATATTAAAAAAAATAGATGTTCATTGAACACGAGGTGTGGTTTAGTTGATAGTCTGAGATTCATGTAACGTTTGAATATGAATTAGTTTTATATTTAAAGAGTGTGGAATATCTTGTAACAGAAAGAAAAAATATATGCTTATTATTGAAGGAAAAATTCATCTATGTAGTATAGACAAAGGTAAAAATAGTTTTAATTGAAAGATATACTTGGGCCCCAAAGTAAAAGAGAGGCAGGGGGTGGAAGGCTGGAGTGATTCATGAAAGTGACTAAAGGCAATAAGCATCTTTTCCTATCGCTTGTCATCCACCAGGCAATGCATCTTGCCGGACCCGACATACTGTAGGCAGCTTCAAAACACTGTGCCTTTCTTTCCACAACTTTTTCTTGTCAACTTTCCCTCACAACTGAAAGACACTATAAATTGATGATTGGGCCCATTTGAAAGCATCCATGAGTGCCCATTTCCCTATTCCCATCTTTCTCCCTCATGTCCTAGTTGATCCTTTCGATGGGAAGTTTTTAACCGCTTGATGTGTTGACCCTACCCAATTAGCCCGTGACGTTAAGCAACACATTGGGTCGTTTTCGTGTCTGCCTGTTTTTCCCTGTGGGTCCTGCACCATCAAGGCCTCATTTGGGCTACTGCAAGCTGCTGGCAGTCTATTCAGGTTGGACTAGCCATTTATTCTTGACAATTAAAAGTTTTAGGGCTTTTAGGTAAATTCATTATATTGGAGGCCATGATTGAGGCTGCTGTTTGGATTTGGAAAAAGTGGGTGTGGTGTGGAGTGGAGAGATACCTCAATCCCAAGTGCTCCAAAACAAAGAGGAAGAAAATTCTGCTACTCCACAGTCCAGACAAATAAGAAGCAGCCAAGTATGAGAAATCTTTAAACAATAAAATCACGTCACGGGTGGTGTTTGGTGTTTAATGTTTGTCTTACTTTACCTGGTTCCTTCTTACTTGTCTCGATTAGCGGCATGTATGATATGAGATCCAAGTAGTGTAACTCTTTGTATTGACCAGTCCTTTTTTGTTCCACTTTTTTTACACACTAAAGTAAAAAGTATACATACAAGTATATGCTTCATGTCCCTGTCATTAATGAAATAAACAGGGAAAGGAAGGAGATAAGAAAAGTAGAATGTGAGACTGCCAAGCACGTACTTTGCTCGATCACAAGTAAAAATCAACAGTAACAAAATAAATAAACACTCAACATAGAGGCTCGATCAAGAGAGGTCCCAAACTTGAAACTTGAGTAAGTTGGCCCCTCCTTCACATCATGGCTGCATGGATGGAATTGAGACACAAGCAAAGAAAGAAACGACAACTTGAACCTGACGTTGGAGTAAAGCAGCCCTTGCAGAGAAACCTCTACTGTAAGGATATAATTGTGGTGTCACATCATATTTAACTTCAACCTGTTCACAAATTTCTAAAAAAATGTCAAAGAATTATTTAATATGGAACCCAAATATTGGTCCCCTTGTATACATTATAATAAAAGATTGTTAGTTTTAGCCATAATATGGTTTCAATAATGTTATTGGTTCATCCTCAAATTCTTATTTTAATAATTATTGATAGTTTCGTAGTTTGATCTATATTAAAATAGATGGTGTTTTTTTAATAAAGAAATAATATTATAATCCTTATTTAGTAAGGAGAGTGAGAATAAATATAATTGCTTATGAACTAAATTTTTTGTAGGTTATAAAATTTGATTGGGATCATTTTTGAATTATGAGATAATTTTGTGAGAGAGCCTCTGAAATTTTCAAGAGATAAACTCTCAGAATTTGGTAGAGATATAAGAATAGACAAGAAAGTTCCCTCATACATTATCAGCTAATATTATTTAATTATAAATTTGATATCTTTTCATTGTGGATGTAAACATGCTATCTGATCCACGGTAAATATTGCGTTTATATTTTATGGTATTTTTTGTAACAAATATTTATTATGTGAATAAGGAATTTATTTCCCAACAAATACAAATGTCAATAAACAACCAAACGATAAAAATAAAATCAGCACTAACACACGACTTGAAATTATATAATTATAACATCTAATAATCATGGGTAATAATAATAATAATATTTCCTTGTAGTATGAGATTTTTTCTCCCTCGACAAGTTGAAAGTTGAAAGCGACCTCTTATGTGGGCCCACCGTGGAAGAGGAGAAGTACCCCTACCCAGACAAGCTTAAGCGTGATAGGTCGCCATTTCCTAATTGAATAGATATGAAGATGGGCCTATAGGCCACATGTCACGTGGGCTGCACACTTCCCTCAGGCCCACTGAAGCGGACATTCTCTAGTCTTTAATATGTTGATCTTCGATTAAGACTCAAAAAAAAAAAAAAAGACCTGATTTTGCATTTCAGAAACCAGAGGGCAAAAAAAAAAACATGCATTTCATTTTCATGTTATCTGTTGTTTTCTCTAGCTGATCGCCTGATCCGTTGCCTAACTTCTCTTTCTTTCTTTCTTTCTTGGAGCGTGAAAGCCAATTCAAGATTTCTGCTAGTTGCTTATCTGAGCACAAAATAGGACCAATTAAGCATTATTTGAAAACATCATCAGAACCTTCATACCATGGGAAAACAAATGAATAAAATCATAAAAACAACTTGCATTATTGTATCTGCTACTTTCTGTGAGAGCCAGAAAATAGAGAGAATTTGTCAGCATATGTGATATGTCTAATAAAACACCCAAAAAAAATTTAAAAATTGTATTCACAGTGGATGAATTTGAACAAGATTTCAACAAACTTATCCTGAGATTGATTCGAGCTCTGAATAGACTAGTGGCCATATTACTGAAAAGTGGAAACTGGGAGTACTCCCAACATCCTTAGGTCGCTTTACACAGTTGGAAAGTCCATAAATAGAGGTACCCTTCTAATTGTCATTTCACTGTTGATTCGAACCACAACACCAAGTACAAAGGCAAATGTCAAGCTGCCAACTCCTGTCTCTCTCTGTTTTCTTGTTCCCTCTCTCTCTATCACTCTTCCCTGAGGCCAATAGCCCTTACAGTTATAAATGAATAAATTATAATTCATTGATGGATAAGTAAACACTATATAAGAGCCAGGGGAATCTCCATCACAAGACGGAAAGAGAGAGATCACTCATGGACAGAGCTGCAGCACAAAGTTCTAGGGTCCACAATTAGGATTAGGCCCTTTGCTGGGTAACATTAAAATCTAACGAGCTAAATGGGCTTATTCTGGCTTTGCCCTTGCTAAGTCGCCATATTACAAGCCCAATTGGTGTTGTCAGGACGTTTCTGGTTGCTGTCTGCCTTGCATCCACCTTCCATCGCAATACAGCTACCAAACCAAACCAGCTCAATTTGTTGTTATCCACCAAACATCGTTTACATTTCATGCACCCCCATCAAGGCACAAAGCTTTTTCAGTTTTTCTGTTTTAATCATCCTTATAGTCATCATCTTTTTTTTTATTTCAATTAAAACAAAAATCTGTTGCATACTTATATATATATATATATATATATTGACTTTTGATATAATATGTACTGATTTGACATAAGTAGTATTATTATATTGAAGTGTTAAATAATGGAAGAGTATATTTCTGACTAATTTTCTGAGAAATGTGAACTGTACATATGTATGTTGGCCAAATTTTCCAGAGAGTTGGAGTAGTATTTAATGGCAGTGGACAGCATAGGTACATTCGTGGTTCACGGTTGGGCCGTAATCAGAGCTCTAAAACAACTAGTTTCTATTGCTACTGAATAGTAAGTGGTAACCCTATTTCTTCCATCAATAATCAATAACATTTAATAAAAAAGGTCATGTTTTTAACCTTTTTAAGGCTTTGGACCACATAATACTGATTGCTCTGTTACATATGAATAGTATCGAGCTACGTAAACCCTTTGCATCTGGAGCCACACAAAGTTCACCATTACTGATACATTGCTAACTTAAACCAGGTCACAGAGATGTATGAGGCTACCTGCAAAGTTGAAAATGTGTCAGGTCAAACCCTCATAAACTTACTTGTTAGTTGTTATACATTTCTTGGTGGACCTTTACCTTCCTCCTTTTTTGACAATAAGAACAAAACCTGTAAGTGCTATTGCCCTAACAGCATAAAGTACAAATTTTACTGCTTGCTAGAAAATGAAAAGATATTCAACAAGTTTATATTTTTGTGGTTTGAATTTCGATAGTCGTGCTTTACTCTGATATATATATATAACTGTGATTTTATAATCTAGCACAAATTTGTTTGCTTATTATTATTATTAGAATTTAATTTCAATATATTATTAGTGTAAAGTTTTTTTACACTGTCATTTAATCATGTGTTGACACATCATTAAAAGAGTTAGACTTTCTAGATGGTTGTTGTGATAGTCAAACTCTTTTAATAATTTGACAACACATTATTAGATAACAGTATAAAAAAACTTTACACTGACGGTGGATCAAAATTAAACTCTTATTATTATTAGAATTTAATTTCAATACACTGTCAGTATAAAATTTCTTTACACTATCATCCAATTATGTACTGACACATCATTAAAAGAGTTATACTTTTTAGGTGGTTGTTGTGATAATCAAACTCTTTTAATGATTTGACAACACGTAATTAGATGACAGTGTAAAAAAACTTTACACGATCAAAATTAAACTATTATTATTATTCATCTATTGGTCGGTGCAAGTTACTCAAGTAAATCTTATACTTTAGTAAATAATAGAGAAGAATCACAATATCCGTACTGGCCCAAATCGCAGTGTATATTTGGGTTTTTTTTGTGGTACATAGTGTATATTTGGTTTGATAATATTGTTGGGTGGACCTAAATTGAATATCAAATACACAATTAAATCTTATTGATTTCGTGCTATGTACAGTATGTCTATCAAAAAATATTCCTTTAAAATAATGCGGGCAACGGATATACACTCTTAACTCAAACACCTTTAACACTCGTTATCTTCAATTTAATATAAGAAAAAATTTAACTTGGTCTCATTGCAGGATTGAAATAGTGGGTATTAGCAATTGATTTATTTTACATGCAAGCCATTCGCAAAACATAGTTGAGCTAAATGCTTTACTCAGGAAATAATTACATATTTATATATTAAAAAAATAACGACACCCATTTTTTCAATATTATAAGAGAACTATAATTTTTTTTCTAATAGTTTTTCTTTAGTGTAAACTAGAATATTCCCTTACCATGAAGGTGTGAGACTAATCTCACAGGGTACGGTCAGGTGTATGAAACGAGGACCCTCCTAACTGCATTTTCTTTATACACACTACCCTAAGGATTGAATATGAGATAAGATACTTAAGGTGACCGAACGCCTTCCACTCAGACTAACACAAGTTTATATTTTTTTCTAATATATAAACTTTTTTTTTAACACTTCAAACTATTCACCCCTTTTACAATGAGAAATTCCTAACCTGATCTCTTCAATTTGGCACAAACTACCTTACTCATATGTCATAATATGCCTTAATTGCCAGCTACATAATAAAAGGGTTTCTTATATGGTTTTATATGCTACATTAAATGGCTTAAACAACCATGCTTTATTGTTAATTATAAAGGACATTATGTAGCAAAATCTGCCTAGTATATGTATATGTGTATATAGAGAGTTTAAATTTGATTTAATGTAAAGTTTTTTATACTATCATTAAATAATATGTTAACACATTATTAAAATAATTAGACTTATTAGGTAATTGTTTTGATAACCAAACTCTTTTAATAATTTAGCAATATATGATTAGATGATAATGTAAAAATAATTTACATTGACATTGAAGCAAATATATATGTATGTGTATTAATTATAATGAAATGATTCTTGTGCGTGGTATATATTTGTAATGTAATACTCATATCAAAATGAATTGAACACTATATAATAGTTAAGAGTAATGTTATATCCTTCCAACAAATTACCTTAACATTCTCTTAATTACTTAAAATAGAAAATATTAAATAAAAAAATAAAAGTATTAGACTGATTCATTGAGGAGATATAAGATTATTCAATATGTAAGCTGTCACTTTAGGTAACATGTCTAAAACTTGCCACATATTGAGTGGTCAGGAGGATCGCTCATCGGCAAAGTAAATTGATCCGCTGGAGAATTCGAAGTCAAGGAACAATCTGTAATAATATTTCAAAAATAATTAACCATTTAAACAGTAAATTATAGTATATAATAATTGATAATTGATTATTCCATCACACATAATTAATATATTATTATAGGTTGATCTTTGATTATATTTTTTTTCTTAATTATGTACCATGCCTTTGGGTGAAAATTGAAAAGGAAGAAAAAAAACTGTGACTGATTGCAGTATGTGTAAGTTACTAGTACTTCATCGCCCCTCTAATCCACTTGACAAGGGGTAAAAAGAAAAAGAAAAATCCTCCAGCCCCCAACAGTAGAGAGAGAGAGAGATTTAGTTAAAGATTCGAGAGAGAAGAGAGAGAGAAAAATTAGGAAGGGTGACCAAGTCCGAATGAACTGGGTGTGGGGGAGGAGTTAATGAGTTAATGGTACAATTTGAAATTTCAATGGTGTCTCAAATCTCACTTGATTCTCATTCACCACCATAATCATGAGGGACTAATAATTTCTAGTTTCGTTTCGTGTGGGTGACTCTTTTACTCTTTTTAGTAAGCATTGCGGGAATGGTGGAATGGTACATTGTCAATCTCTGTCCTTGGTCGAGTCCTTGAGACTTGAGAGGCATGAGAAATTTTAATATAATATGAGAGGATTACTCTTATTAATTTTTTAATCATTAAATTTGATTAAATTTTTTTGAAATAATATTTTAGTTTTAATCTAATGATATGTACAGTTATGTGATACTATTAGTCACATTTTTAGTAAAATAATATAATACTTTTAGAATACTTAAAAATCTTCAGCCAAAAAAAAAAAAAAGAGGTATGAGGTTGTCTTTCTTTAGGGTCTTCATTTTCTCAAGCAGCGACCTTCACTTATATTATTGGTGCAATTCATTGCCTAATGTGTTCTCTGCAGTGCAAACTGCAAACTCGTTGAATGAAACTAATTAAGTCTATGTCTATGTATATAGGCATATATAGGGTACCAATGTATCTGAGCCAATGACCCATAGATTCAATCGAACCTGACTCTGCTTGCCACTAGACATTTAAATATTATTTTCTTGTTTTTAAAATTCTTAATTGTCACTATTCACTTAAAGTTAAGTGAAATTTAGAATAATGGAGTATTTGAATAGAGATTATAAGTTTCACTTTCAATATTCGGATTTGAATCCAAATCCCGGTCGTAATAATATTTATTTATATAAACAGATAAAAAATATTTAAGAAAAAATTATAAATATTATAATAAAAATTTTGCCAACTTTATTTTTACTTCACTTCCATCCCAAATTTGAAGTGAAAAGAGTTTGTAAATGGTGGTCATCCTATTTCCATTTCTTCCTGCATAAATTTATTCTTCCTTAAAGCATAATATTATTTCAACTCATCATTTCCAGCTATTTGATTTCCATTCATCCCAGTATCCTAGTCCTAAAATCTCTCATGAACGTGGTGGTTTATATTAGTTCGTAGAATGATTTCCACTCTACTCTTTCGTACTCCGATAAATAATGATTAAGCATTCTTTCTTTTAAGAATTGGTTGGATTTTCCTCTATAAATTTTACAAAGAAGTACCATCATATCAGTTTAAAAATAATCATTTTTGTGGTCCTAATTGTTGTCTAACATGATTACAACGGGCCATTGGCTAAAACAAACACAATCAACTATAATTAGGATCACATAAACCTAATAAAATGCGAATCACAGATGGTGACTTGGTGATAGGATAATGAAATATACCTTGTAGAGGCAAAAGTTGAAAGGGCCTATTTTGGCAAAGAGTACTTTTGGTGAAGCTTTTTTTCATTTATGACTATGACTTCTCCATACAGATGCTCAACAGTACTGCATGCTATGTCTTATTTCATGAATTACACTTTCAAACCTGGTAGGGCTACTTCACATAAAACAATCATTTTTCTTTTATACTTTATTTTTAATCTTTTTTCTTTCTTTCTTTTGTTTCTTTAAAGCAAAACAATAAAAAGGTTAAATTAGTAATATGACATAGAGCCCACTGAACTTTTTTTTTCTTTTATGTACAAAAAAGTTTAAATATAGAGAAGACTCATCTTTAATTTAAATTCAAGATAAAACATTAATTTCAATAAAAATTTACGATGGATTATATTTATAAATTATTTACTAATGAGCATATCATAGATTCAAACACAAATTATAGTTAACATAAATAAAAGATTCAACAAATGAATCAACACAGGTTGATCCCATTAGAAGATATTGGCATAGCAAACTGTAGAAAAAAAACAGAAAATAATCAATGATATTGTAACTCAATTGGTTTTTTCCTAAATTTTTAAGAACGTGCGATATCAATATTTAAGATTCAATTTTTTATCATGTTACTTTTCTCATCTCTTATTCAAATTCTTGCACCTCTTATATATAAAATAAATTAGATAAAAATAATGAAAGACATAATAATACAATAAATAAAAGGAGGGGGAATGCATTGTTATTTATGCGTATTTTTTTAATTGAATAAACATTTATTTTAATATTTAAAAATATAAGTGATATCAGTTTAGTCCTTTAATAATTATGTGACATCAAATTAATCTTTTTAAAAGATCATTTTAAATTATTAAATGATTAATTTAATATAAAAAATTAACATTAAATAATTAATTTGATATTATTAATTATTAAAAAATTAAAATAATGTCACTTATAATTTTAAAAAATTAAAATAGGTATTTATTCATTTTAATAATAGTATAATACTATAAATGCAAGACAATGACGTGACGGGTCATCTTCTACGATTTAGAACTGTGTCGGGCGTTGGCTCGTGTGCGGTCCCCACCCATGGCTATGGCTAATGACTATGGGACCCAAACAGTAATTTGCGGCCAAACCCTTCTCCTACTCACATTCCCGTCCTCGCCTCCTATCTATCTCTCATTCGCTTTTACTGCAGTTCATTTCCTACTTTCTTTCTTCAATTAATAATTTCAATATTCACAGTTTGACCTACTAATATTTTCTTTCAGAAAAGTGATTTTTGTTTTTTGAGTTATATACAAAGTTTAATGCTGGGAGAAGGAAAATAATGGAAATGAAAGAAAAGGAAAGGAAAAGAAAAGATGAACGGGGATTCTCTTATCTTTATTTAAATATTTAAGCATAAAAATAAGAGGATTTTTTTTATTTGAAAGTTAAAATTAAAATAGAAAAAAATAATAAATTTTTAATATAACCTTTATAGTACTAATCTTATAACAAAAATATAAGATATATATGTAATTTAATATATATTTAATTAAAAATATATTTTTTCCTTCTTTATCCTTTAATTTGAGGAAAAAGAAATTTTAAACTTTGAGAGAATACTTCTCTCTTATTTTTCTCTCTTTCCTCTTATTAAAAATTATTTAAGCAAAAGTTGGTCATTTTTTATTTTCTTACCTACGTCCAAACAATAGATAAAAAGACTTAATAGGAAAAAACAAAGAATAAGTTAAAATACATCTAAAGTGATACCACGAATTGAAACTTAAGATTAAATAGTTTTCGAATCAATTTAATGTCAATGTCAATTGAGTTACAATTCTTTAATTCTTTGGTATAAAAATATTTTATATTATAACTTGTATTTGATTTACAATATTATAGTCACTTTATTCAAATTTAAATCAATTTTTTTGAAATATTTCAATTCAAACATGAACTATTTAGTTTTGAATTTTAGGTAGTATTTAGGAGAATTGAATTCTTTAAATACATCAATCGAATGAGGTTGCCCTTTTAAAATTGGCTAAAAATAAATTTAGTTTCAATTAACATAAAAACTAACTCAAAAATACCTTTATTATATAACCTAAAGACATTTTTTGTGAAATATTTGTATACCAAATGTCACTAAACCAACTCTTTCAAAAGCTTAAGTTTTTAGGTAAAGACACATGAATGATTTTATATCTCTAACATGATCTCTTACGCACCCTTTAGGCTTGAAGCTTTGAAAATGCACATGCTCACTCTATTTTGTAAAAAAAATTAAATTTTATTTAGAAGAATGATAGAGGCGACGATCAAATTTTAGACCACTTGATCATAAAGGCTTTAATACCATATTAAGAACAAATTCTCTTAAAAGCTTAAGCTATTAGGTAAAGACATATGAATAATTTTATATCTCTAACACCAAATATATATTGTATATCCATGATGAAAATGTGGATTTGAAGTATTCTTGAGGCTCCATATAAATACTCCCTAAATTTTATCTCGTTTTGTAATAGCTATTATGAATTTTTAAATTCGAATGAGAATCCTTAAATTTTTTATAAGTTAAAAATAAACCCTTTCATACATAAGTAAAATGAAAATTATTCATCACGTGACTTGTAAATGTTTATTGACATACATGATAGTTTTTATTTGCTCATATAATTTATTTTAAAAAATTAAAATATTTTTCTCCTTTTAATTTAATTTATTTCAATTTATTTGCTTTTTTATTTTTAGACATATAAATTAAATAAAAATATAATTTTATTTGTTTAAAAAATTAATATAAAAAATAAATATATTTTTATGTGTATTAATTTTTATTATAAGTCACGTGATGAATAGTTTTGGTTTAATTAGTAAATGAAATATTCTATTTATAAGATTTAAAAAGTTTAAGAACTTCTCATTTGAATTTGAAAAAAATTTATAATTATTTTCAAATGAGGTAAAATTTATGGGATATCTATTTCTTTATTTATTTTTATGTTTATTCTCCCATAAGAATGTAGTGTGTGGGGTTCACTTTTCATAAAATAATAATATATAGATACTTTAAAATTAATGTAAATACTAAAGACTTACTCATTTTGTAAATACTTTAAAATTAATGTAAATTAAAGTGCGTGAGTTCTACGGGTTCTATTTATAATGTGGCTGTCTATTTTGCAACATTAGTCCAGAAGGGAAAATTCAATACGAAGGAGAAATGTAGCTTGGATAGAGATAAAATAGAGAACTACTCAAATAGATTCACTTGGTTCTCTAAAAAATATTAAGAAGACAATGAAGATAAATGATGCAGCTTTTTGCTGTCAACGATTATATTTTACAAATAATTTATGAGTATTAAATATCATTATAAAGGTATCATGATCTTAAAATGGAATAACCTCACAGGGCTTAACTGTTTATTCAAATAATAATAATAATAAATGTGGGCAAACGTCAACACTTATCTTCTCAAACCTCGATTAAAGCTACTATATTTTGCTAAATTGTTCGTAGAACTCACGCACTTTCTCTTTTTTTTTTTTTAGAGTCTTTCGACCCACCCAAATCTTCAAGTTGTTAAGATATAATTTACTTACCAATATATATATATATATATATATATATATATATATATAACCATTTAAAACACGATACATACATGTATTTATACTTTTGAAAAATAAAAATTCTTCCTTAATTTTAAATATAATTAAAAAGGAAACAAGATATTTTAGAAATTATATTGTAGAAAAAAAATCCTACAAAAAAAAATGAACAAGAAAAAAAAAGGTCGCCATGTATTAAAAAGTATACGGTCAATTGTTTTGTCATAAGAGAAATTTGTGTGCATTCTTTTAGTCAGAGTTTTCATTCTATTTATTATTTTCTTTGGTTCAGAAAACTTATTTATTTAAGTAAATATTCGAATCTACTATGTTAAGCGAGCAATTGATTTTGTATTGCATAAGTACATGTTGAGATTCTCCGAATAAAAAGATCCAAAGACCTTGAGTATCGAATCATTTGGCTTTTTTATCGTATTACAGTTATTTTAAGAAGTTATTATTAAAATATTTTTATTTTAAAACTTAATTTTAATATATTACTATTTTTATCATTAAAAAATATTTTTCACATAAACTCATCAAATATGTTAATACATTTATAAACGATACGTCAAGCACGTTAATCTATTCCATGTAAGATATACTAAATGCGTTAGAGTATTTCATATAAAAAATACTAACATATTTAATGTATCTTACATAAAACGCATCAACGTACTTGGTATATCTTATGTGACATGTAAAAAAAAAATTTTACATGACAAAAATAACAATATATTAAAAATAAATTTTAAAGTAATAATATTTCAATAATAACTTTTGAAAAGAATGCAATATGATCAAAGAGCCCCAATCATCTATAGTCCAAGGCAATACCCATCCTTGGGTAAGGAATGTGTTTAACATTAATATTGAGAAAAATGTAATATTACATTTTAGGAAAACTAGTTTATTGAGAAAATTATAAGTTCTCTATTTGAGCCTGTTTTTAATTTTGTATATATTAATTACAAATATAATATATAAAATTTAAATCAATAACATACATATATATTAGGTTTATACATAAATTTTTTTTCAAATTTTACAATTGAGTCCCTAAATCATTTAAAATTAATTATAAACAAAATTAAACTTTTAAGTAGACAATTATTATTAGCATTAACTTTATTCCTGTGCAAAGCACATTCTTTTGTGGCAGTAATAAATTATTGAAAGAATAAGATCAGGCAAGATCAGAAACTTCCAGAATGAGATATCAGATAATGAATGAATTAAAAGTGCTTTCAATTACCTAAATATAGCAAAACTGCTTTATAATGTCAATTACGTTTCTGATCCGTTATCATATATGGGTAGGCAAAGCTTCTTAAAAGAGAGGGAAGATTACAAAGTTTCGACAACGATTGAAGAAAGCACAAATCAATTAGATATTTAGATGGAATAGTCCAACGGGCTTCTTTTCATCGAAAGGCCCATTTCTTATCGTCTCTGCTCTACTTTCATTCATGGGGTTGGGTTCAGGTCGCGGGATCGAGTCTTGGTAATCGCAAAAAGTGGAAAACAAATTCAATAAAAAACAATGGAATTGGATGGACGATGGAGATCGAAGCTCTTGAATAGAAATCAAGATTTTCTGCAAAAATTGATATTATCAGATCATGGTGGGTCCCTCTTCGGCTGGTGGTCCCCAAATCACCTTTTTACGTACCTCAACGAACTGTATGATTAGCACCGTACGGGAAGACTCACTCTTTCTCTGTGTATAGTATGAAAATGAAAATACCCGTATAATTCAACAATACAGTACAGAATAGAGTAGAGTAGAGTAACCGTACCATAGCAACGTTGCTTTCGCAATACTTCAAATGGCTGAGAAGCAATCTCAGAGACAGAATAACAGAAACAGAGAGAGAGAGAGAGAGAGAGAGAGAGAGAGAGAGAGAGAGAGAGAGAGAAGAAGATTGACCGCCATTGAAGCACTGCTTTTTATATCACTCGGAACAAAATTCCCAAACATATTCCTCATTCCTCATTCCCCATTTCCCCCCTTTCAATTCTGCCATTTCCTGAAGCTCAACCAGGGACTGAGTTCAACATTGTCACACTTCAAAACTCGTGAAATTAATCAACTAGGTATTCAAAATTCGGTTCGATTCGTCTTCAATTGGATCATTTTTTACTTTTTTTTTTGTTTAGCAACGAGTTGGTTCCCACTGAATGGAGCAAAACACAGGCTCCACTCTCGGTGCCCACGAGCACGACGAGACAACACTTGAGTCCATTCAATTCAACGAAGAAATCCAGGGAATCATGGCACCGCCACCGGAAAACACAAGCTCCTTCACTGCGCTGCTCGAACTACCGCCAACGCAGGCCATGGAGCTCCTTCACTCGCCGGAACCGCCTTGCCATGTCAACAATCAGAAACCCTTTCTACTCAACTCTTTCGATTGCAATTTGACTTTGCCTTCCAATTTGATCGAACGCGCCGCCAAGTTCTCCGTGTTTGCCGGGGAGAACTCGCCGCCGGCGGCGGAGAAGGAGGAGTCCCCCTTGGTTCCGCCCAATTCAGGTGCAGATTTGGATAGGGTGAAGAACGAGCCCCAAGAAACCGATTCGAATCCATGTTCAACGCATGGGTGCGTTTCGGATCCCGCGGTTGAGGACAAGAATCAGAGGCCCGCGAAGAGAAAGGAGCGAGAGAAGAAGGTAACCCCAATTGCAAACAATACGAGAATTAGGGTTTCTGTTTTCCGCAGAATTCAGTGCTCAAAACGTGAGATAATCGCTGGTTCTGTAACATACAGGTTAAAGGGTCGTCGAAGAAGAGTAAGAGCGTTGCTGATGAGACCTCCGGTGACGGCGAGAAGCTTCCCTACGTTCACGTTCGAGTTCGTCGAGGTCAAGCCACAGATAGCCATAGCTTAGCAGAAAGGGTAACCTCTTTAAGTCTTAATTAAACACTAATTAATTTCTTTTATTACAATCACTTTTGTGTTTTTATCAAAATTTAATTTAATTGCATTGTAGGCTAGGAGAGAGAAGATAAATGCTCGAATGAAGCTTTTACAAGAGCTGGTCCCCGGCTGCAACAAGGTCGGTCTTGCCTCAAGTCTTAAACCTTAAATCCTTATTACTAGAAATAATTAATTGTGCTTTATTCAATTTTCAGGATTATGCCATCATTATCTGTCTAATTTATCTCCCAAAAGTGCAATTATGTCTCTAGGTTATGCTTTTAATAACGGTTTTTTGTCATTGTCACCTTTTCAACAAAACAAAAAAAGTAATTGCTTTTACATCAAGAAAAGTGCCCACTGGCACTGGGTGTCAAGCATGGCATTTGTGTAATTTTACCTTCTCTCAGGTTTAGCTTTTTGGGAGATTTCTGGTTACAAGTCTTTTTTGAAGGTTAGCTTTGTCATTCCAACCTTTTAAGCTCGTCTCTAATCTTGGTCATCTGTTTAGCCATTATAATATCCAGGTGATATTGCATGGAGTTGGAGGTAAGTAATAGCAAGCCTCCCTCCTCAACTGTGCTGGTCCCAGTAACATGTTTCTCTGACGTTGGATTTTGGACATCAATGTGAAAGAAGCTGTTCATAACCTCCAGAGAAAAATTGACATCAAGAATATTACATAACAACTAAAATCGTTATTTTTTTGGAGATAAGTTCGTTGTTTTTTTTAATAGGACAAATAAAATATACATCTTGGGTTGTACACGACAATTAAGGTAATCCCCTCTCCTTCCTTTCTTCGGCCTTCTCGCTTATTGAAGAGACAGAATGGTGGGCGTGTGGGCCGGGGGGGAAGGCGTTGGGGGGGGGGGGGGGGGGTTGTGGCTGGAATGTGGCTTGAACGATTGGGAGACACCTAGGTGGGTGTGTTGAAACTTGAGACTAGTATCCATGGGTCCCCTTGGCAAGTGAAGTATTAATCCATCTTGTGACGGTGATGGTACCATCATCTCTACGAGTTTGGTATCCATCATTTATGGGATGACGAAAATGGGGTGAGAAAAGGATGCATACTTCTGGAATGCATCTACCAAACGGCAGACCTAACTGGCTTGGGAAGGTTTGTACATGATCAAATTAATGTCATCTAAACATAAACTAAATACATACCTCAAGATGTATCCTAAACTAAGGTTATAATCTTTTGTTAGGTGAGGACAATATGTACAATTGTAAATTGATATAGAAAATTAAAGTTCAAGTGTTTATATCAAATTATCAATGTCATATATTCAACAATATACAATTATTGAAAGCACATTTGCATATTATAATTGCTCTCTACGTAAACATATTTTTTATATTGACATATAAAAATAGTAAGCAACAAAAAGAAGAAAAAAAGACATTGAAAGAGCAAATGTAACTATATATATATATAGGAGGGATCAACTTACACCAGTATAAGACTTGATCACTCTTACACTACTCAATAACATTTTATTGGATAATTTTATCTTAAAATTCATCATTAGATTGAAAGTTTTTATCATGTAGATCATACTTATAAAATTTTACATTAATCCAAAATTGTTTTGTGACTCATTGATATACGTCAAGATTAATGTAATATAAACTTTTGAAATATATGAAAATATGAACTACTTGATTACATTCTTATTGATATTAATTTTTTTAAAATTTGACACAAATGATCAACATGATAAATAGTTATAATTTAACGGTTAGATTAGATCGATAAAAAGTATACTCAATAAAAAGTTATTGAGTGGTGTAAGAGTGATCAAGTCTTACACCGGTGTAAGTTGATCCTCCCCATATATATATATATATATATATATATATCTTAGGATTCTAGAAAAGAAAATAGTTTGCTTTTTCCTTATTTATTTTTGTTCAAACAGGTATAATATTTCTTTCATAAATTCTAAAGGATTATTCTTTTGTGCTATGGTATAAAAAAAGTTTATATGGGGCAAATTCTATACTATGGGAGCAAGATGACAATTTTATAAATCTTACTCATTTGTTTTTATACTTTGGGGGGGACAATTGGATACGTGAGAACTTGACAATTATACTATGTTGTTCCTTTTTACTATGGACTATGGTGCTCTGGGTATTACAGTAACGGTATTTTGTGGAGTGTAGTCTTGGAGTCTTCAATTGGCACTTGTCTATATTCAGCTACCAGATGGTTTATCAATGGGAAACTCAGATTTATGGGCTCTCCAATCATAATTGTACCTTTGAATCATGGTTATTGCTCTTCCAAATTTTGAAACTTTCAAGCAACAGTTTTCTTTCTTTCATTTTTGTTTGTTTGGTGAATAAGCCACAGTTAGTTTTACTTTTAGTTCTACATGGTTTTGGACTAGTGTGCTGCATTTATCGATTGAAAGTTGCACTTGCCTTTTAGCAGAATTTTTGTTGTATCTTCAAAAACTAAAATTTGGAGTTTGTTTTAAATAAAGTTGTCAATAATATGATGCAAAAAATGGAGATTGGTGGGTTTTGCAGCCTGCAGCAATGCACGAAAATTTAGCATGCACCTTTTTGTGATGATATTGGAATGCTATTTGAATAATTATAGTCTGTAGATGTCTCTGAATACTGGGGAAGAATAATCCGGCTGAAGTTTTTCCCCAGGATGAATTCTCTCATTGTGGCCCAATTACCTTGTACTATGTTACATTTGCGCATAGGCTTGTTCCATAAATGAGCCTTTGTTTATGTTTAATGTAGAAGCCTTAATTACGCAGGCTCTCTTTGATTTTGCAGTGCATTTGGATTGTGTTAAATTTTCTCGAAATAGCTAGTCTAGGTCAAAGATAGCTGACATGACAAAATTTACTATACAGATATCAGGAACGGCATTGGTTCTGGATGAAATTATCAACCATGTGCAATCCCTACAACGTCAAGTGGAGGTCAGACTCACATTGCAGAAATTTTACTCAAATATTTTTACAATGAAAAGGCTAAAGATGTTAGCTATTTGGTTCTCAATTAACTGTGGATAATGCTTGCAAACTTTTGATAGAAAAGTTGGGTTTCATTTCTTCCCAACTCTTTTCTGAGTCTTCAAAATTGATATTTAGTCCTGTAGAGTTACTGTGGGACACTGGAACATTTTGGTGGTCATTGGGAGCAAATAATAATTGCTTACCTATAAGGATTAAGCATTAAGCAGTCATGGTCCTATTATTTTGGACTATATGACTTATAATCTACTTTAAACCCTTTTCTTCTTCAAAGATCATGAAATTGGGTTTCATCTAATAGTGGGTGTAACTCCTATCTCCCCATGCCTATTGTGGTTTGTGGACTTGAGGCATGAAATTGCATACTCCTAGAATTGTGCATTGCTTGGTTTAGTGTATATGCTCGAAAGTTATAAAATGGCATAAAATATTTTCTTTTAATAATATTTTGTCAAAATAAATTTGTTTAGCAAGAGACTGCAAGTCTAACCTGTGAAATATCTCAAAGATTGGCAAGATTAAGGATCTTTGTATTGGAACACAACAAATTGATATTTGAGTTAACTTCAATACAATCTTGGTCTCATTGATTTATGCTTTGATTGCAGTTCTTATCAATGAAATTGGCAGCAGTTAACCCGAGAATTGATATCAGCCTTGACAGCTTATTGGCTACTGAAGTACGTATTATAAATTTGTCTCACTTCTTCAATTTTCTCTTTTGTTGAAGAAAGTATGTAAATTTATCTCAAACAAAAAAAAAAGGTATGTAAATTTATCTATTTGTTTTTGGCTGGGGGAGTAGTCTGAGCTTGTTTGTCTTGACTCAAAAACTATATTTGAGGTATAATATATGACTTCTCCTTCTGGAGCACTTTCAATTCTGCTGTTGTTGGCGCATCGACACTTTATGCATTATGAAGTAGGGGAAATGGGATGTACATTCATTGGCAAGTGATTGATCAAAATGTTACTATTGTCTTATCTAATAGAATTTGCCTAATTCATATTTGTCCAAAAACTGAAATGATGAACTAAAATATGGGGGACAGTGAAAGATATGGCTTGAAGTCAGTTACTGTGATTCATGCCATTCTGTTGGATGTCTTGCCAGACCAACTAAGAAACACTGTAAAAATTAAAGTAGCAGCAATGTTAGTGTCAGTAGAACAGATACTTGATTACCTAAATCCATCCTAATCAGTAATTATAAATCCTCAGGCACATTGTAATTAGAAGTCATTGCATCTCAATCCTTAAATTAAGGTCAGGGGTTGGTATATGGAATTGAAAACTAGTGTTTGAATGCGTGCTTTTGTTGATGAAGTACAGTGCTTTATATAGCCAGTTCAGCCTTTTCGGTTAATGTTGGCAGTTTATTTTAATTTCTTGCTGCTGATAAAATCTCATTTGAAACTTATAGGGGGCATCTCTAATGGACAGTAACTTCCCTAGCATGGTTACGCCTCTCACGTGGCCAGAAATCCCACTCAATGGAAACAGACAGCATTATCAACAACAGTGGCAATTTGATGCATTCCACCAACCACTTTGGGGGAGGGAAGAAGACAACCATAATTTCATGACTCCAGAAAACTCGCTTCTGAGTTATGACTCGTCAGCAAATTCAGGTAGATCGGAGTTAAGCTTCTATTGTACATATCTCCTCCCAAAAGACATGTTCAAAAGAAAAATTTCTAACTTCATCTCATCATGGTTCCTACTGCCATTGGCATTGGGCTTTATAAATAGATAGGGATTAGAACTGTTTGCTGTCTTTTGATGGGGTATTTCGATGATGAAAATCATAAAGGAATATTGGAAGGATGCTCATAAATAAATTGGTCATTCCAGTCACTTATTGAAAGTTATAAATTGCTGAAAGGAATTAATTTGCAAATTTGAAATACACAGGGACATAAATGTTTTTAAGTCTTTTACTTCTCGAGAAGGCAATTTTGAAACTATTTAACATCAATATAAATTGTGATACAGCTTCTCTGCACTCAAATCAGTTGAAGATGGAACTCTGAAGGCTTGCAGAAATTGCCGTACCAGTAGCTATTAGCCTAGTAGTGTATATATCAAATATAGTATTAGCAATTAGCAGTGATTTGAGCGGCCTCAACATTCAGCAGGGTTTCCATGTCTTCTATTTGTCAGAGTCAGTTGGAAACCTGGATTTTCTTCTGCCAGAAAGGAAGAAGAATTGGTATGCTATTCTTATATTACTATTACTGTGTATACTAACTATGGGGTCATTCAATCTATGAGGTGATTGATTGATTCAGATTGTAAAATCATAGAACGGACTGTTACTGAACTATCATGAGAGTTTGTTGCTTTTGTTCATTGAATGCTACTTGGATGATTGGTTCTTTTTGAAGATTTTTCTGAACAAGCTACTCTAATTTTTTTTGACATGTAGTAGTTTCTTTCTTTTGCTTTTTATCTTTTCCCATTTCTATCACAAAGCATTAAGTCTCTTGTTTTTGTTGATCCCAGCAGCAGTGGGTCTATATGTCTCCTACTCGGATTCCCTTGATTCTGCTCTGAGTTTTTCATTGTTTTATTTGTGAGACTAAAGTGACATTTAATTGTGAAATGGAGTTGATGAAACATTTTACTGGTTTAGGTACATTAGAGTTTCATTTAGAAACTAGCGTACTAGGAAGAACACTCCAGGTAATGAACTTAAGAACAACAGTCGTATACAAAATGTATCGATAAGAATGAAAGAGACGGTTCATTTTTTTTCTGATGGAGTGGGGAACAAAGTGCCCCTGCGTACCAGAATTTAGGCTATGCTTTGGTTGTTTTTGGGTGAACAGAAAAAAATAGAAAAAAAAAATATTTAGGTAATAATAAAATTTTGATAAAAAACTTATTTTTCATGTAGACTTTTTTACACCATCGTTGAGAAACCTTAGTGCCTTTCAGATCCCCCTTTTATTTTAGATAACCCTGCAATAACTTCTCTCCTGTCCTTATTTAGCGCAAATCATTTACCCTGTCGCACGACGACTATGGGAACATTTAGTGTGATTGGATTATTTTATTTTGTAGTCAAAAAAGTTTGTAATTAAAATGTTATAGAGAAAGACTTTTGCCAGAAAACTATTTTTGTGTAAAAATTAAACAAAACCAAACATGTGCTTACTCCTAAACCAGTTCGGCGATGTCCTTTGTTCCCCAATCGACTTGGGTGATGACAGGATTATCTAGCACTGCAATTATCATGATGAGTACACTGTCAAAAGCTCTTAGAAAGTGGTTATGGTGAAGATTTGTCTGGTACAACTATCGTGATTCTGAATTAATAACCATAATAATCTCCTTCCTTGCTTTGGGTCTTCATCTTCTCCCAGGAAATCTGTTTCAGTTTTTCGTGTTACCTTTGTTCATTGGTGTCTAGAAGGTTGTTTAAACAGCATACACATTCACGTTCATCAACTGTTGCTCATTTTCATTTTGGGACAGTAAAGCTCTCAAATGATGGTCTAGTTGTGGTTCCATCGAGTAGCAGTAGACGTGTCTGAATCACTAAGAATAGTCACCAAGAGCTGATATAACCCAAAACATTACCCAAACTGTTTCGGGAGAATGATAGGTTTGTTCGGCTTGAAAAAAAGTAATTTTTCGTAAATTCATTTTAAAAATTAATTAAGTATTTAACTATATTAATTAATAATTTATATATAATTAATTATGTATCAAATATTAAAATAAAAATAAATTATTAATTAATTATATACAAATTATCAATTAATATATTTAAATACTTAATTAATTTTTAAAATAAACCTTAAAAAAAATATTTTTCCTAACCCAAACCAGTCATTTTGTCAACTGTTTTTTTTGGGTGAAGTGGCTTCTGCACCTTCAGCAGTCCGCCACACGAAATCTTGTTTTTCTTCAGAAATTTATTATTGCAATTGGCTCCTAGATGAGCTTAAGAAATGGAATATTGGATGACCTGCTTTTAGCTTTTACTGTCACCTTAGCACAATTATCCTAAAAGCACCTAAGAAACAAAATTATACACGACAAAAACAACTCGCCGTAGAAAGGCTTTTAATAGTTTAAGGATTAGAAAAAAGAACATCGCACGCATCTCCACATGGATTTGAGAAGCTTTAAAGTATATTATTTTTGTTTAATTTTGATTTTTTTAATATTATTATTCAATTATATTTAACTACATTATTAAAAAAGTGAGAATTTTTTCTTTTTAGCTGAAAATTTTGATATTATATATATATATATATATATATATATATATGTTTACATAGTTTCAAAATATCAAGCTGAAAATGGACTTTCTAAAACATATTTCTTCCTCATTACTTATTAGTGAATAGAGAATGACGAACCAATTGTCAATACCTTGTGTTTGACTTACTTGTCCAATTCGATATGGGAGGTGGATAGACATATTCTCAATGATATTCTTTTGTTCATTAATTTAATACATAAATTATAAAACTGAACCACCTACTATTTAGGATTGCTTTGCCACATAGTATTGTGGATTTACTTACTATAAATTATCGATCTAATATTTATATTTTAATCATGTGATATATAATTAAATATTAAATATTGATTATGAGAATATTAGTATTATTTTTATAATTAGTAATGTATCTGGCTTAATTAAAATATAATTATTTTATTCATATTTCAATTAAGTGGACACATAGTTAAATACTAATTATTAATTACTAGAAGTATTGTTGCCTTTATAAAAATAAATGATACTAAAAGAATTTCTATATATTAATATATAATCTTGATTTTTCATATTATGGTATTTTATATATATATATATAAAGGTTTTTCTAGTATCATTCTTTTTTGTAAAAGTGTTGTTATCATTTCATATTTAGTAGTCAATATTTAGTTATGTGTTTTACTTAGTTAAAATATAATTATTTTGCCAACGAGTGTTAGCTCACCTGGTCAGACATTCTGTTCATGCTAGCCATGACTTGGGTTCAAATCTAAGATACGACTATTAGTAAGCAATTTGTAATCCCACTATAAATCTTCATTGAGGTTGGTGGTTTACCTTAACCTTGAACTGATGATGAACTTTCTCCTCACCTAAACTTTTGATTATAAATATATATATATATATATAATTATTTTATTTATATTTTAACAAAATGGAACACATAATTAAATATTAGCTACTGATTACTAAGGGTATCGATACCCTTATAAAAATAAAAGGTATCAAAAAAATCACACACATATATATTAATATTAGGGCATTACTTCGATACCCATCTTTTTTCTTAAGATATCGAAGTTGTCAAACATTCATTAGTTGTTGTTTTATATTTATTAGATTTTAAAACATTTATTGTGAAACTAACACTCAATAAATAATTGACAACTTACTCTGAGTACCATACCTATCAAGATATTATAACAACTCCCTATATTATGTAGTCAATAAAGTGGAAAGTTACGCTATCAAAGTTTGAATTATATTATGATATCATACATTAATTTTGTACATGTTAAAACAAATATTTTAAAAGTCAGACCGGACCGAGAACTGAATGTGCCTACGATTCAGTTTCACCTAAAAATTCGGTTAGGGCATTGAACCACCCAAATTAGACTGAATTGGCGAACTTTTTGAATCAGAGTTGATTTTTGAAAATTGGCCCGGTTCTTCAATTATTTTTTTGTATTTTTTACTACTTTTTCAAAATTTTAATTATTTTTTAGAGCTTTTTTTACAACTATTTTTTAAAAGTCATAACTTTTTACTCGTTTGTCCGAGTAAATAAATTTTATATCGATTTCACGTAACTTTTTTTAAATTTATGCTGAAAAATGACCGAATGCAGTTGGACTAATAGATTTTCAAAAGAAAAACTATTATTTTTTATAGTTATGAATATTTATAAATGAAACAATAATAACTATTCTTTTAAATAAGGATTAAACCCTAATTTTTTTCTTAAAATTTATGTTACTCTCAAAATAAAATTATTTTAATTAAATATAATAATAAATATTATTATATGTAATTAATTTTTATAATTTATATTATTAAATTTACATATATTTATATAAATAATTATATATATAATTAATAATAATTATAACATCATTAAATTTGAATACCAATTTAATCAATTAAACCAATCAAACCTTCGTCGAAAAGTCTCACGATTTCGATCTCCGTTCTTAAAAGATGGTTAAAACCAAATGGTAGACTGAACTATATTATAAATTTATGTAGTGTGTTATGTTTTGAACTTGTAAAGCCACAGAGAATCCAGAAATGGCCAATCCAGTTCCACCACTCTGCCTCTTCCAAATCACCGTATTCCTTCTCATCCAATCACGCCTCGCCACATCACACCTTCCAAACCCGATCCCGATTACGGTTTCCGTCGCCGACTTCGGAGCCACCGGCGACGGCGTCCGGTACGACACGGTACCCATCCAATCGGCCATCAATTCCTGCCCAGCCGGAGGCCCGTGCCACGTCACCTTCCCGGCGCCGGGAAAGTACCTGACGGCGACCGTGTTCCTGAAATCCGGCGTGGTGCTGAACGTGGAGCCCGGGGCGGCGATCCTTGGCGGCACGAGGCTAGAAGACTACCCGAAGGACTCGTCGCGGTGGTACGTGGTGGTGGCGGAGAACGCGACGGACGTGGGAATCGGCGGCGGCGGAGTGGTGGATGGGCAAGCGGCGAAGTTTGTGGTGAGAGAAGATCCGAGGAAGAACATCATGGTGAGCTGGAACCAGACAGGGTCGTGCTTAGGAGACGAATGCAGGCCTAGGCTCCTCGGTTTCCTCGGCTGCAACAACGTTAGAGTCTCCAACATTACTCTCCACGAGCCTGCTTATTGGTGGTGCGTATTACCAACTGTATATGCTGTTACGTTAACCAAATCAATTTATTAATTTTAGTTTTTTAATTAGTGTTGAAGTTTTTGAGCACGTAAAGTTTTTTAAATTAGGATTTTGATTTTTTTGTTTTGTTTTGGGAATAGTAGAAGTGTTGGAATATGATTGGAGGGTAAGGGTAAGGGTAAGGGTAGGCCCCACCCAGATTGGTTATGGAGAATTTTGATTATGTCAGTCAAGTTGTCAAGTAGGAGCAAATGTCTTGTGGTGGTGGGCTCAGATCAATTGCTATTTTGGAAAGTTGGGGTTTATCTGCACGCAAAGGCAAAACAAAATCCAACACGAGTCTCGGATAAACATATGAAGCGGTCAGGGTCCCACTAGAGATAAGACATACTACAATTATATCATAAAATTATTATAGAGTGGAAAGTGATCAAAAAAGGTCCTTAATTTATTTTTAGTTTACTTTGTAATTTATTTATTAAATAAATTAGATTTAAATTTTTTTAAAAAATTTATTTAATTAAATAGACCTAAATTTTTAAAAAATTTATTAAGCTTAACATATTGACCTATTTATTTATTATAAAAATATATAATTAAAAATTTATAATACTTATATGATATAATAGTTATATATTAATATAGTTTATTTATTTTATACATAATATAATAATTTTGTTAAAGATTACATATACTTGAAACTTATAAAATTTGAACATGTTGGCTTATTCGAAAACCTTTATGCAATATAAGCCTTTAAATAAACTTTCAAGTTAAGTCAAACTTTTAAGTTTTCATAAAAAAGTCAAGTCAGACTAAAAAATAAGTCTATAACAGGTAACATGTTAGGTTAAGGTCAATATTTTTAAAATAGGTCAAACCTATTTAAGGTAAAGTCTAGCATATTTCTACTAGGGCTGTTAAACATGTTGGGCCAACTCGATTACACCCGTTCGCGATGGGCCGTGAGTTAAACGGGTCGGGCCAAAATTGCTCGCATTTAAACGGGTTAGAAATTAGTTAACCTGACTCGTCTTACATCAACTTGAGAGCCTAAACGGGTTAATCCGCAGAACTTTTTTTTTACTTGTAAATTTTTAAATAAATTTAAATTTAATAAAAAAAATTAAATTTAATAATCTCAAATCAAATATTACATTACATAGACATAGTATTTAATACTTTAATCTCATTTAAAGGGTTAAGAAAGAATTCAAACAAATAAATAACATAAACTTATGAAGTTTGACGATGTGTTTATAAGTGGATTGTGCCAATGCTAACATGTACAATATGTATATTTTATACTTTTACTTGAAAAAAATTATTTAATTAACTAAGTATTTATTTATTTTTTTGTATAAAAAAAATTAAACTTTAAAAAAAAATTATGCGGGTAGCCTCGCGGGTAAGTCCATTTAACTCACCAATTAAATGAGTTAATTTAAAATTACTCACATTTTTACGAGTCACTAATTTTAAATTTCACTCACATAATTTTTATACGAATAAATGAGCTCGTCCATCCGTTTTGACGCCCCAATTTCCACCCCTAATACTAGCTAATGCTACTTTGTTTGGGGTTTGCGGCTTTCATAACTTGTATTGGATTCAAATTCAATCTGAATAATGCAATTTAGAACGCTGGTTTTGAATTAAAATATTTCAATTATGTATGGTATATTTTATTACTTAATAAAATGTATTCTATGCTTTATTTAATAAAGTACATTCTACTGCCTAACAGACAGACTTTATTTTAACTTGCAGCTTACACATAGTGCGGAGTGACGACATATCCATTCACGATATTGCAATTTATGGGGACTTCAATATACCAAACAATGATGGGATTGACATTGAGGACTCCAACAACACAGTAATCACTCGATGCCACATTGATACAGGGGACGATGCAATCTGTCCAAAGTCATCCACAGGCCCTGTTTACAATCTGACAGCCACCAACTGTTGGATTCGATCCAAATCTTCTGCAATTAAATTCGGCAGTGCAAGTTGGTTTGATTTCAAGCATTTTGTGTTTGACAATATCACTATTGTAGATTCTCACAGAGGGCTGGCATTCCAGATTCGTGATGGAGGTAACTTATTTCTTCTTGCTTCTCTTCCGGATAAATTCTTGCGTCAGAAATTATTGCATTGTTCTGTGAATACTTTTTCTTACTTCAAAATATTGAATGCAACACAAGTATCCAAAACACGCACTCTCTCAATTCAGTAGGAAACAAGAATTTTTCTTTTGAAATATGGGATGCTTCAACTTGCCAATTTGTTCTTATAAGCTGATATTTTATATTTATTTAGCATAATTTGATATGCCTCTTTTAAGTATTTCTTTTTGGAAAAATTATCAACAATAAATTTTTGATGAAGTATTTTTTATGAAAAAGAAAGTCATATTTTTTTTCACAAATTTTCATAAAATATCATATTTTTCTATTTGTTGTTGTTTTTTTAAAAAAAATTATCCTAATTATGTAACCTCAATTGGAAAATTTTAAATGTGTACTAAATAAGAGTGAATTTATGATGAATTGAGAAAGAAGACATATACCAACGGCATGTGTTATGTCTAAATATATTAGAATTTTTCACTTCTCTCACTCTATTCTACACATTTTTGGCTCTCTTCAAACATCTTCGAAATTTCTAATTGAACAATTTTGTGGCTCACTTGAGCTTGGCTTAGTAAGCCTCAAACTTTTATTGAGCCTACTTAACATGAGTCCGCCAATTGTCCTAGCTTGTGCGAATATAGATCTAACCTCATAAAATTGGTCTAAAATGCTTTCAACTTGCTTGTGCAGGAAATGTAAGTGACATTGTCTTCTCAAATATAAATATCAGCACAAGATACTATGACCCATCATGGTGGGGGAGAGCAGAGCCTATCTATGTCACAACTTGCCCCCGAGACTCAACCTCAAAGGAGGCTTCAATCTCAAATGTGCTTTTCATTAACATTAGTGCAATTTCTGAAAATGGCATCTTCCTATCTGGTTCAAAAAGAGGACCGTTAAGAAATTTGAGGTTCATCAACATGAATGTCACTTACAGAAGGTTCACCAGTTATGCTGGTGGGTTATTGGACTACAGACCAGGATGCCAAGAATTGGTGAAACACGGCACAGCGGGCATGATGATGGAGCACATTGAAGATCTTGTGGTTAAAAACGTAGAAATGAGATGGTCAAACGATCAAATAAAGCAGTGGAATAATCCTTTGGAGTTCAGGCCATCTACTGTGAATAACATCTCTTTCCTTAATTTTAATTCCGGTTTGTACACAAATAGCAAATAAGGTTAATAACTTTGGGTCTGCAGAGGGAAAAACTCCCAAGCCCACGGGTTGCTTAACCATCAAGGGAAAGGGAAAAAAGTTTGAAAGACCGGAGTGGCATTCTGCATTCAGCTTTGTGCATCTCTAGAAGAAGAAAAAAGAGTGAGCATCTAACGCTATTTCACTATACATTGAATGCATCTTATCATTCAAAAATTTGTGATAGAAAGCCGCAGGAACTGTGATTTAATTGTTTGTTTGGTGTTCCAAACAAGACTCTAAGGATGTCACATTCTTTTTTATTTTGCTTGTTTACTTTGCTTTTACAAAGTGTTAATAGACTTCAAATGAATAATTTTTTTAGATCTTGTGCTTCACGGTCGATCTGTAATGTGAAGTATGTCATTGATTTGTAAAAGCGATATATCATCAATGATATTTGGATTGATTTCACCAAGAATTAAAACTAAATGTTTTTTTTTTTTTGTGAATTAAGGGTATCATCTACCTGACAATCATAAATTAATCTCTTTCGAGATGGAGAGAGCATTGAAGTGGGTACAGTCTCTCCTAACAAAACTTTTTCCATACACACGGCCTGATTTTGAATCTATGATAACATGATTAAAGAACTCAGCTATCTACCAACTGTAACAGACCTTGTTAGTAAAAGCTAAATGTTTTAATAGCCATGTTTTAATAAAAAAAAAAATAAACGTATAAATTTGACTAGAAAAAGTTGGATGCTTGGTTTGTGAGATGTAGTTGAGGAGATAAATGAACAAAATTGTTCGTGAACTTTAGAGGTTTTTTGTTGTTGACTAGAGATTTAAACTTTTGACTTATATGTGATGGTTGAAGCTACTTATTACTTTAACTAATCACTTGTTATAGGTTTGACTCCTATAAAAAAAAAAACTTGACTCATCTTAGTTCAATTATTAGATTAATGAGTTTGAACACAATATTAAACTCATTCACTTATGTTAAGCTTGAGAATACAAAATTTGGCTTGTTTAGTTCACGAACAACTTTCTTAAAGATTTTTTTTTGGTCAACTACCATAATTAACTCTTTGGATCGACTAGCATCTTGTAGTATTCCCATGAGTTAGGCTCTTTGAGACCCTTATGAGACTAATTCATATTGGCAGCTTAGAGTACAATGGTTTTTTATGCCTCCCAACTAGAACGACTTTTACTGGGATTCAAACTTGTGTCCGATCCTATAAGGACGAGCTTTCTTACCAACTCAACTAACTCTCAATTGGTAAAATTGTGAAAGGGAAACTTCACAGCCTTGGACCAGAGAGCGCATTAGGTACAGGTCCTTCCCAATGTAGTGACTCTAGTAGGATTCAAACTTGGAGTTTACCTTTAGGAGTCATAAACTGCTACCACTTAGCCTGACCACGTCTATATATATATATATATATAATTTGATTAAAAATTACATATGAATATAATAAATTCATCGCCCCTTTCGAGTAGCTCAAGTGGTAGAGATATGGACATTAAGTGGAGAATGAGAGGTTGGATCCCTCTCAATACTCTCCCATCCCTTCTCCTATTCCTTTTTTCGTGGGCCTCTTATAGAGGCTCTCCTAGGGGCCCACCTTAGTGGTGGGGTCCTTCTCAAGACCAAAAAAAAAATATTCATCATCCATGTGATGATAATATATAATTCTAATTTTAATATATGTATGATTAATACTATACGTGATAAAAACTAATAATACAAATAAATAATATAAAAAATGTGATGAGGTCCAGAAAGTTAATCCTTAATCCACTTTAGGCAAAGATCTTCACTAGGGTGTAACATCATCCGCTACATTCGCCAACGAGTAAGGCGATATCTCACACAGGCAACTGGTCAAAGCTCCTAAGGCCTCCACAATTAAAGCGCACCCAACCTCATGGTCACGGGAATAGTTCAAGTTATTTTTTTGGCGACTCATTGCATTTATAAACCGTGTTTTACTTCATTAACCGCTTCATGTGGGACCCGCATTGGTATAAGAAGACGAGGTAGGTGTCCCACACACCCTTATGCAGCGCCTCCACCATGCTCCGCCGTCGGCTCCACCCTACCCTGCTGAGGCTCCGGTCCTAGCCGCTGGTGTTGGAATTGAGTAAGGCTATAAGTTTGGGATTTGAGCTCCTTCTGAACCCTGATTTACTACATTCTCAGTTGTTAATTTCAATGTTTAACATTTTTTTTTTTTTGCAGATGCTTATAAGCTTGTTCACTTGGTGTTATCTTTTGAATGTGGATAAGACATTCCTGCTGTACATTGGTGTTATGTAGGTTGTTTCAATATTTTGCTTATATGTTTTGCGTAAGCGATATTATATCTATCTAAATTTGCTTTCATCATTTTGTCCTGTTGTTCCTTGAGTTACTTATTGAACCTATAATTTATCTCAATTTCAATTTAGATTTACGAAATAGAAATGGTTCTTTTGGCAATAGATTGAGGAGCTGCATATGTATGGCAACAGTTTGCCTTGGGGGTTTCACAATATTGGGCCACCTACATATTGAAGTTTCATGCCTGCTTACCTTTACATGTATGCTTGTATAGCCATATGCATAAGTCAGAATTTTATGGGTTATCAGACATATTTTGCTTGCCCTTTTTTAAGATTATGGGCCATGCCAATGTTTTAGCTGTAGCCTGTAGGTTAAGTTTAAAGTCATTCTAGTGTGGTACCTTACATATTGAAAGTACCTACCATACCTTCCCTTTATTTTCTTTTTGGGTTCAAAATGTTGAATCATTGTAAGTTCCTGATCATTGTCATAGAATACTGATAGATCTCATTGAGTTGAGTGGACATAAACTTTGAAGTTTGGTATCTATCAATTAGTAGTGCCAGCAGTAGCAGTACTTGCACTCAGTCTTTATCAGCTTAGGGTATAACTCCATGATCTAGCAGTATTTTGTAGTAATTTCCAAATTCTGATGCTGGAAGTACACTCTGGATTTATTTGAGTTTTATTGCCATCAATCAGTTCAAAAGAGGGCATGAATTTTTTCTTGTGAGAATTGTCGTGAAACTATTCATATGGATTATGGACCTTCAGGTTTATCAATATTATCGTGCTTTAGAAATTAGAACACTGAACCCATAGTAAACTATCCTGTATGCTTTACTCCACACCTGTTTATGATGATTACTCTGTTCTTTAGGTGGGGGGAGCAAATTACTCCGGAAAGCCTGTATAGTATATTTGAGTCTTGGTAATTGGGCATTTCCTTTAAACGTGATAGAGATCAATAAGTTGTGTATCAAGATAAAAATAAATAGTGCTGTGTATCTATACTTTTATTAGTCTTTCAATTAGGTCCAGCTTTTATCTGAGTTTATCACCCTATGCTACTTGCCCGACCTAAAAGACTGAAATAGAATTTTTTTATTATGGTTTGTCTTAATCACCTAGTGTACCTTCACACAAATGGAGGATAGGGGCAGGTTCAAGTTTGCAACTAGGAACTTCTCAGGTTTAAGATGATATAGTTTTTCTAACGTTTGTGGAGAGCTCGTCCATCCCATACTTGACCTCTCTTCAAAATAAATTCAATAAATATGGTATTTAATTTTCTAATTAGCTGTTGTTTCCTTTGGAAAGTTAATGGTTTACCGAAGTTTAGTGTATGCACGTTCGTGGGGGATTCATTGCGTTTATATACCCTTTTTATACTCCATTAACTAGGCGATGTGAGACGTATTAGATCTAATCATGAAATTAAGAATGTCCGACCAAACCCCATGCCGGCCCCAGCACCCTTAAGCAGCGTCTCCGCCATCCCCACTGCAGGTGAGTCTCGCAATCGAGACATGGGAATTCTGTTGATATTGGTATGTAGTTGAATAAGGGTATAAATTTGGGATTTGGGCTCCTTCTGAACCCTGATTACTGCATTCTCAGTTGTTAATTTCAGTGTTTTAACAGGTCTTTTTTTTTTTTGACAGATGCTTATAATCTTGTTCACTTGGTATTATATTTTGAATGTGGATAAGACAGTCCTCCATTACAAAGGTGTTAGGTAGGTATTTTGAATATTTTTCCCAAGTGATATATACAAATTTGCTTTGATCATTAAGGCTTGTTGAATGGGAAGATTGGGAGCTTCCTTTGCTACATTACCATTTACCAGTTTCGTCACCAAACCATTGTGAGCCTTGGTGTTGGCCTCAACGCTAAGCCCATCGAAAATTGGGCGCGCCGAAAGGCCATTTAGGGCCTTTAGATAGAGCGATATGTGAATTTATTTTGTTGTGTTTAATTATTGGGGTTTTAGGATCGAGAGAGAGGTAATTTCTGTTGATAATGTGGATATGACATTATTGAAGTGCATTGGTGTTAGGTAGGTAGTTTCAATATTTTGCTTAGTTATTTTGCCTAAGTGATATTATATATATCTAAATTTGCTTTCATCATTTCGTCCTGTTGTCCCTTGAGAAACTCATGAACCAAGAATTTATCTCAATTTTAATATAGATTTGGTTCTTTTGGCAATAGATTTATGAGCTGCATATAACAGTTGGCCATGGGGATTCCCTCCCCCTACATATTGATGTTTCATGCTTGTATAGCCATGTGGAATGTGGATGAGTTAACAGCTACTCGGTTCTCCTGTAACTTGGTTCTAAATTGAAGAATACAATTTTCTCTCAGGCTAAGGACTCTTATTACAATATAGAATTACCAACTTCAACACTAAAATTTAAATTAGAAGTGAATTTGTGGGCAAGGAATAAAAGTTAGTTCTCATCTGTTGGGCCCGAATTGGAACTGAGTTCGGGTGAAGGGTGTTCTGACCAACAAGAATGAGGCCGCATGACATTATCACGTAATCACACAAAAAACTATAAGGGGATTGATCCTGTGGAAATATGTGACTAGCAATTGACTATATATCTTCACCCCAGTTGTAAAAACCTGCTAAACTTTTTTAGCATAAGAAAGGAAAGGTTAGTTAATGAATTTTACACTTCATTTTTACACCTCTTATATCTCCTTGCATTATCAAATATTGTTGAACTATTATCAACTAATCTGTAAAAGTTATTATCCAAACATGAGCACTTACGAGCATAAATTGTTATTAGGATGATAACTTTTGCATAATAGCTGATGACAGTACCAAAAATATTTGATAATGTAATGGTGTAGAAGGTGTATACATAACTTTTTTGTTAATTAATTAATGCTTATAGCAGCAACTATGTTCAGATGTAATGTTGAAATTCTTTTCCTAAAACTTTAGTATCAAAATACACTGAGCTGTTTTAGTTTTTCTCAAACATCTTTACACTTAGATGCTGTGCAAATCGAAGAACCTAGATGCTCGGACAAAGACCTAATTCTCAGCTTTCATCCTTTTTATTTTATTTTTTGGGTGGGGGATGTTAGACTAGAGATATAGTTTTTAGAAAAATGAACATTGTGCATATACATTCATTATATATGGATATAGGATATGCATAAATAAATAAATAATGTGTAATGTACAAATTTTTTTGGTCTCTCACGAGGTATCTTTACACTTTTTAAGTATAAGACTAATTTTCATCGGATGTATGATGGTCTGATTCTAGTTATAAGGTGCTTCCAATGTAATATACAAAATTTAAAGCAAATACAATAATAAAAAAATTATTTTTAATATATAACTACTTTATTTTTAAAAAAAAATGAAATGTTGTGCATGTAGTTGTGAAAGATTTAAAAAAAAAACTATATAGAAAACTTTACAATGGATGAAAAGTGAATCTAGTTAAAATTTTAATTACATCCTGATGTAGATCTACAAATAACAATACCATTTTTTTTTACAAAAAAAAAATCAAAATTATGATTCTACCCTAATCAACCAAAGAAAATGCTTAACTGTCTTGGTTTGATTTTTGTTGGTGATTCTTCATTGGTAAGTCATATGTAAATATTACTATAAACTCTCATCGAAGTTTGTATTAATAATATATTCTGACCTTGAAATAGAGCAATTTCCTTTTTTTTTAAACTTTCTAATTAAAAAAAAATTCTTCCCTAATTATTTTCTACCCATATCACTCTTCTACTTTAGAGTTGCTTAAAGTAAAGGTGATTGCTGTAGAATTAGGGTAGTCAACGCTAACCTGACTACCAGTTATGAAGCAGAACCCTATGGCTGCCACTGTTTGGTTAAGCAAAGACAGAGGCAGCCAAGTTGTATGGCAACCAAGCATCTTGAAATCTGAAGGAAGGCAATGGATTATTTTTCTGATTTCTTGTCGGTGCTAGCTACTTAGGTAGGTCTTTCTGAGTTGAAACGCTCACCTTCACCACAATGATTCGATTCCTAAAATGCATAAAATTATATCATATAGTAGATCTAAGCACGCATTACCACGTATTTATGCCGACCCTTCTCCCAACACAAAATCGTGATCTCCTTTTGTGTTCTCTATTCTCTATTTCAACATGCATATATGCCTGTCGGAGGCACTTTCCATCCTTTGGCACCTCACATCAAATTGTTTTAATTTAGCGCTATGGCTCTTGTCCACTGTTCCTGCTCCCACCACCGCCTGCATATCTGACTTTTTTGTTTTTATTTATTAGAAGCAAATTCACAATGCAATGGTTTTGGTTTATGATTTCAGTAAACCTGTTCTTTCGATGACCCCATTAGCTAATTGGTTGCTTGTATATAAAGTAGTGAATACCGTCAAAATTTTGATAAACATAGCATTTTACAAGCTTGTTCTGAAATCACAATTTTTTTAGATAATTGATTCTTAAAAAAGCAAATTATTATTCAGAATGATTATTACCATTATTTAGTTTATAATTTAGCTATTAAAAAGTAGTTATTCTCAATAATTATGACGATAGTTAAAATTTTGAACACAATAGCCAAATTACTTGTTTCGATAGTCAAAATTTTCATTGTTTAATCATTAATCTAAACATAATAAATATAACTTTAAGGCTCATAAATACACTTTTTTCTCATTTTAAAAATTTTTCTGTACAATATATATGATTGTCATATGAGAGTTCAAAAATCAAATTATTGTGGATTTCAGAAAATAAATCTAATTATGAATGTATCCCTATGCATGTGGAGAAAATAATTACTTATGCTAAATTAGGCAAGAAGAATCACGTTTTTTTTAATACTCTTTTTTTATTGTTATGGAATAAGAGCTGTAAAAATGCTTTGCACTTGAATAAACTGCAGAATAAATACTTACTCATAAAAAATTAATTATTTTTATAAAAAATCAACAAATATGTAAGATCTCATTCTTTTAATTGTTTAGCAACAATTAACACTTACACTTTACCCCAAATCCATTATATGCATAGTTCTTTTTTAATTTATGAATATATACTATTAAAACTATTTTTTTTTCAAGATCACAAGTGTTCTAAGATTAATTTTCGTTTAAGTCAATTTTATTTTAATTATAAAGTGCTTTTAATAAAATTTAAATTCATATATTATAAGTAAAATTTGCACACAAGTAATTTAATTTGGCAACTAAGTTAAATGTCGTGATGCAAACCACATTTTCAATTAATTCGATAAATTAACATGTGCCGGGTATTTGTGGAAAGCCTAATACATTGATAACTTTTGACTGACATCTCACCAAACAACCAACAACAGATGAGTCTTTAGCCCGCAGTTGATGAGTCCATAACCCGGTCAATTAGCATCTAACCCTACATAGTTATAATTCCATTCGTGATTTTTGTACAATTATTTCTTACTGCATAACATTTCTCTCCCTTAAGTCAGGTCTTCACAGCTCAATTTTTTACCTAATTTGAAAATTAAGTTTAACATATCCTCGACACGCAAAGAAGAAATGTGGTGACTTAGAAGTGGATTCAATTATGCATCTACCCATCATAGAATGATGTTGGATTACCGGTAAATTTATGCGACAATTTTTTTTATAATGCTAAAAATCTCAAAATTTTATATCTTAAATAATGTAGTAGTCTCATTCAGTATTATTTAGTCATAATTAAAAATTAATTACAATTATAGATAATTTATTTTTTAGATATTTTTTATTTTATTGACATTAATTGTAGTTTTATGGATTAGTTGATAATTTGACAATACTAATTTACTCATAATTACAAAATTAATTACAATTATAGATAATTTAGTTTTTAGATATTTTTTATTTTATTGACATTAATTATAGTTTTATGGATTAGTTGATAATTTGACAATACTAATTTAGATTATCATATCATTTAACAAAAAATTTAACATTAGTTTTAAGACACAACCATTACTTAGAAAAAAACTCATGGGTAACACAAATAAAATTGTCAATGAGTGGCTGGATAACGCACATAATTTGAAACATGACAAGAAGATTAAGAAGACGAGAATGAATTCGTGTGGCGTGTGATGGTTATTCTGACGGGCCACGCTCAATTTATTAGAGCAAGCTTGACCAAATTTGATGCTGGTATTCCATAATCATCAGTAATTAGTAATTACTTGAAAGAAAGTAATAAACAGATAGGGGAGTGGTTGGCGATGAAGCCATAGATTTGCTTAACATTGAAATTTAAACTGATCCATTTTTAAAGGAATCACAACAATTATTTAAATAATTTAAAAAACAATATTAAATAGGAGTCTACCAGTACCACCAAAAATCAGAGTGTTCTATTTTCCTTTCCGGGACCCACTTTGATCTCATCATCACCAGATTTTGGTGTTGACTTGGGGTCCCACTCAACCCATCAACTTTCATAGGTGGTGGTAACATCAGATTGAAGTGAGCCCCATCTTGACGTTTCCTGAAATTTTCTCATTATTTAATATGATTTGGAATTTTTTGTTTCATATTTTCATGCTTCAAAAGAGAAAAAACACATTATTTTTGTGTATAATTGGTATATTAACGTATGAGTAATAATAGGTCCATATAATTTATAAAAGTAAATATGTATTTTTATTTTCTGAAAACATGACATTCTTATGTTTTAAAATAAAAGTGAAAATCTAAATACTCTTTAACATAACCAAAATTTGATGAGCCAAAACAAAAAATCATAGGCAAATTTTGGACTTTTCGAAAAATGCAGATATTGGCACAAAATTCTTCATATTTTTTTGAAATTTTTTCTACCTTTTAGCACTTTTGGTAGTGGGTAGGGTTGAGAAACGAAAACTAAGAGAAAAACAAATAGAAAGAAAGAGAAAGGTCGTTGTCGGTGTTGCGGGTCACGGGTCACCCCTGCCCTGACGCCTAACCCGGACAATGCGTGACGCGGTGACGGTGGCCTGCTGGATCTGCACTCATATATTTTATCTATAAATGAAACTTTTTAGAGAACTCATTCAGCATTTATCATGAATTATTGGGTAAGTTAAAGCGACGAGGATAACTTATTCATTTAAAAATTAATAATAATGACTAACAATTTATTTTGAAAAATATTATAGTATTTTTTTTTAACTTAACTAGTATTTTCCTATGTACAAACAATAGACACAAAATAAATAAATAAGAAAAGGATAGGAAAACTATTATATGCCTTTTATATTTTAATTAATAGCTAGATATTTTATACTTGATCAAATTCATCTCGTCATATTGAAAATTAAGCATTACTTGCAACTTAATAACCAAGTTCTGTTTTCAACTCATCATGTGTTAAGATTTATAGAGTTTAACATATAAAAAGAAAAGAATTATAGAGCCTAACAAAAACTTGAGAAAACGAAGAATAACTAGATTGAAACATTTATGAATTAATAACCAAATACATATACATGCAGTGGCGGAGCCAGCACTCTAAGGTCAGCGGGATACCTTAAGGCTAAGCCTTCTTCTCCTAGGACCATTTCAAACTAGGAATAATTCACTTTTAGGGCCAAGTCTTTCTTCAACGAGTAAGGAAATAATGTATATCCCCTAAAGATAACGTATGTATGTTATGGCTATTTCCTATTGTAAATATGCAAGGCCTATTGTCATCTATAATACAAAAATATTTTAATTTTACAAAATAAATAAATAAAAAGAAAGGCATGATAGAGTGAATAATGATCTTCATTTTATATAATCAAATAAGAAAAGCAAAAAAATTTGACATTATAAATCCAAAAGAAAAAAAGAGAAATCCATTAAAACATCTTATAGTATATGCAATATAATTGAAAAACAAGCAAATTAATAAGGATAAATATATTTACTGCTGTATAGTAAAGAGGAAATGACTCGCAAGTTCGGTTTAATGATAAAGTAGGACAATTTGATTCTTTCAAAAAATTAACTAAGTATTTAATTAATTTAATTAATAATTTATATACGATTAATCACATATTAAGTATAAAAAATAAAAATAAATTATTAATTAACTGTATATAAATTATTAGTTAAATTAATTAAATACTTGATTAATTTTTTAAAGAAATTAAATTGTCTAACTTTGTTACCATACCGAACTTGTGGGTCATTTCTCTTATAGTAAAACAGTGAGCCATTGAACCGGTAATTATGATTTCTAAAGAGTAACAAGAGCCTTAATCAATAAAGAAAAAAGAGAAAGTTATCGATGGATGGAGTGAAAGAATAAGACAATGATAGTCTTAAATATTCTTAATTATACTTTTTTAAGAAAAAATAATCTAACCGCAAGAAAAATGAGAAAGAGAGAAAGAGAGAAAGAGAGAGAAGTATGATCCCCAAAGAGAATTTTGTGATAAAGCTTAATGAAAAAGTTATACTCTTTGAATCTAATTAATAACTTATTTTATTTTAGTATGGGAACATTTTGAGAAAGAGGTTTAGACACCATACACGTAACACTCCTATATGTCACCAAAAAAAAAAAAGAAAATCAAAGGGCCAATACATGCACTTATACGTGTGTGGCTCCGCCGTTATATACATCTCACTTACCAATTAAAAACAACTATTAATATGGTGTTGGATCAATTTGTACATGAGTTATTTCAATTCCACTAAGGTTTTATATTTGAGTTTTGAGTATGTAGCTTCACTTGTTGGGAGAATACCATCTTTTGTGGATCCCTAGTCAATTCGAATTCGGATTAGTCAATCCCGTTTGTGAATCGAATTACCGGATTATTTTTATTATAAAAAAATAACTAAACACACATTTTGATTCTTTAAATATATATATAACGTTTTTAATTTATTTATAAATATATTAAATAATCATTGAAAGATATATATGATATTAAATTAATTTTTAAATATCACATATTTGTTATTAAATTTATCTTTAAAATGACATTAAATTAATTAAATTGGCTACTTAGAGATAATAAAATAATCAAATTAATACAAATTTTATAAATTTAAAGATTAATTCGTATACAATAATAAACTCAAGGGCTAAACTGTACGTAAGAAATATTTTTTGAAACTAAGTTGTATATTTACTTAACAAAAAAAGAGAAAATAATGAAATTTATATACCTTTTTATAAATGAATAATGGTATATAGTAAAAAAAATTAATAAAACTCAATAAAAAATTTATTAAAATTTAATGATGATTGTTGGATAAGTTGAAGTAGACAAAATTCAGTCAAAAAATTGTTAACATTTAAGTGTGATTGTTAGATAAATTAAAGTAGTATAAACCGCTTACCTATATAAAAATTTATAATAATGACAGCTCATTTTGTTAAAAATTATGACTATTTAGTATTTTCTTTTGCTTTTGATCCTCTCATATTACTTACTAATATGAGAGGGTCATATTATAAAAAAGAAAAATATAAAAGTAATTATAATAGGATTTATTTGTGTTTATGTAGAGTCTATTAATTTTATTTTATTTTATCATGACATAACTATATGATGTTAGTGAGTAAAATGAAAAAATCTTTATCATTTTCCTTTTACAAAATATTAAATTATACGTGACACTCCAAGTTCCACGTTAAAATGATGCTATATAAATAATAAAAACTAATTATTAATATAAATCCGAAATAATATTTTAAGCCAAGGTTTCACAAGTTTTACAGTCAATTCAATTTGGAGCATGACATTATACATACATGATAACAAAAAATAAATAAATCATATACACAGTATATGATTGTGACAGACTATTGAAACTTTATTAATATGAAGTGAGGTATATTTTGTTTGATGAATTTTAAATGTGTAAATAACGTTACTAATAAAAAAAATGGCTATGTTTGGGTTCTTTTCATTGAGGGGAAAAAAAGAGAGAACTAATTGACCCTTTAGCTACCTTCCAGGATCCTCTAGCTTCTTGGGGCCAAATTATAATTAGAAAATTAACAAAGGCCAATATAAGTAAAACCCTATCCACAGATAAATGGTGAATAAAAATATAAGACTATGGCCTAATGGAAAGAAAGCGCAGCCAATGAAAATGACCAGGCAACCATAACGAATTAATTAACCTTTTTATATCAATTTTAAGGAACTTAATCACAAAAGACTTTGTTAAGTTATCACCATTTTTTTTTTGTTAAGCCTTTTTTTTGTTTTTTTTAAACTAATGCACTAACGATATTGGTAAGAGATTTTAATTAAAAAAATTCTGAAATATGCCATATCATTCTTACTACAATTCTTACTGATAATATTAATACTACGAGCGTTTACTTCACCAAATATTTTTTTCTTTCCTAAAAATTCTTATATTATCTTTAAAATACATTCTCATATGTAGAAATGATTTTTAAAAATGAATGTTGCCCAACATTATCATATTTTTATTTATATGAGAGAAGTGAATTTGTTATATTATGATGACATAATAATTAAAATATTTTGATAAGTGTTATCAAAATAAATCAGATAGTACAATCTAATTGGTATGATCAAATAATTAAATGGTTATAATTTAGTCTCGTAATTAAATTAACAGTTAGAAATTTTAAATTAGTCAAAATTAATTTAAATTAAATTAAATTATCGAATCTATTTAATTGAATTAATTGATTATTAATTTGTTTTAAAAAAAATTAATATTTTTTCATATTTTATATTATTATATATAAATTATTTTTATAATTTTATTTAATTCAACTAATTAATTGAAACGATTAAACTTAAATTAAAAAGTCTCAATGATCTCATTTTAATAACATTAATTTCGATATATAAAATGTGTAAAATATTTAACCAACACTGCCACGTCTCTGAAATTTAACCACCCTTGGCCATAGATGATGGCAAATGATGACCAAGATTATTATAAAAAATAATTTCATCAACCAGATGCGATAATTACCGTTCCTGTTAATATTATTATTCAAAATAAACATTCCCAATTTTTTTTTTTTGGAAACTTGACACAGACATCTGGGTAGCTAACTTGTGCCATTAATTGTTTTTTTTGGAAATTTCTCATTTAACTTACGTTTAATTGATAAAAGACAATACATAAAATTTCAAGAGTTTAATTTTAATCTACTATTAATATAATTTTTTTACATTATTATCTAATTATATATTATTAAATTATTAAAAAAGTTTAACTATCATAATAAATTATATAAAAATTTTAACTTTTTTAATGATGTGCCAGCATATAATTAGATGACAATATAAATTTTTTTTAATACTAAATTAAAACTAAATCTAAATTTTAAATGGAAGTTGAGAAATTAGGAAGTAAAATAAAGCTAGATATATAATCAGTATAGCGCCAATAGTATTCAAGAGTAGGGGTGGACATGAGTTGGGTTAGGTTGAGTTTTGGGTAATTTTAGACCCAACTCACTTATGGAAGCAGTATGTTAGGTTAGGTTGAACCCGTGGGTTGAACTTGAACTTCAAAAAAATTTAACATGCTAAAATTAAAATTAAAATATATTCTGAATAACATAACATAAGTTTCCAAATGACATAACATAAAGCATAAGTTTCAAAGTACATATAACTCTAGGATTATAATTACGATAAGTATAAACAAACAACAAAGACACATGTGACACAATTAACCAATGACACTATAATTAATGCCTCATCTCCTTTTTGATTTTCTGCAAGTCAATAACACCATAACATTAACAGCAATCAATATAATTGTCAAAATAAAAAAAAGTTAAAACCAACAATGAAATAATAAATTAAAAAGAATTAGAATCTTAATAAGTTAAATGAAAAACATCTAAAAGAATCAATTAGTGTGATCCATAATTTTATCTCTAGTAGCAGACATATTTAACACATAAATGAATCATGAAGTATTAACAAACATGAATGATTAAATTATTAGTAATTGACTAAACAAATTAAGTAAATTCTATATAGTATACTACATGCTTCAATCTTTTCAATTTCATCCATTTATACCTATAAATCAATATATTTATTAAGAGTTTCTAATTAGTTATGACTATGAGCACAAATCAATACTTTCATAGTTATGAGTTACAAAAAATTATAAAAATGATCAAAAACTGACATTATAATATTAAATTTAGTGTAATTTTAATTTAAAAAATTTCAATAAATTAATTATCCAAAAAAAATTATAAACTTATATAAAATTTTAGAAGTTCTAATAAAAAGTAATTACATATTCTAAAATATTTAAAAAAAATAATTTTAATGGGTTGGGTTGAGTTTTCTTGAAAAAGTTTCAACCCGCTACCCAACTCATATTTCATGAGTTTAATTATTTTAAACTTAATCCAACTTACAAACCTAAACTAACTCATTGAGTATAAATTTGATTAGATAAAAATATATAAGTTTATGGATCTACTCAATCCGTCTAGCACTCGTGTTCAAGAGCTCATTGTTACTCCGTCGTAAAATTCATTTTTTTAAATTCTTTCCGCCCCTTTTCAACTGTTCTTAATTCTTTCACATTGTCCAACAAATGGCACCTTATTAATAACTGGATTTATATATTTTAAACGTGACAGTTTTTTATTATATAATAATATGAGGGTGGCTAACTAGTGTTTAAGAATATTGATTAATGAACATTTAATATTTATTAATAATTTGATCAAATTATTTAATAAAAAATTATTAAATGTTAAAATGTATATATACTTTTTTTAAAAAATAATTTAAAGAGTAAATTTTTTCAAGTTAAAAGTTATTTTATTTAAAATTTATCTTATTTGTTTAAAGTATATAAAATTAATTATAAGTTTAGATTATTTTTTCATTTACTAAAAATAAATTTTTAGAAAATTTTTATTTTTAACTTTTAATTATTTGATTTTAGATTATTTTAAAAGTTTTGAGAGATAAGTATTTATATGTCATCAACTAAATAACTTTTTCAATTATTTCATATATTTTTTAGTAATTTAATACATAAAAATAATTTTTTAAACATAATCTAAATAAAATTCTTTATTTTAAAATTAATTATGAATTAACATATCCAACCATAAATTTATTTTTTCATAATTAGTTTTCTTAAAAATTAATTATATACATAATTAATTTTTAACATAAGTTTTTTACAACTAATCCATACACATACTAAATATATTAGTTTATCATCAATTTTAAAATAAATAAATATTTTACTTTTATATTTAATATTTTTTATTATATTTTCTTAACTAGTACGGTAAAAACACTAGTTAGCAAATATCTAAAAATATTATATATTGCTTGAGAGTTGTAATCCAAATAGCATCAAGTCGAATTGATTGATTTCCGAATCAAATCCTAACTAAGAAGCTTTATTTGCACTTTACCGTACTATTTCGCTTTTTGTATCAGATCTTAACAAATATTGTATATTTAAACAAAGAAAAAAAAAGCTAGACAATAAAGAGATTGAATTCTAAAACATCAAACACATTATATTAAAAATTATGGTCAATTATTTGCTCTTCAAAAGTGATAGACTTTATTAATCAACTAACCAAATAAAAAATAATAATTTAGCCTTATGGTAATACAATGGCAAATGTAAGCTTTCTTTCTTTCATTTTTTTTTAACAATGTAACTTAAATTATATATATTTTGGTAAATAACTTAGTTTTGTGTTTTTGTTGTCTTGAGTAGGCCTCCCATTTGTTGTACCAAAAGAAGTTAATAATACAATACGTAATAATTGAAATGCCTAATAGATCAAGACTTAAAGTTAGGTAGATATATAAAACCAATGTAAAAATGTTTAATTGATCAATAAAGTAATTTGAGTTAGTTACGAGGTTTATGTATGATATCATTAGGTCCAAATATATCCGACAATCACTCTATAAGTAAATTGAAAAAAAATGATGATGCTGTCATGAATTTTCAATATTTAAAATAATTTTTTGAATATTTTTAAAAGTGTTGTATCAAGCATAAGGAGACGCTGCTGATTTATGTAGCTAATGAGTAATGAGTAATGATGTCTCTATTTCTTTAACTTAAGTTTTTGTAAAAAAAAAAATTAAATGGGTTGGGATAAAAAGAAAGAAAGGAAAAAGCCATTATTATTAACTCAAAATAATAAGATCTTGAGAATTTATTTTATTTGTTTGCTGTGAAATAAAATATTGAGAATCATCATATATCATATAAAAGAAAGGAAAGGAAAGGAAATTAGAGGGCAGGAGGGGTGTTAGGCCCCGCAACCACAAGGATCACATTCACATCACATCCAATGAGATGGAGAAAAGGTTGACTATATTACAACATAGTGATAGTGATTTATTTATGACAAAGGAGAGAGCTTGACCGGGCATAGCCGGTGAGCTAGGGGCACCGACAGCCTTTCCCGGTACCACCATTCCCCATTCCACGACCCATCACTCACTCACCAGTCACCAGCACTTGTTCCGTTTTAAAATGTGACCACGTTCCCGCACTCTCCCTCTCCTCTCACGCACTTAACCAGAAGAAGAAGAAGAAAAACAAGAGAGACGCGCGAAGAGAAGTAGCAATATTGGTCATCCCGAGGATTGTCTGCCATTCTACCCTTTTACGTACGAATTAATCACGGCAAAATCCTCTCTCTCTCTCTCTCTCCGCGTGTTTTGTGGTAAGTTTCAAAGTTTAATTTTTTTGATGACAAGTTTCAAAGTTAATAACTGTTCCTTCCCTCTATTTTCTTTCTTTATTATTATTATTATTATTATTATTACAGTTACAACTTTTTACTCTACTACAGTACCACTATTAGCGCTACTAACTACTAATACACTCTCTCTCTCGGATTGTCCTTCTATGCTGTCCGTTTTTAGTGAGATACACTCACAAACTGAAAACTCCACCCAATTGAATTGACCACACACTCTCATCGAGTTTGGATTGTTTCCGTGCTTTCCAAATTTCTATCATCCGAAGAACCATCTGGTCGCTAGATCTTGTTCGTTTACTACTTTCTCTCTTGTTTTCTTCTATGTACTTTCATTTTTTTTTTGTATGTTATTCGGATCAGTTCTTGTGTTTGACATTTTTTTTTTGTTTCCATTGAATATTTGGATATGGATATGGATATAGTTGTCTTTTTAAATTATGGCAATTCGCTTGTATTTGGCCATTTCGATTCTATCCTAGATTCATTTTTCTTTGTGGTAACTTCCTCTTCTTCTGTTCTGAGGTGGGCTTTGTTTTCGGTGGAAATTAAGGAAATGTTGCCTGGTAGTGCCGCAATTGGTTAACTCCGACAATGTTATGTTGGATTGGTTCATTCTGTTGGGCAACGGACACTGATATCGTGTTTCTTCCCTGCTTCGTCATTCGTCACTGCTTGCACAAGAGTTTCTTTATTAATATTAATAATAATATAGCTAGCTTCCACTCCTAAATCCTAATCTACCCTTACCTTGTTGGGTTGGGTTGGTCAAAGTGAATAGTTATAAAAGACAACATTTTTAGACAGATTAGTGACAGTTGTTAAATGGGGTCTTCAAATTATTAGAACCTTGCCAGCTAACAAATTTGATGATGATGGTGATGGAGGGTAGTTCTTCACCCTATACTTCTAGGTCTCTGGTTTATCGCTACCCAATCGGAAGATTCTTTTATTTTTAATTTTTACTAGGAAATGGTATCAGCATCTTCATCTTGTCTGTCTGGTTGGCTATTCTTCTTTTATCATGTTGAGAATATTTCGACGGTATCACCATGTGCTTGCCATTCCACTATAATTAAACTTGGTTCAACAATTAAGTGTTGTTTATTTTTGTTTGAAGATGCATGTCTTAATCCTACAAAGAGTAAAAAATGCAAGTGATAATATATTTGCTCGATTTTTGGAACTTACTACAATTATACTAGTGTGGACAAGATAGCAATTGATGCAGAATATGGGTATCAAGTAGCTCGGACTCATGTATCTTTGCTGTTTGTTCGTGTTATATATCTATATGTTCGTGTTTTGTTTTCTGCCTTCCCACACTGTCGTTACTTTCTAAATAAGGTCATAATTAATTGGTGCAATTTTTTGTCTGAAATTCAATCGGGTGCCCCTTAAATTACTAGTACTACAAATTGTGTGCTACATGAATTTTTTGCCCTTCTCATCTTTCTGGTTTTTCCATTATGGGCTTGTGCTGCACCAGCTGGTACATTCAGACTGCATGCTTTGATACTCATTGTGATGAATGGTTTAAATGCCTTCACCTCCCGTCTCTTTATTGTTTTCCCTTCTTTTGCGACTTTTGTCAATTATCCTATCTTCTTTTCTTTGAGAATTTGACCAATTATTTTATCACTACATAAGGTGCATTAACTTTTTTTGTATCTAATTCAAAATACAACCGGTGCTTTAAAAGTTTCGCTGATGAACAGGTCCTATTGCAGGTAGACCATCGTTGTTTTGAGTATCTGGAAAAACAGCCCCACAAGAGGTTCTGCACGCATTTTTTGTGGAGGTGGAAGCACTATTCTGGGGAGTAGGTATAGTTAGTGGTTGCAGACTTTAGAAATTGAGAACTACCTTGCGCTTAAGGAGTTCGCTAAGGTTAGTAAATGCTACCATTTTCCCCTGTCTCAGCTTCTTCATATGATTGATGTTTGAAGGGATTTGAAAGCATGAAAGAAATTGAGAAGAAAAAAGCTTCAAGGAATAGTCAGACAAAGAGTTCTAGAAGAACAGAAAGGAGAGAGAATAAATTGCATCAAGATAATTCATCCAAAACATTGAACGTAAAAGGAATTGAATCTAAGATACCCCAGGCTAGACCAACTGCAAATAATTTTATAAGTGATTCAAACACGGCCTCAGAGCCTTCAGAAACTTACGAAAACATGGTTATAGATTATCTGGATGATGTCAACAGGTCTGAGGAGGCACTTGTCGAGATGAAAGTTAATGAAATGGTTGCTAATGGAAACAAAAATGAAGTACTTGATGATCATTCTAGTGATTTGGAGAAAGAGCAAAATGAAGGCAATGAAGAAGTATCTGATACTGAGACAGTAAAGGATTCAGTATCATCCCAAGGTGATTCTTTCACAAATGAGGATGAGAAAGTAGAAAAAGCTTCAAAAGATCCTAAAAGTAAGGTTAAAGTGAATCCCTCGGAAGGCTATCGTGGATCAAGGGAGAGATCTGATAGTAAAACAAATAAATTGCAATCGAAGGTATCACATAACAATAGAAAGAAACCTATGAACTCAAATAAAGGGCCTTCTAGAGTTACCAACAAAAATCCTTCCTTGACCAATTCTAAGGCTTTGAAAGCTTCTGTAAAAGTTTCATCAGAATCTTCTGATGGAATTGATGAAAAACCTGTTCAAGAGGTCAAGGAACTTGATATCCTGGATGGATCCTCGAATGGTGCGCAGAGTGTAGACAGTGGAGATGAGAGTCACAAAACAATTAATGCTGAAGAAAATGGTGAACATGAGGACGAGGCAGCTTTGGAATTAAAAATTGAAGAAATGGAATTAAGAATTGAGAAGCTTGAAGAGGAGCTGAGAGAAGTTGCTACTCTTGAAGTGTCACTTTATTCTGTTGTACCAGAGCATGGGAGTTCAGCACACAAGGTGCACACGCCTGCTCGGCGCCTTTCTAGGCTCTATGTACATGCTTGTAAGCATTGGACCCAAGACAAGCGAGGAACCATTGCCAAGAATACTGTTTCTGGCCTTATTTTGGTTGCCAAGTCTTGTGGTAATGATGTTTCAAGGTAAATAATTTATTAAAGTTTTGTCATCTTCTGCTTTTGACTATTAACAATAAATATTCTGATCTTGAGTTTTGTTTTAGGTTAACTTTCTGGTTGTCAAATACCATTGTGCTGAGAGAGATAATTTCTCAAGCATTTGGGAATTCATGTCAATCTAGTCCCCTTATGAGGTTGGCTGAGTCAAATGGGTCTGGCAAGAGAAATGATGGGAAGTCTAATACACTGAAATCGAAAGCTAGCTCCAATAGTAAACAAGTAAATGGTTTCATCCAGCTTGTTGAAGATTGGCAAGAGACAGGAACCTTTACATGTGCATTAGAAAGAGTAGAATCTTGGATCTTCTCTCGGATAGTGGAGTCAGTGTGGTGGCAGGTATAAACGTAGTCTCTTCTATAAGTTAGATAACCATTCTTATTGCTTAGTAAGATGGGGAGGAGTACATTGTCTATTCCAACCATCTTATGTCGTTGTTTAGGCAATATGCTCAGTTTAACTCTAAGCAGGAAATAACCATTCTTACTTATTGCTAACTAAGAGATTGTTTAAATATCCTGTGGCAAGGGATACCCTGGTTTACACTTTACACCAAAACAAAAAACTAAGAGATTGTTTAATTGGTAATGGAAGTTAACTTGCTGAAGCTCCAGCTTAACTCTAAACAGTATTTTTGTCTCATTATCGACAATCATCTGGGATGAAAACAACTCTTCATAGAACTTGACTGATGTTCAGATTCAAGTTCCTGGAAAAAATGTGGAATCATTGAAGTCACCCCCTCCCCCTCTCATTTGATGGGTAGAGAAGCTAAACAACATAAAGTTATCATTATCTGTCTATATGTATTTGTCATCACATATGTGCTGCCACGCCTTTTGTGTCTGTAAGATTGCCATTAACATCCTTTTTCATTGTTGCTTTCGACCACCTTTATTCACTTCAATGTCATTGATAATATTTAGTAATATTTCATATTTTATGAATTTGATATATTTTAAGTTCATTCCAATAAAAGTAATTCATCTACTCTACTATGCTCTTGGCTTAGAGTTGATCTGTGGTCTCATCATTTTTTCTAAGGCATTTGCCATAAGTTGAGAAGCATGCTACGTTTTCAGGCTTTGACTCCATATATGCAGTCTCCAGTTGGGGACTCCTCTTCAAATAAATCCATTGGGAGGCTGCTGGGACCTGCTTTGGGTGATCAGAAGCAAGGAAACTTTTCCATCAATCTCTGGAGAAATGCTTTCCAAGATTCTTTTCAACGACTCTGTCCTGTTCGAGCAGGAGGGCACGAGTGTGGTTGTTTGCCTGTGTTGGCTAGAATGGTGTGCTTTTTCATTATTACTGATCTCCTTCCTTTCTTGAAGATGTTTTTAATTTCCCTTTCCCTTGCTCTAAGGGTTGAGTAGATTTGAATTCTTTCATCAGGTTATGGAACAGTGCATAGCTAGACTAGATGTTGCAATGTTCAATGCTATTCTTCGAGAGTCAGCTCTTGAGATTCCAACTGATCCTGTATCAGATCCTATTGTGGATTCAAAGGTTTTGCCAATTCCAGCAGGAGATTTAAGCTTTGGGTCTGGTGCACAGCTAAAAAATTCTGTATGTACATTTTTTTTTTCTTGTTATTACTTGGTCTTCATACATTATCTAAAAGTTGCCTTCGAACATTTGAATTTCCAATCTGGCAGTAGGAAACTTTTCTCTTCAATAACACATCAGTTTCTTGGAGGGACGACCTTTGTAGTTTATTATTCTTTTTCTTGATGGGAGTTTTTGATAAAATCTATACATAAAATTAAGAAAACAACAAAGAAATTTTGTTTGCTGAGAATATTTACTTTGTATGACTTGGATAACCTGCTTGAGTTGAAACTAGAGCTTATAGGTTCCAAAGAGATAATTATGGACATTACTCTGAGGTTAACCATTGGTTACACAATAATTCAATCGTCTGACTTGCTGTCTTGTCTTTAGAACAAATGTAGTGAATATGGAGAAATTTGTTTCTCATGAGTACCAATTTTGTTCTATGGTTACGTTTTATGTTTCCTTCCTGAAAAAGACATGGTGATTGTTCATAATATTTGGTGTATTGGGCCCCTTATATGGTTTTCCCCACAATTAGCTCTCTCACTTCACACAGTCTTAAAAGATCATCTGCTTAAAAGATATCACGTATGCCATTTGCAATTTTACACGGTGGACTCTTCAGTTGCCTTGCTGTATGGGTTATTGATCTCATTCTGTGGTATTGTCCGAAGCCACCATTAGAAGTGTTAAAATTAAAGAAAAAAAATGATCATGTAATTAACAAAATTTGGGGTTTATATTTCCTAGTTGATGTGACTATTATGTAGCATCATGGGTTCATCACATAGAAAAGTTATTATGCCTACCAGTGTTCAAGCTTGTTAAAGAGCTACTTGAACTGCAGGTTGGCAATTGGTCTAGATGGCTTACTGATATGTTTGGCATGGATGCTGAAGATTGTCTGCAAGAAGATCAGGAGAACAGCGAGAATGATGAACCTAAATCTTTTGTTCTCCTTAACGACTTGAGTGACCTTCTAATGCTCCCAAAAGACATGCTTATGGATAGACAAGTCAGACAGCAGGTTAATTTCATGAATAAAATACTCTTTTTGTCCGTGGGATATCACTTTCGCTTACTTTTTGTTGCTTTGTCATTGCCTTGATTCCATTTCCTATATTGTTGTGCAGGTGTGTCCATCCATCAGTCTGTCATTGATTATACGGATCCTCTGCAACTTCACTCCGGATGAGTTCTGTCCAGACCCTGTTCCAGGAGCTGTCTTGGAGGCCCTGAATGGGGAGGTATAATCTACATCTCTTTCTTGTTTAAGCTATGCATAAGGCTACATTATTTTGTTGCTAGATTTAGCAGCTTATCTTGGACTTATCTGAGAGTTGGTCCAAAAAAAATAGAGAGAAAATCAAAATTTTCTTATTTAAGTTTGGTTTGTCATGAACACCAACCTGGTTACTAATTTTTTTGTTTTTTTCAACATACATGACTTTAGTAAGCAGTTCGCCATACCAAGGGAAGAAGAGATACATTATTCAAATTCAAAAATTGATAATACCTTGACATGAAATATCAATTTCATGAAGTACATATTTTGTAGCAATTATCTTTCACTATTAAAGGGAAAACTAGTTTATTGAGTTTTATTTACTTCATCTTTAGACTATTGTGGAGCGAAGATTGTCAGCAGATTCTGTCAGAAGCTTCCCATATGCAGCTGCTCCAGTTGTGTATATGCCTCCCTCCTCTGCTAATGTGGCAGAGAAAGTTGCAGATGCCGGAGGAAAGTCTCACCTGGGGAGGAATGTCTCAGTTGTTCAGAGAAGAGGATATACCAGTGATGAAGAGCTGGAGGAACTTGATTCCCCTATTACATCCATCATTGATAAGCTGCCTTTATCCCCAACAGTCACTGCTCATGGAGAAGGCAATCACAAAGAGCAAGGGAGCCACCCCACCACGAATGCTAGATATCAACTCCTTCGTGAAGTCTGGTCCATGTGAACCTTGTGATTTCCACATGTGTACCTGTGGGCTCTTATCAAAGGAAAAATGAATATGTAGGTGAAGTAGGGACAAAGAATTGTGAATTGAGGAAATAAAAAAGAAATGGAATAGAAAGATTCAAATATAATTTGAGAATCTTGAGTAATAGCGCAGCTTAAGCCTGCAGTTTTTTTTGCATATAAAGATGAAGTCAGTATAACGTAGCATTGAAGAATTTGTTCTGTTTGGTGTTTGCCATCTTCATTTTTTTTATTAAAAAAATACCATCTAAAATATATCTATTTGTAGTAGAAATTTTAATATTAAGTTGTTATTTAAAAGAGTATAGAAATATCTTTTATAATTTACCGGGCTTACGCATTAGATTTTTAGATTAGTTGTTTGACTTGATAGTGCACTGGTATATGCTTTTAACAGGTTCTTTGGGGTTAGGAACTCCTAGCTTCAGCTCATTTTTTGGTTAAGACAACAGATTGCTTGTTTCAACTTCTAGTATCTTCTCCTAACAAGAAATATTTTACAGTTGGCTTTGATAACTTAGATAGTGTTAGATTTTCAAAAAGGGCTACTCTACAACACCCGTTACAACTACAATTAAGTATAGATGACTGCACATGTAATTAGTCATAAGTATTCAACACATCAAAATTGTACACAATTGTAACTCGCTGTGTAACTATGTTCATATGCACTTTCCTTTTGGGCCAAGTAAAATGGGCAACAATACCCATCTTATGTGACGGGTATCATAGCCTTACCCTAAATTAAAATTTTCAATTAAATCCCTAAACGAGAACTCTTACATTCTACATGTTACAAGATCTACATGACCAAATTTAAGAGTATTCTGTTATCACTCAAGCACATTTTTATTAGATGTGTAGAAACTATTTATTTGACTTTAGTGTATCTAGATCTACAAGGCAGAACATTAAACAGTTTTTCACATATATATTCCCAAAGGTTTTGAGAAAGCTTGGTTTGCACCTGCAAATTAAAATGCACATCTTTTAATATGGGCTGTCAAATTGTTATAGAATATAAAATTAGTGCACTATAAAAGAGTGATCATTTTTTTTTGGGTAATAAAAGAGTGATCTAATGACAAAGAGGAGGTGCTTTTTTTTTTTTAAAAGAGAAATGAGATTTCTTGATTTGGTCTTTTTGGTATCTTCCACTAACTCCAATGAAGCTAAAAGAAAAAGTAATATGTTCAATTAAAAAATTGACTAAAAAGGAAATAAACTCGCTAATATTCACTCTTTATACAATTGATGATAATCCCCACATACTTGCCATTCATGACCACAATTCACGTTAAAGTACACAAAAAGAACTTCCAAAAATGAAAAAATATATTTGGCTAGGCATTAAGGTTAGTATAACATTGCTCAAATAATAAAGGATATGGTGGGTTATAATGAAATTAAATAATTCAAATAAAATAAAAATAGTTTTAAATAATTACAATCTGCAATCTCTTTACTTTATCTTGGATAATATTTCTTTTCATAAACTATTTTACACGACATACTCATAACCTTATTTGATCATAGGAAAATTAATTATTGAAACTTGCGTATTCATAAAAAAAGTAGATAAATAAGCTAATAAATGAAAAATATATAAATTGTGTTTGTGATGAGGTTGTATAAAATACATTAGTCTTTTCTCCCACTCTTCTCATCGTTTCGATCTTTTGGAAATTGAGCTACCAATCTAAATTCTCCAAAAAGGTTAGTTTATATATACTTGACCCAAAGAACAACTTAAGTGAAAGCATAAATACTTTGACATAGATTAAAGAGCATGCAAACACCAAGTCTCGCACTACGTACGCTTGAAGGATCACTGGGTTCAACTTCAACCTATGGAATATGAGTTTGATGGGCTTGATAAAACCACTGAAACGTGAACATTGAAAGCCGAAGCCCACAGATCTCACGGCCCTTGATCCTTTCTAGGATAGGGAACATCTACAGATATACTGTATACACAGAAACGAGAAAGTATATTTCTAGCCCACATAAAACAAGCATGCAGGCTCTCAACACCAAGTCTTGCACTTCTACGATTCTATTCTAAAATCAGTGCTCAACTTCAACCTATGGATACACATTTTGCATGGCAGGGAAACCACTCCAACTCAGAATGTTGAAACTGTTAAGTTTACCTAATCCTACGGTTCACAGCACACATGATCCAATGGAGTAAGATTCATTAGCTAAATATCACAAGGATTGCCATGCTGTCCTTTCCCTCCAAAATAACGGAATTAGACAGGAATTGATCGACTGCATTAGGAACTAGAATTAACTTTCTTGTAGCTGTCTTCATCTATAAATACTGCACTGTACTTTACATACCGCATCAATGAAATCAATTGATACCTCATTCACAAAGTTTACTTCGCCTTTTTCTCTGCTCTTTCTTTCACTCACTTTTTCAGTTTCGTAAGAGAAACCCCAATCCCTGAGAATTAATTCACAGCCTTCTGAACTTCTCTAGGAACATCAACTTGGTCAGAGGGCTCACCAACTTTTCTCCTCGTATTCTTTAAAATCACTAGACGTTGCATGCTGGAAGAGCAAGGCTGAGCATCCCTTACCATTATCCTCACTCCTATAGTCCGAAGGTGGCCCCTTAACTGCTAAGGACAAAGTAGTGTCACAAGTATCTTGTTGGAATCTTGTGGCCAATGCCACATTTGCTTGTTCTTCTGTGTTCCCTGAGACACCAATTGGTATTTGCTGATTTGCATTTCAGGTCTATAGTTGGTGCTCAAATTTGGCTCTCCCTCCCCGTTCCCAGTGCCTGTGTTATTAAATATTATTGAAGTGCCAATAATGTTCTGAAGCACTTCCAATGGCTGACTTGCTTCTACATTGTCTTTTGACTGGTAGATTACTACTTCATCTGTTTCCCCATGCAAAATGGCCCGAACATTGTAAAGCATGATTTCAAAATTAGTAATGGCTTCGTGCCCTCTCAACCTTATGCTTTCAACATCAAAAGCTCTTGCTGCTTCCTCTTCTGTGTTTGTTCACATAAAAGCTCAGAAATTAATTAATTCCTTAATTAGCTTAAGTGAATATTTTAAAATTACTAGTTAGAACGTCAATTAATTATATGGTTAAAATGACTTCACCGAATATTCCCAGAAATCTGTTTCTGCTGCCTACCCCAAAACTTGCTTGCCATTTCCCAGTAACATGTCTGCTTAAAAAATAAATAAAAATGAGAGAGAGAGAGAGAGAGCTAGAGAAAGAGGCAACTATTGGATAAATACCTGGAGACTCCGTGATACTGGGATATGGACTTTGAAAAAGTGAAACTTAACCTATATAATTTGGTCTCTGATTAATATACGTTCTTTAGTAGTAAACTAAAAATAAAATAAGAAAAAACAAGAAGAAGAAGTAGTTGAAGAAGAAAATAAATTGAGAGTTGTTATGGTACCATAATGAGTTTAGTACTCGGGGTGAGTTGTCAATTATCTATTGACTATTAGTTTAATAATAAATACTTGAAAGTCTATTAAATATAAATAACAACTAATAAATACTTGACAATTCACCCTTAATACTAGTACCTTAAAAAAAAGATGAGTAACGAAGTAATTTCCAAATAACTTAATTGAGTAAAAATTACCAAGGAGACTAGGAACCTTAAGTGGATCACAGAGAGGGTCTTTCTAATAGTACCTTCTGACAATACCCACAACTTCCATTTGTGACATATTAGCCATACCCTCCAGTGCCCTCTTGTAGTGACTTTCCTGGAACAACTGGAGTTATCAGACTTAATTGATGTAAAACAATCAGCATATGCTTTAAAATGAAATATTAGCGATCAATGATCAGACGATACTTACTGTAGATATTTGAAAGCTTCAAGGAGAAAAGGAAAACAAAGGGAACAATGTAACGAAACCCAGGCATTGTACAGATTCACAAATGAAGATCATATTTTTCCATACCATTTGTGGATATGTGTCTTTGAATTAATTTTATAAATTTTTAAACTACTACATTTTTGTTGCTATAACTATAGAATGGGGATAACCTATTGCTCTTGTAAAGCCCAACGTCATCCCCTATATATCTCAATCAATTTAGACTTGAGACATTCTCACTGAAATGATTGATCCCCATGTGCTTGGAAATTCATGCTATATCACATGGTGTGGCATAAGTGATAGATATTTGGGCCCTTTAAGCATGTAGTTAGGGGTTGGATTCCTGACCCATGTATATGAAAAAACATTTATTGAGAGAGATCAACCCTTTAAATGAATTTCCGTACCTCAAAGAATTAGTCACTGCAGTCACATATAAGGATACCTTAAGAAACCTAAAAAAGAAGCTAAAAATTTAACTTTACCGTAAAGTTACAAATTTCGAGAGCTCATCCTTTTCAAATTACTAGACCAGTAAGCTATCGCAATGTGTAGGTCATTAATCTGCACATTAAATTAAGGAAATTCTACCAATTACTCGAGCTGGTAAGCGAACTAATTTAAAGAATGTGGTGTTTCTGGCACTAATTAACGTGCATGTTCAAATGTGAATACACCGTGACAGGTGGGTGCATGTTTATCGAATCGTTAGTTACAAAAGACTCAGAGAGTAATCATCTCTCATCTCTACAGGATTTCTCATCGCTAACAATAAGAAAGCTAAAAAAGATGCCTCCGAGCTCCAATTATGACATTATTTCACGTGTTACTTCTGAAGGAACCTCAGTTTTTGGTCAGAGGGATGATAGGGAAGAATCCCAAAGATATCAAGGAGTACAAAAGTATCCAGTACTATCCTATAGATCTTTGCATTAATAAATCTCCATTTTTCTCTATGGACGCCAATGAAACTGGCTACTATGGGTTTTGTGTAAACTCAGAATCAAGGATAGACCAATCTATGTTGGTCATGTATGTGATAATGATCATGCCACAAAGAGCAAGCGAACAAGTAATGTTTTCAGTGCTCCCTGTATATTACTATTCAATTTATCATTTTTCTAAAAATAAAGCTCATCATCTGTATAGGTTCAAAATTCTAAATTATGTTTACCTGTGTATATTGCAGTATATCTTGGTGAGTGAAGCAACATACTCGAGTACTTTTTGATGACAGCAAAAGGGGAAGTGTATTAACTAATTTGACCCGTGAGTTTTGAAAGGGAACATTTCAATCAAGTGCAAGTTAATGAAAGCCTGTTTATTGTCTTTAATCAAAGTAATTATTGTTAAATGATTATCTCCAATTGCAATTAATAATTCTTATTATTATAAACTTGGATATGAATTAAACTGAAAATACTTTTGTTAACTTGCAAGATAATTGAATTTTTCCTTTGTAGATTAGGTCATTATGAATGTATATTGTAGGTGCTTTGACTGAAACAATTTGGGCAGGTAAATTTGACAAGGACGAGAATGCAGCCTAAGTGACCTTTGTTTGTTTTGAGAGAAATAAGAAAGAGAGAGTTAGAGAATGTAAAAATAAAAGAGCTGGTTAGAGGGGAAATAAGAAAAAAAATATGGTGGGTTCTACAACTTTTTTATTTCTCTCTTAAAATGAGAAGAAATTGAGAAAAAATGAGTAGAGGTGAAAATTTGTCTAATATTTTTTTTTTTATTATTTTATAAATAAATAAATAGGGACAAATATGTATTTACAACAAAAATTAATTTTCTTTTTTTCTTATTTCTCTCCTAATTCTCTTGATCTAAACAACTTAAAAATTTATTTATTTTTTACTGTATTTCTCTTCTTTTTACTTCTTTCTACTCTATTTCTCTCCTAATTCAAATAGAGTTTTGGGGACTTTGAAACTTTGGGAATCTTGTGTACAAACAAATTTTCCAGTATGCTACTGTTAGAATTATGTGTCATTTACGCATACATGAAATTACATAACAAGAACAAATAAAGAATTAAGTAAATTGCATAAACCTCCTTTGAGGTTTGGTAAAATGACACAAATGTTAATCTCTTGTACTTCTAAAATGAAACTAATTTTTTTAAATGTATTATTTTAAAAAAATAAAGACGTTCTGTGTGTTCTGAAGAATAAAAAAACATGCAGGAATTTAAAGTGGTTTTGACTTTAATTTGGACCTAGCTAAAAGTCAGGAATAAATTTATTCTGGAGATTTCACTTAAAAGCTTAAAATATTAGGATAAGTAACATGATATGAAAAGAGATTATTAGTTTCTTCATGTCAACAAGTAAAAATGGTGTAAAGATTAACTAAGAAAAATTTGAGTCTAGACTTTACACATATTGAAATTCTAAACTGATTTCTGACACACACACACACGAAAACTCTAAACTGATACACCTAATCTCACTTTTTGAAATACAACCTAGATTGTTCTGACATGCGAGAGAGAGAGAGAGAGAGAGAGAGAGAGAGATAATGTTAAGCTAGCCTTACCTGCTAGAGATGACAATTTTAAGAATGTGAGGGCCAGAAAGAATGAAATAATCAAAGTAACTCCTCTAAAACAGAAAACAGTGTCCTTATTCCATTTCTCTCTTTCCCCCAGTTTCACTCCGTGAGGCATATCCTAAACTAAAAGGACTAATCCCTCTCATAGTACGTAATAAGTTGGGGTAGTCAAATCAACGGGTGTGTTTGGGGTTGCATTTCACCACTTCAGAGTTTAGGGTGTAAAATTTGCTTTTAACGTTGTGTTAATATTTTTTACAACCTTCAGATAAAAATTATATTTGAGTGTAAATATAATTTTTATACCTTCAACGTAGAAGTAACATTTTATTATTTTTGGGATAAAAGAAAATTTATTTATGTATGTATTGATAAAAATATTTTTATAATTTAATATTATATAACTATTTTAATAATATTTAAATAAATATAACCTAATGTGTTTTTAAAATATTATTATAATTATATTCAAAGTAATTTTATTTTACAATACCTTAAACAAACTTAACTTTTAAAGGATTTTTTTTCCAATCAATTTATTGATAATCAATCTTTTTAACATCAATTTATTAACAATCCAACTCACAATAACTCATACCCTTTTTGATAATTACACATTTAAAAGTGATTTTTATCAATATTATTCAAACAAACATTCATTTTAATAAATTTAATTTTTAAATAAAGATTTACAAATATAAATCATTTTACTCAAACTTAATTCTAACTAAAATCAAGATAATCCAAAATAAAGTTTATAAAATCTAATCTAAACACAAACTAAACCAAGGATGGAACAATTCAAACTAACAGTTTAATGTGGTTTTCTTGAGTAATAGGGTTGATTTGGTTTAGTTTTAGTTACGTGGAATATTTTAACTTTTCAGGTTAGGTTGAACAAATATCTCAAACCAAATGAATCAAACAATATCATAATGAAGTAACTTAATTTTAATTAGTTCTCTATGGGTGTGTTTGCGCTCACCCAAACCCCCGTTTGCACCTTACAAACGGGCTTTTAAAGCATTTTCTCATGTTTAGGTGAAATTTCAATAGAAGAAAGTGAACAAGATTTTCATCCCAAACTACATTTGGGCAGAAGTAACATTTTGCTACTTTTGTGGTAAAAAAAACTCATTTGTGTATGTATTGACAAAAATATCATTATAATTTAATATTATATCACTATTTTAATCATATTTAAATAAATATAACCTAATAATTTTTTAAAATATTATTATAGTTATACTCACAGTTATTTTATTTTACAATACTTCAAATAAAATAAAATTTTTAACAAATTTATTTTGCAAATCAATTTATTTATAATCAATTTTTTTAACATCAATTTATTAACAATTAAACTCAAAATAATTAACTCATATCCGTTTTTGTAATTACACATCCAAAAATAGTTTTTATTAATATTATCTAAACAACATTCATTTAACAAAATTAATTTTCAAATAAAGATTTCCAAACATAAATCACTTCACTCAAACTCACTTTTGACTAAATTAAATTCATCCAAAATTAAGTTTGCAAAATCTAACCTAATCCAAAGACACATTATATTTCCTCTATTTGGTATCCCAAACTCCTAATTTGAACTATGTGTTGATATATCTTCTTTCTAATATATCCTTTCATCTTTATCACATGTTATATATATATATATTATCAACTCAAAATTTCACATACTATGTATGTAGTTTCTTTATTCTCATGGTTCTTTAATGTTGTGATTTAAATCTTTAGCTATAATAATAAGGAACAATCGAAACAAAGGAATTGACCCAAACTAAGTTTTCGCGGCTTGGTTTCCTGGGTTCCGTACGTTTATCTTCGGTTTGGTCCAGATTGTATTTTTTTTATATCCACGATGGTTACTGCTCGAACCCGTGAATGCATGATCTAAATTAAAGAATGGAAGTTGACTCTTCGCAGGACACCAACCAATTGTTACGAACTTGAAATTTATCAAGGATTAGCACAGCTAAGAGGCTGTTATTTATTAGATGTCATATCAGCCCTATTTTGAGGCAAGATAGAGAGAAAAGATAGGAAATGATTGGATGAAAAAAATAAAATAATAGGTGAAAAAAATACTCACCCAAAATTTGGTGAAATGGTGAAGAATGGGATTTGATTGTTAAAAAGAAATGATATTGAAGTGATACTCAACATGGCAAAGAATCAAGTTAATTTAGGGAGGTATTCGAATTTCAATAATTATAATAAAATATTAATTAATAATTACTTTGCTTGGCTCATAGGGAAAAGCACTTGTTAGATGGAGAGTCTTCATAATTTAAACAAAATTAGTTTCACACTTAAATAATATAAGAATACTTAAAGTAAGAACAAAAGAATTTCACCTTAGATGGATCAATACTTAATTGGTAATCATAAGAAAATGCAAAATGAGACCCACTAACTTCCTTTAAATATTTTATCTTCCTAAAACCAAACTTTGCACTAGCTAATTGCTAATCTCTCTACAAAAGTAAATGAGAATCTTATCAATTACTATATGATAAATAATTAGTTTTTTTTTAAATGAATAAGAGAGCAGGATATTTTTTATGTTTTGGTAAGGCTTATTAACAATCTTTCAAATTTAGAAAATAAAAGTAAAAAAATAAGTTTGAAAAACGATTGCACGCCTTAAACCCGACCGTTTAGTTGGTACAGTACCGTAAAATATACATAAATTTAAATATGATCTAAAATTCTAGAGCAGTTTTAAAGACTTAATTCAAATGGTACCAACTCCTTTTAGTACTATTTTAAACCTCTTTTGTTATAATAATAATAATAATTATATAGCAAGATTCAAATGACATGCGTAATGATTGAAATGGCTCAAACTAGAAATTGAATTAATTAATTAACTTTATTCCTTATCTCCATAGAGAATTAATTAATAACTAATTAGCTTGTGCGCACAAGAATAGCAAATTACACATAAGGCAAATAAAAATAAGAAGCAAGGAGGCATGTGTCATATAAATTTCGACCGTCATCTTAAATTTGCTAAATTGTATATGTTTACCTTCAGCTGTGAATATATATCTCAAGACTGCAGATCCTCACAATTTGAAAGGTGCCCAAACGAGAATGATCAAAGCCTAAACAACGTTAGGCTATGAAAACCTACAAAAAAAGAAGCGCCTCCGGTGAACAAAAAAATGGGCATAACCAAATTAACTTCATTATCTCGTTTCAAGGTAATTAAATTATTTGAAGGGGAAAAGTGGTCTCTTTTAATTGGAGAGAGAGAGAAAAAGAGGACAACAGATTTGAATTATTATTTTTGATCTATTAAGTGTTAGATGAACTCATCATGATAGAGGGAAGAAAAAAATTCCGTAGGGTGAAAATGAGTTTGTCATACTTATCTGTGATATATAGTCCCACGGCAAGCCGATTCTGTACTGAAGTCTGAGAAGAACCAGAAAAGCTGCACAGAGAAAAAGGTTGATGCAAATTTTGTAGCTTATATATGGGGACAGAGAGGAAGAATATAAATCAAATCAGTATTTCGCTCCCCTAAGAAAAGAAGAGTGATCTCCGCTTGTATCTATCTCTCTTTGTCACCCCCACGCCACGCTGCGATTTCCAGCTTCTTCCGCTGTTCACCCTTTTTGTATCTGGTAGAAAATCCAATGGCAGGAGATTGATCATTTTGAAAAGGGAAAAAGCTAAGAAAGAAAATGATACAAAAGTTTCGTTGGTCTGTCATTTTCGTTAAAAAGACAAGTTGCATTCATATACTTTTGCTGGCGCCAATATGTCCAAGAGAACTGTCACCAGATGCAGTCATAAATGCTGGATTACATTTACCATATATACAAAGTTGTATATAATTTTACTAGTTCTCTTTGGTTTGGTAATTTCCTCCATCACTACCATTAGCCAGGTCGCAAAAATGTAAATTTTGCTGCGGTTTGACGTAAAATATATTCGTTGTAACTGCTACTCATTTGTATGATCGAGTATAGTTGATTATTTTCATTTCATGTTAATTTCCCGTAACATATGAGCAGTTTCCTTTACACAAAAACAGGCTGTGTTTGAAAAGAATTTGACATATATAAAAGTGCCCGCCGTAATTAATATAAGAAAATGTTCTGAACTGTTTACTTACATGATAACCGTCAAATTCTAGTGTACAAGGTGAGCTTTTGATAGTTAGGAACTTGAGATAGTAGAACTAATGACAAATGAGAGAATAAAACAGAAATTTAACACCACACACTTTCGGTTTATCCCTAGCCACAAGGTGAGTAAATTTGTGTTTCAAGATTAGAACCCCTAAATTATAAGTAATTAAAGTCTTTTTTGAGTGAAATTCAAACTCCTACATTTTAGGTAATTAAAGTCTGTTTATAAAAAATTTAATTTGTCAACTGAACCACATCTAATAGTTAATCAGAAATTTATATCAAGCTGGATTTATATTTATCAAAATTTCAGCTCAGCTGGTTTCAATTAATGAATTTTTAAAACATATATAAAAGGGGCATCAAATGGAAAACCCATCCGGAAATTACCAACATTTTGTTGCCATCGTCTGAAATGAACTTGAAGCAACGTTCTTAATTGAAATTATTTCTAAAATAGAGAAACTAAAACATTAGCATCTGCACTTGGGTTGCAGAACAAATTTAGATATTCTCTAATTCATTCCACCATATCATATCTTTTGAAATTAAGCCGTTAAAACCTAATGTTAAGTTTCAAGTTCGTGAGACTCGTGACAATAACAATGTTTACATTCCAAATTTATGAAGGTACGTAAAATAAAATTAACCATCTGGATTCGCCTATCACATGGCTCACTCATAGGATGCAGAATTTATAATCCGAGTTTGAGAAACAAGACTCAGACTCATTGTAAATTCTATTAAGATAAGAGACCACATTGTTGAGCCAACGTTCCATCTGCTGTATTCATAACAGGTTTATCTTCTGTAAACCTCCAGTTGCTAGCAGTACTGGAGGCCTTGTCAGCCTCCATTATATTGCTGCCTATCATCCGTCAAAATTACCAGCGCGCAATCTGTTTCCCCCATGTAAGAGCTGTTGAAATATTGACTTATGTCCAGATCATCTTGACTTTCAGTCATCTGACGTTGGAAACCAGTGTTTGTTTCATAACGAGGATTCTGAAAAGTGAAAACTATTAGGGAAGCAGGAGTTTAAGTTCTGATGTGGTTTCTGGTTCAAATTATTAGGATGGTACTTGAAAGGTCCATAACTTTGCTCCAGTTCCGGTAGCTGTAGCTGTGCTGCTTCAAATTCCAGATTAGGATGGATACCTTTAGAACGTAACCCAAATGAACTAACACCATTTGCTGCTCCTGGTCTTTCATTCACCATTAGCTGAGATTCCCCATTGAGGGCATGGCTTAAAGGTTCTGTATTTCCCAGCAGCATATTGACTGTTCTACGGTAGCTAGCAATCTGGCTTGGAAACATTGCTCCACAGTTAGCAATTGAATTGCCATTAATTTCAACCTCAGCACCAGTACCAGTCAATCCGCCAAGAACATAAGGGTTAATTTGGACGAGATTAGGGTTTTGGTAGCCATGAATTCATGAAAAGAGGATGGATGAGGTGCTCAGATGTTGATTCAAGAGTTGATGATGATTGTTTTGGTGGAGGGAGCTGCTTGATTTGTTTTCAGGCGCCTTTACATTGGGAGGATATGCTTCATTGCTTCTTCTCTGCAGAAGAACTTCATCCACTGTGTGTCGTCAGCGACTTTGAAACGCCCTTCCCAATTGGAAGCCTTACACTAGCGATAATGCCCTTGATATCATAACTACTCAAATCAAAATTAGAAATTGCGTCCATGCCCTTCAATCTTGTTGATGCAATATCATAAGCTCTGGCTGCATCCTCAGCAGTACTTGATTGTTGAAGTGGACAAGAATATGCAAACACACATATAGGCCGTGGTTGTGTTCAATACATAAAGCAGTTAAAACAAAAGATCAAATTCCAATACACAATAACATATTTCAGACATATTTAACGCAAGTCAGAGAATACTCATACACATATATAATTTATCTGTGTGTGTGTGTTGATGCTTAACAGTGTGCTGTGTGCCTTATTAAATCATAAAATAAAGTGGAAGTGTTAGAATATGAACTCACAAAATGTTAATATCCTTCGCAACCCTTTACCCTTACCCTGCCTCGCTTGCCACTTCCTGCTTTCCGTGGCCCTGTTTCAGATAGGAACGAGAGAGAGAGAGTGAGTGGCATACAATAATTAAGGGGAGCAGAATAGGGAGGAGATTGCAAACCTGTAGACGCCACGGTAAGGAGAGTCGCCCTTAGAAAAGCCCTTGCCCTTCCTGAAATTTCGTTCAGATTTAATGCAATCATGAATTTGTCGCCTTAACTATGAAATCGTAGCAATGTTTGAAGATTTTTAAAGGATCATTTGGCTTTTGCTACGCTAAACAAATACAAGAGATCAATGAAGTGCAATGGCTTTTCCATGGGCAATGTGTAAGCACTAGCACTTCAATTTGCACATATCAAACAATTCTCTCTCTCTCTCTCTCTCTCTCTCTTATAATTGACATTTTACCTTCTTGTAGCAAGAATAAATTCTCTTTTACTCATTTTGCATTTTCTGGATTTCCTTCTCATAGCAACTTACCTATTATGAATATGTTAAAATATATTTCTTTAATTTTTTGATTTGCGATTATAATTATGCACTTTCCCTTACATTCTTCAAAGATCTAAATTCTTGTTCTATATATACATATATATATATATCCTGGTATGGAACGCTAAACCGTCATAACTCAGTCATTTGTTCGCTTCGATCTCTCCCACAAAATCTTGCCGCACATTAACTCCCACTTCTTCGGAATCATTCATTGGAACCCATTTCTTTCTTTCGCCGAAACCTGCGTCTCAAACCCCTGCTCTTCAGATTCAATCCATCCAACGATTATCGCTTCGGGTCAGACCTTTGATGAACATGATGGATGATGCTGTTCAAGTCTGCAAAGATTTGACGTTTTCCCTGAACGTGCAAACCATCTTCAATCATAGCAGTGAGTTCCAGAACCCTTTCCCCTTGACGATTCGTCCCATATGTGAGACCGAAATCCAAAATCCTAGTGGTCCAGGAGCACCCAAGCTTTTAAGCAAGAAGAAGCCATTATCTTGCTGAGAAATATCTCAAAAACCAGAGAGATCAATAATTATTTAACAACTAGTCATCTGTCAAAAAAACAAAAAAAAACAACAACTAGTCAAATGCACCAATATTTCAGAAAAGAAAAACTTTAAGTATTGTAAGAAGGGGTGATCAACTATTTTAACATAATTTATTTATTAAACAAATGAGTTAAAAAAAATTATTTAATTAAATAAGTTAAGGTATATATTTAAAAAAAAATTATTTGACCTAATAAGTATGTTTATTTATTTATTATATATATATAATTATAAATTATAATATTGATATAATTTATTAATTATATATTAATATTATTTATTTATTTTATACACAATGTAATAACTTTATTAAATGTTAAATATTTTTGTAACTTATAAAGCTTGAACTTATTTAAGGTAAAGCGTATCATATTTTTTTTCTCTATTATAACAAAACTCAAGACAATAATATTTAAGTCAATATCAGTGGACCTTAGGGTGGGGTATATTAAATACAAATAATAATAATGGATGCTTAATAAACTCACTTTGAATACTGGTATCGGTATCTAAAAAAAGATGAATAATAAAGTAATCTCTATCATCAATACACTTCTTTTGACTTGAAAATAGGTAATATATATATATGGGTGGGAATCCACTTACACCAAGCGTAAGTCTTGACACACTTACATTACTCAATAATTTTTTTGTAAAATGTGAATTTAACAAATCCAACTGTTAAATTAAAAGTTCTCATAAGATAAATCAACCTCATAAAATTTCTTACAATTAAAAATTTATTTGATAGTTCATCACATTACTTTATTTTAACGTAAAATATGTTTTAAAATGTAAATAAATTATCTACCATTAGATTAGATAACTATATGTGTCCGATTTATTTAAAATTTGGTATGCATAATCATTAAGATAATAATATATGATTCAACGGTTAGATTTGTTAAATTCACATTCTACAAAAAATTATTGAGTAATGTAAGTGTGTCAAGACTTACACTTGGTATAAATAGATCCCCACTATATATATATATATATATATATATATATATATGTATAATTCAATTAATAGACAAAAAATGAAGTGGTAAAGAATTGAATTATTGATCTCTTGACTGTGGAGACTTTTCTACCATATTAAAATCTAATAAGATGAGGGTTGTTAAAATAGTTCGCTAAACAATCCAAATAGCCTCCTAAAAAGCATAGGTTGGACCAATCAACTATTGAACCAAATAAAATTTAGACTTGCCCACCCAACAACTCAATCTGCCAGCGCCAGGCTATTGCTACTACGTAAATAAGCATTGAAAGAATACAAAAGAGTGATACCAACGAAGTTTCTTCAATTTAAAACAAACTCCGTAAAAAACAATTTTTAAACGAACCATCTGTAGCTTCATATTTCAGTTACCTTTGACAAAGTTAGGCACAATTATAAAAGTAGCAACAAAATAAGAACAAGACACCAATAATTTGTCATCAGCATCAACACTACATGTGACATCTGTGACTGGTTTTCACATCTTGCATAAAAATGTCAAACCATATCTTCAACAAATTCAAAGAGGGCAAAACTTGTCAAAAAGACAAAAACGATTACAAAAGCATCATCATTGCATTAAAGCAACCTGTATCAGTTGGGATTTTGACAAAACTACATACTTACAACCCAGATTGCAGAATTTAAGATGTATATCTGTTTTTACCATGGCAATGGCTTTCTATCAATGATTGCCTAATGACACCTGATTGCTTTTGGTCTCTGCTTGGATAAGAATAAAACAAAGTAAATGCAAAAGCTAGTGCGGGAAAACTCAATTAGTTGCCAGTTATGTACTTACAATGGAACAAGTGCCTAGTATCGTTGGGCATACATTCTGCAAGTAACTTCTCATTATCTTCACATCAACATGTGCAGTTATGTATTTAGAATTATCGTATTGTTCTTTATAGACTTGCTATTTGTTTTTATTTAAAAAATTTTCATGTTATCTTGTGTAATTTAGTGTATTTTCTTAATTTGATAATAAATAATAATTTTAAAAAATATATGAGCTAGCAAGTTAGCTCAAATAGCTCATAGCCCATATAAGTTCGAATTAAACCAATCAAATGCTAGTCTGAATAAAATTCAACCCGATTTAAGTTAGCCCGAATTGTCAACTCTAATAAGGGTCCAAAAATAATTTATATAACTAAAAATTGTAGAGTATATAATTTAAGTAAAGTAATAACTAAAGACGTTACCAATTATTGAAATAAATGAATCCACACATAAGAAATTTATGTTGTCATTATACTATTATTGATGATAATATTACTTCTTGAAAATGGAAGAGTTTTCATTATTATTATTATTTTCATTTCTCACACTATATGTAAAAATCATTATCTTATTATAAATGAGTTTTTACTATAGCATTTAATTCATGTTAGGATAATAGTTGCTAAAAGTGTATGATATTTTTAAAATAAATTATAATTTATCTTTATGTGATTTGACTCAATTTTATTTTGTCATCAGTAGCATTGTCTGTCCTTATCTTTGTTGCATTAGCATGTAATCTTCCTATAGTTTATCGTTTACTCTTACAAATCTGCAATTTTCAAACTTGTCCAGGAATCAACAATTTCTTTTATCCCCCCTCCCCCATCTTCAGCTTTTTTATGTAATTGGCTATGTTCGCAATCATGAATTTGTGGAGCTCTTCTTAGAAATAAAACAGAATTGCCTAATCTTTATTTTGTGGTATGCTTTTTTGCTTTTCACCTTTTAGTTATTTTAATATTGTTTTGATCCTTTTTCCTTTTTCTTTTCGCTATTGCAATCTGGTCCGGTGAAAGAAAGAAAATTCTTTGCTATTTAGACTAGGGCTATGATGAAAGATTATGAAGGAAAAGAAAAAATAGGATAAGGCTTATTTTATTTTACTTTTTTAGTTTCTTAACAAAATTTCTTTTAAAAAAAAGTTTAAAATAAGCATTCTCTTCTCTCTCCTTTTTTAATTCTCCTCTATCTTAACATACCCTAAAGAAATTAGTGAAGTTAGGATTAATACCTAATATAATGTGCGTAACCACATCTCTCCCTTATTTCTGGTAGAGTTCTTCTATCCACTCATTCTTTTTCCATTACAAAAATTCTCACTCATTTGTATACTATTATGACTAGACTATCTCTTTTTTCTTTTTCTTTTTTGTATATACTTGAGAGATGGATTTGTCTTAAATGTTTGTTTTTCTCAACAGCCTACTAGAGGGACAGCGAAAGTACACTGAAGTTGGCGTTATCTACTTCAACCTTAAGCCTACAACACCATAAGAATATTGTGTCTGAACGAATACATGGTGATGCCCCTGACTACCATTAACGCTGGTAATCCGATGCCAAACAGAGAATGTGTCATGCCCAAACATTCCTATATCCCATATCATCAGATATCAAAAACAGATGTGAAACATAAAGCTGAATTTACATACAAAGACTAGACAAAAATAGGCAGTCTTTTAAGTTAGAAGTTCAGACTGGAATCGAGGGTTCCTCATTTGGATCTTGTAAATTTGCAATGCAAGTCCTTGACTCAAGGGACTGAAGACCTCTAACAACTTCTACCATCGATGGCCTTTTCTCAGGCACCACTGAAGTGCAACGAAGAGCGATATCTAAAGCTCCAATCATTTCTTGCTGACAAGTGTGTGATATTCTAGGGTCAAGAACTTGATGTACCCCATTAGTGATGTTCACTTTCCTTCTAACCCACTTCACAATGTCAAGGGAGTCCGTTGACTCTGTTTGCTCTGCTTGCCTGCCACTCACTAGCTCTAGCAATACAACACCAAAGCTGTAGACGTCCAATTGTTCAGTTGCCTTCTTACTGTAACCATATTCTGCAATGGAACAATGAAACTAATTAGTATGTTCATATTTATTGGTTGACAAATACGAATAAGTCATATACAATACACCAGAATCAGAAAGCAATTACATATCTGTTGCGTGCATGCAAATTGTTGATACTCAAGGCAATGTTTCCTATCAATAATATTGCAAGAGATGCATTATAAATATGGTTAACACTCTGGGTAGGAAATATTTTGAACTCTGCAGTGTAGGCATTTCTAGGAAGTACCATTTACACACGAGATTTTTGTTGATGCTTGTGTACACATGGTACACCATTTATTGTGCAGTGAGTTAATAGAAATAAGCAGTTGTAGTTTGACAAATAATCAATGATGCAACTCGAATATGAAATGTCAAATCAACTGTTTATTTTTATTGGCTATTTGTATATATAGAGAGGTACCTGCACATCATGGTATTCAAAGAATTTTCCTATGAAGATAGGATTCTAATCAAAGAATATGTTATGAGGTCAAGAATAACTATTTAGGAGTAAAAATGAATCCACTGAAGTACTGTGGAATTTCTTATCTAACATTATTAAAGCTATAGAAACCCATTCTGCTGCCAAATTTTCAGAGAGACAGAGAAGCCACCCAATTAGAAGAAAAGGTTAAGAAATACCAAAGTGAATGATATAAAGAGTTCACCTAAAAAATCAAACCAATTTTATTATCAAGTGAACATCTTTCTTCAGGGGCCATAAAGACAGAGTGACAAACAATCATATATATAGCAGGTCTGTAATTTGTATCAAAAGGAATTTCTATGAATTACAGGAGTTTGCTGTATTAAGGGGCAATGCATTTTGAGCTGATGTTTTACAATAGAGCAGTTATTTAATATCTGTTAAGTGCTTTATGTGATTCATATAACTTCTCATACCTGGAGCAGTGTAACAGGAAGATGCTGCTTCAGAATCGACAGTTGACTGAAATGCAACCTCTCCCACAACTCGATCAAGAGCAAAATCAGTGAGTTTTGGCTCAAAGTTTGAATCCAACAGAATGTTCTTTGACTTGACATTTCTGTGAAGCAAGTGCGGAACATAATGCTTGTGAAGATATGCCAGTCCTTGAGCAACTCCAATGGCAATCCTCAATCGAACTCCCCACTGCAACTGAAAATTCTGACGGGAAATCAAATCCCCTAAGCTTCCTTCATGTAAGTATTCATAAATGAGAAAAACTGACTCATCAGAATGGCAGAACCCCAGAATTTTAACAATATTCTTGTGCCTAATTTTGGCCAACGTCTTGACCTCAGCTTTCAAACTTTTTGAAGACTGGTTTCCAAAATTAACTAGCTTCTTTACAGCTATTAGTTCACCACTAGGTAAACTTATAACATACACTTTGCCAAAAACCCCACCATTCCCCATTGAGCTTTTCTCATCCATCCCTATAAGCAGATCATGCTCAGTAATTCTGAGAGGATAAAAGAACACTGAGCGCCAAACCCCTATTTGATTCCCCTTATAAGATCTCCGATACAATATAAATCCACCAGCAACAATGGCGATTCCAGCAACAAAGGCTAAAGATATCAGGACACATGTTAAAGTTGTAAGACCACCAGTATGGTGTCTTGGAGGGTCATCAGAACAGGAATTGGGTAATCCAGGGCCACAAAGATCAGGGTTTCCTTCCAAAAATGAGGCAGGGAGACCAGAAATCAAGGAGTATGGTACTTTACCAGATAGCTGATTGAAGGACACATTGAAAAGAGCAAGCTTCAAATTTTGAAGCCCTTGTGGAATTAAACCAGTGAGGTTGTTATCTGAAAGATCAAGGTAAGTCAGCACTGGTAGCTCAGCAAGGGAGGGGGGTATTTCTCCAGTTAGACTGTTGTCAGCCAAAGACAACGAAACTAGTTTCCGGCATTTTTTCAGCTCTGGGATTTGACCAGAAAGAGAATTGTGAGAGAGATTTACTATACTCATAACAGGGGAGTCACAAAAATTTGGAGGAATTTCACCATAGAAGTGATTGAGAGAAGCAGAGAATCTGTATAAGCTCTTGACAAACCCAAGACCTTGAGGGATTTTACCAGCAAAGCTATTATTGTCAAGCTGAACTTGCTCCAACTGAACAGCTCCTGATATGGACTCAGGTATTTGCCCAGAGAATCTATTGTTTTCAGCTCTAATGAGCTTAATTTTGGGTAATGACCATAATGCAATAGGGAAATCTCCAGAGAATCCATTGGTCTGAACTTGAAATCTCTCAAGACTCTTACATTCACCAATGGAGTTGGATATTGAACCAGTGAAGGTATTTGTATGAAGACTGAGATTTATGAGGCCTTGTCCTTTACAAATGCCATTTGGAAATGGACCGAAAAGCTTGTTTTGTGAAACATCAAAAGAGACCAGGTTCTTGAGAGAAGACACCAGAGCCAGAGAAACCCCACCGGTTAAGTTGTTCTCAGAGAGATCTAAATGGGTCAAACTACGCAGGCCCACCAGAGAATCTGGAATTTCACCTTGAAAAGCAGAGCTCTGCAACAGAAGTTGCTTTAGATTTCCAAGTTCTCCAATATCCTCTGGAATCTCACTCACCAAGTATGGATTCTGAGACAAATCAAGAACGGCAAGCTTAGTGAAATTGCCAAAGATAGCAGGTACACTACCTGACAGCAAGTTACTTCCCATGTTAAGGACTTGGAGGTTCTTCAAGAAGCCTAAGCTTTCTGGGATATTTCCTTCTATATGGTTTCTGCTGAAATCAAGCACTCTCAAGGAAGCAAACTGAGAAATCTGAGATGGGATGGTGCCCCAGATGAGATTGTTACTGAGATTCAAAGTTTCCAACGAACTGCACCGAGAAAGATGAAGAGGGATGGGCTGGTTGAACATGTTGTCAGCAAGATTGAGGTAAGACAGATTTGGAAGGTCACATATAGAAGATGAGATATCCCCTGAAAGGTTTAAGCTTTGAAGATCAATAGAAGTTACTGAGAGTGAAGGTGTGGTGGAGCAGGCGATTCCAGTCCAGTTACAGTAGTGGGTTGCTGAAGTATTCGACCAGCTAGACAAGGCCTTCTTAGAGTCTTCAATGGAGGCCTTGAAGGAGAGAAGGATATCCCCCTCTGATGAAGATGAACTAAGATTGAAAATAGTAAAGGTCACAGAGAGAAGGAATAGGTATATACAGAATGTAGCCATTAGCTAGGTGTCTGTAAAAGAGCTTGCTTTGTGTTCTTTTCAACAACGCTTTCTATATATCAGAGTGAGTAGGAATGTGGCTCCCAGTAGATATTACTGGATCTTGGTAGGCTGGAAAGAAAAATGGCTTACATTTACGTGCAAGAACTCATCATAGCCATTGGGAATTTTGTTGGTAAAACTTCAAAAATCTCATTTTTCTGCATCATATTGAGTTTGTTTTCACCTTTTGCAAGACAGCACAAGCCTTGGTGCTTAGTTTCAACTTTCTACCCCACCCTTTATTCTTTTTCTGTTTTGTTTTCACTTCTTGGTATATTTATTACTACTAATAACTCTCCTCCAAAACACAGCCAACACAACGTCAGCTTCGAAGACATTGTTCCAAAAATAGTTGTTAGTGTAAGTCGTGGTTTATCACCATCCATGACCATGATCCATCCACTCATTAACATTAAAGAACGTTTCACCCCCAGGAAGGAAGGAAATGAGTTTTTTCAACGTTGCAAATAGAATCCTAAGAAGAAAAAGAGTAGGCTTAGGCCTGGATTTGACCTTCGAACCCCCAAAACTTGCTAAGGATTATGGAGGGAACAAATTAAATGTATGTACCTCACAACATTGAAGATGTTTTGGCGTATATAGTATGGTCACGTGGTCATATTGTCAATTTGTGTTCCTCAGTGGGGTCTCAAAATTGACCGTCAGAACTCAGAAGTCAGAGAGCTTTGGTTTGGCCAAGGCACGAAACAAATTTTACATTAAACTAAACATGGCACCTCGACCTCGGGGAGTTTAGCTCGAATATTGAAAAGAAAAAATCAGAAATTAAGACTTGGAATATTAGGAGTGAATAGTTATCAAAGGGAAGGACAAACTAATTAAAAACTCAGAGAGAGTAATATTATTATGTATTTAAAAAGTTAGAGGGTTGGTGGTGCAATTGAGAAATAAATCAGGACTCGGGATGAAAAAAAGGGCGCGGAAGAAAGGCTTCTCGTGAGTGACTGAGTCGCAAGTGGTACCATAAACGATAGGGCTTATATTGAACAAAGGTCCCCCCCCCCCCCCCCCAAAAAACCCAAAACACAAAATCACACGTTGCAGGCTCGTTTGGAATTACGTAATACTAAATAAGAACCAGGATATCAATATCAAGTTCAGATAAGTGTTGCTACTTGCTGCAACTACTATTACAATATTTTGTGACAAAACCTTTTGCTCAATAACTGTATATTAAGTTTACTTTTCATCTTATAATTATATTTTATTTTACTTTTATTTCGATTTTTTTAAAAATTTATCAAATTTTTCATAAACACTAATTCCATTAAAAATACTAACAAAATTTGTTGACATGTTAACTTATGCAAATATAAGTACAAAATTAACAATGCATTCTTGTCAACTATAATTTTTTTAAAGTTAATTGGGATAAATTTAATAGTTTTAAAAAATATTTATGATGAAATAGAAACAAAATATAATTGTGAGACAAAAATAAAACTTAAAATAAAATTAAGGGATAACAAATTTAATCAATTTTTTTCATTGGCAATGAATAATCCATATTTTCTAATGAATGATCGAAAATGATTTTAGAGAAGGACCAAAGGTGTTCGTCACAAACTTATAACGTTATATCTTGCACATGCACCTTCAATACTAATCCTATGCCCCCATTGAAAGAAAATATAAAATTTGTTTTTTCATGAAAATTTATAAATATTTACCTCAAAAGGCTAATTTACAAAAATGATTAGGTATACCGTGAAAATAAATTTTCTCAAATTTGATAAAATATGATATTTAAATATTTGTTTAATCTAGTTTATGAAATTTGATTAAAAATAATTTAAAAATATTAAAATAGATAAAATGGGTTGCTAATTTATATTATTCTAAAATCTAAGAAAATTATTATCACTATTAGTAATACAAATGGAGATATTTAATTTGTTTCGAATGTTTTTATAAAGATAAAAATAATTTTTTTATTCCTGAACTTTATTTTAACATTTTTGTCCCTCAATTATATCTTATTTTAATTTCGTCCTTTCAAAACTACTAAATTTATCGAAATCATTAACTTCCTAAAAATCTTAGTTGTCGAGAATACATTGCCCAATTATGCAATTATAACCATGTAAGTTGGCATGTCAATAAATTCTGCTAGCATTTCTTGTGATGTTAGTGTTTATGACGAATTTAGTGGGTTTTAAAAAGATTTGGAAAAAAATGAAACAAAAGTATAATTATGAGACAAAATGAAACCTAACATAAAGTTAATGGATGAAAAATACAATTTTTTCCATATTTTATTTCTTTTGCTTTCATAATTATAATTGAACCCCTATTCATGAAAAATAAATAAGATTTAATTTTGATCCACAACTACTGCAACATTGTTATTTAATCATATATTGCCAAATCATTAAAAGAGTTTGACTATCATAACAACAACTTAGGAAATCTAACTCTTTTAATAATTATTGATCAAATTTAAACTCATAATAATATCTATTTATTTATTGGGACAAATGTCACCCACTTTTGTGACTAATAAGTTTTAGGCATTTGTTAATGAGTACCCTGATGACATTGGTTAAAGAATCAAAAATTGAGTATTAATTGTAAAAGTAGAGTATTTAATATTTTAAAATGTTAAAACATTTAATACTTTTCTATTTAGGAATTAAAAGTATTTATTGAGGGGTATTAAATCATTCTTAATCAAGATACTAGTTAACAAGACCTTAATGGGGCGTTTGGTTCCCGAATTGTTTTTTCATTCTTTTGAATCTTTACATGAGAATGTTGGATTATAATATTTGGTACAAGTTTTGAAAAAATATTCCTAACCAAAATGATTCTTAGGAATGATTTTTGTCCAACATTCTCACACTTTCATTCCCATAGGGGAGATGGGTTTGCAACATTCTCCTGACATGAGATTATTTTTGTCACGTGAAATATTCAAAATATTTATCATTCTATTGTTATGTCATTAATCAACCACCATTACTTTATTATTGGTGACCGCTATCAACCACCATCCATGACGGCCAATCACTAGAATCCGGTCACCTCTGCCGCCACTGATGGTTAAAGGTGCCCGACAACTTCAACGTTCGTGCCAATCACTGGAATTTGGTCGACCCCATTGTCGTTGGCAGTTAATAGTGGTCGACTTCAACCACCATAGCGATCACCGGAATCCGACCTCTCCCTGTCACTGTCGGCAATTGACAGTGGCCAACGACTTTGGCCACCTCATTAGTTATCAAAATTCGGCCACCCTCATGCCCTCGGCTGTTGACGGTGGTCGACAGCTTCAGCCACCACTAGCTCGTCAGCAATTACAGTCATTCCTGAGCATGTTATTCCTGAAAAAAAATTTCAAAACTTGAACCAAACGCCCATAAGTTTTATATAAATGTTTCATGCATTGGATCCACATTCCAGAGTAGGTCAATACCACAATGACTCTTTTAGGAACAAGAATATTTCACTTCACAAATCGAAACAGGCGTAGTAGTCATGGACTGTAGACAGGGGCGGCTTAAGAAAGTTGGTGTCCTAATGTCAAACTTTAATATGATGCCTTTAATTTATTTAATAAAAGTAATATAAATTTTTAATATGTAAAGTTATTAAGATTTTTCAATAAAATTTTATTGATTCAATGCTTCTTAACCAAAAAAAATAGAATTATTTTGTTTTATGACTTAAATAAGAAGAAAAAAAAATGCAACGTGAGTTTAAGTGTTATTGAAAATAAAAGTGAAAAAAGGCAAAGCTAAAAACATGTGAGATAGAAGAAGATGACCAAAATACATGGGTAGTTCATATGAGAAAGCAAACTTTTCTCCAATCTCAAATTTTCAAGTATTCTTGTCACGAAAATAAGAAAAATTATACCATTTGGCTAAAGAGCAATCTTTGTTACTGGAAATAACTAAGAAAATATGAGTGAACAAGATAATAATAAAAAAAACACTTAGTTTTATGAGGAAACAAAATTGAACATTACTGTGTTAAAAAGACGAGAAATAAATAGAGGTGGCTAGTGAATTGCTTAAAGGATGATTTAAGATAAATAAAATATGAAGACAAATAAGAATTGTGATAAAGAGATTATGTTATAATTAACTAATTAATATAAATGAAAGAGAATAAGATTTATTAGTTATTAAGTTAAAAAAATTTAAAAGGTTTAATTAATTTTAAATAAATATAATTTTATTATATTATAAGACCTAAAATTTTAGATGACTCTAAGAAAGAGTAATTTTTCTGTCATTTTGGACAAGATTAATAGCAGATTAGCTGGTTGGAAGACTAAACTTTTGAGTAGAGCTGGAAGGGTAACTCTGGAAAAATTAGTCTTGTGTTCTATGCCTATATATACTATGCAAAACCTATGGTTACCTAAAGGAGTCTGTGATAACATTGATTCTTGCATCAAAAGGTTTATTTGGGGGAGCAAAATAGGTCACTGGGTTAAATGGAGTAAGGTTACTCAACCTAAAAACAATGGAGGCCTTGGTTTTCACAGAACTTGAGCATATGATATTTCTCTCATAGGGAAGCATGTTTGGAGTTTGCTGCATCACCATGACAGATTATGGGTCAAGTTGCTATCCTCCAAGTATCTCAATGATACTGATTAAGGGTGTTCGCGGTTTGGATTTGTTCGATTTTGGAGAGAAAAGTCATCCAAACCAAACCAATCGATTTTTCTATATTAAGAACCAATCGATTTTTTTAAAATTGGAGAACCAAACCGAACCGAACTAATTATAATCGGTTCGGTTCGGTTCGATCCAATTGATTTTTCACTAAACATTTTTTTCTTAAAAAAATTCATACACATCATCACTTTGTTCTTTTTTTGGACCAATTAAAAAAAAGTTGGTATAAAATCTTAATAAAACATCATTACATAATTATAAACAATAAATTGGCCTAAAATATTTATAGAAACAACTAAAAATTTAAATATAATAATGTATAAGTATGTAAATTATAAAAAATATATAAATAATTATATGAATTCGGTTTGATTTAGTTTGGTTCGGTTTCATAAATGAAAACCGAAAACCGAACCAAACCAATCGGTTTTCATAAAACAAAACCAAACAAAACCAAAATTAATCGGTTTTGTTCGGTTTTTGATTTTTCAGTTCGATTTTTTCGGTTTTGATCGGTTTTGTTTGGTTATGAACACCCATAATACTGATATCCTGCATTGTCCCTCTGCCAAGGGTGCCTCATATTCTTGGAAATTGATTTTAAGGGCATCTGAGTGCCTTCATTCTGGTTTTATTACTATAATTGGCAAAGGTAATTTGTCTCTTTAGTATGATAAATGGTTGGACAAGGGCCATCTCTGTGACTTAGTGCCTTTTGTTGATCTTCATGATACTAATTTATGTGTCAGAGACATTTACCATGATGGAGAGTGGTATTTTGAGGAGCTTTACATTTTCCTGCCTATTGATATTCAACTTTTAATGAAAGGGCTCTTTCTTAATGATAGTGTTGATGATATTGTCATATGGGGACCATTGAAGTCAGGTATTTATTCTACAAAAAATGCTCATTCCTGGCTTGTCCAGAGCACCAATTCAACTGTGGATAATATGGGAAGATGGTCCTAGATTTGGAAAAGCAGGCAGGCCAAGAACCTGAAGCATTTCCTTTGGCTAACTATGCATGGAAGCCTTCCCACAAATCAATTTCGTGCTAAGCATCATTTAACAATGGATGCATCCTGCCAAAAATGTGGTGAAATGAATGAAACTTTGCTGCATACTCTCAAAGACTGCAACAAAAATCAAAGGATTTGAGAATTGTTGGGATTTTATCATCATCCTAATTTCAAAATTGCTAATTTTGGCGACTGGATCTATCAATTTTCTAATGATACTAAAGGCACTTTGTTTGTGGTGACATGTTGGATAATTTGGAGAGCTCGTAATGCTATTGTGTTCTCTAATTGTTTGTGAGAAGATTGGCAAATTCTTAGTAAAATTCACTCTTTGCATAACTCTATTATTAAAGCTTTTGGAATCATGTGCAATGTCAAGAATGATCAGGAAGTGATCTGGTCTCCTCCTATGGAGAATGTCATTAAGATCAATGTTGATGGTAGCTCCTTTGGCAACCCAGGTAGATCTAGTTTTGGGGGGCTTCTTAGGAACATTAATGGTGATTGGATTGTTGGTTTTTCTGGTTCCTGCAGCATGTCAAACAACATGAATGCTGAATTACTAGCCATTACTCATGGTCTCAGAATTGCTTGGAATGCTGGTCATTGTGAAGTTATTTGTGAAATCGATTCAAAAACTGCATTAACTTTGATCTCTGATGGGGTTTCTAAATTCCATCCTTATGCTTCTCTTGTAGACCACATCAGGAACTTTACTACTTATTCTTGGAAGTTGAGCTTCAAGCATACTTTTAAAGAAGGTAATGCTTGCGTAGATTGGCTAGCTAACAATGGTGCATCTTCAGAGTAAGCCTTGCATCTTTGGAGCTCTTGCCTTCCTCAGCTCTCTTTTGTCTTGCTAGCTGAAGCTATAGGGGTGCCTAGAATTCGTACTTAGTTGTTCATTTGTTGTTGTTGCCTTTCTTTCCCATTAATAAAAAAAAAGATGACTCTAACAAAGACGTCACGGTCTCGTCGACCTTGACTGTAGAGGACCACATAATAAAACCGTTTGAGCTGAAAATTGCACATGGTTCATGTTCATTCTACAATTCTTCAATATGTTTCATAGTACCTATATGGACACCATCACACCAAATAGTTGAACACGATGTTGGTGTAGCACGAGGGAAAACAAAAGGGTCATTTCGCTTCTGAAATTTGAAAAAGTTGAAGCTGAATTGATTGAATTGAAGTTTCACTAGTAGGTTATGGTTACGAGCTTATCGATAAATAGTATTCGACCCTATAAGAATAATTATTAGAATAAATAATACTCCTATGCAATGTTTTAAGAACCAAACTCGAGATCAATATAAAATGCATCCAAATCAAACAAACAAGTAAAAAGTTATGATTGTTGAAATATATATGTGAAAAAAATTCTAAAAAACTAATTTAAAAATAGGAAAAAGTAATAAAAAAATTCAAAAAAAAGTAAAAAAAAAAATGAAAGAACCAGTCGGTTTTCAGAAACCCAGTTCGGTTCATCCGGGTCGCCGGTTCAACCCGATTCTTTCCGGTTCAATCCGGTTATTTTCGGTTTAACAATTAAAACGGTTTTTTAGACCAACCGAACCGGCCAGACACCTGAGTCACAGTCGGACCGGCCAGTCTAGTTTTAAAAACCATGTAACTGTGATTGAAAATGCAATTAAAAGAGGAGAAAGGAATATATAAAAAGTTCACTTTTTTTTTTATAAGAGTGGATGAAATCCAAAAACTTTTTAAGGTATCAAAGAGGGAGGTATTTAACATCCACTAACATAATTTTGATGTATCCATTCATTATATTGTGATTGGTTGTCTCATATATTAAACGATAAAATTATATTTTAATTTAAAAAAATATTTATGTATTAAATCATCCTATTCTTTTGTACATTTTTGTTATTAGTTTATATGTTTCAAAAGGCATATTATGTCCGTACGCCACGCATACTTGAGTTCTTTGAGATCGAATTTTGTAAAATACGAGGCAAAGAGTACCACACATCTCAAATGAAAGAGATATGAGATTGAAACATGATAAAAAGTATGAAAGAGAACGGGTGCTCTACACAATGTCGCCACAATTGACTTTGTTGACATGTAAAAAATTTTAAAATCCAAAATTAAACTAAAAAGATATTTAGAAAGACTTAAAAGATTATTTAAAAAATGAAATAAACAAAATACAAATACAATATGTGGAATAGGGACTTGGTTAAAATAATAAAAACTGATATTACAATAAAGCAACAAATTTTATAAAAAAATACTTCAGAAAATTTGAACAAAAGAAAATACAAAATAGAAAAATAAAAAAGTGAACACGAAAACTTAAAATATATAATCAAATATAAAATTTGAAAATAAAATAATTTCAGTGAAAATATTAAATTTAAAATGACAAATAAAAATAATGGATTTCATAAAAAAGACTAAAATTTCTAATACATGGTCTAATTTAAAAATTAATCTAACAAGCTTTTCATTTTACAATTTTTAAATAAATTGTTTCAAGTTTTCTGGGTAACTTTTAAATAATCCATTATGTGAGGGATTATTTGAAAAAAATACACATTACTTTCAAATAAATTTAAGATATTTTTACAAAATAAAACTTTTATTCTAATCCAGGTATCACTTAAAAAAAAATCCAGCCATAAATTATCTTTTAGGCAAAATCATCCATGGATTTAAAACGTCCCCATCATAGAGTGAACAGATTCTTAACCTTTGCTTGATTTCTATCAACAGTACAATGCCACTTGGTTAGTTTCTCTTTCTAACTTCAGAACTTGCCATAAAAAAAACATTGTGAAATATCAGAAACATTTTCCTATATATTCTTTAGGGAGAAATTATGCAAAATATGTGGTTACTTGTGTTTTTTTAAAAGCAAAACAAATTTTTAGAATCCTCTTTGCGTAAAAATTTGATTTATTGGCTTTCAGAGATGTTTTATTGGGTGGATTGACCCGTTAATTCTAAACAAGATGTGTGGGTTGCATTAGATTTATACAGTTGTATTGGGGCTCAAAATAGTTGTATTGTGAAAGAAATTTTCAATTCTAAAATAGTTGCATCTTTCTAATACTTGCTAAGAAACTTAATAATTAGAGTAAATTACACCAATTCCTTTGAGATTTAATAAAATGATACTTCATCTTAATTTTTAGTTTAAAAAAAACACTTTATTTTGTCAACTAACAGAATCTGTTAAATTAGAAAAAAATATTCTTCTTATCTCCAACTGGTAGCCATGGTTTACTTCAAATAGGTTTACAACTTGTTGTTGAGCTTGATAATAAAATTTAAATCATTCATCTGTTCATAATCGATGATTACAATTTTTGTATTGTTTCACGTCCAAACTCATGAAAGTGATGGCATCAACATTATTGACATTGAGGACAACACCATAATTATTATATTTTAATATAGACATTGCTTTGATCATTTTGTGAAAGAAATTTTTAATCAGTAGTTGTATATCTATTATAGTTTAATGCAGACATTGCTTTGATCTTTAAGTACTGCTTTTTATGATATTGTTACACTCGTAATTTTTTTATACTTTTTATGGTTTTTTTTCATATTTAAATTACTTTATATAAAATCATATTAATATTTTGCACATCATTATAGAGAGGTGTGGTTTAGCATTTTTCTTTCATAGCTAAATTTGAGAAAGAGTGCCCACCACATCTGAGTCGCTTCCAATTGGCCGTTGGCTGTCCTGCACTGCCACCTTCAGAAAGTAAAAGTAGTACATTGTCCCCCTCTTTCTTTTATGTTTTCTTTTTTAGTTTACAAGAGATTAGAGCGAGGATTTCTTCACAGTTGACTTCAATTATGTGCTAGTACTACTATTTGAGCTTTTGCAGTGAAAGTGTTCAAGCCTCTGAGGTGAAGGACGACAACCATTATTGCTGAACGCTGCAGTGATCTGGAAAACAGGGAGAAAAGGATGGAAGAGAAAAGAAGAAAAGTTTATAGAGGGAATGAGAGCCACCTAGGGCTTCAAAAAAAAAAAAAAAGTGAAAGCTTCCTGCATCAGAAATCCTTTAGATTCTTCTTGCAGTAGTACAGTACTAGAGCACTCTGAACTCTGAAGGAACTCAAAACAGAAATGAATGATGAATCACTCAACCAAAACAAAAAAAACAAACAAACAAACAGAAGTGAATCATGAAGAAATAAAGAAAGAAGGAAAGATGAGGGCAAAAAGACAAATGAAAAGTTAAACAATTTGGTATAAGTTAGTACATTGATAATTAGGTGGCAGTGTCCAATCAACTCCTTTGACTTTGCTTTGCAAGGTACCAGCGCCAACCCCTAGCTATATTACTAATCGCTGAGGACTAATCAGATGAAATTAGGCCATGTCACCACAAAATTAATCACCTAATAAAATGTTCAGTTTCAATATGCCATAATCAGGGCCACCGAAGAAATCCAAGAAAACGAGATTCGTGTCGTTCTCGTTCATCTTGCAAATAACCATCATGTACATGTTTAGCTTATTTAGTAATAAAGTCAATTATATATTAATATACTATATGGCAGTAGTAATAAAAATTACAGAATAATAATTAGATTTTTTTTTGCTTAGGTATGCAATCAGGGTGGGAACTTTTTTTGGGCACATCGATCATGGCAGTCAAAGGCATCAAAGCTATGCGTGCCTTTCGAATCATGGTTTTCAATGATACCGACTGATCAAAATTATTTTTATCAGTAAAGTTAGGCTTTATGCTTAGAGCTTCTTCAATTTGGTCTGCTTAGTTGGATAGTAAATGCACAATCCTACTGATCACATTTCATTCTCAGTAACCTTCTGCATCAATAATGTAAATGATTGTAAATAATTAATTATTAGATTATAGGAAATAGGGTGTATATAATGCTGTTTTGGCGCATATCAATTTGTCCATTTTGAAAAATCTGAATAAAGCATATTCCCATACTTTCAATAGTCAACTTTTAAATCAAGAAATGTCAAAGCTTAATTTGAGCATCCAAGGGGATAGAGGAGAGGACATACTTGTATTATATTATTATAATAAGAATGACAAAGATAATGTATCAAAATAGCTTTTCCATAATATGTTATGACCTCAAGATTTGAGATATATAAACAACAAAGAGGGGCATGGGTGTCTGTGCTGCTCTCTTCGTTTGCAATATTCCCCAGACCCCAAATCACAGACAGCTAAGGAGTCAGGTCTTGAAGTTTGTCTTTTGAAGTTTTGATAAATAAACTAGACACGAGATGGTGGGTGTGAGGGAAAGGCAAGTTTATTATCAAATTCCACTTATTGCATTGAAGAAAGCCATGAGGGATAATAATACGCATTCCATAGCCTAGAATCTTATAATACCAATATATGGCTTTCGGTTTGGGAGACGGTGGGGACGCTTGTTTCATTCTGCTGCCCATGTTTATATGAATGTTATGCAAAGTGCAATAGATATGCCTCTCATTTGGTCTTGTTTGGCTAAGGGGGGAAAATAGTTCCTTTTCAGTTTTTTTTCCCCTTCTATTTTATGTCTTTTTGTTTTTCTCTTCTTTTTGCCTCAAAGTTTGGCAAGGGATGTCCTGCTCTGTGAAATGTATGCTAATTACCACCCAAAAGTCTCTGTAAACCGATTAAAGAAGGAGCAGACGTTGAATAATAGAATGGGGAACGGGGACAGGCTAAAGGCTAATGTCAAACAATATTAGCAAGAATAATGTTAGGTACACACACAAAAATATTAAACTTAAATGTATCCTTAAATTAGGTATAAAAATTACAAATTTTGAAGTGTGGCTCAATTATCAAATTAAGTTTTAGATTTTTCTTGCATATGAGAATTAGTTTACATCTAATCTAATGGGTGTAAGGACACTTCGTGTGTCCTCTAAAAAAAAGACAAATTACATTTCTAAAATTTCTTTAAATTTGTGTGAACTCATATAGGCTCACACACCAATTGCCACTTTGTTTCTTTTTTTTCTTCTTCTTCTTTTGGTAGAAGCCACTTTGTTTCTTTTTTTATTTTTTGGTACAAGCCACTTTGTTTCTTTTAACTTAGGTGTAAATAGCATTTTCTAATAGCGAATGATCTTTCACTCTCAACCAAGGTTAAGAAAATTAGACCGGACTGGTCGGTTGGACCGGAAACCAGTCACCCTACCGGTCCGGTTCACCTCAAAAAACTGTCCACCTTGAAAATCGATGAAGAACTGGTGAACCGACCAAAAATCGGTGAATCGGTCGACCCGAACCGATCCAATTAGGTTTCATCGGTCTTTTTTTTTTATTTTGTTAATTCAAATAATGTCATTTTGATCTAAAAACTTAATGTAAGCCAATCTAAAAAGAAATTTATATGAAATACTTAAACTTAAATTGTATAGAAGTTTGAAAACTGAATGTATAATTAATTGTATATATCTTTAAACTGAAATTAGAATTTTTTTAAACAAAAATAAGTTATAATACTGTTACTAAATACTTTAAACTCTCAAAAAATAAACTACAAGTTATTTTTTATCATTTGTATTATTTTTTATTAATTTTAATTTATTTAATTAATATATAATATATATATTTATAGGTGTATAAATATATTTATATTATTTAATTATACTTTAATTTGACTAAAATTAAACCATAATTAAATCATTAAATTTTAAATTAATTTCTTGACCGATTCAATCATCAACTCGATTTTCAGCTCAACCGGTGCCGGGGGAAATTTTAATCAAATTTCTAATGGGTGTAATTTCCTAGGACACTCTTGTAGAAAAGAGGAATCCAAGTCAAAGAAGTATCTCAGTTGAACACAACAAAAGGACATTCTTGAATGTAAAAGGTTTCCTCTTGTTCCGTATTTCATTACACTTATCTGTCACGAACGAAGACGATAATGAACTCTAGCGTATTTCCCTGCATCCTTTAGTGGAGTAATGATTTGACTGGAGTTATGTGGGATGCAGAATTTCCTATAGAGAGTAAAGAAATTTCGACAAAAGAAAGATGAAAAACCTGTTGCTGTGTTATTGGACATGAGATATCATTTTGGATACTTCAATTCAGTTTTGACTTTTGACGATTGAAGAAGTATATCGCTTATCCTCAAATCATCCATCCAAATTTGAAGTTAATGATACAGAGAAACATTCAAATCCGAGCCAAAGGAAGATAGGGAAGCAGATATCTCTACCGGAGGCAGAGCTTTTCAAGAGCTAAGAAGACAGCTGCTCCTAAATTTTCAAAAAATAAAATAAAATCATACTACATATGCAACCGTTATTAGATACAAACATATATATTTTTATAATAGTATTATTAGTTTTAATGATTAGTTTTATTTTAGCTATCCTCTTTTTTTTCCTCATACATTTTTATAATATAATTATTAGTTTCAATGATTAGTTTTATTTTAGCTACCCTCTTTTTTTCCCTCTATACAATAATTTTGATATTTCATTGGCATTCAAGAAAGGATGATGAATTTTGAATAATAATACTTCCACTAATTCTTTTTCTTTTTGGATTGAAAAAAAGCAAGTATCATTGAGAGAATTCGCTGGTGAAAAAACTTTAATAGAAAAACCAATTTCGTTAACATTTATTATATAATTCTATCATCTTTTACTTTTATCATACAAACTTGAAAGCATAATTTTTGTAGGTCTCTATACTACAAGAAATTGATGGCTAAACCGCCGTGAGATTGTTTTTTGATAATTTTATTTGCTTTTTTATAACTATTGATTTTGAATTATGATTATCTAAAAGATTAGAATGAAAATATAACCAAATTATAAATACAAATCATAAAAAGCCACACTATAAGTATTAGGTTATAAGTTAAATTTATCAAATCATTTTATAATATTCTAAACTTATAAGTATTAGAACTTTTCCTAAAATTTGTGTCCCTCTCCTTCCTATCCTTGGTCCAGAAATGGGGAGATAAACTTCCTGAGGGCTGCAGGCACCAAATAAAGAAATGGCTGAAAGCTAAAAGCATCTTCCAAACAACTGCAAGGAGAAGGGCAACCAAGACGACATAAGGGCTGCCTAAGACCCCAGAATTGCAAACTTGCACGGGCCCAGTAGAGCAGATTCCTACCATTAAATCGTTGCTGTTCAGAAATACCCACCAGTCGTTTCCAACATTGAATTATAAGCAAAATCAGGCATCAAATTATTTTAACCCATAATACACAGAAAACAAGAGGCATACAAATGCCGTTCCATGCTTGAGTAGGAGAATAGTCACCTGCTATTCGGCTTATCATGGAGTACTGAAATTTGACACTAAATAGTCAGAGCCCCACTGTCAAATAGCCACAAGAAGAAAAATGACCATACACAAGCATGAGTAATTCTTAAGTAGGCAATGCCTATCATAAGCATTTCGTTCAATAATGGTAATGTGTAAGGCCATCCTTTAAAGATTGGTATGTTTATAACATGACCCACGCCTCTTTAATGTTAAATGAAATTTCTATGCTACACCATGCCTACTGAAAAATTTCCCCATCATGACATTCCACTCGCTGTTGCAATTATTTTCTAACATAAACAACCCACAGAACCACACCAGCCCCTAAACGTATTAAACGTATAGTCCAAATACCAGACTCACATTGATAAAGGCTCACGGAAGTTCAATAACATGAACTGAAACGAGCACAGTTGACCCCTGGCCTATATCACCTTATAACCCAGAAAATCTGAGGTTTCCTCCACCAAATTAATTTTCTTTATAGTGTAGTAAAATTATGAGAACAGCCAGAAATCATGAATAAATAATTCTCCTAAAATTGTTTATATCACTTAACCCACTCAATTATGTGCCTTATCAGCTCAATGAACTAAATGGCACAGATAATGAAATAAAAGTAGATGAACTCACCAAACAACCAAGAAGAATCAAAACACAAATCAACTCCTCGTCTAACACCAGACATAATTCAGCTTTTCTCACATTCTTTGCTCACATACCACCTATAAGGAAACTCAAGAACACCAAATCCTTTTGAAGTACATTTACCAGCGAAAGTCAAGAACAAATACCCAATAGAACATTTGGGGCCTTCCCTCAGCTACGACGGTTTCCCAAATCATAAATAACTTTCAACTCCCCAAAACAAAATATTGGCATTAAAATCACTGATTTTCTAAATTAATAAAATAAAATCATTATTTTAGGCCATAAACATAAAAGCAACCAAAACTAATGCATACTCTAACTAGATGGAATTCGTATATAAAACTTACCATAAAAAAACCCATCCACTTTTAAGAGTGAAAAGAACCATCTATCACCAATAAAGAAATTACACTTGAAACAATTTTTTGGGTAAGACCATGAGGTGACTAACCCTCATTCGAGCGTTAATGCTTCTAGTAGAATTCGAACCTCTACACTATAGGTAAAGTTCGTCCACATGGAGCTCATTTGCCAACTGAGCCACACCACCTTGTGGTTAAATTACACTTAAACATTGAATCAAAATAATCGTCGTGTAGAGGCACTATATAATGGATATTTGGATTAAATGATCAAATGTGTCCAGAAATAAATAGAATAGTTCGAAATGCTATATAAAACAACACTTTACTCAGAAAAAGTCACATATTTCTGCACCATTAGGTTTACCTCAGGATCTGTGCATTAAATTTTTGTTTTGCACATATCCACATTCAATCCAATGGCTCTACACAAATGTTATCTTGTTCATATAGCATTATGCAATAACAACAATAGACTGAGGGGTACATCGATAACACAGTCCAGCCAATAGCTTCAAACTTGCTGCTCATTTTGTGCATAAAAAGCTAAATAAACATTATTAAAACAATGTCAAGAGCAGAAGCACATACAAAACTAAGCAGGCAATACCATTCAAACAATGGGAAAGAAAAAAAAATGCAGACCAAGCAGGAAATCAAATTACAAAATGATCCAAAGAGTCCATCAAACGAGAACAAACACTCACACTGGAGCTAACAAGTGAATCTCACCAATCAACAAGGAATGCAGGTTTTACCTAAAGATGTCCTTGCTATCATGACATGGGCCATTTTGAGCACTAAAGGACACCTAAAAAGCCAGGCAGTCAATATATGTGAGGACTTGCTGATAAAAGGCGAAGCATCAAGCTTCATACATTAACCTTCAGTCCAGTTCATGCCTAGATTTTGTCAAGCTTATCTGCCTTAATTACAGGGTTGGCTTTAGCTATAGCATCCTGACCAACAGTCCGATAATCAAAAGGGCAATTGTGTTTATCAGAATAGCGATGCATTGCACAAAAGATGTTTCCACATTTGCAGCTGAAACCAGTTAATCCAACACGCTTCCTGCAAGTGGCACATCTGCTGGGACCTGTCTTGGCTTTCCTCTCCAAACTCTCATTGGAGGATGAATCCCCAGAAATCTCAGCAAGGATTGTCTTCACCTCTACAGTTCCAACTTGTACATCAAGAGCACTGGCAGTCACAGCTTGTTTTCCATTGCCGCTGGAACTACCATTCACAATGTTTTCAACCGATGACGCTGCAAGTTTGTCCTGCTCATGCTTCAACAACATGTCCTTGTAACACTTGGAACACATGTTCATGGTAGCAGCCCTTCCAAAGAAGCCACAATTATTAATGCAAAGAATGGGGCGTTCTGGAGCCTGGCATCCTGTCTCATCGTGAGACTCCATTATTTTATGACCACCTGCAAGCAAAGCACCTCAGGATCTCAGAAAAAGATATACAAAAAAAAAAAAAAAAGATAAACACATTTCCCTATAAAAGATAAATAACTACAAATATCGCACATGCACTTGCAAAATAATGATTTATATGAATACAGGCAAATTTCACTTGCAAGTGCTTAGACACCAGCAGCTAGATACCAAACAAGCACAAGGATTACAAGAAGAACAATAGTCAATGTCGAGCCATTTATAATGCAGACATCACGGCAAGCACGTCAATGTTTAAAATTCTTAAAAAGGAAGTGAGAGTATTCCTTTTCCCTTGATCACTACTTTTCATGCATCTTCCAATACAGAGTTGTTAAATCAGAAACAAGGGAAAACAGCAAAAGCCCTCTATATGAACATTGGGAGCACACGCGCGCACACACACGGACACTGAATTCTAACCAATTAATGCATCAACAAACAATCAATATTCACTAATAATTCAAGCATGCAAACAAAAACCCAAATATTAAGCAAGCTTCCACAGATTAGTTCCAATGTTTAACTAAGATCGACCAAGTAGACAATTGACAACAGCCTCGAATCGAACAACAGAAGCGAAAAAAAAAAGACTTTTAACATCCTATCAACTGATTCATGTCACTTCGACATAACAAGCTAAAATCAACCCCACAAAGAAAAATCAAAATTAAACAAGAAAAAAAAACAACTTTTATCTAATTTTAAGAACAGGGTATGAATCAGAAAATAATAAGAACCCACGCCACGAATAACCCACTTAACCCCTAGAGAAATTTAACGAATTATTATACAAAATATTAAAACGAAATAGAAACCCCTCACCTGTGTGCTTGGCTTCACCGAATAAGAAGAAGGAGAAGAAAGAGAGGAAATTGATGAACGGCACAAAATATACAAATGAATTCTATAAATAAAGACAAGAAATAATTATTACCTTAAATCGAACAGAGAACAGTGTACGACAATCGATAAAATCGAAGAGCAGGAACACAAGTACGATATTAAACGCAGCTAGACTACAGAGGTATAGGAGGGAGAGAGAGAGAGAGGTTTGGTTCGGTCGTATCGTGTTCGTGTGGAATGCTCTGTATCTCTCTCTCTCTCTTCTCTCAATGTCTCTCTGTGTGTGTCTATTTGAACTTTTTATCAGCCAACTTACGCTTTACAGTTTACACACTCAGTCGGCGCTCCTTCACAAACTGCCCATGCAATACCTCGTAATTTCCACCTTGCCCTCACTTTACCTTCTTTTTTTTTTTTTCTGTTTATTTTCTAAAATAAATATTCCACCAGGGGCCAGTAAACTTAAAAGCGTTAGCCCATATCTGAGTGGACTGGACCTGAATTTTGGTATTGGCCGCTATCTTAATGATTTGGGCTTGTATAAACATATTAATACTTAAAATCAATTTTTCATAAAGCATTTTTTTTTAAATCTCATTCATTTATACTTATTTTATAATTATTTTGTGTTGTAGTTAAATAGTATTTTGGGTAAATTTTCACGTGAATTTATGCTGGAATAAAGAGATTCACAAGAAAATTACTTGCGTTCTGATATTGAAAAATTGACAACCTTGCGATCTGAATATAACAACACATGTTCACCTCCACAGCTGAGCTAATACTTTTCGGGTAAATTTATCACGTAATTTGAATGTGAAAATCAATATTTTTATCACAATGCTATTAAAGTTGATAACAAAAATCTACTAATTTACTCCACGAATCAAACTTAAATAAAAATAAAAACTAAACCAGCACATAGAGGTGTTAAAATGGACTTTGGCCTATGGGTTAGCCTATGTGGCATAGTAATTGTAGTGTGCTGGATTAATATTTCAGCATCACACTTGATAACTGGCTTTTTGCCCCATGCCCCTTAAGCCATGGGCTGATCTAGGTTAGGACTGGGGTCGTCATGTGAGCCGACCCACTTTTTCAACACCACGCGGTGTATTTTGAATATCTTGGCTTAGCTTTCCTTTGTTTTTGGTTGTTCCCCTTTCCATTTTCCATCCTATGACTACAAATTTGGGTTTAATTTTGATGTATTATTAATGTAAATTTTTTATATTACCATTTAATTATATATTATTAAATTATTAAAATAATTTAATTATTATAATAATTACTTAAAAATTTTAATTTTTTTAATAATACATCAATATATAATTAAATAATAATATAATTTTTTTTATGTTGATAATAAATTAAAATTAAATCTATTATATTAATTTATTAAAAATATGACACATGAAATTATATGGTTGTATATGTGTTGGATTAAATTTAAAATTTTATATAATCAAATTTAATAATTAAAAAATTACTAAAAGTATTACTCAAATATATAATATTTTTCTCATTATTCCCCATCTAGAGTCTTGTTCGTCATATGTTTGACAAAATTTTCAAGCTTACGTCGTTGTCCATCATATGTCTAATCACTCCTCACTCGATTTCCTTTTGGTTGGTTCACCTGGGTCTGTGAACTGACTAGATATGCGATTTGGTCACCCTTAAAATTTTCCCAAGCAGTTGAACTGCTATATCTAGTCATAACCGAATATTGGACCGCTAACGCGTTTGAACCATAACCGGCTTTCAATAACCAGCCGCGTGCAACTTTTTTTTAGAAAAATAAATACCCAGTTTTTTTCCCCCAAGCTCTCTTTGTTTAGCCATAGCCGTTTAGGGCCTTTTTCAACTACGGATTTTTTCCTTGTTCTCTCTTCACGCATGCATGTGAAGATAACGTTTCTCACAGATTGCGTTCGAAGGCAACGTCGCTGTGCTCACAGCATCTTGTCGCCGTCCAAAGTATGTCCATCATAGTTTCTAGAAGGATAAGAAAATCGGATCACGTCGGTCAGTTGAACAGATTAAATTAGGAATCGACCATCCTATCAGTAAAGTTTACTCCATAAACTTATCCATCAACTCCAGATCCATCTAATTAGATTTAATCGATTATTTTTTTTTAATTTAAAATTTTTGTTAATTTAAATTATTTTATTTTAATCTAAAAATTATATGTAAGTTAATCTAAAAACTGTATGTAAATCAATATAAAAAAAATTTATATAAAATACTTAACTTAGATTGTACAAAAGCTTTGAAACTAAATGTATAATTAATTGTATATTTTTTTGAACTAAAATTAAAACTTTTTAAAATAAAAATAGGCTATAAAATGCTTTGGATTCTTAAAAAATAAACTATAAACTATTTTTTATCATTTGTGTTATTGTTTATTTGTTTAAGTAGTATATAATATATATTTAAATTATTTAATTATATTCCGGTTAAACCATTGAACCTTAAATCAGTTTCTTAACTGATTTGATTTTCAGAAACTTGATTTTTGGTATGTCTTCCTTTTAGTTTTTTCATCTTTTCCTTGATCCCTTTCTTGAGTGCCACAGTTCCTGATTTGATCTATTAACTTTGAGGTTTATTTAGTGAAAACTGCTTTTTAGGATATTAATGGATAGTTGCAAGCATTTTCTCTACTAATTTCAACTCTGATTTTGCCAAATAAAGCTCATAACTAATAAGTAGGCTTTTTTTCATACTAATTTTTACTATAAAACAAGGGGTAAATAGTACCTTTTATGTCAAGAAAATAAAGATCATATATATACTTGACAAATACATGTAGTTTGTTGAACAAGGACATAATGGCTGAAAGTTCTTGCATTTGTATGGATATATTTTCATAAATTTGACACATTATGTGCATGCAATCTTTCGTAATACATATAAAGAATTTTTGCCATTATTAGGTTTATATATATATATATTACGTCATCTAGTACTAAAGATTCATTAATTCAACCCATTGAAGCTATCAAACCATGACTTAAAAGGCCTCCTCGGTTCGGTTGTTAAAATATTAATTGGCCCTAATTAATGTAAAGGAGTGGGTTAAGGCTAAAGATTATAGTAGTCCATTTAATTTAACATTAGGTTTTTTGGTCTTAACCTATGACGCTCCGTTCCACCACGTGAGTTAGGCCGAGTTAAAACTATTCGAGCCCAATTTGATACTGCTAGTGGCACATCAACATATGTCTGTCGGATTACTTAAAAATTTGGGATAAAAAAGAAAGTCCTTTTCATTGGAATTGCTTGCAATATGTGAGTGACAGTGACAGCATTATGAAAATATCCACCGCCGTCTGAGGAGGTTGGATGAGAAAGCGGAAAGATAATTTTTTATTTTTTATTTAATAATTTTTTATAATAAGAAAAATAAAATAAAAAATTATCATATAATATTTTAATTATTTTTTTTATAATTTTATTAATTTAAAAAAAAATATTCATTATTTATTTTTTATTTCAAAATCTTCTAATCCAAACATCTTTAGAAATTTCGATATATGACATGACACGTAGTTGATGCATATATGGTCTTCGTGTGTTGAAGAAGGGTCCAGATGCAACCTCACTGTAAAGGGGTCCGCACCAGAACATGACGGCGGGAAAATAAAGAGTAAAGCCCGAAGCGTATGGCGGGAACAACTTTTCTGTTAATTCAATTTTAATTTTAATCACAAAATTGATTTAAATCCACCGCACCAATGGAGTCCTGGCTTGGGAATCATTTTGTGCAAAAATAAAAATAAAAATAAAAATAAAAAAGAAAAGAAATCCGCTACAACTAGAAATGGAGCAGAAGAAGAAGAAAGGTAGGGTTTCCGATGATGAAGAAATCGAAGCGGAAGCGGAGCATCACAACCATAATAATCAAAAGAGCAGCCTCTACGAGGTATCGTAAATCGATCTTTTCCTTTCCTTTTCAAAACCAAAACAACATTAAGATTTAAGATACATTATAGTAAACTTGGTAATGCTTCAATTACGAGACTTTGTCCTTCGTTTTCTCTTGTCTCTCTCCCTATACTTTTAGTATGGATTAAGGCTTTCTATTGTTGACTACCTGTTGCTTTGTAGAGTTCAGTTTAGGTAGCAATAAGCTTTATTAAGGTTACCCGCATCATCTTTTGAGGTTCAAATTCTTACCAGGGCAATGCTTATTAGGATTTATATTGTAAGCTCCTTGGCATATAGCTTTGGGAGCTTCATAGAATATTCTACAGTCTCTTGAAGTCTTTTTGGTCACAGGACTCCACACATATTTATGTACTAAGTGTATTCTTTGCGTTACTCATGTTTGGAGTCAATGAATGAACGCCATCTTGTAACATCATAAGATCTTTCTAATAAGTAAAAATAAATTAAATAATGCACTGGGCTTAAATATTCCCAAGCTTTTCGCTCTTTCATCATACACCAAATTACACAGAAATCACATGCTTATAGAAATTTAAGGACCACAAACATTTATATTTTGCTTATATTCCGAAGAGTTTATTCTTGTTTCACATCCTTGGGGACCAGGAGATGAAGTATCCCCTCTAGTTCTTACTTTTACCGAAAGAGTTAACAACAGTTTCATATATTATTCTAGTTTCTTATACCTTTGGCGCAACACCAGTGTTTTGTTCCCTTTTCTTTATTCACTGTGATATATGAACAAGGATTTGTTGGACAGTGACTCATTGCTTGACTGCTTCTAGGTTCTTGGTGTGGAGAGAACAGCATCTCAACAGGAAATAAAGAAGGCATACTACAAGTTGGCATTGCGGCTCCATCCTGACAAGAACCCTGGTGATGAGGTGATTGTTTAAGGTTGCCTAATATGCTATAGTCTATTTATCAGCTTTTAGATATTTGCAGTTGTAATTCCTTGTGTTCTTACAGGAAGCTAAAGAGAAATTTCAGCAATTGCAAAAAGTGATCTCAATTCTTGGGGATGAAGAGAAAAGGGCACTTTATGATCAGACTGGTTATGTTGACGATGCTGTGAGTGTTTCATTTTTTATTTTATTTTTTTGCTGCTGCAAGTGAATTAATGAAGCCATAATATATCGGATTCATAATTGACAATATCTAGGTACAAAGTAAATCCTTATGGTCTGTTAACTGTTATTGGAGGAAACTATCCTCTATAATAATTTTATGTATAATAGAATGGCAGATTAGCATTTCAGGATACTTTAGCCATGTCCTGGACATCTACAACTCATTTATCTTTTCTGAAAATCAGGACCTTGCTGGAGATGTTGTTCAGAATCTTCATGAGTTTTTCAGAACAATCTACAAGAAGGTATTTGTTTTAATATATGATATCCTGTTTCCTGATGCCTTGTGGTATACTTGTATTCATTTGTTTGGTTTGTAATATATGAGCCGCAGGTCACTGAAGCTGATATTCAGGAGTTTGAAGCGAACTATAGGGGATCTGACTCAGAGAAAAATGATTTGATTGATCTGTACAAGAAGTGCAAGGGTAATATGAACAGGTAAGAAAGCAATGTGAATTTGTGATGCGCATGAGCCCTTTTTGAAAAGGCTTTCAGTTTGATATCTGGAGTAACTTCCATTTGCAGGCTTTTCTGTTCAATGCTTTGTTCAGATCCTAAACTCGACTCACACCGATTCAAGGATATTCTCGACGAGGCTATAGCTGCTGGTAAGAATATTAACTAGATGTTGTTAACCTGGGTTTCAGTCAGACATTTGCTCTAGATATAGGTTTCTCTACAGGAAAAGATATATTGAATTTGAATTGTCAGATCAGGACTACAAGTCAGTAAGAGAATGGGAGACCATGCAGTTATTTTACTTTTAGCACTGAGATTCAGCATATTTATATAGACCGTCATGGCAGAGTCCATTACATTATCTTACACATTTTTCTTGGGCTGTTCAGCATCTTCCTTGATGCTTGTTTGTTTTCTCTTCTCCATATTATGTAGGAGAACTAAAGGCAATAAAAGCCTACCAGAAATGGGCAAAGCAAGTATCTGAAGCCAAACCACCAACAAGTCCTTTAAGGAGGAGGGCAAAGTAAGTTGAAGAGGCGGGGTTTTACTTATGCTATTTATACTGTAATTTAGGAGTGATCCATTGTTTTCTACAGGTCAAATAAGCAGTCGGAAACAGATCTGTATGCAATCATAACACAACGTCAAGACGAGAGGAAAGACCGGTTTGATTCTATGTTCTCATCTCTAATTTCGAAATATGGTGGTGATATGCCAGAACCCTCTGAAGAGGAATTTGAAGCTGCACAGAGAAAGCTGGAGAGCGGACGATCCTCAAAAAAATCGAAGCAATCAAAACGGAAGTAACCAGCATATGATTCTATGTGTATAGTTTGTTTCTGTGAACATTACTTCAGCTCCTTTTTTCGTAGTTATCAAATGTTAGTGGTAGTTCTTTCTTGCTGAACTACAGGGGTGTTGTTTTTCATGTGTAATTTAATGTGACTGGTTATTTTCAAGGTTGAAAAAGAACCATTTAACTTGTGATAGTTAAGTAGTTCGTAACCTTTTATCAATTTCTCGGATGGATGTTTATCCTAGTTTTTGAAGATTCAGTACCAATCCTGCTCACACTTCGATTTAAATGAAAGATCAGTGACATTTGCGAAGTCTTCGATGCGTTCAGCACGGTTTATGGCATAGATGTCTGCTTTATGCTTGCCTAAATCATCAGTGAGAAGGCCCTTCGAAAGTTGGGATGGGCCCATATTTTGCTATTTTCAACTGGTCACTAATCACGAACTTCAATGAGTTTGCCATTTGAGGGATGATATACAGTCTGAAAAGCACAAACTCGTCATAAACTACGAACTCTTTCTAAACCCCTCACAAGCCGAAAGATGAAATTCTATGATACGATACCCGATGAAGTTATTCGTTTGAAAATAAACCAGATACAGGTATTTGTTCTGTATCATGTCTCTGTACTACCACAATTTTATTTAGCCAAATACTCAAGTGTTGTTCTTTATAGTTTTTAGCCGGGAAGCAGAGACTGTTTAAAAAGGGAGTCGTCGAACACGATGTGGCTCTTAAAAAGTCTTAATGGAATACTTAAAAAAAATAATATAGTGTCCAGTATTTATCATTGTCTACAGTCTACACTTGGGTTTTTAGCTCACTGTGTTTTTCCCATCACCTATCCCCATTATGCCCTAAGTATCTTGACAATCAAATCAAAAGTTTTGAATGGAATTTTGGATTTCCTCATCAATTATAAAAAGCAAAGACACGAGAATGATTACTACTGACAGTACATGGTTGCTTTTGAGGGGACATTGGTTTATAGTAATAGTTGGGACATCACATAAAAGAGTAGCGGTTGTTGTCGAGTTAAATACTTCAGAAGTAACTGGTCTCAAGAATAACTGAAGTCTCTCCTAGCAAATTTATTACATACCGTATCTCCGACCGTTCACTAGTTGTAACTTCTTACTGATAACAATGGCATGCGTGGTAGGGAAAGTGTTTGGCTTGGAAAGGAAAAAGGCAATTATTGAAAGAAGAGGAGGATGACCTCTTTGTTCTCTTTAATAAAATTTCTTGATTTCTGAAGCGATATGCAGGAGAGGCTCAACAGTTTTACTAGCCCTTGCGGCAGCCAAATTTTTGGGCCTTGAAGACTACATATATTTCATTCGGGTTAACTCAAGGATTTGTCAATAAACCTCGCGGTATTCTTTTCTTTTGATCTTATTATTGAGTTTCTTGTGATAAACTGTTGTAAAACCGATATTCCAGTCTACTAAAATGACATTGCACCTCGTTCTTTTACAGGTTGGTTAAACAAACTTATTAGGTTTTGATTTGACATCACGATCACCAAATTAACCGGAAATTTTACTTGTTTGAGCACATGATTAGAAATGATGATTACATTGCTTACAGCTAAATAAACCTGATTAACACCTATTTTTTTTCAAATTTAGAACATAATTACAACAATCTGGTTGTTGACCAGCATCGGATTAGCATAATTAACATTCTTTCCCTTCACAATTTACATTTAAACCAAAGTTGATCACATCAATACATCAAAAACATAAAACATGTGAAAAAAATAATAATCGCCTCTAAGAATGTTCGAGGTGTAAAATTAAACCATAATCATGCCCCTGGACCAGTACCAGTGGTTGGCCAGCACACTACACGAGCACACTACAAACCCACACAACTTTTTGATTTTGTAGAGTATAAGCTATTGGCTCAAGTCTAAGTTTTGATGATTTTATTTATTAAGGTACAAGGACTGTGACATCACAACTGCGTGCTAGGAACATTCCCTGTTGCGAATGATCTCCTATGAATCTGTAAACGCAAGCAAGACTTTTCCTTTTTCTTTAGTTTTCCATACCTGTCACCTTTGAGTTCTCTCTCCAACCCCATTTTCCCATTTTCTTTTGGGGCATTTGGGTGGGGTGGTAGCTATGCATATGATATACTCGCCAGTACACTTATAAAGTATTATAAATGTGACAATATGTCTTTGCTTTACTTGACTTTGTTGCCCTTCCATTCTACCACTCTCTCTCTCTCTCTCTCTCTCTCTACTTTCTTTTGGGTAAGTCATCAACCTTACAATTTTCTTGGTGGTGCTATATTCTGCTTTAGCTGAGTCTACCCTTTCTTCTCTCTCTTCCTCTTCTGTCTTCTCAGAAGGTAGTTTAGTGTCATAATTGTGGAATGTGGCTTTACTCATTTTTCATGTGAAACCTCTTCATGGTTGCTGGAATCCATTGCAGAGGCACCAAAACTCATTCTCATAGGATATTTACTTTGCCTAATTAATGCTCTTCAAGCTTGCGGTTGTCTTCAATTACAGCATTTAGATGAAAAAGGGAAGAAAGGGTTGGTAAAACTCACACACTCACACTCACACAAAACTTTGCCACAAATAATCGGTAGTTTCCTGAATTGGGCTCGTAGAAAATCAGGATCTGCTGCTTCAGTGCTTCAGTGTTTGTCTGCTAGCTTCTGGAGTTTGCCATGGAGACAGATAACGGTAACACCAGGTCGAAGAAGATGGAAGACTATGAAGTGATAGAGCAAATTGGCAGGGGAGCATTTGGCGCTGCCTTTCTCGTTCTCCACAAGTCTGAGAAAAAGAAGTAAGACACCGTTTCCTTTCTGTGGTTGTTTCCTGTAACTGCTTAACCATGCAACATGAACGATTGAAGATCGATTTTTTGGTTAAAAAATGGACAACCCCACAAAGAAATTTTCAATCTTTTTGAGATTTTCGTGTTGAATTGATGGAGTTGAACTGTTGAAACCCAACCAGTTTAATAGTATTTAGCTTTTCAACTTCAATTATTATTCTTTAGCTGTTCTGTAACTGCTAAACCATTCAATATGAACGATTGAAGATTGATTTTCAGTTAAAAAATGGACAGCCCAAAAAAGGAAGTTTCAATTTTTTTTGTTTGAGATTTTCGTGTTTAATTGATGGAATTGAAAACCCTGCCAATTCAATAGCAGTTAGCTTGTCAACTTCAATTATTATTCATTTTCATGATTTCACCCCCGGTAGGTATGTGCTGAAAAAGATTCGCTTGGCTAAGCAAACTGAGAAGTTCAAACGTACAGCGCACCAAGAGGTTGGTGTAACAAACCCTTCCACCTGATGCACATATTCAGTGTCAACCATGCAACTATTTTATTTATTTCAATATATTCTCTAGTTTTCTAATTGATTGTACAAGCAATTCTTTTGCACGAAATTACTCATAGTACTGTCTTATTAATCTTCTCTAATAAATTTTAATCTGTCCTATTAGAAAGAATAAGTATAGTACCAATCAATTCGTTTCCTACCATCTTTTGAGTCATACGTGCATGAATCAGCCTGATTTAACTAATTGTTTGTACTTCTCACTATCTTTGTTTCTCTTCCATGATGATCTATGAATATGCCATCGCTGGCTATGCTTCATTCATACTACAAATAAACCAGTCATCTGAATATGTAGTTAATTCACTAAGCAACATCCCCTCTGCACAGACACAGACAACGACTTTAGTAAACTCCTGTGATGCACGGATACTTTAAAATTGGTGACATATCTGTATCGTACCCGTATCCGATACTGATACGCGTATTATACTCATGCATCTATATTTTTATTGTATCTTTGTGTTTTTTGTTTCTTGAATACCTACTGTCCTAAAAATACTACTATTCGAAAAATCCTAGCTATAGATTCAAGCCTCGTTCTCATCAATTACCTTCTTTAAAATATATTCTTACTCTTGCAATCTTGCCCTCCTAAAAATCAAAGTAAATTGGTGAGGAATTTCACCAAATTTAAAGTTTATTTTTTTACGTATATAAATATAAACTTATTTTATTCAACATGTATGGCCGTACCTGTATTTTAATTTTTTAAAAAACTACCATATTTACGTATCGTATCGGTACTCGTACCCGTACCCTTGCAACATAGGTAAACTCAAATTGAATTAATTTCAGTTGATGAAATCTTTTAGGTGCTATGCTACTTGTCATTGTTTCTTTAAGTACTGATCAAACTTCCAGAGAAAAGGATATTTGTTTTGTGAATTTTGTTATGCTTACAAAATGCTGTAAACACCATATGATATGGCAGTTTCATCTTGAGCCAATGGCCATCTGAAGCTAGGTTTTCTATAAATATAAGACGGTATTCTGAATAATGATTTCACTGACGTCAATCCTAAGAGGTTTTGTGAAGCTGATTTTGAATGATTACTTTCTATTACTCACATAAAAATGACAATATTGTCTATCTTTCTGTTACAGATGAACCTGATTGCAAAGCTAAATAACCCATATATCGTGGAGTACATAGATGCTTGGGTGGAGAAGGTAAGGACCTAATCTTTCTTTTTTATTTTCAGTTGTACATTTATATAGAGATGAAAATTTAACTTTGAAGATTTATATATGTATTGGCTTATTCTGATGATTATGACTGTTTATAGGCATGTTTCTGATATTTTCATGTTATGTAGGAGGACTATATATGCATTATGACTGGCTATTGTGAAGGAGGTGACATGTAAGTAAAATAATATCTGTTAGTAACACTGATGCTTTCTTGCATAAATTAAGGATCTGAGCTTATGGTTTTCAATCATAGAGCAATGTCTTATATAATATCTAAGGATAAAAGAAAATGTTTATTAGCAATCTATATGTAAACTGTTAACCTTAAAGCTCAAGCTATTATGTAAAAATCCAAGAATGGTTTTCATTACTCTTAACATATCATTTCAGGTGAAAGCCTACTGGACATGTGGACAAAATACAAACTGCTATCTTGTACCGAAACGACAGAGAACTTTATACTGAATTCTTTCTATGGGATAAAAATATTATACTTAAATTTTAATTATTAGACTGAGGATGACAAGTATTGAACTTTATACTTGGTCAATCTGACTCTGATGCAATGTTAAATATATTCTTTACCTAAAAGTTTAAGCTGTTAGACAAAGGCCCAAGGACCTTTTTAAAACTCTCTCATAAACATGTTTTGTAATACGTATTATGGAGAATCTTTAAGGAGTCCTTGTTGATTGATGTTGAATCTTTTGCAATAACCGCAATAACCTTTCTTCTTAGAAGCTTGATAGACAGATATTGAAAAGATCATTTCATAACATTTATCTTAATATATCACATTCTAAGATTTGGATGAAATACTCTTAGATAAAGGATTTGTGATTTTGTGGGTCTCATGTATTTTATAAAAGATATATGTATACATTTATATGCCACTTAAGAGAAATATAAACAGTGACATAAAGTCCTAATCACGGAACACTGCATTCTTTGTGGAGCAGGGCTGAGAACATAAAGAAAGCTCGTGGATCATTTTTTCCTGAGGAGGTAACTAAAAAGGTTTTATGTAACATTCCTTAATATTTTCTTATGAGTATTCCTTACCCACTCTGCATCACAATTTTCTCCTACAGAAGGTCTGCAAATGGCTGACTCAATTGTTGCTAGCTGTGGACTACCTGCACTCTAATCGTGTAATCCACAGAGATCTTAAGGTATTACATATTCATTTATCCTGGCAAAGAATCCTTTATGTGCCGTTTACATTAATGTGACTTCATTTAATTTCAGTGTTCCAACATATTCCTCACCAAAGACAATGACATTCGGCTTGGTATGAAACGTTATCCTTTTAATGCTCATAACTTTTGGCTTCCATGTACTATGTTATCTAAAGAAATATATGTATTGCATGGACCATACAGGTGACTTTGGTCTTGCAAAGCGACTTAATACAGAAGACCTTGCTTCCTCGGTATTGTATATATGTTTAATATCTTAGCATTTCTCTGATACCTTCTTCAAGAAACTTGCTTGTATTTGATCCCCCGGTAATGGACTGTCATGCCCAGTATTTGATGCTTTTCGTCTTAAAATGGATAATTTTGCCTATATATTTCTTGCTTTGAACTTCTTCTCACTAATGTTAATGCTACTTAACTGAATCCACATATTAATGCCTTCTTATCATTTGCATCCTTCTTATATCTTGTGTAGGTTGTTGGAACTCCAAACTACATGTGTCCTGAGATCCTCGCTGATATACCTTATGGTTATAAATCTGATATATGGTCGCTTGGTAAGAATGACGGATGCCTGATTCTAATTGACAAAGCCATATGATATCTGACCTTGTGTAAGAATGACATCTCTTTGTATGTAAAGGTTGCTGCATGTTTGAAATTGCTGCACATCAACCAGCATTTCGTGCTCCGGTATGAACCAACTTGAACCATCTGCAAGAGTTTAATATTATTACTGGAAATGAAGTCTCCATTCTTCAATATATATTTAAGATAAAATAATTTGACAAATGAGTGAATTAATGAAACAGGACATGGCTGGACTTATCAATAAAATAAATAGATCCTCCATTTCTCCACTGCCAATTGTTTATTCTTCCCCACTGTAAGTAACTTCTTCAAAACCATTCTCAGACACACTGCTGTCATGATTTTTATAACCTGTGCTGAGGAAACATATTATGTGTACCAGGAAACAAATTATCAAGATCATGCTGAGGAAAAACCCAGAACATAGACCAACAGTGAGTTCAACCGAGCCCGTATTGTGTGATAAATTTGGATGGAACTTTCAATTCTAATGCTGCTTCTCTTTGTTGACAGGCAGCCGAATTGTTAAGGCATCCTCATTTACAACCTTATGTTCTCCGCTGTCATAATGCATCATCTGTTTTTCTTCCAATATATCCCATAGCAAAGGATAAAACAAAAAGATCTTACAAATCTAGTGGTGGCAAAGACCATAGGGACAAAGAAGCAGGATTAGTAAATCTCTTGGAACGAGTTCATCCAATTGAGGGAAATGGACATGTACAGCCAAGCAATCTTTCTAATGATGGGGGAAATGGAGATGTACAGCCAAGTAATCTTCCTAATGATAGGGGAAATGTAGGTGTACAGCCAAGTAATCTTCCTAATGATGGCGAGTTAATAGTCTCAACCAGTGCAGAAGACAACCTTGAGACCAAGATGGTTGATCCTACCAGCTACAGCTACATAGTGGAATCTTCTACTAGTATCAGTGGCTCAAAAGATGGTTCAACAACATCTGAATCAACTATTTGCAGTGTGTGCAAGGAAGCAGACTTTAAAGGTATACCTGAAAGGGAAACAACTAACAGTGAGATCACATCAAAGAGTACACAAGATTCTGTGCATGAAGAACAAGGATTTGCTGCTGAACATTTTCAGAAATCGGAAGGGGTTGACATAAATGCAGTGACCACAAAAGTTGAAAATGCTTTTCCCAATGAAGGTTTTGATAATGCTGAAACACAGAGGGAAGATGCCAAACCTGAGGATTCCAGGAAATCAATAACGTCCAGTGCGGGCAGTAGCAGCCCTGATAAAGATGGGTCCATTGATGAGGAAAGGTCATCACCAATTGTGCATCCTATTGGGGTTGAACATGACACTGAATCTGGAAACTGCTTGAAGAAAAGTGAAAACCCTGATGCATTTACAGAAGGCTCACATATGAACTGCTTGTCTTCTGAGAGTAATGATACACTTCCTGTTAAGGATGAAGACAGAGAGAAAACACACATAATTTGCTCCACGCATAAAGAAGATGATAGTGCTGGTGTGGTTGATCAGACACCGAGTGGCATTTCATTGAGTACACTTACTGGAATAGGTGGTGATGAAGCCAAGACTGTTTTGGATAGTCCCTGCCAGCAAAGAGCTGATGCTCTGGAGTCTCTGCTTGAGTTATGTGCTGAGCTACTTAAGCAAGATAAACTTGAAGAGCTTGCCGGTGTGCTAAGACCATTTGGACAAGAAGCTGTCTCATCCAGAGAAACAGCAATATGGCTGACAAAGAGCCTCATGTCAGCCCAAAAATTTAACCCGGAAACCTAGTTTGTGAGAGGTTCTCGTCATTAATTTATACATTATTGTAAGAAATGTGTATTTTCAAATGTCACATAAGTTTGTTCCTTCGAGACTGTTGCTTGATTGAAGATTGGAGACTGGAAAATGGCATCCCACATATTCTTTCCTGGTAAATGGGTTATAGTAAATGAATTAAATTAATTTTATTTGGTTGAATATTCATTGGTGTTTTCCCGTAGGCTATATCCGTTGATTGCATGAATTTTGTCATGTACCTCCGAACTAGAAAAAGAAAACCATAGACTTGGAGTTCGTTGTTTTATTTGTTTAGAAGACATCCTGGTCCGCCTGACCATATTACCCTCATTTTCTGTTTAACATTTTCAGTTGACTGGTATCATCCTGCAATCTCTCTATTCTTTCAATCATTTGAACACACTGACATTCAAACGAACATACCAAAAACCGGGGCAATGGATTCCCCCCCCCCCCCCCTTCTATCTCTCTCTCAAAACTAGGAACTTAGACAGATTGCATATCATTGTAATATCTATGGTAAGTTGGTAACTATGTAGTAACATGATTAAAATCTTCGCAATTTAGAAACGCGTAGTCAGATTTTGCATATTATTGCGACAATATCGACATAGAATTGGTTTCCATAATCTGATACCAATTTGACCATGTAGGAATGGGATTGTATTTCTCTCAGCAAGAATCAAGAGCATTCATTCAAAATAAAATAATGTTCAATAAAGAGAAACATCCAAGTAACTGTAATGCCATTAAGGACATCTCAGCTAAAATCTCCCCACGGTGACCTTTCAGTTGTTTTTATTCGTTTTAGTAGTGATTGGAGATTTCTAAAGAATCAGAGGTTTTTTTTTTCACTTTTTTAGGGTGAAGGTTTGATGATTGATGCATGGGACTGGAAACTGTTGTGCAGGCTTCCCTGCATGTTTCTTTGTGTAGCTTAAGCTGCTAGGATACGTAAGATGAGAAAGGAAAACATTTGTACACAAAATATATTGGACTATACGTAAGATGAAACAAATTAATATTAATAATATATATTATTCTATTACATTCAACAGTAATGATAAATACAGATTAGTTTGCATCATAATTATTCTTTTCATCCCGTATTCCATATATATGTAATGTCTTATTCCTAAGTTACATCTTTCTTCGCCCCCTTTTGCACTGTCACATTGTTGGCTAGCTTAATGGAACAAGGCAAAGAAAGACCACACAGAGGCACCAACCAATGACCCAACAAGAGGCAAGCTAGCTGAGGCTCCGCTGCTTGGGCCGGGAGCTGGAGCAGGAACCTCTGTGGCAGCCAATGCAGCGCTCATGGAGGCAGCTGCAATGAGAACAGCGCAAGTGACCTTCTTCATGTCCATGATGAATTAAATGTGAGTAGTTTAGGAGACCCGCTGGTTTGCTGATGAAGCAACTGTGTTTAGTTTTCTTATCTTTACTTGCAGGTCTGAGGCAGAATGGGGGCATTGGCATGGACTTTAAAGGGCAGGACTTGGAGTTATTTTAGGAAAACACCACTTCTTTTGGTTGTGCGAGGGTCGTACGTGTATGGTTTTGCAAGGTTTCAGGGTTGCTTCAAAGCTTTTTTGTGATATGTGTTATCCTCCTAATATATTTGTGGCACAAGCGGTTTGTCAAACTCTTGCTATGCTTAGACAAGTTGTAATTAAACTTGAACCATCCCCAATTGCCTCCACAAATTAGAATTTTTTTACTTTTTTTTTTATATATACTTTTATTCATGCTCCTCATTAGATGAATTGTTTCTACCATATATATATTGGCTGTTTGGTTTTTCCCGTTTGTGGTGAGTAAACAGGCATTCAAAGCAAGTAAGAAAAATTAGTTTCGTTTAAAAGCACATTGAGAACTATGAACGGCTCTTTACTCACCCTGCTATCCAAACATGCCAACCTTCTTTCTTTTCTTCTCATTCCTACCTTTTATACTTATGAGGATGTTTTAAATAAAACTAAAAAATTTAATATTAAAAATTTAGTACGAAACATCTAATAATAAAAAAAATAAAATTTATAGTATTTGGAAAGCTGAAATACAAAGGTCTATTTGGATGGTAAAATTGGAAATAATTTAAAAAAATTAAATTTTATGTTTTGCACAAATAAAAAAAATTAATACATTGAATTGTAATTATAAACTAAATTTTATGATTATTAGAGAACACTATTGACGATTAAGGGTGGCTGCAGCATGGTGCAGGTGAGGGTGGATGGAGGACATCGATCGTTGGTGAGGGTGGCAGAAAGACGCCACAAGGTGGATGAAGGACATCGCAGGCGATGGTGATTGGAAGACACCGGTGGGTGATGATAACGCCGGTGGATGATGATAGTTGTTGAAGTATGGTGATAGATGTTAGAGTATAATTAAACATAGTTTTTAACTTTTTTTCTTTTTAAATATTTTTTTAAAAAAATTGATACTTGGAATTGTAATATTTAAAATCAAAGCTAAGAATTAAAAGTACAGTATAAATTAGTTTTTTTTTACAATTTCATGAAATTACAACTCAATTTGAATTCTAAATTCATTGTACTCATCAAATAAGATAATTAGAACTTAAAAGCTCAATTCCAAACCCAATTCTACTTGTTAAATGAGGCCTAAAGAAAATTATTAACATGAATTATAATAAAGAATGATATATTAAAGATAGCTATTTTCTATCTGGCAATTTAAATAAATAATTGTTACTAATTAACTTAATTTTATTTTTAACTTGTATTAAACAAATATCATTATTAGATCAAACATATATGCTTTTAAGTGCCTGTGATTGTTTATTTGCCAGTATAACTCCCTAAGTTTGAATAATGATATAAATGCATTGAGGCTTATTTTGAATATGCCACGTACATTAGATGAAAACCTCGTAGAAAAAGAAAAGGTATATAATTGGTTTCTCTTGGGGTGGATATTAATTCAATCGTTATTGCAACGTTCATTGATCAGGTATATGAAAAAAAAAATGCAGAATGCATATGCTTAAGGACATATATTGTAACTTTTGTAGCAAAAGTTAAAAAAATAAAATAAAAAATCAACGTCAAAATGATGTCTCTGTTTGATTACTCTATTTGTTTATGCAATTTGCAAAACAAATTGCCTTCAATGAGCACTTAAATTTACTTGTCGCCAGACTAGCTTTATTTACAGGATTTATCATTGATTCTGATTTCTGACATATATAGTTCAAAATGATCTAGATTTAATTCTGTCTTTTTTATATTTCTTGTTACATCTAAAATAGCTACATCTAGTACTCAAGAGTCAACAAAAAAAAAATCCTGTTGTGTATGATATTTATCCATCATTCTATTCTATCCTCCTCAATTGCCAAATAAAGCTGGAATTCTAGACTCTTCTCTTTAGGAAGCAACAAAGACATCATATTTGCACCATAGACTTGGCCTTTCTCAAAGGTTCAGCACCGTTGCTATGTCAAGGGCGCTTCAGCTGGCCTGAAAGTGATTTCCCACCAGCTGCAATGAATTGAGAAAAGATAGCCTGCCAAGTAATGCCTTTCACTTTTCTACTACGCCCCGTAACTGATAACTTCTGTGGCAAAAGAGTTTAAGAACCCAATCCAAGCCATCTCGTAAACTCAAGTGTATCATAAGTGGTATGTACCAGATTGTTCCTATAGCTGTAACGTAAGACGCTCTTTGAGGACGCAATGCCACCCTGCACCGACTAGCTCTGATTGGTCTCGTGGGGTCTCAAAAGGCATAGTAACATTAAAAATGGTTAATGTTTAATGTACCACTTACCAACTTGATAAGGATGACCTTTTAACATACCCCTAACAAATTCCTATATAAACTCAACTCTTGACTCTGTCATTGAACAATTCAAATCCCGACCAATACAATCTTCAGTCTCTTAGTCACTTTATTACAGTAACATAAAGATATTCTGTGGAAATGGCACCATTTTGTGGCTCTGCAGCTCACATTTTGATAGCAGTAATGGTTGTGGGCTTGTTTTGCGTGACTAACACTATGGCACAGGATTCAGCGATCCCACCCACATCGCAATTGGAGGCTGGAGCTGGGTTTGCTTTGCCTGTTTCTGGGGTGGCCTTGTGTTCTTCGATGTTGTTTTCTCTTGTGGCATTTATGATGCCGTGAATTGGAAGACATTGGGGTTGAAATTTGTCACTTGCTGGGGGTAATCATGCTTTGTCTTGTGGTTTAAAGTTGATGTGTTTATAATGAATTTAAAGGGTTGTTTTTGTTTCTTTACTTTATGCTTACTTCTTGAAAATGGTACTGTCGTTTTTGGCATTGTAAAAGATTAGCTTTATGATGAGTAACAGTATGTAATTTGCACAAGTACTTAGCTATTGGTGTGAGCTGATATGTAATTATTAAACTCTTTCTAAAGAATTGACGCATTTTTTTCTTCTATTAATTTCTTCAAAAGTGATTCACTTCTTCATTGCTGCGCTGCTTCTAAGTAATAGTCCAACACTTGTTCTCCCTAGATTATTACAGTTTAAGTACAATTTCTTGGTAAACTGAAATGTTAAAGCTTGGGAGTACATTTTTTTTTCTATTGCATGATATATACAATAGGTTTCTCTATTTCGTGTAATGGCGATAATTAGTTATCACAGTGAACATTATATGGATTGATGTATTGGCTGATACCGCAGCACTCGGCTAACCTTCTCTTCAACTGCAACATTGAAAAGAAAATGGGAACCAAAAAAGGGTGCATTGCTGAAGCAGTCCCCATGGACTCCTTTATGTCCAAATCGTGCTTTGCTACCATAATACAGGAATCTGCTTCCAGAGATGAGACCGAGCTGTTATATTTCGTTGAAAACTCTTTTTCTGTTGTGCACTGCACGTCTGGCGTTATTCCAACATGATCTATGTCATGAAGTGTTTGTGATAGATAATTTGCTATTGCAACAAAGAGAGCTGACCCCTCATGAAGGTTTGTGACACTGCAATAAGAATGAACCTCCCCCCCCCCCCAAAAAAAAAAAAAACAAAATTAACTAAGATGTGACAAAAATAGCAAGAAGGCTTGGAACTAAATTTTTGTTACTTTGGAATGGAAGTTGATGGAAAAACATCAATTACCATGGCTCCTTTCAAATGGTTTTTCACTATGAATTATTTGGATGAATGCATGGTTAATATTTGTCATAGAATGAACCATTTGCAATAATTTCATTCAAAATCACAACACACACACACACACATATATATGTTTCCGACTATAATGCATGGTACATGCCTTTACACCTCATATGCTTTCATAAAAATACCTCGTGAAAGATGCAATTTGTTGTCCTACATTAGAATGCTTTGTTTCTGTTCCACTGTTATTTGCCCAGATTGTCCTCTCATCTTTAAGCCATACCCTCGCGTTCAGGCTTCACCTGTGATCTGTGGATTTGACTAACATATGCACCAGAGAAGGAGACGTTTGTTCCCCACCCAAAAATAATAATAATGAGACGTTTGTTGGGTCACTGAGGGAATTTGCTCGTTCGTTTTTTTACGTTGGAACTGTGTCTAGAATGGGCTGCAGTGGCCCTAAACTAAAGTCGAAAGCAAAAAGGAGCAAGCCCTCCACCCTGTAATTGGGCCTATAAACGTTTCCAAGAAAATCATTCTTAACTGATTGCTGAAGAGGGGAAATCAACCAATGGAATGGAACATGTCATGATCTCAGCACATAAAAAAAAATTAAAGAATCAATTGCATGCACAGTACTAATATTAGCCATTTCACAGTTCACCTTGCACTCGTTATATTTTTGCTGGAAAAAAAACAGCTGATTTCTTCGTAATATATAAGAATGATCGTGAAAAGTAGTGCATAAACAATTTGTACAAATAGCAATGTTAATTTTTTACAACTAAAATTGGGCTCCCCCCCGCCCCGGCCAAATCACTTTCCTTATGTTAAAAGACAATATATTTCTTACACCTGATACTAAGAGAAAATTGCTTTATTGGTGAGAAATTCTTTTAATTTTGACTTTGAGTTATGCAACATGGATAATCTATCTCTTTATGTTGTTGTTTTTTTAGTTTGTTACCAAGGAAGTCTTAAGATATAGGGAAAGAATGAGGTACAGCGAGCCAACTCAATGTTATGTGTTTCTTTAAGGAAGTCAAGCATTATTAAAGGTGTAGTTTGATGAGGAGAAAAGTGGAGAGGTAAAAGATTTAAATAAAATTACTTCTCAATATAAAAATGTGCTACGGTTGTAAGATGAATACAACTCATTTTACTCCATTTCACAAAATTTAGCCATTCTTATTGCGTGAAAATGAGTTAAAAAAATATTTTTGAACATTTACCAAATAATAATAAATAAATAAAATACTTCTATTTCATTCTGTTTTCACTCCCTTTTTAATTTTTCACATCTCCAAACAACCATAAACCTCACCTCACCCAGTTTTTCCCCTCTTTGATTAGTTATTTGCTTTAATTGTCAAGTTCCTCACCTCACTTACATTTTCATTGACATTTTATTACAAATCAAAGACCAATTTTCAATTTTCATTATTCGGTCCACCTACATTTGGGTCTAGCTCAATATATGCTCTAATAATATATTCAACCACCTCTGCAATATTGGTCTTAATATTAATATTCAGCTACTTCTTGACTGTAGCTGAAGCAATCTTTACAAACATTACACAGCCCAACCACAGCAAACTGCAACCTCCATAAACTTTAAAATGCCTGAAGCTCTCTGCATGCAAGTGGTACAAGCCCATTTAGATATTATTACGGCACAAGCATCTGACACCATATCAAAGTGGGGACAGATGTTTTCTATCACGAACAAAGGGAATAACCCCACAGTCACAGAATTAGCAGATATCTTAATTCACTTTAAAAAAATTTGTTCCCAATGACTTTACACTCCCAAAATCCATCATACACACACACGGGGGGCTCACATGCACAGATTGGTTTTGGCCATAGCCCATGTGCCTTGTACATGTCAATTAATACAACTGAAATCTATGAGCGGATGGTTCTGATCTGACCAACAAAAAGAATCGGAGTGCAATGGAGGTCATACCACAGTTCCCCAATCCCAAGCCATTTCAGGCAAGAAATCCCCCATTTCCTAAATCTGCATTTATGATTGTCATTAAAGGTGGCACATAAATTCCCTAGACATCCCACTGAAAATCAGTTAATGTCAGGGACGGAGATTGAAATAACTAGTAATTACCATCCATACATGATTTCCAAAGAGAATGTCATTTAAATGAGTTTGGGATTACAATGCCAAAAATTATGTCTTGTAAATATCATAGATTTGTGGAAGTCATTCAATTGGGACTAAAGCTGTATGTTAAATCCACTTTCCCTCATAAGGGGAAAAAAAGGTGAGGTTTTGATTGGTGCTCAAAGATTTATTGATAGGGTGTGGGAAAGAGGGAGATAAAGACACCTTCAGTTACGGAGCAAGTAAAAGCAAAAGATAGGGAAAAAGGGGTTCATCCACTCAAGAAGCCAGAGCATTGGACCGAGGGGCAAAGAAAGAAAATGAAGCAAAGTTTGTACCTTTGTTATTTTTCTGTTATCGTATCTAGCATAGAAATCTCTTGTTAGCAAAAGGAATAGGATCCTTGTATAAAGCACATGCTGTATTTGAGAGGTACATATATTTTGTTGCTGCACAATCATATAGGTGGGGGTGCCTTGTCTTTGCCATATGTAATGTAAGGTACCCAAAAATCAACCAAAAGAAAGAAAATTAATCTCACAATACCCATTTTCACTTTATTGGGAAGAGGAAGAACTCCCTAGTCTCCCCTGTCGATAAATACTCCTAACTAACCTAACCAAAGTGTTAGATTTGAATGTTCAGAATTCGCATTAAGAGGCTATCTGAAAATCACCCGACAGAACACTGACCCAGTGAGGAATAACATGAAGAAGATTGAGTTGAGGAGTGATAGCTAGGTATGGGTTTGGTGCTGAAAATGTTAAGAAATTGAGGACCCGCAGCTCAAACTTTAAACTAAAAGATAAGGTAGACAGGTACTTTGTGCACCAGAATTTCTTTCTTACATATGTAGTACGAAGGGTGTCTTTCCCTAAACGATGACATCAAAAACATCCCATACGGCACACGTCCACTTTTGGCCAAGGTACAAGCTCTCTTATCCGTCTAGCTTTGTGGGATACATGGGGTTCTTCACTTCCTTTCTCGTGTGTCATTTCAATTTTCTCGGGTCCAACACAAGGAAGAATTTATACATTTGTTCATTTATATATTTGATAGAATGATATATCAGTATATTATTTATTATTAATTTTTTATGATTCTTCTAAAAAATATGTAATTGTTATATTTTTAATATAAATAAATAAACTTACGATTTTTAATGTACAAATTAACACCAAGCGGATAGTTTACCTTTCTGGACGTACCTCACAAATCGTTTCTCGTATAAGCCTATCGTTGTCCAACTTTAGGGAATGTGGGGGGGGGGGGGGTTATTCTTGTATAAGAATTAATTTAAATTTTATATAAGGACTCATCTTTGTATAATATTTTAATATAAAAATATATATAAATTAAAAAATGTACAAAACTTATTTATCATCTAATAGTTATATATAAGCCATCTAAAACAAATAAATATTATTTTAAATTTGAGTAATTAAAAATTTTCTTAACTTTTGCCAGTTATTACTCATAATTTTGTTTTGGTACAAAAAGTTTAGAAAGATGAAAAGTTATCTCATTCTAAGCTTAAGACATATTATAAGTCTCAATAAAAACTTATAATAATAATTACAGATCACTTATTAAAAAAGATTATTAATAATGAGAATCAACTATAAATTTTATAAACAAAATGTTTTGATTCTTATAAGCTGAATCAAACTCCGTGACTTATAATTCACAATTTTTTTACTTGTCCGCATATAGAAAATATCGTTAAGTTGATTACGCTAACAATATTTATTACTTAGCTAGTTTGAAAACTCTCGAGCATATACTTGCCTTATTATTTTAGTTGCATATTACACATTTTGGGTATCGTGTCCAAATGTACTCATGTACTGTGCAGATTACTTTCGCACATAAATCATAATTTATATTCTTTTTTTTTTAAAACTAAAGTTTTGATATGTACATCTAAAATATTTAAATGTGAACGTTTGGCTTTATGACTATAGATCATTATGATCTAAATTTGAGTTGTATATTATTATTTGGTCACTAATCTATGCAAAAGGTTATGACAAGTATTTAACTATTTAATTATGGGAATCAAAGTACGTTAAGACAATCATACTGCGGAAGATTTGTGAACTAAAAATGAAGTCAGTCAACTTGAACGTATATAAAGGCAATTTACAAAATTAAGAATTGACGATTTGAAAACTATGTCAAGATGATTTTAGGTTAACCTAAAAACTAACAAGCTAACTCAAACAATGGTCAATTTTTTTTACAAGGTTACAACAGCTACTTTCTTTATATATATAACTATCTCACTAACTTTAAATATTTAATTTTTAAAATAAAATTTTTTGTACTGAGAGACGAAAAACCAAACTAAACTTTGATATTATAATATAGATAATTAAATACTAATTGTCTCCTATGGCCCGCAGAGACCAATATCTCGAACCATGTAATATTGCCTTCAACTAGAATGCATCTTGATACATATATCAGACATGATTTTGTAATTTGTTCTCAATTATAATATTGAAATATTATTTTAAAATAACATATTTTTTTTAGTAATGTCGTACTTATATAAAAGTAACTTTAACTCATCATTATTCAAACAAAATCTAATTTAAAATTATTTTGAATACACATTTTTTAAGCATAAAACTTATTTTTATAAAAATACAATATTGTACTTAAGAATGATTTTACACCAATTATTCAAACTTTTATTCACAACCTCGATCGTTCTAAACGATCTTAAATAAAAAATAAATTTTCATCTAAATTTAGCTGGCCCAACTGAAAAATGAATATAGTGATGATTGTAAAAAAATTTATGTAAATATATAGCATCATTATTTGAGGGAAAATACATTTAATTTGCTGCAAATGAGGTGACCAAGTAAGGGAATGAGAGAGGGAAATTTCTGAAAATAGAAATTGGCTCATTAATAATTAGGTAATGGAAGCTGACTAATTTGCAAAGACATTAACTTTGGTTCTCTGGAGGAGGACTTCTGGGATCTTGTCCTTTTTGCCAGCTAAGAGAAACTTAAAGAAATGGAAGGACTCATGGACTTGGTTTAACCAGAGGAGAGTAGCACCGAGTGACGCCACTTTGTTGTTGCCTTACCCACATTTGCTCCCACATTTACTATCCTATGTTTATGTAGGGTCCTATAGGCATGTGTTTCTGCCCTTTGCTCTCACACGTGTATTCTCCTATATATCAGAAATTTCTACCATAAGCATACGTAGTTTATGTCTTCTGTGTGGACTAAGCCCATCCAAGTTTGAAGTTCTCATTATGCAGACAAAATCAGCTGGGTGTGGGGACTCCGTTTGTCAGCTTGAGACTGTGGCCTTTATTCTATTTGTCTGGAAGAATGGAAAGGGTAATATATGCACCAAATCGAACAAGATTTCATTATTGTTTATTTAGATATGCGCTGTATTTTCACTTGAATACCTCTTGATACAAAAAGAACCATAAAAACTTCTATCGATTGATTAATTATATGCAATGAAAGTAAACTTATGGAAAGGGTTATATATGCAACAAATCGAACAGATGAAGGGGTGCAATATGATAAAACCCTAAGAAAACAACAGCAAAAATGCTATTGAAAATTAATTATATGCAATGAATATAAATTTATGTCCTTTTTGTTTGAAAAGATGACATAGTGCATAAATTAAATTTACTATAATTAAGAAACTTCATTATGAAAAAGAGTGTACATTAGTCATCAATAACACCGCATCACGATCAAGAATAATTAAGATTTGAAGATGTTCGAATTGGTTGCCCCTTTTTTGCACACTTTAGCAAGAGACCAAGTCTTAATTTAAACGAGAGTTGCGGCATCCCCTAACACTTTAAAGGAGCCAACCATGAATTTATTTATTTAGCCTTCTCAAACCCTAACAAGCTAAATCAAATTTCAAATAACAAACAAAACGTGTTGACGATCAACTTGATATTGCTGTTACATTCTTCTTTCTGATAAGTTTATTTTAAACTAAAGACTATACCTCCATCAACGGGATAGTTTCTATAATTAGATTACAATTCTCCCCAATTCCTTTTTTTTTATGTATAGATTGCATAATATGTGCAATTGCATGCTTAGTCAACTCTAGACTGTTGAGAAAATCTAATTCAAATTAATTTAGGCAAAGCATTTTGTGAATAGATTGATCAAACTATTCCCAAGTTGAAATCCTAATCTTCCTAACAATTGCCTGGTTGGCATGATCAGGTTTGTGCCTTGCTTCTTGCCATTTTTTCTACCTCAAAGGCACATATATTATTACTCAGGTAACTAAAAACATAAGATACAAAGAAACTTCCAATGGAGCAAGGAGGGAGCTATAATAAGTAACCTTACGCACACAAACGTCTAGCAAGTTAGGAGGAAAACTAAAGAAACCATAAACTAAACAACCAAGCAGACCCAAACCCTAATTAACTCACAACTTTGATCCTACGCCACGAGGTTATTTGACCATATTAAGAAAAAAAATTCTCAACTATCCAATTAGGTTAGTTGGGCGATTACTTCAAACACCTAATTAATTGGGTGCAGTCCAGCCTTGTGCATCTTTTCAAACCATAGCCTCCACACCATAAGTTTTTCATTGAGATAAAGATCGTCAGGCCCACTGACTGCACTTCCATAATTGATTTTCCGACAATATTCTTTGAGAAGACAAGAAGATCACATGATCTCTGCAAATTTGTGAGTTCTTGGTGCATAGGGTTTCAATGCAAGATCTATATATGAGAAGGACAGATTTAGGATCAAGATCATAATAACGATTAGGTCTACCATTAAAAAAAACAAATTTGTGGCTAAATCAGATTACAATTACAGTAAGAAAAAAAATGGGACCGCCACTAAATATGGCAGCTCCAAATTGCAACCACGAGGAAGTTAACCACACAAGAACCTGCAATCCTAAAGGATAATGATATGTTAAACTTAAACCTAGCTAGGGCAAGAAAACAAGAAGAAGAAGCAATCCCAGAAACTCTAGGAGAAAGTTCTTTTTCTTCTTGCTTATAATTTATTAAGGCTCTTTTAAATAATCTTTTATATCATAAAGCTATATATAGAAGCGTTATATATGAAAAAAAAAATTAGCAACGAACTTCACGACAAATACGTAAAATTTAAATATTTAATTACCACAAAAAAATTTTATCTATAAAGTAACATCTCATAAATATATAGATAAAATTAAAGTTGCCCTATTGGACATGATAGGATATTAGTATGAATTTAAATTTAAGATCATAAATTCAATTCTCATATAACAACAATAATAATAATAATAAATTTAATTCGTATATAGACCACCTTTGAAAATATATTAATTTTTAGTGTTAGAGAATGAAAAGATGTAAGATTTTATATATATATATATATATATATATATATATATATATTGCAACTCTTTTTACAATTATCATCATCTGCTTTTAAGAAATTCGTTTTGAAGATAGCTACTTAAAATTATGAAAACATATAAAATACATTCAATTTATTTTTTATTCTAACTAGTGGTGGATCCAAGAAGGGGTTTGGGGCAGTTGCTCCCGTAACCCTTCCTTCGCCCTTTTATCTATTTTCTCATTTTTACTTTCCCAGTCTTCATGTAGGTCTCTCACTTTGATTACTCCCCTCCTCTATTCCTACTTCGATATTCTTTATCTTTTCATATGCCACTCCTAAACTTTATTTTTCATTTTTCCACTAATTCTAATTACTATCATTTTAATTTGAAACTTAATCCATAATTATTTTTTACTTTGTAATTTTAGATAGTTATAGTAATTTAATGTTCTATATTTTTTTTTACCAAGAATGTTGTTAATTAATGTGAAATTCATAATAAATTTTATCATATTTTCACCAAATAATTAATATTCTAAAAATTCGTTCATAATTTTTTTTTTTATCAAAGGACCGATATCATTTATAGTAGCTTTGAAAAAGTCCTATCATCTAGAACTAAACAGTTTTAATGAGGTGCTTATTGCAAGGTGTCTAGGGATGTGAATGGCTATGGGTCTAACACATGCCCAGCCTGTTTATCCTATTCAAGTATGGGTATGGATGAGAAAAAAAGTTGCACTCAAACGACTATGATGGGTGCGACAATGAAGGAAGCTTTCTTATAAAGCATGAGTAGGAGTCTATATAATTTCCACTAATTTAGTTGGATACTAGTATAAATATTAAAAAAAATCTCATTATTTTTATTATATAAAAATGTTATTAAGATATTCAATGCAGGCACATATATGTAAAAGTTATTTGAGTCTAAAAGTGCATTTAGATAGGATTTTTTTATTAAAAAATACTTTTATTTTGAAAAAGAATATTATTATATATTTTTAAGTATGTTGGATACAATTTTTTTTAAAAGCATAAGTTAAAAAAGTCTAATTATCACTTATTTTAGAAGTTAATGATCATCAGTTTTTATAAAAATATTCTTTGCCTTTATTAAAAATTACATCTCATGTCCTCTCTTTTTTTCCTCTTGCAAACTCTACCTCTCTCATTCTAGATACCCTACATTTCAATAATTTTGTTATAAAAAAGTCCTTATATTCTTTTTTTATCTAAACAAACTTAAAATTTTTTCTATTATTTAAAAGTACTTCTTAAATATTGCATTCAAATGTAAAAATAATTTTTTTATAAAAAAAAACTCTACTAAAAAAATATTTATAAAAAAAGTCTTTTTTATTCCAACGAGCTTTAAGTGTAAGTGAGAAAAAAGCACTCGAATAAGTACAATTGCATATAAGATCTTTATATTTATTAATTATGGATGAAAATTCTCCTAAATCAAGGAAAACATTCAAAGTTCATTTTATAAATGAAATAAACTACAATTGGAATACCTCTGATAGAAGGAATATATATATATATATATATATATATATATATATATATATATATAACAGGTGGGGATCACTTACTTTAAAAATAAGTCTTGTAGTCTTATACCGTTAAATAATTTTTCATATAATTATTATTTTTTTAATCTAACAATTGATTATGTAGCATTATCATGAAGATCATGCATACCAAATTTAAGATAAATTGAACATGTATAAGTATCTAATCATATAACCGATATTTACTTATATTTTAAAGAGTTTAATTTTAATCCACCATCAGTGTAAAGTTTTTTTACACTATCATCTAATCACATATTGCCAAATCATTAAAAGAGTTTGACTATCACAATAACCACCTAGAAAGTCTAACTCTTTTAATGATGTGTCAACACATGATTATATGAGAGTGTAAAGAAACTTTACACTGATAGTGGATTAAAATTAAATTTTATTTTAAAAAGCATATTATATGTTAAAATAAAGTATCAATTAATTTTAAAATTCTATAAAACTTTATAGGCTTGATCTACTTAACGAGGACTTTTAATCCACCGGTTAGATTGATGAAATTCAAAGTTTATAAAAAGTTATTTAATAGAATAAGTGTACCAAGATTTACTCTTAAAATTAGTGGATCCCCACCTATATATATATATATATATATATATATATATATATATATATATATATATATATATATCAACCCAATTATAAACCGATGATTTATTTAATGTGAGTTTCAAACAATATAATGTTTTGAATTCTGAAATTTCTTGATATGTATAAAAATCTTACAAATGCACAAAAAAAAAAAAGTGGTACTTTTTACATGATATAATGAGGAGGCATTTGTATCATTTTAGCTCCAACTAATAAAGTGAGGGCTCCCACAGCTTTTAAAAGTATGGTACGTAATTATCAAGGATATATAAAGGCTGTTCCAATAAGTAATAATTTTAAAAGTCTTAACAAGGATTTGTATCTTTAATATGCTCTTTCGTGTAAATGACAGACTTTTCAGCTTAAAGCATGAATAAAGCAAAGTATATTCATTTAAATTTTGTATTGAAATCATAAGTAATGACTACTTTACAAAGAGACTCTATATAATACTGTCAAAAATTAATTCTCTTAAAAATTAAGTTTTTAAGTAAAGGCTCAAAAGTAATTTTTATTTCTAATTAAAAGGCTACACTTATATTATAATCTTACATTTAAATATTAATTTCAACTCATGCTAAGGAAAAAATATTTTAAAGTGTATGGTAAATTTTAGAAAATAAAATTCGTTCATTAAAAAAAATTATGAGCGAATATTACTTGCACTTTATTTTTAAATGCTCCATATACTTTAAACTTTTACAGTATTTTTTCTAGCAACGTAAGTATATTTGATACAAAATTTTAAAATATTTATAATTTTATACTTTATTATTAAAAGGTTGATTTTTTAGGGTTTTTTTAATGTCTATACTGCATTATTTATTTATTTATCATTTTACTGCACTTTTAATTTTATGCACTGAAATACACTTGTTTTATAACTTGCTCAGAAACCGCCATAATGAGGACGGTTTTCAAACATGTTTTTTTTATAATATATAGCTTATAAACCACCTCAAGTGATGACGGTTTTTTAAATAATAATAACCTAGATATCATCCTATGTGAGAGTGGTTTTCAAATCAAAATTTACAAAAAATAAAATAAAATAACAAAATCCAAGTTAGAAACTGCCCTCAAGGAGAGCAGTATTAGATCAATAAAGAGTGGCTTTTCATAGTCTCTTTTTGAATACACCGTCATAGGGAAAGAGAGCAGAGGAAGGGTTCACCTTCTCCTTGGCCTGCAACTCTATAGAGTACCTAAAAGTGGACCGAGAAGCACATTTACACCTTGTTACATCACACTTTAGAAGGGAATTGTTATGATATTATGTTGAATTCATTCAGGTGTGTTGCTAATTAATATTTATTGATTATTAGTTTTATAATAAATATTTAAAAGTTTATTATATACTTCTTCCAATTTATTTTAAATGTTGTTTTAGTATAAGACACAAGAATTAAGAAACACAAAACTAAGCCTTAATTATGAGAATTTTTTATTAAACTACCCTTATTTAATTTCTAGAAATTAATTATTTCACTTTATCATCTCACACTATCTCTTTTAGGGTATAACTTAAAAAATAATAATTAATGTTTTATTAGTATGTGAGAACATCACTTATATTAGATCAGATTTTTCTCTCCATAAGGACACATAAAATAGACGTGAAGAAATATAAACAATATTTAATAAATACTTAATAACTCATTTTGAATATGATATGTAAAACAAAAAAAAAATCTACCGAAATAATCCCTCACTTTAAAGTAACAGTGTCAGCATGTAAATGTAATAAGATAAATCACAAATAACTCGTTGGATCGTCGAAAGTAAGATGATTCTTTTTTATACAAAGTATGATGATTCTTTTAGTAGTCATCTATAATCTATAAAAGGATTAAGGTGCCACCTCTAGCCCTTTGATCTCATTTCAGTAAATAAGCACCCAACACAAGCCCATTTTGTGTCCAATCCAGTCGTCTTATTTTATTTTTTTAAATTTTACTGATTCAGTACCGCCCTTGAGGGCACTTTCTAACTCGCATTTTGATTCCCCCCCCCCCCCCTAAATTTTCATTTGAAAACTCCCCTGATAAGGGGCGGTATCTAGGTTGTTATTTTTTCTTTATGATTTTTTTCACGAAAACTGCCTTCACACTGTTTTGAGTTATATATTGAGAAGAAAAAAAAAAGGAAATATATGTTGGAAAACCATCCTCATTTAGCGGTTTCTGAACAGGTTCTAAACACAAACATAGTTAATTTGGTACATAAAATAAAATGTATAGTAAAATGATAAATAAAAAAAATGCAGTATTCATAGAAAAAACCCTGATTTTTAATAAACACAACCTATCCATGTGTAATGGATAAAGCTTTTATCTTCTGATAGTTTTGATTCATTAATCACCAACACAGAAAAAAAGGGCAAAAACAATTACACTATCACTCTCTCTATATTTATAAAACAGTTTCATGAAAATAATTTTAAAACTATATATCATATAATATAAGTATGATAAAATATTCATGCTTTTAGTTTTATAAAGTCTAATTTATAGGCTTTTGTTCAAACAAGTATAGTACAACAATATCATCGGGCCTTATATCTATAATCAGGATTCAGGAGCGAAACCAGAACAAATCTTCTGGAAGTGCTAACGTTTTATATACTTAATATATATTACTATGGGTTGAACAATTTTAAAAGGAAAAAAAAATTTTAAAAAGTGCCGAATGAATGAAACCCGTCAGACAAGTGAATCTATATTTTTCTCTACAAACAATAGATTTTGAAGTTAAAGAGAAAACAATTGTAGTGATTATTTTAAACTTTCAAGGGTCTTTTTGAATATTTTGAAATTTTTAATAGCATTTTTTATATTATTTAAAAATAGAATGATCATTTTCTACAAATAAACAAAAAATTTGAATCCAATAATTCAAAAGTGAATATTTTTAGTTTTGATTAAATTAGCTTTTTAATGAATATGAATTTATTTAAATTATATGATCATTTGTTTATAGTATTCAAAATAGAGGGAGTAGTGTGTTTTGATTAGTTGTGAAAAAAAGATTATGTTAAAAATTAATTATGTGTATTCAATTTTCAAAGAAATCAATTATGAAAAAATTAATTTATGTTTAGATATGTTCATTTATTATCGATTTTAAGATAAAGACTTTTGTTGGATTATATAAATAAATTACTCTTATGTATTAAATTACCAAAAGAAAATATGAAATAATTGAAAAAGTTATTTAGTTGAGGGTAAATAGGTATTTCTCTCCTAAAGCTTTTAAAATAATCTAAAATTAAATAATCAAACCTTAAAATAAAATATTTTTAAAAAAATCTATTTTTAGTTAATGAAAAAATAATCTTAAATTATAATTAATTTTACACACTTTAAACAAACAAGATAAATTTGAGATAAAATAATTTTTAATTAAAAAATTATTATTATTCTAAATAATTAATCAAAATCAAACACATTCCTAATGTGTTGAATCTTTTGTTAAAAAAAAAATACAAATAATTCTTATTTTCCATTATTCACTAAGAATCTGCCGACATTTGCTTCTCTTATTTGTATTCAACTCAACAACAACAACATATTCCCAGTAGTTTTAATCCTCAACTTTGGCTTACGATTACGACGTGAGGTGAGATAGGAATAACTTCTAATATCACCAATGTAAATTACAAAAGAAAAGAGACTTCTGTTTTTGCATCAGTGCTCAATGTTACATGTTTTGCCTTCACCTTTCGTTTTTTGTTTGTTCTTTTTTCTTTTTATTTTTCATTTCAGGTAAACATCTAAGGATAGGATCCTTCCTTCTCGGAAGCAGGTGAAAGTGCTCTTTTTGAAAGTAAAAGTTTCCTCTTTTAATTTTCTTGTTGTATTTCTGAGAAAGATATGATGATCATGGGAATTATCATATACTATGCATGGGCAGCATGGCCCCAGCCCGAGTGTACATTTTTAATTTTTTTAAGAATAAGACTATCTCCACCAAACCAGAGCATTCATCCAACAAAATCAATGTGATTAATTAATTAAACAGTCAAAACTTGATCATATCCAAAGCCTCAATCATAGTCATAGTTTCTTTTTAATTAATTAAGTGTCGCCACCACATAGGCCAGTTGATTAACACTATAATTTCTGTAGTGATGAATATAAAATATAAAAAATAGTGTGATGAATTAATTTTTATTTGATTAGACAAAAAGAAAGTGGAACTTTAACATGAATGTTATATTAACTACTGAAAGATATTTTTCCAATAGCAGAAAACATATATATAAATTATTTTAAACATGCTGAATAGAAGCTTTTACATAATGACGCATTTCCTGATTTAATAACATTTTTTTCTTTTTTGCTTATGTTTGGGGCTCTGTGCAAATAATAACTACAAATTAAACTAGTGCTTTAAATTAAACTAGTGCTTGAATTTAAAGAGGAGGAAAATTTTAAATAAGTCCCTAGAAGTTTTTCCAAACATTAAATAATTAATGCTTAGTTGCTTACTGTGTTGTACACTTAGAACCTTTGCTGAGAAAATTGATGATCTACACATCATTATGAATGGCCTTTTCTTTTATTTTTCTTTTTAAGAGTACAAGATGTTCCCGTACTAATTAGGTGTGGACTAATCCCTAGGGGATCGGTTTAACTTTGGTCATAAGATGTCTTTAGTAGAATTTAAATTCTTATTCTATAAATAAAGTTTGCTTATATGAGCAGATTTTATTGGGTAAGAATTTGAATATCATTAGAAACACTTTGTGGTTAAGATAAAGTCGACGTTTTAATAGAAATTAATTATACACCCAAATATTGTAAAGATAACTCACAGTCTTACCAAAATATATATATATATATATATATATATATATATATACATTCTGAAAGTTGAGTGAAGTGGAAAACAAACAAGATTTACCCATCACCGCAAGATTAGCATAGTACGTCATGTCAAGGATAGAGACAGATAATGTAATAATATTCTCACTTAGATTTTATCTATCTATCTAGTCAAATATATAGCAAACAAAAGATTCACTAAACTACTGTTTGGAGTTTGGTTAGGTTGTTTTTTCTCGTATGTTTGTTCGGGCGATCGATCCTGTTTGGGTTAATGATTTTACTGCAAGGCCAGCAAAGCTGAAACTGCTGCACACATAAGAATAAGGATGTCTATGATCCATGATGCTTTTCAAGTTTGGAAGTACTTTTCAAAGGTTGTTCGTGTGGGTTTGCTTGCTCATGAGTGCCCTTGCCTGCGGCTTTCTTTAGCTTTTGTTTGTTTAACTCAAATAGGATCTTCAGCAAGTAGACCTAATTGATTACATCCATGTCCCAAATAAAAAAGATTAGATTATACCTATCTGATTTGATGGGCATGAACGTCAAACACGACCTTTAATCACTCCTCACCTTGAGCAAAAAGGAAAAGGAACCTCATCAAAAATCTTACACACACACACACACACACACATATATATATATATATATATGCTGCTTACTGGTTGTGTATGTCTTTTGTCGAAGCATGGTCTCTTACTTCTGCTTGAAGTTTTTTCTCTATATTCCCCAAACAAAAAAATACCCAATACCCACAACTTGGAGAATCTCCAAGCATCAAAGCGAAAAGAAAATGATCAAAGCAGCCAAGCATATGTCATATGGGATAAAGATAATTGAGAAAAAAATATTAAAAATAAAAGGAAACTTAGTTCTCTTGGGTACAATCCAAAAGAAGGATTTTTGTTTCCTTTTGCTTTATATATATATTTAAATAAATACATCTTATATTACATTTTGTATATATTATATATGTAATATGTTTTCATTTCAAATTATCGTGATAATGGGTCAAAATTATTTTTCCCCTTTTTCCCTTTTCCTTTTATTGATTGGGGCCTCACTAACAAAGTTGTCTCATCTACTTTGAGGAGGATCAAAAGTACCTCAAATTAGCATTCTTAGAGTGGTCCATTTATTTAAAGGATCATATATTTTGTTCCTACCCGAAGGCACGGTAATCATTTCATTGAAAAACAAATATAATTCACAAAACATGCAGATATAATTTTTGTGGATTATGACGTTCATGCTTCATTTGATCTCATTCTGATTGGCCGCATATCTAAAGGAATCAATAAGTTAAAGTTACTTAATTAGTCATTTTTTTTATATAAAAAAAACCTTCATTAATATAATATACATTTTGCAGAATGTAAAGCCGGAGTTTTTCGATCTTAGTGTCATGTTTTATTTACATATCTTCGATATACTATGAATTGAAGCTAATATATCGATTGATGTGTGTGTGCGTGTTTGGTATAATAAGATTTGAAGATAAATAGATTGTTCAAAATTCTATATATATATATATATATATATCTAGGGAGGGTGGGATCAACTTGTACGGGTATAAGACTTAATTCACTTACACCACTTAATAATTTTTTTTATTGAATATATATCGATCCAACCGTTAAATTATAACTATTCATCATATTGATCATTTGTGTCAAATTTTGAAAAAATTGAATATCAATAAGAATATAATGAAATAATTCATATTTTTATATATTTCAAAAGTTTATATTATGTTAATATTGATGTATATCAATGAGTCAAAAAACAATTTTAGATTAATGTGTAATTTTATAGGTATGATCTACATGATAGAAATTTTCAATTTAACGGTAGATTTTATGAGAAAGTTATCCAATAAAAAATTATTGAGTAATGTAAGAATAATCAAGTATAACACTGATGTAAATTGATCCCACTCATATATATATATATATATATATAAGTCGTAACATACTTACATTATTTAATAACTTCTTATAAATGTTGAATTTCATCAATTTAGCTGTCAAATTAAAAGTTTTCATTAAATAAATTAAGCCCATAAATTTTTTTATTATTAAAAAATTATTTAATACTTCGTTGCATCACTTTATTTTAACATACATATAATATAGTTTTAAAATATAAATAAATTGTCTACTTTAGATTAGATGTTGTCATATTTATCTAAAATTTAGTATACATAATTATTAAGATAATATTATATGATTTAACAGTTAAATTAGATAAATTCATATTTTACAAAAAGTTATTAAGAAGCGTAAATGGATTCCCACCTCCCTCTCTTTCTTTTTATATATATATATATATATGTATGTATAATTTCATTGATTACACTTAATAATAAAACTACTTCTTTCTGTTGAGACTATCTAATTTGATAAGGGGGCCGCATGTAAATAACTAATTTTTTTTAAAACATTGTCGTAGAAAGACTAAAAAATGGTATAATTTATTTTCTCTTTTTATTTCTTCATTAATTGGGATATATGTTTTTCATATTATAATTTTTATATAATGAGATAATTTTTCTTTTTAAATATTCTCCTTTTTTTAGTATAGAAGTGCGGGATTCTCAAGTTAAGGAATTCTAATCAGTTAATTCAAAAAACTCAAATTGTTAGATATTCATATTTTTTTGGCACTACACCTTCACTTTAAAGCTTAAATGAGCACTGACTATACGATTCTTACTATATACAAGAACCAACTGCTACTCTTTTAGAGAAGCATTTTTTATTTAGCAGTTATATCGTATTAATCATATTTACTCTTAATTTGAAAAGGAAAATTTCTTCTAAGTGACAACCTCATCCCTCTGATTTCCCGTCTCATAGTTTGAGGAACTTAGTATTCAAAAGATTATGGGCTTTAAATATATAAATATATTTAAAAATAGAGAAAAAGAGCTAGTGATTCGAGCCAAGGGAGACAAAGCTGTCCCTACTGTATTGGAATATGAATGCAAAAGGAGAATATCACATATAACATTATTCTTGCGTGTTGCGGTGTTGGGTTGTTTGGTCTCCTTTACATGGTCATGGCAGGGTATATCATGGAGCTGCAAAACTAGCGAGCTAACCATGTTCACATTGGATCAATTATTAATTTTGATAATTTATTGGTAGAAGTGTACAATTAACAAAGAGAAGAATCTTGGGATTACAACCTTTAGATATAGTGCATTATAAATAAATAAATTAACGTCAAGGGTTCTCCTATTTGATTGCTTATATCTAAAATTGATGATGCGTGTACATGCATGGATTTATACATTGGTTACGTACTTGTAATCTTGTTTAGCCATTTTTTTGGGTTACCCTTTTAATTATTCTACATTCTTTTCAAAAATAAATTTAGGTCATAATTATTGTCGATCGTACGTATGTGACCTTGCGTGTAATCACATTGCAGGGCATATTGGGGGTATGGGTGGTTTTAACACTACAAGAATTTCGCAGATTAGCTAGGGAAAATTTTGTAGCTAATCCCTAGCTAATCTGTAGCTAAAAAGTTTAGCTACAGATTAGCTAGGGATTAGCTACAGAATTTTTCCTAGCATAATCTGGGTAGCTAATTTGCTATGGAAATTTTTGGTAGCTAATCCGTAGCTAAAATAAAATAGCTACGGAAATTCCATAGTTAATCCATAGCTAAAATTCTTTAAAAAAATGTTTCAAATTCCCTAGCTATTTTGCTATAGAAAATCTCTAGTTAATCCCTAGCTAATTTGAAGCTAATTTTTTTAATTTCCAAGTTAATCCCTAGCTAATCCGTAGCTAAATTTTAATTAAATCCTAGCCAATTCAAAGCTAATTTGAAGCTTATTTTTTCACTCCCTGGCTAAATCGTAGTTAATTTTTTCATTCCTTAGTTAATCTCTAACTAATTCGTAGTTAATTCGCAACTAATTTTTTCATTTCCTAATTAATCCTTATCTACTCTGTAGTTGATCTATAGTTAACATATAGTAGTTAATCCCTAGATAATTATAAAAGAATAAAAAACAATAATTTTATTTACTATGATTTGCCAAATTAAACATGCATAAAAATGTTCAAAACATATATTCAGCTAGTAAATTATACAAAATAAAGAAATGTCATAATTGTATTAGTAACTTCCAAAGTTATACAATAAGTTTAAACAAGTTCTACAACAAAAAAAAAGGAAGGAAAAACATAACTAATCAATCTAAGTCTACGCCATCATCTTCATCATCCCTATGATTCCCTCCATTTGCTTTGCCTTGCTATGGTGCCTGTGACGCAAAAAAGTTTGACTCAAAAGTTAAGGATCTAGGATAAAGGTAACCAATTACCAAAACCAAAAAACAAGGAATTATGTTAATTAAAATTTAAGATGACAAAGTCAATTAAAATTTAAAGGCTAATAATATACTACTTTGCAGACTTGACTTTTAAAACTCTTAACAACTTACTTATGAAGTCTAAAACAAATGTATCTGATATGTTAAACATTTTATAAAAAAAAAAAGTTATTCAGCTTGTTTGACCTTGCAACATACACTCATGCTGACATTAAGAAGAATAAGTAGAAGCTAAGTGCATTAAACATGGCATAACAGAACCAAATCTGCATTATTTAAGATTTTAGTTTTGAAACTTGAGAAAATAAGTGAACCAATCAAGGGAGAGCTACTATACCTGAAGCGTACCAGCAGCTGAATCAGCAGGTGCATCAATTTCACCCTGCCCAATGCCAGATCAGTAGCAAACAATCATGTGAACAATGTGAAATTGCCAAAATTAGAATATAACAATCACATATGTAAAAGAGAAGATAACAATGAAGATGTTGCCAAACCTCTGTTTTAGATTAACAAATAATAACAAAACCACGAAGTGAAGGAACTAATTGAAAAACAATAAGCTTCCTAACAGCGAAATAAACAGATTGATATATAATTAATTTAAGTACATGTGCCAATGAAGATGCTAATACATATTAATAGGTGGCCAACAATGTGTCAAACGTGCTAAGACTATGGAAAAATAATATTGGTAAACAGACAGATGCATATAAAATTACAAGTAGAATTATATTAATTAGCCCTTTTTTAGGTAATGAAGTGAGAAGTTGTTTTCTATGCATCTTTGGTTCCAATATTCATATAGGTGATTAGAGTCAAATTGGCGATGGACATAAAGACAAAAATTGGAATTATAAAAAAGAAAGAAAAAGAGAAGTGATATAATTGTGTGCTGGGGATAAGGCTCACCACCGCTGAGCATCAACGTCCCAACTGTGCTCTTCATATATATATAACTATTTATTATATACATTAATTTATATTATTTGTTCTATGCTTTTTCTTATAAGAACCTTAAAATATTTATTTTTCTTCTCTTAAAAGAAATTTATCTTCAATAGTCTTCTAGATTGATTCGGTCTACTTTATGTTGTTGGCTAGCTTTGAGCAAGCACTTAAAAGCAACTATTAATTCAAAGAAATATGTATCGTACAATAAAAATATTAATTAGATTAATTAATTTTTTTATAGGTATAAAACCTTGAAATTAGATTTTGCTTCGTTTTATATATATATATATATATATATGTATGTATGTAGGTATAAATACTAGTCCCAGCACGTTTAATTGAATATATATACAAAATAAAATAAAAGAGAAGAAAAAATCATGAAATATAATCCAAAATATGGTCTTATATCATGTGCTTGGAGTTGGTGTATATTTCATTAAAAAAATAATGAAATAGAGTTATCCAAAACACCGTACCTTTGTGATTTAAATAATGAAATAACTAAGGAATTTTTTTTTGACATTTACTTAGTCTCTTAGGTGAGATATTATGTCCACATATAATAAATTCAAACCAACAGTTATGTATATATAGTATTGTCAAGCAATACATAGCTAGCAAAGGTTCTTTAGAGAGAAAATCTACAGAGAGAAAATGAGGTTATGGGTTTTATCATAACTAGCCAAAATAAAATGTACTATTGGGTCTTCGATGTTTCATTTCTAAGTATAAGACCATATTTGGACACTGGTGGCCTTTTTGTTTGATAGCAGTATATATGTACTCCTATTTTCTGGTGGTGAGAGAGTTACACTCTGACTTAAGCATCAAATATATCTTTACTTGGATATTACAAAAATTCTCTATAATGCTAAATGAATTTAAGAAATTTAAAGAAAGCAATGGAATATATATATATATATATATATATATATAATAAGAATGGCTTACTAATTTCTAGGTTTAAAATATGGGATATGGTATACCATCAACGACCATATAAGCTTCAAACAATTTGTTGGGATAAATTGCACAGCAAGCTTGATTTTAAGGATAAAAGGATGCTACTTGTGTCAATTTGATAAAATTCTCTAGAATGATATATTTTTGCTTGGCGCTTAATTAATTCATAAGTTTTGACTTAATTTTCTAATCTCACATACAATAAATAATAAGAAAATATTTATTTTAAATTCATTTTTTATTAATACAAATAGATTCATAAGCTATGAAATATTAAAGTTTAAAAAAATATCTAAACTTTACACAGAATATAATATGATAGTTCTCTATGTCAAAAGAATAAAGATTTTGAACTCGAGCCAAAGTAACATCATAACAACAAACAGGTTGGCTTAAAGCTAATCATAGAAAGTATATGAGTAAAGACAAACCTCGGATGCCACTTGACCCTCACTAGAACCTGGTGAACTCCCCAATAGTTTCCTCCTTTTATCTGCTCTTGTATTGGGCAAGTATTTCACAACAACTGAAACCAATAAAAAGAGTGACACCTTAAACCACTTTCTTAAAGTTATACGGTTGCAAGTATAGGTGTGGTTGCATCTAACTGCAAGGCAACAATTAAGAGCGTTATCCTTCTTACATGAAATGAAACATAAATGACAGTTAGGAATATCTAATCAAGTACAATCAAACATGAATGGCTATGTAGTATTACAAATCTATTTCCATTTGAAGTAACCTTTTAAATTCAAAGTTTCAAACTTAATTAATAGGAGTAAGCAGTGATATTACATATAACACCTATACTAGTTATCACCTTTTTAATAAACTATCAAAGCTTACTGCAAGTGACTACCTTAATTGCTAAAATGACACTTTCTTGTTTACTAATAGTGTAAAGAGCTTCATATTGTTAGTGGATAAAATTTAATCTAGTCTCTCACTTATGCACACAAGCACGCAAGAAACAGAGCACATATGGTTGCTATATGCCTCGGCTAGATCTTTTTACAATGGATTTGAACTTTGGCCAGAGTTCCATGCCAGTTCTATGCCTATGCCTCTTCTTAATTTCTTAGGTTTTGTAACTGATCACCAACCCCAAACAATAGCAACAAGACTTGAGCTAAATAACATCTCAACAATAATGAAAGCTCCAACCGCTACAAGAAAAAGAAACTAAGACATACAAAATTTTAAAAAATAAAATACGGAAAATGGTTGATTTATAATAGAGTAGTTATGAGAAAAAGAGTATGATGGAATCGAATTAACCTTTTTCATAGCAAAGCCTCCTTGTATTCGTATCAAATATTCTGAAACCATCCCTAGTGCCAATGGCAAAGCAACTGCGGAAAAAAAAAATGTCACCATTGAGGTTGAATGAAGTTTTGAAAGGCAAAATAGAGTGATTGATTTAAGATCCCTGTCAACTAGCATGAAAAAGATACTCTAACCACTTATACTAACCAAAAGAGCCTAGTTTTCATGATTTATATTGTCCAAAAACACTCTCCTGTGCAACCTCTGCTGTTCAACTTGAGGATTTTTGGCCAATACTTTCCACATGTCAACAACAATGTTCTGCAGAAGCACTAAACCATTTGTCACGGGGAGAATTATCATAAAATGCTCAAAAGTGGTGAAAAGCCATTAAGTATAAATAACAAAACTACTGCTCACATTGATCTTATTTACATCCAAATGACTAATACATTCCGCAGGTGAAATAACTGAATTGTTATGGAAGGTTCAAAAAGAAACATTCCCTTCTTTGTCCTTTAAATTGGGGGGACGACCCAGAGAAAATAAAGAGATTACTTACCTCCCTAATCAGAGCGAGGCCAACATTTTCCATGGCATCAGGTAGTTCAATAGCTCAAGTAATAGTCACTCCATCATTAACTACTCTAGGATTTCCAATCTCATCTAACACGACATTCCTCCCTTAAAAAATTAAAATACAAGTATTAGTCCTCATCTCCTCATTCATCAAAATATGTTATGAATCACATATCTTGCAGTGATAGTGCATTAGTGCTAGATAAGATGGGCTAAACTGACAAATAAATTCACAGCATCTATGCCAATAAGAAAAAATATATGCATTCTACCTTAAGTGAACATTGCAGCACAAGACTAGTGAGGTTATATTCATAACATCAACCATCATTCCATAGCAACTAACAAAAGCAAGGAACAAATTGCAAAGCAAGAAAAATATGCATGACATATGATATTCAAACCTACTCCATTCAGCGCTATCTTTTTCGAAAGCCTTATTAAATGTAATGTATATTCACACGATCAAGTCAATAACAAAAGAGCAGAAGGCTACCCCTTGCAGCGAGAAGAGTAAGTCCAACGACATCGATAAGCATATCAATGTCGGCCCTAAATAGCGCTAGGAATTCGATCAAAGGCAATCTCTTTGGTAGCAACTTTCACCACAAACTGATTGCTCGATTGCTTGTAATTTATCCTACCATTTGGCTGCTGGCTGACTCTCCTACTTAGACTCTGCACTTGCAAAGTATGGCACAATCATTATGCTTTACTAGAAGATGAAATAACCAAACTAAGCAAAAAGGAACAAAAAAACTGAAAGCAGCCAAAGGGATTCTTCCAAAACCAGCAAACACAGTATACTCCCCCCTTAAGGGATTCTTCCAAAAATATAAATCGAACACGAAAGCAAATTACAAAATGAATCTTCTTATAAACGCATATCAAAGTGCATCATTTAAAAGGAAAACCGAGTTAGAGGCATACCAAGGAAGACATGAGTTAAATGCATATTCCATTCTATTCAAGACAAGATTCAATAATTAGCCAATGAATGAATCTGACAACAGAAATGAACTGCAACCTAGAATAAAACATTAGAGCAATGCTATATCATACGAAAACAAAGGCTACGAATTCATTAGGAATAACATGTCACAATTCTCCAGCTATGAATTCATTGAATTTTGAAATGATATAACAATTTACTTAGTTATGTGAACAATCAATGCACAACACTACATCATTCGTGAGTCATTCGTAAAATCAGTTTCATGACAAATAGCATTTTCCAAAACATTAACCTTCACAGAATCAATGGAAGTAAATGAAGATAAGCTTCCAAATCTAGATTTGAAAGTGAAAATTAAGCCACGAATTCGGCAAATTCATAGAAAAATGTATGAAGAATAAGCTTAGATTTAGGGATCCAGATGAGAGAGAAAGAGAATGAGAAGAGAGAGTACCTAGTGTCGGCGATTTAGAAAGCCTATATGAAGAAGAAGCCCTAGATTTACAACTTCAAAGACACGAAAGAGTGAGACTGAGAGTGAGAGATGGGCTTAGGACACAATGGATAAAGAAATCTGAAGGGTGAACTTGAAGGTTAGAAAAGAATTGGCTCTGCGTCGGCAGGGATTTATTTAAATCCCAAGCTAAATAAAAGTTGCTTTTAAAGAATTTTAGCGAGGGAATAATCTCTAGCTAACTATTTTAGCTACAGAAAATTATTTTGCTAGGGAATTTTTGTAGCTAATTTGTAGTTAATCTGTTTCTATTTACTAGTCAATTTTTTCTTAATTATTTTGTCATTTTAGCGAAGGATTATTTTTTCCTAGCTAATTTGTAGCTGATTAGCTACGGATTAGCTAGGGAAATTATCCCTAGTTAAATTCTGTAGCTAATTCAAAAAATTCTTGTAGTGTAAGATAGAGACTTCCCATAAAGGCACAAATGCCGCACAAAAAAAAATGATGTTGAGAGACACAAACCACACTCAGAGAGAGAGAGATCTGATGGAGCTAAGAGAGTCCCAAGAGGTCAATATAGTGGTAGGGTTGGTCTCCACAAGAAAGGGGTGGGATATTGATTGTCAATAAATGCTTTAGTTACAGTTTACTGTTGAGTTCATCTATTGCTAGCATTCCTCATAGTCACAAAGGAATTAGCAATTCCACATGGCCATCAACTAACATTGGACAGTGGGTTAGTTTTGAGAAATGATTCTTTCACAATATGCGAAGAGATTGTATATATTCACTGAAACGTCTTTTTTTAATTCTAATATAGGTGTTATTCTCAGAAAATATTATAAATATATGTGTGTACAAATAATTTATTTATACTAAATAATAATACACCAATTAGCATTAGTTGGAAAAGTTCGGCCTCTTTAAATATCTTGTCCTATGTTCGATTTTTGGAAAGTGTGTATGAAAAAAATGCTATTGGAAAAAATTCTTTCTTTCAATGCCTGACAGTATTTTGATGAATTAGACTCTCATCTTCCGGGTAAAGAGATACCCTGGAAGATCCAAATAATAATAATAATACACTTTATTTTGTGATAATACACTTAATTTTCTCTAGCTTGGGTATGATTTTACGCAAATGGCCATTGTTGCGAAGACAAAAGCTAATTAGCTAGCTAATTAAAGTAGCATAGCAGCCATGCAGAAAGGTCTTTGATTTCTTTTTGGCTTTCGTTTTCCTCAGAGCTGTCGATTGTACATCACGTATACATGTATTACGTACCATACCATATGAATTGAAGGCTGCACCTTAATTACAGCACTCAGAGAGAGAGAGAGAGGTGGGCAAAAATTGCTGAAAGGTCGTTTCAGTCTACAGTTATCCATCAGAAGGAAGAGGGGCGTGTATGAACTGTAGGGGGCATCAGTATATGTTGCCAATCAGCCCAACCAACACGACTTGGGCTCCACAGTTTTGCAGTTTTCAGCTATAGCTGACCTTTTGCCCATCCTCTCTTTCTCTCTCTCTCTCCCTTTCTCTCTCTACCCAAAGCTGCAAATGAGATCCACTTCATTGCAGTACCCTCATACCTTACAAACTTCAGACTGGGACCATTATGATATCATCGATCCTACCTATATATCTTTCGATATCCTCCTTTATAATATGTATTTCTCTTAAAAAGCTAATCATTTGCTTTGAATTTTCCAAGCAAGGGTGAATCTCAAATGGTATATGTTCCATCTATCAACAAACACATCTTCTCCACTATCCAAAGCAAAAGGGCATCATATGCACCCCCAACAAAAAGCTGACGTATATTTCAGTTTCGCAGGATGAAAAGGCTATCTAATGACCTACAATTAACCATAATATACTCTCGATCGCTGCCTTGAGGGTGAGTTGTGGCAAATAGAGCTTAAACCCGCACTCTTTGCCATCCACTCATAAGCTTCACTTTATCTGCATATATCTTTCACCCACTCATATTGAGACAAATCGTGGATTAATTGGTCAATACGTACGTACCATAAGGATCTTGAGAGAAGAAAGCAAGTTATCAATGCCAAGAAAGCCATAAAATGCCCCACAGGTATTTGTCCATGCACATGCATCATTATCCCTCAAAGTTTGAAGAGGCCTGTAGATCTGGATTTGACGAAAAAGAAAAGAAAAGAAAAAAGAAGCTTTTCTTCATTTTGACCCTTTTCTTGTTGAAAAGCAGGAGCAGGATAACGCTCAATATTGTTCAAGTATAGACATACATTTGTGTAAAATACAAACATAGTTCAATATGCATTATAAATGGATACAAACATAGAGCGCAAAAGTGAACATTGTATATGTACAGAATAATACACGTACGAGATACGAGCATAGAAGTTAAAGCTTGGTTACATAGCTGATAAAATATCTGCAAACATATAGTGAATCTAGCTGTTGATAGCTCCGCAAAATGAACCCATAGTATATATTGTATAAAAAATGTAATAAATTAATTTAAATATTACTGGTACTACTTTATCATTAGGGATTAATCAATTAGCTAGTGTTATGCTTTTTCCAAAATTAGAAATTAATTAAGAACTATACTAATTCATCTGCAATGTCTTAAGCAGCTTAATAAGAGAAGGGGTGACCTTATATACACGAGAACAAATTCAAAGAAGTTGGGTTTACCAGCTGTGTTTTGTATCCAGTCTCCGAATATTCCAACAGAAGGAAAGAAAGCCAAAGAATAAAGAAAGAAAGAACAAGAAGAAGAAGAAGAAAAAAAAAAAGAAAGAAGGAAAAGCTTGGCTTTCCATTTAAACCGGCTGCTTATATATAGTTCTCAAATAGGAAGCTATCGACATATATTCATCCCAATCATTTCACAAAATAATTAAGATAATTCACATATAAAACCAGTCCCAAAAAACCCTTGTCTTCACTGGGTGGACTCATTATCTTGCTCTACTTCGGACGCTGGCTCATCATCTTCTTCGAAACCATCGATCCCGTAAGCTGCATGGCCACTCCCAAAAGCTTTTATATGATCTTTAAGCGACCTCTTATGCTTGAAATCAGACCCACAGATACAATACCAAAGCTTCCCACAGTTCTTTTCATGGGTTCTCCAATCCCCCCTAACAGCGAAAGCCTTGCCGCATTTTCTGCACATGAAGGGCTTAATCCCATGTTTCCTCTTGTAATGTGTTTGAAGAGTTCTAAAATCTTTGAGAGGCTTCGCTCTTGGGTGATCAATGTTATTCCTGCACCCTGGGGCACAACAATAGCAAGGAAGCCTGAGCATGCCTGTTGGTTGGGTACCCCTTAGAGATTCAGGCCCTTTTCTGTACTGTGATCCATGCCCCCACATATGCATCTGAAAAAAATTTATGGACAGCCCAAAAAGAAGTTAGGATAAAGCAAACAAAGCAAAATGATCAAAAGCTGTACTACACATAGTGAAAGTTTAAACTAAAAAAAAAAAAAAAACTATGCTAGCCCACTTAGTAAATCTCTGAATTTGTAAATCTCTGAAGGTGCTAAGATTTAATTTGGAGTGTAGATTTTTTTCTTATTATTGTCTCAGCAGCCACTTCTAAGGAACAATTTCTTTTCCCTCTGAATTTGTATATATAGTATTCAATTCAAGGACCCTCTCGAACAAAAAGGTTCTCTTCGTACACAGCAAATTTAATGAAATTTAGATGAGTACTCATTTTTTCCTACTTTGTTTGCAATATCTGCAATGGAAAAAGAAGAAGGCTAATTTGGAAGGCATATTGGAGGGAAAGAGAGGGAGGCTATAGCTATGTGTGCCATGTATGGGGCTTTCTCCGGAAGATGTTTGGATTTAGACTGAAGGGCCACTAAGAGAAACGAATTTGTTATAGGATTTTTATCATTATCTGAGCGATCTGGAATAAACACTGCAAAATTTTCAGTTCTATGCTGCTGCCGAAGTATATATGGAGCACAGACTTCAATGTATTAAAGGCATAAGGAACATTGCCTGAGTAGTTTAATCAACGAAAAGGAAAGGTACTGATCCCAGTCTCAGTTTGAATCAGGAAAAGAATTGTTGATATATAACCAAATATAACCCCGGTTTTACCATGCAAAAAAGCTCAAAATAATTTCAATTAATTTAATAAAAATCAAATAAAACTATGATTTGGAGGACAAGAATAACCCTGCGGTAGAGGGGGGGGGGGGGCGGAATAAATACAAGGAGAAGATGAATGGAAGAAAAAAAAAAGCCGAAGAAGAGGACAAGTACCCATAGATAAATAATCTTTTCCTCTTTCCATCCAAGCATTTGAGAACCGTTAGCGGTTCAAATCAGGGAAAAAAGTTATAGACAGAAAGGGGAACCAGAACCAAAGGAAATTCATTTTTTACCTTGAATTGGAAGGAAAGTGGAAGAAGAAACAGATGGGAGAAAGATAGAACAAAAGAAGAAGGAGGCCTTTAGCTAGAGTCGGCCATGGTTTCTCATGTATAATGAAATTGACTGACCTGCATGTTGTTATATCTGTTGAATGTTTTGCAGCAAACAGGGCAAGAGAACTGTGTAGGACCAATGAGAATCTGAGAAGGGGTAGGGATCCAATACTGGCCCTTGTTGAGCCTGTTGACCATGAACCCAGAATCCTCACCATCTCTATGTTCTTTAGCAGTGATCTCCGAGGAAGAGGACAGCACAGAGGCCATCTCAGCAGCACTAGGGCTTGGCAACCCTATGTGGAGTGCAACAGTCACAGTGTGATCCTCGTCCTCTCTGGGCTTACTGTGGAGGATCCTGTCCTCCACATCCATGGCAGTGCAAAACTGGTCCTCTTGTTCTTGCTCTTCATCCTCTTGCTTTGCTGGGCTCAGGCTCAAAAGGGGAAGCTCTTCTCTGAGAGGAGGGGAAGGGGGTGAAGAAGTAGTACTCCGGTGGTGGTGGTGGTGGTAGTGAAAAAAGCTGGTGGTGCTGCTACTGGTGGTGGTGTTTTTGCTGGTGATGCTGTGGTTGATGAAGTTATGGACATAGGGATGGTGTGGAGAAGGGTTTGAAGATGGAAAATGGTGGATGGGATTGAATTGGAAGAAACCTGAGAAGAAATTAGAGTAGGGGTCAGCCATGTGTGTGAAAAAGGTGAGTGTTTGATGAGAGTGGGAACAGTTTTTGGCTAGGTGGGTTTGCTTTTATAGACAGATAGAGAGAGTACAAGATGGCTGAAGGAAGTGGACGGTGGAGAGAGAGAGAGAGAGAGATTGCGGTACCAGACACGGGAAAGAAGTAAAGGACAGCAAAGGAAAGTGGAAGAGAAAAAACAAATAAAACCACTCTGATTAATCTTTTATAATTAGGATTTAATCAATTAAAAGTATGTAGGAATCTGATGGCATTTTTTCTACTCTTTTTTTTTTTTTAAATACGGAATATGAGAAAAGAATTTCTGGAGAATACCGTTAGCGGCCGTTTATGGTTATCGACTACCATCCATCTAATTTTCATTCATTTAATTTCCACGCTGTTTTTACCATTAGATGTGCTCAATTGCACATTGAAGTAAAGGGGTTATTCTGGTATTTTTTTTATATCGGTATTTAAATAAGTTATCAAATATTTATTAGTTGTTATTTATATTTAATAAATTTTTAAATATTTATTATGAAATTAATAGTAAATAAATAATTGACAACTCATTATAGATACTAAATTTATCAAGATATCATAGCAGCTCCTTGACTTATTTTTTAGATTTTTCTTCTCTTGATTTTAATCAAATAACATAATAGAATTTAGACTTTAATATTAATTTGCTCTTAATATAATTACATTACCATTTAATTATGTATTATTATATTATTAAAGAGTTTAATTACACTAATAACTATGTGAAATATCAAATTCTTTTAATGATGTGACAAATGATGATTAAATGATAGTTTAGAACTTTGATACTAAATGTGAATTAAAATAAAGTTACTATGACACTGTCAACAATTCTCTCTCCTTAGTAGACGATCTATAAACACTGTAGTAAGTTCTTGTTGAGGCTTGTAATATGAGAAATTTTTAATTATGCATTGCCTATATAGACATTTTATTTAACACTTGATATGTGTAAGAGTACTATTTAAATATATATATATATATATTTATAACATGAATCATACAATTTTACACATGTTTAATATTAAATAAGTACTTATAGTAGGCAATATTACCTAAGAATTTTTCCTCGTGGCATACCCTACTCTAAATTGAAGTAACATCCCCTTCATCTAAACTTTAGTTTTACCACACACAAAAAACAAAAATAGAGTTAGTACGATATCTATGTTTTTACATTGATGCCTTTATGAGTTGTTGTAAAAATCAATAACCAATAAAATATTTAACAATTCATTCTTATATACTAATACTCACAATATATATGAGTAAACACTCATTTGATCCTTAAAAAATATAAGTGACATTACATTTGTCATTTATTTATAAATACATCTAATTAGTCATTCAAAGATATATATGTTATCAAATGAGTCCTTAAATGTTACATTTTGTCATCAAATTAGTCCTTAAAATGACATCAAATTGGTTTTTGAATGACAAAATTAATAACATTAATTATTATTGAAGAATCAATTTGATGTCATTGATAAATAGAAGACTAATGTAATATCATGTATATCTTTGGAAGACCAAAATGAGTGTTTACTATATCTATATATATACATATACATATATATATATAGAGAGAGAGAGAGAGATGGAGCATATTAAGTGAGATGAGTGACTTATTGTAAGAGTGTGTAAATATTAACCATTAAATCATGTATGTATAATGAATATTATAACATAAAGTCATGAGAATTTTTAAGGCCATGTAACCTTTAAGTAATTTTTAATCTTGGCAATTCATTTAAGATCTAATAGTCAATAATTGCTCCTCTCACCTCTCACAATAAAGCACTCATCTCATTTTATGTCATTATATATATATATATATATATCAAGTAAGAGCACTATCTTATTATGATAGGTGAAAGAAGGCAATATTAACTATTAAATCTTACATGGATGGTCAATATTAGAAGTTACTTAAATGTCACATGATCACTTTAAAAAGTCACACGACTTTATGTTTTAATCTTGACCATACATGAATGATCAAATGGTCAAGATTTGCTCCTTCCACTCACAATAAACCACCTCTCTCCCTATATATGCCCTTTATATATATATATATATATATATATATATATATATATATATAACATTGTCTTCTATAAGAGGTGACAATAGTAAATATTGATAATTCAATCTCACATATATGGTCAAAATTAAAAGTTATTTAAAAGTCATATGTACAAAGTGAAAATAGGTCAGACCACTTAACAAGGCCTACAACATAGCTATTTTTTAATTAGCTTATTTATCAAACAAGCTAGACTTAAACTTTTAAAAATGTCTATTTAATTAAATAAACCAATACTTATTTGGCTTAATAGGCCGATCTATTTATTTATTATAATAACATATTTTGAAAATTTTATAATACTTGTATAATTTATTAGTTATATATTAATATAATTTATTTATTTTATACATAATATAATAATTTTGTTAAAAGTTAAGTATATTTGAAACCTATAAAATTTGAGCTTAATGGTCTATTTAAAGATACAATTTAGGCTTTTAAATAGACTTTCAGGTAAGGTTAGACTTTTATGTTTTCACAAAAAGGCCAGGTCAGACTATTAAAAAAGTCTATGATAGGTAATATGTCAGATTAAGGTCAATATTTTTATAAACATGTTAAACTTATTTAAGGTAAAGCCTAAGAATCGTACAATCTTACACATATTTAATGTTAAATAAGTACTTATAGTAGGCAATATTACCTAAGAATTTTTCCTCGTGGCATACCCTACTCTAAATTGAAGACTAATGTAATATCATGTATGTTTTTAGAAAACCAAAATGAGTGTTTACTATATATATATATATATATATATATATATATATAGAGAGAGAGAGAGAGAGAGAGAGAGAGAGAGAGAGAGAGAGAGAGAGAGAGAGAGAGAGAGAGAGAGAGAGAGAGAGAGAGAGAGAGAGCATATTAAGTGATATGAGTGACTTATTGTAAGAATGTGTAAATATTAACCGTTAAATCATGCATGTATATGAGTATTATAACATAAAGTCATGTGACTTTTTAAGGCCATGTAACCTTTAAGTAATTTTTAATCTTGGCCATTCATGTAAGATTTAATGGTCAAGAATTGCTCCTCTCACCTCTCACAATAAAGCACTCTTATCATTTTATGTGTCACTTATATATATATATATATATATATATATATATATATATATATATCAAGTAAGAGCACTATCTTATTATGAAAGGTGAAAGAAGTCAATATTGACTATTAAATCTTACATGGATGGTCAATATTAGAAGTTCCTTAAATGTCACATGATCACTTTAAAAAGTCACATGACTTTATGTTTTAATCTTGACCATACATGAATAATCAAACGGTCAAGATTTGCTCTATCTACTCACAATAAACCACCCCTCTCACTAGATATACCCCTTATATATATATAGGGAGCATATCAAGTGAGAGGAGTGGTTTATTATGAGAGTGAGAGAAGTAAATCTTGACCATTGGATCATCCATGTATGGTCAAGATTAGATGTTACTTAAAGGTCACATGACTACTTAAAAAAGTCACATGACTTTATGTTTTAATCTTAACCATACATGGATGATCCAATGGTTAAGATTTGCTCATCTCACTCTCACAATAAACCACTTATCTCACTAGATATGTATATATGTATATATATATATATATATATATATGTATATAGGGGGCATATCAAGTGAGAGGAGTGGTTTATTGTGAGAGTGAGAGGAGTAAATCTTGACCATTGGATCATTCATGTATGGTCAAGATTAAAATATAAAGTCATGTGACTTTTTTAAGTGGTCATGTAACTTTTAAGTAATATCTAATCTTGACCATACATGGATGATCCAATGGTCAATATTTGCTCCTCTCACTCTCACAATAAACTACTCCTCTCATTAGATATGTCCCCTATGTATATATATATATATATATATAACATTGTCTTCTATAAGAGGCGACAATAGTAAATATTGATAATTCAATCTCACATATATGGTTAAAATTAAAAGTTATTTAAAAGTCATATGTACAAGTGAAAATAGGCCAGACCACTTAACAAGGCCTACGACATAGCTTATTTTTGGCTTAACTTATTTATCAAACAAGCTAGACTTATACTTTTAAAAATGTTTATTTAATTAAATAAATCAATGCTTATTTAGCTTAACAGGCCGACCTATTTATTTATTATAATAACATATTATGAAATTTTTATAATACTTGTATAATTTATTAGTTATATATTAATATAATTTATTTATTTTATACATAATACAATAATTTTGTTAAAAGTTAGGTATATTTAAAACCTATAAAATTTGAGCTTAATGGTTTATTTGAAGATACAATTTAGGCTTTTAAATAGACTTTTAGGTAAGGTTAGACTTTTATGTTTTCACAAAAAGGCCAGGTCAGACTATTAAAAAAGTCTATTATAGGTAATATGTCAAATTAAGGCCAATATTATTCAAAACATGTTAAAATTATTTAAGGTAAAGCCTAACTTATTTTCACCTCTAATCACGTGACTATATATTTTAATCTTAACTATACATATATGATTTAATAGTGAAGATTTATTCTTTTCAGTTTCACAATAAGTCACTCCTCTCTTTATTAATGGTGTAAGTATAGATGACTTACTCCGTAAGTAAGTAAATTTTTACCCATATATATATACATATATATAAGACATATTAATTGAATGCATTATTTTATTGTGAGAGGTGAAAGAAGTCGATTTTAACCTTTAAATCTTACGTGAATAGATAAGGTTAGAACTTATTTATCTAAAAATCATATGATCACTTACAAAAATTATATAACTTTATATTCTAATTTTATTAATACAAAAGTTAACTCAACTAATAAAATTAAACAACGTCAACACAAAAGTCATAAGTTGAATTCTTACTATCGATCATTTCCTGATAAGTCATCTTTACTTTAACTATTATAGTAATACATCACTGAAACTTATGACATAAAAAAAGTAATGTAGCGGTATCGCTGCCAAAGATCAAAATAAAACTACTTTTAATGGAATCTATATTTTTTTAATGTCAAAACTTAGATAAAGTTTTATAAATACTTATAGTATTATTTTTTAATTAAAATATAATATATATTATTTTTTAATTAAAATATAATATATATTATTTTTATACTCTGAATTTTTATCTTTTCTTTAAGTGTATATTGTAAGTGGTAATTACTCTAAAAATATGAAAAAAATAATGTTGTCTTCACAAAATTTGACTTTGAGTAAGGACAATATTTGATATTACGTTTAAATGATTGAATTTGTTCTTGCGAGAAAGTTTAACTTCAATTATTTGGGCTTTTTTTTTATTACGGCTTCTCGAGGATAACTTTCGCCTGCCATTTAGTTGCTTCTTTTTATTTCTTCCATTCGTCAGAGTTTCATACAGATTACTGCCATAGTTTACTCTCGTAATAGCGTCGTCTTTTTGTTTTTATATGGATTTTGATGTTAAAAAGGTAGATTGTGGTTTCTTTGTGAGCAAATTTAACGATTCTATTCTATTTTTAATTTTTAATTATAACCTTGTATCAATGATAAATTCAAAGAAAATATTAAAATTTTGCGTGATTTGTCAGATTACAAAAAAATAATTACGTTAACTTAGAAAGTTTTCTTTGCTAAAAATTAAAGGATTTATTTTGATACACTTATTTTTTTTATACTGTTATTTAATTATATATTATTAAAATAGTTTAACTATCATAACAACTATTTAAAAGTCAAACTCTTTTAATAACATATCAATATATTATTAAATGATAGTATAAATTTTATTACCCTAATATAATAAATCAAATTTAAAATCAAAATTAAAATAAAATTGAAAATTATCCGAGTAGTATCTAAAATAATAATTTTGTTTCAAATCTAAAAAGAAAATTTGCTATTCCCTTTTAGAAAAAAGGGAAATGATGATTTATAACAATCATAAATATAAATTAACTTTTATATTGTGCCATCGTAACCTAAATAGTAAAATATATTTACTCATTCCATTTCAACACATTTCACTCTCATTTTGATCATTCAAAAATTAAATCTATGTATTAAATGTGTCATCATATCTATACTATATAATAAAGAAAAATATGGAGCCAATTTTCATTGTCATTTTTTATCCATAAAATTCCAAAAATATCCTTACTTCGTTTACAAAATTTTCAAATAAACTAATAAAATCATAATTACAAATGTAAACATAAATATTATATTATATATCATATACAATTACTAACCAATTGTTTCTCTCAATTTTTTTCTGGTTTAACTTCTCAACTTTTGTCCCTCATCCTATATTTTCTCAATCAATTTTATCTTATACACACACATACAAACACGTGTGTGCTAATAGCTATTTTTTAATAGGATAGAGAAGCGTGATTCCCCCCCCCCCCTACATTTGTTTCATGAGAGTGATAAACAACGAAAAATTAAAAATGATAATTCAATATTAGAGCTTCATTTTGTATAGATTAACATCACCAATCTATATACCCCCCCCCCCCCAATGAGCATTCTATATTTCGAAAAAGATGGAAATGGTCTAGGAGCAGATGAAACGTTATTATTCGTAAAATTCAATATATTAATTGAATTAATTATTCCTTTTATTTATAATTGATAATTAATTATTTTATTATATATTTTTATGAATTAAATATAAGAATGGAACCAAAAAAATTTATAAAATATTTTTAACAAAACCAAAATAAGAATTGATAATTTCATTCCCATTTTGATTTTTTCGAAAGCTGATTCTAGATAATAATATGCTGTTACTCTACATAAATGATTGTTTCCAATAGTATACAAGCATAAACCTCTTTCTAAACCCTGATTTGTCAATTTTTTATAGTTTGGAATAATTGAAGAAGACTGATTAATTATTTTGTTAGTTAACTAATTTATGGTTTATTAATTTTCTACAAATTTTCCCTAAGACTAGCCTTCTTAATTGCTTTCTTTAGGCTCGTAAAGCAATGCTATTTTTTTTTGGTACATAAAGCGATGCTATTTTAAACCCCTCCAAAAAAAAAAAACACAGAAAGAAAACGGATGACAAAAGTTTTCTTGGCTTTTCTTTTGGACCCTGTCGGCGGGGAGGAGAGATTGTGGGTTTACAGAAACTTCAATCAATCTTTCAAGACTTTATTTTATTTCGAAGAATAAAAAAAAGAAATCAGTAATTAAAAAAAAATGCAATGAGCAGAAGTGTATTTTACTGGTGGGGACGGGATTTCAGTGGAGGGACAGATATTTATGGGTATCTACAAATATTTAATAATTTAAAATAAAATTTAGCATTACATATCACTATTTTCTCCAACAATTTAAAATACTTACAAAATTTTAAAAACATCACAAATAACATACTAAGTTTAATTATATTTTATAATAATCAGTTCATATAAATAATTATTATTTGAATGGTATAATTTTGTTAACAATTTTTATCATTTGGACTCCTTCAGTAAAAAAAATTCATTATAAAATAATAAGAAAATTTAAATTTTCATCTCAAAGAAAAAGAAAAAAAATCATAATCTATATAAAATGTTAAAAGAAAAAATAATTTCACAGGTACTGGGAGGTGAGTATTATGATCCTCATCTCTGCCCCTGTTTATTAAACGAGTACCCATCTCTTGGCCTGTCATTGACAGTTCTCAAGAATCCTCACGGATGTGGAAATTTTTGACATCCCTTAATGTTTTTACAATATGTTTACAAGTTTTGTAAAGAATATAATATAATGGATGGAAAAAACAGATGAGATAAGAAATTATTTCCTATATGTAAATAACTAATAAGAAAAAAAGAGGAAAGTACATAAAATTTAAGAGTAAACTTTTAGTATATTCTTATAAAAATGCTAAGTAATTAATTTTATAGCATAAAATGGAAAATAATAAAAATTATTTCCGCACATTATTCCTAATTTATAAAGAAACAAAAAGTGAAATTTTAAGGATAAATAGTTCTCTATTTTCTTTTTCTCTTTATAAATTGTAAACTCTCAAATACAAAATTATTTCCTTCCTATTTTTTTTGTTTCATTTCATTTCCTTGTTACCTCATATACAAACATACTAGATTGATAAAAGGGGATTATTCTGATACTTTTTTTTTTAATATATCGATACTTATTGTGAGTTGTCTAAATATTTATTAATTATTAATTATATTTAATATATTTTTAAATATTTATTATGAAACTAATAGTCAATAAATATTTAACAACTCACCTTATATATATTCATTAGAAACCATAACAATTCTCTCAACAACAATTGTACAAAACTTTTAGCTAAAACATGGTGTTGTTGCTACTAAGTATTTATTGATTCTTCATCAATCATATTTATTAATTGACATGTGTAAAATTGACATATAAAAAAGTGATGATACACATTTTTAATTTTTTATTAAAGTTACACAGCTTAAAAATACGTGTCATCATTTTTTTATATACCATCACTTTTTCTGTGTCACTTTTTCATATATCAACTAAATGGAGTATCTAAATTATTACGTGATAAACAGTGTCTAATAAGAATTTCTCCACTTGTCTGGTCCCATCTTTTCTATCAGTTATTATTATTATTATTATTATTATTTGGTAATAACTATCAGTTAGTTTTACTACTAATGGTTCTCTAGATGTGTTCTTGACAGGTTGGTCTTTTCCTTTATTTACCCCCTATTTTTCCCTCTTTGTATTACCATAAAACGGGAGGAAGAAAGGGCAATGGATTCAGTTTATCTCCATATATTTAATAGCTCCTAAGAAAGTTGAGAAATCTCCTCCTATATAACACATATTTCAGAAAGAAAAAAAAGTACGCAATCTTCTTCAATTTTAAAATTTTGATAAATAAAACTAACATTATTTAATTTTTTAAAATATCCCAATAGTTAATTTATACTAAAAAATTTAATTCCTAAGTACAATTTTTTTAAGAAGCAGGCAATGAAAGAATTGATAGTTAAAATTAATAGTAGATTGAATATGAATTGGTTAATAAATAAATAAATAAAAGTGGCTATTGAGATATTTTTAATTATAAGATAGTTAATTGTTAATACAAAAAATCAAGGCATTTAGTTATTAAATACCCAAACTTCAAAGGGAGTTTTATCTATTCTTTTTACATATATAATTTATTGAACATATTCTTTGGGCTGAAAACAATTTATTGTACGTGTTGATGAATAGATATTGTAGCTTGTTCTATGATATCTTTGAATATAAAATGGAGAGAGCTGGCAAGTTTTTTTTTAAAAAATAATCTCTTAGCTCATGATCAATTGAGTACTATTTATATTTATGTTCAGTAATAAATTTATACAAATTCTTGTACATGAATTTAAGCATAATACTAAGGATGTCAATTTCTACTCGTGCGTGAGGATTCCCGCGGGGACTGTCCTATTTGAGGCCCTATGAGTGGGAAATTTTTCCCCGCCGAGACGGGAGACAAAATTTCCCAGCAGGTGATTCGGAGACGAGGACGAGATCATACCCCCCGCCTCGCGAGGTCCTGCCCCAAGTAAATTACATATATACCCCTTATTATGTGTACTATATATCATAAATACTAATAATATTTTGGTCTTTTCATATTTTTTATTTAATTTGAATATTATGATTATACTATTTAAGTTTGAACTTGTTATGATTTAAATTTAATTTTAATAATTTGATTTTATATAATTTTTTTAAATTTTAGTAAATTTTATTTTGTAATTTTATAATTTTTTATGAATTTTTGAAGTCCCTATGGAGATTCAAAGGGATCCACAGGGACAGGGACAAGGAGGAAAAGCTTTTCACGATGGGGATCGAGAACAAGAGAAAATATGAGAGGCAAGGACAAGGAGCTGGAGAGTACTCTGCACCCTGCCCTGTTGACATCCCTATATAACACATCAGTCTCTATTGAATAATAAATACATGTATTAAAATTGAGGTGTCAAGTCACCTATTCTCATACTCCACCCAAGTGCTAACATCACTAAAATTAAGAAATTCTTAAATAGGCACTTCATTCAACATTAAATATGTATAAAATTTTGTAGGTCATATTATAAATATACTTACATCTAAATAATGACCTTACACATGTCAACGGTTGAATGAAGTGCTTATGGTACACTGTACTCACCTAAGAATTACTCCACTGCCAATATACCTAGAAAAAAGTAATTAGCCTGAACTTTGAAGTAATTTTTAATCACATTGTGTGAACTTTTTTGTTTTTTGTGATTGAACGGGGCTAAAGATTAAAAAAAGCAAACAAGCAAAGACTATCTACTAACAACTCTATTACAAGAGGTACCAAGTTCTATCAAAGAACAATGGAAGAAAAATGAACGAAGGAACTTGGAGGAAAATAAGAGGACCCAGGTCAAGAGAATGACCACTCCCTTCTCCTCCCTCCCTCCCTCCATGTTTTAAAATTCTTTCCCCACTTTTTCCTTTACTCTTTGTTTTTAATTATTGATATATATGACCTTTACTAAATCAGATTAGGATTTTTTAAACAAATTAGAAATTAAGTTACAAAAAAATATTATATGAAAAGACTAGATATACCAACCGCTATTTTAGTTCAGACAATATTGCAAGTCTTTTCAAATCTCACGTTTCCTTATCTTATCCTTTCTTTGTTTTCTTTTAATAATCTCGTAAGCCTCAATGGATTAGATTTCACACGAATTAATCTTGCATAATATCAGTGACACCAGCAGAAAAAGTGCGAACAAGATAAATTAGTCACCTACTATGTAGTGACACTATCAATAACCTTCTCTACTCTAATTTCCTGTATCTTTTCTCTTTCATTATGCATTTATGAATAGCGAGATAGCTGTAATGTAATAATGTAATCCCGGCCCCCAACCCTTCCCTTTCCCTCTGTTGCAATTTGTTACTAGCAGCGGCTTCTCGTACTCATTTAAGCGTATATATGCTAATTGCTCCTATATAAATGCAGTCGTTGGAGATCCAAAATCATATTCCAGAAGCACTAATTTGAACTGAAAAATATCATCAAGTGATGCACAACAAACAAGCAATGCTAGAGTTTTCTCTTTTCTTATGTCAATATATATTTTGGCAAATCATTTGGCTGTATAAATAGATAGAGATTCACATGCTTCTCACTGCTACAATTATGTCTTTTGTCCTTTAGAGCAGAACTGCCACTCAAATTTGGTTTGGTGATGAAAACATTCTGCACGTAGAACAGTACTCAATGAACCTCACCAAATCAACCTTATACCTTCTTTACATCCTCTTGTACCAATCCACCACAACCGTTGCAATTAAAAGGTTCTCACCAACCAAACGTAGCACATATATATGTAACACAATAGCAGACTAGCTAATACTATGTAATTGAGTGGAACTTTATTATAATATTATACTTGTACTTCATTCGGAGAATAGCAGACTTGACTTCAGAAAAGAAATTGAATTTTAATTTTAAACAGAAGGACATGGTTTGGTCATAAATCATAATTAATTAATTAAGTTAAGAGATTGCACGCACCCCAGCCAAGACAACAGGATTAAGATAGAATCTGTTTCTCAGAGATCACAGACACCATGTTATATAATACAATCTTGTGAGTTGTGAGCTCATAGGATAAATGCAGGGACAAGAAACAACCAGTCCCAATATGCGCCCAACATTTCCATTGGTGTGCGCACACCGGTCGGTTAAGCCAACTGTGAGCTCACAGAGATTGTCCCGTTTAATCTCTCCCCTGCCTCATTATATTATATTTATATTATTATATTATAATTAAATGCTTATTTATATACCATCTGGACTGGGTTTGTCTTCACTCTTCGCCAAAGACTTAGGTTGGACAGCTTTTGAATTCTCAATATTGTATTATTTTTTTTAAGTTAATTACACTTTAATGTTATTCATATAATATTTAAATTGATAGCAATTAAGCTCTTATTAATTTTTGTGATACTATAATTTTAAATTAAATTAAGAAGGCTAAAATCAAATTTGAGTGAAACTAAATGAACCAAAAGTAGTTAATTATATATATATATATACACACACACACATAACATTAGAGAAACAAATTTAAAAGAGAATAAAATATAAAACCTGTATGTAAAGGCATTGGATAGTATATACATGTGAATCTGAAAAAAAAATCTTTATGTGATTGTAGATAAATTGAGATGAATTTAATAATAAAAAGGGAAATCTATTTATGCATCTTGTCATAGTTTACTAGAGTCTAACAGGTATTTGTTGTTATTCTTATGTGGAACAGTAAAAGCAGACCAACCTGCAGTATTAACCTCAGGTTTAGGTCTAAATGTTGAGGAGCATTTAATGACATGCATGCTGTTCACTAATTGACCCGTAAGATGGCGAAAGGAGCCAAAGAATATGTGTTGGCCAGTGTGAGCACCGTGGTCTAAAGAATAGCATATGCGCAAGAGGGAGGAGAAGAAGAGCCAAACAAAGACAGGGTAGAAATCAGTAATATCATATTACAAAGACACATGCACTATATATATCGAGGTTTACATTACTTTGCTGCAAAGATTACTAGCATTGGCTCCCACTTCCCTCGCCAACCCACCCGCGCGGCTCGCGGGTGCGTGTGGGAAAGAGATCATGATGATTTGATTGTAGCTACTAGCTAGGGACATGCTATGTGACAGTCTAATTGGTTTGAGAGTATGAGCTGGGCTAGCTATTGACATGGTGTGGGCCGTGGGGCGAGGAGAGAAGGGAAAGCAGGCGTATAAAAAGGGGTTAGACTATATTGACATTATGTATGCTTCATCATTGGTCATGTAGTGTAGTGAATTGGTGGTCGTGGCATTGGGAAAGGTTGGTTACAGTTACACCATAAATCAAGGCTTTACTTATTCATCTCTCTATTCACTGGCTTGCGTGAAAGCTCAACTGTAACATTCAGGACCACTTTCTTCTGCTCCCTCTCTCTTTTTCATTTTCTTTTTGGTTTTTGTTTCAAAACTTTTCTACATAAAGCACACAAGTTAAAGCCTCTTAAGTTGGGAATTGTTTTTTTCTTCAACTTCCCAAATCCAAACTAAAACAATTACTCTTAATTTCCACAACTGAATTTCCTTGTTACACACACACACACACATATATATGCCTCGCTTATATATAATACACAATCTTATGTTTTAGGAAAGGGTAAATTATCTTTTATATCCTGTGAGGTTTGTCCAAATTAATTTTAGTAGAGGTTTAAGATCTTATAATTTATATTTATCAACTTTTAGAAGCATGCATGACAATTCTTTGAATATAGTCATTGTAAATAATCATTTTTTCACCTAAATCACACGGATTTATCAAAATATATTGAGACTTAATTTCTAAAACATATTAGTAAGAGATACCGTGAGTTTTGTATAGAAAACAAAACATTAGAAAAAGCTATACTCTCTTAATGATGTCTCCATTATTATTTTTTACTAAATTATTAACAATATTTAGTTTTTTTCCCGAAGGCTTCAATGAGTAAAATGTATATCTATGAGGAGATAAAATATAAAATGTAATATTCTAAATTAATTTGGAGAAAAATTTACCATCTTACTTTGATTCGAGAGAAAAGAATTCAGTCACTTTAAGTATCTTATCACGAGTTCGATTATTAGAATGATGTGTATGAAAAAAATACAATTTAGATGAGTCCCGATTTTATGTGCCTAACCGTACTTGTGAGATTAATTTCTCGCTTTCGAGTGAGAGATATCCTAATTTACATCCCAAAAAAATATGGAGAAAATTTTTAAAATATAATTTACCCTCCAAGAAATGACCGTACTGTTCACATTCAGATTCAGCCTTATGTTAACTGCTGAAGTTAAGTATGCTACACATTTTGAAAATTGTGTATAAAACATAATGGAACAAATATAGATTATAGTTCAATGACTTATATTTTCAACTCCATCGTACGACACTTTTGCTCTTCTTTGATTAATGTTATGTTTGATATGCATAAAATGAGTGAAAAGAAAAGGAATGAATACTTCTTTCTTTGTTTGGTATCAATTTAAGGGTGGAAAGGAAAGGATTCTTCTTCCTTTTCTTTCCATGGGCCCCACATTATTCTTTCTCTCCCTTTTGAGAGGGATTGAGAGGGAAAGGAGATAAATTTCCTATTTTATCTAATTTATTAACTTTACTCCCTTTATTGATAAAGGATAATAAAGTAATTTGATATTTTTTACATACATTTCCATTCTTTTCCTTGATGAAACCAAACAAAGGAAGGGAATAACTTCTCTAATTCTCTATTCCTTTCTTTTTTTTTCTTTTTTATTGTATTCCCTTATTTTCTTTTCACTCTATAATACCAAACAAAGCCTAAATGATTATATATATATATATATATATATATATATATATATAAAAGGAGAAGATTTATATAAGACTTTATCCACTTATATTATTTAATAATTTTTTATTGAGTATATTTTTTATCCATCTAACCATTAAATTCTAATTATCCATCATATTGATCATTTGTGTTAAATTTTTAGAAAATTAAATGTCAATAAAAATGTAGTCAAATAGTTCATATTTTTATATATTTTAAAATTTTATATTACGTTAATTTTGATGTATATCAATAAATCACAAAACAATTTTATATTGTAAAATTTATAGATATGATCTATATGATAGGAACTTTTAATCTAATAATGAATTTTGTAAGAAAGTTTTTCAATAAAAATTAAATTCATATATATATATATATAATCAAAACATGTTTAAGAATGTGTGTTCAAAACATCAAGGAACAATAAAAGATTATAGTTGAATGACCTATATTTTTTAACTTCATCGTACGACATTCTTGCTCTCTGATTAAATGGTACTCAACTGCATCTGGCCTTGTAAAATCAGAAAACTCTTCCGTACCACATATATAGCGTAGAACAAGTGGACAATTTTTTTCAAAAATTACAATGAAAGTTTTACATTTCTAATTTCAGTCATCTTATTTCACTAAATTATTATACCATGTGCATATGAAATGTCATAGTAACATATTTAACCAGGACATTGATAATGTTTAAAAAATTACTTTATATATATATATATATATATATATATATATACACACATAATTACATACATACATACATATAGACACACACACACCCACTGCATGCGCATATATAAATAGAAATGGAAATTGACTGTGATGAGCATTGTTTTTGATTTTTTCTTTTGATTTGAATGAATTCAAAGAATTTATTCAGCATCAGGAATGAGAACATGCATCTGTTAATTAAGAGGAGAGATGACTTATCAAGCCATGCTGGATAAATATTGTGAAAAGTAAAAAATCTTAACTTACCGAATGAGCATAGTTCAATTAATAAATTTCTTGATATTTATCAGGGGATTCTGATTATGTGATGGGAGTTTGATTTCTCACATCTTCATTTTTTATTCCATCTTATGTCTAATGAGGCCTCACTACAAAAAAAAAAAAAAAACACTAGATGGCGGCGATTTGTTCGTGGTGGTTCATGGAAACCGCTAGTATCATTTTTGTGTGTGGCTGTTATGGCAACTGCTGAAAAAAAAAATTAACTGTGGTTTAATTATATTTTGCAGCGGTTGGGTTATGTTTTGCGGCGGTTATGAATAAAAAAAACCCAAAACTAGCATTTTAGAAGTAGGTTTCACTAATATCTCAAATAGCTTCTTCCCCAAAACCTCAGCTTCTGCCTCTCAAAGCTAACGGGTGTTTGTGGCATTCTGTCATTGATGTTTGAGCCATTGATGTTCCCTCTCATTTTCAGCCATTGACATTTGCTTCAACATTCTCGGATTAGCCACGAAGACCTTCAAGACTTATGATGCATTCTTTTTAAAGGACATGCGGAATAAACTTTTCAATGATAACTTCTACTAAATTAGCATATAACAGAGGCTAAGGCTATAGTGCTTGATGTTTTGTATGTATATAGGAGAAAATTATGGAGATTGAGTAGCAAAGGAGTTCCTCGTAGTTTCTTTCCCAAGAAAATTCACTTGCTCAGGTGTTTGGGAAAGAACACCTAGGCCAAGTTTGAGGCCTAGGCTTTGGACCATCTCCATCCCAAATATTTAGCCAAACTGACTATCAGTTTAGTGGAATTTCATTATCCTCAACTGCTGACCGTTCTCACGATCCTCAAGAGCAAAACATAGTGGATGAATTGAAGTCACAATTAGAGATAAAGACATTAAAAAGGTAGATTGTGGAATCTACGAAAATGAAACTGTGATCATTTGAAGGTGTTTTAACATTTTTAGTCCAATAGTTTCAAGGGGTTGCGCCTGTTGACATTGAAACTATAATTAATCAAATAGTATGTAGTTTAATTTTTAAATTTAAATTAAATTTCACCTATTGATATTGTTTTCTATACTTACCTATGTCATTGGACAATATAATTTTTGTTATATCTTAATGTATTGTAATTCTTTCATTTCAAGCTTCAGATAAAAGCAAGCATGCCAGGCTCACAAGGTGCAATACCTTCTTCCTCTACCAGTCATGATGCCCTTAACCAATAGAACCCTTATCTAAGAGAAAAGTGAGCAAAGTTTGAAATAAGGTTGATTATACTTGTAGTGGTCAATTTTAATTCTCATGTCAAGTACTTGTACTAATAACATCGTATTAGTTTTATTTCATTGAATTAGTTTTATGCTTACTGATTGATTACTTAAAGTCTTTGGCCAAGATTGTGATTAAATATTGATGACAATTAAGATATATTTGGAAGTTCAAATCTAGTTTTATGAATTTTACGTAAGTTTATTAACTGATTGGAAACATGTTCAAAATATTGTGTAAAATGGGCTTTGGCTAGTTGTCTGACAAAGCAAAGGAATATATGAAATTTAAAAAGAGCCACCTAAATGAAAAATATTTTAGCAGCGGTTTGAATTTGCCACAAAAAAATATGAAAAAGCACGTTCCAAAGCTGCTGCAAAAATAACGTATTATTTATTCTACTTTTAATATTAGCGGCGGTTCCAAACTGGAACTCCTGCGGATATTATATATATTTTATTTTGTGCTTAATATTAGCGGTTGTTCTAAACCGCAGGGAAAATTATATATATATTATTCTATGATTAATATTAGCGGAAACGGCCGAGCAAAAGAAAAAAGTAAATTTCTTTTATTCTACATTTAATAGTAGAGGTGGTTTAGAATCATCGTAAAGATTATGCTTAGCGATGGTTGTTTTAGTGGTTGCAGATAACCGTTGTTAAATGGTTTTGCAGCGCTTTTAGTAGGAGTGCTTTGACAATCGCCGCTACAGCGGTTGAAATCGCTGTGAAACTTACTTTTTAACCGCAGCAAAAATAATTGTTTTTGTAGTGCCTCCTTAAAAATAAATAATTTTTTTATAAATGTTCAAAACTAGCATTTCTTGAAGAAAAAAAAAACTTATGAAACAAATAAAAACAAGAGTCCTAAAATTATTTATTGCTCATCAATTATGTTGCAGCTGTACTAATTAATAACACCATACTCTAAAAAATAATAATAATAACGCCACCACTAATAACTCAACATATTGTCTGTGTATGTACATAAAATACTTATTATCTACGATTAATTCGTTCGCTTACAATCGGAATATCATAATGAATTGTACAATTTTCACAAAGTAGCACTGTAGCATAAATATATAGTACATCTAAATATGCTTCCAGTTATATTAATTACTCAAATGTTACATCATCTTAACCTTGTATACCCACCTTGTCTTCCTCCTCCTCTCTTCCTTTATATCCATCTTAATTTCGTGACAGATAAGAACAGAAAAGGAAAAATAAAAATAAAAACCAATGTTGTAAAAGCCGGACCGGACAGTGAGCCGGAAAAGCTTCTGATTCAGGTTTAATCGATTTAACTGTTTGGTCGAACCGGATGATGTCATAATTACATATTAAATAAATAAATAAATAAAATACATATGCATGACTCATAACACATATTATCAATAATAAAATACATAATAAGGTTTTGGGGTTTCCATTATTAAGCCTTATATCACTCTCAGTTGAGTAGTTAAGTGATTGAGAAATTAAAAAAAATTAAATAATAAAATAGAGAGAGGGCCAGTTCAATAGGTTTTGTCCGATTTTGACCAGTTTTGCCCAGTTTTGACCGGTTCAATCCGGTCCAACCATGAATCCGGTTCTGGCATTGAACCAAAACCGGATGAGGACCCAGTTCACGGTCTGAATGGTCTGACCGGCCGATCCGGTCCGGTCCAGACATCACTGATAAAAACATACATTATTTGAAACAAATAAATAAGAATAAATACTTATTTTAGTTCTTAGAGATATAAGTGACATTAGTTTAGTCTTATAATAATTGTGTGATATCAAATTAATCATTTTATAAGACCATTTTATGTCATTAAAAAATTAATTTAATATAAAAATATATATTAAATAATTAATTTGATGTCAAAAATTAATATTAAAAGACTAATTTGATATCAAAAATTATTGAATAACTAAAATAATATCACTTATATATTTAGAAGAACAAAGTAAGTGTTTGAGTTTAATTTCTATTCACTGTCAATGTAAAATTTTTTTACACTGTCATCCAATCATGTGTTGCCAAATCAATAAAAGAGTTGATTATCACACTACAAGAATTTTTTAAATTAACTATAGAATTTAGCTAGGGAAATTTTCCCTAGCTAATCCGTAGCTAAATAGCTACAAATTAGCTAGGGAAAAATAATCCCTAGCTAAAATAACAACAAAAAAGAAAAAAATTAATTTCAAATGTCTAACAAGTAATTAGCTAGAGATTAACTATAAAAAATTTCCTAGCTAAATAAATTATTATAGCTGGATCAATTAGCCAAGAATTATTCCGTAGTTAAAATTCTTTTAAAGAAGATTTTATTGAGCTTGAAATTTATTCTCAATCTAATCCTTAGCTAATTCTTTTTAATTAATTCTAATTTATTACCCTCACCCGGTTCCAATACCCAATTGCAGAGCTACTGGTTTTGCGAGGAAATGAAACTCGCTTGGGGCATGTGTGGGAGATCTTGCGAGACCTTCAACTATATCTAGAAGAGCTTCTCTTGCGTCTCCTCCATCTTGTGGGATTAGCTACGGAATTTTTCCTAACTAATCTGCAAAATTCTTGTAGTGTCACAATAATTATTTAAAAAGTCTAACGCTTTTACTGATTTGGCAACACATGATTGGATGACAATATAAAAAAACTTTACACTGACAGTGGATAGAAATTAAATCGTAAGTGTTTACCCAACAAATAAAACTCTCTTTACTTCTCGCTCTCACTGATCAGTGAAGATAGCCTCGCGATGCTCGAAGCTCTAGAAAGTTAAGTTTGCCACTGTAAAATCTTTTTTTAATTTGAAAACACGTAGCAGTATTTTGAGCAAATACATCATGTAAGCACAATTTCATACATGGAGAACATGGAGTGGGGGAAGCACTATATGCATAGGTTTGTCATTCAGGAAAGAACAATGAAAAGATTATTAATATTATTGTGATATGTTTGAAGAGATTTATAGACTCTAGCGTGGTTTGGATACATTTAACAAAATGATAGAAGTAAAATTTGTGCATGAAAAAGGGGACACAATCAAACAATTTTAGCAAAAAAGAGTTTTTGTGTTGACCAGAGATCCCATGCTTCTTTCATCCATTATATTTCCAAGACAGCTCGAGTGAGTTTACATTGTAAGATGAGAATCAGTAATTAATTAAACATCATTCTTTGTTCCCATGTCCATGTCTTCTGAAAACTTCCAAATATCTCTGCACTGCAACTGCTAATCCCCATAATCATCATAAAAGAATAAATAATGGACTCCATACTTAAAAAAGCCCAGTTTTTTAATTTCTCCATATTCTTGTAAGTTCCAGTGGGCCCGTATAGGAACTGATACGTACTAAATAGTATTAATAGTGGTTTGTAAGGCAATCAAGCATGTGGTAGTAGATTATGGAAGGATATAGGCTAACTAGAGAAATATTCCCATCAGTTATATCTACCAAATTTTCTTAAAATTAAAGACATTCAATATTAGTTATACTAAAAATACGGTAACCTGATCAACTTAACTCAAATGGTTAGAGATAAATTTTGATAGATATGTTATATTTAAGATATAATAATGACTTCTTAATATACAAATAGAAAGTTATAGTCCCTAAAACAATATGGATGCTGGAATTTTTACAAATTAACCAAGGCAAAATGGAGTGGTAAGTGGTAATTAACCGGGGACAGAATATATGAAGTTATAAAGAGTAAACTATTGTGTCATAAGATGTTACAGCTTCTTAAATGATTTCATTATGCATAGAAAGCTCTATTCTTAAAACAAAGGATTTTTTCTAAAGGATTTCTCAATTATACTGATAGTCCCCTCCCAATTTATCATCCAAATAAAATTTTCTATAGTAAATTCATCAGACATTAACTTGTAATTAATCATATGATATTTAATCTAACATAAACTATATGTGAAAATTATAAGGAAGCAATATATTGAATGAAAGAATAAGCAAAGCAATGAAGGAAGCTGCTTTTATATATATAAATTATGAGTTTTTTTATTTCATTTTAAAACACATTTAACTTTATTTAACAAAATTTTATTTTTTTAATTAAGAAAGTCAGTCACTCAAATTAACTTCTCAACATGTATTAAAAGAAATCACCTTAAAAAGTTAATTTGAATTCGGACTTTTCAACTAAAAAAAGAATATTTTGATAAATAAAGTTTAAAGTATTATAATTTTGAAAAAAGAAAACTAGTAATATTTGTATAAAATAAACACGAAGGAAGCTACGTAATGATAACATGCGGTCTGGTGGGTCTAAATTAGGCACTTGGTGGCCCTTAATCTTGGAAGCTAGAGATGGCAGTTAAATGGAAGTCGATGATTGAGAGTCACTGTTCATTCAAAGTTGTGACATCATTATCTCTCTCTCTCTCTCTCTAGGTTTAATTGAATTTACTGTTCATGAGAGAGGGACCTTCATTCTATCAGGCACGCATGAGGCTCGTGTATGCAACAACACAATTAAAGAAGCTGAATATCCACAGGCCTGAATTATGTGATTTATTATTATTTTGGTTTCTTATAGTATTTTCTGCGCGTGATTGTAGGGATTAATTTTTCGAGATAGTAAAATTCATTTAAGATGTTAACCTCTCTCAACAAATATTTTTTCATACACATTAATCAGGAATCGAATTTAACCACTTTCTTAAGAGACTTAATATTTACTAATTATATCACACCATGTTAATTTTACTTTATTATTATGAACATCTCGTGTTGTATAGTGAACTCTTTGACGGTCCACGCTCATATTTGTTTTGAAAATGACTTTATATTAATTTTATCCATGGTGTCATATGTTAGACACAAATACATAATATATATTTTTTGTAAAAATCAAACTATTTTTTAAGAAATTAAATAATATAAAATTTATACTAAAAAATTTATGTGCAAATATCAATTTCACTTAAAAAAATTTCGGTCCGCCTTTTTGTCACTGGATATTATTACTTTTTGCCCATTCCTACGTGAAAGGAATTAACTCTGAACTGATGTTTTCTTCAAGTTGACAATGAAAGCCCAATTAGTCCCTTATGATTATTAATTATGGTTTCCACCACATAATAAGTCTTTACAAAATCAAATAAATATAAAAAAAGGGTTTCAAATTTCCAATCATAATTATCTTTTGATGGAATTTTTTTCAGTATATCTCTATCCAAATTTCATCATTATATATTTATTCTTTTTGTGCGGAAGAGAAGAAAAAACAAAGAACTAAATCCTAACAAAAACTGATCTTGCTTGGTCAGCAGCGAACGTCATTATATTAATGAAACGCAAGTCCTTAACCACATATTCTGTTTCGATACTGCAGATAGATTTTTAGTTGCTAAAAAATACGACAAAACAGTAGTTAATATGAGGGGGGAAAAGGGAGAGAATAACAGCTTCGATTTTCAGTCATCACCGACCCTCAGAAAAGTCCAAAACATAATGTCATTTTCATTCAGTAGCTTTGACAGACCACAGACTAATAACCCATTTCGATATCATAATTGAGATGTTGTCACTTTGTGTTGTGTCCATTAAATACTTTTGGCAGCTACGGCATGCATATAAAGCCGTATTTAAATGAATTCATTTTCGTATGCTGATTTGAAGATTGATAAGAAAATATGTTGGATAAGTACTAACGACCTGATTGTTTTTGCTTTACGCACGAACGCTGAGGTGCGTTTGCAATTCTTGCTCTCGCTGCGCGTTGACAACCATTTTAAACAAACAGGCAGTAATTTATTGGTCAATGGGTCTATGATACAATCCTTATATGGGTCTTGAACCAACCTTTTGAAATATCTCTTTTTGGCAGAGAGCAGCAAGCATGAGAAAGGCAACGATAGAAGAAACTGGGCACCTGCAATTTCTCATTTAGTAGTGGAGTCAGTGATGCTCTATTTTGTTCTGATTTCCAAATACCATATTCCAGTGTCCTAACTCCTTTGTACCCATGATTAGTAGACTTGTAACTTGACACATTTTTTCAATTGACTCCCCTCTAAAATTTATTTATTTGAGTCCTCATAATTTTGGTTTTACTTAGCTGGTTCCTCGAACAAATTGAGCTATGCAATCAATATATATTACAGTAATTTATGAAGATTGATGATGATGGTACATCCCATCTCGATTTGTATTCTTTTTCTTTTCTTGTGAAATTTTTGGTGTCGAAAATAATCAAGTCGTCCATTTTATAAAATTATATACAATCCCTTACCCATCCTTTTTTATTTTATATTAAAAAAACAAACCTTTTAGACCGACCATGCTCAATCCAGAAAGTGATCTGCATGGTTTGCTTTTCAAAATAATAATTTGTGTAAGGAGGTATTTATTTACAGCCAACTTAAACAATAAGTAACCACCAAAAAAAGAAAAAGAAAACTTAAACAATAAGTTTATTTAAAATCTGCAAAGCGAAGTATAAATATTGAAATTGAATTATATGTCAATGCTAAACATCAGCAATTTTGTCAGTTATTGTGCTTCCAAAGCCAAAGAGCACCATGGTTCTACCGCATCACCTTATTTCCCTTGGAACAACCGTGAAAATCAGAAGACACAGGAAAGCTGTAAAACTACTCCTTCCATCATACTGTATGAGGACTGGCATTTCAAACTAAGCTACTTCTTCCAAACATAACCAGAAAAATGGCGTTCAAAATTGTCAAAAATAGTTGTATATTAAGGGAATGTTTGGTTTAATTTTTGAAAAAAATATTTTTGGGAATGAAGATTACTAACCTACCTCCTGAAAATGAAAGTGTGAAAATATTAGACAAATATCATTCACGTGAATCATTTTTGAATGAGAATGTCTTTTGAAATCTTATACCAAACATGAAAATCCAACATTTTCATATAAAGATTTCAAAAACGAAAAAACAATCTGCATACCAAATGACCCGTGAAGTGTCAAAATTTGCTAGGAACATCAGGCATGTGGTAGCCAGAGAGGTCTAGAGATGAGGAACATACTGGCAACATCATATTTCCAGCTTCTGCCTGAAAGCAAAGGCACCCTCACAAACCTAGACACACTCTACAAGGAGTCTCCAAGTTGTCCACCAGCCCACGATAAGCTGCTTCAACTATGAATTTGGAAGCTGTCTTGTCTCAACAAACATTTTCGTGGAAGGGAATATGGACTATGCTATACCCCTATTCTGTCCAGTGGACGATAGCTAGAGATTCTTCTATAGTTGAAGCTAATAAAAAAGAAAAAAGTAACGCATCATCATTGTCTATTAAATAAAATAAAAAAATTGCATAAATTTCTGTCAAACAAATGTATAATATTTAAAATAATGATGTGGCCAAAAGAAAAATGAGATATCAGGTAGCCTAGATTGTCGATACAAATTCATCCTGATTAATTTGAACCAATGAATTGATATGCATACATCATACTACATAGAAGAATTGAATACATACCACGGGGTAGATTTTCAAAGCAAAAACAATACGAGTTTTACGTGAGTCCCTAAACACATAACGCAAATTCAAGTTCACCAAAATGTGATCATAGAAGTCCCTATCTATGTATGGAATATTTAGGTTTGGGCAACAAGTGTGTGATCTACTGTTGTTTGTCATTCCTAGCCTCCAGTTGTTCTCCCTTGTTCTTGGGATTTGCAGAAGCCACCTTGGCTGGGGTTGAACGCTCTGACTGTGAAAATAGAATCAAGAAGTGCATGAGGGCAGTAACAACTGCCAAACCAAAAGTTGAAAATGCAACACCCTTCCAGGACGATAGTAGTGAAGACCATTGGAGAAACTTAATAGCCCCAGCAACAACCAGACAAGCCCAAGATATGACGACCTGCTCCCAACATGAAATTGATGGTTCATTAGGCAAACATCTATAGGCAAAGAGGGTACAAGACAAAAGGATAACTTATGAACGGTTAGACACAATCAGAGAATGTATCTCACCAGAAGAGACTTAATTGGTCGACTAGTATCCTGCAGCTCTTGATCACTAAAAGTATCCTCAGCTATATGTTTGTCTAACAAAGCATCCTGGTGTGCCCATGGGTGAAAAGGGAAAGAAAATGAGTGAAATTATTAAACAATCAAAGCACAAAAATTTATAGACAATCTATAGAACATGCTAGCAAATAGAAATATGGTGTGCACAAAAAATTTTATTTTTCAAAATCCCCAACTACTTATTCTAGTTCTTAATAAAAACTTGGACAAGCAATCAAGCATATCAGAATTACCTATATGTGGAGCCCGAGGGAAAAATAAAAAAATAGAAAAGGAAAAAAGTTCAATCAGCACGCACCTTCGCCACAAATATATCTCGACACCATTGAGCGACAGCTTCATCTGTTTCTGGCAATTCGTTCATCAAATGCCGCTTAATATGAACATGCACCTGTGGTGGTAACAATGAGTAAATTTTTAAATAAACAAGACAATTCATAGAGAAAAATATGTAAAACTTGGGAAGGACTATAACGAATCCTTTTGATGAAGTAAACCAAATTAAAGCATAGGCTAAACATAAAAGAGCCATCTAATCCCTTCAACATCTACAAAATAGTGACCCTCAAATATTCCGAAAGCCGAACAGCATAATGAAGCCATGTAAATCATTCAACCCCCAAGAAGCTACATGGAGAACTATGGATCCTTAAAAGCTCTAGTATTCTTTTTTTTTTTTTGGTACAAGCTCTAGTGTTCTTCAAATATATGCACCAAAGTGCCAAGTCATATCTCTTCTTTCTTTTCCTCAAACAACAACAGTGCCTCCAACGCCCCTGGCAATACTGTGGCTTACCATAGAAACCACGAAGTCTATTCCATATTCTTCAACATAACACAGCTAAGTAAAAACAGATGATCATGCGTCCCACAATGGTGCTAAAAAATCTCAAAAACAAAAAAAAGGAAATCAAGAAACAAAGCCTTAAATACCATACATGCATATGATAAGGTCCAGAAATAACATACAATTTGAAAAAATTCAAATCTATCCACAGATAGAAGGAAGAAGAATTCTGGGGCATAATGCAATAGAATCCTTATCTTGACCTGCTTTTTTTATGGCTTCCATTTGCTAAAGCAATTAGAGAAATACACTTAGTATTAATACAAGTGTCACAATAAGATAAACTAACTTGTACAGAATAATATGCACGAGTCATGACACACATTAAGCAGGGAACTCACTCCTTCCATGCCATCTAATTCCTATTTCTAGTGCCATAAGAGTTAATTTCTGCAGTTACATTCTCTGCCCCATGAATTACTTTAGTCGGAGTATTTTGGGACACACTGAAATAAAATAAACTTAATGAAAGCAAAAGGGTTGAGCTACTGACGATATCAGAAAGGGAAAGAATCAAATCTAAAATTGTAATTGGTTGACAGAAAAATTTCAATACCACCACAACAACCATGTCCGACATATAAGAAAATATGACAAAATAAATAATATTCAATGACACTTGTGTACATAATATGGTCAGAGAAAGAATGCAGAGACTTCAGATGCAGTTGTTTCTAAATCTTGATTTTGATTGCTTACCACTGAAGGTTGCCCCTTGAAGAGTCTTAACATTGTAGGAGCAGGTGAACTCTTAGGGATAGCCACTGTTACATCATAAATGGCAGGAACAAATGAGCGCATATGACTTACTGCTGAAACAAACCCCTGGAAGCAACATTAACTACATATTTCAGAGCATGCAATAAAAAAGAACAATGCGACCTAATATAATGGCTAGTACACAGCATACTATAAAATAAGTCAGATTAAATGTGTTAATCGCATAAACTGGGAAGAACAAAGAAGTAAGCCAACGTAAGAATGTGCAATATAAAGATCAAGTCAATGTTTATTTTGAACTTGAGAAGGGAATCAAAGGATAAAGAAGCTGGAGAATTTAAAATCATGTGAACTTCCTAACTACACTAAGTATCATTAAACCATTTTTTTAAAGAGAAAGAAATTATATGAGAAAAGAGGAAAGTACAGCTATGGGGAGGATAAGATATCTTCCAATACAGAAAATACCAAATACATCAGGGAACATGAAAAAATAGGAATGCAGCATAGCTGCACAATCACTATGCATCAGATATGGAAACTCCCTTGAAACAACCATGGGTAGGACACCAAAGAAAGGCCATAAACACAATCCTATCCCGTAACAAGTTCAGGGGAAGAGAGACATCCTTAAAGATGTGAGCATGCTGCTCCAACCAAATACACCAAAGGATTGCAGAAACTGCACGTTGCCCCAAAATTTTAGTAACTCCTTGATTCTACCAAGGCCTTTGGAACTAACCATCAGAAACTGCTCCAAGGTAGAGCATTAAACCAGATCCAATAACATGCAGTCAGGTTTTATTACAATTTAACAGAAAGCATTAATCAATCCAGCTAAAGTAGAAATTTATGGTTTTTCATTCAGAGTGACGCAGGACACGCCAACATTGAGAAATCCTAAGTTTAACATGGCTGATTGTAATGTTCCAAAAACCTTACTAGATCACAATTATTTAGGGATAAGTCTTCAATTTATTTGTATATTTCTATCAAATTCTATTTTCTACCATTGATCCACCCAAGAAAACCATAACCTTGACTCATTGAAACCCTAACCCTTATGCTGTCCTACATCAAAGAGGTTCCTCTTCCAATTTTGTTAAGTCTTCAATTTATTTGTATATTTCTATCAAATTCTATTTTCTACCATTGATTCAACCAAGAAAACCATAACCTTGACTCATTAAAACCCTAACCCTTATGCTGTCCTACATCAAAGAGGTTCCTCTTCCAATTTTGTTTAGTCATAATCTACTACAAGAGACAAAAAGGCAGGGCAACCAATTATACAAGACACACACAAGGGAGAAAGCTGACACCCTAATTAAATTTGAAAAAATAGAAGATGCTCAGATTTACTATTCTAAAAGATAAAAATCTAGTCTACTTAAAAAAGAGTTTTTGTTTTATTAAATCCAGTTAACTGAAATAACTGTCAAAGCATCTTCCACAAAAATGAATCAGAGTAGGTTATGCTTCAGAAGAATTTAAATAACTAGTGTTTGGCTACATGGCTACATCTCTAGATCAATTTTTTCATAGTCCTCAAATCATTTCATGAATCGATGAACTATGTCCATATGAACCTAGCATACAGTTCACAAAAGCATTATCCACAAGATCACCAATCTGAATTAACAAGAGAGAACTAACCCTCCATTAACAAGTCAAAATTGATGCAAACCCTTAACAAACCTTGCCAAGTAAAATGGTATCAACCTAATTACATGCGGTACAATAGTAACATAATTTCATAGATAATCATGCTAAGATTTGCAGGCATATAGATGTTAACATAGATTAGTTGGGCCTGATAGCTAGACCAGATTCTTGCAGCATAGCTTCCAATCAATGGAAAGAGAAGCAAGGGAAATAAGACAAATAAGATTAGAAAATACTTAATTTGACCTTAGTTCTAGGAATCAAAATGTTTCTAGGAACAGGCAATGCAGTGGAGGTTGCATATTCCTGAGCAGCTAATAGTTTGGCCTGTGTAAAGCGGGTTCCTTCTACAAAGAGAGCCAACCAAAAGGGAAGAGGGAAATCACTCAGTTGCTGGAGGCCTGACTGCACATATGATATTCCAAGATTCAAATGAGATTCACAAATGTAATCAAAACTTTGTTGCATAGGTAAGAAGACGTCAATATGACATGAACAAACATGAACCTCTTATCTTATAAGCATAAAGCGTATATATGAATTATATTTTAATAACTCATACCTTTAATGTGCTTTCATCCTTGGCCCAACTTCTCTCCAGAAAAAGATACTCAGAAAACCACATTGACCAACCAATGACCTGCATATGTCTAACTTAGCTGATAGATCAACAATGATAGTATATAATTGACATATCATAAGCAGAAAATCCAAATTTTGATGTTACTCATGATAAGTATGAGCTGAAATTATTACTAGGCGATAAAAAACCATTAGTATTTGTTTCCTCCAAGCTGGTAAATAGCACCCAGTAGTTCACTGGGTTCAAAATAATCTAATGGGAAAATCATAGCATGAATGCAAATTAGAAAAGCTTACAATTGGTGTATTGGAAATATGAAACTAAGTGGAACATGTAAAAGAGAATTGATGGTGTTACTATTTCCAAAAAAAACTTCCATTTTAGCATAATATATAGAAATATTCAAAAGGAGAGCCTTTGCGCAATGGATGGAGTTGTCACCATGAGACCTGGAGGTCACACTTGCAAATCAGGCCTTAAGCAGGCATGGGTCATGTGATAAACCTAACCAGCCAACAGATCATGCCAACAATTATCAATACATTAATACATATATTCTACATCCCTGTATTTCATAATTCATACCCCAACATCAATTCGCATATGTCTGACACCTACAATTAGGGCTGGAAATGAGTCGAACCAACTTGTGATTTGCTCGTGGCTCGGTTTGTTATCAGCTCAAAAAGATAAAAATTTTGGCTCGTTTGTTAAATGAGCCGAGCTTGAGCTTTCATATGTTCGACTCATTAGCTCGTGATTCGGCTCAATATATGTATATAGTCATTTTTTCCAAATAATAATAATGCTTTAATTAAATACATATTAGGATTTTATTTTATTTTTGGTCTAACTAAATTATTTTTAGCTAAATATATGAAAAAAAAAAGATAAATTTTATTGAGTTACGAGCCTAACTCGTTGCACCTAAGAGGCTCAATTAATACAAGGTTCAATATTGGCTCATTGAGCTTGAATAGCTCGTGAGCTTAAAGTGAGTCAAGCTTGAGCTAAGAAAATGAGCTCGATTTCTTAATGAGTTGAGCTTGAGTTAGACCTGGCTCAGCTCGACTCGACTCATTTCTAGCCCTACCCACAATCAAACAATTAAACCATAAGAACTGAATAAGAAGAACAATTTCATCTTTTCATTTCAAAAGTACAAATCACAATGAAGCATACCGGCAGAAACTTTGATGATTTCTTCATCACAGCTAGACTGCTGCCGAGGCAACCTGATCGCTGTTGAATAATGATGTTCAATAATAAATCAGCAGTTGAAGCACAGACCATATATGCCACAGAAATACAAAATATCAAATCAATAGCACACATGTATGAGTAAGCCTTGAATATGTGTCCTTTACTCCTTTTATCCTTGTATGATAATATCAAACAATTCACATTTTTTAATTAAATAAGCTACTTGTGCTAATACACATGTGAATTTGTGTTAATTTGCTTGCATTGAAGATGTGGGAAAGGTCATACCAAATAAGACAATCACCTGAGCTAAAACCCATCCAACAAGCCAGTCAATATCACTTTTGTGATTGCATATGACAAGTGAATGCTCTTTACCTGGAAAATCCAAAACAGAATCAGATGATTTAGATGCAAGCAAATATTGGCCCCAGAAATTTCCCCATTTCCTTTCCAGAACACAAGCACACATGCACAACACAAGAATAAAGAGAATGAAGAGTGATAAAAACACCTAGCACCAAATGCATAGGACAACAAGAGACTTACCCATCAAACGAAAGGTTTCACGATCAGTGAATACTTGGACCTGGGGCCAGAAAGTTCCAAATGAAAATTTTGGTTATTCCAAATGCAAAAAAACAAACTATTAAATTAAAGTTCATAAATTATGTCTTTCAAATTACCAATTTTCTTTCTATGCTAACATCTGGCTTTTTGAAAGTATTAAACAACAGATGAGATATCAGAAGAATAGAATTTCCTTGAATTCCATATGTCATGGCTACAATCAACCAACACCTAAGCAATTAGCATCCATTAAAGGGAACTGATTTCAAAAGGAGCTCTTTGAAGAATGGTCCAATGGCCTAAACTTTACAATTGCCCTTGTGATACGTAATTAGAGAAAGGCATTATTGCCTTCAATTAAGACTAATTTAAGCCAAGAAAATTCTAAGCAAGCAAAACTTTCATTTCACAAGAATAAGTTCCATTTTGTAATCACAAATTTCTGAAACTTTTGTTTTAAATAAAAAAGAAGATTTATTAAAAAGAGAATAGAACGGAAATCTCTAAGCTAAATTGATTCGTAGGTCATACCTTGTGAGTAATAATACCTAGTCTCTCCCTAATTCTCTACCTCTTTCGTAGCTTTTATTTTATTTTATTTTGCAGCTAGGGAGTAGAAAGAAGAACAAATCTTATCAAGAAAGGAGGGGATAGATAAGGACAAGAATAAGGAAGATAACAAATCCTCCTATCCTCTCCAGCAATAGGGACCATAGTGCTATATAAGTAGCATATCACCATAGGATCTACCCTCCGTTTTTAAGGCCAAAATCCCTTAAATTAATGAACAAAAGATCCTATAGCGTCAGTGTACAAAACCACTAATCATTAAATGAAATAAACATCCAATAACTACAATTCCAAGCCCATGAGCAGTGTAAGAATAGGTGACATAACCAAAAACTCCACAATTTCTAAATCTGGCTATTGCTGCTGTGGGAATCATGGACAGGTAGCAATTATGTTCCCTTTGCTCAATTACATTTAACAAAAACAACAACAATTGGAAGTCCATATTAATCAAGTCAAAGATTAATTTTGACATTTGATTCGCTTATAGTACTGGAAACAACGGAAGCAGGTTTATATCCCAATGAAATAACCTTTAAATCAAATATTTGGGTCTAATTATACAACACAAAATAAAGCTCATAACATATTGCTCATCGTAAGTCGCACATACGCAAGGCAGCTAGATTGCCCAGGTCCAATCTTACTACACCATCCTTCTGAGGAAAAGGTAGAGGTGATCAGGCCCAAAAGTTATTGACTCATACAGGTTCATAACCAGGAAATGCATTTTAAGAATAATTTAGAGAACCAATGCCGTATCATCCAGAATACCACATAAAGCAAGCAAAGTGAAAAACAAGACTTTGCAGTGGTGAACACTCAACTATATTCGTAGACAACAATAGTGCAAAAAAACATTACAGAGAACTCGGAACTGGTTAAACACCTTAACTCCTGCCCACCAATCAATAAGCCATACAAGTTCCAGCCACAACAGTTCTGCTACTACCCGGTTGATCCGTCTGTACAAATTCTTTGACAGTGGCCGAACAAGGACGTAGCATATTGCCTGAGACAAAAAAAAAATTCAAGAGGTCAAATTAGTTAATTAATTAAAGTAATTCAAGATCTTTCTTAACTTTTTTCACTGTTCGCTTCTCATTTCACTTGAGTCTAATTAAATTCTCTTTGATTGAAACAAAAAGATATCCAGATGCTCAAAGCAAATGTGGCCCAGGTAATGATAGGTGGGACTTCCCTCTTAAATTTTTCATATAATCCAACATCAATTAGACCCAATGGTTCCTATAAATTACTCAATCCTTTCATGTTATGCACCATAAAATATTCCCTTTAATATTGACAAAATAAGCCTGGATATAAGGTTCAACCCTCCATACATCTTACTTTTTCCTTTAATAGGTAAATTAACATAGCAGTTGTCATGTATTACCAAATTTTCAGTCTTGACAAAGTAAAATTCAAACGTTTACCTTTCATGTCAAATTTTCAATGTAAGACTACACAGGAAAAATAGGCAGTCTCCATACTCAGCAATCAGAAATGCAACAACTCTTTCTCTTGCAGTCTGTTTTTACCTTCAAACGTGTTTAATGATGCCGGTTACAATTTGGTTTGGGTTTGAGGTTGGTTCAATTAAACCAGAGGAAATCAAGGAGTTCAATTTTTTAATTAAGAACAATTATTTGGAAAAATCCGTGGCCTTGTGCATAGTGAAGGCATAATAAACTAACAAAAGTCCATCTTAATGAACCATTGCCTAGGGCCATGACAAAGTTTTTCAGCAACTATGAACAACGGTTTTGATCTAGCTGTGGCCCAACATTGAACCCATGAGTAAATAGTGAAGCAGTAACGGCTGAAGCATATGAATGGCTAAATCTATATGAAGTAACGGCTAAGAAAGTTTGAAGGGACACCATAGTCTAATAACAATGGACATATCTACACAAAACCAAAGATTTGAGTTGAGAGCCCTGATGAGATTTGAATTCTAATCCTCTCGCCTATTGGTAGCAAAAGAAGCCCCATAGTTCGAGATAGTCTCTTCTTCATAGCTTTCCAGCAACCAATACACTATAAATTGAATTGGGGTAGGGGAAATCACACAAAGAACTTGCTTGTTGCATATAACAGAGGAGGAGATGAGAAGAGAAGGCAAGAAGAGAACAGATAGAGAAAGAACGAAAGAGTGGGAGGAGGTTTGAGAGGTGCCAAATGCAAGACGAAATGAAACAAAAGGCTAGATTTACATATGCATGCCCAATGATTACACAGAGAGAACCAACCCCATTCATAAATCAAATACTAGCACCTTTTTTAAAAAAAAATAAAAAACAAAATCACAGCAAATAGGAAATCCATCATACTAAGAGCATCCCCCAGTAACAAAAGAGAAACAAAAACACCGCAATCAACAAAAAAAATAATATATATATCCAAAGTTCCAAACACAAATAGAGAAAAGAAATGCGAGCAATTAAGTAAGACAAAGAGCAATCAGAGGCAATAACCTCCGAAATAGAAAGAAACGATGAAGGAAAAAAGGTTGGACGAGGTACCTGAATGAGATTAACGACGAGACCTGAGGCGAAGAAGAGCAGGCCCAATGGCACGACAACAGCTGCTGCTGCAATAGCCATGGCCACAGCACGCGTGCACTCTCTCTCTCTCTCTTTACGAGAGAAACAAGGAGATTCCGAAAAGGAAAGGAGCAGAGAAATTAATATTTTATAGTGAGAGAGAAGAAAGGGAATGGTGATTAGATTTGGATTAAGAAGGGTGAAATGAAGAAGATGAAGGTGAAGATGAAAGATGCGTGTGAAGCCTCACATATATATTTGTTGATATATGTTTATTTGAGTGTGTGTGTGTGTTCTGTTCTCCCCTGCGCCTTTGTGTTATGCGTGGGTGTGTGTACATTCAAATTTACTACAACCTCAAACTTAGCCTATGTTAATGTCCGCCTTAAACGTCGTTTGCTTTTGCTATTTCGATTTCCGAGGAGGAGATCAAACGAAGAGACAGTGGGTGCGAGTTGTGAGCCCTGAGTTAGCCACTCGCCACAAAATTAGTAACCAACTACTGCTTCTTTTTCGTTCATGTTGATGAAAACAACCTAATTGAATAGACACCGTTTTGGATTTTCCCCCCTCTATATTATTAAAATATATATTAATAAATTACTTATAATGTTTGTAGAAAACGTTAAGTTATTACTTTTTTTGAAAAAGTATGTAACTTTAACTTACTATTTATAAGTTAAAAAATTTAATTGTATATAACTATTTACTTTTTTATGAAACAAGTTGATGTTACGTATTTTTCATAAAAAAATTATTTTTGTAAAACATAAAAATTTGTAACTTATTTGGTGAGTGTTGTAAATGACTTCCTAATACATTATTAGTAACTGTAAAAAAAATACATTATTAGTAATAAAATTATTATTATTATTATTATTATTATTATTATTATTATTATTATTATCTAAAAGTCAACTAAATATAATTAATAATTAATAAATATTTAACATGTCCTTAAGATATTTGTACTTAGAGAAAACGTATGGTTACCTTAATAACTTCATTTCTAAGTATTCATTGATTTTATTCGTAATAAAACTATTATGAGCTATTTGTTTATTAAGATATATTTAATTTTTCTTTATCAAATCATGTACTTTTTATTATTAAAAGAGTTTGATTATAATAACAATTACATAATAAATTAAGTTCTTTTAATAATATATCAATATATAATTAAATTATAATGTAAAACATTTTTATTATAGATCAAAACTAAATCTTAAAATAAAAATAGCATAATTCCTTTAAAAAAAAAAAGAATGGCATTAACAACCTAAGAAAAACCATAATAACTACAGACATTCAGTGAATAATATGTTTATAATATAATTCATAACAAGGAAAATTAAAATTTTAAATAACACATAACAGTTATATAATCATATATTTGATGATCGATCAATTATGATTAATACCGTTTTTAGTAACTTATTTCATATTTGTTGTGACATAGATGACTGTAAAAAATTTGTTTATTTTACTTTACACGTGATACAATTTTAAAAGTTTGCTTATTTATATTCATATCATATCTTACCTTATTTAGTATAAATAACAATTAAAAGTTATTTTTTCATACATAATTTGAAATTAAAAATATATTAGATGGCTCAATTGGTTAAGTTCTATCAGTGAATGTATAGATTTAGGATTTAATTTTATTTTTCTACAGGCAATCAGCCTAGTGATCGCGCCACGGTTGTGAGGTGTTTCTCTTCCTCCCATGTAATAGGTTCGAACCCGTCTTTGCATACGAAAAGTTCATTTGTTTTTAGAAAAATGAAATAAGAAATAAAAAAAATTACATGTTGGTAGGTGAATTCCATAAATGATAAAAAAAATGTAATTTTTTTAAATTATTTACAGTATATTATAGAATTTTAAATTTATTGTACAAAACTAGTAAGTAAGTAGCAAGTAGTATAGAAAAAGAAAGGTGGATGTATTTCACAGCATTTGTAATTGATAATTTGGAATAGCAGCATAGGTTAATAACGACTTACTTTGAAGTTTCCTAATTTGTAACTAAGTCGAAAATTCGAAATCGTTGTTTGGATAGGACGACGGGGTCCACGAACAATGAGAACGAGAAGCCTCCCTCATAAATTATTTAATATTTATAAAATCGGCATTGAAAATGTCGAGAGTGGGGTACATAGTTTAGTAAGCTTATTCCACCAAAAAAAAAAAAGAAAGCAAAGTAAGCTTACTACGTGAAGGACTATTCAGCGTTGGGTATATGAGTCTCAGTATGTACGTCGACACTCATATAATCAAATTTTTAAACGGGTTGAGGTTTTTATATTATTAAACTGTTTAAAATTGAATTAAAAAAAATTGATCTTTCTAATTGACGGGTTAAACAGACTAAAAAGGACTAACTAGTGAGTTATTCTTACTTCTCAACTATCCCTTCGAATATTAACTAGTTACGCAATCTTCTCCCTACAGCCCAATGCAACATTCAATGCCTTCCAATCTGTTGTCCCAACCCGAATAACTTGAGCCAGGGGTTGGTGGGGTCACACCCCAAGACTCGAAACATCCATTCAACATTTTTTTAAAATTTTAATTTATTATAAAAAATTATACTGATATTTAATTATGTTTATCATTACAATTATTTAAAAAATATAATTTTTTAATAATATATTAAAATATTATTAAATGATAATATAATTTTTTTATACTAATAATAAATTAAAATTGAATCCTTAATTTTATGTTAGTTTCCTCAACAAAAAATAAAATAAATAGAATTAATATTTAGCTCTTAATATGAAAATTCTGACTACACCCCTCCCTCGAGCCTTCCAGACAATGTAGTAGTGTTCAATCATTCCAACAGCATCAATAATTGCCGTCCTTGCTGTTACTATGGGATCCTCAGCCTGAGTAAGTTTGCCTGAGTAACATGGAGGGGATTCATCACCCGATTTTGGCCAGAAAATTTAGTCTTAACTCGAAAGGTTTGGTCCGGATCGGGTGTTTTTTTTTTAGGTGGAAGTCATATTACTTTTGGGACTATCTAACTACTTTTTGGAATATTTAGTTGGATATTAAATAAATTATTATTTTTTATATTTTTTATTGTCACAATTTTTTAAATATTATATTTTAAACGAATATTATATTTTTTATAATTTTAACTATTATGTAATTTATTTATTATATAATTATCAATTAGATTAAATTTTTACATGAGTGAAAAATAATAGATATGAGCAAATTTATATCAAAAGAAAAAAATAATCAAAATATTATATAAAAAAATATTTTATGTATCTAAATCAAGCTAATCTAATTTTAACCTGATCCAACCCAGACTTCAATATAATCAATTCTATATCATAAAAATTGACCTAATAAAACTTCAATCCAAAACCAAAATTAAGTTCAACCTGATCATGAATACCTTCATTTAAGGATGGATATGGGTTGGATTGGATTTGATTTAAGGTAATTTTGGACCCAACCCGCTTATGGAAGTTGGGTTTAAAAATTGGTTTCCTCTTACTTGAACTAACTCGACCTACTCATATATAGGCTGGGTTAAGTTCAACCTGTGGATTGAACTGGAATAAAAAAAATAGCATGCTAAAATAGAAATTGAAATATATTCTGAATAACATAACATAAGTTTCCAAATAACATAATATAAAATATAAATTTTAAAGTACATATAACTCTAAGAATACAATTACGATCAACACAAACAAACAATAAAGATATATGTAACACAATTAACCAATGACATTATAATCAACGTCTCACCTCCTCTTTGATTTCATGCAAGTCAATAACACCATAACATTAACCACAATCAACACAATTGTCAAAATAAAGAAATTGAAACCAACAATGAAATAATAAGTTAAAAAAAACTAAAATCATAATCAGTTAAATAAAAAACATTTAAAATGATCAATTATTACGATCCACAACTTCATCTCTATCAGTAAACATATCTAACACAAAGGAATTATGAAGTATTAGCAAGCATTAATGATTAAACTATTAGTAATTAACTAAACAAATTAAGTAAATTCTATATAGTATACTACTTGCTTCAATATTTTCAATTTCATCTATTTGTGCCTGTAAAATAATGTATTTATCAAGAGCTTTTAATTAGTTATGAGCACAAATGAATGTTTCAACAATAGTGAATTGCAAAGAATTACGAAAATGATCAATAACTCGCGTTCTAATATTAAATGTAATGTAATTTTAATTAAAAGATTCTCAAAAAATTAATTATATAAAATAATTATAAACTTATTTAAAATTCTAGAAGCTCAATAAAAAGTTATTACACATCATAAAATATTAAATATATATATAAAAAAAAATTCAATGGGTTAGATTAGGATGAGTTTTACAGAGTAACAGAATCTCAATCCATTACTTGACCCATATTATATGAGTATAATTATTTTAAACCTAACTCAACCTTCATACCCAAACTAACCTATCAATTATTAATTGAGTTAGATAAAAATGAACAAATTTATAACTCTACCCAACTCATTATTCACCGTAGCCTTATTCATATGGACTACAAAGGATGCAAGAGAAAGGTGAAAAAGGCGGCGGAGGAGATGAAAGGTGTACGTGGTTTATTTTGTGAAAAAATGTATTAATAGGTAAGCTTTTTTTAATTTCCAATTTCTTTATGAGAATGTATATTATTTGCATATTTATACATATCTAGTTTAATTAAATTTTATATTGGGACTGAATTTCGACTAAACCTTAACTGAATCGATAAAATGACCGAAATTGTAGGATAATATTAGAGAGAATTAAAAAAATCGCAGCATTTATACACATATATTAAATCATGGATAAAATTTAAATGAAATTCTGTTTGTAGTAGTGATGTTTTAATAAAATATAATAATTTTTTTATATATATCATCTATCAAAAATAAGGGTAATGTGATATTAAAGTGTACAAAATAATAGACATATTATATTTTAATAAAAAAAAATCACAAGCACATATAAAATTTTATAAATTTTTTCCCCTTAAATTATATGTAGATTCTGAAATCAGAGCCTTGCGTTTGAGCACCGAGTTATTGAAGCGGATAATAAAAGTATAATTAAGTATGACACCATAAAATGGTGAGGATGGACTAAGGAGTAGAGGTGTTCAAATCTAAATCAAATCGAAAAAAATTAAAAAAATAAACCGAGAAAATTAAAAATTGATTAAAATTGAATTTTTTTGGTTTAGTTTGGTTTTATTTTTTGAAAATCGATCGGTTTAGATTGGTTTTCGGTTTTAATTTTTAAAATTGAACCGATCCAAATCAAATCGATTAGAATATTATATATATACATATTTTAAATAACTTGGTATGTGTTATTGAATGTCTTGAAAGTTTTACTTTCTTATCTTGTTAAAATTATTCATATTAATGATTTCAAAATGACATTTATCATTTAAGCTATATGCTCATTTGATGGTTGCTTTCTTTGGTAATTATGGCTAAAGGTTTTGGTTTATGTAGTTGAAAATTAGTTTAAAATTTTAAATTTTTATTACATGATTGTACTTGACTATTACACTAGAAGTTTGATTGTGATTGTATTTGATCATTACACTAGAAGATTGTTAATTTTGGTTTAAATGAGTTGTTGTTTGTTTTAAATAGATAAATATGTTATTTATTGTATAAATAGACTACATTATCTTTTGGGTTATAAAAAAGTAAAGGAATAAGATTATTTTTTTAAAATGATCAAAAACCAAAAAACCGATCCAAACTCAACCGATTAATATCAGTTCGGTTTTGTTCGATTTCTAAATCTGAACCAAACCGATTAGTTGTCTATATGAGAAAACCGATTGGTTTGATTCAGATGACTTTATCCCTCAAAACCGATTCAAATCAATCTGCGAACACTCTTACTAACGGGTGGTGCTCATAAACTTCAACGGCTGGCTCGCCCACTTGTATCTTACAATAATAGTGCTATTAAATTTCCATTGTTCTTTAATTTTAACTCCATGTTATTGAAAAATTTACATTATTATATAATAATATATTAACATATTATTAAATAAAATTAATTATGATAAAATTTTTAAGGATTTAATTTTAATTCACTATTAGTATAAAATTTTTTTACACTGTCATCTAATAATGTATTGACACATTATTAAAAGTGCTAGACTTTTGAAATAGTTATTATAATAGTTAAACTCTTTTTATAAGTTAGCAATACATTATTAAATGACAGTGTAAATAAACTTTACACTAAATCAAAATTAAACTCAAATTTTAATGTGTTAACATTTGATATGATTAGAGATAATGTAAAAAAAAACTTACCATAATAGTATATTAAAATTAAATACATAAAACCTGATGTGCATGTTTTAGGAAGTGAGGAAGCCCATAATCAAGGAGTGTGTGTTGAGTTGAGTTTCTCAACCTTTATGTAATTATGTTGCGGTGAGCTTCTATCACCTATGGGAGCCAGTAGACTAAGGGCGTATTTGGGTGAGTTTTGTCCCCTTCAAAATTTCATTTGTAAGATATAACTAGACTTTTAAGATATTTTATTTTGTTTGGGTAAAAATTTCAGTGGAAAGAAGTAATAGGATTTTCATCCCAAATCACGTTTAGACAAAAGTAACATTACATTTTGTTACTTTTGTAGTAAAAAAAAACTTATTTGTATATATTGACAAAAATACTATTATAATTTGATATTATATCACTATTTTAATAATATTTAAATAAATATAACTTAATATTTTTAAAAAATATTATTATAGTTATACTTAAATTGATTTTATTTTACAATATTTTAAATAAACTTAACCTTTTTAACAAATTTATTTTGCAAATCAATTTATTTTTAATCAATATTTTTAATATTAATTTATCAACAATCAAACTCAAAATAACTCATATTCTTTTTTATAATTACACATCCAAAAATAATTTTTATTAACATTATCTAAACAACATTTATTTAACAAAATTAATTTTTAGATAAATATTTCCAAACATAAAATCACTTCACTCAAACTTACTTCTAATTAAAATTAAGTTTGCATAACTAAATTTATCTAAAATCAAGTTTATAAAATTTAATCTAAATACACACTACCTGATACATACGATGTACAAATACGGTGAATCTCAAGAGTAAATAGTGAAGTACGATCCCCTTCGTTGTTGTCTAAATTGATATCCTAAAACACACATTTGGTAACATTCGACTCATAAATGTTGCAAAAACAAATATTTAAAAATAATTTTTATTTTGATTTATTATTTATATAATCTTTTTATATTATCATTTAATTATATATTATTTTATTATTAAAATAATTTGATAATATTACCTAACATTTATATGTAATTTAATATTAACATTAACAATATTTTTAACACGTGTTATTTAAGTGTTGTCAAATGCCATCTGTACGTGTACGAGTTGTTTCAGTTAAGTTGGTTTGCTGTCAATCTTGCAAGTCAAAACGGTATAGATTTTTACTTTATTTATTAATTGAGTATATTTATATTAAGGAAAAATAATTGTTTTATGCGTGTTTGGATTAATTTAGTTTGTATTCAAAAAAATTTATAATTGCAAAGAGAGTTTTGAGCTGAAAAACTAATTTGTATAAAAATTAAACAAAATCAAGCATGTTATTAATCTTCATTTTTCATGATAAAAGGTATAGTTTAGTCCAAAATTCTTGTACTCTCTAACTTTACAAGTTGAACCAGATACCTTCAAGCAAAATAAGATTCTAATAATAAAACTACTTACCTAAAAAATGACTAAAGATTTTTTTAAAAAAATAAGTAAAATGTTTAGTTTAAATTTTGAGAGATCCAAAATGAATTCTAAATTCTAATCATATAAACTTAATTGCGTCCAATATAAACATTTTTTTTTTCAAAATCATTTTTTGCAATCAATTATTAACTAAAATAATTATTTAAAAAAAACAAATTTTGTTTTTGTTTTGGTGAGAAACAAATTCCCATATCTAAACCAAACACAAACGAATATAGGTCATTATTATAGAGTAGTTAACGTTGTTGAATTCTATCAAGTAAGGGTTGCTGGCCATTTAATACTCTTCCTATCCATCTTGTAGAAATGAATTCAAAGTTAGCTAAAGTGTAATGAATAAGTTAGTTTTTATTTAATTTGGTTGGCCAACCAATTACTTTTTTGACTTTAATTATACTTGCGCGCGGGACGACGTTGGGAAAGTATGTCAACCCCCACCAACCCTTTGATTTTCGCATTGATGGATGGAACCTCGAGAGACTGACCTCTATGAGATGAAGTTAACGCTATAAACAAGAATGGTGCTATTTGCAAGATAAAGCTTCGTAACTTCAATGGCAATAAAAAAAATAAGGTTAAAATACATATTATTTTTTATAAAATTTATTTTATGACACATAACTTCTTTAAACTTATAAATTAAAAAAAAAACTTAAAATCGTTAAGTAGACTCTTAGAGTTAATGAATTGTTGTCCCACATGCACTGTAATGACCTACTTTATAGGTTTTAATCATTTTTTTTCATCATGTGAGACGCACGTGAAACAATAATTCAACAACTCTAACAACCTATTTCTACGTGTAGTACATAAAATAATTTTGAAATACATAACCTCCCTAAACTTTGAAAAAACTTGAAATTATTAAGTGGACTATTAGAATTTATTGATTGTTGTCTCATGTGCGTCGCACATAATCCACTTAAGGATTTTAAGTTTTAAGTTTTAACTCTTTGTTTCATCATGTAAGGTGCACGTGGAGCAACAACCTCTCAAATTTAACAGCCCACTACATAGTTTCAAGTTTTTCCAAAGTTCAATAGGATTATATGTTCCAAAACAAAATTTATGTATCAAATGTAAAAATGGCTAAAACTTTTATGTAATAATTTGTATTTTACCCTTTATATCAATGTTGTTTTCTATGTTGCATGATATTCATCGAGCCCAATCATTAAACATTAAATGTTTTTTTTAGTCAGTTGACTCAAGGTTTCAAATAAGGATATGCACTCTTCAAGTGCACAAGTTCAAATCCCCTTTTGGTTAATAATCCTACATTCGTAGTCATCATTCCTAAAGCGATTCTCTTGCACCTAATTAGTTACAAGGGAGTAGCCTTCATATAAGAAAATCTTCTAAATGAGTATCTTGGAGGCAATTTTGCTTGTCCTTTAAAATATCAAGCATGTGACTAGTGCCTTGATCAATAATATTAGAGTAACTTATTATAGCTAGACCTTTTTCCAAAAAAAAAAATTATAATAATATACTAATAGTTAGTAATTAACTTATAGTGATAAAAAAGTTATTAATCATTCAAGATTTCTCGTACGAATCCTATTTAAATCGTGAAGTGCAACATTCTGATCTATAAATTAGAAAGCAATTTTTAGCTGCCAGTCTTATAGAAATCAAATATGGGTACTGTTGGGTGGTTGAGTGCTTAAATATTTATAAAACAAGCCAAAGAGGTTTTCTATTTTGTTGAGATATAAAACAAGCCAGAGATATTTGAAACTATGAAAATCTTTATTCATTACATTTTATATGCATCTTAAATTAAAATCTATAAACTCTTTTTTTCTTTCTTGCATGGTAAATCTATAACCTTTATTTGAACTCTCGCGTGCTCTAAACATTTGAGACAAGCTAAGACCGAGATAACTTGAAAACTCTCCACACATTCACGAAAACAAGTGTCCCATCTTTGGTTTTTTGTTGAACTGTACGATGATCTTAGTGGGGCAAAGGGAAATGCGCAGAATGATCAACCAAACGAATTGCAGAAACATGGGCTTTTGTCTTCGGACACAGTCTCTTTTTATAAAACAAGCCAAAGAGGTTTTCTATTTTGTTGAGATATAAAACAAGCCAGAGATATTTGAAACTATGAAAATCTTTATTCATTACATTTTATATGCATCTTAAATTAAAATCTATAAACTCTTTTTTTCTTTCTTGCATGGTAAATCTATAACCTTTATTTGAACTCTCGCGTGCTCTAAACATTTGAGACAAGCTAAGACCGAGATAACTTGAAAACTCTCCACACATTCACGAAAACAAGTGTCCCATCTTTGGTTTTTTGTTGAACTGTACGATGATCTTAAGTGGGGCAAAGGGAAATGCGCAGAATGATCAACCAAACGAATTGCAGAAACATGGGCTTTTGTCTTCGGACACAGTCTCTTTTTTTTTGGTCTTTCTCTCCAAGTCCAAGTGGACCTTGTCTGCTACTACTTGGGTCTCAGCCCAAGCTGGTTCACTTCGATGGTGGGAATTTGGGTGTGTTTGTTTTACAAAAATACAACTTCTTCAAAAATGTTTCAGCAACTACTTTTTTTTATTTTTAATACTTTGATTAAAAAAACAAATAAGGGACGGGAAAATGAGGAGGGGCCACAGTGGCCCAACGGTCGAATTTGTTTAAAACATCCAATGCGAACGTGATACTCCAAACGTTACAGAATCCTAGTCCTAGTCCTAGTTAACTACAAGAGAAACCACAGCTACTTTTGTTTATTCCAACCTTCCAAGCTTTACTTACTTGCACAGATTGCTGACACACAACCAGAGCTCCTGGGACCTTCACATTTGCAACAAAATTTACTGCATATTCCTATCTATTTTGCTTATCCAATTCATTTCTAATTCTATTTTTGGTTTAAAATTTTTCAGATTCTTCACGGAGATGGAACCGGAAAACATTGACTGGGACAATATCGATTCTACATTCGTTCATGATGATACGTACGAGAACTTTGACGCGCCTAAATGGGTTGATCTCTCTGTTTCAGACGAGCTTCTTCTTGTTGATGATGAAGCATGGTTCTGCACTCACGGTGAGGCTTTCTATGAGGGTCTAGAATAGATAAATTTCCTTCTGGGTTTTCTCTGTCGCTGAGTTTCACTTCACTTGCAGATTGCAAGCATCCAAAAACTGCTGAAGATTTTCGTAAACCCACAAGCAAGTCCAAGGTTACAACCCCAAATATGGTATCTTTTGTTCTCGTACATGAATTAAATTTCTAAATCTATAGGTTTTTTTTAAGGTAAAGAATCCACTTTTATTAATAACTTCTTCATCTGCATTTTATCCTGCAGGCGAAGCTATTGAGATTTGTAACCATTTCTGAAATTCTTCCCTTTAGGGACAGAAACCGTAGGTACGTTCAATTTTCCATGGTACCAAGTCTCTATGCAAAAAGAAGAAAATGAAAAGAAAAAAAAAGGGAATGCTTAGCTTGCTTTTTCTGCTCGTGTGCCAGGGAAAATTCTTCAGTAGCAGAAAGTTCCTATGCTAAGTCATTGGAGAAATCCAGAAGGCCCAGTTGTTCAGGAAACTTCCCTGAAAACAATGAGAATAAAGATCCAAACTTCTCTGCTCCAAAATCCAAACGTAGGACCAACAAGCCAAAGAAGCCATTGATGAGGCCAAACAAGGAGGACAACCCAAAACAATTGAATGGTTCAATGGAGTATCCAGTTAAAAATGATCGAAAATCGCAGCTGAAGAGTACTTTCTCCGCACAAAATTTGTTGGGTGGTAGAGAAATTCTGAATCAAATCACTGGGTTCTGCTCTGAATTGAAGAAACTAGCAAGGAAGGGTTCCAAGAAAGGGACAACTGAGAAAGCTCCAAGTCCAAGTGGGGTGTCAGAAGAACTGAAGGAGACTGTGGTAGAAAGGGAAAGGGTACCTCTGCTTGTGGTCAAGGAAGGGAGAACCTTGAATAATGGAAGTGGAACAGAATGAAATAGAAGAAACAGCACAGAATGAAGTGAATTTCTCAGAATTGCTATAATCAAACTGTTCTTGTCCAGAATAGTTTGGACCAATTTTTTTTTCCTTCTACGGCAGTGGCCGAAGGAAAGTTCATGAATTTATGACGAGAAAAAAATAATTTATTCATTTCTGTCTTCTTAGTTGCAACTTTGCTCCTATTTCTAGAGGGATTTAGTTTAAGGATTGTATTAGATACTCCCATTGCCAATTATTTGAATGCTCTTTGATGTTGGAACTTAGTTGTATAAGCAGTCTGAGGCTATTTTTTCAATTTAATTTCTAATCTCTCTGATTTTATACTACAATTTATTTATTTATTCTTTTAAGAAATAATGGTCGCTGATGATGATAAATGATTTTTTACTTTCTAAACTTTTTATGTCTTTCTTATTTGGTTTTAATTATATTATTTATAATAAAAAATAGCGTCTTGTAGTCTGCAGTAAGAGTCAACATGATGTTTAGTATACTTATATTCTTCCATGTAAAATCAGTAACATTTTCGACCCTCCCCCCTTTTTTTGATTAAGGAAGTTCTTCTTCTCTCTTTTACATGTAAAATTTTATCATAAATTGCCAACAATAGAGCTTCTCAACTCTTTCTCAAGCAAAAGGTCATTTGAAATTCATGATTCGAAACTTCATGGTTAATTTGCATATTCTGAACATTTTGAGAATTTTTAACTGAATTTTTATAGTTTAAAAGCTATAAATAAGCTCCTATAATTTCAAAAATATTTTTAATTGAGTCTCAATAAGACTTCAACAGTATATTACATCTAAGACACCATTATTATTATTTTTTAAATAAAGATTTATTTATAATTTTTAAACTATAAAGACTGATTTAAAAATACTAAAAAAGTATAGGAATTTGTAGATTAATTTAACCTAATCTAAATCTATACTAGGCAAAACTTGGCTTTGATTTTGCCTATTCTTATTTCTTACTATACAAATTTGATTATGAAAAGTATAAAGTTATAGCTAATGGAGTAATTATTTTAAATTTCTCTTTAGCATAAAAATAAAAAATAATAATTTAATTATATATATTTTAAAATTTTAAAGAAATTTAAATTTTTATGTAAATATAAATAAAAAGCAAATTGTAATGCATATTAACTATTACTTGATTTTCTGATTATATAGGATATTATTATATAATTTTTTGATATGAACCCCTTACGCAGGAAGCTAACCTAGGTTGATTCTAAAACTAGCAATCAATGTATAGATTCAATATTCATATACTGATTATGTGGAATATTATGACATTATTTTTTATTATGTGGGATACTATTGCATAATTTTTTTAATTATGCGAGATATTGTTGCATAATTTTTCAATTATGTAAGCTATTATATAAGTTTCTGATTATGTGAGAAATTTGCTAGCATTATTTCCCAATTTTATGGGATATTGGTAATCATTGTTTGACTAAATTAAGTCAGATTTAATAAACTAACATATCTCATTCGTTCACTCGATTACTTTACGAAGGTATGATTCAAGTCATGTTATATATAACATAAAAAACTCTTTAAACATAAAAAAACATCTTCTTAAATATTACATTCGAACATAAAATATGTTTTACTTTTTATAAAAAGTCTTTTGAAAAGATGATAAAAGTATTTTTTCAAAAATTCATCCAAACCAATGCTAAAAAAATGGTGATCTAATCATTTGATCTATTCAATTGAATAGTTTAATTAATTTTTAATTAAATTTAATGAACCGAATAAAAATAAGAGAAACTCAATCTTTTTTTTTTCAAATTAAAAAAGTAGGTTTTTGTTTTCTTGCTAAACCGCCAAATTAACAATTGAATCGATGACCGGTCATCTGATCGGTCGAACCCAATCCGAGTCTTACAACTGTGAGTACTGTTAGTAGAATTTCACGTACAACTTGCATATTCGGGACCAGTTTTTAGTATAGATCATGCCTTCGCTTCAAACCACTTTATTAGAATTTGAGAAACAACTCGTACATTATGGTCCAAGATCTAATGTTATTCTTATTAGTTTTTATTAGTTTTTGACTTTTTTTTATAAATAACTCTGCCTAAATCCACTTGCCAGTTGCCACAAACTTCTGGTTCTGTTTTGAGGCAAGGTTACTAACTAGTGGGGGCTTATGTGGAAAAAATTATAATTATCAGTACTTTGTCTGCATCTTCCACTTTTTAATTGTAATTCATATATTTGATTGGTTAAAACTTGAAAATATTTCACTCACACAAATTAATATAAGGATTTGCTTGCAAATTTAGTTCACTTGCACCCACTTTTAGGAACTTGCATGCCCGACACTCGTCTAATAAGTTTATAATAAGGAAATTACTTTAGTATTTATTTTTTATTAAGATATTAATATTCATAGTAAATTGTTTAGTATTTATTAATTATTATTTATATTTAATAAATTTTTTAATATTTATTATATAATTAATAATTAATAAATAATTAACAATTCATTTTAAATACAAAACCTATAAAAATACTATAACAATTCCCTTATAACAAAGTAAATCGTTCAAGATTATCCTTTTCCCCTGCTTTTCTGACGTCTGCAATGTAGTTCGTCCTCATAAAGTAGAATTGGCTATTTTCTGTTTGAAAAACAAAGAAAAGTCTAGAAGTGTGTGATTTACCAAAATAATGTCTGAAATGAAAATTTGATGTTTTCAATGGGCTTAGATTGTAAGAATTGTGATATATAACAATATATATATATATATATATAGCTAAATATAAATTATTAATTTAATTTTTTCAAAATTAAATTAAAGGTATAATACACCTAAGATGCATAAAAATTGTTTAAATATAAAAATATAATCTCCTATTATTTAAATTCCTAAATTATGTTTTTTTAAAAATATTTGCATATTTTATTTTATTTAAGAACATGATAGTGTGATATTATGACTTATAAGAGAGAAAAATATAACCTATATTTGTACAAGTTTGATAGGCTTTTGCATAAATAATGACGGATTCCTACACAAGAAAGTTTGTAGGTTTTCTGACAAAGAAAAGACAGTGTCCAATCCCTAAAATGAATCTATTTCAGAATGTAAAATTTGGAGTTATTTTGATATATTTTTTAAAATATTAAAAATTAAGGTAAATTATTAAATATTTATTAATTATTATTTATATTTAATAAATTTTTAAATATTTATTATAAATTTAATAATTAATAAATAATTCACAACTTACTCTTAATACCAAATCTATTAAAAACATGATAACAATTTCCGTAAAAGTCAACCTCCCTTCAGTCTAATACCATTCTTTGTCCTTATGCAGCCTAACAACATTTGGTTGTTCGGCACTAATGTTTGGCAATTAACCCAACAGTACTTAAAAAAAAAATTATCTTTTTAATTTTTCGTTTCCTTCTAAAATCCAAGCCTTCTACTTGTTGCAGCACTCCTATTTTAGCTTGACTATTTAGACTTAAAACTTTAAAAAAAATTATTTAACTGAATAGAGCAAGACTTGTGCTTTTAATTTTAACAGACTGATTTATTTATTTGTATATATATGTATATATAATTAAAATTTTATAATATTTATTAATTAAATTAATATAATTTATTTATTTTATACATAATATAATAATTTTATTAAAAAATTAGGTATATATAGAACTTATAAAGTTTAAGTAAACTTTTAAATAAATTTTTGGAACAACTTTTATATTTAACAAAAAAGCAAAGTCAGCAAAAAAAAATTATAGTAAGTAATAAACCAAGTTAATGTTAGGATTTTGTTAACAAATCTTTCTAATTAGTTAAAAAAATATTAAATAAAAAAATAATTTAATATCTTGAGAATCTAAAAAAATTAAATTTTTAAAGAGTAATTTTATATATTCCTAATAAATTAGTCCAAAAACATATATAAAATATTAAAAATGTAAAAAAATATATAATTAAACTAATTAAATCGAATAATTTAACTAAATTTCAATTATTTTTGATCAATTAAAATTAATCTAACTATAAATTTAATTATAACTATTTAAATATCCAATTCATAATCAAATTGGTGATGTCCAGTACGGTTGAAAGAACATTTACTATTTTCATCCTATAACAAATCCCCTACTAGTTGTACAAAAAAAAAAATCTCCCACGTGTGCTGGTGATTGAATTGACAATATTACCCATAAAATTTCACTGTGTCTCAACGGTCTCTAGTCTACTTTGTAAGATGATGAGTGTAACTTCCTTCCCCGGGGAAAGGCAAGAAGGCCAACTCAGTCTTTCCACATTCACGTCCGTCAAAATTGTTCGAACTCTAGCGAGAGAGAGCCTTGGCGGCTTTTGGCAGCGAAAACCCAGATTCCCCATCACATTCACACACTCAATTATTTCACAAGTTTATTTCTTTTTGTTTCTTTCTGGCGACACAGCAACATCCTTTTTATTGAAACCGAAAGCGAAGTCGCGAACTGAGAATAAGGAAAGCAGGGTGGTCCATTATCCTAGGTTGACAACTTGGGACATAGTTGCCGGAAAAACTTTTGCAATATAAAGACACAACCGTTGCCATTCAGCACAAACCTTACCCCTTGAGTTGTTTTTTCAATTGTTGAGTTGCGTTTTTCCGAGAAAGGTGAGTAGTCAACAGGTGTATATATTCCTCACTCTCACTAATGCAGTAAAGTATGATCACGTAATTGCCGTTATTTATTCAATTATGGTTCTTTATGTTGAAAAATGAAGAGGGGTTTGCATGGGTTACTGTAAATTGTCATTTTTGGTCTGCTTGTCATGTCAAATAGAAAGACTTTAAATCTAGTTGAATTTTCTAATCGCTGTGTTTCTGGTATGCGCCTGTGCTCATAGTAAGGAGTGAAGAAGTTGTTATTGATTGATATTTCAGGTTGTGGTGTCAACACGGGCTGGTGAATCAGAAAAGCTTGTTTTGCAGTGTTACAGTTTAATATGGGAAGAGGCTTATTGGATTTGTTCTCCATTCAAAAATGGAAGTGCTCTTCGTATCTTGCGGCAACAATTGCTTCTGTTATGGCAGTGTTTTCTATTGTAAATCTATTCTTGTTCCCTTTGGCACCTTCTTTCAATTATTTTAAGCTAGCTCAGGACTCTTGCATCTCAACCAATGCGTCATCAGGCGAATTATTAAGCAACCGTGTCAGGGAAGAACCCGCAATTAATTTAAAGCATCGGTTTCCAGCTGACTTGCATGGGGCAGTTGTTTATCGGGGTGCACCATGGAAGGCAGAGATTGGTCAGTGGCTTGGGGGTTGCCATTTTGTTACAAAGGAAGTCAACATTACTGAGGTGAAAAGTATACCTTTTGCTTGTATATCCCTCTTTTACGTCTAGATTATTGTCTTCTCTTTCTGAGTTGTTGAGTCTGAGGTTCCTTTTGCTTGTATATCCCTCTTTTTGTCTAGATTCTTGCTTCTCTTTCTGAGTTGTTGATTATGAGGTCTCTTTTTTCTTTTTGCAAGTTGTTAGTTTTGCGGAAGTTATATTGTTTTGATTGACATTGACTTGATCTCTGGTTCCTTATAGTAATTTTTTCCCGTTAATAATATGGTCTATGAACAGACAATAGGAGGCAATAGCTGCAAAAATGACTGCAGTGGCCTGGGCGTTTGTAACCAAGAATTAGGACAATGTCGATGCTTTCATGGTTATGCTGGTCAGTTCTGTTCCCTTCCTTTTTATTCTATTGGCCTAATACATAATTCTTAATACATTATTAGCAATCTTGCAGTTCTAGCTTTCTAACAACCCTAATTAACTCTCTTAATATGGTGGTGATGATCATAATTCTTGAGCTTATTGGGGCACTGGTATTTGCACACATTCTTTGGTGACTGATAAATCAGACACAATAACTAGCTCAAGGAGTAACTAGCTCAAGGACCTACTGATTTTTGAAAACATAGGCTTACCTCAAGTCATTGTTCTCAAATGGGGGAGAGTTGTTACTTGTTAGATCCAAAGGTATTTGCAAAGTGCTTTCGGAGCTGAGCACTTAAATCCAAGATATATCCCCTGCAACATTAATTCTACCCCCTAATGGCTGACTTGTTACTTTTTTTTGGGCCCATGCCAAAAATTGAGCTTCATATTGAAAAAGTGGCACATTAAAGCGTAAGATTTTTTTATGTTTGATTATTGCCCAAAAGCATATTTAGGTTATTATTTGGTATGAAATATCATATTAGTTTTGGGAGAAAAATATTTGCTGATATGACAGGAGACGGATGCACCGAGAGATTGCAAATGGAGTGCAACTACCCAGGTTCACCAGATGAACCATTTGGGCGATGGGTTGCCTCAATGTGCCCTGCCAACTGTGACAAAACAAGAGCAATGTGCTTCTGCGGAGAAGGCACAAAATATCCAAATCGACCACTGGCAGAGACATGTGCATTTCAACTTAAGTATGTAAATTCAAATTCCCACCATTGACTTTCACTGGCTAATTTTCTCACTATAAGTTCCATTCATTTCATACTAACATCTGTTTCAGTCCATCTTCTGAACCTGGTGGTCCCAAACTAGTGGATTGGAGAAAAGTTGACCAAGATGTGTTCACAACCAATGGTAGCAAACCAGGTTGGTGTAACGTGGACCCAGCTGAAGCATATGCTCGCAAGGTGCAATTCAAAGAGGAATGTGACTGCAAATATGATGGTCTCTGGGGCCGATTTTGTGAAGTGCCTGTGCAATCTACTTGCATAAATCAATGCTCTGGACATGGCCATTGTCGCGGTGGATTTTGTCAGGTGATTCTTTTGTTTATTAATGTGGCAGCTATTTTTGGTGTCTGATTTGTTTACTTGAACAAAAACTTTGTCAACCATGTATTTTTTTTCATTTGTTACAGTCATACTGCTAAAAAATATTAAGTACTCATTTGGATGTATTTTTTTTATATTTTAATACATTTGAATGAGTTTTTGTAAAATAAAGTCGAAGCACACTCTTTTAAACTGATTTTTTGTATTTATAAAAAAATACATTTTATAACAAAAAAAATCTTAGAAGTTTTCTTTGGAGCCTTGTCCAAACCAACCCTAAATTTATTATTAAAAAAATCTAAATGGAAGATCGATGAAGGATTCAAAATTCAGGAGAATACGCATAGATTAGGGTTACAACTGTGGAAACCTACTGTAGAGATGTTGTTTCAAGTTCTGAGGGATTGTTATTTTTGCTGTCAGTGTTGAGGGTCTGTAGAACTAAGAAGCCTCTAACTTGAAGCTATTTTGTGTTGAGTTACAATTACAAGTATAAAATCTCTTTGCACTACTAAATCCCAGGTATTTCCTGCCCAAAGTATGGTTAATTTCAATCCTTCAAATCACATTGACAAGTTTCTCAAGGGTAACAGAAGTATGATAAATGAAATCACTCTTAACATTTTGTGCTGTATACATTCTATTCTTTTCCATCCAATGTAAATAGATAAACTGTATATAGTGTATTTTCAGTGTGACAATGGCTGGTATGGAGTAGATTGCAGCACTCCTTCTGTCATATCTTCTATAAGAGAGTGGCCTAGTTGGCTTCGACCTGCTCGGGTTGATGTTCCTGACAGTCTTCATTTTGGTGGAAAAGTTATCAATCTTAATGCTGTGGTGGCAAAGAAAAGGCCTCTTATATATGTTTATGATTTGCCCCCAGAGTTCAACAGCCTGCTCCTTGAGGTAAGGATTATATGAATGTAACTCTTGGTTACATCCCAAGAGAAATCTTTTGATGTTTTGCTATGATAATCTTACTTTTTTTGGGGCCATCGTAGGGGCGCCATTTTAAGTTAGACTGTGTAAATAGACTTTATGACGGTGATAATGCAACAATATGGACAGAACAACTATATGGTGCCCAGGTATTTCGTGAATTTGAGATGGGAACATAACATTTCAATTGGTCAAATTTAAAATGGTTAGCAATATATTTATCCTTTGATTCTGCAGATAGCACTTTATGAGAGTATCCTAGCTAGTCCTCATCGAACTCTAAATGGTGAAGAAGCAGATTTTTTCTTTGTTCCTGTTCTTGATTCATGTCTCATAACTCGTGCTGGTGATGCTCCTCACTTGAATATGGAGGTATATTTTTGTCAGCTGTTATCTTTTTACCAGAATATATCTATAGGTTGTATATTACTGCATGGGATTTGGATCCTCTAAAGTGCATCTTGTACTACATAGTTTCAAAGTGGTAATCTATGATGAGAAAATCAAGAGAACAGGTTCTCATAAATCCATTATTTGTTATACGGGTCCTTGTATTTTATAAAGAGCCGTTGATTTTGCCAATGGTTTTAAGTGCACTTTATACTTTAGAGGATCTCAATCCTACTGCATGTGGCATTTGTATAAGATTGACTGCATCAGTGTGTTCATGCCTGTGCATGTTAGTAGTGCTTTAAGAGCTTTCGGAATTACAATATCTGTGCTTAATTGGATGATAGCCCTATCCCTACATCTATGTTATGATGTTGATGAATTTGCTTTCCATCCATGTACATAAGTAGTAATATCAAAAGAAAATACATTTGAGTGTAATCTTCTTTTTCCTCTGTTAGGGGCTTCAGCTTATACCTTAAATGATGGAAGAAGAATAGAAGTACCTTCAGTTATTTGTTTCTAATTCTTACTAACAGCAATGCTCATACTTTGTTATGTTACTCTTGGGTTGATAGATATGTTTTTGTAATATATAGATATATCTATGTAGCTTTGGCTATAGTTCTCACTTGTTTCTACATTTTCTTGTATAACATTCAGAAACATAAGGAGTTGAGGAGCTCTCTCACTCTGGAATATTACAAGAATGCATATAATCACATTGTTGAGCAATATCCTTATTGGAATCACTCATCAGGAAGGGACCACATCTGGGTATGTGTAAGAGGATTTGTTTTTCCCACATTGAAGACATTTTAAGGAAGTAATGCTAACTACCTTTGCTGGTGAGAAGCACGTGCTAATAATGTCACTATTGTATCTGAAGGCAGTTTTTTTCATGGGACGAAGGTGCTTGCTATGCCCCTAAGGAGACATGGAACAGCATAATGTTAGTTCACTGGGGAAACACAAATACAAAACATAAACATTCAACTACAGCTTATTGGGCTGACAACTGGGATGATATTCCTTCTGATAGAAGAGGCATTCATCCATGTTTTGACCCTGACAAAGATCTTGTGCTTCCTGCTTGGAAAGTGCCTGATGTAAATGTGTTGTCTTCAAAACTTTGGGCTTGGTAAAAATTTGTCAAGAAATGAATTACTACCCCAGTCATTTGCTTTGTTTTTCTGGTTATGCTTGAATATAGTAGTCTCTTTAAAAATTAAGTTCATGAATTCAAACACTGCAACCATATTATGATTTGTTTTCAGGCCCCATGAGAAGCGGAAGACACTGTTCTACTTCAATGGGAATTTAGGACCAGCTTACCCTAATGGAAGACCAGAAGCATCGTAAGTTTACTAAAGAACTGTTTTGGATTTTTTGAGAAGGTAGCTATAGTATGGTGCAAATTGTGTGATCACATCATGTTGACTTTGTATCTAGTTACTAACCTTGACATCCTGTCCCTTGTTGCTTTGTATGAAATTTAATAATTTCTCTCACTTTTGTTGTTAACAAACATGATTAAATAGATTGTTGATCACCAGAAGTTACTTCTGGCTGTTGAAATTTTGTAGAAAACCTAGTTTCAGGATTTTGGAAATGATGCAGGTATAGCATGGGTATCAGACAGAAACTGGCAGAAGAGTTTGGATCAAGCCCTAACAAGGAAGGAAAACTTGGGAAACAGCATAACAAAGATGTCATTGTGACCCCAGTGCATTATGAAAACTATCATATGGATCTAGCAAGTTCTGTTTTCTGCGGAGTATTGCCTGGAGATGGTTGGAGTGGACGCATGGAAGACAGTATTTTGCAAGGATGCATTCCTGTGGTCATTCAGGTAGTAAATTATGCTCTTCAATTGAGAAAAGTGTTGTACAAAGACCTCAACTTTACTGTGATGACCAATTAAGGACCTCAACTTTAAAACCTACTTATTAAGGACCTTCACTTTAATAAAAAAAATATTTTGATAATATTTATCAATTAGAAAAATAAATTAGGTCAGATATGCCATGTGTTTTGTTCAAGATATAAATTGTTTTCATATGTCAAGTTGGTTATTTTTGTCTTTTCGACATTTTTTATTAATAAATATATTTTTCAATAGAGTTGAGGTCCTTTGCCTTGGTAAGCAATTTCAACTATTAGAAATGAAAAATATGGCAAGATTTTAAAGTTTTGTATAGAAGGTAAAATGTAATCCTCCAAGCACAACTGTATATATGAATGTCTAGGCGTAGGCTATGATCTGCTTTAGCATCAACAATCAGATTCACTGTCATGTTGTGATAAAATGCAGATGAGATAAAGCATTGGCCAAACTCGGAAATAAGAAAAGTAAAAGCATCCTTCTATGACTACAATGCAATATGCATTCAAACCATTTTGTCAATTACCAACTATCTCAAAAGCTTAAGTTGTTAGGTGTAGGCTCATGAATGATTTATATTTCTAACATGCCTCCTAACGCAAGAGCTCTTTAGATTCAATGCGTGGACAATGCACAGGCCTCACTCTACCTTATGCTGAAATTAAATTTTATTTAGAAGAATTGGAGCAGCAAGGATTGAACTCCTGACCACTTGGTCATAGAGGCTCTAATACCATGCTAAAGACCAACTATCTCAAAACTTTAAGTTGTTAGGTGTAAACTCAAGAATGGTTTATATCTCTTAACACATTTAATGTTCTTACTATTTTGATCATTGATTGAGACTGGCAATCATATGCCGCAGTTAAAGAAGTGATACGATGAAAATTTTCAATAAAAGAAAAAACATGGTTGTTCAGGAAGCAAATGCATTGCTACGGTTGTTTCTGTATTTTTTGTTTTACTATATTTCTTTGGTCTATGATTAAAAAAGAAATAGAAAAATAGGAAAATAAACAATATGACTTGTTCAATTGGTCTCATTTGCTTTATGCACAAAACTATTTTCTCCATAAAACTCAAATAGTTTATAACCATAATAATTGAATTCGTTGTAAACTATATGAATGGGGGAGGGTTTTCATGTTGAATATCCCTTTTTTTCCCCCTTAACTGTTCTTATTGAAAAGGAATACTTCTCTGTCTCTCATTGATATTATGCTTTAGTCAGCTGATATTAGAAATTATTTTTTGGTTCATCTTCTGAATATTTTCATGGCTTTAGTCCCCATGAGCACTTTAAAAATGATGCGGGGCTATTGATTAGAGCTGAAAGCACCTTATTTAAGCTTTCCTTTCCATTTTAATAGTCTGTTGTATCTTTCAAAAATAATTACTAAATGACTGGAATTATCAAATGATGGTAACCTGCATGCTTTTTGCCATTTTGTTTCCTTGCTTTGCAGGATGGGATTTTCCTACCATATGAGAATATGCTCAATTATGATAGCTTTGCTGTTCGAATACCTGAAGAAGAAATTCCAAACATGATAAAGATTCTTCGGGTACTTGTTTCCCCCTTCTCTCAGTAATGTGATTTCGGGTATACGTAATTGATAATACAATTTAAATCAAGATACTTCACATGTAGTTGTCATCCTTGACAAGATTGTTTGAGTGGTTGGTGGTCTGCTGCTTCTTTTAGGGATTCAATGATACAGAAATCAAGTTCAAGCTGGCAAATGCTCAGAAAATCTGGCAAAGATTCTTGTACCGTGATTCTATTATGCTTGAAGCTGAAAGGCAAAAAACTGCATTTGGACATGTTAAAGATTGGGCAGTTGAAATCTTAAAATTGATAGAGGATGATGTCTTCACCACTTTAATACAGGTATTTTTTTAATCTTCCTTTGCCAAACTATTTTAAAATATATTATACATTTCTGCTAGGTGTTTGAAACTAGGTTTCATGATACACAAACCTTGATGACATAAAGAGAAAACAAATTTTTTCTTTGGATTAGTTTTTCTTGAAATCTCTCCATCATTATTATGCATACCATGTTTCAGCCTGAAAGGATATTAGAAGTCCATTTTGATTTCATAAATTTGATTAATTTCCAATTTTTAATTCAGCCGAAACTTGGCTTCCGTTATAGTTATGAGATTGTACGACGTAACAGGTGGTTTCCTATGAATCTAATGCTACAAAATTTACTGTCGAATGTTATTGTTCAATTTTGCGCCAAGTAATTTCAATTTCTCCCTTGACTAAAGTGTCCTTGAGACTCCTCTGTTTGAGACTTTGAGCTGAATTGGATACATTATGACTTACGGAAACTCTGGATATATATAAAAATATAATGCTCTATCATTTGCATTATTATGCGCAAAGTGGAAAATAATATAATGTACTTGTGCAATTTATTGGTGTATTTTTCTGTGTTAGGTTTTGCATTACAAGTTACATAATGACCCTTGGAGGCAACAAGTTCGCCTTAACAAGAAGTTTGGATTACCTGATCAGTGTCTGATAAGTACCAACTGAGGAGTGAAGGTTATTTGGAAGACTACTTGGCCAAGAGACTTCCTGAGGAGTAGGGGAATGGATGACCTTTCTGCTTTGTCTCAGGAGTTAAAAATAAAATTCTAAAGTTTTTCTCTCCATGTGTAGAACTGGGTCAAGGTCAAGTTTCTAATAGATGTTAGTTAATATTAAAATTATAATTTAAATAACATTGAAGGGTGTTTCGACTAATCAAACTAAACTTATATATATAATAGATGATAGAATTTTAGAGAAACGAAGAAATTTGTCTCTTACTGGAAAAATCCATCCTATTAATTGGGATAACAACTCTTCGATATACCAAAAGTCTACTACAATGGACTTAAGCATAGATCTTACGTAATTTCTTGCATTTTAATTGATGGGTACTAACTACTAATAGATATTAATTATTGTCATTATCTCCAATTTCTTCTTTTGTCCCTTATGTATTAAAAAACTAAAGCTAATAGGTACCATTTTGTAAAGAAACATAAAACACAAATGATCTAATATTAAAAATATTTCAAAAATAATTGATTTATTGTGAGAGGTGAAAGAAGTTTCTCACAATTATTGGATTAAAACCAACAACTAAAATTAAAGCACTCAATTAATGAGTCACGTAACTCATCTTTTCAAGTCTCACATTCTACCTCTCTCTTCCTCGCCGTTGTCGTGTTTAATGAAAGAATGAATCTGTGAAGTGAATCGAAATAAATGTGTTAATCTTTCGACCAAACCAAATAAGAACAAGTGCTTGCCATTGTTGTGTGACAACCTGATTTCATTGTAGGTTGTGAGATGTTGGAGAGGGCATTGAAGCTTTTGCGTGTAAATAGTTCTATTTCAAGCCTATTGGCTTGTACAATTTTCTTTTCCTTTTAAGAAATTTCACACCTATTGCCTTGTTTTCATTACGGGCATTGAAGCTTTTGTAGGTGAATAGCTTTTGCGGGTTGTGTTAATTTTTATATATTTATATATCTATATTAGATCCACTTATGGTTATATGAATAATATACCTCCATCGTTTGTTTTATAACATATCTGAATCAAGCTACGGAACCACCGAGGTAGATCACTACAGATCACTACTGAGACGAGTCAGCGACATTCGTGCTAAGTTCGTGGCTATGACATCAATTCTAATCGCTGGAATGAGCAGAATCGCTATACCCAAAATATTGTATGAGTGTTATGTATGGATCACATTCTAAGTGGGTAGCTATCAAATGGTGGTGAGGTTGCCCTATAATTAAAATATAAAAAAAAAGTTAGATGAAAAAAAAAAAAGTTAGATGAACCTGAATGAAAGCAATTTGGATCGAAGTGATGTACATCACTTCCAATATCTTTAATTTTTTTTTTTGTTGATATATCATTATCACGTCAATGACTTAGGCGTGATATATTTTATCACGTCATTTATTAGAGCATTTTATATACTGTCACGTTAGTGCTTTTAACGTGATTGTATATATCACGTTAGTGCTTTCAGCGTGTCCATGTATGTCAATCCACCTGTGTTGACATGATGACGTGTATCATGCTTACCTCTTTGGCGTGATACACGTGAAATATTAAAAAAAAATGTCAGCGTGACAAAAACGACAATATGAAAATAAATTGTTTTAAATGAGTGACATTTCGGTAATTTGTTTCTTAATTTACTGTACTTAGGCCAAATTACCTCACATGACTCATTAATTGCATGTTTTAATCTTAGCCATTGATTTTAATTCAATGGTTGTGAGAGATTATTCTTATTTCTCATAATCGCTAACACTAATATAAGAAAAGAACTATTACACTAATGTTGATCATTGATTTCATTTTAATTTATATCAAATTTAATAATAATAAAAAGAGAATAATTATATATGCTTTCAATTAAGAGGGAATAATGAAACATGTATTTAATGAAGAAAGAGAACTTGAGACGAGTTATTAAATTAAAAAATTAAAAAATTAATTAATAAATAAAATAATTTTAATTTTTTTCATAAAATATTAACAATTATTATTTTAAATAATTTAATAATATAATAAAATATAAACATGTTTTAAAATCTTTTTAGATATTATAGAGACAAAAAAAATACACACATAGAAGTGATGATTTTTAATATATTAATATATTATTTAGTTAAATTATGAAATGTGAATATTTTACAAAAATATTTTATAGTTATAAAAATAGGTAATTTTACTTATATAATAATTGAATTTATTAATTTTGTTTTATCATTTATCATTTTTTTTCATTTAATGAGAAGAATGAAAATCTTTTTTCATTAAATTCATTATTTATTATTTTCTTTCTTGAAAATATATGATATTATTCTTTTTCTTCACTAAATTAAGTAATTTTAAATTATTTGATTAAAGTTTAATCAGTGATGAGAGATGGATGTAAGAGTTCAATGAAGAGTTTAATTTTGATTCACCGTACACTATCATCCAATCATGTGTTGTTAAATCATTAAAAGAGTTTGACTATCACAATAATCACCTAGAAAGTCTAACTCTTTTAATGATGTGTTAGCATATGATTGGATGACAGTGTAAAGAAACTTTACACTGACAATAGATTGAAATTAAATTTTTCAATCAATATTCTCTTACATCATTGTCAATTCTTGACACACATACACACACATATATATATAAAAATAATTTTATATCGTCATAATGAATTAGTATAATAATTATCTTAATTACTTAAAAAATAAATATTAAATACTTTTGAATTCTCAAAATATTAATTTTTTTATTTAATATTTTTTTTTAAATATTTAAGAGAATATAACATTAATTAATGAGTTTAATTTTGATTCACTGTCAGTATAAAATTTCTTTACACTGTCACCCAATCATATATTGATAACTTATTAAAAGAGTTTGATTATTATAACAACTACCTCAAAATTCTAATACTTTTAATGATGTATCAGTATATAATTAGATGACAGTGTAAATAATGACAGTGAATTAAAATTAAATCCTTAATATATATATATATATATATATATATATATATATATATATATAAAATATACAGAGTGGTTGTGGGGAATGAATCTTAACGCAACGCGACGCAACGCAGGCTTTGTCCTTTTTTTGACCCACTTCAGCTTGTGACCGCGTTGGTGTGTGGAGTTTGAGCTTGAGCTGCTTGTTCTCTTCTAGTGTCTGCGCAATGACAATGAGCCTCTCCCTCTCATCCCTCACGCTCCATTCTCACACAATCTCCAACCCTCAACGTCGCCTTCTTCATCTTCCTCACACCCGAAGCGTCGTCGTTTGCTCTGCCAAGCCCCTCGCCCCTCCTTCCAAGCTCAGCGCCGCCGATTCTTCCGCCGCTCGAATCGGGTCGCTCAGCCAGGTCTCCGGCGTTCTCGGTTGCCAGTGGGGCGATGAAGGCAAAGGAAAGCTCGTTGACATCTTAGCCCAACACTTCGACCTCGTTGCTCGTTGTCAGGTACTCTACTCTTACTCCTTATATTAGTATAAAGTTACTTGCTTTTTCCCATTTTTTGTTTCCTACAAATACTGGGTATTGTGGGGCACTGAATAAAATTACCATATCATATGATAGGATGCTCTTGTTGTGTTCGTGTAGAAAGGAAAAGGGTCTTCCTTTCTTTTGATTTTCGATTGATGGGATTGTTTACATAATCATTCATTTCTTGTTGCTACAGTCTAACTAATTGAAGTGATTTCAGCTCTATGGAAAGTTTAGAAAATGTTTTGAGTCAATTGCTTTATTTAAGATTTAGGAATAATTGGGATTCTGGAAATTGGGGTTGGATAATGAACTTTTTGATTGATGGACTTCCTTGCTAAGTGCTACTGCTAGCCTTATGGATTGTGATCTTTATTGCCATTGGTTTCTCACTTGGTGTTGCTGAATGGTTTTTGCGTGGTCTTGCTTGCCCTTATTATCTCATTATTTTGCTCTGATAGTTTGTCATCATTATGTGTTCTCAGGGTGGAGCTAATGCTGGACATACCATTTATAATGATGAAGGGAAAAAGTTTGCCCTTCATCTTGTTCCTTCTGGTATCCTCAATGAGGATACTCTGTGTGTTATTGGGAATGGGGTTGTGGTGCATCTGCCGGGGCTCTTTAAAGAAATTGATGGCCTTGAATTGAATGGGGTCTCTTGCAAGGGAAGGATATTGGTTTCTGATCGCGCTCACCTATTGTTTGATTTCCACCAAGAAGTGGATGGGCTAAGAGAAGCTGAGCTATCTAAATCTTTCATTGGCACGACCAAGAGAGGCATTGGACCATGCTACTCCAGCAAGGTTAACCGTAATGGCATTAGAGTATGTGATTTGAGGCACATGGATACTTTTCCTCAGAAGCTTGATCTTTTGTTATCAGATGCGGCATCAAGGTTCAAAGATTTTAACTATGGTCCAGATGTGCTCAGGGAAGAAGTTGAAACATACAAGAGATATGCTGAGAGATTGGAACCATTTATTGCTGATACTGTACATGTCATGAATGATGCTATAACACAAAAGAAGAAGATTCTGGTTGAAGGAGGTCAAGCAACCATGTTGGACATTGATTTTGGAACTTATCCCTTTGTCACTTCATCTAGCCCATCAGCAGGTGGGATTTGCACTGGTCTTGGTATCGCTCCAAGAGTTGTTGGTGATCTAATAGGAGTGGTATGTGGATATTTATCTCTTCTTTATTGTTTGTTGGGGTTTTCGGTGATATTTTCTTATTTTGTTTGAATAGTGTTATCCAACTAAAGCCTATGCTTCTTATCAGTTATTGTGCCTTACTGCCAAAGGTACTTTTAGCTGAGGAACTTTGTGTTTTTCTGCTTTAGTGTGCTCTTCAAATATAATGTCAACAATTTAAGCATATTTAACACGGGCAGAATGGTTTGTTAATTTTATTTTGGCTGTGCAGGTCAAAGCATACACTACAAGAGTTGGTTCTGGTCCTTTTCCAACAGAAATTTTGGGTCCAGGGGGTGATCTCCTTAGATTTGCTGGGCAGGAGTTTGGCACAACTACTGGCCGTCCACGACGGTGTGGTTGGCTTGATATAGTTGCATTAAGATACTCCTGTCAGATCAATGGTTTTTCGTCACTGAATCTCACCAAGCTGGATGTTTTATCAGATCTTGATGACATACAGTTGGGTGTCTCTTATAAACATGTAGATGGTACACCAGTCAAATCATTCCCTTCCGATCTCCGTCTACTTGATCAATTGAAGGTAAGCTTTTCTATCTTTCGCTTCCACTCCATTCCTCCACCTTCCCCCTAGTTATGGATCACAGAACTGAGTGCCTTTGTATGATGTTATTACTAATATAAACCAAAACGTGAAGTAATAAGATTTCAAGAATGATAAACGGTATTAATTGCTTGAGAGTTTGGTATTTTCTTACTATTATTTGTTTTCATGTTTTAGGTGGAATATGAAGTACTTCCTGGATGGAAGTGTGATATTTCTTCCATCAGAAACTATTCTGACCTTCCAAAAGCTGCACGGCAGTATGTGGAAAGGATAGAAGAACTTGTTGGTGTCCCTATCCACTACATTGGTGTTGGGCCTGGACGTGATGCCCTCATATTCAAATAAGTTGTTTATAATTCCTCTTAGTTCACATAGGACTTCCATGCCTCTATCGGCAAGTTGAAGCTTTTGGTGGTAAGAAGTATTTGTTCCCGCTAACTTTCAGAGGTTTGGGATGAAAGCGAGTTTGTAGTGACTAGTGAGGATTACCTACTTGACGTATTATGTTATCCATCAGTAATGGTATTTTGGGTTTCTGGAGAAATTTGATACGGGGTCGTTCCCTTTAATTTTGCAGTGCTTGCAGAAATGCTGAGCATTTAAAGTCTACATTAAGTAGATGTACGGCGATAATATCTGTCCTTACTGTTATCATGTAGCAGAAATAATAATGTAGTACTTGTAACGACCCCACAGGCTTTCGCTCTCACATATCTCCAAAGTTGCAATCATGGTTTTGTTGTTCCATGTAATATTTGTTCTCGCATATCATTTTCCATCAATTTAACTTGCCTACGCCTATATTAATCGGTATGATTGAGATTTGAGATTCAGATTGATTAGTAGCTTGCTCTCTTCTTGCAGCTTCCCTGGAGAAAAGGGTTGTTTGTATCCATGACACTATTGCATAAGACTCAAGGGGGAGGGTGGTGGTTGAATAGGATTTGGAGAATTACAGAGTTGGAAAGCCAAGACAAAATGTTGGGTAGAGATTGAATTGATGAATAACAGATAAATGAATTGTGCTAGGCTAGGACCAGGTTCTCATAAAATAATGTCTAGAAAAATGAAGAATTATGCAATAATGAAAACCAAATGAAATTGATAAATCGATTGGTGAATAAAAGACAAGGTGTTGCACTGTACCAGAGTCCATATTGTATGAGACCCCGTTCCTAGTATAGGACAATTGAGGACTTTGTGTGCCACTATGTAGGCTAAGATGTAACTAGCATAGACCCTCTTGTCTACACTGATCCATTAATTTCTTATGGCTAATAAGCACACTATCCAAATATCTGGGCAGCGCCATTGCCAAGTACTTGAAGATTAAAGTAGCTCGTTGTGATCATAATTTTTAAGTTTAATTTTAATTTTGATTCATTGTTAAAATAAAAAAAAAATTTATATTGTCATCCAATCATGTATTACTAAATTATTAAAAGAGTTTGACTATCACAATAACTACTTCAAAAGTCTAATACATTGAATGATGATGATTTTACACTAAATTAAAATTAAATCATAATCTTTTTGACCTGAATTTTATAATCTCCAAAGAGTCGATGAAAACCCGAATGTATCAAATAGCTGGATCCAAGACCCGCCAGTAAATTCACATCTGATTAAAGATGTCAACTTTTTTGGTCCATGTTTTTTTCGACGAGTAATGCCTATTGGTTCATACTCTATTGATGAGATATTCATGTTACACATTGATTTTTGCAAAAATGTCTCACAAAAAGGTTAAAATGAAAGACCATATCTATTCCAATATTTAATTGCATAATAAATGAAAAATATTTTATTTCATTTTATTATTATGTTCAACACATTATATAACACTATTAAAATAAGAAAAAAGTTATAGTGAGTGAGAAATTCATCTCTGGACTTGCCTAAATAGTAAATAAATGTAGGGTTTCTTTTATGAACCCCATCTATAAATTTTTATTTTTGTACTGGCTGCATCCAGACTATGGAACTCTGGCTCAGTAGAAGGGTTTTTAAGGCTATGTTTAGATGAATGGAGTAAAATAATTAATAATGAAGTTGAGTTGTAAAAAGATTTTAATTTATTGTTTTGTAAGTTTTTTAAGTAATGGGTTAGAATGATTAAAGGGAGAACTCAAATCATTCCATATTATCTAAACCTCTAAATTTTCATATCTTCTAATTTGGGAGATTTGGAATGGAACACGTTTTTTTATATAGATAATTTTTACAATTTTAACCCTTTCACTCAAAAATTCTTTCTATTATTATTTTCTCTTCTCTTTAAAACTGTGAACCCTATTTCTTCTCATCGAACAATCACGAGTAACTCACCATCAACTAACAAATTTTGCTATTATCAAGTAATTATTTCTTTCCTCGAGTCATAATTTTGTGATTTGAGAATCACGTACATTGCATTTATATGTTATAGTCATTTGATTTCTCAAATTCTTATTGATGAGACTCATTACACTTAATTCTTCTATTTTCTTATGGTATGTTTAAATTGGAGGAGTTTGAAGGGGAAGAGAAAGAAGGAGTAGCATTTCATTTATAAATTAGGAAAATTATAAAATATTTATAAAAATAAAAAGACATGATTAGAAAATTATATGATAATCTCTCATTTTATTTCTCTTATTTAAAAAAATTATCAAATAAAGAGAATGTAAATTTAAAATAAAAAAGTACTCTTTTCTTTTAAATTCCTCAATCCAAATAATACCTTAAGAATGTCATGTTAAAAGAGAGACAGGTATGTTAATTCTAACATTTAATAGGTTAAACGTAAGATGTAACTAATAAAAAAAGTAAAAAAAGAGAAAATCATTTAGCCAATGACTTGCAATTAGAAGTAAAATTTAAAAAGGTATTATTAAAAATAAAATTTATAATTTACTCCACTCCACTCCATTAATTATTAGTAACTTTCAAATAATAGAATAAAATTTTCCTTCATTCTGTTTTTAAACTTTCAAACAATAGAGTAGTATCATTTTATTTTTTTTACTCTATTTCTTCTCAAATCATTCCACCATGGTCTTGTTAAAACTCCCGAACATATCCTAAAATAATAATCGAATAAGGACAAATTGGGGGAAAATGTAGTGGCATACTTGCATTGTTCCTAAGCCGAGGTATCAGGTATGTGTGTAATTTTTGGTACGTTATTTCAAAGTCATTATTCTTTCTCTCCTAAACTTTTTTATTGTAAAAAGAAAAAAAAATAATGTAAAGCCGAAGTGCCTGCTGTGTTTTGCTATTGCTACTTGGTAGGTGTTACTGCATTTCGCTAACGTTCACAGCTCTCTCTCTTGTTCTGCAATCCTTAGACAAGCTCAGATAGCAGCAGGCACAGGGGCGGGGGCAATGGAGGGAGGGGCCAATAAGAAGAGACCATCACCTCTCTCTTTGCAGCAATTCATCTCAATTATGTCTCCTCTTCTTGACTTGGAAAAGGTACATACCATTCACTCTTGTATTTTACCTTCTCTTTCACTTACTTCTCATGTTTATGCCAGATGGGTCTCCCTTCGTTCGATCCATTAATCATCTTACACTACTTGAAGTCATTTTTTGCCTTGTGTTTTTGCCAAAATATTATGGAACACACTATATAACCCAAACGCTGCAAGCAATTAAAGTTTTGAACTTTCTGGGACTTTGCTTCTGAAATTACAAATTTAAGCCCAATTTTATGCCCATCTAATTGCTAGTGTTCAACGGGTTCTATTGGCGGATTAGAACAATGAAAAAGATCATAACTTTCAAATACTGTTTTATGGAATTGCTTCAAAATGGATGGATCATGTTTCTTCTTTTCATTACCCCCTCGTTTTGTTTTTGGCTTAGGAAGCTGAGATATCAAGCTCAATCGCCACAGGTGCGTCCAGGAATTTGGATACTGCTCAAAAGAGGGGCTCCACAATCCTCAATTTGAAGTGTGTGGATGTCCAGGTTACTTTTTTTCAGTTCATCACTTTATTTTGTTTCTGCTCTTGTATTTTTAAATTGCCATACAATTTGTTGGTTTGAAAATGGAGGCAAGGACAAAGAAAGATGGAAATTTTTTTAAAAGAAAAGAGGAAGTGTTTTATTTATTTATTTATTATTATATATATATTTATCTTATTTCATTATTTCTCGTTTCAATGTGGAAATTTTAAGAGTACCAAGGAAAAGGAGCTAAGTTTACAAGTTGATTTTTCTTCTTTTCCTTTGCTATTTCAGTAATAAGTGGAGCTTCAATTCATCTGGTATTCTTATATTGTTTTCCCCCCCTTTATTCTCTAAAAATAGACAGGGCTTATGGGCAAATCTCTGATTGAGTTCCAGTCTACAAAAGGAGATGTTCTTCCTGCACACAAGGTAAAGTGACTTTCTTTTATCAGTGTCATCTTTTCAATCTCAAACTGTTGTACTGGTTGACTCAAGTTTAAACATGTGGTGCTTTTTAGTAGTCAGTCTTATATGAACATTCTTTTCTTGTATGCATTTCCCCCTCTTTTAAATTATTTTCTATATTTCATATTTCCTGCTACCATTTGTTATTCCCATTATAAATACTTGCTTCAAGTATTCTGTGACTGGTATGACGGTGAAAAGGTTTCCACTAAAACATCTTGCAGCACTGACAAGACAGTTTTCTATGGATTCGATCTATGTTGTATACTTTTAGGAGGTAATGATGTCTTCTTTTTTGCAGTTTAGTACTCATGACGTTGTTGTTTTAAAACTCAACAAGGCTGATTTAGGTTCTCCTGCTCTTGGACAAGGTGTAGTTTACAGGTTAAAGGTAAGTCTGATTGATTCAATTTGTGGGGAAAAAAATGTTGCCCATGCTGTTAGCTATGGATGCTCCCACCTTTGGACATTACTTTGACTTGCTGGTTTGATACAATTACTAACAGGACTCGTCAATAACTGTTGCTTTTGATGATATACCAGAAGATGGTTTGAATAGTCCCCTAAGGCTGGAAAAAGTAGCAAATGAGGTATGCTATGGATGCTTATTATTTCTTCGTGTATAGAATTGTTATGCAATTTGGTTATAAATAATTCAATTAATTGACTGAGATTCAGTTTTCCATGATGCCTTATAACACATTTTGAGGTCAATCAGAAAAATGTAAATTTATTTAACATATAATTCTCCATCCTTCTTAAATGAATTAATCTATCTTAGTATCTTGCCATGTGAATTTTGACATATACTGTAATTTTAGGTTTGTATAAAATATGAAATGCACAAATAGGACACTAATATGAAGCTTTTGCTCTCCCTTTTGGTTAGTTAGTTAATCATTTTCTGTTGTGTAATCCTACATTTTATCATCTTGCTTGAATTTTTATCTTTTTTTTCTCTCTCAATTTCTTGGTCCCAAGTTCTTATATACTGCATATATTTATTGATCATGCAGGTGACATATCGCAGGATGAAAGATGCACTAATACAGTTGAGTAAAGGAGTGCATAAGGGTCCTGCTGCTGATCTAATTCCTGTCTTGTTTGGGGAGAGGCCACCAACAGTGTCCAAGAAGGATGTATCTTTCACTCCCTTTAATACCAATCTTGATCACTCTCAGGTCTGTAACCTAATTTTTTGCATGGCCATTCTATTTGATTTTTAATTTTTCCTAACAGTTTTCTACTCACTATAATCTATTTTCTTTCAATGTATTATTTCATTTAAGGTGGTTTATGCCTTTGTAATTGGCATAAAGCATATTTGTTTATTAGTTGCAGGTATTTAATGCCTGTCCCTGTTTATGGATTTTTTAGTTCCCCCCACCCCTCCCAAACCCAAAAAAATACAGAGAAGGAATTCTTGGTGAAAATATTTCCAATTTAGGAACAATTAACCACTAAAAGGGTTAAAGATGTTTAATGAGTAACCACTTATTGACTTAATTAACCACTTGAGTGGTTAGTTGTTCCTAAATTGAAAATATTTTTACAGAATTATTTTTTCCTAATATCAAAGAGTGTTTAATATGTTAACCACATAATTGGACTTTTGTTTTCTCATATTTACTTAATCACTTGAGTGGTCAACGTTCCTATTTTGGGTAATTTTCTCCAAGCATTCTTAATAATTGTTCGGCATTTTGGCACTGCTCCCAATTATTAAAATGATTTCTTAAGGCCTTAACTGGATTACTTTAAAACCTATGGGAAACATCATAAATTAAAATAATAGAACTTTTAGGCTTCTATTTATTTTGTCTAATCATAACTAAACAACATCACAATTTTGAATTAAAATTACATGATTGTATTAATTATCACTGTATAACTAGGCTAGAATATCACATTTATAGGACATGCTGTAAATTTTAGTTTGTTGAAAATAAGTGGAGCTAAAAATTAGTTAAAAAACTTGATATGATCACTAGTTAATTTGTGAAGCAGTCAAAATTATGGTTAAAAAAATGGTTTATCTAGCTAGGCCGTAACTAGTTGGCTTCCTGTTTATTATCATATAGTTAGGGGACTAGAGATAAGTGAACATTGTTCTTGGGAAGACTCTTGCATTGCACTTTGCTTGTTAAATACCTTAAATCAAATTTAAGTGGTTTCAGTATGTTGTGAGCCTTCTTTTTTTATTGGTTTTAGGATATCAATTAACCAATACAGAATGTGCCTGTTATTATAATAGTGGTGTTTCTACATGAGCATGTCATCATTTTTGCTTTGCACATCTGCCTTGTGTTCACAAAATTATGTAATTCTGTTTTTTATCTTCAAAGAAAGATGCGATTTCTAAGGCCCTATCATCGAAGAATGGGTTTTTGCTGCATGGACCTCCTGGAACTGGAAAAACCACCACAGTGGTGGAAATTATATTACAAGAAGTGAAACGTGGATCAAAGATTCTTGCTTGTGCTGCCTCAAATATTGCTGTTGACAACATTGTTGAGCGGCTAGTTCCACATAGGTACAATTATTTTATCATCTGTTTGGCACTATAATAATTGGCTGACTTCACCATGCTGTGTGCTCTGATTGGAGTCTTGTTATTAGTAGCTTTGTTTACATATGACAACATGAATAAACTAAGCTATGTCTACGGTCTACCCCTGTGGAAAATTTGTTTATTGGAACCAGCATTATTAGAAGGAATATGCTTTTTCCTCCTTCGGAGTTCTTCCCCTTGAGAAAGAAATGATGTGTTGTAAAATTTATATTTTGGAAATTTTTTTGTTCTTACTTCAATTCTTATATATTTTTTATTGTTTTTCCTCATTCTGGGTTGTGTTCTCCATTTGGTTTGGTTTGGTTTCATCAAGTGTATAAAACCATGTACTACTACTCATTCATGATGTCCAACTTTTTCAATAGAGTTAAGCTGGTGAGACTGGGTCACCCTGCACGTTTATTGCCTCAAGTACTGGACAGTGCACTGGATGCTCAGGTACATAATGACCGCTAGCTTAGATGCTAAAACTTGAATGACTTTCTTCATGATTGTTTTTTCTACTTTTTTAATACTACTCTATAATAGTATCCAATCAGTAAAATGTCCAAATTTATATCATTGTGATATCCACATACTATCTATGAACCTATATTTTTTCTATACAAGAAGAATTCATTAAGAGAAAGAAAAAAATGCTAAGAAGGACGGTAAGAAATTCTCCTAGAGCTACGAAGAAAACAAAAACAAAAATAGAAAATAAAAGAAGAAAAGCCATCATCTCAAAAGCCTTCTCCATTCTCTCTGTAGATCCATGATAGAAACCACCCCCCCCCCCCAAAAAAAAAAAAGCCTTGGGCTGACACCCACATAGAAGCCAAGAAAACTACTGTGACACACAAGATGAGAAGGGAGAAATTTCTGGTTAAAAATTCTGGCAATGACCGTTGTGCTCCATCTACAGATACCAAATCCCCAAAACCAAAGCATAATGCCAAAGAACTTTACACTCCTTGCTACAAAAACCTTTAAAATCAGAAGACAAAAATTGACCCCAAGATTCTGTACAGACCCATTGCTCCCCATAAATGCCAAGCAACTTCACAGTGCAAAATATTTTCTTTAGGCAATATTCCTGACAGTGTCAGATATTCTGTTATTTCACTTTGCGTTTGTAATTGCAAGTGTAAAATCCATGTTGTTTCCATTTGTAACATCATACACACACACACCCTATCTCTCTATTTTATTTTGGATGTTTTTCTAGTTTTAATAATGAATGATGGATTAAATTACTTAGTATTCCTCTGGCATTTAAGCTTTAAATAAAATATATTTTTATATGTCATGGATCATAATTGTTGTTTTCACTCTTCCATATTGAGTTTCTCTGATATTAGGTACTACGAGGAGATAATAGTGCTCTTGCAAATGACATTCGGAAAGAAATGAAGGTGAGATTTAGAACAGAAGTTACTGAACTGAATATTAATTCTTAACTGTGATTTTATTATCATTTTCCGAGATTGTTAGTTTTGTCTAGCTGATGTTCCTAAGATTGTTTGTTTCTTCAGATGTCATCATTGATGCCAACATTAACTTCATGTTAGCATAATTAGATATATTTATGTAATATTATTTTTCACTGAATATGACATATTTTTTTCAGGCATTGAATGGAAAGCTGCTGAAAGCCAAAGACAGAAATACGAGGAGGGACATACAGAAGGAACTTAGGACTCTATCTAGAGAAGAGCGTAAAAGGCAGCAGCTTGCTGTGACAGACGTAATTAAAAGTGCAGATGTAGTATTAACTACTTTGATTGGGGCTTTTTCTAAGAATCTGTACAACACTTCATTTGATTTGGTGATTATTGATGAAGCTGCTCAAGCGCTTGAGATAGCATGCTGGATACCTCTGCTGAAGGTAATGGTGAAAGGCACATGCATTTACATTCTATGTTGGTCATAACACTATTACATTCAGACTTATTTTTATCTTCTCCTGATTACATGCACATGTCAAGTTACGTTTTATTGCTATCTGAACACTTCATATTACCCCCCAGTTTGTGGTGGGTGGGGGAGGGAGGGAAAATAGAGAAGTGATTTATTGAAAACAAGACAAGGTTGGTTTTATTAGGACGATAAAATCTCAGACATCACAGTTTGAAAACTAAAATCACGTTTGAGATTTTATGGCATGAGTTGCTTTATGTAATACTAATCCTACATTGATTTTTACTTCAATCAAAAAATGAGAAGCAGTTTTTTCCAAAATTATCCTCCAATAATGTTTGAAGTGTCCTGGACTTGATGCAACAGAATGTCAAAGATCAGAATCAAAGGTCAAACTGAACTGAATTGGAAGTTTAATGAGGGAAATTTAGTATTACAATGTGCTGAATTGCACTGACAAAAATAAAAGCTTGATACTAATCGTGGGCTTGATTTAGCATTAAAATTCATAGTTTTCTAATCATTACATACCTAATGTTATTTTGATTATAACAAATTAAATGAAGAGTTCATTGTTTTAGGGTTCAAGATGTATACTTGCAGGGGACCATCTTCAACTTCCTCCAACCATTCAAAGTGTTGAAGCTGAGAAGAAAGGCTTGGGAAGAACCCTCTTTGAACGACTTGCAGAAATGTATGGAGATGAAGTCACATCTATGCTTACTGTCCAGTACCGCATGCATGAACTTATCATGGATTGGTCTTCTAAAGAGCTTTACAACAGCAAGGTGCTCCTAATTTTCAAATCTTGTCTTGATATTGTGTCACAACAAAGCATAATTTATCAGTCCTGAACCGAAAGGTCAGATTATATTGTGTATAAACATTTTGTTAGATCTTCATGCATGACAGATCAAGGCTCATCCAAGTGTTGCTGCACATATGCTATCTGATCTTGAGGATGTGAAGAGGACATCTTCAACTGAACCAACCCTTCTTCTCATAGACATAGCTGGGTATGTTGGATTCTGTCATTTGTTGAAAAATCCATGTTCTTAGAAGTCAGAACTGCTTGATTAGTCTGGACATGTGGAATAAAGACATGACATTCTTGTCCTAGTGAAAATTGACATACCAGCATTTGGGTATAATGATTTGGAATTTTGAATAATCTATATTCATTAATTGGTATACCAGTTTTTTCTATATAGTCAAGAATTTTAATATATGACCAAACTGGTATGAGGAGACGGAAAAGAGAAACAAGTCAATATATGTCATTAGAAGCAAATATAGGTTCTTTGATATCCAGAGGATTTACAGAAGCCTGTAAATATGTTGTAGAGTATTCAAACAGAATGTAATCACCTGCTTATATTGATGATATTCAGATGTGATATGGAAGAAAAGAAAGATGAAGAAGATAGCACCCTGAATGAAGGTGAAGCTGAGGTTGCTATGGCTCATGCGAAGAGACTAGTGCAAAGTGGTGTGCTGCCTTCTGATATTGGAATTATTACCCCATATGCTGCCCAGGTATAAAAGATTTCTGTGTGGAACACTTGCTAAATGTTCTGCAGGCATGGGCTTCATATTCCAGTAGTCTCATGAAGGATGACAATATGGTAGATGTTTTTCCTAATTCCTGGTAACACTAGTATGGCAGGTTGTTTTACTCAAAATGTTGAAAAACAATGAGGACCGGCTGAAGAATGTTGAAATCTCAACAGTTGATGGCTTCCAGGGAAGGGAGAAGGAAGCCATTATTATATCAATGGTTCGATCCAACTCAAAGAAAGAGGTATTTCTAACATGTCTGCTAGTTTTTATTTGTTTCATATAGGTCTTACAGGACAGATTTTGCTAGCACAAAGATTAAGAGAAGAGACTTGAAACATATGTTCAGGTCGGCTTTCTGAGTGATCGCCGCCGAATGAATGTGGCTGTGACACGGGCAAGAAGGCAATGCTGTCTTGTATGTGACACTGAGACAGTCAGTAGTGATGGATTTCTAAAGCGATTGATTGAGTATTTTGAAGAGCATGGAGAGTATCAGAGTGCATCTGAGTACCAGAATGAGTAGGCCAAATTCCCAAGGTTAAGATTGCTATTGCTGCTCTCTTTCTTGTGATCAATATGTTCCTTTTGGTGATGTTGCTAGTAGAGCTGTGATGGTTTCTCAAATCTTCCCTATGCTATTTGGAATGGAAGGAAGTTGATAGTTTATAGAAAACCATTTCATTTAAAAGAAAAATAATCGATTCTTTTCTTGTTATTTAGTAATCGTATTAGTTTTAGAATCATGTGGAAGAAGAGTTTTTAGTCTCTTTCATCCTTGTTATGTATCTTTTGATAATTAGTAGTGTATGATACTTATAACCTGTCTTATTTTTAAGTACTTTTCCTAAAATACTGTCAAAATCTGAAAAATTGTTTAATTGATTGCATGAATGAGACATGGTCTTGTTCTATGAAAAAAAGTTGTTTTATCATACTAGGAAAGGTCAGTTTGCTGATGTTGACTCAATTGGTGATTTTTATTGTGAAACTCTTACGGGGACTAAAAGACAAAAGGTGATAAATCTGATGGTTAACAGGAACTATTTAAAAGCTGGTCATTATGCCTTTGTTGTATTGAGATGGGAGGAGTAAAGGTGCGACTTTTGGAGAAATATATTTTGTCTCTGTTTTTCATACATTCCTCACATAAAGCTAATGTTTCTATACATTGGACATTTTCCTTCTTCCTACATCTCCCATAAAAAAGCTTGGAAGTATATGACCTTTTCAGAAGCATGGGCGTTTAAGTAGCAATCCTGAGGGGATAAGACTTGCTAGCAGAATTCTAGCATTATATATATATATGTGTGTGTATATATCATTATGCTGCTTGATTCTTTAATGTGGTCACCTTTTAGTTTTTTTTGGTGAATAGTCACCTTTTAGTTAACAAATAGGTTTCTATTACTAATCCATGAAATGTTAGATGTGATATACCAGTAGTTGTGCGTCGGATTCCTCAATGAACTACTTCCCTGCCTTCTCTCATAAAAAATGAACAAAGTTTGAACTTAACACCTCGAAAATGCTAAAAATAAGTCAAATTATAGTACTACTTGCAGACTATTATTCTTATCTCTCCATTCTCTGCCACCACAACTACTAAAATAAGCTCCTTTCTGGCTCTAGTAGTGTTCTATTCTAAGCTACTTTCCCACTCTTACATTGCTGCCAACAGGTTGAAATTCAGCAAACATATGACAAACAACAATAGAGTAGTGGTAGAACCAAAACCGTCTAACTTATAACTTAGGCTGATTTACTAAGTACCCATATCTAACCAGCTTTCAACTTCATTGAAGCTTAGATAAAGTTGTTCTCTTTTCTTGAAAAACCAGCTAAGTTTATTAAAAGTTCCAAATGGAAGTTGAGAAATTAAGCTCCTCATTTATGTCATATGCTTCAAACTGGGTGGCTTCTGTTTCCTGATTATCTGCAACTCCATGCATCTCAATCAATGCCTCCCAGTTAACACTCGTGTCAGAAAACACTCCCAGTTGATCATTGTCATCTCTCGACACAGCTTCAGGCACTATTGAACTTCCTGAGCTATCAGCTGTTTCTGACTGACTGTCTTCTTTCAGTATTCCCAGTTGTTGAAGAAACTCATGGAGGTCTATTTGGGGTTTCTCCTGAAGGTCTCCAAGCATCTCTTCTGATGATGTTTGAGCATCTTTTTCCTTTGGAGAATTTTCTGCATGATTTTTGCTGCCTACATTATGAATTTCTGCCTTTGGATCATTGGCTGAACTAGAGGGGGATTGACTTACAAGCCCTTTCTGCTTAAACTGTTGTAGCCTCTGATGGATTACATGAACACTAGGTTGAGCATTTACATTGAGTAACCCACAAGAAGGAAACATTGAAATGAAGTTCTTGGAAGGCAACCATTTAAACTTTTGAGATTTGATAGGAGAAATGGAGCTGGGTTGCAGGTGGGGAAGGTTAAGGTACGCATCTGGTCCATAGAGTCTCCTTGCAGCCTCATCATAAGCCATGGCAGCTTCTTCAGCTGTGGCAAAAGAACCAAGCCAGAGTCTGGTTCTCTTCTTTGGCTCTCTTATCTCAGCAACCCATTTGCCCCATGTTCTTTGTCTAACGCCTCGATACTCACATGAAGCATTCTGGGGGCCACCTTTCCCCCTGGTTGGCCCTTTCTTCCATGGCTTCAAGGGGGGCTTTTTGCAAGTATCCATGGTTGATATTGGGGATAGTTGAACAAGGGAAGGTGGTGATGGGGTGCCAGTGCTTGCTGATGCTTGGAACTGGATGAAAGGCGCGGGATATGTAGGAGCAAGAGTGGACTTCGGTATAAATGTTGTCACGTTTGGAGTAGTAGCAAAGCCCATGTGACCGTTACTGAGTGTATGTATACTCAGATTGTTTCAAATCGAAGTTTTTATTTTTATTTTTTTATCTCACTAATAATTTTTGGGATTTTTTTTTTGGGCTATTGTTATGAATAGCCTTAGTTTGCAATGGAAGTTGCAAGCTGCCAGCACGGGTTGATGACAGCGACTATGGGTATGCATGGGGTCTTAAATTAAACACATGGTAGATAAGTATATTTTTGTTTATTACACTAACATCATTTCGTTCTTAATAACAAGGGGAAAAACAAACTTAATAACGTACTTCTTTCACGAAAATGAGAGGCACGGTTCTGGAAATTAAGTTCGTGAGCGTTTTGTCTTTCATTGATTAGTCAATTCATTTTAGATATCCATTTTTCTTGGCACTCACGGGTCATATCTTGTGGTCTTATGGCATGGCCACGATGATTCAAATCTACTTGAATATTGCCTATATTTTAATTAAGACAAAAAAAAGATTGCTTATTTTTATGATAATTGATTCATGTAAATCTCTTAATCTCAATTATCCCATGGTTTTGAATTGAAGAGTTTGTGGAATCAAATTGTGGATTATGAGTTTGTGGTAGTAGTACGTCTCAAACTTCACCTAGAAGTTGACAGGCTATTGACACTCTGAACTAACTATATTTATTGGTAGTTTCTTAAATTACCCTCAATTAAATAATTTGTAATTTAAAGCACATCTTAATTAAATTTTTATTTTTCTATTTTAAAAATTATATTCAACATAAAGTTTCTTATTTGTAATATGGCTATTCTATTCCGTCCAAAGGTTTGGTGCCTGCCCAGTTGTCATCCTCGTTAGCCGTTCGCTGGTTGTTACCAAACCTGCTATTTGGCACCACAATAACCTTACAAACCAACATCGTAGATAATACTGCAACAACGAAAAATACCATAATTATAGCTGAAGACGAGGGGTTATCTTATGTCTGATCCCTGATAAGTAAACGTAGTTATACAAGAGAGGGAGAGTAAAAAGCGGGTATTGAATGTTGTTGAGGTTGAGACTAGAATATTTGCAAGACTTTTTCCAAGTAGTCCAGTGATTGCTTTGAATGAACTCTGACACTCATCCTTGGATTCTATACAATAGGAGTTGAATTTGTCCTCCAAGAAAAGGATTTTAATGAACCACCTCAACATTTTCCAATTCACGAGCTATATTTCACATGTTGTCCTGCCATACACAGCCTGATTCTCGAGACTCAGTTCACCTTTATCCCATGATTGCTCTCTCTATGTCTGCCTATATCATCGTGAATTACATTCTTACCACTGAAGCCCGAGAATGCCCACATCATGCCAACTGATACATTGGTGACGACCCCACCGATTAATTAGACACGACCATGTGATTGATGATGTTGATAAAACGGGTGCTGAGAAGACAACAATATGACATGGCTATGCTTATGGCAAAGAGACAAGCTGGCAATAGATTAAAGAAGGGGGAAAAAGAAAGAGATGAGAGAAAATAATACACTTACAATTGTGAAGAGATAACACATAGTAAATGTGTGTAAAACATATTAAGGAATATATGGTCAACAATCTTACAAAAGAGATCACATTTATAAATTTATACTAATCAACTTGATTATTTGAATGGTATGACAGACATTACTTAAGGGATTCTTTTTTCTCAGCACGACAACTTGCAACGTTCTTGGAAGGATAATACCGTAATGGACTAATAGGATGCTAGCTTTAACAATCTAATGGAAGACCTTTTGCCAAATATTTCTTAAGGAATAAAAGTGGAGTGCATCAGACAGATGCAAACCACATATATTTTGGATTTTCAAATACTGTTGTCTGAGAGCCAGATTAATTTAATAAACCAAAATGAACTAAGGATACAAAGCAAATGTATAAACTTTGAGCATGCTGGAGTCAGAAAAAAAAAAGAAAAAAGACTGCATAATCAAAACGCACATGCAATCTGGTTGAGCCATCTATATTGGTATAGATAATATATAGACATGGATGATATCCTTTCTATCAATTATATAACAAGAGGACAAAAACAAAACAAAACAAAACAAAGAATAAAAAATATCTGATGTAAGGAAAGAAAAAAAATGCAAACATGAGAGTAAGATATATAGGTTTCATCTAGATCTAGTAAGTTCTAAAATATAAAAGGTTTTAACAATTAACAAATTCAGTAGTGCAGAGTAGAGCTGGGAGCCTGGGACCTTGTATAGACTAAAAATATGATTGTATGTAACTTTCAACAGCTGGAAGTCAGATGAGAATGAGTAACAAGGGCAGACCAACATGACCTTTATATGAGTATGACCAAGACGAAGCCTTTTCATTTGGACTTTGAGTGAGGTCTGCACATGTTCTTCCATTTATCCTTCAGGTCTTGTGGTGTACGATGCTTATCATCCTTCTCAAACACGTGAGAACCAAATGCCAAAATTTTCTTCCATGGAATTTTTGGGTCACCGAAACCAAATTTCTGCACTCCCTCCTGCACGGTGAAAGAAAGCAATCGTTAAAACAGTTGAAAATATAAAAACAAAATAAAGAAAATATAATAGAGAAATAATACATTAACCTACAAGGCTCAAGGAGGAAGAAACGCATCTGAGGAAAGAAACTAATAGAATGTTCACACAGAAACATAATACAGTTAGCTACTTCTAAAGTCACATTAGTTCTAAGAAGTGATGAAGAAAATAAATTAATACCCTTATCAGCTCTTCCTCCTCAGCTGTCCATGGAATTTGCTTTCGTCTTAACTGAGGGATTGCTTGGGGTTTGCTGCAAATCAAAATAACAAATCAGAAAATTAAAATAAGCATGCCACTGCCAATCCTTAAATGGTAATTACCATAAAAGTGATATAACGAGACCACAAAAATTTAAGCCAGCTCATCTCCAGTAATTAATTAAAAATAGGATCAATAATTCCAACTTTCTCCCAAAGTGTAGTGGCAAATTACAGTAAAAGAAAACAAAAATACGTCCTGAAGAAAATCTTGTTTCCATTAAAAAAAAATAAACATCGGACATAACCAGATAGGCAGAACTCGTTAACATCTCAATTAATTAGAAGTGCAGTAATCACTTGGGAAAAAGTATAGAAACTTACTATTGCGTTTCACGCTTTCGGAATCTCAAGGCATATCTAGAAATAATAGGTTTTTCATGTTCATCTTCAGAAATTTCCTCTTTTTCAGTATCATGTGCACAAACAGGCTCTTCTGTTCGAACAGTATTCTGTTGCTCTAGCATTTCTTGCTGTATTTCTTCTGTATTGCTTTGATTAACAGAGACAATATTTGCTTTTTCACAAGAAAATTTATCATTGCCATATACATGTTCAGCTGGCACTTGGCTTTCTTCAAATCCTCTACCAGTTGAACTCTTTAAGTTTAGCATTTCACCCCTTTCTTCTTCTCCACATAGACCTTCTACTATCCCATTACATACAATTTCCTTTTCTCTACATGATGTAAGGGCTTGTTGCTGACTTCTCTCATAATGAAGATTATTGACTTCACTTACATGCTCACCAACAAGATCTTCTTTATTGTCTTCTGTCCCTGGTAACTGATCATTTCCATTGTTTTTGTCATGAATATGCTCAGACTTGCTACTCTTTCTTGAAAGACTATGTTCTTTTCTATGAAATTCATGAAGAAGTTCTGTGTTTTGATGCCCTATATCCTTACGAATGAAGATAGCTAATTCTTTCCTTGCCAAGGAAGCCTTTTTCTTAGCTTCATGATATTCTGAAAAAGCATGACAATATGCACAAAATGGACAGAAAAAGTTGTTCTCTGCATCAATCTGAGCAGAGGAACCCAGACAGCTTTTATGAACCATCAATGGGCAAGTAGTTGTTTTACAAACCAGTAATTGACCACCTTCATTACACTTCATACAAAGATTGTTTTCTGTCTGCTCAGTACTTGCTGAGAAATCATGACTAAATGTGCACTGAGAGCTCAAGAATTCGTGCTTTTTGGCTGCAAGATCAATCTTTTCATTGTGATACCCATCACTATCACTCAATATCTCTGCTCCACAATCACTATCAGTATCTTTTTTAGCTTTATCACCAGCAAGTGCCTGCTGCGAGTCATTTGGATCTTTGAGTTGCATATCTGTTTCATGTTTAGACCAGGGTTCACCACCAGAAATCTTATGCTGAATTTCATCTGGGAGTGCAACATTTGTAGGAATTGATTCAACCTGTTGTTGCTGACAATATTCACCTCCAGATGTTTGCTGGGGAATCATAGTAGCATTAAAGGGAATATTTGATTCATCATGAAAGAGTTCATTATGGCTGCAGGATCTGCAGTGATTTGAAGCATTGCACCTATCATGACTATCCTCTAAGGAGCCTTCTCCCAGAGTTGCCCTGATATCCTTTTCTGTTTGACACCGTCCTCTCTCAGAAACCAGAAGAATTTTTTCAGTTGAATTTTCTGACACCCCCTTTCCATGTTGAGAAACTGGCATCTCTTTTTTGGACTCAATATTTGAAGATGCATAAGATTTAATCTTCTTTGCATTTCTTAGGAAATCATCGCATTCATTCATACAAACTTGCTTTTCATGCTGGTATCCCATATCATGCTCATCAGCTGAGTCAACCCTAATCCTCTTAGAAGGTAAAAAAATCTTATCAAGTAAATGCTCTTTTGATGATTTATTCCCATCCTCCATTACAGACACTGAGTTCTCTTTTGCTTCCATGTTTGCACCATAAGTGCAGTTCCCATTATCCTTTTCTGAAAGATCATTGCATTCACCATCATTCACATGCATTGGATAACCCACATTCTGAAGCGCTAATCCACTCCTTTCTTTTAAGTAATCAGTATATGGATGAGTACCTTCAAAGATTGATTCTTTCAGCTATTCAGAAAAAGAGGGGGGGCACAGACCAAATGAGAATGGTGAATGAAAATGCATTAAATTCATAATGTAAGAGGACAAACATATATTTTTCTTTTTCTTTTTTTCTTAAAAGAAAAAGAGACTCCCATCACCTGCTCTAAGTCACATTTAACAGTGCTATCTCTTTTGTGCATAATAAATGGGAAAACATCCCATTTCGAAAGCTCTGCTCCAGCTATTTTCAGATTCGATAATGGTATCTATTTATTTTTTTAAAAGAAAAGAAAAGAACAGAAAACATGTATCTCAGTTAACATAACAATAAAGCTTTCATCATAAAACAACTCCAAGGAAATAACTAATGAGTAACCAAATTGGTTCATATAGCGGGTTTTTTTATATGAATATTGTTTTTTTTTTTAATTTACCAAAGTACAACAACTTTGTTTTTACGTACAGAAATACTTTTTTTTTAGTGCCACTCAAAAACAGCCCCTGCAAGAGAACAGCTTCATAACAGCTGAAAAAAAATTCAATTTACAGTTTAGAAACCACCGTAGGATGAGGCGGTTTTCATGATTATAAAAAACAATTTCTCTTTTAGAAACCACCTTCTATGAGGGTGGTATGAAATGAAAAAAATATATATAAAAGTCCATTGAGGAACCGCCCACACTGGGGGTGACATTCAAACTAAATAATAAAATATATATATATAGAAACACGCGGTTCTCCACGAGTTGTCTTCAAGTTACATTATTGGTTGCATGGGTCGTTGGCAGCAGATAAAGGTCTTCAAGCTACCTTATTGGTACTTGCATGGTGAGGTGAGTGTTGGTAGAAGGTGTAAATGTGCCATGTGGATTTGAGGTTGGTTTTCAGGGAGTGTGTAAGTGTGCATGTGATGAGTGTGGCGTGAAGTGCAAGTGGGTTCTATATAAGTGAGTTCATCTTGCCCTTCTAAGTGTGAGTGTGCAGAATTGTGAGTAAGTGTGATTTCACTTCTTATAGAGGAGCATTTCACTCTCTCAGCAACTCTTTCAAGGAGTGGAGTGTGAATTTTGTTTTTATTTTTTCAGGGAAACAAATGTTTTTAGTGTAGAAATGACTTCATCATCATTATTGAGATTGCAAGAGCAACATATATTTTCAATTATACATAATTAGGTAACTAATTTTTTTACATTTTAATCTTATTATGTTAGTTATTTTTTAATTAATTAATTAAATTATTATGAACAAGAAACCATGCGCCTCTTACGTTCTACGAAAATTTATTTTAAAGACCCGCATCCATACATTATAAATCACCTAAAGTCAGCCGGATTTTTTCATGTGACTCAAATTCGGTGATTTTTGCTTGTGCTACAACTGATAAGTGTGTCAATCAAGCGGTGTAGACTAGACACACTTTTCATTTTTCCTTCTAGAAGATGTTGCACTTCAACTTGGACTTGTAGTGGATGGCGCAACAGTTATAGGCGCAAGCCTTTTGGACTGGGATGATGAGTGTTAGGAATTATTGGGTGTGATACTTACAACAAAGAATGTGAATGGCTCAACAGTGAAAATGACTTGGTTGCAGTCAACCTTTCAAAATCTCCCCAATAATCCAAGTGAAAAAGAGATAGAATAGGCTGCTAGAGCATATATTTTACGTTTGATTGGAGGAATGTTGATGCCTGATAAACCTAGCAATCGGGTTCATTTAATGTATCTTCCATTACTCTGTGATCTTTCGCAGGTTGGGAAATATAGTTAGGGATCTGCGTGTTTAAGGTTTTTTGTATAGAGAATTGTGTCGTGCTACTAATCCAAAGATCCATGACATAGGTGGATGCTTAGTGCTTTTGCAGTCATGGGCATGGTACCGGATGCCATTCATTACACCACGTGTGAACTTTGCTCCTGCATATCCTTTTGCATACAGGTACTATTGAAGAAATTATTTTATATCTTTTACAATTTATAAGTTTTATGGCTATTAAGATTTTATATGCCTTTTAACAGAAGTAGCCATCGTAAAGATCATAGTGGTATTTCGTCTGACATTGAAAGTATTAGAATACGACTAGATCAGATGTGATTTGATAAGGTAAATGTTTCCATAGTTAGATTTAAGTATTTGTCGACATAACTCATTATACTAATAATGATGATGAAGCCATTTCTAAACTAAAAAGATTTACTTCCCTGAAAAAATAAAAACAAAATTCACACTCTACACCTTAATCCACGGCCACACCTTCAAAGAGTAACTGAGCGAATGAAATGTTTCTCTATGAGAAGTGAAATCACACTTGCACACTCAACTTTGCACGCTCACATATGCTTAGAAGGGCAAGATGAACACACACTTATATAGAACCCATATGCACTTCACGCCACACTCATCACATGCACACTGACACACTCATTGAAAACCAACCTCACCCTGCAAACCCACATGACATGACACACTTACACCCTCTGCCAACACCCATCTCACCATGCAAGTACCAATAATGTAGCTTGAAGACACTTACACCATCTGCTGCCAACAACCCACCCCACCCCACCCTATGTAGCCAATAATGTAACTTGAAGACAACTTGTAGAGAACCACGAGTTTCTATATATATATTTTTATTATTTAGTTTAAATACCTCCCCCAGTGTGGGCAGTTCCTCAATGGACTTTCATTTTTTCTTTTCATTTCAATGCTTACATACCGCCCTCAAGGAGAGCGGTTTCTAGAAGAGAACTTGTTTTTATTTTTTCAATTTAATCATGAAAACCGCCCCATCCCACTGCAGTTTCTACCCTGTAAATTGAAAAAATAATAATTACAAAACCTGTTGTGAAGCCTTTCTCGTGCAGGGCAACTTCTAAGTGACTTTAAAAAAAACGCATTTTGGTACATAAAAACATAGGTGTTGTACTTTGGTAAATAAATAATAATAATAAAAAGCAATATTCATATAAAAACCCTCATATAGCTTCAGACATACAATGAAAGTAGTACTTGTAAGTTGTAACTTAAATACCAAAGATCATTTAAATAATTTTACCTCATTCAATATCTGTTGGAGGACATCTTCACAACCTCGCGAAAAATCAAACCCAACTCTTGACTCCAGGCTAGAAGAAGCATCACAGTCAATTCTACGATCCAAACCAAAAAGGCCCTCCAAACATCTCATAGCAACCAATTCCCTCGTCTTATTACAAAGATCATCAGGCATTACAGGGGCTACATCAATCAAATCTGGAAGACAGAAAAAGCAAGAAACCTAATCATGAATCAACTATCTAAAGTGAAAAAGGCCCTTAAAATAAGAAATAGCTTGTTAAAGTTAAGTTTTTCCACTTCATGCATACCCTGTAAAGTAGATGTGTTGATTTCCTTGAAGCCTGCTAGGGCTTCAATGACCCAAAGCCACGGAAGGGGTGAGGCTGATTCAGAAGGGCCATCCATGGTGGGTGACCCAGTAGTTTTCAACTACAACAAAAAACAAAAAATACAAACTTGCCAACCTTTGATGCAATAGCAGTTTGCATATGGCACTAGTTCATACCATAGAAGCTAACAAACAACAGAGTTACGATCATGAATGACTGCTCCCAAAACTGCAAAAGAAATCTTTGCTCGTTTAAATTTCAGAACTTTCGGAGATTTTTGAATGCAAAGAGAGCTCACCGTATACAAAACAATGAAGGGGTGAGAAAGAGATGCACGAATGCATGCATTGTTTAAGAGTTGGGGATTTTTGTAGAAAGCTGAATGGGTATTGAGCAAAATTTAAATTGAAAAAACGTAATTTGTCTGAAAATTTTCATACCTTGGATTCGGAATTCTCGATTGAATCTCTCTGCGTTGGAATGGAACCACATTCACACAACCAATCAACCATTCCATCTTTTCTCACTTTGTGGACGCTGAGATTTTTACACTAAAATTGTCTTGTTTTTTCGTTTATTTTTAAACTTCAGTATGATTATATCAATATATTTTTTAAAAAAATATTTTTGGTCTATCTTAAAAAATTATATATAATTTTTTTTGTGTACTTAGAATTTGAATTCGAATTATAAAATGAGAAACACTCACTTATCATATCATCGTTAAAATATCATATTTTTAATATTAGAAAAAAGAAATTTAAGTATTATAATAAAAGTAAGTTTTATTTTATTTTTGTTCATTTGAAATGAAATTTTTCTTCTCATTTTTTTTATTTACAATAAAATGAAACAGTGAATTTTTAAGAAAAATAAACTATAGAGGGACATTTCTTTTGCATTTTACTTAATATTAACGGGTCATGGTGGTAACGAGTAATTGAATTTTAAAAAATGATATAATTTGATTACTAAAGATGTTAATTTGAGAATGATTCTACTTGATATGCTCAGTAAATTAAAAAAAGATTAGTCTTTTTATCTAATTGGATAAAAAATACTCTTTGAAAACCGAAAAAAAAGAAATAAGAGATAAAGAATAACTATATATTAAAAAAAAACAATTTTAAACCCTTGAAAAGGGGAATTAGTGGGTTTGGAGCAGTTTATGGAGCCATCCATAAAAAGGGCAGTATGAAGTATAAACTAATCGCTGATGTTACGTTCAAACAGGCTTTGGGCTATGCTATGGGGGTTAAGGGTAGCTTTGAACTGGAATTGGGAACAGATTCTATTCCGACTCTCAACCTGGTTGATATGAATTCTCACCCTCAAAGTAGTTTGGTTCTATCATGCAGGTTAAAAGTAAGGGAATATTTTTTTTGGGGGGGTACTAGACCCTACTACAAGTGCATAGTAGATATCCCACCCTATGGATCCCCACTACGGGGCCCAGGAGAGGGGGAGAAGGAAGAGGGAAATGGGATAAAGGTGTTCCATTACGGGTTCGAACTCTCTACCGAGAACTCACAAAGCATATGTCCTGCCATGTGAGCTAACTCACCGGACAAAGCTGGGGGAATTCTTCAGGGTGTCGTTTAACTTTGAACACATTTTCAGAGAAAAAAACTTAATGGCGGATGGGCTCACAAGTCACAAGTCACAAAAGTTCCTCTCATGAATCAAGATTTTTTTCCCCTCCCCACTCTTCAATGCTTTGTTTGTCGGATTGTGTAGCATTGAGTGAACTTGATGCACTCTTCTGTTAACCCCCCCCCCCCCAAAAATCTAAGTCTATATTTTAGCAGAAAAAGAGGTTATTATTTTATATTATATTGATTACTTATTACCATTTTATATGCTTTGTTTGTCGGATTGTGTAGTATCGAGGATAGTAATAAAAATCGAACTAAACCGGATCAGTCGATGGACCAGTTCAAGTAACCGGTTTGGATGACTAGTTGAATCAGGTATGTCTCTGACTCGGTCTGGCTCGGCCAATTTTGGATGAAAACTGGTGATCCAATTAGTTGAACAGGAACTGGTCAGATCACTAAATTAAAAAAAAACTTTTAAACTTTGAAAAATCTTAACTTTTGATTCGTTTGTCCGATTTAGACTAATTATATGTCTATTTCATATAACTTTTTTAGATCTACACCAAGGTAGTCCTAATTTTTTTTTAAAAAAAAAAACTTATTTATGAGTTATGAACATTTTAATGAAAATAATGTGGCTTTTTTTTTTGAATTAAGGGTTAAACTTATTTTTTTTCTTATAGGTTATCTTTTTTTCTCAAAATAAATATATTTTAATTATTTATAATGATAAATATCATCATATGTAGTTTGTGTTTATATATATATATTTAAATATTTATTTAATTTTATGTTGTTTGACCAATGACCCACTAGTTGAACCAGTGACTCATTGACTCAGTACCCTAACCGAGTCAACTACCATTCTGGTTTTTATAAATATGGTATTGAGTGAACTTGATGCACTCTTCTGTTCCCCCCCCCCCTAATCTAAGTCTATATTTTAGTAGAAAAAGAGCTTATTATTGTGTACGAATGCTATTTAAGCAAAAAAAGTTATACTAAAGGTATCTTTGAGTGTAAAACTAATCTCTTTCACATCATTGAGCGATTACAATTATTAGTTCTAATCACAATGAAATTTCTTAAGATTCAAACTTTTGACCTACTCCTAGAAACATAAGTCGCTTATCACTCCAATCAACCACTTGTTGATCTATGTAAGTAAGTTCTATTTGTATTTTTAATGTAGTTAGTGATTATAATGAATTTAATAATTTCTAAAAAAATTTATAAAAAAAATAAAAATAAAGTTGAGGAACAAAAAATATTTTTTTGCATAAAAAATTATGTTATTTGTACTCTACAAAATCAAATGTGTATTTAAAATGGATTGTCCTATATTCTGTCTCTCACAAATTTAAATTTAATCAACTTCGAATTAACTCATTATTTTAAACAGATTACTACAATAGGTTATAAAATTATTAATGCTTTAAAATTTCAAGATTATGTTTAATGCTTTAAAATTTTAAAATTCTTATATTCAGTCTATTTTTAAATAAAAACAAAATAAAAAAGCCACTAGTATAACGATGGCACGAAATAACTTCAGTAGAAGTCATATGAGTAAACTTTAATCTAGACAGAATCACTACTGAGATAAACTTTTTAATCTTGTAAAAATGATTCTGGAAGAAAGCATGTTGCTTGTGAATTGCAAGATTCTGCATAAGGCCACGTTATTGATTCTTGAATGATGATAGGGCCCGCAGAGAAACTCGGGTTCTCACATGAAGCCATTCCTTTCAGGAGGCTTCCAGGTTTGACTAAACATATTGCTCTACTATTACAAATAGCTTTCCCCAAAAGAAACTGTTCAGCTTCAATCAAAACTTGCGTTTGTTGTTTACAATTGGTTATTACAAGACAAGTAGACCATTGAGTTTGCACTTTCCACGCCGTGAAAATGGGGTTCTGGAATTTTTTTTCTTTCCCCGTTAGTTTTACAAAGAGAACATGGCATCACGTTGCCTCTCCACTCCAAGAGCTATTTATTTTGTAAGCCATTGCTTAGATGAAAATGAAGGCAACAATAAAATAGACATTCTCTGTTGTCTTATAATTAAAATAGGAATACCTTTATCTTATTACTTAGAAGATGACCCATGTTTGACCTTTATAAAATTCTACCAAGTAAATGCCACATGGATGGACCTAAATGTCACCAGATTTCAGTTCTATGAACTAATGAAACGACACTTTCAAATTTCAACCAAACAACTTCCCCCCACCTTCCTATGGACCAAGAGACTTATTCCGATCCGAACCCAAATATATAATAATATAAAGTCAAATAAACTAAATTAAATGTCTACTCCATCCAGATAATCCATACGGGGCTTCTTCACTGTCCACCACAATTTGCATTCGTAAGCACTAATTTCTTCCACCAGAACATTGTAGCAAGCGTAATCAGGACACTTAACATAGTTGTATTTGTGATGCACTGAATGATGGTTAGGAAATTATCAAGATGACTGTGACATAATTCAATCTTCCCCACCGCCATCTAATCTACAAATGTCACCATTCGACAAGGGAAAAGTCAGATGGAAAGACCCACCACCAATAAAAACCAGACGAACCCTGAATTATACTAGCCAAAGGAAACCCAAAATAAAAAAGATACAATTTTTCCCAGCTAGGTGAAATAGGAAAGAACACAGTAAAAGCTAAAAGGGCCGTCTTCAAGACCTCAAACAAACATGGGTGATGGGCTATTCTTAAATCCATACTACAATTTTCCTAGTCTGCATTTTTTTGCTTCCTTGTAAAGCTATGACCTTTATTGAAAATTTTACTGGAGCTCAAATTACAACAATGAACAATCCAACATCAAAATTACTCTGTCATATGACTCCCAACAAAGATCAAGAAAACCTTGTAAAATCCACCGAGGATCTTAATAAAAAAGATTCTAGACAACATGAACCAAACCATGAACCAGTTCAGCAACGCAGCTAAAGTACCCATGTCGATTAAGAATGAAAAGCCTATGTTTGCACGAATCAATAACATCACAGAACAAAACTTTGAGAACACAAAGAAGTGAGCTTTTACACCTATGGAGTATGGATTATTGATCAATCATGGCAACAATTGAATTACACATCCGTGCACACACACGCCAACCCAAAAGTCTCTTAACGTTTTTTAGGATTCAATCACCAAAAACGAATGACATAATCCCACAACACAATCAAGAAAGAGAGGGAAAACACAGAAAAGAAAAAAAAAGATCTACCAGGTTACGTGGACGATGGAGTTGAAGATGCGAGAGAGAGCGAGCCTGATGCGAGGATAGGCATAAAGGGAGTAGAGGGTGGAGTCTCGTAGAAAGTGCTGAATGGTGTGGACGAAGAGGCTGAAGCTGCGGATGGGCGGCACGTACAAGGTGAGAGGCACAGCTGAGAAGGCCACAGCGAACACAAGTTGCAGCATTTTCTAATGCCAAAATAAAAGGATCAGAGACTGAGAGGTATGGTTATGGATATATGTTATAAAGTTTAGTAGCACAAACAAATCAAATCTATGGAGCCAAACTTGTCAAACTCTGGTGTGGTCAGTGATGGGCTTGGTTCCTCTTCCTAACGCTTGTCTTGTGGGAAGGGAAGACGAGACTATTTATTAGTGGTGATGGGAGTGGAATCACTTCTAAGTTTGTCAAGTGCCACCAGGGCATGGGCATGGGCATGGGCATCAGGTAAGGATGAACGTCACAGATTCTTCTATATATTTACTCTGTATATATTTTTTGTATATTAAACAAATAAACAAATTATCAATAAAAATTGATTCAACTGTTATGGTTGGACAATATCGATTCAAAAGATTTTTGTCTTTTATTCTTGCAAATAATCTTTTATTTATAAGTATAAGTGTAAGCCTTTATTCAAATTTGTAACATATTATGACCTTATAATTCGCTAACCTCTTTTCTCCCTAGACTTGTTGTTTACAGAAAAAAAATTAATACATTATCTTATGAAGATAACTCAATTTGTATCTCCCATAATCTTTATTGAAATTCTGGTTTTGTGGTGGAGTTTAATTTCTCACATTCTCATTTCTTCTTTTTTTTTTTTAAGTCCAATAAGGTCTCCTTAAAACAAAAAAATTACATTATTATTTCTTATTAAATAAATAAATAAATTACATAAATTTATGTTCAGTTATTTTACATTTAAAATAATAAAGTGTTTATTTTTTTTTATTAAATTAGTTTACACCTAAAATAATAATATATCTTTTTTTTAATTGAATTAGTCTATATAAATTGTGTAGACTAAATTAAAGAAGAATTTCTCGAATGTGAGACTTGTAAAATGTATATAGCTCATTCATTGTGCAAGAAAGTTGGATGGATGTAACGCTACACAAATAATGATAGGTATATATATATATAATTGTTTATTTTTTATTAGAATATGATATTTCCATTTTTTTAAAAAAGTAAAAAGTGAGTATCTAAATTTTATTTGTCCACTATCTAATATTCCTATTATAAAATTTATAAATCGTACAAAGTATTTGAGAAAGGTTTATAAAAAGTGAATAAAAAGGACTTACTGTAAAGAACATGTTGGAAGGGATCGAAGGATCCAATGCTAGCATGTTAGGTTAATGCTTATGGGGCTAAGTAGTATGGGTGCCTCAAAATCACCCCAACTATTTTTAAATGTAAATTTAATATATTGTCAATATAAAATTTGTTATACTATCAATAAATAAAAAAGTAACATATGTACTAAAAAAGTTTTAATTATTGTTTAAACAAGTGGCATCATACAATTTGCTCACAGTAAATTAAATTATCCTTTTTTGGAGAGACACAAGGGGATACGTTTCTGCGAAAATAGATCTGTTTCTGTTGGAAAATAACATTCCTTTATATTTTGATCTTTATAAATTGAAAATATTTGTTCAACAAGAAGATACACTCATATACAAGTTTAGAGGGTTGTGCAAGAAAATATGGAGCTCAACCTCGTTGACATTCTAATGGAGAGAGATTATGCCAAAACTAGTTGAAGTTTTTACCGTTGTAGAGCCTTTAATCTCATCTTAATAAATAGCACGTTTTTATTCGATTAGTGCCTGACAATTGACAGAACTTTATAACAATTAACAAGGATATCGATGCAGCTATGATAAAGAAATTGATCATGTCTGTACTTGCGATGCATGAATATCGTTTATTTCATTTTTGCGGACTTTGCTTTTCAACCTCGGTTCTCACTCGAAGGCATGGACATGGTTACCCATAAAACATTTTATCACAAAAATGAAATTACTTTTAAATCCGTATTAAATTATATCTATATTCTTTTACATACTAAATTTAACAGCGCCACACACTATGTGGCTAAACTTTTTCTTTTTCAATACATTTTTTTGATTATGAAATTATTTTAATACTCGTATTTTTAAATAAATATTTATTAATAAATAATTATATTTAAGGAAATCTAAACATTTATTTAAAAAATTGAAAATTAATAAATATTTCACAACTAATCAAAATTATCACTATTAAAAAAAAAAAAAGGATACCACTGTAACTCCCTTGACACTAACAAAGTCAATCAGAAGAATGAACCAATGAATTAAGACATATAAAAATGAAGCTAAAACTAAAAATAAATATAAGGTCAAATATTTGTAAATTCAAGGATCGGCTAACTGTTTTATACCGAACTAAATTTTTAAGTATTAACAATTCAAAGGAATCCCAACTACTTGCTAATTCACTATTAATAAAATTTAGTCACATCAATCTTCATAATTATTACCACTTCTAAATAAATTGAAGATAAAACATAATCAAAATAAAAAAAACTAAACGATATTTAATAAAATCAGGTTTCTTTGAGTTAAATATTTATTATGCTTTTACAAATATTTAACAAATCTATACTTCTATTCTATTTTTTTATTTTTGGTAAGATCACCAGGAGTTAAATTAGCCATCGCCACAAGATGCTTCTTGTATGTTTTGAACTTCTGCAGTGCAAGTAAAGTCCACCTATATAAAGATCTGGGTTATACTTATATTCTATCTAAATACATTATCATTTTTCACTTGCGAATATTCACTCCTAGTAATAGTGAGTACATTGCAAGTCTGAAGACTAAGGTCATGCAATTTGTAAGTTGTAACCATATAATATCGACCAATCTGTAGGACAGTCGTATAACAAATCTGAAAAATATTTTCAATCAAATTGGTCATCCATGGCCATAATATTAAAATCAACAAGAATTTGATGTATCGTAATATGGATGCGTGTAAGTCCCTGAATTTTACATTAACCTGGTATTGACAGCTATTCTCTATTGTATACAACATGATCATGGTTAGATTTACTCCTCATGACTATTCAAGTAGTCTATGAAACCTATTTCAAAAGGATTTCATCTGCACATACAAAAGTGAATTATGTACATCCAACAAATAAATAAAATGGGGAGAAGAGTGATGCCGCAACCAGTACCAAGTGTAATCTTCTGTAATACTCTCTAAAGAGAAAAACCTTGTCGCAACTCATGGAGAAGATATGCATGCTAGCAACTTGCCGCATAGCTGTTGTAACTCAAGTGAAGGATCTGATGAAGATATGGTTGAGAGTACAGACCTTGCTTCTAATAGTCCACCTGATATGTTTTCCAAAATCACATCTTCGCTGGCCATGAGAGATGCCATTAGCTTCGCGCCTGCCATCCTTTCCTGTTGAACATTAATAATATACTAACATTATGGTATGACACTTTCCACATGCATTAAGAGAAACAATATGGCTACACTCATCAGAATTACAGAAAACCATACAGGCTTCCAACCGGGGGAAAAAAAAAGCTTCCATATTTGTCCATTTCTCTACCAACTGTCCTCAATTGTCTTTCTCCCAATAGAATGTCTAATTTTTATATACAGACCTTTCAAGCTATTTGAATATCAATCATTCAACCCTATTTTCTTTTTAAGCTACTAGAAACCTTTTTTTCAATAAAAATTTATATCAGGTTACCTTCTTTTTAATTTAAAGAAATATTCTCTATATTTTCCAGGAATTCACTTGCAAGTTGCAACCAACCCAATATATATAGGAGTAACAGAAACTTTTAAATGAAATATATAAATATTGGACGCAGATCTAATGCAACTTTGCTTCCATCTATCCAACAAGGATATGGCAGTCTTGTGAAATTACAAGTGTGTCACAATTTGCCTATGAAGCCTACTATAAATAGCTCACGACCTTCACAACACCAACAATAAAGGGCACAACCTGCCATTTTGGGGGAAGGGGAGTGGATTATAACGATCATAAAAACAGAAGGAAGAAAGATAATAAAACAAGTAATATATGTTCAGATAAATGTTATTGAACCAAGCAGTCGGTGAAAACTATTAAATGACAATTAGTCTCATGCCACAAGATTCACACACACCCACCACCAATATATTTGATACATGGAACCCATTGTTAGCTCTAGCAAGTATATAATCATAGCTAAGAGACTTATGTAAAATTGTTTATGATTTATCCCGATAAAATCACCTATATGGTATTATTAATGCAGAAGAGCAAAGGTAATACCTTCTCTGACTCTTTTCTCAGGGCTTTTAGTGAGATTTTGAGAAGGTCAGATGCATAAGGAAGAACTGCAGATCTTAGATGATAGACTGCTGAAAATAGGACCTGGATGCATGCTGCCCTAATCTCTGACTTCATTTCAAACTGTTTACAAAATACTAGTTTCATAACCCAGCAAGACTGATAGTAAAGGTTCAAAAACTACAACTCCATTAAACTCATACTATCAGGTAATAATGAACAAAATATGCAATGGTACCTCAAGAGAATGAAGGAGAAAAGGAAGAACTTGTGCTGCAAAGTGCTTCTTGCAAGATTCTGAGATCTTCTGGCAAGCGCTGATGAGAACATTACCCATGCACAGACAAAAAGAGAGAGGAACTACAGCCACAAATTCAGAGTTTTCACCACCCAACTCTGGAGTTGAAGTAAGTTCCTTCTTGTCATTAAAGAATTGAGAGATCACATAGGTGACAATGGAATTCCCTGCAGAAGCAGACTTAACACGTTTGAGATGAAGAAGTCACATTCAACTACTCAGTAACATTTTCATGCTTATATTCAGTATAACATACACATCAATACCACCTTTCTTCCCAACAACCCTAATTCTGTCTGGTATGGAGTCTGTGATTGATTCCTCAGCTTGTAGTTCAGCACATATCATCAGCGCTAGACAATCAATGCATCCATGTTGTGCTTTAGAAACTGGGAGAAAAAGTTAAGCCCATCAAAATTAGTTTTAATTGATATAAAATTGAAAGAAAAATTAGAGACTAAATAGTTTCTGACCTGAATCAGCATTCAGACAAGGCCATAACAACACTGTTTCAATCATCCTTCTAATTGCATGCATTGAAGGATGAGAAAATAACTCCCAGCCTCTGACCTATAAATCCAAAGAAGCCACGTTAATGCAAGCTAAATTGGAACAGATAATGCCAGAAACTGAAACAGAATTCTCAAAAGCAGGACATGACTATATAAATATTGACAACAGAAAATAATTACCACAAGGGATGTGCAGATTGAAAATAAACAGGCCTTTATCTTCATTATATTCTTAGAATCAACAGCCTGCTCTAACTTGGTGCAAAGAACTGGGAATAAAACCTAAAGAATCATAAGGCATGGAAAGGTTAAAGTAGTCCCTAAAAACTGCCAACATAATAAAGTAATAAGGTTTACTGTGGTGCCAGAATATGATGTGATTCAGATAGGATACCTGTCGTAAAGAGGTATGAATGTAGTCTAAACATTTTATACATTTAACACATAATAATAAGATCACAACTAATTATCCAAACTGACAGAACTCCATCAAAAATAAAATCTATCCGAGGATTGAGGAATCACTTCTAAAGGTCTGTTTGGTTCAAAGGAGGGGAGGGGAGGGGAAGGGAGGAAAGGGAGTTTAATTTTGTGTATGTTTGGTTAGAGGAAGGGAGGGGAGGGATTTTAATGGAGGGAAAGTATAAATTTACCTTTTTACACAATTATAACATTTAATGTAGCATTTAATTTAGGGATATTTTAGTCCATTTTTTAACATATATTCTCTCCCCTTCAAATCCCCCCACTTTTGGAGGGGAGCTAAAATTGGCTTAGGAGGGATTTTGCTCCCCTCCCCTCCCCTCCCCTCCACTCCCCTCCAAAAAATTGAACCAAACACATAAAATTTAAAATAATCCCTCCCCTCCCCTCCCTTCCCCTCCATTTCCCTCAAACCAAACACTATGTAAAAGTTTTCAATTATTCTTTAAGCCAAAAATCTCTCAAACTGAAATGTAAATATAACCAAGGTAGCGCTATCACTTTAAGAGATAAAATACTGATGTCTTCCCTGAATATGAATTCATAATTAAAAAATCATTTTTATTACTTGTGGATGAATGCGGCCACACAGCTCAGCAGAAAGCTTCCGAACATCTTCAAATTCAAACTCACAAAATGCCCTGAAACAAATGAATAGCATGAAATATGCATCAGGCTCCTGTATCATTTACAGGAGGGAGATAAATGCTATGCTAATTACCCAAGGACCAACCTGTTTAGAAGGAGAGCAGCAATACACTCATAACCACTCTCAGTGTCTCTGCTGCCTGAATCTACCTCACAAGAAGAAGAAAAAAATTGTGATGACTTCACAAGAAAATTGAGATGTATTAAAAACAGAAGACTCAACCTCTAGTCTAATAGAGATACAGTAGTTTATGCACGATACTCAAGAACCTGGGATTGATAGATAGGATTGAAATCCAGAGTCATGAATTGTATAATTGAAAACCTTAAATATGAAATGTTAAAAGTATCCAGATTTCTTCTGTCAACCTTTTATTTTCTTCTCCTTGAACCATCACTTACCACTTTAGTTTAAGGCACTTTAATCAGATGCATTTGTGAATTTTGAGAAGAAAGAAAGAACTTCAAAATTTCAAAGTTGGCATCCTGCCCCTGCCCAAACATCTTTCTTGTACGGGGGGAGTACTACAAGGCTATCAAGACTAAGGGTCTGTTTGGTTCAATGGATGGGAGGGGAGGGGATGGATTTTAATGGAGGGAGAGGGAGTGGAGGGATTTTAATTTTGTGTGGAGAGGGATTTTAATGGAGGAAAAGTATAAATTTACTTTTTTACACAATTATAACATTTAATGTAGCATTTAATTTAAGGATATTTTAGTCCATTTTTAAACATATATTCTCTCCCCTCCAAATCCCCCCACTTTTGGAGGGGAGCTAAAATTGCATCAGGAAGGATTTTGCTCCCCTCCCCTCCAAAAAATTGAACCAAACACATAAAATTTAAAATAACCCCTCCCCTCCCCTCCATTTCCCTACAACCAAACACTATGTAAGTCCAGTTGGGGACATATTTAAACAAGTTAGCAGAACATCCAATAAAAACAGAGTCTATGGTTCAGATTTTTAGAATGGGAGACGAAATGATTACAATAGTTGATAAAAAAAGAATCACAAAATTGGCAACTTTTCCACACCAATTTTGGAAAGCTTAAAAAATTCCAGTAATTTCAATTCAGTAAGCTCAGAAAGTAAATTTGGGCTGTTAATTCCAAATTCATGAGCAAACAGACACAGGAACAAAACCTTGCTTCCATGAACCTTTAATTTGCACATAGTATCATGTAAATCTGACAGGATAAGTACTAACAGAAACAAAGATAATGAACTCAAACAAAGGTTTAACAAAGCAGATCTGCTCGTGGAAAAAGAAAAAAGGTGACCCGCTAGATCTTGCCGATGCAGAACACCATCTAGAAGTGTGTGATGGTAGAACAAATTGCCCTAAAGAAAATCAGAAAGGTAGATACAAGAGGCATGAATATGTACCGCGCCTTATATTTTGACTTAGATGTCCATACATCATTGATGAATTGAGGTCATTGAAAGTTTTCATTGGAAGCATCTTAATTATGAGCAATGGGCAAAGATGCTCAAACAGAGATCGCTGCATTTCTTCAAACTCATCACTGGTATAGGTTCTACACTCCCATCTTGATAAGAAACTTTCATCAATCCTGCTACAGAATTGAGAATATGTCAGAGGCAAGAAACTACTACCACCACATTAAGTCCTTTTTTGAGACAATTATATAATCATATTAGATCTCATGACAACAAATATGGACAATAAAAAAATTAATTTTATAATAATCCAAATGCAAAGGCTGTATAGTTATGACTGAGATAAATTTACTATTTGACTTCTAAAAAGTATTTTAGCCACTGGAAAAGTCGCATAGGGCCATCATTAATCTCTCATGCAACCATTATACCACCATATATAATAAATTGAAGCAGAGACAAAATTCTGATCACTTGCGTAATAATGCAGATATTATACTCTTCATATGGATATAACATGAATAGAAAAGCCAAGGGGCAACCTGTCATGCATGGCCCAACGAACCACATAAATGAGTAGCCATCATCTCGTCAAAGGTTATCCAAACAGAAAGGAAAAAAAAAGCATGCATTGCCACCACTATAAACATATCAACAGGAAGAACCTCTTCTCAAAATGAATCTCGGGTAAATTATGTTTCAAAATGGTAATTGACCAGAACTGTGAGTTGCTATCGACCTAAAAACACACAGCTCTCTAGTCATTGAATTACAATAAAAACAAAGTTGCACTTTCGCAAGAAAGAAGAAACGCCAAGCCACTGCAGAGCCTGGTGCTATAACAATGAACTTGGTTTGAACAATGATGGAACCATTGAGTCAGGTATGCAGCATCATAGGAGCCAACAAGAATTACTAAGACATCCTAATTTACCAGACAGACAAAGAAATGTCAGAGAAATCCACAACTTCCACAATCACTTTGCTTTTCATGCATCCACAGCTTAGCTAATAAGATTAGCCACATTCTAGAGATCCCTTGAGCTTGACCGTATTATAACACCACCCAACCAACATAAAACAAATATGTAAGCCCCTACTCCCTTTGGCTCCATAAAGTGCAGAACAAGTCGAATATAAAATATTAGTATACAGTTCTCTTAATTGTATTCTTCCCAACCCTTTCTTTGGCATTGCACAGGAGCATACAAAAACCACTTCCATTTGCAAATGAAGACAAATTCTGAAAACAGCATCCCTTTGATATACCACTCCCAGGTCCTTCAATTAAGTTAATATTCTTTCTTTGAACTCTCATTCAATGCAAAGCACAACAGGTTTCTCTATCAGTTGTTGGCTTTACTAGTACAATACTAGCTGTCTTATTATGTGTCTGATCAGTGTATCCCAGATATGAAACAGAAACAGCTCTTTGGTGTTACAGTTAAAGCCCTCAAGCTCGCAATTATAGATAAGGGGAAAATATAACAGCTATACTGTTTAGTTAAAAGGTTTAAGATAACATCACTGACCTCTAAACAAGGAGTTAGAAGCATTTTTATTGTCAAGAAAAATGTAATACATATACTCACTCCTTCTGTTCTCTAACATGCAACAGAACATGATGCAAGACTAGATCAGCAACATTTGCCAGGTTTTCACTTATATAACTCAGGAATCTGACAATAGTTGCATTTGATGGATCTGCAAACATCTTGTCAACCAATGGTCCAATTAAGAAGTTCCAGTCTTGAACCTGTTATACATTGGAATTAACAGATTAGAATACTTTTACTAATCTAAATGACCAGTATCTGAATGTAAGTTTATTGGAACCATTTTATACACAGTCCAGAAAATCTACAAGAGCAAGACAGCAATTAACTACCAATTATGAAGCAAATGTTACATCATTACATTACAGAGAACCAACAGAGTATAGAGAAAATGTAAATGTACATGGTCAAGCCACAGGTGCACACCTAGGGGGCAATAGATATATCAAAAGGTAGTGATTAGTGAAAAACATCAAACTAAAAATGAGTGTCAAACCACAACTCTTCGAGGATTGAGTTTTGCTAGAGATAAAAAACCATTCTTGGGCCAGTACCCAACAGCTTAAGCTTTGGGATGATTTGGTACTTAACATGGATCAGAGCAACTTCTACCAAACAGTTAAGAGTCCAATTGTAGCCACCCTAACTCTTCATAATCAAATTAAATTTTAACTAGGTTAGGTGGGCTAGTTCTATGTCCATGCTTCGAGCACAAAGGGCCTTCATGTGAGGGGGCATGTTAGAGATAAAATACCATTCCTAGGTATGCACCTAACAGCTTAAGCTTTTGGGATGATTTGGTTCTTGACAAGATTAAAGGACTCTGTTAACACAACATTGCTTTAGGAGTCTTAAAATGTTTACAGAATCTATGTGTAATTCTGTATTTATGATTACTATGATGTCTTAACAGTCTAGGATTTCCCTTCACCGGGTCATCCAGTTTAATTTTTTCCCTTATAAATATATCAGTCATTTATTTCTTGATCAGGTTCCCGCGTTGCTACAAAAAAAATGGGCATGGCTACTACACAACCATTTCATAATTGCATAATCAATCTTACACTTTTAGACCACTCTGGAACCAGTTTGAGTACTCGGTCAGTATCCAGCTTTGATCCTGACACCAAATAAAAAAGCATGAAAACAAAATGGATGCAGTATTTTTAACCAACACGAATAGAAAACTGAAGTGTATAACTAAGAGACTGAGATTACCAATCACAAAGTTGTAAACAACAAAAAGAAAATGAAGAAATTATCACAATTTCAAATATACAATATTGCCATTAGAATTAGTAATACACATCAAAATGATATGTACATGTACATTTTTGTACATTCTTATATATACGAGTTAGGATCAACTAGCACCAAAAAAAATTGACAGTCTTACACTATTAATTAAAATTGCACAATGTGATTTTCATAAATCGGACTGCTGGATTGCAACAAGTTAGTGCGCTGAACTTACAGAGTTTCAAATGAAGCAGGCATTTTTTTCCACATCAAACTGTGATACATTCTTCAACTTAAAAACTTGATGAACTTTAGTTTTAGGTGATAATTACAGCATAAAAAGTAAAAACCTATTTGAAATCGATATGAAATTTTACAAAAATTATCTACATGTCAATAGCATCCAACTAACGGAAGATTTTTGTGAGAAATGCATCCTTGAGAAGTTATTAAAACTAATATACTTCTATATAGGTGTCAATAAATGCAGACCCTACACCCACATAGACATTGATATCAAAAATAGAACTAGGGACAGCACCGAAGCCAGCTCATGCATAGTCTGTCATATTGTGATGTCAAAAAGTGTGGAAAAAAAAATATGCTACCTTTATCTCCAGTGGACTGTAGAAGATCTAGGCTTTGGCTGATGTTGCTGCAAGGATAAGGAGGTAAAACTTTTAGTGAATATGTGATATGTTGACATATCAGAAATTCTTAGTTTTTGGACTCCAGCTCTAGAAACAGAAGTTTCGGTTTTATAAGTTGAGCTCTGCGACTTTAAAAGCCCAGTGGAATGAGGAGGGAAGAAAAGAAAACATACCTAAGACAGTCAAGCAGCAAGAATATGACTTCAATTCTCTGGCTGTGACGTTTCAGGACCCCAATGATGGCATCACTAGCAGATGATTGGCTCTCATCTGGAGAATAAACAAGACCAACCAATGCAGGCAAGTACAATGAAGGGTCTGCAAGAGTAAGTAATTCAGCAATGAGAATGTGCCACCATAAAAATATAGTAACAAAATTACCAAAAAAGACAACTATATATGTGAGTAATGAACACCAAATCTTTATAGGTCAACATCAAATGCAGCAGGTGTCATAAACATTCATAATGCTAGACTGCAAATTTGTGTGACTAGACATTTACTGGAAAACCATAATCCAGTACAGGATTAATATGAAAACATTAATGCTTAAATAGATGTATGCATATCAAAGTAAATTGTGCATTGCAAACAAAGAGAGGAGCACAAAGAAGGATCACAAAAAATAATGACAAAGAAGGAAGCATTTGAAAGAGGAAATAAAGGAAAAGCAAAGAAGCAACCAGCCTAAAAGCTGAAGCTATTAGGTGTAAGCTCATAAATTGCTTTTAATTACATCTCAAACACACCTAGTGACATTAAAGCCCTTTGGGCTTGAGGCGTGGACAAAGCACAAGGCCACTAATCCCTTGTGCTTGAAATTTAATTTTAAAATGACAATGATTGTGAGGATCAAACTCTTGATCATTGGGTCAAAGAGGCTCCAAGACCATGTCAAGAAACAATCATCCTAAAAGCTTCAGCCATTACAAGAAGGCTCAAAAATAGTTTTTGATTTATATCTCCAACATGTACATAAGAAATATAGAAAATTACAACCTCTTATATTTCAGTTTTCATGCTAACCTATCACCGGAAGCAATTTGGATGCCTGCTCACAAATCACAATTTCTTCATCTCCAAGCCGCTCTAGCAATTTGTTGGCTATATCTTGCCTAAAATAGTCATACCAACAAATAAATATACAAACAACTAAAAATTATAGTTTAACTATATGAGCAATCATACCAAGCAGAATCAGGAAATAATTTTTGTGACTCTGATGATATATGAATCACTTCTGATACAACATCCATAGCATTTCTTCTCTGTGAAATGTTTCCAGAAGCAAGGCGCTTTAAAACTTCTGAAAGGCACTTATCATCTTCACTCCTGATGGATCATCATGCATATCAGTTCTAAATTATAAAGAAAGATTTTAAACTTAAAAGAGTGTTCCTGCTCAGTATCAGAAGAGAAAAGAATAGACTGACTACATTGAGCAGTATTCTGCTATCAGCATAACAACAGCTCTAGCTGTACCATCCCGCTCATCTAGAAGGTGGAGCAGAAAAGGTATCACAATATCTGCCTGCCTACTGTCAGTAAGTGTGCCTGCTGGTGAGTAATTTGGCTTCAAAATGATAGCCTTGAATATTGAAACAACCCCAACTATCACATCTTCATCAGTGCAATTAAGCTACAGAAAAGAGAGGGAAAAGTAAATCTAAAATTGAGTTCCACTATCACTCTGATAAGAAAATCTATACCCAAATTACTAAACCACAGTTTGATTGGTAAGTACTAACTGACTTCCAAATGCATCATAACTCGAAAAAAGCTGGATAACATGCAGATTATATAATCTATACTGATAAGCAGTATAAGCCCAACTACTCATAACAGATGGCAACATCTGTATCATCCATCAAGAAAAACCAGAAGTCCTTCTGAGCCTAGAAACGCTCCTAGGAAGTACGAAGTACGAACAACTGCATTACACCACTATTCAATTGAAATAGTTATTTTTTCTTTACCTCAAATGACAATCACAGCATAGCAAGCGTTGAGAACATAAATATCATATCTTTCTTTAACATTAAAATCAGTACACGATTTAATCTTACGTTTGGTTTGTTGGAATAGGGGTGGTGAGAGCAGCAATGGACTAAAAAAGTGTGCTTGGTAGCTACTATGGAATCCAAAGAAATTCCCATTCCATTCCATCAAGGATTAGTTCAATTTACAATTATACCCTTTGTCTTCCTTTTAAATGGCAAAATCCCCATCTCCAACCCACAATTGCTACCATCTCACTGTTAAGATAGAAAAAGAAAAGTGAAAAAGAATTGGTAGGCTATAAGCCCATAACACAATTGTCAGGCAATGATATATATATATATATACTATGTACAGGGAGCAATCATAGGATACCCATAAGACTAAAGTACCCTTACATGTTTTACACATTTATCACATGTTATTCTTCTTAACAGTCACCACCACCACTGTTAACACTACTGTCACTTTCTACTGCTATTGCGCTCACCCCCACCTCCACCACTATTGCCAATATTGTCATTGAGCAATTTGTTCTTCAAAGGCAGAGGCAGAAATTTTATCTTGAGGGTGCCAAAGACCAAAGGTCAGGCCTTGTGAGGTCTGCAGTGGATCAGACTGTCCACCACACCCACAGCAAGAGAACTTGACCAAAGAAGTGGAAACACATAAAAAGTTTCAGAAGAGATTATAAAGATTAAAGAAATCTTAACTTCTGCTAACCAAAAAAAGGGGAAATTACCAAGCCAGTAGGCTTGGCTAAATGTTTTACTGTGGGTGTTGGGCGTGAATATATTTTCAGTGTTCGCATTTATTCTTGTGTAATTTGGCGTAGAGGGATAGAATAGAATAGTCATTTCATTTTTTATCATATCATAATTCATATATGCTAATGGGAATGAATATTCCATTCCCATTTTCATTAAATTATTCCATGAAACCTATCGTGACCTAAAAGAACTTGAGTGCAGGATCATCATGCCAGAAAGATCTCTATCAGCTATGTGGACTTAATTTTTTTTAATGTTGGATAGTTTTGGAATTTTAAAAATTAAGCAATAGTACTCTGCTTTGACAGTGCATCATAGGGAAACCAACAATGTTAATTATATCATGGAAGGGTTTGACCTCCATATCCGTGTCCTGCCAGTTACGCTGCTCAAAATTTGAGCATTGATCTTTCTTTCAAATACCAAGGGCATTATGTTAGACCTCCTATCCAATCAACCTATATCCGAAGAGTTAGACGCCCACCCAAGCCAATTGGGCCAGCTTTAGGCTATGGACCGGTGGATACAGATCCAGTTGATCCTACTAATTAGGATCTGTTGTATTAGCTAGGACCCATTGTAACAGAACTGAATAAATAGAGAAAAGGGAGGGAAAATGAAGTAGTTAGTTAGAACTGGACCGGGAGAGGCCAAGCTCTCTGATTCTTGGCAGGGCAATTCTTGTTTTCTCTCTCTATCACATTTTTTCTCTCTTATACAATTCTTGTATCTTTTTCTCTGAATTGGGAACATTTCCCACAGAGGATTCTTCAATACGATTCAATCAATTCAGAAATTCAGTTCCAATTTTCTAGTTCTCATCACATTATTACTGCATCCAGGCTATTGCAGCATCAGGCTATTGCAGCACCATGTCACAGAAGGTCATAACAGACAATAACTAACCTTCAGCTGTAGCAAGATAGTTAACAAATTGATATCCTTATTATAAGTTTCTAACAATATTAATTGAGAATTAAACCTAATGCATGGGAAAGTACATGCAGAATTTTGAAGGAGAATAGATATAATACAATCATTTGCAGTATTAAATAGTTGTGCAATGGCCTTGTTTACAAATATATCTGCATTATATTTCCTCAAGACCTTGGGTAGAGATACCTGTGGTACTAGAATGCGTGATAGATTCATCCCAAATTCCAACACTGTGCTTTCAAATCTCTTGCTGTCTAGACGTCCTAGTAATAGGCATAAACAACTCAGAAAAAACTTTCTGGTCTCCAAACCACCATCCTTGTTGTCAGCATGGTTGTCCATATAATACTGCAATTTTCATGGATATCAGCAACTAAACAACTCCATCACACACGATTGCACAAAAAATGAGTTAACATGTTACCAGATCATATACTATAACCTACCGATCTATTTCTAATCCACTTAGAACAACAAGTCTATCTCTAGCCAGTAGCAGTCGCCAACTCACTGTATAAAGTACCCAAATCTAAGGAATACACTCACCACAAATTTGCTGGAGATGTCAAATGCAGAATATTACTTTGTTAATCAAAATACCATCTTCAACTCCCGCAGCTTAAAAGTGCATGATCAGTGAGTATATTTTACAGAAGTAACACCAGACTGCCACTTCATAAAGTGCAAGATGAAATAGAAGGTAACACTAACACCCCATACTTACAACAAAACTGCTGAAAAATTGCACGAAAGCAGTGGTATGAATGGCAAATATCTCCAAAACCTCCCAACCATCCCACTAGATACTTGAAATTCTCCTCCCACTACCCCCCAAAAATCCCCACCCACCCCAAGAAAGCAAGATAAAAGGATAACCATTTTTTTCTTCTATCATTTTTTTTCTTGGAGAATTACACCAAACAACCTAATATGTTGATCCTTTTGTTTCTTATTTTTTACCGCATTCCTGATGCACAATTTCAGACAGATAGTGACCGGCACCAGTAACCATCTACCACTTGGGGAAGACCATAAATGTCTAGACTCTTAGAAATGCTTTTGTAAAACTGTCTTTTAGATAGACCAGATGACCATAACATTTACATTGTGTACAATCTGAAGTTTGAACAGATTGATTATGGTTGGCAAGGAGTTGAGACATAAGTCAACAGAAGTTTCATAAATCCCCAATATATTTCATGTCTATGTTACCTATCCTTAAACGTATCCAAGATATGTTCACATGAGTTTTAGCAGACCAGAAGGCCAACATGCTTTATATTGAGAGTTTCAATGTCCTGATGGAGGTGCACCACAACAAACATACAATTACAACATCGAATATGATAAATTGAATTGGAGCAGAGCTAACTATGAACTGATTACTACAAAATTATGCAGTATGCACATGAAGTTCATTGGTCAACTTACATACCACTTACAATAGAATAACATATAGTCTACCCCTCAACTTGACCTACTTGATCATGGGACAAATATATTTTAACCTTGAAGCTTGAGGGAATAAAATTGGAGTATCAGACAGACTATACAGAGGCACATTCTCTTACATATATGCAGTAAATAAATTAAAGCTTAAACATCTTTATAATATGATGTGAAGTGAACATATATAATCTTTTGCAAACAAGATAAAATAGTCAGGAATAATTTATTTCCCTTGGCAAACATCAAACAGCAATACCTCACCATTTGACATAAATTGGGACACAAGGTTATTGCTCAATTTTTTCAAAACATCAATAATGCTAATCTCTACTGCATATAACCTGAATGCCGGACAAATACTGGTCCAACAGTTCCTTGTAATGCTCAGTAAACTTCTGATCTTCCAAGTGTAATAGCATGCTATAATGCTTCCAGCAAGAAGAGAGTAGCAAATCCCCAGTCTTGAGAGCATTAGAATCTGTCTTCAATGTTGCAGACAAAAAAAATATTATGGTTCATAGAATACTATGTGAATGAATTAGGAACGAAGTAACCATAGAAAAATGCATTGATTCCAGACCTGCCTCATGTTGAAAGGACCCATAATGATCTTTTATCTCCTCCAGCCATTTAAGAACTTGCTCCAAGCCTTTTGCATGTAAAAATCGACTTTTTTTGCTCCACTGCAATGTATGGTTAAAGATCAAACGACTGAAAAAGTTCAATGCAAAGTTCCATGTTATTTACATTCTTATTTCATATATATGTTCATGTTAGTAATTTTGACAAAAAACAGTTGAGGCATTTGCTGGCACCTACGGCATTTAGAATTCAGTTTCAATTTCAAGACCCATAATAGTCTTTGCAGAAACAGAACAATATCCATCAGAAAATCTGAGTTAGTTTGATATCAGTAGTCCCTCTGACAAAGAATGAGGACAAAGAGCTCAATAGCTTTTATTTTCATTCCATTTATTCAACATGCAGATCTATATGATGTTAAGTACGCAATTACAGGGCTTATCAATAATTACGAACCTGTAATCAGAACAGGCCTTTGTTTCCAAATTCAAGATTATAGAAAATGTTGCCACACCTGACCTTCTAAAAGTCTTGTCCATGGACTGTGTAGTTAAAAAAATTTACAATTTCTAATGTTCACTTATTCAATACAATTTCCTGATTGAATATCATAATTGCATAAAATGAATATATGGCACATTATCTAAAACACAAATGATTCAGAGAAGTGTTAAAAGTCTATAACTTACAGCAAGGATTCTTTGCACCAAACAAATAAGCTCATCTAAATGATGCCACAGAATATAATTGCTTTCAATCTTTGACATCAGCAAAGATTCCGAATCCAGTTTCACCTTCTTGTCAACAGTAGGAGATGGTACTAAAGTAATTGCCCGATCTTTTGCTCTTGTGTTTAATTTCAACTTCTTACCTTGAACCTCAGCCACTTTTGTCAATGCTCCAGAAAGGGTTAAAACACAATCAGCAGCAGACACTCCAAGGCGAGATGGCAACTCAAAACCATCCTGCAAAGTGCTGAAGAAGCCAGTGATCAGATAATAAAAATTGATGGAATAATTAAAGAATTAAGAATAAAAAGAAAATTATAGAGATACTAAGCCAGAAAAGGGGCAAGAGATATAGAGTTGACACTTGACATTATTGGAAAAATAAATGGATAGCATGTTACAACAACAAACATGATGAAACAGCAGATTTATGAAGATGAACAGCTTTGCACAATTGAGATTATTGTTACACCACATCAATTATCAGTCAAATGTTTCTAGTCAACAGAATGTTATCTCCTGACAGCATACTGCTACATGTACTAAAAACATCGCATATGAGCAAAATCAACCAACAAAAAACGTTAACTTCCATTTTACATTAATTATTTAAAATGCTAAAGAGATTCATCAGACATGACAATACCTTCCTTTACTCACAATGCTTGTCAAATGCGGAAGGCTGGTAGAGAGCATCTTCAACAAATCACTGTACCTTTCCCTTATTCCTACCATACACAATTCAATTAATCTCCAACACTGATATATCATTTGATAAAAAGATTTTCGACTCCATGAATATATGATCAACAGTTCAACACTATGACTGAAAACTTCAAACTTACCACCAAACATAGATTGATGAATAGAATTCTCAAACTCGACAAGACTCCGAACAAGAACACACCAACCAAACAACAAATAGCGGTCGTCCTTTCTCGTAATAATCCCAGCAAGACCTTCAGCAACGTGTTCGAAAAGAAGCTCATCCTGAAAAAGCCAGCTCATCAAAATCATAGCTTGGCCACCATGCTTGGAGCCCTTGCACTTCAATGACTGCAAATTAAAATAAATAAATAAATAACAAAAGCACCAAATTATGAGTGAAATTATGGGAAACTCCGAAAAGAGGGGAAAAGAAAACAAGTTTAAACTAAAACGTAGAAGAAACTGAATACATTTTCGATCATGGGAACGAGAACTTGATCCAACGAGTCCTTGTTCTCGGCGGCGTCGGTTACATACTTGTGCAAGAACCAGAGAGAGTCCTCCAGAGAAGCTGAAAGAGTGAGGGGAACGGTGAAGTAAGAAGAACGGTTACGATGAATTAGTGTGAGAAACTGTTGAAAAGGGTAGGGTACGAACCAATTGAAGGTCTTTGAGGGTGTGAGGAGAGGCGAGAAATAGCGTCGTGCAGCTTTTTGGGGCGAGCACTGAGCAGAGAACTCATGGCACGTGCGAGCGTGACGGAGACAATGGACTCCGGTTCCGGCTCCGATTTCCATAGCAACTGTTCTCTAGCTTCTTCTTCCATGGCACAACAAAGGGCGTTGCTTCTTCTTTCTGCTTCCTACACAACACTGTCGAAGCAAAATCGAATTTTGAGCGTAAATTTTTTATCTTTCAAGGAACGACGTCGTACTTGGGATCTTCTTTATCATTCCTCTGGTCTGGTTAATTGGGAAAAAGAAAATACGCAAAAGCTTGTGGGTTGACTAAAAAATAACTAGTCTTATACAATAATTGTTTTGTATCTTCTCTTTTAAAAAAATGAACACGATCATGTTGTTAAGAGAACAAAATAATCTATGAATATGTTTAAAATTTTAAATTTGGATCTCTTGTGTAATATTATTGTATGTAAATGAGATAAACAACAAAATTTATGTAGAATAAATTTTGTAAAAGCTTGTATAAAAAGGATAGAGATATTAGCAATTTTGATTATTTATTTCAATTTTTTAGTAATTATTTTTAATTATAATTTTTCAATTACACTATAATCAAATAAAAATATTTTTAAAAAAACTAAATTTTGATTTGAATAAAAATTAAAAATTTATTACTAAAAATAGTTACTAAAAATATAAAACAAATGAAAAGTATCAGTATTTTTAAATTGAAGAGATTCTAAAATAAACCTAGTCCATTACGTGTTAATGAACTTGACAATTATAGCGGGGCTATTACACATATAAAAACACACATATAGTGACTATTACCTAAGCTCCATAATTGCCAAGTTCACCTTAAAAAATTTTGAAGTGTCCTCATGATTCATGCTCATGTATACAAATTTTTGTAAATTATCAGTGTGTTGAAAGTTCAAACCTTCAGCTCAGCACTCTTGAAAAACTTACACGTGAGCATAAAATAAAATACCACTATAATATCTACAGGTGTGGTGTGGTGTGGTCAAGGTACAAGGTTGTCGCGTATTTATTTATCATTGTGATCCTCTAATGCTTCATCATCATCATCATCAAATTCCCCGAACACCCCACTACCCACAACCCGTGGAACCGCATCAGAGCTTGGAGCTGAACTACAAAAACATCTGCAACCTTCTTCTGTCTCTAACCCACTCGAGGTCTCTTCCCAAAGGGCTTCAGCTGCATGCCCACATTATCAAATCTGGTATTCAAACCATCCCTCTCATATCACACCACCTCATCAACTTGTATTCTAAATCCCAACTTCCTCACTTCTCTCGCCAACTGTTTGATGATTCCCCCCATAGGTCTGCCACCACTTGGAGTTCCCTTATTTCTTCCTTTGCCCAAAATGACCTTCCTTTCCTTGCTCTTCAATTCTTTCGCCGAATGCTTCATCATGGGGTCCGACCCGATGACCATATATTCCCCAGTGCCACCAAGTCCTGTGCCATTTTGTCCAGGTTCGATGTTGGCCAATCTCTGCACTGTTTCGCCTTGAAGACTGGCTATGACTTTGACGTGTTTGTTGGGAGCTCAATTGTTGATATGTATGCCAAGTGTGGAGAGATAAGATGTGCTCGGAAAGTGTTTGATGAAATGCCGCTGAGGAATGTGGTTTCTTGGAGTGGGATGATATATGGGTATACCCAAATGGGTGAGGATGAGGAAGCTCTACGGCTATTTAAGCAAGCACTGGTCCAAGTTGTTGGTGTGAATGATTTTACGTTGTCCAGTGTTTTGCGGGTTTGCAGCATTTCCACCCTGCTTGAATTGGGGAAACAAATACATGGATTGTGCTTTAAGACAAGCTTTGATTCATCATGCTTTGTGGGTAGTTCTTTGATATCTTTGTACTCTAAATGTGGAGTTGTTGAAGGAGCTTACCAGGTTTTTAACGAGATACCCGTTAAAAACCTTGGCATTTGGAATGCAATGCTGATTGCATGTGCTCAGCATGCGCACACAGACAAAACTTTTGAGGGGTTTAAACAGATGGAAAGTGTTGGGATGAAGCCCAATTTCATCACCTTCTTATGCCTGCTTTATGCTTGCAGCCATGCAGGATTAGTAGAGAGGGGGCAATATTACTTTGAGCTGATGAAAGACTATGGTATTGAACCAGGGGCTCAGCATTATGCCTCCATGGTGGATTTGCTTGGTCGTGCTGGAAAATTGCAGGATGCAGTTCAGGTGGTTAGAGAAATGCCTATGGAACCAACAGAATCTGTTTGGGGAGCTTTATTGACAGGCTGTAGAATACATGGGAATACTGAATTGGCATCCTATGTGGCTGATAGAGTTTTTGAGTTGGGCCCTGTAAGCTCAGGCCTTCATGTCCTACTGTCTAATGCCTATGCTGCTGCTGGAAGATGGGAGGAAGCAGCAAAAGCAAGGAAGATGCTGAGGGACCGAGGAATAAAGAAGGAAACTGGTTTGAGTTGGGTGGAGGAGGGAAATAGAGTTCACACATTTGCTGCTGGGGATAGGTCTCATGTGAAAACCATGGAAATTTATAAGAAGTTAGAGGAGTTAGGAGAAGAAATGGAGAAAGCTGGTTATGTTGCAGACACATCTTTTGTGTTGAAAGAAGTGGATGGTGACGAGAAGAATCAGACTATTAGGTATCACAGCGAAAGGCTAGCCATAGCTTTTGGCCTTATTACGTTCCCTCATGAGCGACCAATCATAGTAATGAAGAATTTGCGTGTTTGTGGTGATTGCCACACTGCAATCAAGTTTATTAGCAAATGTACTGGAAGGGTAATCATTGTGAGGGATAATAACCGGTTCCACCGATTTGAGGATGGAAAATGCACTTGTGGAGATTATTGGTGATGATCATAAGGTCAGCACATTAGACTACTGTGAACAAATTATTTATGGGAACGGGAACAAAAATATTCAGTTACTACATCATTCTTGACCCACCTTATTACCTAGCGTTCTATCTCACCACAAAATCGTGGTAATTTTGAAACTTTTAGTTTTTACGATCAGTTTTTTTCTTTTTTTTTTTTTGCTATTTCTGCTCTAACATGTCCCCGAGTAAAAAGAAAGCTTATTGTACTGTACTCAATGAAGAGCTTCAAAATTAATGGAATCCATTGCTGCTAGTTACTGCCATCTGAGGCTGGCTTACACATCAATCCCTTTTTTCCTGTTGTGTTGAAAGCCTTACACATCAATCCTCTAACAATAGTAACATGTAATTGCGACTGACGGTGCGTGGAGAAGTGATATTGCATCTTCAGTTCCACTCTCAACTCGTTTGAATGAAAGATTTAATAATCATGAAGACGTAGGTACGAGCTTAAATGAGTTTGCCATTTTAATGATGCTATTTACACAAGCTCAAATGCACAAACATGTAGTACCCAATTTTTAAATGGTTTGCCAACTCTTTCTTCTCTCTAAGCTCCTTCACAAACTTCGAGAGATGAACTTCTATGATACCTGAGGAAGTTATTCGTTTGAAAATAGACTTGTGAAGTTCTTCTTGGACAGATACAGGTATTTGTTCTGCATCATATCCATGTACTGCTGCAACATTATTTTGCCAAATATTTGAGTGCCATGTACTCATGTATAGTTTTTAGCAAACTGTTGATTCATATCACATATTACCATTATGTGTTGACTTGAGTAATTTATAAGCAAATCATATTCACTGGCTAGTTATAACTATTAACAGCGGTAGCAAAAAGTCAACAGCTCTTAAGCAATAGTAGTAATATAAGTCAAATAACAAAAATATATGTGCAAGTGTTAACCCAAGTGTCAAGTCAACCGCAATAGCAAAAAGATTTAAAATGATAATAATAATAATGATAATAATAATAATAATAATGATGATAATAATGATAATTATAATAATAATGATAATAATAATAATATACATAAAGTTTATTAAGTGAAAACGCTTGCATAAACATACATATGAAAGCTTTTTGTCAATATTGTTGTCTTAAATGATATTCTACATAATTAATTAAATAAAAAAATAAATTGCAATACAAAAAATTAATAAAAGATAGCTAAGTTTATTATATTACGTTTAATTTCTGACATAATGATACTAACTTTTAAGTTTTAAGTGTACATTTTTATATATATATAAATAAAAAAAAGTTAAGGTGTGTGTAATAAAAGTGGAAAACGTGTATTCAAATATAATACTATATTGTGTTAATTAAAAAAAAAACACATACTAAAAGATTTCATATAATGTTTAGTTAAAAGTATTAAAGTGTATAGAGCAGCTCTTACAAAATTAGTTAGTGACTCTCATGTACTAAATATTTTCTACCCTTTTCAACTTAATTTCTTTTTGTCAATTATTAAATAGTAAAATATTGTCATTGTTAAAATTTTGCTTTTTTAATACAGAAACAAATTTGCTTCCATTTTCAATAAATTTTAGTAAAACTTTCCAAACATTTGGAAGTACTGTTTAGTTATAAACTCTTTAACAATTTTTATTCCCCACCAAATCATGTGCAGAAACTATACAAATATATTTTTGGATAATAATCATGACAGTCGTTTTTCTTTAAAGGGTAACGGTAATGGCTCAACAACACAGAGACTCTAAATTCTTAAATACCAAAATCACCTATATTACTATATTATCATGACTTTATGTCCCTTGTTTCAATTAATCTAAGAAAAGCAGTTCTATAAGTTACAATGAACCTAACATCTTAGCACCATATCAAACAGTAGATTTAACTTCTTTTAAATAAGAGATTGAACTTAAAATCTCCACACTAACCTCACTCCGTGGTTACCACTTCCTCTTCACCCAAAAGTTGCTACAGGAAAAATTTTATTTTTCTTGGAAACTTTCAACTTTCTTAGACAAACAATTCCAAAGTGTTAAAGGCATTAGAGATGCAACCAGAGAGCAGGAAAAATTTTATTTTTCTTGGAAACTTTCAACTTTCTTAGACAAACAATTCCAAAGTGTTAAAGGCATTAGAGATGCAACCAGAGAGCAAAGATGACCCTCAAATGGCCTTATCAATAAAGTAGGTCTAATGACGATGATCGAAGTTGACATTGTCATTAATACAAATATTCTTTTACTTAAAATGGGGCAATGTCCTATCTTAGAGGTGCAAATATATAGAAACTGCTATCATTAATTGGGATATTATAATTTATAGGGTTACCCAAACTTAAAATTCCCTTCCAGGGGGGCCTATCATTTGATGATGTTGGTTGGACTTGGGCCCCAGCTTCTATACTTTCTTTCCATTTAAAACTTCTCCAGCGTACATATCGTTTACTCCAAAATACCTACTAAAATTATGCAGTTATTTATATATATATTTGACAAGTACTCTCTTCAATTTCCCACTTTCCAATTTTTTTTATTCTCTTAATACGCCTGTATTAGATTTGACTGGGGGCCTATTTTCAGTGTTCATTTTATTTATGATTTTGTTGAATTTTTTAGATGAATCCTTTAAAAATTAACAAAATTGAGGTCCAAACTTGACCCTATAATGTATTTGTTTTCAATAAGTAATTAGTTCTAACAGTTATTCGATTGAATATTCACATTATGTGTCATTTAATATAAGTCTCTCATTATTATATCAACCACTAAACAACAATGCAAAAACTAGGAAATTTTTTTATGTTTTTTGACAGTATCATATCTCATAAGTCATTTCCTCTTTCTTCTTGAGGAAAATAAAAATACAAAATTACCAGATCGGATTCTAAAAGGCACATAAGGGTGTTGTTCTCTTTGTTTCTCTCTACCACCACGCGTGTGGACTTCCAACAGTAGGAGAACCAACTCCAAAGTCAACAAAGAACAGCTCAACTAATCCACCAAAGAAGAAGAGTTCAATAAGCCGCACCTTACTTAACATGGCAATAGTAGGTTCGTAACCATAGTAAAGTATAGATATCACGTAGTTTATGTATTTCCATGGAGGATATGATTCCTTTTTCTTTTTTTCCTTCTCTTACAAGGTATGATGATATTAAGATGTTAAATATTGTTGAGAAACGATTCATCAATTGCCTAACTGGGAAAAGGACTAATAACCATTGACATTTGATATTGCTCCAGAAAAAGAGAGGTGCACAAGCAAAATAGAAAAAGACAAAGTAAAATCCTTTTATCCTTCCTTATCTACAAAAAGAATTATGCTTTGTGACTATGACACAGGTACCAAGTACCCTTCATCAGAAGAGGATTAGAGGAGAATAAAAATATTCCTTGAAAGAGAAGGTCGGTTATACCATATATGATTATGGAATCCATGGGTGAAGCATTCTTATTCCTTCTGCAAAAGTGGGAAGAAAATACGAGAACAAATCAAGAGGATCATAACATAAAATTGTCCAAAGGGAGGTGATATGGTTGTGAAGCTATTTACGTTAAATCCTTTGGGATTAGTTTGATTCAAGGTAACTTTACCAAACCTTACTTCTATTGCTATCGGTTTGGTTATGGGGGTCAAATCACTTCCAACTTAAAAAAGCATGTAAGCACACACCACTTGTAGGTTGTAGCTGTCAAAACTCAAAAAGTGGAGATAGTGAAAATATAAGACGACAGGACGACAGGTAGGCTTGGCAGGACAGAAAGGACCGGACTTTGGCTCACCCTTAACTTCTTAAAAGATTACTTCTACTCACTTCGTGAGTTTTTATAAATAAAAACTTGTATCCTTCTTATAAAGGAATAATAAAACTTAAACTATATTCACATATATTATTTAATACATAATATAATATAAATTATTAAAAATTACTTATTATATCAAAAAATTTAAATTATATCAAATATAAAACACTTTTTATAAAAAAATAAAAAGTACAATACAGTTTGAACCACCTCACTTTCTCTTGCTAAACCCGCATGTGAGTTGGTACAAATTAGATACTGAGTTCAAATTATCTTAGGAGATGCTATACAAATATTTTCTGTTTACAAATTTTTATTTCTTTTTCTTATGTTAATAAAATTATTTTTATAATACAATATAATAATTTTATACATTAATCATCTCTTCCTATTACTTTTATAATTTTTTTCAATTATAATATAAGAACCTAATATTTAACACATTTTGTTAATTCTATATAATAAAAATGCAACACGTACCTTAAAAGATTAAAAAGTAAAACTTAAAAGCTACTTTTTTTCCTAATTAATCACTTCATTGTAATTAGTTAAATGAAATGAGAAGATTTTATAGGAATACAGAGATTCTTACTTATTTTTGTTTAATAATGATTATACAATTATTATGAGAAAAGACTCTGACCCAAGAAAATAAAAAATTCTCCTTATTGAAACCATTAACCATCACCTGAAATTGAGACTAACGAACAGAAACCGGAGTCATTGTCTTCATTAGCATATATGTTGAATCCTTCCCATCACAAATAAGAGGGTCTATTAATATATGATTTAAAGAAGTTGCTAGAGTTCTGTTTCATTTCGAAACCCATGTGCTCATTGAGTAGGAAGGCACGATGTCAAGAATTAAATCCAAGTTCCAAACGTCATCATCATCAAAGTATAACTAGTCCTAAACATCAAATACGTAATATGGTGTCTCATATATCATGTAAAGACTAAGAATCCATATAAATGGCATTTTAATCCATGCACAAACTACAGTATCAAATCCACAAATGGGGTTTAACAGCTCAGGCATTTAAGCCATGCAAATAAATAAATACAAACTATAACAGTGTTATAGTGGGAACAGCTTGAATATAGAAACAAAGGTATTAGAATAATATAGCAATAAACTTTAATTGAATGTTACATGACCAGGGGATCAATCTTCAGATATTCCTAATTTACCCACTCCCTGGCATACACAATTATTGATTCCAAATTACATTGAGAAATATCATATCCAACATCCTGTATTTTCATCCCCAAAACTGGACCAAAATGGAGTCTTAAGGAAATTTACTCCGATGACCCTTCTGTAATTTCGTTTTCTACCCCATAATAAAAAGGAATAAAAGAAAAAGATAAATCAAACTTAGAAATAGGGCTTCATTTTGATAGAACATTTGCTCTTCATGGAAGGAAAAAAAATGACAGGAATGTGAACCTAATATTTGAAAAGATTGGCTACACTGGGATTAATTGTCTGAATGAATCCCAGTGATTTTCTGACCCTCCTAAGTTACTTTTGTAACACTAAATTCGAAAATGAATTTCCTCAAAGTGATTCTTTTTCTTCCTGCTTCCTTTCTTAGTTACTGTTACCTTCTTCCATCAAGAACAAAACTTCAAAAAAGCATAATATTATTTACTGAAACTTTCTGTTAACTACCTCAGGGTCAGCAAAACTCATTTCAGTTTTGCTGAGCCACAAGATGATCAAGCTGCATCTGTTCAAGCCATGCTCCCAATACAGCATGATCAACAGACTCCATTTGTGCGCTCATGTTTGATCCCTCACTGGAGGATCCAGCAGCTGCAACACTTGAGACAGTAGTTACTAACTTCTCTTTAATCTCAGTTGGAGATTCTTTAACAAGTGACTGCACCCACGACAAATCAGGCTCCTCACCATTGTTCCCAAGCTCAAATGAAGAGGATCTACGGAGCTTACCTGATTCATCTGCACCGACCGCCCAATCCAACTTACCATTGGAGGATCCCCATTTTGACCAAGAATTGACTGAAGCAGCAACAGCAGCAGCAGAGTTGGAGCCAAGTTCCCGGGAGCTAAAGCTACGAAATTGTTGCTGCTTCTCACGTTGAGCTAGCATAGAAATCCTAGAGCTCATTGGAGAAATAGGTTCCACATTGCGTGGAGACATTCGTCCTGATGTCTGAACCCCATAAGAGGCTTGCAATAAAGGATGCTCAACATTCTTAGAAGAAAAATTTGTATTCACAGGTGACAGCAAGCTTTGCTGCTGCTGAAATTGATTAAAGACGGCTGATTTGTGTGTTGGAGAAAAAACAGTTGAAGTCAATGCTGGATCAGCAAACCGAGGAGAAGAACTCTCAGCAGAAAAGAGATCATCAAGATTTGAAGGGGTCAGGGGTTTCATGCGACCGGAGCGGTTTATATTATTAGAATTCATAGGCTGTGGAGAGAGGCAAGATAACTCGTTAAGGAGCTGTTGCTGCTGGATATCATAATCACGCAGCAAGTCAAAGTCTTCAAAAGGAATATCTCTAGCATTGAGTGAAGATCTCAAACGACTGGAATGAAGATTACTTCCTGGAAGATGCAAGGCTGGGACATTTGGCTGGGGCCAAGCAACAGAAGAGTGTGACATGCCATTGGCAGAAGGAGACATAGGCGGAGTGAATGGTGAAGGAGAGATGACAGACATCGAGGAAGGGGAGCCAGGCATCAGGCTCATGGCTGCAGCAAAATCCATGGCAGAAGATGTGCTTGAGCGAGGAGAGGGAACAGCAGAACCAGTTGAAACATATAATGGCCTAAGCTCTTCAGCAGTGTGGGCAAAGAAGCAAACTCTTCTGGAGCAATTTGTCCCATCCTTGCAAAGACGGGTTCGATATTGTGCCGGATGCAGCCAGCACTCAAAAACCCCATGAGCATATTCACACATATCTCCGCGTCGGCAAGCACCCTTCCGAAATTCAGGACAAGGGACACAGCTGTAATGGTACTTTCTAGGGTCCCTTCTTCGTGCATTCTCCCCCGGATGAACAAAAGGACATTCTGTCCAATCATGCGAATAAGCACGTGAACAAGGTCGAACCTTGAAAGAATACATTCGAAATTCATCAGTTGAATATATGCTGTTCTTGATGTCTGGAAGGGATGGATCAACAGGATATTCTTTCTTCTCTGATGCAGAAGAAACAGGGGCATCATTTGACTTGAACTTCAATTGGAAATCTGGGGCAGAAGGAGACCCAATCTCTGGTGAAGTTGATAAAGGTGGGGAATAGGCGTTCAATGTGGTTGTGATCACCCTAAGATTACTACACCTTGCAATAGAATCATCAGTTTGAAGAAGTTCTTCAAGACTGTTTTTGACATATTCAGGCTTGGGAGGAACAACAATAACATCAACTGGACGATGACCATTGGCATCCACGGAATTCGGATCGGCCCCAGCTGCCAGAAGCAGCTTCACAGCATCAACAGCATTTTCAGCCCCACCTGACGCCGCACAATGAAGGGCAGTGCTCTTGTCAAGGCCACAAGGCTGATTAATGTCAGCATCAGATAATGAAAGAATCAGTTTCATAATATCAATGCTTCCATAAGTAGCAGCAACCATCAAAGGAGTTCTTTGCTCATTGACCATCTGCTTTGATCCCTTCCGACGACCATACCATAGCCCAACCTCGTCTACAGAGGAAGGATCACACTCAATCGATCGTTTGAAACCTTCAACATCATTATTGGCCGCAAGTTCAAGCAAGCTCGCAAAAGAATCTTCAGTATCAATAGTCAAGTGATTCATCTTGTGGTTTGTGGGTTGAGATGTGCTTATCAAAATCTGAGATTGCAGTGACGGTGCTGGCTTTAACCGCTCCAACTTAAAGCACATGCTTTCATTTGCAGGACATTCAGCTGAGGGGGAAAAATCACAAACCCATTAAAGCTAGCCTTCAAAGACACAGAAGTACAATTATATTAACTAAGAAGCAGAACAGCGAAGCATCCAAATGCATATACACCTATCCCATAAACAGAACACATGACATGAAGTTTATACAAGCATCAAATGAAACATCTAAACTAGATAAAAGAAAGGCTAACAAATTATTATTATTTTCATAATTTTCTCCAATTTATCTATGAAAAAATAACTTCCTCAAAGCAAAAGAGAATTAATAAACAAACAAATAGAAAAAGATCAGCTTTCTCTGAGAACTATCCATGTTCATCTATTTTTCTTCGAATATCCAGGAACGTATAATTTCTGATTTTAAAACACTCATCAAAAACAGTAAAAAAAAGTATTAAAGGAAATTAGAAACAAAACAATCCGTTCATCAACCCAGGTACCAGGAAATCAAACAGAAATCGACCCAGTGAGCTTAATCTTACAAGTTCGCCATCAAAAACCCAGATTTACAGAAACCCGTCAACAAAATAACACCATTCCAAACAAAAGCTAATTTAAACAAAACTAATTTACTTTGGCCCGCTCAGTTTTATATGGCACCAATATAGACAGACAATATCAAAATATACCAAATAACTACCCAAAAAAAAAGTCTAAGATTATGTAAGACAAGGTCAAAAAAAGCCAGCGATTGAGCCAATAGAGTATGCAATGATCTGATGTGCTCAATAACACGAAGATCATTTCAGGATCAAGCTAATGACGAACTTTTAGTATATTTTTCCTACTCATTTTCACACACAATACCTCCTACCATAACCAAAACAAAAACAAAAATAAAAATAAAAATGGTGTAGCAGAGAGCAAACAACACTCCAAATTTACATTCCTGCAATTGGAATCATCTCACTCCAAAAAATCTAAACAAAAAAAATTGAGAGATTCAAAAACGAAACTTGAAAGCGATCTAATCTTACCAGCTGCTCTTCACTGGCAAAGCAAGCAAAGAGAAGGCATCAAGCAGGGAGAGAGTCAGATCTCAAGGGGAAGCGAAGCCGCTAAAAAGAGCTTCACTGCTTCAGTGAGAGTGTTTGGATTCTGAGAAAATTTAGGAGAGAAAAATAGTTAGATAGATAAAATCAGAAGCCTGCAAGAAGAGAGCTTCTTCTTCTTTCTCCATTTCTTATGTTCTTTTTTATTTTTTTTTCCTCATTCACCTAAAAACACACAAAAAGCACTTTCATTTTTTTAATATAAATAATAAATATTTTTTTTTATTATTTTCGTTTTGATAAAATCGCCAAACCAATAAAATGAAGCGACTTAAAATATGGGTGAAATAAAAAACTAAAAGAAAAAAAGAAAAGAAAAGATGAAGCGCACTAAGAGTTACGGTTTGATTATTCTTCCGCAGCACCCAGCGCCTTTTTTATTGGCGAATCACATCACGCCGAGTCACACCGCATAGGACACGATCGTCTTTCTGTTAAAAAACAAGGGCAAAAAGGTACTTTCATTGCTTTATCTGGCGTGACTTGGTTATTCTTGAAGCGAATTACGACAAAAACCCTCCCTGTAATAATTTAACCCTTTTCGTTGGGTCAAATTCTCTGGAAATTCAACCCAAATTCACCTCACATGCAAGTTAAATTTGGACAAGGCAAGGTTCTCGTGCCCCTGATTTCTCCGAAGCCTCCGTAATCATATGAGGTGGCACGAAATTATTGGAGTTTTCAAAGAAATCTTTGACTTTTGATGCTTTTGAGTTCAAACTTTTGGCAAACTTTGCCAATCATATGTTCACACGTAAGCGATGTGGCCCTACTCTTTTATCCAGAGGACATAAAAATTTACGGTGATTAGAGGGGTAATCAGGAAACCGGTTAGGGAGGTGAAAAGCAGGGTGATATTACCGGTTAGGTAAGTAAGCAGAGTGGGGTGACCGGACGAACCGGTCGAATTGAAGTGGATTGGAATGAGGTGTTGGAATCCGCCAATGAGAGAGAATGGGACCTGTGGGTTGAAGGTGTACGGGTGCGGATTTCAGGCACTAGTCAAATTTGGTTTATGGACGGAGTCAAATCATGAATAAAAAAAAAGAAAGAAAAGAAGAAGACATGCAGCACCAACGACAATGGAAATGGAAATAAATTCATGATTCATGATGAAAAAAAAAAAGTATGCATTCATTAAATATTCCTTAGAAAAAGTATAATTTTTACATAATTTATTGTCTTAGATAAATTGAACAGGGAAATATATAATTGAGATAATAGAAATATAGTATCACAATCTCTCTTTACTATGTTTTTAGCATAATCTTCTTTATGTGAAGGTTTTTAGCATATTTTAGAGTTTTATTTGTTGTCGATATCACATTATCTTGTCTTATTCCTTCTATATTGCATGCTTTCTTTTAATATATTTTGAATTTATTCATTTTCGTCCTTTATTCTCTGTCATTTACCATGTAGGCATGTTTGTCTATTTGATTCTGTTTCTATAAGAAAAAAAAGTTATATTTCACCAAAAAAAAGTAATAAATATTAAAAACAATCTTTTTATTCCTTAACATCAAAGCGTTATCAAGTTGTTTTATATATACACTTATAAAAAAAACATGATTTCGTTTATTTAATGTATTTTTACTTTTCTAAAATGTTTCATATTTTATTATTATAAATAAAACTTAAAGGCCTTGTAACATATGTCTGAATAAAAATTTGTTTCGTACTTAGAGTGTGTGGTGATTCTTTATAGGAAACATAAAAATTTATAAATTAAAAAAAATTGTCAAAATAAATTAAATACAGAGAGACACACGACTTACACCCACTCTTACTTTTAAATTTTTTTTCTTTTAGATTATTATTTTATATTATTGTATTAATTTACATTTAGTATTAAGATTTTAAAAAAATGTAGGTCATTTTTTCTTTATAGTAAAAACTTGTATTGATGGTTTCTATTTTAGTAATTAAACTAAATAATAAAGTTGTAGTTCTCTATACACTCATAATGAATGTCTCTTCTAATATATTTTACCATTAAAAACAAAATATTTCACTTAATCTCGTTTTTATTTTTCACCCGTTAGTCATGAATCATATCTCAAAATAAAGTATTGATTAGCAAAGTAATTATTTAAAACTCTAAAACATTACAGTAAATATAGAGTAATTAGAAACTAGTTATAAACATCTCCAAGCAAATTATTTTTAATGATTATACTAAATAAACTATTCTTTATTTATAAGTTACAAATTTATTTTTAAAATAATTTTTATTAATCAACATTTCTTGAGTAATAATCAATTGATATCAATGTAAAATTTAATACTTATATCACCCAATAACTTATTAAACAAATATTTTAATTGATATATCCATTTAAATATAACTAGTTATTACATAGATCGTACACTTCAAATTATTTAAAACTTAAATAAGAGTAATTCTATAATCAAGTGGTTGATATTTTAATATTTTTAAAAAAATTAGATTATATTCTTAAGATGTTAAAATAGAGTAGACAATAATTTGGGGAATATCACGTGCATAATACAATTTTGATAAAATTATCTTTAAAAAAAAGTATTTAACAGTATAAAATTGACTTTTAATATCAACGACAGATAAGCAATATCTCTTTTGTTGAACTTATCTTTTAAAAAATAAAAAAATTTGTCAATCGTCAATGTAAAATTAACTGAAATGTCATATATGTTATGTTATTTTATAGATATAATTTTGATTTATTATTGTTGTAAAATAAAATTCATTATTATCTAATAATTACGTATTTATATATCATTAAAAAAAATTATTTTACTTGTTTTTATAGTAAAATTATTTTATTAACGTGATAAATTGTTATTAAGTCACAATATAAAATTTTTTATACTAAATATTAGAATTAAAGTTTCTTTTATTTTTTAAAAAATAATGTGTGTATAATTTAACAAGGTCGAAGTAAATTGTTAGATAAAAATTTATAAATAATTGTATATATTTAATACGTCTATTTATATAAAAATTATTTAAGTTCAAATCATGAATAATACAAATTAGAGGCTCATATGCTTTTATATCTCTATCAGAATTTATAATTATTTGTTATTAAAAATAATTAGTGGAACTTCTTGATTTTGTAATATTCAGTAAAAGAAAAAAAAGGAAGGAAAATATTTCAAAAGCGGTCCTCCGCATCGCAGTCCTCAGCCGCCTCGGTTGACTAAAATCTAAAATGTAGAATAGGGATGATAATTTGAACTCGTGCATATTTAGTTTGCTCCAATCCACATAGGGCACGTTTAAGCCCTACAGTAAAAGCGGTGTGGATTTAAAAGTTTATTTGTTAGATATTATTTAGTGAAAAAATTATTTTTTTAAGTAAAATTATTTTTAATGATGTTAATTGTGTTTGTTTAAGTTTATTTAAAAAATTATTCTTATAGTTAAAATAAAAAATTATTCTTATTAATTTTTAAAAAAAATTCTTGTGATAAAAAAGAAAAAAATTACTCTTATTTAAAAAAATAATTTTTATGATTGTAAACAAATATAAAATAGTTTTTATTTTTCTTAAAAAAATTTAAAAGATAATGTCTAAATTATTAAATGTCAAAATCAATTTTTTTTTAATCTATAACAAACGGATCCTTAAATTGTGTTGCGAAAGAGGAATTGATTCAGATTTAAGATCTACTCACCTTTATTCTATTTATACCTATTATTTTTTTGCTAAAATTGTGTTTCATACTTATGAAACTTGAAATTTTTTATGTAATAAATAATTTATATTATATTATATATTAGATAATATATGAAAGTAAGATACGAATAAGTTTAAATTCTATTATTTTTTTATAAATAAAATATAAATTTTTATTTACAAAAAACAAGTAAAAATAAATTAAAAATTCTTTCATAAAATACAAAACAAATTTAAAATGGACAAAAATCAGTCCCTACACGTCAATTGCCAAGTCTAATAAAGTGAATTTCTGTATTTTTTTTCATAATATTAACAAATAAATAAATTATTTATTATTTATTAATTATTATTTATATTTAATAAATTTTTAAATATTTATTATAAAATTAACAATTAATAAATAATAAATAATTTATTTTAAATACAATCTTATCAAAATACTATACCAATTCGCGAAAAGAAATTGTACAATAAATAAAGGGTGGACAACGCTGGTGTGCAGTACTCGTACAACAGAAACGGGTCTGAGTGATGATTACAGTTGATGACTTTTGAGCCACAAAGCAAGTTTTCGGATAAGACCAACTTCTCTTCCGTTTGATCTCCTGATACGTGGGATCCACCTAGGGATCTGTGTATTTGCATCAGACATTATATATTGAAACATATTTAATAAGAATATTATTTTATTATAAGACAAATTTTGATTATTAAATTTTTTATATATGATTAATATTAAAAGTTATATAATTAATTAAAAAAATTATATAATTTTATATTTTAATTTTAATTAAATATAAATAATTCAAAAGTTAAAATTTAAAATTTACTCATCTCATTTTTATAATAAATATTTTTTTAATTAGATATGTTCATATATATATATATATTCGGAATACTTAACAGGAAAGAAAGAAAAATGAGAGTAAACTAAAGTGAAAATAAAACGATACGAACTTCACCAAATAAATAAATAAACGATGAGTTATATTCATCTTGATATCCAGCAATTTTCAAAGAGATTAGTACCAATTAAACTCAACTTTTGAACATGCGGACAAGATACTTTGAGTCTACTTCTTTTGTGTAAAAAGTGAGGGAATTGAATTTATTTATTTATTAATTATTATTTTTTATTAAATATTAAAAAAATTTAATTAATAAATATTTAATAACTTACTAATTTAATAATGCTCAATAAAATATATAAATAAATAAAAAAAACCTAAAAAGATATAATTGTACCACAATACTCATAAAGTCAAAAACAGAATTAATAGTTTGAAAAACAAAGTCAAAAAACAGGATTAAACTAGGTTGAAATTAATAGTTTGAAAGAGTCATTTTTACCAAAAACAAAACAAAAACATTAAATGTAAAATATTAAAAAAAAACTGAGGGGACCCCTTAACTTACACTACGCTCCGCCCCTGTATAAAGCTTAATTTTTGTATTATTAAACCCGTTGATATAAATATTACACATTTTAATATTAAAATTTTATAAATACACACGTAATGATAATTAAAATTATTTTATTTAAATAACAACGTTGACGTTGGGTAAGTCTTCCTCAGTTTGGTTTTTCATAGAATCCAACCATATTGTTCTTTTTATTTTCATTTAAATAAATAGTTCGTGATATTTTATCTGTTTGGATTGCAGGTTTCCTTGGGGGAAAAAACCTATTTTATTTTTGGGTAATTTGCTTGTGTTCTAACAACTAAACAATAATATCTTATAGTTTGTTACATTATGAAAATTAATTGAAGATGAAATATATGATATACCAAATATTTCTTTGAAGAAAGTAACATAAAGTTAACATGAAAAAAATGAGTTATGCTATTTTAGTGATCACACATGACAAAAAATAAGAGGTCTTAACTCGTAGGTTACAACCTGAACATGCGGATCTTAAAGATTCGGGTCAATATTAGTTGAGTTAGTTAACGACTTTTACATTACTTCAATTAGATTATGAAAAAAAATAAAATGTTTTGAGGTATGTTGAATGGCGGATCTAACACTTGTGGAACTAATTAATTAATAGATGGAAACAAATAAGGAGGTTGGAACATATAAATGATTGAGCACTTTCAAGCAAGAAATCATAGTTTTGTAGTGTTGCATATGTGGCATTTTTTGGAAAATTACGAGGCCCCACAGTAAAATCAATTTTATTCGCTACAATTGCTACCATGAGTCACTATATTATAATTGATTCTTGGACTATAAATCAATTTTTAAACTCTTATATCCAAACAACTACTGGCTTACTTTTTTAGATTATTTTCACCGCGAACTTCCATTTTGCATTTTTCAAGGAGCATATGAAAAAAGCAAAAATTTCTTCCTTCTCCTAAATGTTGGTTTGTATTTCACGGAGAGTCTAAAACAAACAAGCTATACAATAATTATTATAATTAATTTCAGAATGATATAATTGATTTTGGATAGTCTAAAACGTAAAAAAGTAGGCCATTAAAAGATTGAGTGCAATATTAGTTTTTTTTTTCCGGCAAATGTAACAAATGTCTTCAAAAGAATGGAGAAAAAAGTATTTATAGAAGCTAGAACTATGGTGGATATCATATGTAGATAGAAAATAATAAAGTGATATGAAAATACAAGATTATCAACTATCTGTATACGTATGAAGGAAGGAGAGAAGGTAAGTAATCATGACACGAGAGTTATACTTAAGGTAATGTTATGAATAGGGTTGTCACGTATCATGTCACCCTCGCGCAATCCCATTACATAGAGCCAATGCACATACATAAGTTTCTGAAGGGTGCACTTGATGTTTTTCACCGATAATGAGCCTGTTTGTTTAACAGTTGGAGGAGGCATAAATGCTCGTCTGAAAAAGGAGATAAATTTTATTTTCACAAAATGTGCATGGGGAAACATGTGAACGCACGTTCACGTTAGACAAAAATTAATACAAACAGGCTAATCGTTTGTGTGACATGATTGAGATGCATGTGGTATGAGAATTATTCTGTATTCATTTATTTTTTTAGTGTTGATATTCAAAATGAGTTATGAAATATTTATTATTTGTTGTTATATTTTATAAACTTTTAAGCATTAACAGTAAATAAATATTTAACAACTTATTAATTGAGAGTCGATCGAGCTGATAAACAAACTCATTCACATATGATAGGACGCAAATTCAAATTTCAGTGAGAATCGCTTTGGTTAGAAGACAACAAAAACTCGTGTTTTAAGCAATCGACCTTGAATTAATCCTATACCCTAAAGGACTTAACCTATAAAAATATTGTGATGCGTCACTCGATTCAAATAACTAATTAAGAAAATTAACTAATTATGGAGATTGACTTTTATATATATTTATATATAACAACTTACCTCAAGTAATGAAAGATAAGGTAGAATAACAATTCTCATGCGCCATTAATAAATGCATGTAATTGAGTATTGGAATGTCTTAAATGTGTGTGCAACCTCAGCCTTGCATAGTGTGTTGGAATATATGCTTCTCTAATCTTTGCACGTGCGAACCTACTTGTGAATTGTATGTCTCATAATGGAATAGATCACATTTAATTTTAACCTATTTATAGCATTTTGGTTTAACTTTTGGAAATTCCCAAACTATGATTTAGGCAAAAATTATAGTTTAGAGGTTTTTAAAAACTAAATCAAGTATTTAGACATTTTCTTTTTTTCTTAAAAATTAAAATTTCATTTAAATGAATTTATTATTTTAAAGAAATTTCATTCAATTCAATGTGTTGAATGGGAACAACTATATGACATGATTTTTCTAACACAATTTCTCCCTTGATTTATTATATCAGTGTTGATGATGTTGAAGGCATGAACTGTTCCTACATGCCCTAGGAACAAGGGTTTGTTAGATTGTCATCTAACTAATTGGCATGTTCCAATGCATAAGCTGTTAATTCTCTACATTTTTTTTTTTGTTGGTGTTTTTTTTACGAGAGGGATTGGAGAAAAGCAAGTACCATAAATTGCCCAATCAACGGATTGGATAATGATCGAAATTCAATTCAATTCTATAAAGCAACATATTTGGTGAGTTATTTACTGGGAAACTATGTGAGAAATTACGCATCTTACAATTTAGTTAAATAATAATTAATATATCGAAACTATGCTTCACGAGTTGGAAAGTTGGATTATGGGTTTCAATCAAGAGAAATGATACTTACATCTAATTTTCATTTTACATATCTTACTTTAACTTTATTTTCTCTCTCTCCCTCTTTCTCCTCTCTCTCTTATTCTCTTTTTTTTTTAACATTAAAAAACTTAAAAAAAAGTGAGATACCTGAGATGAAATGTATGTATAAATATCATTATTCTTTAATCAAATAATCAATCTTTGAGACTAAAGGGAAATTAACACTTTTCTTTAATCATTCTTCAACGCTTTGTTCATTATAATCAGTGATAAATCCACAAATTTTAAATAATAGAAATAAAACAATACACAAATATAAGAATTTAGTTAAGTAATAGACGTTCAACTGTCTTAAAAAGAAAAATGAATGACAAAAAGGTTTGAGGATAAAAATAACAAATAATAATAATTAATAAACAATTTTGAAAAATCAGTAGAGGATGTGTCCCCGATCTCTTACATGTGAATCCGACAATCCGTCAGTAACTATAGCCAGATGGGAACATTTCCCTAGCAATCTTTCTGTCCTTTTTTAGGGAAAAATAAACGAAAAAACAATATACTGAAAATGAAGATGAATTATAATACTGTAGATTTCTTTGCCGTTCTAATAGAAATTATTTAATTAGATTTAAATAAAATGAGAGTCGGTGAGATGAATATTAAGGATTTGATGTTATGAGAATTTTGTTGAAGATTTTATCATAAGGTTTTTTTTTAAAAAAAAATTTATTATTATTTGGGTTTTAAGATGATATTGTATTTTTTTATATACTTGTACTGAGCTGTTTAAAAATTAAAATTGGGTCACGTTAGGACCCAACCAATATGCGTTTTTTTTAAAAGAAAAATCTATGCAAATTGCAAAGTATCATCCATGATCAAGTCTCAAGCCATTAAAACGGAGGCTTTTATCATTCACTAACGTAATATTGGTGTTTTATTCACCAAACTAATTATAACAAGTATAGAAGAGTAAAAATATATTTTAATTTTAAAGTATATAGTAATATATTTTATTTTTAAAGTGTATAGTGTGATCATTTTTAGTTAGATTAATATATTAATTTTTAATTAAAACATACCTGTTTATGAAGAAAGATGAGTAATAAATTTAATATTTAATATTTTAAATTATTTAAATAATAATTTTAATTTTAATTTATTGTTAGAGTTAATTTTTTTATATTGTCATTCAATCATATATGAATATATTATTAAAAAATTTAGACTTTTAAGATAATCGTTATCATAGTTAAATATTTTTAATAATTTGACAATACATGATTAGATAATAATATAAATTTTTTTTATAATAATAATAAATTAAAATTAAACTCATAAATAATTAACAAATCTATTAATTAAGTATCCACTTAATTTATGTAAAATAATAATTAAGCATGACAATATCATAAAAATAAATAATTATTTTATTTTTAAAACATTAAAATATTAATTTAATTTAATAAAAATTAAATAATCAATTATATCAAGAGTTATTTAACAAAAATTACACATTAATTTTAAATTAATTTAGAATATTTTTATAAAGTCAAATTTTTATTTATTAACTTGTAATATAAGTATCGCTTAAAAAATTTTAATTATTGATTAATTTTTATACAAAATTAATGGTTAATAAAGAGTGATAGGTGGAAAACGTTCCTATTAAAACGGGTAATGACTTATGAGTCAATTTATATAACTTTCGTGTAAAATTGTGAATTTGTGAGCTAACTTAAAAATTGGTGTCCCATTTGGAAGGTGAAATTTTTGGCTCTCACCATGGATCGTGGCCAAGTTGGACCAACCCATGGGCCATATAAAAAGAAAAACAAAATTAGTTAATTTGTTATTTAATGATTAAATAATTAGTTTTTTATGATTTAATTTTCGATAGGCTAGCCAAACCTGACATGCAAACCATAATGGGTTGAGTTAGTTATTTAACAGTTAGTTGGGTCGATAAAATCAATTTATATTGACACCTCCAATCAATTTTAATATGATTATGTACGATATTATTGTCAAAGTTGTGATTTGTGAATGTTTAAGAAAAAATGCTTAAACCTTTTGGTAAAAGAAGTGTCTAAAAATGGCTTGCCTATCCATACACCATGCATGATAACTCGATCGTTGATATTAAGGAATCCCATTAGCTAATTTCTAATACATTTCATTTATAAGTTTCAAATTTAGTTTGAACCAACAAAAAAAACAAAAAACCTGTAATTTTCTTCATCACGGTTGACCGTTAGATGTGGTTATTATTATTATTAGACAAAACCTGCTAGATGGAAATGGAACATCTATATACTATTATATATATAAAATATATTTATGTAATTTGGATAAATATCAAGTATTATTAATACATGTATTTTTCTTTTCAAATTTTTACTCATTTGATGCAGATTTGTATTTAGATATGGTGTGTCATGCATCAATCATTTCTGATTTTGAAATTGAATAATGAAATTTTATTGATTTGTGTTTAAATATATTGAGATTGGTAGTTTCAAACTTTTGTCCTAAAATTCCTTCAATATTATTGAAATTCCAATTCAAAATTTAATTAGCTATTCAACTTTTAATTTTATCTCTTAGAATTTTAGTAAATAATATATTATGGTTATTACTAATCTAATATAATTTATATATATCATTATATAAAACACATTTAATGCAAGTTAAACAAATGTCATGTGTCATTAAGATATATATTTTTTTCTGTTTATTTAGATATGTTGTGTCTGTGTCATTCATTCATGATTTTGAAATTGAAACCTAAAATTTTATTGATTTGTGTTTACATATGTTGAGATTGGTGGTTTCAAACTTTAATCCTAAAATTCCTTTAACGTTGGTGAAATTTCAATTATTTATTTAAATCTTATTTTTTTTCTTATCTCTTAGAACTTTAGTAGATAATTGATTATAGTTATTATCAATCTAATCTAATACTATCTAATTCCATCAAAAAAATTCTAATACTATCTAATATAATATAATTTAATATTATTATATAAAACACAATCTATGCAAGTTGAGTCAATGCCATGTGTCACTCATAGATAAATTCTTTCATCTAAATTTTTACTCCTTTGATATAGCCTTATTGTTCATGTATCCAAAATTTATTTTAAAACTTTCAAATTTCAATTATATTTATTTTTTTTATTTAAGTGATAAATTTAATTAGCCTAGCTTTTTAAATTTTAAATTAAATTTAAATATCATTTACTTATTGACCTATTAAGAAATGTGATTAATGAATATCATATATCATAATATATTCAAATTGTCAATATTTTTTACATTAATTAAATATTAATTATACTTATTTACTTATTCTAATGAAAAATATTCTAATAAACGTTTAATCTAATACTATTATATAAAACACAATCTATACAAGTGAGGTCAATGACATGTATAACTTATACATAAGTTTTGTTTCTTCTAAGTTTTAACTCATTTGATATAGCCTTATTATTCATGTATCCAAAATTTATTTAAAAAAGTTAAAACCCAATTCAAATTTCAATTATATTTAATTATTTTATTTAAGAGATAAATTTAATTGCTCTACTTTTTAAATGTTATATAAATTTAAATATCAATTACTTATTTACCTATTAATAAGTTTGATTAACAAATACAATATATAATAGTATATTCAAATTGTTAATATTTTTTAAATTAATTAAATATTAACTATTCTTCAAATTTTATATTTTTATAGTTTAGTTTGAAATATCAATACTTTAATAAAATTTTAATTTAAAATAATTTTAATATTAATCAAATACTTCAAAATATATGTTTCTATAGTTTAGTTTGAAATATAAATACTTTACTAAACCTTTAATTTAAAATATTTTTAATCTTAATCAAATACTTCAAAATTTATATTTTTATAGTTATTGTTTTGTTTTATAATATCTTGCTAAACACTGAATATATTAAATAGTCCGCGATAAATTTTATTTTTATTTATTTTTATCTGAGATAATTAAATTAAAAAGTAATTAAGTTATTTTTTTTTACATAAAGTTGATTAAAAAATCCATATAAAAAATATCAAAATGATTAACACATTATAATTCAAAAAATTTATACACATCTAATATATCAAACTTATGCATCGCATGAGTAATAAAATTAGGTGTGTGGTAAATAATGCATAATCCCTTGCATTATCTTTTTCTTTCAATGCCGTTGTTTTTTGACCCATTGCTTTGTAATAGTATTAAAATGTAATGTGTTTTTTTTCTCTCAATAGATTATATTCACAAACTGGATTATTCATTTTATGAATGATTAATATGGCACTAGAAAACAAAACTGCTACTATTGGTCACCACATATATTCTCTGCACACATTATTTACTAATTCCACATGTTTGATGTTATTGCTTAATATTAATGACCTCCAAAATGAATATTATTTATCAATTAGTATTTGAAAATTGAAATTGAAATACCAAACAAAACACACCATAACAAAACACACCATTTTCTTTTGAGTTGCTCTCTCTCTTTCTCTCTTCCACTCATTTTCAAGTGTGGAGACCGCAGATAAGAAAGGAGCAAGGACAAGTTCTGTATGTGCAAAACTGCAAATGCATTCATTCACTTGCATGTATTGCAAATTAAGGTAAGGAGAATATGGTCCCAATCAATTTTGTTGAATGTTGATGCAGGAAAGGGAGGGCTAAGATAATGCCCTTTTTCAATTTTGTCTTTTAAAATGGGCCATAGGATGCAAAAATTGGGAAGTAAGAACCATTTAAAAACTAAAAATGCCTATCTGCCCCAACAAAGAAAAAGACCTTTCTCACTTTGATATGGTGGTAGGGCAGGGTGGTGAAGTAGACTCTTATCTTACACCTCATTCTTGTTGGATTATGACATGGAAATTTGGCCGGCTACTTTGGCTCCCTATCATGGGGACCAACATGGGACCTGGCCCATTGCTTTGCGCACACTTGTCGTGCTCTCGTTGCATCGACGGCTTCCATCGCAAATTACCAGTGTAGCATCAAGTTCCATGTTTGATTATCAACTTACTCCAAAAATTTCACAAAAGAAAACAACGGAAGAGATATATTTTAATTTGGTGATATTTTATGAATAACATACAATCTGATTATTAGATTATGCAGATTTAGCTTTTTTTTGGAGATATGTGGTGTGGGTGATTAATTTGGTTTTTAAATATTTTAAAAGGTTAACTTTTAAATTTTTAACATATATAATCCAAAAACCATATTATGTGCACAGAATGTTAATGTAGTGAGCTTTTAAAAAATCAAATGATCAAATAAGTTATATATACATATGTGTGTGTGTATGATTAAATTCATTCAGCATGTATAATTACGATATCAAATTATAATTGTTTTTCTAATTTTGGTATTGTTTAAATAATTTTTTTTTAAAAAAAGAAAGAAAGAGAAAAAGGAAAAGGTTTGTGAGCTTATCAGAACATCCATGAAACACTCCCTAGGCCGATGAAGGGTTCAAGCTTGTGACATCGTTCCATCAAATCAAACAAAATAAAAGACTGAAAAAAAAAAAAGACAAATGGACTCATATAGGAAGTCATTGAGTCACTATTCAAATGAAGACAAATGTATTGGCCCACTAAATTTTAAAATTTTAAATTCTGTGAAATAAATGGTCTATTATATAGAGTAAAATACAACTAGTAATTGTTGATAAAAATCGATATGATATTTTTTTTAAGTGTAAGATGTATTTTGAATTATTATTATTATTATTATTATTATTATTATTATTATTATTATTATATAATTGCTAAACACAAACAATATTATTTATCTGAATGTAATAAAAAAGGTTAACTAAAATTAGTTGGACTCATACATAATCATATGTTGCCAATAATTAAAGTCAATAATTGCATAAAAAATTATTCCAAATTATCAATTGATTATTTATATACGTGCTTTGAGCATTATACATATATAACGAAACATTTCGTTCAAATACAAAAAATTAAGATATTGCACATGTTTTGTTTATATATAGCTAGTTTTTAAATTTAATTTAATTATTATTATGTTAATTCGTAAGACTTAGATTATAAAATAAAATTCCTCTTCATAATTCAAGAGGTTGGCCTACCTTAACTATTTAAATTTAAATAATTTCAACCAAGTTAGTCTATCCCTACTGTATATATTAAAAAAATGTTGCATTCCATTATGTAACTTACATTAAAAAAAAAATGATGACCTCACCTATTCAACAAGATTTTGTATGGAAGAAGTGGGTCTTATTGTGTAAGGAATACTGTGACTCATCATGGAAATACGAAAGAATAATTCCTTTAAAATGGAGAAACATGAAGATCGCCCATAAATAGAGGGAAGGTGGAAAAGAATGAACGATATGAGTCGACATGTCACGTTGTGCCATAAAGAACCTTAGCAGATGAGATATAGCATATATATGAACTTTTTGGCTTTGTTTGAATTAGAAGGAAAATAGAGTAGAAAAGAATAGGGAAAAGAAAAATAAAGTAAAAAATGAATAAATTTTTAAATTGTTTGGATTAAAAAAAATAAGAAAAAAAAAAGAAAAAAAATAAATTTTGTTATAAATACATAATTGTTTTTATTTATTTATTTATAAAATAACAAAAAAGAGTATATTAATCAAATTTTTACTTCTATTCATTTCTTCTCACTTTAGGAGAGAAATGAAAAAATTATAAGACACATCATTTTTTTTTCTTCTCTATTTTTTCTTTAATTAAATAAGAGAGTTTCTTCATTTTTTTCGATTTCTTTCTTCTCTAATTTTTTCTTTTTCATTTCTTTCAAAACAAATAAATGTGTGTTGTAGAAAACAAACATGTCGTTGTAGAGAAGGATCTCCGTTTTACCATATTCTTTAGGTTTGAATTAGATTCCAACAAATATCGAACTTGAAGAATAGGAAATGTTGAAAAACAAAAGAATAGGAGATAAAAGAATCATATCGAGAGGAAATTGCTGCTAAATTTTTCTGTGTTTTTCTTTTCTTTGTTTATTTTTCTTGGGGTTGGGGCCAACTACTAGAATGCATACCATCTTAATATCGAAAACATTTGAGCTAAATGCCACAAACCAACGGATTGAACTAATGATCACATAGCCTAAAAAATAATGAGTGATGTTATTCAAGCGGGGCTACTTGAATCCAAATATTCCTTTTTTTTAATGTAAAAACAAATTGATTTTTACAACAGTAGTCAACCAAAGAAAAAACATCCATAATCTAAGAAATGGACCTTCGGCTGTTCAAAACCTTGGGCCATGTATTAATCTTTCGAGGACTAGAAGCCCAGTGGTAGTGAAGTAGTTATGGGTCCAAACCAAAAGAAAAATCAACCTGCTTTGCCATGCCGAGTCTAGGACCTGGCCTGGTACATAGAATGAGTTCGGTTGAGTTGAAAGTGATTTTGGATACATCTCATTTATAGAGGTAGTGGGTTAGGATGGGTTTTGAATTTTTTTTTTAACCCAAATCATTTGGGTTAAATTCAACGTTAAATTTAAACTTAAAAAAAAAATAACATGTTAAAATAAAAATAAAAATTTATTTTGAATAATATAATATAAGTGTGTATTTAGATTAGATATAAAAAAATATTATGTTAAAAATCGATTATATGTATAATTAATTTTTAAGAAAAATAATTATTTTAAAATTAATTTTCAAGAAAAATAATTATTTTAAAATTAATTTTCAAGAAAAATAATTATTAAAAAATTAATTTTCAAGAAAATTATTTATTTTAAAATTAATTTATGTTTGGTTATGTTAATTCATAATCAATTTTAAGATAAATAATTTAATTTGGATTGTATAAAAAGAATCACTTTTATGTATTAAATTATTAAAAAAATATGAAACGATTGAAAAAGTTATTTAGTTAATGGCAAAATCATATTTGTTTCTCATAACTGTGAAATAATCACAATAAGAGCATGTTTGAGAAAGATTAATTCTTTTCCAAAATTGTTTTTTTTTTCAATTAAAAGTTATTTTATCTAAAATTTATCTTGCTTGTTTAAAGTATTTAATTAGTTATAAGTTAAGATTATTTTTTCATTAACTAAAAATAGCTTTTTTAGAAAGCTTTTATTTTGAACTTTTGATTATTTGATTTTAGATTATTTGAAAAGTTTTGGGAGAAAGATACATATTTGTCATCAATTAAATAACTTTTTCAATTATCTTATATATTTTTTGGTAATATAATACATAAAAACGATCTTTTTTATTCAATTCAAACAAAACTCTTTTTTTTAAGTTCAATTATGAAATAACATATCTAAACATAAATTAATTTTCTCATATTTTTTATGAGATAATTTTCTCATAATTAATTTTCTTGAAAATTAATTATACACATAATCAATTTGTAACACAATCTTTTTTTCACAACTAATTCAAACACATTAGATTATAAGCAAAATGTTCAAATTCTAGCTCTTGGAACAAATTTATTTTTAGTTTAAAAAATTAATCAACACCTTTTAATTTACCAACCCAAACATGTTGCTAAAAAGTGAAAATAACTTTTACAATGAAAAAAGTTATTTTTTCAAATAATTAAGTTAAACTAAACATACTCTAAGTTTACAAATAACATAATATAAAATATAAGTTTGTAAATGACATAACATATAACATAAGTTTCAAAATACATATAATTCTAATATTAGAATTACGATCAACACAAATAAGCAACAATGACACATGTAACACAATTGAGCCTATAGATTAATGTGTCTGCTTTAATCTTTTAAATTTCATTCATTTGAGTCTGATATTAATGTGTTTATCATGAATTTTTAATCAATTCTAAGCACAAATCAATTACGAAAATGGTCAAGAACTCGTCATTTAATACTAAATGTAGTATAATTTTAATTTAAAAATTCTCAAGAAAATAATTATCCAAAAAAATTATAAATTTATATAAGATTTTAAAATCCTCAATAAAAAGTAATAATACATCTAAAAAAAACTTGAATGAGTTGGCTTGAGTTAGGTTTGTACAGATTGAGAGAATCTCAACTCGCTACCCGACTCATACCTCTAAATTTAGCTATTTTAAACTCAACCCATAAACTTAAACTAATTCGTTATTTATAAGTTGAGTTAGATAAAAATATATAAGTTGATGAGTCCATCTCACCCAATCTCCACCCCTACCGTAAGTAAGGATGGCAATGGGGCGGAGACGGGTTGTAACCCCCTGTCCCTCGCTCTATATTTGTGCGAATACTTATTTTTTATTTTTTCGCGGGTAGATATAGTACTTACAGATATCCATGAATATTCATAAAATCATTAAAATTAAAAAAAAAAGAATAAATTAAATAAATTTTATTATCATAGTTTCTCATAATTTATCAACTATAAACTAATTTAATTTAATAACTTTAAATACTTAAAATTAAAATAATAATATAATTTTTTTAAAAAAAAATATATATATATAATAATAATATAACTTTAAATAGTTAAAATTATATATTAAGTACCTGAGAGTACGAGAGAAATAACCTCCCCCACTTCATTTAATAAATGAGTATTAAACTCTCTTTCCTTAACAAATATTACTTGCGGGATGGAAAAATTGCCATCCGTAATCCCGAGCATACAATACCAAACATAAAAATACGGAAACTGCAAATGGAGCCACCAGTCATGGACTCATGGACAAATATAAACAGTGACATATCGGAAACTTTAATAAAGTGGATAGGATATGATCACGGGAATATCCTTCCTAAACTTCGTAGTTTGAAGCTGTAGGTTACCAGTACGTTTCTCAAACCCTACGTTCGCACAAAATTAATTGGGAACGGTTTAATTGATGGATTTAATTTTTATTTACTAACATAAAAAAAATTATTTTAAATTTTATACTATTATTTAATTATATATTATAAATTATTGAATGAATTTAATTATCATAATAATTACTTAATAAACTTAATTATTTTAATAATATATTAACAAATTATTACATACCAATATATATATTTTTTAAATTGACCATATATCACATTTAAGCTCTTAATTGATTGATCTCTGAACTCAAGATTTTCAACTTGGAGTAACCATGTAAGTTACGCTTGTGTTGGGAACTTGGGATGGATGTTGCTTAAAATTGAATAGACCAAAGGTACGCTTGTGTGGAAAAAAAAAGTAATGCTATTTCCTTATAATAAATTATCTTAATTATTTGAAACAGGGCATATTAAATAAAAAAATAGAACATTTAATATTTTGATAACTTAAAAAATATTTAATTTATTTTAATAATTAAGATGATTTGTTGAAAGAATATAAAAATATTCAAAAGAAAAAGTGAAGCAGTGGAGTAAGTTGGCTTAAAAGCCACACTCAAACGGGGTCAATGGTTTGATTTGGAGAAAAATAAATCAAATATGTATCCCCGTCATTGGAATATTATAAATGAGAGGAATTTGAAGTTTGTTAGGGTATTATAAAATTTGAAGTTATTGAAGATTTTGAAGATGGTGGAGCATTAGATTTGAGTGAAGTTATTAGATGAAAGTCAACAGATTTGTGCAAAGCCTTCGTATGGTTTGGTGTTCCTAGGACATATGCGAACATGCAGGGGCAAGCTTTCTGAGTTACTAAAAGAGTGGATGAATCTTTCAAGTTGTGCTTGTAGACTGTAGTTGCAGAAGATGAGAATGATCTCCCATGCGAAGCACAATTGTCAGTGAAATCTAATTATGGCAAAGCTGCTTGGATTAAATTGAGGTAATTGTACTTGATTTTTTTTTAAATCAACATGAAGATTGATGGGATGAATGAATGTCGCTTAAATTTTTTAAAAAAAAATTAAAGAAAGGGAAAATTAAAAAAATAAGGGAAAGTACATGGGTACGGTCAAACTTGGCTCCAACATGAATTATCATCATTGGATTATTAGCATAAATAAGAGAATTTTGAAGGGTATGTCACACTCCTAGTCCTAGCTAGGTCCTACCAGGGAGTAGGTGGTTTTGTAATTTTTTAATGTACGGTGTTTTATAATAAAGTGTGTGGAGTCTCAAGTTTCTCAAGTTTCGTACTTCAAGTAACACTAACTTCACATTTGTTATATGAAATGATGATTTTATATAATAGAAATAGAATCATAATAAGAAATGATAATTCTCAATCTACACTTTGATATGTTCCAAAATAAAATCAAAATTGATTGAAACAATGTAAATACTCCACGAGGAAAACAAAAAAGTTAACATTTCTAGTATATAACGTTTTAATTTTATTTTTTTTTATAACTTAATAATAAAAAGTTATCGTTAAAAAAGAATAAACATTGTTTTTTAAGAGAAAAAATTGAAATTAAAATGTGTACAAATTTCTAAAAAGATTCTTCATATATATTTTATAATATTTTGGATAATAATTGTGTCTCAAGCGTATTATTATACTTTTTTTAAATTATACATTATTATTTGCATAATAATAATATTTTTTAAATTTAAGATCAATCTTTAAAGTTAATTACAAGATATGAAGGATATATTAAGACAAGTAAAAACAAAATTATATTTTAAGTATATTAGATTTAATGAATAGTAATAATTATTAATGAGTAAATAAACACTTTGGTCCCTAAAAGATTCAACCAACTACCCAATAGTTCCTGAAAGGTTTTTTTTGCTACACTTAAGTTCCTGTAAGATGAAAAATTCATACATGTTTGTCCTTATGTTAAGACGCAACGTTAAAGGCAAATGGAGAAGCTGATGTGTCACATTAAATGACAATGTGGAGCTTATGTGTCACAAAGTTCACAAAGTTAGCATATATCCTAAAATATTGTGTTTCATTTATGTTCAATTTAGAGTGTTATCTACTCGATCAGAACCGATCAGCCAAAAATGTGATCGATCTGGACTGGTCGGAGGGGTAAAGGTGACTCAAAGGGAAATGCCTGATCAGTCTGTCTAATAAGGGGTAAAGGATGTCAAAGTTGAAGGTGCGATTGGCGTGTCCAATGAGAGTAAAGGTTGTCAAAGGGAAAGTGTCTGATCGGTAAATGGTAACCTCGGCTTGGTTAGTGTAGTTGATGGAAAAAGTGTTTTAGGAAGGTCAGATCAATTTGGTGAGCTGAGAGGTAAATTGGTTAAGGATAAGGTTTGGTCGGTCAGCCAAGTGATGGGGTAAAGTCTTAAGGGGGGTCGGATCGTTTAGGCAATTGGTTAAAGAGAGATTGAGGAAAAGACTAGGGTCGACTCGATCAGTTTGTAGATCTAAGGGTTAGATGGGCAACTCGGCTCAGTCAATTGAGTTGATGGGGAAACTGTTAAGGATATCAATTGGTTAGGTGAGCTGGGGGGTAATGGCTAGGGCTAGGTTGGATCGGTCGGTTAAGTGGATCCTGAGGTTGATGGGCTAAGGGTGAGCTCGGCTCGGAGAAACTTTTGACTGATCAATTCTGACCAAGCGAATAACACTTTAAATTGAACATAAATGAAACACAATGTTTTACGGTATATGCTAAATCTGTAAACTTTGTGACACATAGGCTCCACCTTGTCATTTAACGTGACACATCAGCTTCTCTATTTGCCTTTAACATTGCATTTTAACATAAGTGTATGAATTTTTCATTTTACAGGGACTTAAGTGTAGCAAAAAAAATCATTTAGGGACTATTGTGCAGTTGGTCGAATTTTTCAGGGACCAAAGTTTTTATTTACTCATTATCAATTTATAAAATAATTGAGAATATGTTAAGAAAAAAAAAATCAAATGCCATTCCATGAAAATCTCACCTCTTTAAAATGAAATGGCGATTCATGATTTTATGAAATAAGATGGAATGAAATTACCATTACATGCTTTTTTTATGTTAACAAATATGAGAATGCTTATTCAATGAAATAAAGCATAGTATAAAATTATTATTCCATATACCAAACATAACATAAGTCTTTTTAAAATTATTGGATCTCAAAATTAAATATTAATTTTTTCATTATACATAGCTCCATAATAAATACATTTAAATACATATATACATATATATATATTTTGTAAGAAATGTGTTTATATTTATTGCCAGTATACTCACTAACAATGTGATTTATTTATAAGAGACTTTTTTTGAATGTAATTAAGATTCACATTGCGATAAAGATTTTTTTAGTCATGTTATTGTGGCCTTGTCGCAGATTGTTATGTCTCACATTGTCAAAAAAAGACAACTTAATGTGATTCTTAAGTTATGAGACACTTTCACTTAATATGTTAGTATTTTGAGATGAGTTTTTTTTCATAGACTTGAACGTAACAATGAATATTTTCATTAAGAGTAGACTGATGCGGAAGGAACGACTTAGAAATGAGTAACTTAGGAGGAGCCATCAGGAAAAGAATTACCTCTACCAGAAGGATCAAAGTAAAAGTCACATTGAGTGGGCTGTCGTGAACTTCGACTTTCGAAAAGGTATGCAATGTTATATCATACATTACTTAAATAAGGCAACTCAATGTGATATTTAAGTTATGAAATTCTATCATCCAATAAGTTAGTATTTTGGTATGAACTCTTCTTATAGTCTAAGCATACATTTATGATTGTAATTTTTGCAGATACTTAAATTGATTTATTAGTCGTGCATGTATGTATTTATCGAATTATATTGAACTTTTTGTATACTAATTTTTAAATTATTTACTGAGCTTTAATATGCATTTGCCGCATTTCGGAAAACGATTCTATTTAAATTATGACACCCAAGGCCAAAGGCTTGGCTCAAACGGGAATTGGCATTTGAATTTCCATAGTCAAAGTAGAAAATCTATCTGCGAAAGATATATCACAGCTTAAAATTGGCATTTTCTTCAAAGATAAATGAGCATTGGCTAGGCTACTTTTAAGTAAAAGGTGATAGCAAATGTGAGAATGACTGTTGATAACACAACTCGAGTCAGGATGATCATTCCGGCAAATTAAATGACACCCCTGCTAATCCAGGTTCATTGAATGCAGATAATAGCTTCAAAATTATGTAGGACAAACACTGATTTGGATCCTCTCTTGCTCTCTAGCCTTTTTAGCTTCTTCAGCCTTTTTATTTTATTTTTAATTTTATTTTCTCTTCATCATTTATTCTTCTTTTTTATAATTTTTTGCTGCAGAGACAAGAGAGGATCCAAACTCAACAAACACACATAGAATAGAAACGAAGGACAATAATATGGTCTGGAGTCTATGCTACTGTCTACTGCTATTATATAGGAGTTAATGCTACTGATATTTTTACACTACTTTTTTGTGTGGAGATTTTTACTTATACATATAATTTGCAAATTTATGCACAAGACAATATTTAATTTTATTTGGACTCATACTGCATTCACTTCAATTTTATTTGAATACACTTAAATAGTAACTATATAATATAATTTACTTTTTGCGAGCATTACGTGATATGAAAAGAACTATTTTTTATTGAATAAGTTATTAGATAAGATTTCACATATAAAAGTTCACTTTTTTATAAAATTATATTTATCTATAAATTAATCATTATTACATTAAAATTTTCCTTTCGGATTATGTAATTAGCGGGGTGGGACAACATTTTTTAAGATATTCTAAAGGAAAATCCTAGGGGACCCAAACTGAATCCCAGTCAAAGAAGAATGATGGTGTGGGGATGATCAACAAGTCTAATAAGGCTCTCAGTTGGGTAGGACCAAGGATTGCATATTTTATGATTGAACCAAGATATTCTAAAGAAAAATCCTAGTGGACCAGACTTTCATGGCAAAAATGCTGGGATGGCGTGATACAGAGGTGACTAATTCACTGGGAAAAAGAATTGAAGTAGTACTGAACTACTGATGTCTATATTCTTACTTCTGAATTATTTTACTTCTTGCCATAACCTGCTGTTTGCAGCAGGTGACATAAAATTCAAAGTAGAGGCAGAGAGAGGGATGGAATCTACATGTATAATAATAATTGACATGTTTGGCACACAAACCGTGTACTCTTCATTTTTCTAGCCCAAAAGTAGGGAAAGAAAGAAGATTGTGCACAATTTCCGTCTTTAAACAGGAAAAGCTCTTTCATGTGAAAAGGCATGTATATATGGGTCGTGGTTTTAAAGTCAGCTTTCCATAGTTTTTCACGTTTCCTTTTACATTCATCAACCATACAATTACAGTGGTGTCAAAATGGGTTAAGTTGGAATAACCCTCCAAAAATTGAAAGCTAACATAAGAAAATCTAAACCCGAATCACTTTGTATCCCAGTCCGACATAAACCGAAAAATAAGTTAACCTGCAACGGGTCAGGCCAACTTACTTGTCAGAGTGAAATCTATTTTTATCATTGTCCAATTTTTCTTGTTATTTTCTAAGGCTTTGTTTGGATTATGAGAAAAATAGAGTGGAAAAAAATAGAATATAAAGAAATAAAGAGAACAGACATAGAGTAAAAAATGAGTAGATTTTTAAATTGTTTGGATTACGAGAATTAGGAAATAAATATGAAAGAAAAAAAATTAAATTTTATTGTAAATACATATTTGTCCCAATTTATTTATTTATTTATAAAATAATAAAAGAAGAGTATATTAGTCAAATTTTTATCTCTACTAATTTCTTTTCTATTTCTTATCACTTTAAGAGAAAAATGAAAAAGTTGTGGGATCCACCACTTTTTCTTTCTTTCTTCTTTATTTTTCTTCTAACCAAACAAGAGAATTTTTTCATTTTTCTTTTATTTCTCTCTTCTTTAATTATCTCTTCTCCATTTCTCTCATACCAAACAAATGCTAAATGAAAATGATTCAAAGTGAGAAGTATAACATGCCTATTGATTTGTTACTTGTTTCTAACATTCATTGCAAATTCTCTTATTTATTTCACCAAAATGGAATTGAAAACTTCCAATATTCTGTTGAAGACATTGGTTTGGATATTAGTTAAAGACAAAAGTGCATTTGTTAGAACTAGGAGTTTTGCTCCTATCTGAAACGTGTAAGTTTATCATAAATCTTGAATGTACACACCGTATTTATATACTTTTTTTAAAAGAGGTATATATACAATCATTTTGGATGAAGAATTGTGGTAGTAGATCTAAAAGTATCATATAGTTTTATAATTTATCTGAAAAGGATATATTAATGTGTGAGACTAATCACAAATTGAATAAAAAAAAGAACAATTAGTGAGAAGGCTATTCATAAAATGATGAGGAATCTCAAAAGGATTAGTGCGAATAGACAACTTTTTAAAAACACTCATAAAAATAATGATAAGTGCGCATGACCATAAAGTTCAAAACCGATAGAAACCCCGATAAATCACTTTCACTGTATGTGTGGTAAATTGAAGCTTGAACTAATGAAATATAATTCAATATATTTATATATATATATATATATATATATAATTCACTCATATTCTGTCAAGCATAAATTAATTTGAATCACTAACCCATAATTAAATAAATTTTAAATCCAATTGGTATATAAAATTTATATATATATCTATATATTTTTATATAAAAATTCACATATTTATGAATCTTACACTAATTAGTTTTTATGCAAAAAATAAATACATTTTGATTTTATTTTTGGTTTTTCAAGTATCCCCGCGTGTGATTACAAAAACTAATTCCTCGAGGTACTAAAATCTATTTAAGAGGTTGACCTCTCCGAACGAATCTTTTTTCATACACATAAGTCATGAATTAAACCCTGACTATAAATACATTTTGATTTGTAATAAATATTGAAAAATTAACAAATATAAAATCCTGAAAATGCTTGTGCAAGACTAATTACTGAATTTGAATGTGTGTTAAGATAGAGCCAAAATATCAATTGGGGAGAAAATAACAGAATTATCAAATATAAAATGATTTAAAATGGGAAAGCATTAATTAAAATATGGAGTAATTAAAAATTATTATACGCTTGTTTAATACTAAAATAAAAAATCAAATGAACATGCTTGTGTAATAGCAATTATATTTCTATATATGATCGTATATTTTTTTAAGGATTTAATTTTAATCTATTGCTAATGTAAAAAAATTTTACACTGTCATCCAATCATGTGTTGATACATCATTAAAATAGTTAAACTTTTGATGTAGTTATTATGATAGTTAAAAACTTAAAACTCTTTTAATGATTTAACAATACATGATTAGATGACAGTGTAAAGAAATTTTATACTGACAGTAGATCAAAATTAAACTCTTTTTTTTTAATCAAATTGTGATGCAAATAAGAAAAATTAAACAAATAAAGTTTAATCTCCTCTTTCCTTTGGCATTTATTCTCTTTCTTACATTTTTGTCATTACATTTTTTTGAGTATAAGATTAATCTCATTCAGATATTAACTTAACACTGATCACAAGGTGTTTTCAGATTAAAACCTCTGCACAATAGGTAAAGTCCGCCCATATAAACCTTAATTTTTAAAGGAGTCATCACCAATGTTCTTTCTTACATTATTTTATCAAACACTATATCCCCATATCTAATGTTAACATTTTTTAGTTTTTACCACTCCTAACCAACCGCATTCATCATAAAAATAAAAATAAAAGTTATTTCTTATTTGTTTTAGGTTTAAATCAAATTATCAGCAAGGTTAGATAAAACAAAAACTTTAATCACGGGCTGAGTTGTTGAACTACTCAAGGAGGTAATTAGGCCCCATTTCCTTGTTGCCTCCCACGTTACATTCCAAAAAAGGACTGCATCTCCACAATATTTGAAACAATATTCTATCACGTATGATTTCATCTCAAACTGTATTTATTCCAATACAAAGACATATGTGAACAAGTTTTCTTTTTGTCTTTACCTCATTACTGTCACATTTTTTCATTACTGAAATTATTTATTATCATAAATGTTTTTTTTTGCAAATTCAAACATATAAATTTATAAAGATTTTTCAATTATTAAATTCAAACTTACTTATTATTTAATTCATTCTTACTTATTATTTAATTCATTCTTTGTGAGTGAACAATTTTATTAGTGGGTCTATTTTGTGATTGAGAATTATAGGAAGAGAAAAGGCCACTTTATTACTTATTACATTGATTGCACGCAACATGCATCCAACGAGCACTTTTCACACATAATTTTAAAATCTTTTATTCTTTTGATAAGAAGTAGTGATATCAATTAAAAGAGAATCTCCGTTCGTTCTTTGCTTTTTGTATCTCTGAAAGATTATCTCATTGTTTGCCTTAAACTTAAACTTATCTTTTCCTTTTGTTAATCATTTATAGGGTGACTTCTAACCCTTGTCTCAGTGACAGCTAGGGCTTCTCTAGCAAATTTCCATAGAGTTTGTTTCATATGGTTTTGGAACAATAACCTTAATTTCACGTCCTATATATATACCACTTTCTTTTCTCCTATGCATAAGATTCTTTTAATTGATAAAGAAGACTATGTGACAATAATACAACACAGTCAAGAGCTTTTTACCCATAGTTAACTAGGGATATGGTTTTCATTGAGCAACAAACACTGCATACAGGGAATCTGCTTATGTTTGCCGTAAAACAATATTTATATACTATTTCATCTTAAAACAATATTTATATACTATTTCATCTTTTCATTAATTTTTTAGTTTTTACATAAAATTCATTAATGATTTAATAGTAAAAAGAACGAAAATTTGAACTGATTATAAAGTGAATTTTTTTAATATATAATTTATGATATTGATCAATTGATATTCATAATCATGGATATAAAATTATAAATTATGTGTATCTTAATGATAAGTTTATATATAGTCGAAGTCACGTACCCAAATTTTAAGCATGAATGTATGTGTCTGAAACTGTATAACTGTATTTTGGGATTTATTTTTCTTTGTGGTGTATTCTTTTCTATTTATTTCGATCATGTTGTTATCTCTTTCCAAAAAATCTTAATATATATATATATAGGATAATTAATATAATGTAAATACTATAACTATGATAAAACACACACACATATAAATTATCTATAATAAATAATTTAAATTTGATCTACTGATAATGTAATTTTTTTTATACTATCATCAATAATGTGTTAATATATTATTAAATGAGTTATTATGATAGTTAAATTTTTTAAATAATATAATAATATATTATTAGATAATAATATAAAATAATTGTATACTGATAGTATATCAAAATTACATTCATATTATAATATTATTAATTCAATTGACAATATTTGATGCATATGTACTAATATAGTTACAATTAGCTAGTGAAGAAACCCAATTGGACCCTGGATAATAAACTGTTAGCTCAATTAACTTTATTTTTTTGGATCAGGTTAGCTCAATTAACTTGTTCACGTGGGTCACATATACATGCCTTTAATGTTCGAATGGAAAAGCTTGTCATTATCCATAATTATCAGTTGAATTGCTGCTTACTCATTTTTAAAAAATGATTTATTATATTTTTATAACATTATTCTCTTTTTTTTTGTTTATTTGTATGGTAAAGGTATCTTCAATATAACTTTTAACCTCGTGTATTTATGAAAAATAATTTTTTTAAACATTGATTCAATGTTTAAATCTGAGTAATCAAAAAAAAAATAAAAAATACATCTCTGAAACCAGAAGGCCAAGCTATACTTGAGTTATATTATTCTCTATCTTACGTAAGATCACGTAAATTCACATGTAACTTGCACACGTAAAATTATGTAGAATAATCTTTTCAAAATATATGTGAAGGGAATAACTATTATCATAATGAAATGGTAATCATATATTTTAAGTCCGTGCAGTAATGGAATGATTAAAGGTTGAGAATCAAATGTGATTGATGGATGTAGTGTTATAGGTTAATAATTTGACACATAGTAAAAATCATTGATTTACACAGTATATTTGTGTTTTAGTCTATTATTGAATATGTGACTAGCATTGTTTTTTTATTTACGCAACTTTGGAGCTTTTGAAACTTCTAGTAATAAATACGCAGCTCCTTGTCATGCTCAGTGTCACTTGTGGTGGCTTAATCATAAACCAAGAATTTTGGTGGATCGAAGAGGCATATTTGATATTACTGCTGGGAAAACGAATCAAATATATAAGCAGCGACCACAAATTGAAAGGTGTCAAATTTCGGCTTATCACCACATGCCCACAGTTGTATTGTTTATTATTTTTTTGGTGATAACACAGTTGTTTTATTTACATGATTGGTTTTAAATTGTTAATTTTCATTAATAAATGAAGAATAATACGTAACAATTCCAGCACAAATTATGCATCGCTATACATACACAATACATTTGAGTAGCCACCTTTTAAAACAAAAAAAACAATAAAACAATAAAGAAAACATTTGATTAGTGCTATTCATTAGAGAGCTCTAATAATGCCCCGGTTGTTTTATATTTTGATATTTTCCACAACTTCAATGCACATTTGTTGAAAGGAAATTTCTTTCCTTCTCCCGAGGGCCATTTGCTTTCCCCAACAATCTTAAATAAAATAAACAGGCCTTATGTACCAAAAAATAAACATGCCTTAAACTTTTCCTTTTGTCAAACTATCAACAACCTGTTTATTATTATTATTATTATTATTATTATTATTATTATTATTATTATTATTATTATTATTATTGAGATGATATTAGATTTAAGAGATAATAAGAAATGGAGATATAAAGATTAAACTCCTACAATATAATTATAAGTAGCTGAGTTACGCTGTCATTAATAACTTTTTCTTTAAACATAAATAATCATTAGATTTTGAATTTAGATTTTTATATAATTGTAACGTTGAAATTAGGTTTATGACCGTTAAACTGATTTTCTTATTAAATTTAAAACTAAGACTCCTAATTCTAATTCCAAAATTGAATTCTAAGCTCAATACGGACCGTGAAACGAGAACTTATGTAATTTATATTTATCATACAATATTAATTTTTTTATACTGAAAAATATTTTAAATATTTACAAATTTTTAATATAAATCACGTACATATCACAGATACTACTTTTTATGTGTTTGCTAAACACTTGCACTTTTCAAGAGATTAATCATTCACAACTCACATAATACCTTTAAAGAATAGTTCATACTAACTTTATAATAATATTAAGAGTAAACATTAATCTTCATCTTTTTAAAGATATACTTATTATTATATTCATTATTTATTTTGAGGTGATATCAAATTAATTTTTTAATAATAATTAATGTCATGTATTTATAAAAAAAAGTTAATACCATGTTTATTGAAAGAATAATTTGATAGCACTTAAAATTATTTTGATTTTGTTATAAATAAGGACCAATATAATATTAAATAGAGTATAATTTTGAATCATTATTAGAGTAAATTTTTTTATATTATCATTAATTAATGTGTTAGTATATTATTAAAAAAATTAAATTTTTAAATAATTATTGTGATAGTCAAATTTTTTTAATAATTTAATAATACATAATTTGTTGATAGTGTAAATCTTTTTTATAACTCTTTAAACATATCAACTGTTAAATTTATTAATAGTGTAAATTTTTTTATAATTCTTTAAACATATCAACTGTTAAATGACGTACTTGTACAAGTAATTTTTACCTAATAATTTCTCCAAAATTAAATCCTATGAAATAATTTTTTTAGAAGAAATTAACATTTATTCTAATATTAATATGATTGAATAATGAATATATGCCATTTTTAATTTGACATTGTATTGTATGCCACATTAAAATTATATTATATCCATCTGATTCTTCATTTGTCTACTCTGAGTCTCTGACGGAAAAATCCCAAGTTAAGACCTTTTTCCTATAATAATAAATCCTTTTAAATAAAATAATACAAACAAAAATAAGTAAAATTCCTTTAAAACCCTCTTCCTTCTCCTTGCTGTCTGTTCTACTTATTCTTCTTCTTCATCTTCTGCTCTGGCAACTCACCCAGCATCTTGGATTCTCTCCCTTACACTCACATTGCTTCCTTTCTTCTTAACTCTGTAACCCCATTTGCTCAAATCCCCATTTCCCTCTTCTTCTGTTCTCTCTCTTAGCATTCATTCTTCAAATCTAAACCCACCCCATTTTCTCTCACTTCCACTCACACGTTTCAGAGATTCACACTCTTCAACTTCATGTCCTTCCCCAACCTATTAGCTACTCAACAAGTGCATTATTCACTTCTCACTGTGCAACTCCCTCTCTTCCCTTTTCCTCTGTCACTTTTCAGATAAGTTGGGTGCTGAGAATTAAAAAAAGGAAGAAAATTTCCATTTGGGTCCCGAGATTTGGTGCATTCAAGTTGAACATTCCCCTTTTCTGCTCTCTGCCCTTTCCACTGTGTTTGAGTTTTTCAGATCTAACTCTCTCTCTCTCTCTAACTCAGAAAATGCCAAGCAATCTCTTTTCAGCTATCACCAATTTTGTGCCAATTCAAGGTTTGAGTTGTTGAGAATTGGCTTTATCTCTTCTCGTCTTTTAGTCTTCTTGTTATTGAAATTAATCTGCGACATTCAAGGCTTCTCTGCTGCAATATCATTTTCAAGGCTCTTTGTTTCTTTGAAGTTTGAACCTTGAAAAGTGATTGCATTCTCTGAAATGCGCTCCTTGTTGGTCTAATTTGGGTCCCATTTCGGCTTAAAGTTCCAATTTTTAGTAGTGAAATTCATCTTTGCGCTGTTATTTTCCACAAAGAAGTGCTTCAGCTTCGGAATATCCCATCTTCCTTTCGCAGCTATAAGTCATACATGGCTCTCAACACTATCCAATTTTCAAGTTGCTTTGTCATATTTATGGTGCTACCTTGTCAATTTGTTGTGGGCGTAGCTATGTTTCTGTGATGCTCATGGTAGCAGTCTGTGGCCGCTTCTTGAATTTCTGAGCTTTGGACTATTCTTTCAGGTACCAAACTTGTGCACTTTCTTCCCCACTTGGTTCATTTTGAAATTTTCTCCCGTGCCCTTCAAGTCTGTCATCATTCTTTACCTAATATTCCTAGAAATTATGTGTTTTTGAGTTCTTATTATTGCACTGCTGAACAACACTTGGGGCTTGAGTAAAACCTCCACCTTACCTTATCTCTTCACAGGTGTTTCATGTTTGGTATAATTACCAAGATGGAATTCAAAATCTTTTACATGTAAATGTGACTAGGGGAATAGGATTCATCGTTAGATCGCTTAATTTGCCCCTCTGTGCATATCTAGATATGCTTGAACAGGAGGAGTGTCTCCTTAGATCACCATTCTTGCTATGTTTTTTCATTGGCTTCTTGCTACATCCTGTCCTGACAGCTGTGATACCATTGGGTTCGAAACTTTCTGTGATTGACAATGATTGTTGGGTTTCCTCCAATGGTGATTTTGCATTTGGGTTCTTCAACATTTCAGACCAACCTAACCAGTTTAGTGTTGGAATTCGGTTCAATTCAAAGTCTATACCTTATAGCCAACAAACTGTGGTCTGGGTTGCTGGAGCTCATGTCACAGAAGGTAACAGGTCCTATTTCCAACTCACCCAGGAAGGGGAACTGGTCCTGTTTGATTCCTTACAGGGAGTCCCTGCATGGACCAGTGGAACAAGCAACCGAGCTGTTGTTTCAGCTGCTCTTCATGATAATGGCAATCTTGTTCTAATAGACAGAGAGCAAAACATCATTTGGCAAAGTTTTGATACTCCATCTGATACACTTCTCCCAGGACAGAGTTTATCTGTTGATCAAATACTTCGCGCTGCAACCAAGAATCCCATGTCCAGTTACTACAGTCTTCACATGAATGCTTCAGGTCATTTACAGCTGCGCTGGGAGAGTAATATTATCTACTGGACAAGTGAAAGCCCTTCTACTTCAAATCTCAGTGCTTTTCTTACAACCAGTGGAGCTCTGCAACTTCGAGACCAAAGTTTGAAACCTGTTTGGGGTGTGTTTGGAGAAGACCACAATGATTCTGTGAATTACCGATTTCTTAGGCTAGATGTGGATGGCAATCTCCGCTTATATTCATGGATAGAAACTTCACAATCATGGAGATCAGTCTGGCAAGCTGTTGAGAATCAGTGCAAGGTCTTTGCAACTTGTGGTCAACGTGGTATCTGTGTCTTCACTGCCTCAGGCGCTGCTGATTGCAGATGCCCTTTTGAGGTAACTGAGCCTAACAGATGTTTGGTTCCATATGAACAGGAGTGTGAATCTGGCTCCAATATGATAACATATAAGAACACGTATCTATATGGAATTTACCCCCCTGATGATTCAGTTATCATAAGTAGTTTGCAGCAATGTGAACTGTTGTGCCTGAATGACCCACAGTGTACGGTTGCAACCTTTTCCAACAATGGTAGACCACAATGCTCAATAAAGAAAACTGAGTATGTCACTGGCTATGCAGATCCATCTTTAAGCTCAATATCGTTTGTTAAGAGATGCTCAGGTCCATTTGCTGTAAATCCCAGTTTCATGAAATCACCTCCACCAAAATTGCCTCCTAGGCTTTGTGTTCCTTGTCTAATAGGAGCAGCCTCGGGCACATTTTTCATCTTTGCTATTCTTCAGTTGGGAATTGTTTTCTGCATCTACAGAAGAAAAAACTCTACTAGGAGAAAAGTCACTTTAGCTATCACATGCCCAAATTCAAAGGGATTAATTGTGTTATCC